>OX382242.1:8018494-9268494 GCA_947507525.1 Apamea epomidion | reverse complement strand
GGCTTCACCAAAGGGCGTTGTACCACTGACGTCGATGTTACCCTAATGAAGAACATTTTTAACGCCTGGCAAGAAGCACAAGATGCTATTGGAACCTTTGCGATCTCTCTAAGGCGTTCGATTGCGTAAACCATGAAACACTTCTGGTGAAACTCGAGCACTATGGGATTAGGAAAACAGCACTTGACTGGTTGCGATCATACCTGAAAGATAGAAAGGTTAAAGTCCAAGTAAATGGCGTAAACTCATTGGGGTCTGAAATGATAGTGGGCATTCCTCAAGGTTCAATATTGGGTCCATTCCTCTTTTTAGTTTATATTAATGATTTACCCCAATTACTTCAAAATCAACCGAAGATGGTGTTATTTGCAGATAACACATCATTGATCTTTAAAATAGACCGACGGTCACAAAATCTTGACGACGTGAATAACTCTATTCTTCAGGTCCAAGATTGGTTTACGGTAAATAATTTAGTACTTAATGAAAAAAAAACCAAATGCATTAGATTTAAATTACCTAATGTTAGAAGTAGCGAATGTGACATCATATTGAATGGCCAAAAATTTGAATTTGTTAATCAGACAGTTTTCCTAGGAATCACGCTAGACGAGAAATTACAATGGGGACCTCATATAACATCTATTGCGGGGCGGCTAAGCTCGGCCGCATATGCTGTTAGAAAGATAAGACAGTTAACAGATGAAGAAACCGCGCGTTTGGTCTATTTTAGTTACTTCCACAGTATTATGTCATATGGCATTTTACTGTGGGGTCGGGCTGCTGACATTGAATCCATTTTTATTTTGCAAAAGAGAGCTGTCAGAGCCATTTACAATCTAGGTCGCCGCGAATCTCTTAGGGAACTATTTAAAAGGGTTAATATTATGACGGTACCTTTTTTTTTTGAGGATGGGGAAATGATCAAATGACCCCTCCTGCTCTGGGTGGAGCGGAAGGGAGTGTCAGACTCTTACTGACTAAAACCCACCCGTGTTCCTTCCTTAGCCCTTTATGTACCAGGGCAGCGGTAACAGCGGCTGACATCTCTTTGAGGCGCACGTGGAACACATACGCGCCGTCCGGCACGGGCCTGGTCCTAATCGGACGGAGAGCTACCCATTGCTCTCCGCCCGCAGGCCCGCGCCTACGGTGGCCGGGAGTCGTCACGCGGCTCCCGACGCCCGGAGCATCTCCCGCGGCGGCTGAGGCGTGAGGATCTCTCCCTCGCCCATCCCGCCACCTCCTTCGCTAGCATGACTGCTTTGCTTCGCAGAAGGAGGTGACCGCCTCCCACTACCTCTCGCCCCGGACCATGGCTTGAACCAGGGCCGGACGCGAGAGGTCGCCGCCGCTGCCGATCGCCTCTACGAGGACACGGCGGTGCTCTGCCCAAGCGGGGCAGACCTCCACCGTATGCTCCACCGTGTTCTCTGAACGATCCTCGCAGTGATGACACCCGGGAATGACGGTACCTTGCCAATTCATTTATGAAAATATTAGTATGTAAGAAAAAATCAACATCTTTTTAATAAAATAAGTGATAGACATAATTTTAATACTAGAAATAAAGATAAATTAGATCAACCTTTTTTCAGATTATCTAAAGTACATACATTTTTTATGGGGTACTGTGTTAAATGTTACAACAAAATACCTTGTGAAATATTGCAATTAAATGAAAGAAAATTTATAACTTATATTAAAATTACACTTTGTAAGCAAATATATTACAAAATAGAGGATTATATCCAAGATAAAGAATGCTTGGAAACATGCTGGTCCTGCTCCATAGAATCTCTATTTCTAGAGTCTAGACCAAATCAAACTGGTTGCTAATGTAATTGAATAATGTATTCTTTTTTTTTTTCTTTAACATTGATTTACATTCTGTATATACTTGGGGTCACACCCGGACTTATTACTCCTTATTTATTTATAAAAATCGTCTACTTTTGGAATGTTCGTGAATATGTGAGCACCATGTATCTATCACATAGTTAATTTATATGTGATGGTTTCATTTATCCATTTTAATTCTTTTACCTATTGTGGTACAGTAATTTTATTTTTAGGTGCATCGTCTTCACATATAATTAATGTATGCAAAATATTGTAAAACATTTTAAAAGAGTAACGGTGGAGTTTCTTTCCCATTCTTCTCCATACGAAAACTACCTATTGGAAGGGGCGACTAGAATCAATTTTATTATAATTTTATTTTTGACGTTCAAAAGTGCCTTTTATGTGCCTATTTGAAATAAATGATTTGACTTTGACTTTGACTTTGACATCCGGTTGGACTGGAAGGCGACTCCAACATAGTTGGAAATAGGCTAGGCAAATGATGAGACTGATACTTATATTTAGTTCGTGGTACAGAACTGCGGCCGCGGGGTAATTCCACACAATAAGCTTTCATTTTGACAGTTCAACAACATTCATTGCGTTATTAACGTTGTTTAGCAGACAAATTTTTCCGAACGTATGAAGCAATGGATTAGCAATATGCTTCAAAATAATTCAGATTGTGGTTGATAGTATGTTACGCAATTAGGGTGCCGTTGTCGAAGCACATAGCAACCGTTGTAATATAAAACAATCCTGTTAAGAATGTAACTACAATACTTATGTGTATGTGCGTCAGTTAAGCAAGTACCCATTTATGTTTCTGTCGATATAGATAAGACCTCTAAAGATATGTTTATACCCATTATCCTGCTTCGTGTATCGTAATTTTTACAAGTGGATACACACACGTGCAATTAAAGAGCGCTGCGTATAATGATAAATAAATAAAATCGTATCTCTGTAAAGCCTGCCCGCGTCAAATTTCTTGACAATATACCCTCGCACGGTCTCACAGACCGAAAGTTAGGAACCCAATTCAAGTAAAAAAAAAACTATTCAAATTTTGTTTTCAGAAATTTGTGAATAGATATCCTTCTCGAAGAGAGGAGGCCTGTGTCCTAGCAGTGGGAACATTATAGGCTGATTATACATAAACAAAATAAACCCAATCAGTCACTCATTCATTTACTAAGCAACATATATTTCCACGACTCGGCGCCAACGACTATCGAACGAGCGACGGCCGGTAGCGACAACTCGGCTCCGACTTCTGATACGAGGACATGGCGCGGCTCCTCCCATGCGGCACACTCTGCTAGCGTATGCCACACCGTGTCCTCCCGACAGTTGACGCAGTGATGACACCGAGCATCCGCCTCCCTGTTTATGAGACACAGGTACTTCCCAAAGCAACCATGCCCCGAAACCACAGGAAGCCGTGCCACCTCCCGAGCCATTCGTCGACCACTATTCGGATCACCCCGACGGTAGCGAGGCCAGCGGTAGGGCGCAGAAGCCTGTCCCACCACTCCGCCACCAAGACCTTGCAGAGCAGCGACCGACGCAGCTCGATCTTTCGCTGCACCAGTCCACAACCCCGTCCGCACCTATTCGTGCCACCGGTTCAGTGACGCGAGGTCCCAAAGCGGAAATTCGGCCAGGGCACAAGCCGCCTCGTAAGAGATCGTGTGATACCCCCTGATAGCCCTGGCGGCCATGGCCCTCTGCAGTTTCCGCAGCATTGCGATACTGCCGGCCACCAGGTCAGAGGCCCACACTGGGGCTCCGTACAAAGCTATGGATCGCACGATCCCTAGGTATAACCTCCTACAGGTGGTGCTGATTGGGTAGCAGCGTTGCGAGCGCGCCCGCCACGCCCGACAACTTAGGTGTCAGCCGCTGAAAGTGGGGGCCGAAGTCCCACCGGCTGTCGAGCAACAGTTCCAGGTACTTCATAGTAGACTCGACAGCAATTCCGGCCCCCCCGACCGCGATGTGTGACCCCGGCTTGTGAGACCGCAGCTGTCGCCAGCAACGCTGCGTCCCTGTGCGAGCTCACCCGGGCCGTGCCCAGCGTATCGTTCGTCCACGTAACATCTCAGGTTCACTCCCAGTTGGAGCTCGCCCCTCATCACCCAGTCGTACCCGATGTTCCACAGGAGCGGGCCCACCACCAAGCCATGTAGAACAGCGCACGACATGTCGCGCCTGCCCCTGCCGTCGCGTATTCCGTAGGTGATACACCTTTCCGCTATAAGACCCAACGATGTGGCGGAGGTACGGGGGCATCCTATGGTAGCACAGTGCCTCTCGAATACAGTTCCAGGGCAGTGTGTTGAATGCGTTGGAGATTTCCAAGGACATCACCAGCAATACTTCACCCTGGTACACCGCTTCCTCCGCCAGGACCCTAACCCGCATTATGTCGTTTATGTCGTCCACAGTGGAGCACCCATGCCGAAAGCCGTTTCGGTTCTTTCTCTGCTATTTTTAGATATTGGTCCTAACTTTTGCCTATTTCCCATGGTTGTATGCAGAAGCTACAGCATATTAAAATGTCGAATATAATTGCAGTCAAAAATAGTCAGAGGCTAAGTGATGCTTCAGACGCCCATAATTTAGTACTGATTGACTATCCAGGCTGAGGTGCGGAAGGTTTCCTTTAACGCCAGTATGTATACTTTGCAGGTGCATCTTGTGTACAGTAATTGATTGTCAAATTTAAAGCAATGATACAAAACCGCACGTGTATCTTACATATTTGTTATGATTTTCCCGGTAAACGTTAAAAGTAATGACTGCCTAGAAATTGTATTAAACTATTCACATAAAACGCAATAAAAAGATTCCGTCATTGACCTCATATGTGTATATAAGGGTGTCCCTACAATTGCAACTCACATATTACTGCAAGTACAGCCACAATGAACACGGTAAGTACGTTTATTTCATCCTCGATTTATCAGTGTTTTCCTCGTTACTGCTTTCTCCGTAGAGTCAAGTCAAAGAATAGAATTGAATAAAAATAAATTTATTAAAAGAAAAATAAGGGTTAAAGAATAATGTATTAGAATATATAGGAGACTAGCTGTGCCCGAGACTTCGTTCGCGTGCATGTCGGAAAACAAATTTGATTTCATGGGTTTTAATTTTTTGCCTGGAAGCCTAAATCTTTTTTTAAAATCAAAGCAGTCTGAGTTAATCCTTTTAACATCAACTATTATGCCAGTAAAGGTCTCGTCAAAATCGGTTCAGCAGTTTTGGAGATTATTATGCAAACAGACAGACAAAATTTGTATAAATTGTTTTTTGTTGCAAGTACCATATATGTAGGTATATGGTACTTACTTACTTACTTTCCCTGCATACGCATTTAGTAAGTAGCAGTTATTTTGCCATTACAAATGGACTAATTTATTTTATTTATTTATCTTTAATTCAGGCACATTACCTATAATTTTGTTAGTATTACTTAAACTATGTTAGTACCTACGGTTTCATCCGCATAATTGTCGACCCCGCGAGAATATCGGGATAAAAAGTATCTCATGTGTTATTCTGATATAGGTACTGTAAAGTTTCATCGAAATCCGTTCAGTATATTTTGCGTAAAAGAGTAACAAACATCCAGCCATCCATTCATCCTCACAAACTTGCGCGTTAATATTGTATTATATATATTATAATTATATTATATTGCACATACACCGTGTTATTCACGTTATCCATAAACTTTGGCAAACGCTTCTATAGTTTTTACAAATCAAATCTAACAAAGGAAGTAGTATGGAATGGGCAACTAGCTTCAACTTTCTGACTAACTGACCGACTATTTAATTTTGATAATTCAAAAGTGCCACTAAATGGTTTAATTGAATTAATGATTTGAGTTTGAGTTTGAGTACTTAAAAAGGCTTCTGGAACGAAGCCTTTTTAAGTAAAGACATTTGTAATTTCATTTAATGAAATTTAATTGAGCTATGCAGTAAGAAAGGGTCTTAATTTCGTGCAATTAAAGTGATAAAATCTATCAAAAAATGCTTCGGATAAAGAGATAAAGAGGCATGCATATCGGGTGATTTCCGTCAAGGTATTTAGTTTGTATGAAAATTAACAAAAAATAAAAATTCATTAATATGTCCATAATGAAACATGCTTAACTCCGTGGTCTGAACATCTGGTCGAAGTTTATGTATATTGTCCGGAACACGGTGTATATTATAATATTATAGTAGGAAGTAGGAAGGATAATTAACTGAGACACAAACATAAACAAATTAGGAACAATAATAACAATATAATACGAATATTTTAATATCCTGCGATTATTTATGTACCTACAGTCGGTACATCGCGCTAAGTATCTACCTCAATTAGTAAACTGCTGGATAGTGGAGTTGTGGAAGACTTACATCGTTTTTTGTTCCGTAGTTAACTCAAACAATTGTTAAAAATAGTAACTAATGGTTAAATATTGGCAAAATGTGTTTTTTGTACAAATTGTCAGTTTATCCAATGGTCAAATAATTAACTATTAGGTAAAAAATCTAACCACCCAAAGTTGGAGTTAATGAATAGTCTTCGCACATAGTTTAATAAATAAATATTTTAACGCTTTCGACGTTGGAAACTGCTCTAAATTTTAAAAAATCATCTGTGTACATACATGAACTTTAACTTCATTTATCTCAAAACGTCACTATGGCATTAAGAGAGCTCTTGAATGCTTCTTCTAATAGAGCTTCCTTACTGTATGTTATTAGAGGGACAATACAAAGACAACCACGAGAGGGAGAAGTTATCAACAACCAATTCGTTGAATATATTTTTAATACAAACGAACAACAAAGACACCCCGGTTGAGGGCAACTGGCTCGCCCCTTATTACATAATGTAGGTGTACTATAGGTGCACAGGGGTGCACCTATAGTACAACAAATATGTATTTATTAAATATATTATGTATTTATTTAATATATGTATTTATTTATTATTTATTTATTTGGTGTCTACATGTAATAAAAAGTATTCTATTCTATGTGATAAGTTACTAAAACAACAATTATTATCAATTCCAGTTCACTTTTTTCGCCCTGATGGTATGCGCCATCTTCGCTATGGCGAGCGGTGTGCCTAGCCCCATGGCGTCAGCTGAGATGGCAGTGGAAGGAGCAGAGTCCGCACCTGGAGATGATGTGCTGGAGGGGGCAGAGTCGCGGGGCTACGGGTACAACGAGCGTGGGGGCGGCGGATATCGCGGAGGCGGCGGCTACCGCGGGGGCGGCGGGCGCGGGGGCGATCGTGGCCACTACGGACACGACCACTATCACGGACACCATGGACGTTAAGACAGACCGTAAATAGCAATATCTCGTTTGAAAAGAGGTCATTTGATGAAACAATGCATGTTTAATAGGTAATAAATGATATTGATATTGATATTGTTTATTTATAATTTCCTGTTAAATATAGTCCATTAATTACCGTTATTTTTATTATAACCGTTTATTATTTACGTTTAAAATATAAAAACAGATAGATAGGGAAGCACAGAACCGGTTGAAGTGGCGGTGCTTGGGGGAGGCCTATGTCCAGCAGTGGGTACGTATTACAATACCGAAATTTAAAAGACCGTATTTTAAAATACCTATGGAAGAAATCCCGAAAAATTAAACGCCGAATGACTGTTTGGTCGAAAGTTTTAAATCCCGAAAGATCATCTTCCCGAAAGTTTAAAATCCCGAAGATCCATATCCCGAAGTTCAAAATCCCGAAATTACATCCCAAAGCCTAAAATCTCTATAACAATGCCAAAAAAGGAGCTTAACATAATAGGTAACATAACATTAAATATCGATTGTATCGAAATATCAAAAATGGTTATACCTAAGCTTAAAATGTCTAAGATTGAAATGCCGAGTGATTAAAATATCGAATCCTTAAAATGTTTGAATAACTTAAAACATATTTTTTAATGTAAACATTCAAAAATATGTTTCTGAACCCGCATGCGTAACACGCATATATCTTCTTATATCGAAACAGCTAGGTTAGGTTAGGTTAGGTAACTGTGACCACACAACGCACGAGCCGAGCGAGCGAAGCGAGCGGTGCCGCGGCAGCGGCCGGCGAGTGGCAGAAACATATTTTTGAATGTAAAACCAAACATTTTAAGCATTCGATATTTAATTCACTCGGCATTTCAATCTTAGACATTTTAAGCTTAGGTATAATCAATTTTGATATTTCAATACAATCGATATTTAATGTTATGTTACCTATTATGTTAAGCTCCTTTTTTGGCATTGTCATAGAGATTTTTGCATGAAATCGCTACATAATATAACAAGTTGTATTACTGATTCTAATGATTATAATTCTGTTAATACATATTTATTACGGCCGCGAATCATATTTTAATCAACGTACAACTTAGTACTGACCAGCAAATTGCAAAAAACGTAAGAAAATTTGAATTTCGCGGGCTTCCTTGGAGCATCCATCTTAAGGAGAATGCCCACCGTCATAACTGTGTTGTAGTGCCATCTATGAGTAATCGCGGGAACTACGTCGCCGCTCTTTGGGATTTCATCCATGGGTATTTCGTGCATTCGGAATTTCGTCCATTCGGGGTTTCATCCTTTCGGGCATTTGGACATCGGTATTTTATGTTTCGAAATAACGGCTATCGGCATTTAAAACTTTCAGTATATTGAATTTCGTTGTTTTGGACGTCGGTATTTCAGTCATAGTTAGTATGAAATTTCGGGATTTTAATACGTACCTACCCCCAGCAGTGGCCGTCTTTCGGCTGACATGATTCTAGATAAATGTATAAAACATAATTATTTTATACCGAGCTGAGTATGATTTTCAACTAATATGATTATGGTATGGTATGAGATAATTTCCAAATTTTTTTGTTTCTTATAAAAACCAAAAAGGTTTGTTTTATGTCACAGACTTATTTTGTGAAACCCCTTCAATGTTGATTGAGGTTTATAGAGAGATCGAGCTTGGAAATCCGGTGGTGGGTGCCTGGTGAGAGGTTAATTATGTCATTCGGCCCTAAGAAAGGCCGTTGGTCTTGGCACAGATGAGTGCTGTTTGGGTTATAGTAGTAACTACAAATTTACGGTTTTCGGATTTTTTCCTTTACTTGTGCTATATGACATTGCTTCTTGCCAAATGTCATGATTCTAGGTCAACGAAAAGTGAAGTGTCAAAATATGTGGCATAAACGAAACATACATAGAGCAGTGGTGGCCCAGTGGTAACGGCCGCGACTTACAAGTTGTAGGTCGTTGGTTCGAACCCAAGCAGGCACTTTACCTTTATATAAATTATTTCATCATCACTGCTCTCAAAACGGTGAAGGAAATCATCGTGAGGAAACCGGCATGTCCTAGAACCAAAAATTCCAAGACATGTGACATCCGTCAACCCGCATTGCGCCCGCGTGGTGGATTACGGCCCACTCCCTCTCACGGAGATGAGGCCTGTGTCCCAGCAGTGGGAACATTATAGGCTGATTATGATTGTGCTAAACGGAACATAAACGCCCGTATCTTTTGATTGCGTTAACTTAGAAGTTTGATTTTTTTCACTGCTTCAAGGGATGCAGCCCTGAGTATTTGATATTAATTTCAACTTGATAGACTACGCGTTCCTGAGAAAAAGTCTTGACAGACGGACAGACAAACGGACAACGAAGTGATCTTATAAGGGTTCCGTTTTTCCTTTTGAGGTACGGAACCCTAAAAATCATTAAAATGCCATCATTAAGAAACATTTGAGGAGTTGCAAAATAAAGGTTTCCAAATTAAAGACGCAGCAAACAAATTGAGATGGAAAAATAAGGAGCCTCTGAACATGTTTATGCTGAATTTCAGAAATGAGGAAGACATAAATAAAATCTATAGCATTAAGTCAATATTAGGATGTAAAGTAGAAGTACATCCTCTACATACTTCGAGGCTAGTACCTCAATGCAAGAGATGCTAATCGTACGGACAAACACACAAATACTGTTCTAAGGAACCTAGATGTGTCAAATGTACAGGGAAACATCTGACTGCTGACTGCAAAAAACCGGCAGATGAGAAGCCGAAATGTGTCCAGTGTGGGGAACCGCATTCTGCTAATTATAGAGGATGTATAGTAGCCCGGGAAATGCAAGGCATAAAAAACAAAACGATTAAAAAGCTAGTAGCAATAAGCCAACGAAAAATCAACGAACAAGTGCAAACTAGCTCACAAACGCAAAGTCATTACGTGACAGAAAACACTCACAAAAAAACATACGCGCATGTTACGGCCAAAACTGTTAACCATGCGAATA
Organism: Apamea epomidion; assembly: GCA_947507525.1. NCBI lineage: Eukaryota > Metazoa > Arthropoda > Insecta > Lepidoptera > Noctuidae > Apamea > Apamea epomidion. The sequence continues at coordinate 9,258,302 of OX382242.1, read as the reverse complement.
TTCGCGACAGTGTTATTGCTGATAAAGGTATGGATGGAAAGTTGGACGAAATCATCAAATTGATGTCCTCATTCAACGCTCGCTTGGATAAACTAGAAAATAGCGCTAAGCATGCTATTTCCAGACCGAAAAAATTAATTCATTAAAAATAATGGCATGGAACTCAAATGGACTAATTAAACATCAACAAGAATTAGAAGTAGTCCTGATCACAGGAAACATTGACGTCTCCCTTATATCTGAAACTCACTTTACTAAGCAATCTTACATAAAGTTCCGAGGTTTCATGGTGTACCATGCACAGCACCCTGACAATTCTGCCCGAGGTGGTAGCGCGGTTACATTCAAAGAATATCTCCGTCATGATGAAGAAGTTAAGTATGAATGTCATGAAATTCAAGCTGTGGCGATTTGTATTCAATCCCAATTGTCACAAGCGTCACAGTCACCGTAGCGACCGTATACTCGCCTCCGAGATACAACATCAAAAAAAGACCATTATGTGAGGTTCTTACAGCAACTCGGACAATGATTAATTTTAGGTGGCGACTTCAACGCTAAAAATACGCATTGGGGGTCAAGACTAACCACCACTAAGGGAAAGAAACTTATGTATGAGTGCCATGAAAGAGCTAAAGTGTGATGCTATTTCTACCGGAAAACGAACTTATTGGTCAAGCGATCCATGCAAAGTCCCAGACATAATAGATTTTTTTATTACTAAAAATATATCCACTAATTATTTGAGCATCGATGAATGCTTTGACATGAATTCCGACCACTCACCAATAATTTTATCACTATGGCATCGGATACTACGCATAGAGAGAAATCCTGCACTTGTAAATACTTATATAGACTGGGAAAGTTTCAGAATAGACTTAGATAATAATATAGAATTAAGAGTGCCATTAAAAACTCCAGAACAGCTGGATTTGGAATTGAGTACATTTACAACGAGTATACAACAAGCTGCCTGGAAAAACACACCGGAAAAAACACACCGTGTCAAAGCAACCGCCTACCCTGCAGGAATTAGGTGTCTTATAACTGAAAAGCGGAAACAAAGAAACAGATGGCATCAGACCAGATGTCCACAAGATAAAAGACTGCTGAACAACCTCACTAAGCGCCTTACGAAAGAAATTCAATACTGCAACGACTCCTTAACAAACAGCTACCTTTGCCAATTAACGAGTGATTCTAAAACAAGCTACTCGCTGTGGAAGGCTACGAAGCACCTGAATCGACCAATCATGCAAATTCCTCCTATCAAGGAAGAAAATGGAAAATGGGCAGTGACGGACGAACAAAATGCCGTAAGGTTTGCTGACCATTTAGAACAAATATTCCAACCAAATGAAGCCCAGACTCATAATGCGAAATGATAAAGATAACTAATAATAATAACGATGACTCTGGGTGTACAAAATAGTTTATATATTAAGTTGGTTACCCCAAAAGAAGTATCTAGAGAAATTAAGTGTAATTTCAATTGGAGAAAATCCCCTGGTTACGACTTGATTACAGGAGAAGTTTTACAAAATCTCCTGGAAAGTAGCTGAAGTCATCATGATAGCCAAACCTGGGAAGCCTCCTAATGTAACAACATCTTACAGCACTGTTACCTGTGTTGTCAAAACTATTTGAGAAATTATTTCTAAAGAGATTGAACCCTCTTATTGAATCTGAAAATCTAATCCCTGATTACCAGTTCGGATTTAGACAACAACATTCTACGCTCGACCAAGTACACAGAATTACAAATATTATTGAGAGAACACTAGAGGACAAGAAGGTCTGCTCCACGGTTTTCCTTGATGTTGCACAGGTGTTTGATAAAGTATGGCATGATGGCCTTATTTATAAACTAAGAACAATGCTGCCTCGACAATTTTCAGACATCATAGAGTAATTTATATCGCATAGATTGTTTAGAATAAGACAAAGAAATGCCTATTCAGATCTTAGGCAGATAAAAGCTGGAGTACCACAAGGTAGTGTCCTAGGTCCGGTCCTGTATCTTTTATACACCTGTGATATTCCTGAGCTAGAAAATAATTGCATTGCAACCTTTGCTGATGACACAGCTATCATGGCTGTTGGAAATAGTGACGAGGAAGCCGTAGAAAAGGTTCAAGAGTCCATAAATCGTGTCTATGAGTGGACTGCAACATAGCGTATCAAACTCAATGAAAGCAAGTTTATACACATTGACTTCACCAATAAAAAGCTACAATACTTCCCGGTATTCATGAATAATCAACAAATACCATACGCGAATACTGCTAAGTATGTTGGCCCTGGATGCAAAACTGCGCTGGAAAGAACATGTCAAAAAGAAAAGAACCGAATTAGATATTCGATACAAAAAAATGTATTGGCTACTTGGTAGACAGTCACCATTGTCAATATCTAATAAAATGTTGTTATATTCGTCAATACGTACATTGTAAACGTCTTAAAACCTGTATGGATCTACGGTATTCAGCTGTGGGGTTGCACCAACCAAAGCAATCGTCAAAGCATACACCGCTTCCAAAATAAAGTACTCAGGGATATAGTAAACGCGCCCTGGTACATTAGAAGCAGCGACCTTCACTTGGACCTCAAGATGGATGTCTTAAACATAGCTATACAAAAATATGCAGAAGCTCATAAACACAGACTTCATCATCACGTGAATGTCGAGGCAATCCAACTCCTTGACAACACTGAATTAGTGCGAAGACTAAAAAGAGTAAAAGCTTTTGAGTTAGTTTAGTGCAGTGTAACTCAAACTGTAGTGCAAGTGCTGAATCTTATAAAGAACACGTGAAACAAGTGTCTTCCCCATAACCTATAGTGAATAAGAAAGACGTTATTGGACGATTTCTTAATTATATAGTTACTTAGCCGTTTAAGTTATATTTAAATTACTTATTAGCTAATAGGCTAGATTGTAATGTAAATAAAGTGTCACCAATTGTGATACTTTATAAAAGAGAAAAAAGAAAGAAACACACACTAGTTAGCAGTAAGATACCTGTTATTAGTTAACGTTAAGGGCTGAATTTTACCATCGCCAGATATCTTTTATTCGAGGAATAAAATTGACGTTTGACAGTTTTTGTATGAAATAACTGTCAAAATTTCAACATTATTCCTGGAATAAAGTTACCAGATGATTGAAAAATCAGCCCTAAAAGAAATAAAACAATATTTTTATTGGCTATACGTTAGTAAAAATGGCCAACCCGACATAATTCATTTAATCCTAGAATACTTACATCGATACCTACATAAATCGATATATATATTATGCATGACAGACAGCGTCAGTGTGTGCTAACCCCTCAAGTTTTAAAATGTTACACTGCAACATTGAATTCCTTACGAATAATCTAAAGAATACTTCAAAAAGAGTTCATTGTTTAAACTCTGATTCGAACCATCGCATCACCGAACGTCGTCATAGTCATACCGGCACTTTGACGAACGAACTAGCCAGCGAGCCCATATGAATCGTGATGAAATTGTTATCTACTATCGTCCGAGTCATTTTATCTTTAGGTTCCTGTCTAATCGAAAGATGTTATAATTTGAGGGTATCCATTAATTTTACTTCCTTTTTTTTAAATCATCAAATGACTCCTCCCGCTCTGGGTGGAGCATAAGGGAGTGTCAGACTCTTACTGACTAAAACCCACCCGTGTTCCTTCCTTAGCCCTTTATGTACCAGGGCAGCGGTAACCCTTTCGGACGATCCCGCTACCCCGGCAGGCTTCGGCTCTGTCGGGCCCCGTCAACTACGCTGACATCTCTCTGAGGCGCACGTGGAACACATACGCGCCGTCCGGCACGGGCCTGGTCCTGATCGGATGGAGAGCTACCCATTGCTCTCCGCCCGCAGGCCCGCGCCTACGGTGGCCGGGAGTCGTCACGCAGCTCCCGACGCCCGGAGCGTCTCCCTCGGCGGCTGAGGCTTGAGGATCTCTCCCTCGCCCATCCCGCCACCTCCTTCGCTAGCATGACTGCTTCGCAGAAGGAGGTGACCGCCTCCCACTCCCTCTCGCCCCGGACCATGGCTTGCACCAGGGCCGGACGCGAGAGGTCGCCGCCGCTGCCGATCGCCTCTACGAGGACACGGCGGTGCTCTGCCCAAGCGGGGCAGACCTCCACCGTGTGCTCCACCGTGTCCTCGGGGCGATCCTCGCAGTGATGACACCCGGGCGTCTCCTCCCTCCTGATTATGTGCAGGAACCTCCCGAAACATCCGTGTCCGGAGAGAACCTGCGTCAGGCGGTAGGTGAGAGCGCCTTGACGCCTCTCTAGCCACTCCTCAAAGAGGGGTCTTACCGCCGCTATCGTGGCGTGCCCTGCGCTGGGTTGCGATAGTCGCGCCTTCCATTCCACCATGAGACCGCGCCGGAGGTCCGTCCGCTCCGCAGCGATTTGCCGCGGGTGCAGAGTTTCCCCCCGACGTAGTGCCTCCGCGCGCCAGTCATACAGGCGCGCGAGGACTATCGCCTCCAGATCCCATGGTGGCAGTCCGGCAAGGAGGCTTGCTGCCTCGCGCGAGATCGTGCGGTACCCCAGGATTAGCCTTACGGCTACCACCTTTTGGGGCGCGTTTAGGTAGTGTGCGGCTCGAAGCCGCAGTGAACGCGCCCATACCGGGGCCCCATAAAGGGCCATGGACCGCACGACCCCCGCGTAAAGCCTCCGGCAGGAGGCGTTTGGCCCCCTAAGGTTGGGCAGGAGCCGCTTTAAGGCGGCCCCGGCCCGTTCCAGTTTGGGGGCCAAACGTCGGAAATGCTCGACGAAGTTCCACCGGCTGTCGAGGACGAGACCCAGGTATCTCATCGTATTCTCGACGCCGATGTGAACCCCTCCTACCATCAGTTGGGATCCCGAAGGTGGCCCGTACCGAGGCCCATGAAAGGACATGGCCTCGGACTTGTGCAATGCCACCTCGAGACCCAACTGCCGGATCCTTTCCACGACTATCGCAACCCCGCGTGTCATCGCGTCGGCCGCCGCCTGATGCGACCTCCCCTGCGCCAGGACCAGCGTGTCGTCAGCGTAGCAAACTACGCTGACGCCATCAGGGAGGTCGGCCCGCAGCACCCAGTCATAACCGATGTCCCACAGGAGCGGCCCCAGAACCGATCCCTGTGGGACACCGCACGACATCTCTCGCCGGTTCCAATTCCCGTCGCGACCGGGGTAGATGACGGCTCTGTCCGTCAAATACGCCCCGACTATTCGACGGAGGTAAGTCGGCACCCGGTGATACCGGAGTGCCTCCCCTATGCAGCTCCAGGGCAGGGACTCATTTTATCTTTAGGTTCCTGTCTAATCGAAAGATGTTATAATTTGAGGGTATCCATTAATTTTACTTCCTTACGTTGTCTTTATAAAATTAATCCATACCCTCAAGTTATAACTTTGATGTTTAAGTTCACTTAAAACGGCGAAGAGTAAACACGACTACGAATGATCCATTATTTTTTAAATGATTTCTGATTTTATGAGAACTAAAATAGTGGTTCTGTGTGAACAAAATGTGAGCATAAAAAGAATTGCGAGATAACTTGGCATAGCAGTAAGTTAATTATAATATAATTGTGTTTGCCGATTTTTTTGTTGTTGAGCTAGTTGCGGTATCTTGTGAGTGGTATTTAATAACTTATTTAAAACCATTATTTTCTATACAGAGACAAACGGTGCGCTTATGGGTGAGCAGATTCCAAGAAACCGGCGATGTTAAGACAATGTCCATGGGTCGGAGGACTACTGGGATCTATACGGACCAATCTGAACGTCATCGGGATATTGTTAAGGTTCACACTACATCGCCGTTCACATCCACTCGTTACAGTTCGCAACGGCATGGAATATCTCTGTCCACGGTTCGAAGACATTTACGCGCAGCGAACATTCACAGTTATCGACCTGCAAAGAAAATATGTCTAACGGAGAAACATCGAAGAGAACGATTGCGATTTGCCCAGAAATACCTAAATTTTGATTGGGAGAACAATATCGTTATCTTCAGTGACGAAAAAACCTTCAGGTCAGACTGTGACGGTCGACAAATATTGTGGAGGAAACCTAATGAACGATACCAACCTCAAAATGTTTTACCTAACAGAGCCAGTGGTAGAATAACATTGGGTAAGTTACCTTTCAATAAGTAAATTATTATGTATATTCCACCCCATTTAATTACCTAATATTGTATTTAATTTAACAAATATAAACGTATACTTAACTATTTATTTATTATAATTTTAATACAATAGGTAAGTATATTAAAATACTTTTATAAATTATATAATTTTCATAATTCAGTAGTATTATTTACATAGTGTTAAGTTATTATATATTTTATTCTATTTTGAACGTCACAATTTTTTGGAGACAAAATGTCTAAAAACAAAATTAAACCTTTGTTGTTATTTTCAGGGTATTGAGGTTGGATGTCCTCCATGGGACCGGGAAAATTGGTAAAAGCAAGTGGGCGCATGAACAGCCAGACCTATCTGCAAATTTTGCAGGATGTTATGGTGCCAACAGTGCGAGTTGCTTACCCAGATGGACAGATCTATTTTGTTCAAGATAACTGTTCGGTCCATCGTTCGCGTATAGTGATGGAATGACTTACTACACAGACTGACATAACTGTCATCTCCTGGCCATCGAAAAGTCCGGATTTAAATCCAATAGAAAATATGCGGGGTCAAATGGTTTTAAACTGGGATTCAAGCGAAGTGAAGTCCAAGATTAACTTGCACAATGAAGTTTTGAGGAGTTGGGAGTTGATGCGAGGTAGTAATGCAGGTTGGACGATGGTTACTCAAATGAGAAGCAGACTCCAACAAATAATAGAAAGCGAAGGTCATCCTCTTCGCTACTAAAAATATATTTCGCCACTTCACACTTCGCACTTCGCAATCCCGGTTAAATATTATTATAATAGAACAGTAAAATTGCATCTGTACTGAAAACATTTTTTTAACTAAATATCAATAATAATAATAACAAAACAACACACAAATAATAACAAATCACAAATCATAGTCTCACAGTTATAAGCGGTTATGTTAATTAAGTATGAGAACAAAATAAACAACAAAGACATTTAACTCATTTGATCCCACTATTTTACTTGGTATAGCAAAATATTCTAAGTAGATATCATGAGCTAATAAGGGATGTTAATTGATTATCTATTGATAACATGTTTATTCACTTATTATGCTCATGATTGTAATCCGGCCAAACTAACTTCTAGGTCCTAGACAATTTGCAAACGCTTCACAACTTGTCTCTTTTGATGTCGCTTGTCAGACTGTCAAATGTCAAATTTGTATGCTGAGACGACATGACAGGTCACGTGACATGTCGTTAGCTTATGTCAATCTAAAATATTTCTACCGCTTCCTATTTTATCGTTTGCGTTAATAGTATGCCACTTGTCTAGGGACCCATTTGTGTCAGTTGGCAAAATATGTATATTAAGACAACTGTAAATAAAATGATCAAATCAAAATATATATCTTTGTTGTAAAATAACATAGTAGAGTTGTTAAATAATAGCAATAATAAATATGTATTATTAAATGATTATTAAAGTATTTTATTTTTCTTGATTTATTTATTCTTTATAAATAATCACTACTTAAAACAAAATAGAAAAATATATTAAAATAATATAATCCACAAAAAGCCGCAAAAATTTCGTGCCTAGGATTTGAACTTCCAATCATAGGCGGCCTTGAAACCTCCAGTCTTTTTAGACGATGAATAAGTATTCGTAAATGTTAACCCTACTATTGCTTGTCGTCGCAATAATAAAAGTATTAATGTTTTATTGAAAACAACAATAATAAAAACAGAATTTATAACAATAAATACTAACTTAAACGTATTTATTCACTAAAACAATACATTAATTAAAATAAAATGTTTTTGCAAAATACAAAAACCAACACTTGGGCCTAGCACGGATTTGAACGCACATGTCTTTTGGTGGGGTAACCACTTAATGGAGCTATGTGTACGTCACGGCCAATTGTCCAACTGCAAATGTCAATTGGATAAATGAACGATTTTCGAACTTTTTCCTTTGCTTGTGCTGTGAGACTTAGCTTCTTGCCAACCATGATTCTAAGTCAATGGGATTTATTTGCGAGCATCAGAATATATCGCATTAATGCCCATATTTTCTTATTGCGTTGAGTTGACAAGCTTGATTTTTTTAGACCTCCAAGGGATTGGAGACCTATGTATTTCGTATTAATTTTAACTTGATACCTCAACGCTTTCCTGAGAAATGTGGTAATGTCATACCGACAGACGGACGGACAACGAAGTGATAAGGGTTCCATTTTTTCCTCTTCAAGTACGAAACCCTAAAAAATAAAAAAAGCTTGACAAATGTTAAGTTGAAAATTTTCCTTATATTACTAATGGTCGCCTCCCATATCATTGTCAATATTTATGGTAACCAAGTGTACTAACAAGCTGTGAATGAGTGCGTAAAGAAGAGGAGCGTCAGCACATAGAACACACACACATACTTCTGACTTTACCCGTGTCTCGGACGGTACCGAGAGCTCCTGTGCTTACACATACATTCTCAAGGTGTTTGTACACATGTTAACCACAAGTAAAGAGCGCATCGCTTCATGAAATAAAAGTAATGTAATGGTGTAGGTGCCCAAGGCCGGTTAAGCAGACAACAACCTCATAGGTTAAACTGCGAGATGCAATTTATAAAAGAAAAAAATAGGTGCCCATTTACAAGAGTGGCACGTAGCTAACGGCAGAGGCAACTGCGCACTACTAACGAGTTAGCACGAGCAACCAACCCGATGACGTATTTTGCATGAGCGGATCGCGGAAGGAGAAATGACCCACATAATATAAAAAAAACTTAAATTCTATGTCATAGTCTTTAATCACCCAAGCGAAAATAAGGAAAATTCTTAAATAAATAAAAACAGTGTCATGTTAAGAAACATCAAAAAACCTGCCTAAGTGAAACCTGTTTAGAAAGCGGTAAATTATTTTCAAAATATATTATTGATTGCAGAGCCTTTAAAATGAGTATATTGACCTTACAACCGGAGTACAGTTTTGGTTTTTTAGTTTGGTGTGTGTCACCAGCTTCGTATAAAAGTACCTGCAGGAGCCTAACACAACATTGTACAAGATTGGCTGTTGCAATGAAAACTGTAAGCAAATGATTATTTTTATTTTATTTTTAAATAACAAAATGATACTCTCTAACTTTTTTTTATTCATAAGTAAATATACTTTGATATCTTTTTATTTTTGGAAATATTTAACTGTGCGTCAAACAAATTGTTGAACCTCAAACGCAATGAGCGTTTGAGGTTCAACAATTTGTTTTTTTTTATTATTATTGCGCTTCTTTTTTATTTTTGTTTTTTGAATAACTATCTGAACTTTTAAAGTTGGTCAACAGAAAATTGTCATTTTGATATTTTTATTAGATATCTACGCGGTGCTATTAATCTAATTGACCTTTATGATTTTTAATTGATATTCTAATAAACTGTTGCTTCTTTTAAACTGTTTTACCACTTTATATCTAATCTGCCTTCTGGGATTTTAAATTATTATATGTATTTAATTCAACAAAATATTTACATAATTTAAAAAGCTAACAATCTTAAAAAAATAATATGTACCAGTATATAAAAAGGAGGGGAAATAATCAAAGGGCATCCAAATATAAAAATATATTAATATCAAAATACAAAATCATCTGCCTTCTTAAATAGATCTGCTAATAATTGCTAAATGGTCCTCGGTTATGTTTGGCTTATAAAATAATTTAGTTACTGCAATGTCTGGTTTTGCATTTAAATTAATCTATTGAAGGCCAATGAACGAGACACAATAGAAGTTTTGTTGTTATTACGTCTGGGCGCGTTTAGTTTTCCGCAAAGTGTTGTATTGTGTGTTGTTAGAGACGATATTTTAAAAAAATCGTTATCATTGACGTTTTAATAGTTTTCGGGGGTGCTAATCCCGGTAAGGTCAAAATAAAAATCGAAGATGGCGGCTGCCAAAATTTTCAAATTTTTCGTCATGGGTATCGTTGTTCACGGTTTCGAGGATGCCAATGCCGATAGTGAGTTCAAAATGAATTCTAGGCATTGGCACCCACTAAAACCATGACAAAAAGAAAATTTTCGCAGCCCCCATCTTGGATTTTCATTTCGACCCCATCGACATGTCAAAATAAAATTATTACTTTTTTTACTACTTGTTAAAAAATATCATTGTACGTTTCTTTTCTTGGATCTAAATAGATTTAAAAGGTTGACATAGTTTATTGCATATTTTATATTTCCAATGAACCATATAGGTTTTGAGTTTACCAAATTCCATTTAAATGCAGATCACTTCTGATTTTAAAAAGGTTTATCTGTAGACGTCCAGGTATTTTTTCGGACGCACAAGTCAATTAAACAGTTGATCAAAGTGATTGAAATAAATATGATTTTTTTACGTTCACAAAAAGAGGCGTAAATATTATATTAATGTTCAATAATATTTTTAAGGGCGCAAAATAGGAATTATTAGAGGTTCCATTAAATACATGCCTATTTGTTAAAATATTGCAGGCCAAGCCACTGCTTACAGTTATATTTTATTTTAAAGGAAGCTTATCAACACAATTAATAACACTATTATAGTTTCATGTATATTATACTTATGTATTTTTTATTTTATGTGATTTAATTTGGTTTGATTTTATGTAATTTATTTTAATGTATGATTGGCAATGGCTATAAATTACCTGATATACAAAACATAATTTATTTTCGAAAATATTTTCTATGTGTCAGTAAAACATATAGGGATCCGTATCCAAAGGGTGCAAATGCCCATGCAAATGGCCCAATTACGAAGGCTCCGCCGTGCGTTCGTCCGTCCATCTGTCACAGGGCTGTATCTTTTGAACCTTAATAGGAAGACACTTGAAATTTTCAGAGTGTGTAATTAGTATGGCCGCCAGTACAAATCAAATCAAATGTTCATTTGCTAGAAATATATTGTTTTGGTAAAGGCAAGATCTGATAGCCTAACTGTCATTCTATTCTGCCTGCAAGCAAGCATGCAAATTTTTATTGAGTTACATAGTCTTATTATATTATTATCTCCTTTATTTTAATGTATCATATACATTATATTAAAATATAATTTATATGATATAAATTATATTTTTAAATATTAGAATATAAAAAGTATAAAAACATTTAAAAATATAAAAAAATAGTAGCCCATCGGTATCAGGAACAGGGTCCAAGCTACCGGTGGTCAGGGCTCCAGAGAGAGGAACCTCCTGACAATGCGAGCCGTGTCCAGAAGTACCGCTTTCTGAATCAAGCCCTTGATCCAGCTGCCCAACGAGAGCCTCCTCAGGTGTTGGTCGAGGCTCTTGGCTATTAAGCCATTGGCTGTCACGACTATCGGCACAATGATCGCTGAGTCCACATCCCACATGTCAACAACCTCGCGAGCCAAGTCAAGATATTTGATTTGTTTATCTTTCTCGGCTTTCACGAGGTTCTCCTCATGCGGGACGGTTATGTCAACAATCATCGCGCGTCGCTCTGATCGATCCACCACCACTATATCAGGCTTATTGGCAACAATAATATTATTATTATTATAAGAAACAATTAAAAGATATAATAATAAAGGGGTTTTAACCCACATAAAAAACGTTTTTACTCGGCATTTTTTCAAAATAAAGTATTCTTATAATTAATGTAGTGTTAATTTATTGTAAGGTGGTATCTCTCGTGTGCGACTCGTACTTGGCCGCTTTTTATTTTCTGTAAATATTTACAAGATTTTTTTTATTCCAGTACGCGTTCTTCGCCCTGTTGGTGTGCACTATCTTGGCACTGATGACATCAGTGCAGGGAGCGCCCGAACCTGGCCACAATGGATACGGTCATGGCGGCCACGGCGGCCACGGCCATGGCGGGCACAACTACGGGCACAACTACGGGCACCACGGCCATGGCGGTCACGGTGGCCACCACCACGGTCATAATCACGGATAGACCAAAAACATGAATATTTTTAAACGTCTGGTTTACCGTCATTTAAGGTTTAGTTCGTAATTAAAATAAATTATTTTGACACTAGCTATTCTGTTTTAATTCACATAAACATCACGCCTGTAATCCCGAAGGGTGGATGTGAAATGTGGGTGCACCTATAAGTGTACACCCAAATTTCACCAGTTGACGAGACAATTGTCACCAACCGGGCACAAATCCGGACTCCAGGCTGCTACTGACAAATTCTTGATAGAAAAACCCAATGAAACTTTGTCCGACCCGAGAATCGAACCCAGGATCTAATGGTCACACTAGACCAACGAGGCAGTCTAATAATAATGATCCAATATATATATCGTATCGTATCTAATTTAAAGGGTTTGGGAGCGACCGGAACAACGTGTGACTGACACGCACCTACCGGATGATGACGCCATGTGTTCGTTCTGGCGAAACATCTGGTCGGTGCCTGTCAGTCACACCGAAGGTGATTGGACTGGGAAGATCGAGCGAGCGTGCGATCTAATACCAGAAATGGGGGCACTTATTATCAGCCCCCAAGATGTTGCTCGTGCAGTCCGTCCGTTGCCTAACTGGAAATCTCCAGGGCCGGACGGGCTGCACAACTTTTGGATAAAGTGGTTCCAAAGGTCGCACGCCCCCTTGGCATCCCAGTTCCAGTCAGCCTTAGAGTCAGGGTTGCTGGCCCAGTTTCTAAGGACAGGAATAACCCACCTGCTCCATAAATCAGGTAGTACCGCGGACCCCAAAAATTATAGACCGATCACTAGTCTTCCAACGGTCTATAAAGTTCTTACATCCATTTTGAGAGCTAAAATTAATAAACATATAGACAGCAACTCTATCATGTCTGTCTCTCAAAATGGATTTAAGAACGGGTCCCGCGGTACTAAGGAGCTACTCCTCATTGATATGGCAATAAGCCAACAGGTTCGTCGTTCTCGAAAGGATCTGTCGACATGTTGGATAGATTATAAGAAGGCCTATGACTCGGTGCCCAAATACATGGCTCATGAGGGTGCTGGAGTTGTATAAAGTAGATACAACTCTGCGCACCTTCCTGATGGCATGTATGGGGCAATGGAGGACAGTCCTTCGCTATCCAGGATGTCGAAATATCCAGAGGAATAGCGAGCCAATAAGGATCGAGCGAGGTATATTCCAGGGCGATAGTTTGAGTCCGCTTTGGTTCTGTTTAGCCTTGAATCCTCTAAGCACGCTGCTAGAAGATTCAAGTCTAGGCTATCAGCTGACGAGAGGTGGTCAGGTTATATCTCACCTCCTCTACATGGATGACCTAAAACTCTTTGCCCCCAACAATTTGCAACTGATGAAGCTACTGAAAAATTACTGAAACTTTCAGTAGCGCCATCAGGATAGAATTTGGTGTGAACAAATGTGCGGGCATGCATGTAAAGCGAGGGGAGATTGTGGAATCCGTGGGAACCCAACTCTCGGATTCCACAAACCTTAGAACCCTCTCCGCAGCCGAAACCTATAAGTATTTAGGTATGTCAGAAGCGTTGGGCATCAATGTTACTGACATGAAGCAATCGTTGAAGGAGCGCTTCTTTGGCCGCCTGAAAAAAGTATTTAATAGTCTTTTATCAGGCGGAAACACAGTGCGCGCCTTCAATAGTTGGGTCATGCCGGTTTTGATGTACTCTTTCGGCATACTCAAATGGACTCAGACCGAACTCGAGACCTTGGATAGGAGGGTCTCGATAAGTCTGATATAGTGGTGGTGGATCGATCAGAGCGGCACGCAATGATTGTTAACATAACCGTCCCGCATGATGAGAACCTCGTGAAAGCCGAGAAAGATAAACAAATGAAGTATCTTGACTTGGCTCGCGAGGTTGTCGACATGTGGCATGTGGACTCAGCAATCATTGTGCCGATAGTCGTGACAGCCAATGGCTTAATAGCCAAGAGCCTCGACCAACACCTGAGGAGGCTCTCGTTGGGCAGCTGGATCAAGGGCTTGATTCAGAAAGCGGTACTTCTGGACACGGCTCGCATTGTCAGGAAGTTCCTCTCTCTGGAGCCCTGACCGCCGGTAGCTTGGACCCTATTCCCGATACCGGTGGGCTACTATATTTTACATTTTTAAATGTTTTTTTTATCCTTTTGTTTATAAAAATATTTAAAAATGTGATTTGTAAGTATTTAAATGAAATAAAAGGGTGGAGGCGGGTGTAGAAGTTCGCAGGGGAAAGTACGATATCCGGGCGGCTGAAGGTGCGGCGAAGTGCTAGTGTTTTTATTTAAAAGATTTTATTTCTGTAAGTAGGTTTGTACAAACACTTTTACACATCAATCATATTTTTTAAACTAGAACAGGTCGACGTTTCCTATCTGACTACTCTGAGAAGAAAAGCCGAAACCAACTTAGAGGTCACAGTCTCTTTTACAGTCCAGACATATTCTTGGTCAGATTAGATTAGTTTGATCGCTCAAAATTAGTCAGTATTTTAAGGTTAAAGTTTGTTGACGTAAGTAAGCAGGAAAGTTATTCACTTTCCTGCTTACTTACGTCAACAAACTTTATTTATTAGGATATTATTTATGAGACCTACTAAATTAAGTGAATAAAACAAACAAGTGAATGCTGAAAAATCAGATGATACAGACACAGTAATGCAATCAAAATCAAAAGTCATTTATTCAAATTAGGCTGAGAATCAGCACTTTTCGAATGTCAAAATGACAAAACACAGTCCCCCAAAAACGCCCGCCCTTCACCACTTCCTAGTACTATCGCTGAGAAGAAGCAGTGGCGCAACAAACTCCCTAGCAGCACAGCTGTCTGTTCAGTTAGAAAACACTTGATTCTATATATCACGCTAGACGAGAAATTACAATGGGGACCTCATATAACATCTATTGCGGGGCGGCTAAGCTCGGCCGCATATGCTGTTAGAAAGATAAGACAGTTAACAGATGAAGAAACCGCGCGTTTGGTCTATTTTAGTTACTTCCACAGTATTATGTCATATGGCATTTTACTGTGGGGTCGGGCTGCTGACATTGAATCCATTTTTATTTTGCAAAAGAGAGCTGTCAGAGCCATTTACAATCTACGTCGCCGCGAATCTCTTAGGGAACTATTTAAAAGGGTTAATATTATGACGGTACCTTGCCAATTCATTTATGAAAATATTATGTATGTAAGAAAAAATCAACATCTTTTTAATAAAATAAGTGATAGACATAATTTTAATACTAGAAATAAAGATAAATTAGATCAACCTTTTTTCAGATTATCTAAAGTACATACATCTTTTATGGGGTACTGTGTTAAATGTTACAACAAAATACCTTGTGAAATATTGCAATTAAATGAAAGAAAATTTAAAATTTATATTAAAATTACACTTTGTAAGCAAGGATATTACAAATTAGAGGATTATATCCAAGATAAGAATGCTTGGAAACATGCTGGTCCTGCTCCATAGGACAATATCTAGAGTTTAGACAAAATCAAACTGGTTGCTAATGTAATTGTATAATTTATTCTTTTTTTTTTTTCTATAACATTGATTTACATTCTGTAATTACTTGGGGTCACACCCGGACTTATTAATCCTTATTTATTTATGAAAATCGTCTACTTCTGGAATGTTTGTGAATATGTGAGCACCATGTTAATTTATATGTCATGGTTTCATTTATCCATTTTAATTCTTTTACCTATTGTGGTATAGTAATTTTATCTTTAGGTGCATCGTCTTCGCATATAATTATATAATTAATGTATGCAAAATATTGTAAAACATTTTAAAAGAGTAACGGTGGAGTTTCTTGCCCATTCTTCTCCATACGAAAACTACCTTTTGGAAGGGGCGACTAGAATCAATTTTATTTTTATTTTATTTTTGACGTTAAAAAGTGCCTTTTATGTGCCTATTTGAAATAAATGATTTGACTTTGACTTTGACTTTATACAATACTAGGTACCTTTGTTCAGTAATTAATATTACAAGACCAGAACATAAAATTAAATTATTTGCCATATGTCAGCTAGCCACGCCAATATACCAACAAATATAATAAAAACTATACGTAATCAAGCTAAAAAATAATTCATTAAAATTAAAATGTAAATAAAAACTTACTACCCAAATAAAAGCCTCCAGACATAAAGGGCGTGACAGCTTACATATTTATGCATTGCTGGGTTCTGTTCACATAGCTGTCACTTGAAGTCACAAATGATAAACTAAGACCATCGAAGTGCCTCAAAGAGATGTCAGCATAGTTGACGGGGCCCCACAGGGCCGAAGCCTGCCGGGGTAGCGGGATCGTCCGAAAGGGTTACCGCTGCCCTGGTACATAAAGGGCTAAGGAAGGAACACGGGTGGGTTTTAGTCAGTAAGAGTCTGACACTCCCTTCCGCTCCACCCAGAGCGGGAGGGGTAATTTGATGATTTCCCATCCTCAAAAAAAAAAAAGCAAAAAGACCATCGAAGTAAAATAAATAAATAAGTTAATAACAATAACCTGTCAGTAATAATCGCTAATCCTGGAGAAAGAACATAAACATTGTCTTGCGTTAAACTAGGGCGACCAACTATTCTTATCGTGTAAGTAGTCGTTGATGGAATAGTATGCCTTTGAACAAAAGTTGGATTTACTTGAGCTTTAAACGCATTGAAAGGCAAGTCTAGCAAAGAAGAGGGTATCTTGTTATAAAAGGTTATACCAAACCCAACAAATGAGTTATGAACCTTATGAAGCCGGTGAAAGAATATCACTGTTTTTAGTGTACAAGTATAAATTTTGCCTAATATATAAGATGTTGACAAAGATGAATTGTGATGCAACCGTGAGACCAATATTGTCTAATTATAATATAATCTAATTAATAATACAATTTTGTCTCTTAGAATACAGGCTGTCCTAGTCTAAGGGACAGGGTTATTATATACATTTTGTACAGATTTTGCAACTTGCAATGAATTGTAATGTGCATTGTAAATGTATTTCTGTGTTTTATGTCAATAAACATTTTTTTTTTTAATTGTCTTTAAAAAAATCTCTTAGAGAAACTCTGGCACCTAGCTGGTAAATTGCTCGAACAGCTCGTTTTTGAAGGACAAATATATTTTGTATATCAGCGCCTTTGCCCCACAGCAGAATACCGTAGGACATGACGCTGTGAAAATAACTCTTTATATAAGCAATAAAATAAAATCAGCTGATGATAAAATAAAAACTACCTGGCAAATAATAAATAATGAAACAGGTAGGAAAAAACAGCGAAATAATGAACTTAATTTAGAGACTGCACATGGCCCCATCAATTCAGATGTAGAAATAGCTCAGGAATTTGAAAACTTCTTTGCTAATATTCCCCTTAAAACTACTGAAGCTTTAAATTTTTCCCCCACGCTTTCTGCTGCCTTACTTAAAAGGAATGTAAAGGCATGCCCTTCGGAGCTTAGGTTTCAGCATACAAACCCCCAGGCTGTTATAAGAGCTTTTAAAGATCTTAAAATTAAATCAACAGAAGATCTCTGGGGTATGTCTGTAAAAGTATGTAGATCTCTCATCGAAACCATTGCGCCCTATTTAGCTTTCATATTTAACACCAGTGTTGACCAAGGAGTCTTTCCGGATCTTATGAAACATAGTAAAGTAGTACCATTGTTCAAATCCGGTGATAGTAAAGATCCCAACAATTATAGACCTGTGTCAATTCTGCCAGTTCTCAGTAAGGTGTTTGAAAAGTTGATGCTCAATCAAATGTTACGTCACTTTAATAAAAATTACATCTTTCATGAACACCAGTACGGCTTCACCAAAGGGCGTTGTTCCACTGACGCCGGTGTTACCCTAATGAAGAACATTTTTAACGCCTGGGAAGAAGCACAAGATGCTATTGGAATCTTTTGCGATCTCTCTAAGGCTTTCGATTGCGTAAACCATGAAACACTTCTGATGAAACTCGAGCACTATGGGATTAGGAAAACAGCACTTGACTTGTTAAGATCATACCTGAAAGATAGAAAGGTAAATGGCGTAAACTCATTGGGTTCTGAAATGACAATGGGCGTTCCTCAAGGTTCGATATTGGGTCCATTCCTCTTTTTAGTTTATATTAATAATTTACCCCAATTACTTCAAAATCAACCGAAGATGGTGTTATTTGCAGATGACACATCATTGATCTTTAAAATAGACCGACGGTCACAAAATCTTGACGACGTGAATAACTCTATTCTTCAGGTCCAAGATTGGTTTACGGTAAATAATTTAGTACTTAATGAAAAAAAAACAAAATGCATTAGATTTAAATTACCTAATGTTAGAAGTAGCGAATGTGACATCGTATTGAATGGCCAAAAATTAGAATTTGTTAATCAGACAGTTTTCCTAGGAATCACGCTAGACGAGAAATTACACTGGGGACCTCATATAACATCTATTGCGGGGCGGCTAAGCTCGGCCGCATATGCTGTTAGAAAGATAAGACAATTAACAGACGAAGAAACCGCGCGCTTGGTCTATTTTAGTTACTTCCACAGTATTATGTCATATGGCATTTTACTGTGGGGTCGGGCTGCTGACATTGAATCCATTTTTATTTTGCAAAAGAGAGCTGTCAGAGCCATTTACAATCTACGTCGCCGCGAATCTCTTAGGGAACTATTTAAAAGGGTTAATATTATGACGGTACCTTGCCAATTCATATATAAAAATATTATGTATGTAAGAAAAAATCAACATCTTTTTAATAAAATAAGTGATAGACATAATTTTAATACTAGAAATAAAGATAAATTAGATCAACCTTTTTTCAGATTATCTAAAGTACATACATCTTATAGGGGGTACTGTGTTAAATGTTACAACAAAATACCTTGTGAAATATTGCAATTAAATTAAAGAAAATTTAGAACTTATATTAAAATTACACTTTGTAAGCAAGGATATTACAAATTAGAGGATTATATCCAAGATAAGAATGCTTGGAAACATGCTGGTCTTGCTCCATAGGACAATCTCTAGAGTCTAGACAAAATCAAACTGGTTGCTAATGTAATTGTATAATTTATTCTTTTTTTTTTTTCGTTGACATTGATTTACATTCTGTAATTACTTGGGGTCACACCCGGACTTATTACTCCTTATTTATTTATGAAAATCGTCTACGTTTGGAATGTTTGTGAATATGTGAGCACCATGTATCTATCACATAGTTGAACTATATGTCATGGTTACATTTATCCATTTTAATTCTTTAAATAATGTATGCAATATATTGTAAAACATTTTAAAAGAGTAACGGTGGAGTTTCTTGCCCATTCTTCTCCATACGAAAACTACCTTTTGGAAGGGGCGACTAGAATCAATTTTATTTTAATTTTATTTTTGACGTTCAAAAGTGCCTTTTATGTGCCTATTTGAAATAAATGATTTGACTTTGACTTTGACTTTGACTTTAACTAAAATAGACTAAACGAGCTGTATCAACGTCAGTGTATTGTCTTACTTCCCTGATGGCGTAGGCAGCCGAACTGAGCCTTCCTGCTAGACTTGATATATGAGGCCCCCACTGAAGTTTGGCATCTACTGTCAGTCCTAGAAAAGCCGAGCCTACAGTTTCAAGCACCTCTTTATCTAAGACGATGTTGGATCCTAGATTTCTAACATTCGGTAAGGCAAACTTTACACATTTCGTTTTCTTGGCGTTGAGAACTAGGTTATTTGACGTAAACCAATCTGTAACTATTGAGAGTGTACTGTTTACGTCGTCAAAATCTTGTCTATTCCTGTCTACTTTAAAAATAAGAGAGGTATCATCTGCAACCAGTACAACGTCACAGATGCCCTTCAAATGGAATGGTAAATCATTGATATATACTAGGAACAAGAATGGATCCAGTATTGAGTAAGTTAAATTACTCAATACTGGATCCATTCTTGTTCCTAGTACAGTCAGCATCAAAAGTCGATGATCACATTCAGATTTTCAAAATCACTGTACACTATATCACCCATAAATCGCTCAACAAGGTATGGTGCCAGTATTGAATGAATATCATTAAAGTTCAAAATTAACTGAACACTACTCGTCAAAGGTCACTAAACACCATTTTGTCAAAAATTGCTGATCGTTATAATATCCGAAAACATCATAACATTCAGTTTTACAAAAGTCACTGAACAATATAAAATGCTTGTTTTGGTAATCTAGTGTAATCACGGCAACGTCCAAAAATAACTTATAATCATAAATAACAAATGTTACTGAACATTACTTTGTTTCGGATTCGGATACGTAGCGTGTAAACTTATACTATCAAAAGTAGCTGAACTGCAAACTAAAAAAGTGCTCGTTACTATCTTCAGAGTTATAAATCCAATCTTGTCCTATCCAAACTAAATCATGTAAAAAAAACAAAAAAATATGCATGTAAATTTAGAAACTAAAATTCCAAAAAAAAATTGTTTTTTTTTCATAATATCAATGAGAAATATTAGAAGTGGGTGTTCAAGCGGCAAGAACATTTTTAAGCCTATTTTTCAAAATAAGCTCGCAAGCACGATTATAAAGGTAAGCATATTCCGCTTAAAAATTATTCTGTCGATGTCATCTAAGCGTTCTATATTACGATTGAATAGTAACCTTATTTGTAAAGCAATAAGACTCATTTTCAAAAATCACGCAGATTCTGTTCAAATTCATACCGTCGACTTAGTTTATGATTTTTATAGTACGATTGAATTAGAACCTAATATATGTGTATCTGTATACATATAAGACTCATTTTCAAAATTCACACAAAATCCGTTTTAATTCAATTCTTTGGGAAACATAGTTGTGGGGTATTTGAAAAACTGTTTACCCTTGAATGTAAAAAGAATATTTCTACTTAATTATCACTTTGTATCGGATGTAGACCATTGCGGTTGCAATTATTTATCATATATAAATATTGTATTAGTTATCAATTGCGCTTTAGTGACAAATAAACATTATAATGCCATTTAATGCTCATATTATTGCACATGAACGTCACAGAATAGTGATATTGCGAGAAGAAGGACTTTCTGTTGCCGAAATAGCTAGAGAAATGGGAGTTGCTGTAAGTTATTTTATTTTATGTATTTTGCACTCCTCGAACAAGGGAAAATCTACTAAATCACGCCATAGAAATCTGAGAAGACTTTAGGGGACGAAATACTTGTGCAAATGTGACAAACTCCATGCGAGAACGTCTCCAAAATGTCATCGGTGCCAATGGGGGACACACTAGGTTTTAATTCTAAGTAGTTTAAGCCTAATCATAATTGTAATAGATAAAAAATTAAACCGTGTTTTTGTTTATAAAACATTGATTTGATTATGAAAGTTTAAATTTGTTGATTTTTAATAAAAACAAATAATAGTTATTAACTGTATTGATTTATCGAACCATTTAATTTAATTTTGTTGATAATAAATAAAAGGGTGGTGATTTACATGTGCATGTGTCTACTTATTTTATATACCAAACACAAATATACCTACCGAAAAAAAATACACAGACATATTAAACCCAAAAAACATTTCATTTTGTTCAGGGACTTTAGAGATAAACGATGGTATGCTATTTTTGTCATAAATTTGTTCAGAGACTTTAGAGACGAAGAATGTTATGCTTTTTTTATTATAACTTTGTTTAGCAATTTTTGAAAAGTGATGGTCACCTACTTATGCCCTTTTATGATAATCATTTATTTCTGGCGCTTGTCATGTTGAGCGATTTAGGGATAATACGGTGTACAGTGATTTTGAAAATCTAAATGTGGTCATCAACTTTTGATGCTGACTGTACATATCAATGATTTACCATGTTTTATGTCATTATTTTTTGGTATAAACAGTTATTTTTTAGTTTTATAATCTTTTAGACCTAAATAAGTATTTTATTCAAGTTTATGATGTATGACAACGTAACTAATGAAATATTGAATTTATTCTGAAAAACTGGATGATACATTGTTTGTAACGCCACGCCGGCGCCGCCTGGGGTTTTACTTTTACCTATCAAAGGCTCAATAGTGGCCATATTAAATTACTTAATCCATCATGTATATATAATAGGAGAAACTGACTGACTCACTGAGTAACTGACTGATACAGCCGAAACCACTGGGACTAGGAACGTAAAATATTCATCATGTATGGGAGCAGTGAGAAGGGATTCTTGGAAATTGAAGGGGTGATCAGGGAGAAATTCGTTTATACAAAAAATCTTATTCCTTGGGCTTATAAACTTGAAACTGGGCACGAATACGTACCTTAACAAATAAAAAATGTTTGACATTATTATTCTCAAAACACTATCAAGGCACGCATTATCATGGCACTGATGACGTCAATGTAGGTTGTGCCCGTGGCTGACCAACCGACCAACCAATACGGCCATGGCGGCCACGGTACACGCGGCGAAGATGGATATGGCGGTAATGCATATGGCCAGAACGGTCATAATTATGGAAGGACAAACGTAATTCGTACCTAAAATAATATTCCATAAATAATTTATGCAATCAAATAATTTGGCCAGAACGGTCATAATTATGGAAGGACAAACGTAATTCGTACCTAAAATAATATTCCATAAATCATTTATGCAATCAAATAATTTTACGTAAATAATGTAAATTAATTGAATTGCCTCGTTTGGTCTAATGATGGCAAGCGCGACTGACCATGACCCCAGCATGTCATCTTGAATCCTAATTCTTTACGTGAACGTTCATGAACGTCTTCATCTTTTCTTCCGAAAAGGTTTTAGAGAGTTTTAAAGAGTCTCATAATCAGCCTATAATCCATGGCTCCATGGGTCCATGGGTCTCATATTCAGGCCTCCTGTCGGTGAGAGGGAGTAATCAACCACGCGGGCCAAGTACGGGTTGGTAGATGTCACATGTCTTCGAATTTCTTTTGGTTCCAGGACATGCCGGTTTCCTCGCGATGTTTTCCTTTACCGTTTTGAAACAGTGGTCATGAAATAGTTTACACAAAGTAAAGCGCTTATCTGGGTTCAAACCTACGACCTACAACTCGTATGTCCCGGTCGTTACCATCGTCTACTAATAAGTCGTCGGGTCTCTATGGTCTACTAATAAGTCGTCAGGTCTCTATGGTCTACTAATAAGTCGTCGGGACTCTATGGTCTACTAATAAGTCGTCGGGTCTCTATGGTCTACTAATAAGTCGTCAGGTCTCTATGGTCTACTAATAAGTCGTCGGGACTCTATGGTCTACTAATAAGTCGTCGGGTCTCTATGGTCTACTAATAAGTCGTCGGGACTCTATGGTCTACTAATAAGTCGTCGGGTCTCTATGGTCTACTAATAAGTCGTCAGGTCTCTATGGTCTACTAATAAGTCGTCGGGTCTCTATGGTCTACTAATAAGTCGTCGGGTCTCTATGGTCTACTAATAAGTCGTCGGGTCTCTATGGTCTACTAATAAGTCGGCGGGTCTCTATGGTCTACTAATAAGTCGTCGGGTCTCTATGGTCTACTAATTAGTCGTCGGGTCTCTATGGTCTACTAATAAGTCGTCGGGTCTCTATGGTCCACTAATAAGTCGTCGGGTCTCTATGGTCTACTAATAAGTTTTCGCTTCAAGGGGTTTGAAAGGTTTATACGTGCCCGTACTCCATACGGGTAACCGAAAAATCAGCTAACCATAACGACTTATCTCTTAAACGGGTTTGTATGCTCCGTGGTATTTATCTATTTATGTTAGACTAGCTTCTGCACGCGACTTCGTCCGCGTGGAAATTTTGGTTCCTCCGCCCCGACCCGTCGCAAAGCGTCGCCTGCCCACGCTATTACTTCGTTTTCGCTTAGCGTTCTTTCTTCTTTCGGACTTTTTTTCTTTCTGCTCGGCTCCGAAGAGTCATAGCGTGATGTTAAATAACGTTTCTCAAGAAGTGGGCTATTAATCAAATGTAAATATATTTTTTCTTATCAGACTGCTAGTCCCAGAGATTAGCGCGTACAAACAAACAAAGTCTTCAACTTTATTATTATTACCTCAACTTGAGATAGAAGTAAGCCAGAATTACGAAGAGGGGAAGGAACGAAGTATTTATGACATCAAACAACCAAAACCAATACAAATCAATAGAACGACATCCAACCAATTTAAATCACCCAATGACAATACCGAAAATGTCATCAATCCGCGTAAAGTATGAACACCGCGATTCAGAAAAATGACATATTTGCATTACGCCATCTATGGGTAAATGGATAAAACCTCTCCACAAAGCATGTGTAGAGCGTATGAATGAAAGTTGTATTTGTGAATGTTTTAACGGCATTTTGCGTTTTAGTAATTTTCTATTATCTCCGAAACCATAGGTATATGACCAATTAACATACTGTAATGGGCAAATCTTATCTCTATAATGTCCTTGTGACCATAAAATAACATATTTTAAAATTATATTTTCATCCAAACGTAAGCATGTCAAAAAAAAATACATTTTAAAACATAAAGCGATATTAAAAGATAGAAAATAAAAGATAGAAGTATGGTGTCGCGGATTTTTTTGTAGAACTGAACAGAACCCAGCAATGCATAAATATGTAAGCGGTCACGCCCTTTATGCCTGGAGGCTTTTATTTGAGAAGTAAGTTAGTTAGTTTGGGAGGTAAGTTTTTTTTTGTGCTATGTATTTTTGTGGTGTACAATAAAGTATATATAAATAAATACTTAAATAACTTTTTATTTACATTTTAATTTGAATTAATTATTTTTTAGCTTGAGTACGTATAGTTTATTATATTTGTTGGTATATTGGCGTGGCTAGCTGACATATATGGCAAATAATTTAATTTTTGTTAATTACTGAACACAGCGCATGCATAATGGAACACTGACCCATTAGTAGATAGGTCAGATGTGATTTCCGTTATTTTTTTACTCAGATCTCATCAATAGTTAATCATAGACGTTCAAAATGCAAGCATTCATGATTAATATAAATCAGTTTTATTTTTATGCATCACCAAGTAGGTTAAGTCCTCATAGCAAGATCTCCTTTTGCGATTTCCAAAAAATCGTCTTTTTTGTGTTAAGTCAGTATTCCATTAAGCATGCGATAGGTTCCCAGTGTTGTATACAATCAAGTTTGCAATTTTCTAACTGAACAGACAGCTGTGCTGCTGGGGAGTTTGTTGCGCCAAAGTGCTGATTCTCAGTCTAATTTTAATAAATGACTTTTGATTTTGATTTTGAACTATTTAAGGTGCCATGTTTTGGAGAAAGGTGACAGCACCACAAAAACCAAATTGACAGAGGTGACAGATCGTAGTTAGATAAGTTGGTACACCCAGGTGGTAGGCCACGGGTCATTTAGTTAGTTCACCTTAATTAAATAGTTGTAGATGGTGCTAATAATCTGCACTTAAATCTGAGGTTTGCCGTGCATTGTCAATGTACATACTTGGGCAATAAGTAACACCAACTCAACGACAAAAAAAAAAACTTGTTTATAAAAATTCTCTTAGATAATTTTACAATTTACAGGTATGTAGATCGAAATATGATTCTAAACCGCGTGGGGCGCCCACGAGCAACATAGTTGCCCAGCAACTTTTTTGTCGCCGTGCGCGCACTTACATTGCAACCAATAGACTTGCGACAGTTCAGTGTCAAAACCCTCGGACAAAAAAGCTCGCAGCTGTCGCGTCGCTACGTGCGCGCACTTTCATACAAACCGGTAGACTTGACGTGAGAGACAAATTAGTTGCGGAGACAAAAGTTGCTCTTGGGCACCCTCCCTAACAAATATGTATTTACGGAATTATGCCTTATCATTAGAATCATCAATAGAACTCTCTAAGTTAGAATGGGACCCAAATGTTATGTTTTCATGAAGTAATAGAAAAAAAACGTTTTAAACTGGGTAATTTTTTACTAAACCATTTTGTTTTTAGGAGTGTTCATTATACATATGCCATTTAATAAGTAAGACTAATATAACCTGTTCGATAAGAGAATAATATCACCAGGTTTTTTTTTATTCGTAAGTTAGAGCCTTAGCAGACATACTGCTTTCAGCATCGGCGACTCGCTTTTCGGAAGCTCGAAACAGCGACTTGAACACTACACTTTGCAGATTAGATTAGTTTAGATTTCCAAAGTCTAAATCGGTGTGAATGATCACACCGATTTAGACTTTGGAAATCTGCGTTGCATGGCTCGATGCTCAATTTTACGGATATCGCGCTCAAACGCAGCGACTCACTAAAACGCGATGCAGCATTGATAAAGCGGTAAAGGATCCGATCGCCGATGCTAAACAAAACACGTCTGCTAAAGCTCTTAATTTGTAAGTAAATTAGAATTTTAACCTGCTCCACTAGGCTCCTATAAATGTTCACGATACGTTAAACATAACGTTATTCAACTTGAAATAGTCACAATGAAAATGGTGAGTTCTGCTTGTCCTTTAAATTTAAGCTATATGGCGTACAGCGCGCCTTCTATTCAGCATGTATCAGAAAGGTCTGTGTCAAATTTAAGGGTGTGGTACAGACCATCAAACCTTTCTCCATGGGAGCAACATCGTAATCGCAAAAAAATAATCGACTATTCCATACAAAACTTCAATACATACTCGACCCAAATGTATGGGACAGCTGATTTCTTTTTCTCATTTACGATGTTGGTCCCATATCAAAAGTTGTTCAGTTTGATAGTCTGTACCGCACCCTTAAATTTGACCACACCTTTCTGATACACACTGTATAACTTCAGCCTATTATTACTTTTTTTCTGTAAACGTCTCACCGTGATAAGTTAGGTGAAATGAGCTTGCCGTGATCTGTCAGTCACCCTATACTGGAATTGACAGTTCACTTCAAGCTCACATCTCATTTCTTTTTCGTTGAGAATAGATAGACAGGCATCTTCAGATGCGCTCGTTCCACGATAGACCTCATCTATCGCTTATACTATGGGAAATCGAGTTCAAGTGCGGGTTACCATAAAACAAACGAATACTATTTTATATTTTCAGTTGGTATTGTTCACTCTGCTGGAGTGCGCCATCCTTGCGCTGGCAAATCCTCAGTATGGACAATATGGATTTGGTGGACATGGCGGGCGAGGTGGACAATTCAGATATGAGCCGGACGGACATAGCGGCGGCTACGATAAAGGCGTGGGCTATGGTGGAGGCCACGGATTTCGGGGTCATGGTGGCCACAAGTGGTCTTTAATGATAAATTAGGGTTAAAACACTATTATGATGTATCAAGACATATTTCTAATGAATCTTTATTCATTTTGGAAACATCTTAGATTTAACTAAGAATCCGTCTAGGTTCTGATGGCTTTAATCCTTATTGCTGTATGGTTTATGAAATAAATTATTTTAACAAACACTTTTAAGTATTATTCAACATTTACTCGAAAACTAGCTCTTATTGCATCACTTTTAGGTTTCACAATGCAGTGTAATGGAGTATCATCAACGGCGAGAAACTCCAACACATTTGCCTTTTTCTTACTACCTATTCCCGGTCCAGAGCTAAAAAGTACATGCATAATCAGCCTATGTATAATATTCCCACTGCTGGAACACATGCCTCCTCTCTGTGAGGAGTGGGCCGTTATACAACACACGGGCCCAGTGCGGGTTGGTAGATTCACATGTCTTAGAATGTATGATTCTAGGACATGTCGGTTTCCTCATGATGTTTTCCTTCACCGTTTTGAGAGCAGTGGTGATAAAATAATTTACACAAAGTAAAGCGCCTGTCAGGGTTCGAACCCACGACCTACAACTCTTAAGTGGCGGCCAACACTGCTCTGAAAAGTACGCCACAGTACCTTTTTATTTTTTGCCATTACTTCATCAAAACTGTTGTCTAGTGCAAAAAAAAACACTACACTACAGAAGTACAGTAAGGGCCAAAAGTGGAGTGACATTGTCACGAAGTAATAGATTGACACTTCTGTTTAACTTACGACCTTCTTCTAATGAGTAATTTCTATACTATAGACACACTCTCACATTCGTTTGCAACTGATGGTAGCTCATAAATTCAACAATTAGACTATATGGCATGATAGCCTAGCGGTTATCATACGTCGATAAGCACGTTCATGCGTAGCGAGCCGTGGGTTCGATTGAATATAGTTCCGTATCATGTTCGCCTTTGTTCACATAATTCGTTAAACTTTATGATTATACCCACAGAAATCTAAATAAATAAATAATAAGGTAGACAGATGCAGTTAACTTACGACTCATTCACCGCGACTAAATAGAACGTTATTTGTTTTTGGTTGGTTGTTATTGTAGATTAATGACGTGTTTAATCTATTAGCGGTGTTGTAGTTCATTTTGAAATGCAAGGAAATTTAAATATTGAGATAAAAGCAGATATCGCGCTGCGTAAAAGTGGACTTAATAATATTATATCACAGATATTTGATGAAACCGGACTGAGTGTGAGTATTATGATTTAATTATTTTATGGAGTGGAAATATGGGAACATTTAAGAGGAACAGATATATGTTTCAATATTGTTGGATTCATGCGCCAGCGTTTACTTGATAGCATTGATAATAATGGGGGTTATACAAAAAAGTATTAAGTTACAAATTGCAAATTGATTTTAGTAACATTAAAATAATATTGTGTCATATCCGTAATAAGGATTATTTTGAGGTTTAGTTTCAATCGTCTTTTCATAATGAAAATGAATACTTAAGCTATAACCACAATAAGTCCTAATACATACGATTCGTTAACTTTGACGTTTGAGATAGGCAACTAAAGTTAAAACGAACACATTGGCAGTAAACAAAAAGTAGTACTACTGAGTAATTTAATTGTATTGTGACAAGAAGTTCACACTTTTTTTATTTACGTGGGTAGATTGAGTTGTGATTTCTTAGAGTACCCACACACATTAGTCGTTAAAGCACAATATTATTATATTACTAAGATACAATATTTTAAGTCTAAAGCCTAGAATATACATGCCTGTAACTTGCACGAAAGTATGCAAGTAGCTGGCATGCCATTATGGTATTCACCAATTTTATCAGAAGTAAGTTGTTGAGGCACACGGCATGCAAGCTACTCACATACTTTTGTGCAAGTTACAGGCATGTGTAATCCGGGCTTAAGGGTCGTAGTTCACTAGATTACCTGCCTTACTTCAATAAATTGTTCTTTATGAGAAAATAAACTGTTTTGACTAGAAGTTTTTTAGTTATAAAATTATAACGAATAGGTAAACATTTTGAAATCACTTACAAAACATTTTTATTTTAGCCCCGTATTACAATAGCAATATAATAATGAAAATAAAATAGTTATTACATTATGATTATTGTTTATTAATCTATAAAAAACGAATAACAAATACTTTTTTGCAAAAAAAAACAACCGACTTCCAAAAACGACACTACAACGTGAAAAATAACTTTAATTTCGGAAGTCGGTGGCAAACAACGAAAATGCGAACCCAACGAGACCGACTTCCGAAATTAAAGTTATTTTTCACTTTGTAGTGTCGTTTTTGGAAGTCGGTTGTTTTTTTTTTTTTTGCAAAAAAGTTTTTATTTTTCACTTTTAAGTTGTAATTGTTACCAGAAATTTTGGTTTAAAAACCAAACTACTGAACCGTTTCTATGGAACCATTTGGGATGTATACCCTTTCCAACAAAAAAAGAATTTTTCAAATCGGATGGCAAGCGACGGAGTTATGCGCAAACAAACGTTTAAAAAATATATATACATATATAAACATCCGAATTGAGAACTTCCTCCTTCTTTAGAAGTCGATTAAAAATAACCAATAAAGATTATTGTTGGAAAGAAAAATAAAAGTCCCAACTCGAGATTGGAACCCAGCCCTATGCGTTCAATATTCCAATACGTAAGACTACTCAGCTATCGGTACTTGATGTAATGATTTCAATTTTAGCAATGGTATGAACCAACTAAGGTCATACGTAATTACGTAGCCTGTGTGCAAAAGCGACGGTATGTTTTTTGTTTCGTTCGACGCCAGCCAGTGTGCGAATTATGAGGTGTGCGTTCTGTGTTCACATCATCAGGCGGGAGGAGACGCCCGGGTGTCATCACTGCGAGGATCGCCCAGAGGACACGGTGGAGCATACGGTGGAGGTCTGCCCCGCTTGGACAGAGCACCACCGTGTCCTCGTAGAGGCGATCGGCAGCGGCGGCGACCTCTCGCGTCCGGCCCTGGTTCAAGCCATGGTCCGGGGCGAGAGGGAGTGGGAGGCCGTCACCTCCTTCTGCAAAGCAGTCATGCTAGCGAAGGAGGTGGCGGGATGGGTGAGGGAGAGATCTTCACGCCTCAGCCGCCGCTGGAGACGCTCCGGGCGTCGGGAGCCGCGTGACGACTCCCGGCCACCGTAGGCGTGGGCCTGCGGGTGGAGAGCAATGGATAGCTCTCCGTCCGATCAGGACCAGGCCCGTGCCGGACGGCGCGTATGTGTTCCACGCGCGCCTCAAAGAGATGTCAGCATGATTGACGGTGCCCGACAGGGCCGAAGCCTGCCGGGTAGCGGGATCGTCGAAAGGGTTACCGCTGCCCTGGAACATAAAGGGCTAAGGAAGGAACACGGGTGGGTTTTAGTCAGTAAGAGTCTGACACTCCCTTCCGCTTCACCCAGAGCGGGAGGGGGGCCATTTGATGATCTCCCATCCTCAAAAAAAAAAAGCGTTCTGTGTTTATACATCACTTTATGCACACAGACGTAAGTACGGCCTTTACCGCGCGTTCACAGCAATACAGTCCTTAACAGATTGACTGCCACTGCGGTCACACGGTGTCTTCCAACAATAGATTTTATTTTGTGTCTGTTGTCTGGCAGTCAACGGGTTAAGGTGATAATGGATTAATGACCCCTACTGTACAAATTACTAGGAAAATATTGTTATCTTATCAGCTATTCAGAAAGGTATGATTGTTAATACTTTTGCATGTGTGAAAGAGAAGAAAAGAGTTTTATGGGGAGCCGGTAAAATTGCGAGACAGTCAACTTATTGTTTCGTATTCCTATTATTCGTAGTTTTTACCTGCGCTTGAACCCCAAACACTCCGCAAGCTTTGTGATTGACCACTATTGTTCTCTCGGCACGACACGGGGTGCGACTTCACAAAATCTGGTCGTCAGCGTTAGTTAGTTTCAACTCTACGTCACGCAAGCTCGTGTTTTGTTTTCTGGCTATTTCCCTAACTGTTGCCGCGTATCTTGCGCTTGTGTTGTGCTGTGCCATCATAAGTGCAGACTATGGCTTCTTATTCTAATCCTGAATACGCTGACATAATGTACTGTTACGGGCTTTGTGATGGTAACGCTGCTGAAGCGCGGAGAGACCCACACATTAGTGTCTTCGGATCGACTTATCGGCGATTATCTGCAACTAGCAGCGTCCAAAGAAGCAGGCAAATTGATACTGGTCGTTCCCTGAGATACACGGCTGAGGACGAGGAGCTTATTCTTCAACGTTTTATTGACGACCCCAACATATCGACAAACATCGTAGCCCGTGAGCTTGGTATGTCACAGGCGAAAACTTAAAAAAAAAAACATTCTATGGACCGATGAATCATGTTTGACTGTGATAGTATCACAAATTATCACAATCCATTACTGGGCACCGAGGGCGAAAGAAACCCTAAGAAACTGAAACCAACCACATCCCGGCGTAGGTTCTCACTTAATGTTTGGATGGGTATTATCGACAAGTTAATTGGCCCATATTTTTTACCCCGAACACTAAATGGGGAACTTTTTCACTGCTCACGGATGTATCGGAAGAAAGAAGAGCAAACATGATTTATCAACATGAAGGATGTCCAGCCCACTTCCGAATCACAATTCGACAATTGCTGGATGACCACTATCCAAACCGATGGATAGGGCGCGGTGGGCCGATTCCGTGGCCTGCACGAAGCCTTGATCTGACGCCACTAGACTTTTACGTTTGGGGTCATATTTAAGACCTAGTTTATGTGACCCCCGTAAATTCAATTGAAGAACTAAGGGAGAGAATAACAGATGCGGCGGACCAGATAAGGGCAACAATCACAGCAAGAATCATAAAAACCGAAGTGAGGAAGCGAATAAGAACATGTATTCTAAACCGAAGCCAGCACATCGAACAAGACGTGTGAAATGTGTGTAAAGTTTTTAACTTGATATTGATTATAAATAATAATTATGGTCATGAAATTGTTTAAATTGATTTTCCGAATAAACAACTTTTTGTGAGACCTACGCCTTCCTGTACTAAATCAAAAACGATTTTCATAATGTAGTCCATGACTTTGTATTAATTTTACACCTTTTTGGATAGCTGATAAGACAAGAATATTTTACTAATAATTTGTACATCTGGCGTAGTATTTTTTTTTTGTACTAAGACAACATTTTGTATGAAGTAATGGCAAAAATCACATAAAATTAAGTGTTTGATTAGTGATATTTGCCAAGGTTTTAGGCATTTTTGAACTTTTAATTACTAACAAAGATTTGCTACGGCATCAACTATGATAATAACATAAATTTGAGTACAGACGCTTCGCAGATAATTTTCAAATTAGCTTCAAATGATTTATCTGGGATTTATCATAAAAAAATCTTACTAACTCAAAAACTACTGAGCTTCGGTAGAACATTTTGTGGCTTAATTGGTTGCATTTTCACCCTACTATGTCGTCCTGCAAGGAATACGTCGAGTTACCAGTAACCCTGTATAATTAACGCAAGACCTCATACAATTAGAGTATTGAGTTAAAAGCATAATAACAAGGACCAAAACTTTTTTTTTACAGCCAACTATTATTTTAAGGTCTTTGACATATCTCGGGACCCTGGGGCCCAGACCTTTGGAAGGCGCGCCAGGGGCCGAAGCCAACTCGCAGAGACCCCTTAGACAACTTTTAATGTTGAGGAGGCACCAACCGATGATTATCCCTGTATGCACTATGCAATCCACCCAAGGACAATCCCCGGTTGGTGCAGGACTATTGCAGAACATGGAAACAAAATACATATATTATATTGGGTTTTGGTGACTATAGTGGATCCGTTATTTCAACTATGGAAGGACTATGTCCCTTACCTGACCAATGATAATATAATATTCACAGATAAAATGGCCGGGGGTGATTTGCACACTCAATAACGGGCCCCGGTAACCATCGCTAGCACATAGTGACGTAAGCTATCTATTATTATTATTAAGAAAATCGTGATGAGTATTACTTTTTTTTGTTAGCCTACATTGTGTCCCACTGCTGGACCTTCCCTTGTCTCTTCCAAACCTCCCTGTCTTGTGCGATCTCTGACCACGTTGGCCCTGTAAATGTTACCACATCGTCGCACCACCTTCGTGGTCCGTGGTATACCTTGACGGCGATGTCCTCCCTCAGGCGTCCAGCGAGTGACGATCTTACGACGAGTATTACTTTATGCATTTAAAATTGAGTCTTATTGCCTTGACATTGGCGGTCAGTATGTAAGTTTTGTAGTAAGTAAGTAATTTTTGAAACAATACCTATATTAAAAGTTACTGAAATCAATTCAGTAGTCAATTATGAATAAACTACTTACAGGACTTGCGTTTATTCTGTTACACTTTGTATACAACAGTCTGTTATAATAGGGGTTAAAGTATGAAATTGCCGTTTTATTGTAATAGGTACTTCGAATTGACATAGAACCTTCATGGTTTGAGATTTTTGAGTGAAACTTTTTTCACATGGTACCTATGAAGTTCTTCTTTAAAAAAATGTGCAACATTCGATTATCGACTTTCGGTTGTTTTTTTTATTCAGCTTAGACAAGAAAGATGGATTCTTCGAAAATTCGAGTTATTTTTGAATACGAGTTCCGACGCGGAACTAACGCGGCAGAAACAGCTCGCATTATCAATGTTACGTTTGGAGAGGGGACTGCTAATGAACGCACCGTGCGATTTTGGTTTAAACGCTTTCGTGATAGAAAATTTGATTTGAAAAACGAACCACGTGGAAGACCGCCATACTGGTAACTAACAATGAATTGAAAGAGATGGTGGAAGTCGATCCGAGCCAAACTACCCAGGAATTAGCGGCATGGTTTAACGTTACCTTACCAACAATATTGACTCATTTGCGTCAAATCAATAAAATAAAAAATATGAGAAATTGGTGCCTCATGATTCGACTGATCTGCAGAAAGAAACGCGTGTTGAAACTTGTGTTGCCTTGTTGAATCGATACAGAAATGAAGGAATATTGGATCGAATTGTGACATGTGATGAAAAGTGGATTCTTTACGATAACCGTAAGCGAAAAATGCAATGGCTGACCCCAGGTCAAACGCCGCAACAGTGTCCTAAAGCAAAGCCTACCAATAAGAAGGTAATGGTAACTGTTTGGTGGTCTCAGCATGGTGTTATCCACTATAGCTTTCTCCGATCTGGTCAAGCAATAACGGCAGATGTCTACTGTGCCGAACTCCGAACAATGATAGCAAAACTAGCAGTAAAACAGCCCCAACTCATGAATCGATCTTCACCATTATTGCTCCATGATAACGTGAGACCTCATACAGCACGAGAGACCGTTTTAACTCTACAGGAACTGCAATTAGAAATCATTCGTCACACTCCGTATTCGCCAGACCTTGCTCCAACGGACTACCATTTTTTTCGTGATTTGGACAATTTTCTACGTGATAAAAAATTTTCTTCTCAGGAGGCAGTACAAAATGCTTTCACACAGTTTGTCGAATCTAGTAGATCACGAAAGTTCTATCGCAAAGGCATAAATGACCTTCATATTAGATGGCAGCAATGTATAGATAATAATGGTAATTATTTTGATTAAATAAATATGTTAAAATAAAAATAAACAATTTCATTTTTTCAGTACAAATCGGTAATTTCATACTTTAACCCCTAATATGATGAGTCCTCAGATATCTTCGCGAGTACTGAACTGGAATTCCTGTACACTGCTACTCGATACCTGGAGTCCATTGCCACACCCAGTACAATCTCCTAGGAGTAGATAAATTAAATGAAACAGTTTCTTGTTATTAATAATTCTATTTCAATTTATCCTAATTCTATATATTTTTGTCTAATTGTATCTTATTTTATCTAATTTTGACCAATTTTGTTTCATTTCATTTAATTTAATCAAAATATGTCCAGTTTTATTAATTTTATGATTGTATGACATGTGTAATTACTAACATTGACTAATAACTTGTATGTGTGGTGCAAACTGTTAATATAAGTTGGTTATTAATAAATAAATAAGTATATTCGATCAAGTACACTCAAAGCTAGCAGGGTATTTGAAAGAGAAGTTTTAAAATTTTTATTTTTGAAAATTGATAGAAATGGTACGGTAGGTATTCACATAACCTCAACTTTGGATAACTCTTCGCCTTGAACCATTGTTGCAAACCATAATGTACACATACAGGTGGTAAGTATTAATCAATTGAAACATTTACGGACCCTGTCGGGCACAGCAAAATTTGAAATAAGTAATTCCTCTCCTACGAGAGAGGAAGAGTGCTTTTTAGTCACTTCAACAAATAAGTTTTAATTGTAAATAAGTTTTAATTTAATTTTACCATCATTTTTTAAACGAACAGTTTTTTAGTCATGTCAAAGGTACAGTTTTAAAATTGACATAATTTTCTCTTGAAAATGACAAAATTAGATCAAAGCTTTAAATCACACAGAGTCGGTTTCCAGCCAGCAGTCCAGTACATTTTCAGGCACTCTAATTTTGTTATTTTTTTTTTGTCTCTTCTCTTTTTTAACCGACGAAAAAAAACGGAAGAGGTTCTCAAGTCGACGCGTATATATAGATTGTGTAAGTCGGAAAATGATACTCCCTGTCCTCGACGAGATCCTTCCTATCCTATGCTATATCCTGAACTACTCTATATCCTATGGTGCCTTTCCATCGATGTGGAAAGAGGCCAAAGTCATTCCTTTACCCAAAAAATCCAATCCTACTTCCTTTTCAGAATACCGTCCCATCTCCATCTTGCCTTTCCTCTCCAAAGTCCTAGAACGCCTTGTCCACAATCAGCTGAGTACTTTTCTTTGTAAGAATAGTCTGCTGAATCCTTTCCAATCCGGTTTTCATCCTGGTCACAGTACCACTACAGCCTTAGTCAGCGTCACTGATGACATACGGTTAGGCATGGAGGAAGGAAATCTCACAGTTCTTTGCTTACTAGATTTTAGCAATGCATTCAATACTGTCGATTTCGATATCCTGCTTAGTATGCTTCGCTCGCTTAACATATCTCCAACGGCGATTGACTGGTTTCGTAGTTACCTGTATGGCCGCCGGCAACGTATATGCATAGAAGAGTCTTGCTCTTCGTGGTGTTATACTTCTGCCGGTGTACCTCAGGGTGGCGTTTTATCTCCTTTACTTTTCGCAATATTTATAAACTTCATTACCAAAAAACTTCTTTCTTCCTACCACTTTTATGCAGACGATTTGAAAATTTATAAACAAGCTGGCCACATGAACTTGGCTGATGCTGTCCACATTATCAACAAGGATTTGATTTCATTCTGTGAGTGGAGTGAGGCGCATGGGTTGCAGGTTAACCCATCGAAGACTCAGCTCATTGTTGTTGGCAGCTCTAGGATGATCCCCAAGATAAACTGGTCGCAGCTTCCCCAAGTTCAATTTAACGGAACTGCTATTCCTTTCAGCGAAAAGGTTAAGAACCTTGGGGTTTGGATCGACAAACATCTTTCCTGGGGTCCTCAGCTACAGGAGGTAAGTCGAAAAATGTTTTCATCCGGTAAGTCACTGAGACGGTTGCGGAACTTTCTTCCAACTGCCACTAAAACTGCGCTTGCACAGTCTCTTTTACTTCCCATCCTTGACTACGCTGATGTCAGTTATCCAGATCTTACTGAGGCACAACTAGATAAACTTGAGCGACTTCAAAACTTTTGCATAAGATTTATATTTGGCCTGCGCAAATATGATCACATTTCTGAAGTTCGTACAAAGCTCAAGTGGCTTCC
Organism: Apamea epomidion; assembly: GCA_947507525.1. Lineage (NCBI taxonomy): Eukaryota > Metazoa > Arthropoda > Insecta > Lepidoptera > Noctuidae > Apamea > Apamea epomidion. Next base: position 9,221,104 of record OX382242.1, on the reverse strand, counting down.
TATACGTCTTCGCCGGAATTCACATATCTTATTTCAGCTCTACAGTATTTTGTTTAATCCTACAAACCCCTCTTATCTTAAAGAACGTTTCAAGTTCCTTCATGACACACATAATAGATATCTGAGGTCATCGGAAAACCTGAGACTAGAGATGCCGATGCATTTCACCCGTTTCTTTGACAAATCTTTTACTGTTCAAGCAGTACGGTTATGGAATGACTTGCCCGTGTCGGTAAGGCGTGCTCAATCTTTGTCCGCTTTCAAAATTACACATTAGACAAGCACTTCCTCTCTCCTTAAACATCATCATTATTTTATTATGATTTATTTATTTTTATATTATTTTTTTTCTTTGCTCTTGTTTCATGTTTATTATTATATGTATATATTTATTTAGACGAGTAAAATATACTATATGTATATATATTAATTGTATAATGTAAATGGTACACCACAGACTACCACCTACATTTGTCTCTCCTTCATTTTAATCCATCCAAAGGTTGTCTTTAAAAGATCGCTCTTAGCGATAAGACCGCCCATTGCGTCACCCTTTGTAAAATGTTATATATTTATGTTTCTGTAATTTGTATGGTGTACAATAAAGAGTATTCTATCTATCAATCTATATATATATATATATATATATATATATATATATATATATATATATATATATATATATACAGGCTGATTTTTTCACAAACAAAGTCAATTTTATCAACTGTCCCATAGAAAACTTCAATACCTACTCAACCTAAATGTATGGGACGGCTGAATTTTTGTTCGCGGTTACGATGTTGGTCCCATGGAGAAAGTTGTTCAGTTTGATGGTCCGTACCACATCCTTAAATTTGGCTGGTCTTTAAAAAATCACCCTGTATATATATATATATATATATATTTATATTTTATGTATCACCACGCATAACTTTTTACAGAGTAGTCCGATTTTGATAATTCTATTTTTATTGGAAAGAAAGAAAGTTACCAAAGTTGGTCCCATATAAATTTGGAAAAAAATTCTAACCCTAAGGTTGGGAAAATAGGGGGGATTTATTGTTCACTCTCAGATTTGAATGCTGAGTTGTGTAATAGTACTCTACTCAGTGCCACATTAATTTTGAGTCGGCGCCGTTTAAAGGACATGGTCTAGAATCGCCCTGTGCACACGAAATATCGGACATACACGATAATTAATTGTCTATTTTGTTATATTAGTTGCAAATACTTTTGTAACACGGACTAGCTGCATGCCAAAATGAACATTTAAAAGTATTTTACGCGACTAATAACGTTAATCGCCGCCATCTTAGCCAAACGTCAAGTCGTATAGAAAAAGATTAGGGATGCCCAATCGATTGCAATCGATTGATCGAATTTTTAATGAATGGTTGCATGTTTCTGAATCTGAATCACTAGAACATTCACACAAGAGCTCAGCCATTTATCAATGCACACTAACGCCATCTATCTACCGCGCTGCATCACCACTATCATCTAAGGAGACAGCATTATTTTTACATTAACACACACAAACATTTTATCTCATTCCATAACCAATGCTAAGAATACAGATACCTATGTTAATTAGATTATTTGCATTTAAACGTTGCAATTCCAAGGCTTTAGAAAAAAACTGCATAGATACCTAATTATCTAGGTAGGTACAAAAAATTGCTAAATGTATTATGTTATTGATATTTAATTTCTTAAAAATCACTCGGAGCTATGAAAAACTATACCTAATATTCGTTTTTATGGTTCGATTATAACCTCAAAATCTGATACTTTTTTTGAAATATATCTATTCTGCAGCTAGTCCGCTATACAAATAACATCTTATAGGAGTTTACTAATGATCGACAATACAAAACATAATTTTCCGATGCTCTTGGTTCCACGGCGAATAATGTATGGGCGCAGAGCAATGTCCTTTATGGCAATTTCGTGATCTTTGTTTATATATCATTAGTTTAAGAACGGGTGAGTTGCATCAAAAGCTCCGTTACAGTTACGTCAAAGTTAATTTTAATTTTAACAATAAGTATGACCATAGAATCTAAGGGTGAGTTGCATCACAAGCTCCGTTATAGTTACGTCAAAGTTAATTTTAATTTTAACAATAATTATGACCATAGTATCTAACTATCTGTTGTTGCACCATCATGTAAAATGTAAGAAGTTAAAGTTAACAGGGTGACAAGTGATAAGACGTCTTATTTCCCCAAAATGTTCGTGGGTAATTTTTTGAAAGGGAAAACTGAAAACTTTACCTGCATTGTGCACTTTTTTGTGATGGGTAAAAACTGTTAAACTCGCGTCAGGACACGTGACCTGATCGAAAATTCGTAAGACGTAGGGAGAGTAGACCGCATTCCAAAATATCAAAAATGCACAACGTTAATATTCAAGTTTTCACTTCTACCGGCACTCCCGGAGTGCAACCAGTTTTTTTTTTTTGACAGGAACAACAGGCTTGTTGTCATCACACTTTCAAAAATAACCAAGATCAACCTTATTTTTTCGGTGGGATTATTCCTTAAACGCAACGTGTTTTCAAATATCAAAACATATTATATATAAGTCACAGTCTGAGGTGGTAACCAAAACTGTTTTTATTAAGTAATAAAATAAATAATAGTAATTCTAGTATCCATATTCATTATAAATGTTTTTTTTTGCTAGCCGATGCTGTCTCACTGCTGGGCAAAGGCCTCCCCCAAATCCTTCCAGGATCTTTTCGTTAAAGTTGGGTAATTTTTTTGACAAGGGCAACACTTCAAGCTTGTTTTCATCACGCTTTCTTTTGTTGGCTCTAGTGATGTTACTCAGTCATAAATGGACTCGATTGTCTCGATTATGTAATTCGAATACTCAATTCGAGTTGGTTGTTGCTTCGTACGCTTGAAACGCACACAAAAAAATTTCAAGAAAAGAATCATAGCAAGATCCAAAATACAGTACCTAACCGTTCTATATTGGTACATCGGTGTGACATTCGGCTAGGATTGTCTTTGTTCGACTTTCTAAACAGCGTTGTGTCCTACTCAGATTCCACTGATTATCAGGTTGATCTGATAATCAATGACGATTTTAATGACAAAATATTACACTTTATCAACTGACAGCACTAACCCACAGAACATGTATTTTCTCTTATTTAAACTCTGTGACTCTGTACATCACAGTATTTTGACGGTTTATTACATGAAATATATCCATTTCCTGGTTTATTATCCAAGAATGACAGTTAACTAGTGTGGCAGTGTTGTTTATCCAATCGCGGCTACATTTAGTGGCACCTTGAGAGAAAACAGACTTATATTTACTCAAATAACGAGTTAAATAAAATCAAGCCGCATCACTATCTGACACTGTCAGAAAGACAACACGTGTCAAGTGACAATAACATTCATTTTATTTTTCCGTTTCTTTCGAATTGCATGGAATTGATATTTCTGTTTTCTTGTATGTTATTGAAGTATTGCGTTATTGGAAGATGCATTACAGCATTAGAGCATTTACTCCAGAAGGGTGTTGTGTTAATTGTTCAGTAAGATTTCAACGCAATGTGCGAAGACATTGCCCGAGACTGCTGCAGATGTGCGGTAACTTGTGAACGCAAGGATTCACGAAGACAAGTCAACCATCTATAATGCAGTTTAATGAAAGTGCGTTTAAACGATGCAAGAAAGTATCGAAACTGTTTATACATTATGGAGATTTGGATACAGAAATATTATACAGGGTGGCAGGGACATCGAAGCGCAAACTGTAACCATGGATTCAGCACATGAGTTTAGACCCCATAGCATCGAAATTTCTCGTCGGTTATAAAAAAAAAAAATCTTCTGTTTCATAGAAAAGTGCAATACCTACGCGGTCAAAATGTATGGAACAGCAATATTTTTTTTTTAATAACCGTCGAAAAATTTCGACGCTATGGGGTCCCCGAATTTCGCTTAACCGGAGATTTGAAGGCTGTCAAAACATTGGTTATCGCTAGTGGTTATCGGTTGGTTAGCATAGCATAAAAACTATAGCGATAACCAATGTTTTGACAGCCTTCAAATCTCCGGTTAAGCAAAATTCGGGTTGCATCATTTTGACAATTGTTATAATGACGTCATAAATAACCATAACAAGCAATTATAACGATAATCATTGGTTTGACAGCCGTCAAATCTCCGGTTAAGCGAAATTCGGGTTGCATCATTTTAACAATTGTCACAAGTGTCAAAATAACGTCACAAATAACTATAGTTACGGTTTATGTCATAATTTTTTTGGAGTTTGGCATTGAATTCCTTTTCAGAGTTGTCCTATGCTTGTTTTTTTTTTTGGTGTTTTGGGCTAGTCTCGTCTGTTCTTTGCACAGCAAAAATGTGTTTTTCTGCAAAGATTTGTAATATAGTAACTTCTACGTTGCTAAAATTAACACCTCAGTGCAAACATCATATTTGTTCCATAAGCGCAATCAGCCTTTATTGTTTCCACTGCTGTGACACAGGCTTCTTCTCGATGGGAGGGAATGGGCCGTAACGTAATCCACCACGCGGGCCCAGTGCGGGTTGGTAGATATCACATGTCTTCGATTTTTAGCTCTAGGACATGCCGGTTTCCTCACAATGTTTTCCTTCGCCGTTTTGAGAGTAGTGGTGATGAAACAATTTACGCAAAGTAAAGTGCCTCTCTGGGTTTGAACCTACGATCTACAAGCTGTATGTAAGTCGCAGCTATTACAACGGAGCCGCCAGTGCTCAGCGATAAATAGTAGGATTAAAGGGTGTCTTGAACGGTCTAAAATCAAACATCACATAGTGTACATAACAAAGCATTTTTATTACTGTAAGTACTTATATCAATTTCAACGTCAGACGAGTTAGAAGGAGGTAATATTTCATCTAAAAAAGATGCAGGTCGCTCCACCGATAAAAACTTAAATACCGCACGCTCCACATTACATATGCACAGCAGCCAACAGTACCAACGTCTGCCGACCAAACAGTTATCCAGCAAGAGCAGCTTGCTGTTAGAAATTGATGTTCTAGGTACCTAAAAAGACATGGAAGATTTGTGTTAGACAATAAACGTATTCTAACTTATATTATTATTGTTCTTTTTGGTGTGCTGGAATCCACTGCAAAATAATGTTCTTTCCCGCAGTCATCAGGCACAGTATACGTTTGTTGTGAAAATCGACATAGAATACAGGGTGGCAGGGACATCGAAGCGCAAACTGTAACCATGAATTCAGCACATGAGTTTAGACCCCATAGCGTCGAAACTTTTCGTCGGTTATTAAAAAAAAAATATTGCTGTTCCATACATTTTGACCGCGTAGGTATTGCACTTTTCTATGAAACAGAAGATTTTTTTTTATAACCGACGAGAAATTTCGATGCTATGGGGTCTAAACTCATGTGCTGAATCCATGGTTACAGTTTGCGCTTCGATGTCCCTGCCACCCTGTATAATATTTCTGTATCCAAATCTCCATAATGTATAAACAGTTTCGATACTTTCTTGCATCGTTTAAACGCACTTTCATTAAACTGCATTATAGATGGTTGACTTGTCTTCGTGAATCCTTGCGTTCACAAGTTACCGCACATCTGCAGCAGTCTCGGGCAATGTCTTCGCACATTGCGTTGAAATCTTACTGAACAATTAACACAACACCCTTCTGGAGTAAATGCTCTAATGCTGTAATGCATCTTCCAATAACGCAATACTTCAATAACATACAAGAAAACAGAAATATCAATTCCATGCAATTCGAAAGAAACGGAAAAATAAAATGAATGTTATTGTCACTTGACACGTGTTGTCTTTCTGACAGTGTCAGATAGTGATGCGGCTTGATTTTATTTAACTCGTTATTTGAGTAAATATAAGTCTGTTTTCTCTCAAGGTGCCACTCGATGTAGTCGCGATTAGATAAACAACACTGCCACACTAGTTAACTGTCATTCTTGGATAATAAACCAGGAAATGGATATATTTCATGTAATAAACCGTCAAAATACTGTGATGTACAGAGTCACAGAGTTTAAATAAGAGAAAATACATGTTCTGTGGGTTAGTGCTGTCAGTTGATAAAGTGTAATATTTTGTCATTAAAATCGTCATTGATTATCAGATCAACCTGATAATCAGTGGAATCTGAGTAGGACACAACACTGTTTAGAAAGTCGAACAAAGACAATCCTAGCCGAATGTCACACCGATGTACCAATATAGAACGGTTAGGTACTGTATTTTGGATCTTGCTATGATTCTTTTCTTGAAATTTTTTTGTGTGCGTTTCAAGCGTACGAAGCAACAACCAACTCGAATTGAGTATTCGAATTACATAATCGAGACAATCGAGACCATTTATGACTGAGTAACATCACTAGAGCTGACAAAAGAAAGCGACAAGACACGATGACAAAAAGCTTGAAGTGTTGCCCTTGTCAAAAAATCACCCAACTTTAACGAAAGAGTTCTTGGAAGGATTTGAAGGAGGCCTTGGCCAAGCAGTGGGACAGCATAGACTAACAAAAAAAAACATTTATTATAAATATAGATAGTAGTATTACTATTATTTATTTTATTACTTAATAAAAACAGTTTTGGTTACCACCTCAGAGCGTGACTTATATTTTATGTTTTCATATTTGAAAACACGTTGCGTTTAATGAATAATCCCACCGAAAAAATTAGTTTAATCTTGGTTATTTTTGAAAGAGTGATGGTTCCTGTCAAAAAAATTACCCACGAACATTTTGGGGAAATAAGACGTCTTATCACTTGTCACCCTTTTAACTTTAAACTTTTTACATTTTACATGATGGTGCAACAACAGATAGTTAGATTTTATGGTCATATTTATTGTTAAAATTAAAATTAACTTTGATGTAACTATAACGGAGCTTTTGATGCAACTCACCCTAAATCATTTAATTTTAGCAACAAGACATAGTGTTAGTAACAATGTACTTACAAACTATGTTAGTAAAGACAAAAACAAAACCAAAAACAGAGACGGATTGTGACATCATTGCTGCAAGGTGACAGGCCCAGCAGAAACCTTGCCGCAGTGGTTCACAAACTCACAATCAAGCCTGCTAGCTATCGTAGATAGGATGCTGTTGGCATTGCCCCGCTCCCTACGGACCAAGGATGCGCACTGTTTCCGCTTCACCGTGTAGAAACAGTCCACGTGAGCTTCAGCAAACATCCCTGATGCGCTGCAGTATCGGGGCAACCCCATCAGCACCCTGAATGCATTATTGTATTGGAAGCGAAGGGCGCTGAATGATTTTTGAGTATAACGAACCTACAGACTGCAAGTGTAAAAAACACGGGCAGTACGCACTAAATATACTTAGTGCGCTGTTTTTACAGTTTATATTTTAAGTTCTGCAAAGAGGTTTAAAGTCTGAACCGAGCAGGAAATCGAAACTTTTAACTATTAATAAATGATTTAAGATGGTAAATAATCCTCTTAAAAGCCCCCTAAATAAAAATCGGTCATTAACAATTTTGTTCAATTTGTGGTTTTCGTTATTCTAATTTGAATTAATAAGGAAGTTTATAACTTGTTTCCTAGGAGAATAAAACCACCATTTTTTTTTGTTGTTAATAATAATAAATTTAATGGAAAAACAAGAATCCATGACCTCCATCTTGCCTCCTATAAATATTCACGATTGGCCGAAAGGAACGTTATTCAACTTGAAACTGACACAATGAAAACTGTGAGTAGTACTTGTCCTGTCAAACCTTTATGTTATAATACCAGTTACAATAGATCTTCAAGTTATTTTTTTAAATTGATCTAATTTTATTTTATTTCATAAAAGTACCTATTCTGTAAAAATCTCACCGTGAAAATTTAGGCGAAGTGAGCTGTCATTCCACCAGCCCATGTATTCTGTAAATAATTCACCGTGAAAACTTAGGTTAAGTGAGCCGTGATAAGTGTCAATTCCTACCATCAGCTGGAATGATAGCTCACTTCACCTAAGTTATCATGGTGAGATTTTTACAGAATAATCGGCTGTAATGTGGGCTTCCCATAAGAACTATTTAACTAAGTTTTCCATTAAAAAAATAGTTTCACAAAGTAGCTTCAGGGTATCTTTCGCGTATACTCGTGCCATCACAAACCTTATCCATCGCTTTCTTCCAAAGGAGGCTTACACCAAAAGTGGGCGTCATCTATACATATTATAAATTAAAGTCGCCTTTCATGTCTGTCTGTGTGTACCGCGTTGTTCGTTTAACCTACGCCACAGATTTTGATGTGGTTTCCACTATCATTTAGAGAATTTATTCCAGTGGAAGGTTTATGTGTATATTTACATTAAAAATTAACTAAAATTCGTAAAACACCATGCGAAGCAAGGGCTCTAGTTCTTATTATAAATTAAAGTGGTTGTTCGTGTATGTCTGTGTGACCGCGTTTTTCTTCTAATCTACGCAACGGATTTTGATGCGATTTTCACGCCGAAAATCGCATCAAAATCCGTTTAATTTCACCATAATTTGGAGAATTGATTGCGGAAGGTTTATTATGTACAAAACATTAGTCTAGTATTAAACTTAGATGTATGTAAAATAGAAATCCCGAAGTTTTGTCAAGTAAAAAAAAGTGTGCGAAGCAAAAGCATTATTTTATTTTTGTTTATTTCCATTCCAGTTCGTATTGTTCACACTGGTGGCGAGCGCCATCCTTGCGCTGGCGAGTGCTGATTATGGACACGGCCAACATGGTGGGGGCTATGACCACGGCGGCTACGGCGGCCACGGCGGCCACGGCGGCCACGGCGGCCACGGCGGCCACGGCTTCCACGGCGGCCACGGTGGACATGAAGACTTCGGACACGGCGGACACTTTGGCCACGGCGGACATGGCGGAGACTTCGGCCATGGCGGTTATGGCGGAGGCTTCGGCCACGGTGGTCATGGCCATCACGGATTTTAGGTTACTCTGCTGTTAATGAAAAAATTATAATTCAGATAAAATTATGATGATGTATCTAAGACATATTTATTAAGAATGTTTGTTCCTTTTAGGGCTGATTTTTCAATCGACAGGTAATTTTTATTCGTGGAACAAAATTGACGTCTGATAGATTTTGTCAAGAAGAACTGTCAAAAATTCAAAATTATTCCTCGGATAGAATTATCTGGCGTTGGAAAAATCAGCCCTTAGATAATTATGTCCTTTATGTAACTTAGAATCTCTGTGAATAAGTACTGTGATGACTTTAATCCCAATAAGTACAGTTGGTCAATAAATTATTTAAAAAACACTGATTACTAAAGTAATTTAACCTGTCAAAGCTATGTTACATACATGAAAATACCCCATAACATAACCGTTATCTACGCATTCTGTCAATGTCATCAAACTAAGTAAAATTAAGTAAAAATGATTGTTGGGAAACGACTTCAATCTTTGGTGCTTATTGGTGCATATTGCGGTGATATTTAAAGTAAAGACACAAATGGTGCTATTTTGTGCGTTTATTATGGTCCGTTTTTGTTTAGTTAGTTTTGATATGTTTCTAACTGAGGGTGCGGAGATAATGAAACGAGTGTCTTCATTGAACGCTGGTTTATTACTGACTCTCATATGGGTCCACTCACACACTCACAATATATGAACTATGTGTGAGTGGCAAGCGCATACACATCATTCCTCCACACTAATTTTGGAACCAGATTTTAGACAAATAACATAATAAAATTAAACTTAACAAAATCAGTAAGTACCTCCTAAGACTATGATTAACATTACTTAATAGCTATAACAATCTATTTGTAAAATACAGAATAATCTATATGATTCCTGGCGCGCTTAGAACGTGCACGTGTGTCTTGCATGGCTATTGAATCCTGCACGGCGGCCGAGGCTTGAGGAGCCTGGGTCTCCGATGCGTCACCTGTAGACTGCCGTGCATTTTCTCGGCTCACAATATCTGATATTACCGCCCGATTTCGATTAGCTGCAACGCTGGTTTCATCCACAGTGACCGGTGTTATAATCGCTTCCACCTCCACCGGTTTGTTAGAAACTACTGAATTTGTATCACCGGCCGGCCCAAGCATTATTGGTGAAGTGATCGGAACCGGTGAAGTTGGAGGACTAGAAACAAGCAGCTGAGCGTCGATGGTATTGATTCGGCACAATCAATTGTCATCTGTGTACCTTTTTCACTCTTACAGTTTAACAGTTGATCAATATGTCTAATACAAAATAAGCCTTGATCTACAACTAACACCTTATACATTCTTTTCCCTATCGTATCATTTATTACTCCTAACTTCCAAGTTTCCTTTTTAGCACTGTAACACCGGACGCATACCCTGTCACCTGCTTTGAAAACTCTTTTGCAACTCTCATCCTCCCTTGATGATGTTGTGCGTGATTTATTTCTTTTAGGTAATATTAAGTCAAGCCGTGATTTTAAATCTCTGCCAAACATTAACTTAGCGGGCGAATGCCCCGTAGAACAATGTACTGTGTTTCTGAATTCAAACAAATATCCTAATAATTTATCATTTAGTGCTGTACTTTCACTTAATATACTCTTTAGCATCTTTTTACATGTCCTCACTGAGTTTTCAGCTTGTCCGTTGCTACATGAGTGGTAAATCGGTGACGTCATGTAGTTAATACCATTATTGGAACAGAACAAATTAAACTCCTTAGAATTTATCTTAACGTCATTATCAGAGACTAAGGTAGCGGGTAACCCGAATACTGAAAAAATTTGCTTCAACTTTTTGATTAAGGATTGTGTGGTTACAACATTCCGCATATAAATACACTCCAACCATTTAGAGTAGGCATCAATCACTACTAAGTAAGTTTGTTGCCGTATAGATAAGTAGTCAATATGAATTCGTTCCCACGGTGCCGCTGGACTGGGCCACGGCGACGGTGCGACGCGTGGTGGAGCAGGCCTCAAGCTCGCGCATACATCGCATGCTCCGATCCACCTCTCAATATCCTCATCTATACCGGGCCACCACATTCTACTACGTGCATTACATTTCATTTTGACGATGCCTAAATGCGTGCTATGTAGTTCCCGCAACATTCGTTCACGCAATGTCATCGGAATTACTACCTTATGACCTCGCATTAATATTCCATTTTCATATTGCAAATCCGTACGACATAAAAAATACGGGCGAATAGACTCGCAAACAATTTTTCGCGGCCACCCTACATTTGTATATTTAACAACAGTTTGTATAGTCTTGTCACTACAAGTAGCATTCTTCACATCTGTGAACAAAACAGCTGGCGCAGTCTTATCTAAAAAATTAAGTGAGCAATATGCGCCATATCCGCCATCTCCTTCACACACAGTATCAGGTACAGGTGCACGGGAAAAATAATCGGCAACCAAGTTATTCTCACTAGATATATACTGTACAATATAATTATATGCAGATAATATAATACCATATCTTTGCAAACGTAACGCTGTGGTTAACGAAATGCCCGTTTTATTATTAAATATTGACACTAAACGACGGTGATCTGTTTTAAGAATAAATGGTTCACTTCTGCGGTATTGATGGAAATGTTTGACTCCAAAAATGATTGCTGTCGCCTCCTTCTGAATTTGGCTGTAATTATGTTCACTCGCCGTGAGCGAGCGTGAGGCATATGCCAGCGGTCGTTCGCAGCTATCGCTACCCCGCCGCTGGGACAAAACTGCTCCGAGACCGTGCGGCCCCGCGTCCACCGACAGCACTAGCTGCGCGCTGGTTTCGAAATGTGCCAGCACGCGCTCGGAGGCGAGCTCAGCGCCCACCAGACGTACTGCGCGCCGCTGTCGCGGGCCCCACTCCCACCGAGTGCCGCCACGCAGCAGCTCGTGGAGCGGGCTCATAATGCTTGACGCATTTGGAATATTTCTGTAGTAGTTGACAACCCCAAGGAACCTTTTTACTTCTGTTATGTTTGTTGGTTCCGGAGCGTTTAATATGGCCTTATCGCGGTTAGTACGTAATCCGTTCTTATCGATAACATAACCCAAGTAAGTTACGTTCTCCTTAAAAAACTCACATTTTTCCTTTTGAAGACGCAAACCTGCTTCATTCAACCTGCTTAAAACCTGAGCTAACCTCGTCATATGAAGTGTTTTTGTTGGCGCAGTTAAAACAAATATCGTCTAACCATATACTAACGCCCTCAATACCAGACAGCAGTACTTTCATCGCCTTTTGGAACAAAGCTGGAGCATTCGCGAGACCGTAGACAAGGCGTGTATATTTAAATAAACCCTTCGGTGTGTTAATGGTAGTCAGCTCTTGGGAGTCCTCAGAGAGTGTAAATTGATTATACGCATTTTTTAGATCTATTTTTGAGTAATGTTTACCGCCGCCTAGTTTCGCAAACACTTCTTCAATTCTTGGTAACGGATACTTATCTATAACCAAATCCTTATTAAGTGTGACTGAAAAATCACCTGCAATCTTAACCGTGCTTTCGTCTTTCAAGACCGGTACTATGGGTGTTGCGTAACGAGAATTACTAACAGGAATTAGTATACCTAAACTGACTAATCTATTTAATTCTGATTCTACTTTACCTTTCATTGCAAACGGTATTGGTCGAGCCTTAAAAAAATTTGGTACTGCATTTTCCTTTAGTTGCAAATGGACTTCAAATTTATTAAAACAACCAAGTTCGTCCTTCCATTAATTCGGATACTGTTCCAATAATGTATTAACGTCATCGTCTTGACTTATTTTATAAATGTTGGTTAAATCAAACCGAAGGCGGACATAAAATCGCGACTGAGAAGAGGTGGGCCATTTGAATCTACTACAAATAATTTGATGTTCTTCTTAACGTCATTAAATTCGACGGTAGGCTGAAAATACCCTAACGGTGAAATTTTATGTCCGTTATACAAACACATTTTGATTTTACAATCTTTTAATATGTAATGTGCAAATAGTTCTGAGTACAATGTTTTCGAGATAACCGAAACACCCGACCCTGAATCTAACTCCATAGTCACCGTCACATCGCCCACTTTAATAATTAAGTTTAACGGTTTGTCGGTTACGTACCTTATATTTAAATTATTACATTCCTCACAGCTACCATCCGTGTCCTCACTGTCATCACTACCGATATTATTAACGCGAACACGGCCGTTTTTATTATTTTTATCACACACTTTCTTCAAATGTCCTACCTTTTCAAATTTTTGGCACTTATAATTTTTATAGCGACACTTGTCCTTATCGTGACTTTTTAAACCGCACACCGAACAACAAAAATCTTCGTAACGCTGATCACGATAGTAATTCGACGTTGATTCGCGCCCATCTCGCGAGCCCGTACGAGCGCCGCCAGCACCACCGCCGCCATTGCCTCCACGTTTACCGCTTCCATTGTTCGACCGCTTGCATCCACCTTTGCATGATAGATTGTTCACGGCTTCCTCTTTGATCACAGTCATATCAGTGGATGTTACGTTTCTGGCTTCTCTAGCACTCTCCGCTCGTTCTGCTATCTCCTGTGCTTTCGACAAACTTAAGGCAGAAGCATTCTGCTCAAACAATTTGTCACGCTCGGGCCCCGCTCCCAGGCCGAGGACGAAACGATCCGTAAGGTTCGTGTCTAAGGCGGCGCCAAAGTCACAGTAGCTCGCCAATCCTCGCAGTCGTGCAGCCCAATCGCTCAACGATTCGCCTGAGTTCCTTTTCACCCCATAAAATTGTGCCTTGTCCGCAAATGAATATTGCTTCTGTTTGAAATGAGTATCAAGCAACTTCACTAGCTTCTTATAGTCCAGTTCCTGTTCCAAATCAACTGGATATGCTAAATTACGCACCAACCGATACGAATCATCTGATAGATGTGTTATTAATATTGCGCTTCTATTCTCTTCTTTTACGTCGTTGACTTTGAAGTATTGAGTCAACCGGCCTTTATAAATTAACCATTCACATGATTTATAATCAAACGTAGTTAAATTTCCTAAAAACGGCTTCGCCATTTTTTTTTTTTTCTTGTGGGTAGTGTCGTCCTCGTCGCCAATGATATGTTTCTAACTGAGGGTGCGGAGATAATGAAACGAGTGTCTTCATTAAACGCTGGTTTATTACTGACTCTCATATGGGTCCACTCACACATTCACAATATATGAACTATGTGTGAGTGGCAAGCGCATACACATCAATTTTCCAACGTTTAATGCCCATCAGGTGCATTAAACGTTGGAAGATAACTCCTTAACCAGAAGGTTCCTAGGTATGTCGAACCATATCTAACAATACCCGAGAAACAGCGGTATAAAATTTCTTGAAATAGCACAAATAGGCGTTGGTCCTGCGCCTGGTCTCTCCCCGGTCATGTCGGATTGCCGTCCCATCGGACTATGAGAGTAAAGAACAGAGAGTGCAACTGTATTTGCGCAAACACTTGCGCACTATAATATCTCCTGCGTAGGAACTTGGCTAGTCTCCGATGAAATTGGCCGCCAAGCCATGAGCAATCAGCGATTTCGCAGTTTTTGGAATCTCAATACAGAGCCTGAATGAATGCTACGCACGTATTCAGATGTCAAGCACAGCGCGAGGAAACCGGCAGTGAAGGAAAACATCGTGAGGAAACCGGCATGTCCTTGAATCAATAATTCGAAGACATGTGTCATCTAGCAGCCCGCATTGGGCCCGCGTGGTGGATTAGAGCCCAGAGATGAGGCTTGTGTCCCAGCAGTGGGAACATTATAGACTGATTATGCTACGTTAATTTAGTATTTTTTGTCTCTCCCCGTTCATTTCGAATTGCTGTGTCATCGAACTGTGAAAAACTCACTCACCATGAGACACCACTTGGAATTCGCTACCGTGACCAATATTCGGCCAGGAAGATCTTAAAGATTTAAAAATCCTTTCACCAATATTTAGAATGGACACTACAATATTCAGGGTTGACATAGGCTACAGCCTATGTCGACCCTGAATATTACATTGCAAAATTAGTTTCCACGAAAAACCCTCTTACTTTAGCAGGATAATATACAATTATCCCGCTAAAGTAAGAGGGTTTTTCGTGGAGACTAATTTTGCAAGGTAAGTCGACGATAAAACGGTCAAGTGAATGTACTTCTTGCGAACATCGAACGCTACGGTAATAGAAATATGCATGCTTTCTATAGAGAAGTTGTACAACTAAAACCTCTCTGTAAAAAACTTCGCTACGATACAATTTTGTTATTGTTAATTCAAAAATTGATCAAATATGAGTAAAAGATATATTCTAAATTAGTTTTAACGTGTAATGTTAAACTATCATATATAGAATTATAATATATTTATATACTTATATATATTAATTTCATAAATTACATTGTAATATAAATTATAGTATACTAGCTGACCCGGCAAACGTTGTTATGCCATATAAATTATTTCTAGCTGCCCGGCGCTACTTCGTTCGCGTGGTGTCCTACCCCCTACCCTACCCCTACCCCTACCCTACTCCTACCCTACTCCTACACTACTCCTACCCTACTCCTACCCTACTCCTACACTACTCCTACCCTACTCCTACCCTACTCCTACCCTACTTCTACCCTACTCCTAACCTACTCCTACCATACTACTACCCTAATCCTACCCTACTCCTAACCTACTCCTACACTACTCCTACCCTACTCCTACCCTACTCCTACCCTCCTCCTACCCTACTTCTACCCTACTCCTAACCTACTCCTACCCTAATCCTCCCTACTCCTACACTTCTCCTAGCCTAACGTAAAACGCTGATTGATAGAACCTAGCGTACCCGGCAGACGTCATCCCACCCGAAAAAGCAGCGCCACCTACCGGGCCAATTATGTGTACAAAACTTGTCCTGACAATAACGAACACAAAAAAAAAGAATTATCCAATTTGGTGCAGTCGATCGGAAGTTATACGCGTACATAAATTTCTGTGGTTCATTTTTATTTATATAGATTTACATATATTTATTTCATAATTACATAAATAACAATTTCATGTTTACATAAATAAAATTAAAAGCTAACAGTCTTAAAATATTAAAAATAATATTTACAAGTATATAAAAAAGGAAGCGGAATCATAGCGCATCAAAAAATTCGTCCGCATCATTGTCAACAGGAAAAGTGCCTAAAAAGCTGGTAGCATTGCCACGCTCTATGGTAATACTGATCCTTTGGCAAAAAATTTGGCCAGCCCTCTGGTCACTTTAAGAGTCGACCAACATCTTGTCTCGAAAAACTAAGTGGGCACTCGGACCCCAAACGGGTCGAACATTTAAGTTCAAATAAGATTGGAATATTTGCGCCATTTGAGGTTTTCCGCACCTGCCACAGTCCCGCCGTGCTACACGAATCATTGCCTAAGTAAATAATAAAGTTTGACATGAGTAGTTTCTAAGCTACTCCTCATTTGTAGGGCAGAATCTTATCGCGCGGTCCTATTAACTCGAAACTCGGTAAGTATTAATACTTTTGACAGGAAGGAAAATTCTTTCTTACTAGTATGAGACGAGGGGGGAGAACTGTGGGTACGAGTTTTTGGATTATTCGAAAATTGACCTCTAGCGGAGAAGAAATGATAAGTGAGGTTTTTATTGCGTGGCTTAATTAAGTCGAAAATTGGTACGATTACAATGGGCAATTTTTTAAAATGTCGAAGCATCATGCTGTAATAGGAGCCTTTTGGCCTCGTATAGGACTTTCTGTTTAATTTTTCTTTTTGTTAGGTACTTTTTTTATATAATATGGGTTTTTTATTTTGCACTGTTTAGTTTAGCTTATGATCTTTATGTACGAGTCGCAATAAATACTTTTTCTTTCTTTCTAAATGAACATTTGGCTTGAAATGATCGCCATTGAGCTAGAGTGTTATTCTCTGATGAATCTCGGTTTGGCTTTCATCCAGATTGACGAAGAATACGTGTTTGGCGAACACCTGGATGTGAGATCCGCCTGTGAAATCCCCAGGAAGTCCATCCGTACCAAGGTGGAACAATAATGGTATGGGCGGGAATACGCCTAGGCGGGAGAACCGGCCTCAATTCAATTCAATTAATCAATATCGCATCCGTGATACATCGGTGGTAATTAAAAAACAATCAATCTCCTCGTTTGGGTTCACGGCAACTTAACTGGAACCTGTAGTCTGACCACATCGGCTGCAATCATGCATCTTCGTCGAACCTACGAGCTTATTCCACAAAGAGATATCGAGTCGCCGTCATCGCCGTCGTCGATGTCGAGTCGCTTATCCTCATTTTGAGTATGAATAATCGTTGCAGGTGAGTTATTAACATACGAGGTGCTTTTACAGAGTATTCATGTTTATTTTGTAATCAATTTAATGTTAAATTAATATATTAAATTAATTTATTTTCTGTGTTTTTTCACGTGACCAGCCTGGCCTATTTTTATCCCAAAGAATCAGCATTGACATCCAACGTGGTAATAAATAAATAAATAAATAAATATTCCACAACTATAATGTAATGCTGCCATTCTTTTGGGCACTTATCCCACTGACAGTGATGCGGAAGAATATTTTGATGCCCAATGATCTCCTGCCTTTCTCTATATTTTTTCGTATTAAAATTATACTTGTATATAATTGTATATATATTTTAGTGTTAGCTTGTAAAAATAGTAATTAATCAGTGTATATTTAATGTTTAATTAAAGGAGATGGCTAAATAGAAGTATGGACGACTTTTTAGCAATGTATAAACATGGTACCTAGCAATATGTAATTCTGAATAGCTGAATATTAATATTTCATATAAAAAAAGTTTCAGGAACTTTTAAATATCTTTATAATCCTGAAAATGAAATCATGTAACTCCTACGTCAATAGGCATACAAAAACTGCAAATAAATGATATTGCTATGAACTTTTACCTAGGCGTTTAGATGTATCCGAATGAAATGTATCAATGAAAATCCATAATGAAAAAGCACAACGAACAAGCAAACGGTAGAGCGTTCAAACGATGTCTAACATCTGACGTTTGTTTTTTTCATAGAAATCGGATTGAACGTCAAGTGTAACAGAATCAATAAAATAATCGATAGGGTTGAAAGATAAAAATAGAATTCGTTTTGGTCGACCTTTATTCAGTTAATATTTTTCGACACAAAATAGGTAGTAACATTAAACGTAGAAGCACATTACGAAGCCTTCAGTTATTTTTATATGATTCTGATACGAAAAGAGTGGAATTGAATAGAGTCGATTGTCACTTTAAAAACAACACCATTTTCCGAATCAAACCCCTGTGAAAACACAATAACAAGCAACTAAACAGGACACCGCCAAAAACTCTGATTGCCACTTTTTAGTTTCAGAAATTAAATCGTTTTGATACCTGTTATGAAAAGTCGATATAAGTACAGTTTTGATTTGACATTCTGGAAAAGCGATATGACCCCTCCCTAGTTTGCAGTACTGTATTATTATTCCCCTTGAACTTGTCATGTCAATCAAAAAATGCAACTAAGATACTTTTTTTATGTTTAACAGTTCACAAAAGTTCTAGGAAATTATTAAACGCTTGATAATTCATGAATGAATATTTAAATATTTCGAGTTAATGTGAGGTTACTATTCATGCTTGGGGGCTGGGGCAGTCGTTTAGCCATGTCCTTTGATTTCCTTAATTCGTCACCAAACACAGAAGTACGTTTTTTGTACATTGTTAACTTCTTTTTTGTCTGTCTGTATTTTCTACTTCTGTATTTTTACATTTCTTTCTTTTTGACTCCATGGATGGTACAGTTTCTGTATTGTAACGTGTATTGTATGTACTGTGTAGCTGTCCATGAGTCCTGCTTGATATATTTTCATTTTAAGAGGAATATCAAATAAAAACCAAAAATAGTACTTAGTCATTTTAATTATCACAAGAACAAAATTGTACCTTATCATGAACCGTATTCCGTAATTTCTAACTCCGATCATCGCGTATCATTTAGTAATGTCCGTAGCCGTGTACGTATCCCTGGTGGTAGTTGTGGTCGTGTTGGTAGTGGTGGTCGTGGTGGTCGTGGTGGTCGTGGTAGTGTTCTTGCTGCTGGTGATAACCAGGGCTGCGGATCTTCCTGGGAGAGCCTCCCTCGTCGGCAGGTGCGATCACGATCAACGATGCGCTTGCCATAGCCAAGATGGCACACACGAATACGGCGAAGAACGCGAACTGTAAGTAAAATAACTGTTTAGTTTTGACACTTCACGTGACCAGGGGGCTAGCCTATTTATGGCCAAAGAATCAGCATCGCCATACAACGGGGCAATGCTGCCAGCCTTTTGGGCACATTTCCTATTGACAGCGATGGGGACGAATTTTTTGATGCCCTATGATTCTTCTCCCCTTTTATTTATTTTTTACATTATTATTATTTATTATTTTAAGTCTGTTAGCTTAAATACTCATTATAGTTTAATTTTCTAGTATCTGTGAAAGCACGAAGTTATTGGCTTATTATTTAATATGTAACGTGGGGTGGAGTAGCTTAACCTGATCGATCGACCCGTGCGGCTGTTATTACTTACTTCGCCACAAGCCCCTCAAGATAAGGCTGCATCTGCATTATATTTATACCAACTACGACGAAAGTACATAAATCTATGGCATCAAGTTCACCTCTGTACATTTGTGTGCTTGAAGTATTAAATAAGGTACCGGAACATCAGCAGCAGCATGTATGTTCCAGCGACACGCATGTTTTTTACGGTTTGACAATAAACGGAGATTAATTTACTATGTGTATGTGTTTAATATGAACTTTAATTTTATAGTATGCCTTGTATACCATGTGTAAGTTTAGTATTAAGTCGTTCCCTATGATATTACCGATTTTGTATACTGCCAGTATCAAAAATCGGTATTGTGAAGATCGATATCTTTCATTCTATTTAGAATTCAAAATACAATTTAATTTTATAATATAGCATGACATTTTGTTTTTCAAAAACAGTTGTTCATTTGTTTTCCCGCTGTTCGATTTTTTTTTAATATCGCTGTTTCTATAACCATGGAAAAACTGAAATTGTGCGCTATTTTCCAATACGTATTCCGTCGGGGCACCAACGCGGCACAGACAGCACGCAATATTAACGACGTGTATGGACATGGTACCGCATGTGAACGCATGGTCCGTTTTTTGTTTGATCGCTTCCGTTCTAGAAATGTTGAGCCCCGTGGCTGACCGGAGAAAAAAGTAAATAACGATGAATTGAAAGCCATAGTGGAAGCAGATTCATCACAAACCACGTTGGAACTTGGTTTGTAGTATCGATTTATCAGTTACGTTGAAACGTAACTAATAAATCGATACTGATTAAATACATATATTTCAAATTGGAAAGATAACAAAGATCGGAAAGTTGTTGTTGTTCAATGAGTTCATAGGTACGGTGGGAATCACAACAAAATCGTGTCGAAGCACCGCACAACGGACCGTCTTAAAACTATAGGAGTTACGACTGGAATCTCTCTGTCACCCACCATATTTGCTTCAACTAATTTATATTTCTATTAGGAAATTTGGATAACTTTAAAATACGAGTGATATTTGTAATTATTACAAAAGTATTATGTAGTTTGTAGACAAAAACGATAAAATCGCATTCAGATGCAAAATTATACATTGCTTGCCATACATGGGTACGATCTTGTACGACGTGAGCGGTCGCGCAATGTATTGCGTTCACTGCGAACGTCACGTGCGTCGAGCCAAAGCTTCAATTTAGGGAAATCTATGCGCATCGATAGTGTTGTACCAAATTGTAAACAATGTCGATATTAAGTATGTGTATACGAATAATTATTTTTCAGTAATATTACAATTAAAACAACTTTGTTTTTATTAACACCAATAATTGTATAATGTGGATTATTAATTTATTATACAATAATTGGTGTTAATTTTAAATTTCCGTTGATATTGAGTCTAAATTATTGTTCAATATTAAAATATTCTTGTATTTTTACTTGTGTCATTTATTTGCTTACTTACTAACTTTAGCCCATATCTTTGTACGCTTGAATGACGTTAATCCCGGACACAGATCCTAGAAGGCCAATTCTTGTAATTAAAAACGTTCAAAATCTAGTCGCAGTTTCATCTCAGCGACAAAAAAAATACAAAAACTTATCAGAAATGTAGGGAAATTAAAGGTGTTTTTAACAGATTGAGACAGATCAGACTGTGAACGTTCTTAAAATAAAGAGGATTGCCCCTCTTAATTAATCCTTATCCAAATAAATACGTTACTCATCACAAGTATTTAATTTTGAACAAAATTGCCCATGATTGGATTTTGGATTTAAATGAATTATATTATGTTAATTCGACTTAGCATTCGATATGGCCGTGAAATTTAAAATTTGTTTTTAGTATTTTTTGCAAATTGTAGCTTTGTTTTACGTTTTATGTTATTCAAAATGCTATTTTTCTTTCTTTCTATTATTATGACATAAAACAGAACTGCAACTAGCATAAAATGAAATACATTTTAAATTTCGCGGCAGTATCGGATGGTCCCCCTTAATTTGACTTTGATTTAATTTTACTTATATGTAATTAGGAAGTCCACATTATTCGTACGGTACCCTCAACTTAAAAAAATGCAAAACTTTAATTAACAAAATTGCAGTAATTTTATCGATATGATTAATCGACATTTTGGTCGCCGTAAAATATATGAAAAATAAATTGCTTTTACACGTGTGTGAGTGTACATCCAGAGCAGTATTTGCGTTAGCGTGACAACCAATAGCAAACACGCGATCTAAGTGCATGCGGTTTATTTGTGTGCGTAATGCGCGTACGTATTGATCTCTTGCTTGTAGTGAAGAGACAGAGTGGGAGACATGCGGCGACACGCGTTCTAATACAAATCAGGAACTATTTCCTTTCTAACCTCTTTTATCTGTTCTTTGGTAAGGACCTAATATTATAAGTAGGTACACATAAACCTTCCGCAATAAATTCTCTAAATGACGGTAAAAACCGCATCAATGTCGGTTGCGTGGCATAGAAGAGCAATACGGTCACACAGGCGGACACGAAAAGCGACTTTAATTTATAATTATAATAGATTCAACTGTGATTGTAGTAGGTACTGTGTTACGAGTATATATTTTTGCCACATTCCCACTATTCAAATACGTATACCATTAGATGAATATGTTTGAATTATTATGATTAGAACAGACTATTTTTTATTATGTATGTACACCATAAAACCACAACAATAATGAAATGATGATACTCGTATGTTTTTAATAATTATCGTAATTCTTTTTGGGATAACTCTGGTAAAAAACTGTGGCAGTTAAAATGAAACGAAATTAGGAGAGCCACCAAATATGATTAAAATATGAAAATTTTGATTTCATTTTATTTAAAAAAAATACTAGAAAAAAGGTACTATTTTATCAGTTGTTAATATTATTATTTAAAAATATATTATTATTTATTTAAAAATTATTTAGTTTCCTTTCATTAAGAACGTTTTTATTTTAAAATATTTATACACATAACAAGGTATACATTTTTACTTACGTAATTCATTTTGAGTTGATTTTGTGAGTTCCCGTAGAACAATATTGGTTACGTAACCATGGTTCGCGTTTATATATAAAAACCCTAAAGGTCAATAGAACCGGTATGTTTGTTTGTATAAATTAAAATCGAAAACTTTATCTTTGTCAAATATGCGTGTCATAAACAGGTTCACTAGGTAAACAATAATACCAGAAAATACTCATTTTCATGGACGACTCGATCTTGACTAAAAAATCTAGTAAACCTACCAAAATTGTTTTCTATTTATTTATTTTTTATTTTACCATTTATGTACACACATGCATAAACAGGCAAGAAAAAAACAGAACAGAAAAAATAGGTACAGAGGTGATGCTTATTTCATAAGAAATCTCTTCCAGCACACCCGAGACAGGACAATAGATACAGAGATGTAGACAGCATGTGAAATAGTAAAGAGACAAAAAAATAATACATAAAATTAAAAACAATTCACTTAAAAAACTAAACAAAAATTACGAGAATATACTAACATCCATGCAAATAAACATAATACATAGGTACTTCTAAAATAAATATCACTAGAATGATAATAATTATATCATACTCAAAATAATAAATACATACACAACTATGATGAAGTGGACAGATAGTGTTCTTTTCTCTTCTGACCAGCCATATTCCGGGGAGGGTGCGGACAGCGCTGACACTTCCCATAGGGAATTTCTCAGTTTGTTAGGGTGATCTGGCTAAGCGTCGACTAGATTAATAAAAGACTAGCATTTTAAAAACTACTTATCTATAGAAAAGTAAATATTATAATAAAGTTGTAGCAAGATGCAAGAATATGTTTCAACTGGCATGTGAAAAATTGAAACCTTACCGGGTAAAATCTTTGTAATAAGCGTACTATTTTCTATAATATATTATTTGCCAGTAGCATTTTGATATAATCTGAATATTTTCACCTTATAAGGTTGTATTAGGGTGGTTAAAATAGAATGATTAGTTTTTATTTGTTATTTTTACGTTATTCAGAGTCATAAACTATTAATATATTGTCTAAAAACTGGGCAGGTGGTGCAACATTATTTTCGTACCTGGCCCAGCTTAAATACCAAATGATAGTCATAACGTGAGCATAGCAACCCACCGTTCTTCGGCCGACAAGGCAAAAGCAACAATATCCTTTTATAGCGTCTCTGCTCTGCAGATTATTATTGTTTATGTAGATGAAATATAGTTTTCGGCTTATGTGCCTGCTTTGTTTTTTTCCTCTTAAAAGTGTGCAATTGCCTGTCAGGGGTAGTCCTTCCAGCAGGTTGCTGTTTGTTGTGTTCTCTCGTTGTTCCTTATGTGTTATCTTGCTTGTTTTAATTGGTATGTACCACAACTAAATAATATTAATTCACTGTATGTCAATCTTGGGAATGATACATTATTTATGATTACATTTATGTTTAAAACCTGAACACGTCTTCTATTTAAATTATTTTCCATAACATAATCAGCTAGAGCATTGTTTAGGTACATTCTTTCAATTACAATATCTAGGATTTGGCCAGCATCTCTATTACTGTATCTTCGGTGAAACTTATATATCAATGCGGCAGCCACTCTAAAATATATTATTGCATGCTTAGACGCTAAGTTAAAGAAATCCTGTCTAAATATCTGAAAAGAATGTTTAAATATACCATTTACACATTCTACCACTCGTCAACATATTGTCCCAGAGCTAGATTTATGTGATGCCAACGTTGATAATTGAGTTTCACCTTCTTGTAAAGATATACCTACATATGTGTGGAGTAATGAACGAACCTCAAGCGACGAAAGTATAATCACCTTAGTGGTAATTATATTTTCGAACCGTTTAGGTTTGAAACCCTCGGGCCGGAGAGTCCGAGAGCTCATGATTTGTTCAACGAAATCTTCAAACTGCTGGTTGACACTTACCGTGGCCCAAAGGCTGGCCAGACCTGGCGTGACCTTGGCCAGATTCTAAGCATTGCCATACAACGTGGCAATGCCACCAGTCTTTCGGATATCATTGGATCGACAGCGATGCAGAGGATTTTTTTGACGCCATAGTTGATTTTGTTATCTATTAGTTTTAATATTATTATATTTTTATTTGAATAGTTTGTTAGTTAATTTACTTTGAAGTTTCTCCATTGTATAATTATATTTTTACCGGTAACGTAAATATAAAATAAATAACGCAATACAAAAAATAAATTCGGACTCTTACGATTTCTATTTTGACTTTGAATAAAATTCCTGATCCTGGTTGATAAAAGAAATATGTAGCATTATTAAAAAAAAAACTGGTTTTGTAAGTTAGATCTTAGGATCTAACTTACAGAACCAGTATTTTTTTTATAAATTAAATCCATTTTATAAAAACTTGTGATTTAATGACACTTTTACTATAATCTAATCTACGTGGCAGGTTGGTTATTAAGCATAACTAATAATATGATAATAAAAACTTGAAAATCATGTTTTATAAGTGCAGGTCGTTTTACTTACATAATTATAGCTTGCTTCCAGTGGCCCTAACACGAACCCGCACAATTTTTTAATAAAAAATCATTCTCTATCTAACAACCATATATATTAGCATTTTGGTTATATAGCATTATATATAGCATTATGGTTTGAATTTTTGCGACAAACACGATTAATATTACTCATAGTCATAGGTATGGCAAAAGTCTTAGGGAGGGCGCCCTCGAGTAACTTTTGTCTCCGCAACTAATTTGTCTCTCACATCAAGTCTACGGGTTTATATGAAAGTGCGCGCACGTAGCGACGCGACAACTGGAAGACATTTTTGTCCGCGAGTTTGGACGCAACTATCAGCCGTCTATTGGTAGACGCTAGGACTATTAGAGGCCGGACAAAAGGAAAAAAAATAAGAAAGAACGCGATGTAAGCCGGTTAAAATTTATTTATCCTATATTAAGTGGGAGTTTGTTAACAAATTTTAAAAGTTCGTCAATGGACGGTAGGTCTGACGTTGGGGACATAGGTAGCATGGCAGACCATGCTCTGGTCTGTTGGTAGTAGTCGCTATCATTATTTGATCGACCGTCATGTATGTACGTGATTTTTATGTAGAACGCCCGTAATTTCCTCAATATAAGTGTTTTGACTTTTATATTTTGTACGTACGCAAGGTCGACTGATCTGTTTGCTTCAAAGAGCAGACCTTGTACTATGGGTACTAAATAATGGATATAATACTTTCTTTTGTAAATAAATACTTATATATAATACATAAGACACACCCGGACCAACACAAACACCTATATTCATCACACAAATATTTGTGTCCTGTGGGAATCGAACCCATGTCCTCGTGATTAGCAGTCTGACACTTGGATCACTAACCATAATAACGATCATTTATTAATTCGTATGTAAAAAGAATTTTATAGATAAATAATTTGTAAACATTGAAACTACTAATCAATTTATTGCTTTCCTAATTTTTTGGCACTTGTTTAAATTTACTCAAATGCGAAAAAATAGTCTTATAACTTTTTCAATATTATCGATACCTTTATATCTAAATGATAAAATCCCTACCACAGGTTTTATAGTTCCTACTTAGTGTCACCCTGCATTGCCAGACTTACGAATTTAGTATTTCTACGGATCTTTGGACCTCGCCTCGGATATACGTATATCGATATACTAAGATTTACAATTATTTGCAAACAAAAGTGTTAAAATAATTATTTTTCTAAGAACGAAATGCAACAGAAAATTGAAAAAAAATGCGCTTTGTGATATAATAGGTCTACTTTACTCAAAAATCGTAATAAACTGAGTGCTATAATAATTCGGAGGCAAAGCACGTTTCAAATTATTTTATTTTAAAATGTACAGCCGCCTGCACATCAAGCTACCCGAAACTGTCAAATTTTCCCAATCAACCTTGAACCTAACTGCTTTAGCGATAAAGTTGAAAATCTATTAAATTAATTTGACAGATTGTAGTAGCTTGATGTGTCTATACTTAAAAAACACACACTTGAAACTGATACCTAGCCATAGACGGTGTCATGGACAATGAATAGTAGCGAATAAAATTCTAAAATCAGTTTTACTGTCTGAGACAAGTTTTGCTTAATTTGTTTAGTTTTCAATATTTATTTACCTGATTGATTATATATTAGGTTTTTCAAGCTACCGAGCGATAACTGAATATAATATATTAATAAATTGAATTTATTTTTACTATATGATGTTCCCAATTGCCGCTTTAATTTTGCTATATTATGCTAGATGGCGTCACTGAGACATGGGATCACATTTTGTCTATGACATTTCTTTGCATAGCCTCTCTATTGTACCTATCTTAAATCTCTTTGTTTGGTATTAACTGTTGGAAATCGGACTTAGGTTTGCTATGCAGTCGCCTAACCGCTAAGCTTTGCTTTGTTGAAATGATTGACTGCTCGTTGCATAAAGGTACTACCTATGTGTTATATTATTTCCCTATTCAGCCCAGTCGTAGAACAATACGGACATAAAGCAATATTGCTCATCCCCCATAGCAAATAGCGTTATAATTTATAGCCTACAGACCGACCAGACTTATAAGTATACTGGCCAGACACCACCACCTGATCTATGTAAAATTTGAACAAAAACTAGCACAGGTCAACGTACGTAATTGATTCATTAAATTAGTTCGCTACATTCCACATGAAGTAAGAGTATTAATCGACCTGCGTTGGTGACCGTAGGAACCTAGTTTTTGTTCAGAAAAATATAATTTGGCCAAAAAACATACATTGCACTTAGTCTTAGTGTACTGGTGAGTCTGGAAACCTGTTTGCGGTTTAGTACCTGCATGTTTCTCGATCGAAGGATAAGATACGCTTGCCGCGGGCGGTTCATGCATGGGTGACCAGCTATTACATATCGAGACCACTCCATGCCTCGGAAAGCCATTGGTTTCGGCTCATCATCATTCGTAGATCTTTGACAGTAGTTAGGGGTAGTCAGAGGCCCAAAAAGTCTGACAACCAGTCTTACCATGGAAAGAAAGTAAAATAGGTTGAATTGTCACAGAAACACGTTCATACAAAA
Source organism: Apamea epomidion (assembly GCA_947507525.1). Classification (NCBI taxonomy): domain Eukaryota; kingdom Metazoa; phylum Arthropoda; class Insecta; order Lepidoptera; family Noctuidae; genus Apamea; species Apamea epomidion. Next base: position 9,193,409 of record OX382242.1, on the reverse strand, counting down.
CTAAAAGTTAACTCGAATAATAAAGTAAAATAAAAAGGGGTATTGTGTTATCCAGTAAAGGTTGTTGAGGTCAGATGGGCAGTCGCTCAGAGTAAAATATATCAATACGTGTGTATTCAGCAGCATCGGGTTAGACTGGAAGCTGACACCAACACAGTTGCGAAAAGGCTAGGCAGATAGATACTGAGATAAGCCGTGATCTGAAACGAACTTTCAAGTCTTGATTCATCATCATTTATTCAAACACCGGTTCCTGATAACGCCTGGAATTATTAACAAACTGGCTTCTGCCCACGACTTGGTCCGCGTGAAATTTCTTGTCCCCCGACCCGTCGTATAACATCACCTGCCCGCGCTATTACTTCATTAGCGTTCTATCTGACTTTTTGTGTTTGCTCGGCTCCTAGGGGTCCTAGCATGATGATAGTGCTGATTCCCCCGTTCTTGTTTCCCCCTGAAAGTTATAATAAAAATGTCGTTTAATTACATTCCCGATTCCTTCCGAAATCTAAAAATTAAGTACAGTGAAGCGAGAAAGTGCAACCACCGAAATATTATTTTTAGAAACCAATTTTGATGAATAAATGAATATTTCCTGCAAGAAATCAGCTGCAGCAGCAATTTGATCTGGAATAAACATACTTATTAATAATCTGATAAAACCGGATTATAAAGTGTATACATTTTCGGGAGGAAACAAGAACGAAAGAAATCAGTACTAACCCATAATGTGTAGTTTACTTATAGCCTTCCTGCAAAATACACGTAAACAACAAACACAAGCAAAACAACAACACAAAAGTACAATTATCTTTGAATATCTATACACATACATACACAAGTAAATAAAATTAAAGTCTCTGATATAACAGCTTTTTACTAAATGCTTATGCATAAAACAAAAAATCTATTATTTTTTTACTTGACATTCGATTACCTAATGATATTTTGTATGCCTTTTGGCGGAACATAGCATGGACCAACATTTTATTTTTTGTGTATCATCTGTATAGTGTACCCTATGTTGACAAAATGAATAAATGAATATGAATACGCAGGCGAAGCCGCGGAAGAAAACTAGTCGTACAAAAAAATTTCAGCATTAACTACGTTCATATTCCGAGGCAAAATTAGTCTTCCGTCGCATGTAAGAACTAGGTACTAGGTAAAAGCATATTTGTATACCTTACACAGATCGGGGGTGTGCAAAGACGTGCATTGATTGAATATCTCAATGTGCGCGGGTTAGAAATTCTGTCTTTATTCCCTGCTCACCTAAAAAACAATATAAGAGCAAAGATATATCAGATGGTACGTTTCCGTTTACAAATAACACATTTTGCAATAGTTCGGAGAACTAGTTGCCGACAATGGTTGAAAACATCATTTGATGGCTTATTAATCGATTCGCACGAATTTAATCGCCCGAAACGGGCGAATCGTCACTTAAATTATATTATTTTTTCTATAGGCTACTCGCACGAAGGTAGTTTATTTGTGCACGATTCGACAAGTCGAGAAGGGCAATCCTTGTAATTTTAAGAACGTTCACAGTCTAATCTCAATCTGTCAAAAATACGTCTAATTGGAAAATTATTCAAAATTGTAGGGAAACAATTTTGACAAGTTTTTGACATTGATTGTCACTGAGATGAGATTGCGACTAAATTTTGAACGTTTTTAATTACGGGAATTGGCCTCCTAAAATATGTATTATATAATTGGCACAATTTGAATTTTTTGCAATGAAATTAAAAAAAATTACGCGTTTATAATATTTACCTCCAATCACGTCTGTGCGCTAGTGTCCTTTGCTCTATACTTTAAAAATAAAGGTGACGCTTTGCCCGTTTCGGGCGAGTAAATTCGTGCGAATGGACTAATAACCCCATTTGATATCCATCAAATGGGGTTATTAGTCCATTCGCACGAATTTACTATTTTTTTAAAACGCTTATTTGCTGCGCTGCGTTTTATTAAACGATTTATTTAAAACGCAGTAGACATCCGTCTATGAATAGATGTTACGTACTGCGTTTTTATTTTTATTTGGTAATTATAAACTACAAGTTCAGTCGACCTTGACAGAGTTACTTATATATACGTCCACCAGACCGCATCCCACATCGTTGTTCTGGAGCTACTACATACTAAACTCAACATGAAACTGGTAAGTCTGATGATCTTTTTAAACTTTATATATTTTTGTGTGATTTATAATGTTCCTCTACAAAATAATAAGTAGTACATTTTGACGCAAGTGTGGAAATTTTTCATTGAACTCAAGGCGGGATTTCAGCCCGAGCCGAACACGGCAGCAATGGAACCCAGAGTGTAATGACAAATGCACATGAGAATCAAAGTTTTCCAAAACACTTACGAGGAAACATAAATAAAACACAAACTTATTTTATTAATGATATCAAAGTTAAAAGTTAGTAAAATATAACAATTGTCTTTGATGTCAAACATCTTTTTGGTCCCAGCCGTGCTTTTTAACATGAAATAGGTAGAAATTCTACCTTTATTAAAACAGATTAAAACTGACCAAAGAAATAAAACCTATTTCTCGAGAAAATACAATAAATAACAGCTGTATTCAGAATAACTCAAACCAAATTTTATTAATTACGAATTGTAGATACTCCAAAGAATGCTTAGCTTGTATTTATTGCCCGTTTGTTGAAATAAGCCAAAAGTATATTCTCAGAAAATGACTTTTTGCTGTCCTTCCATTGGGTGATTTTTTCAAAGGTATATGTATTTTTCCTATCGTATTACCCGGTAACTGGGCTATGGAGGTCAGATAGGCAGTCGCTCCATGTAAACGTAAACTGGTATCAGCTGCATCCGGTTAGACTGGAAGCCAACCCCAACAAAGTTGGGAAAAGGCTAGGCAGATGACGTATTTTTCCTTTGTATTTACATAATAGCAACAGGCTATCACTTGTTTGCATTTTGAGCCTCAGTTAGAATATCCCGCGGTGTCAAATCTAAATAAATTGACTCGTCCTCATTACTTTTAAGTCGATATTTTCGAAAATAAATTAATTAGTAAGTAAAATATTTGTGAATGTGACCAAACACATTTGGCTTAATTTTTTGCTTTTTATCGCGCGCCGTGCCTTCGCAAATTGAAAAACACAATATTTTTTGTATTTACAATTTGTTTACAAATACTTAAAGTACCTACTTAAATATTTTTAATAAAATACAAATTTTATTTATACATTTTAAAAATTAAATTCGCTTCTCGTGTCTGTCTGTGTGACGGCGTTGTTCTTCTAAACTGCGCAATTGCTTTTGATGCTATTTTCACCATAATTCAGAGAATTTTTCCGTAAAAAGAAATAATATTTTTTGCATAAAACATGGTATATAAAGTTGTTTTAAAATACATTATAGAGCATAAATGTTTTGCTTATATCATAGCATGCAAATAAAAAGGTTACATCACAAAATGTTTCCCGTCAACAAATAAAATGATTAGCATACAACCATTTATGTAGTTGTTTTCTTAAAAATCTAAGATCTAAAGTTTTTAAATGACTTGGAATTTTGTACATATATCCGAACACACATGGATAAACAGCTTTTACTATATTTAGCCAGTCTTGGCAAGTCATTCAATATGAGCCTGCGAGGATCTCGCCGGTTTCGAGGATATACATGTCATAAGGTTTACATGTATAAAAATAAGATTAAACTTACATATCAGAAGAAAATATCGTTGTTTTGTCAAGTCGTAAAAACCGTGCGAAACAGGGGCGGGTCGTTTATCATATTCTATTCATTTACATAGTTCAAAATCTTTTTTTTTTGTCTATATATGTATAAAAATACATATATCTATCTAAACATTACCCAAAGTATCTCAAATTTAGATCTTGATTGCTTTGATGGTCAATTGAAGTGCAGTATCATGTGGCATCTCGTCTACAAGTCATTTCCACTGCATTTTTGACAAGACTTAAACAACAGCAAATATTTTGAAAATATTGAATAATTGTGGTTGTATAAGTGATATCTGATTAATGTTGATCAAAGCTTTTGAAATGGATGCTCGAATTTTCAAATATTTGTTCACCATTTCACACAAAATTTTAACCAAAATAAATATTTTATACATCGGTAAATTACGGGTATGGTTTATTTTTACCGGTAATATACCAACCGTCAAATTGGGCGATTAACCGGTAAAAATTAAAACTGGGAAACCGGTATTGCATGCCCTAATTGTAAATTAATTACGAAGGTAATGCTGCCGAACTATTGATAACAGGCAATCATACTAGACAATTTTCGCAGCGTGAGGTAGCGTTAGTCCGTAAATATTAAAATAGTAACAGTACCGATATCCTCTACATTAGAAATCTGATGTCATACCTAGCAACTTTTACTCATAGATAAGGCTTTCTTCTACTCGAAAGTAGAGGACTTATAAGGGACGGTTGTTTCAAACGGTTGAGTAACGTAACATACGTATGTAACGATTACGTATTCGTTATTATTTGACGGATATCAAGGCTATAATGTTGTGAAACAACGCTTTTTTTGGGTTAGCGCCATTTTTGACGCATACGCGTGCGCCAAGTGGATGTAAACCAACCCGCCCTAAGTGAGTAAGAACTACATAATATATGTCCGTAACGATGTAATTTTCCCATTTTTAAATACCATTGTCCATTATCAATGTTACTTGCGTACGAAATGAAATGTTACATAATAAATGATATGTTAAAAAGAAAACCAATACAAGCAGGTATTGGTTTCATTTTAGTTTGTATGTCAAAGTTTTTATAATACTTAAAATACTCTCAAGTAAGTGAAATCCTTGGTATTTCTTATTGAGAAATAAATTCCTTTTAGGAATGGAAAAAATAGATGATGACTTCATCACATTTTCCCGTTTTAATTCCCTGTGCACGGTACGAATTTAATCCAATCAACCTACTAAAATTTAACTTGAACATAATGACTGTTTCTGTTTCCAGTTCGCAATATTTGCGCTGCTGGTGTGCGCCGTGCTGGCGCTGACTGGCGCGAGTCCCCTCGGGGCTGAGCTCGGCCCGGCGGCGGCGCTGGACGGACCCAAAAGCGCACCTCAAGGGATTGTCCTTAGGGAGCCTCGCAGTGCTTCACGCAAGAAACAGAGCAAAGGCGGATACTATGGATAAAATTATGTGAAAATTGATGGTTTGATAATAAAGGTAAAAGGCTTCTAAACAGAATTTAATTTATTTTGTCAACTAGCGACCCGCCCCTGCTTCGCACGGTTTTGATAACTTGACACCATCATGGGCCTAGCCTTTTCTCAAATATGTTGGGGTTGGCTATGGAGTAACTGTCTATCTGACCTCTACAACCCAGTTACTGGGTAACACGATACCCCTTGGTAAGCCTGGTTGTCAGACTTTCGGGCTCCTGATGATTTGATTTTTTTCCTCGAACTGGATTTTTAACGCGCATGACGCGCTGGGATGCGCTCTGTTGGATTCTCAATGCTCGGCTTAACACCGAGAGCTATTGAAAATCCAGTGCGCGATTAAATCCCGCCGCGATATTAGCGATGACACGCTCGACAACTAATTTCGATGATCGTAAACTGGTGGATAAGAGGTGGATGCGATTTTAAGATCAGACTGAATCACGCTAGTACCTAGTGCATTAAGTACATGTAACATTTGTATCTACAAATTGTATATCAACATTTTTTTAAATCCTTTTTAGGGTTCTTTACCTAAAGGGTGCTAACGGGACTCTATAAGCAAGGCTCCGCTGTCCGTCCGTCTGTCACAGGGCTGTATTTTTTAATCGTAATAGGTAAACACTTGAAGCTTTCACAGATTGTGAACTACTACTATGGCCGCTACAAGAACAATATTTTAGTGGTTTTGCGAGTGATATAGCGCGCTACGTGTCAGTGTAAAAATCGGCCAAGTGCAAATCGGACTCGCACACGAAGGGTTCCGTACCACAAGGCAAAAAACACCGAAAAAACACGTATCTTGTATGTATATATTCTAATTTTTATTAACTTTATTTTATTTTTATTATTTGTCGTTATAGCGGCAATCGAAATACACACTCTGTGAAAATTTCAACTGTCTACTGTAACGGCTAGGGCTTTGCAGGTAGGCTGCGCAGGCCGTTAGCAAATTAAGTTTAAGAAAAGAAACACTTAGCCAAGGTTCATATGTATAATCTTCTAATAGGTTACATAGATAGCAGAAGTAGACTAGGTTGCGGGTAAGATCACACTGTCTGTGGTTCAGAGCACAAGCACACTTGTAAGGTTGGAAAGGTACCGTCCTTGCGTCTCCGGGATGCAGGAATTCAGGCCGCGAGCAGCGCGCAGTAGGTGAGCGCACAGTATAGCTACGCTTGCAGTGCGCAGTTCAGCTACGCGTGCAGCGCGCAGTGGGTGAGCGCACAGTATACTGTGCGCTCACCCACTAATGTACTCCACATCCACTGTATGCGTAGCTACGCATACAGTGCGCAGTTCAGCTACGCGTGCAGCGCGCAGTAGGTGAGCTGCCCTGTCCTCAGCCTGGACATGGGAACCCCTAGATTTGGGGTACCAGTATCTTGAAGATCAGGGACTCACTCCTGCTAGCTAAGCAAGCGGATGTTAAAATGCAGAGTGTTCTTAGGAAATTAGTGTTGTGCCATGATTTTAGTGACGTGACTTCCAATTTACTAATTGAGAAATATTTAGCATCAGTCGACTATTTCCCGTTGAGACCCTCACAACGCTACACTACCTATTACGGTTCATTAGATACATCCCGCTAACAGACAGACGGATGGACAGCGGAGCTTAATACGAGTAATTAATAAGGTTCCATTGGTATTAGTAAGGTTCCTTTGGGTACCAAACGAAACCCTAAAAAGTATGTAGATGAGATCTAGCTAGTCTGCACGTGTAGTAAAGCCGGCAGAACAAGCCTGCGCTATCGAACTTTTTGTTGATAGATGATAGTATTAATCAACACCCTTTTGCAAAAGGCAACATACATAAATTAATTTAATTAAAAAAAATCAGACTACAATGAAGTTCACAATGTTAGTACCAAATAGTACATAACAAAAACAGACCTATTTGCGCAACACACTATCAATCACAATCTGAATCATTTTGAAGGATATTGCTAATCCATTGGTTCATATTTTCGAAAAATTTGTCTGCCGAACAAAGTAAATAACGCAATAAATGTTGTTGAACTGTCAAAATGAAAGCCATTGCTGTAGTAGTTAGTGTGTTCTGCAATTACCCCTCGGGTCCGATTTGTATACGCCCACACTAGCGGGCGGTCTGCCCGAGCAGTGTAGGGACCATAGATATATAGGAAAGATTTCTATGGTAGGGTTTGTCACGCAGCCTGCGGAGTATCAAAGCTGTCAGTACGTGCGTCGGCAAAAAATGGCCGAGGCACTGCAGAACCGCGGCAGTCGCAACACTATCCTGAATGCGTTATTGAATTAGATACGCAGAACATTTTAAGCCTTTTGGGTATATGTGAACCACATGGCTCCCGAGTACAGTGCTGTGCAGTATACCTTAAAAAGGGGTAATTTTAATTGCATCTGTACATCGACAAAATCTACAGCCCAGCATATTCGCCGTAACTAATAGATCTAACCTAAGGTATTTTAGAGAAAAACTACGGAACCCTAAAAATGGGCATCTTCTCGTTACATGATCAGTGCAATACTCAAATTCCTACTTCTGCCTCCTTTTAATACAACAGCGATCTACACAAATTCGTATTTTTATTTCAGTTAGCTTTCTTCGCGCTGTTAGTGTGCGCCATTTTGTTTATGGTGGGCCCAGGTTTGACAGCGGATGCGCCGGGTTACATACGAGCAAGTAGCAGTGTGAGAGCGGCTCGCGCTATACCCGGACAACAGCACCGGCACGGGTACGGCTACGGAGGCGGGAACAGACACAGAAACGGAACAGCGAACAGAAACGGCCGTTAATACACTGGCGAACAAACAACATTAACTATGGTTAAAATTGTAAAGGTTTTTAATTCGTTACAAATGGCCTGGTGCAGTTATTCAATTTACACACTCTGGAGTATTTTTTTTATTATATATACAAAAGGCGCAACAAATTACTGTGTTAAATAATAAAAACATTTCCCACCACCTTTTTGTCGTTATTTTTTATGCCTATTATTTCCATCTCAAATCGTAGTAAGATTACATATGTGTGTAATAATTATGACAGCTGTTTAATACAGGTGAAGCTGGCTACCAAGACAGTCTTAAAAGTAACGATACTATATTTTCTTGTGCATCTTACAGAGGGGCAATTCTCTTAATTTTAACAACGTTCACAGTCTGATCTCAGTCTCAATCTCTCAAATGTCACCCTGTATAAGTATCTAATTATAAAAAAAAAACAAATCAATATTGTTTTTTAGTTGTTTTTTTTTTATATTTGACTTTCATATCATCCTAAAAAAAATACTCTGAAACATGTACAATGGTCCCCTTGAAGAACTAAGTGCGGAAACCAATCCCATCCGAATAACATAGAATACCAGCGCCTCTACCAATCACCATCAAGGAATACAGGCGTGGTGTAACTAAATTAACGTTTTGTCACAAAATGAGTAAACCACCGTGGCATTACATATTTTACATGGTATTACATATTTATATGGAATAAGTGAAAGAATAAAACCGCAGAAATTAATTTCAAACATTATTATAATATTCACAAAACAAAAACCAGTTAATTACCAAACAAAAACTGAATATTTAATACTCATCACGTTTTATCCCAAAAATGCTTAGCGACCCCAGCCATGTCCGTAGCCCCTGCGACCGTAACCATGGCCGCCCCAGCCATGTCCGTAATGGCCCCCCCAGCCATGTCCGTAATGGCCCCCCCAGCCATGTCCGTAATGGCCCCAGGGATCTGGTCCTGGGTCTGGAATAGGTACAGGACTGCGTTGCACTCTCCCCAGTGGCTCACCAGCCGCCAGAGCAAGGATGGCGCACACGAACACGAAGATATAGGTAAACTGGAAAAGTAAAACATGTTTTACAGGATTTTAGAGATGGTTGTACGTTGTTATTTTGGATATGCACTGAACTAAAATTAAAGTAAGTATTTCTCTTTTACCAAAATGTAATACAGTTCACTGTCGGCGAGAGACAGGGTTTATGCGATTAAAGTCAAAGTCAAAGTCAAAGTCAAATCATTTATTTCAAATAGGCACATAAAAGGCACTTTTGAACGTCAAAAATAAAATTAGAATAAAATTGATTCTAGTCGCCCCTTCCAAAAGGTAGTTTTCGTATGGAGAAGAATGGGCAAGAAACTCCACCGTTACTCTTTTAAAATGTTTTACAATATATTGCATACATTATTTATATAATTATATGTGAAGACGATGCACCCAAAAATAAACTTACTATACCACAATAGGTAAAAGAATTAAAATGGATAAATGTAACCATGACATATAGATCAACTATGTGATAGATACATGGTGCTCACATATTCACAAACATTCCAAACGTAGACGATTTTCATAAATAAATAAGGAGTAATAAGTCCGGGTGTGACCCCAAGTAATTACAGAATGTAAATCAATGTCAAAGAAAAAAAAAAAAAAAAAATTATATACAATTACATTAGCAACCAGTTTGATTTTGTCTAGACTCTAGAGATTGTCCTATGGAGCAAGACCAGCATGTTTCCAAGCATTCTTATCTTGGATATAATCCTCTAATTTGTAATATCCTTGCTTACAAAGTGTAATTTTAATATAAGTTTTAAATTTTCTTTCATTTAATTGCAATATTTCACAAGGTATTTTGTTGTAACATTTAACACAGTACCCCATAAAAGATGTATGAACTTTAGATAATCTGAAAAAAGGTTGATCTAATTTATCTTTATTTCTAGTATTAAAATTATGTCTATCACTTATTTTATTAAAAAGATGTTGATTTTTTCTTACATACACAATATTTTCATAAATGAATTGGCAAGGTACCGTCATAATATTAATCCTTTTAAATAGTTCCCTAAGAGATTCGCGGCGACGTAGATTGTAAATGGCTCTGACAGCTCTCTTTTGCAAAATAAAAATGGATTCAATGTCAGCAGCCCGACCCCACAGTAAAATGCCATATGACATAATACTGTGGAAGTAACTAAAATAGACCAAGCGCGCGGTTTCTTCGTCTGTTAATTGTCTTATCTTTCTAACAGCATATGCGGCCGAGCTTAGCCGCCCCGCAATAGATGTTATATGAGGTCCCCATTGTAATTTCTCGTCTAGCGTGATTCCTAGGAAAACTGTCTGATTAACAAATTCTAATTTTTGGCCATTCAATACGATGTCACATTCGCTACTTCTAACATTAGGTAATTTAAATCTAATGCATTTTGTTTTTTTTTCATTAAGTACTAAATTATTAACCGTAAACCAATCTTGGACCTGAAGAATAGAGTTATTCACGTCGTCAAGATTTTGTGACCGTCGGTCTATTTTAAAGATCAATGATGTGTCATCTGCAAATAACACCATCTTCGGTTGATTTTGAAGTAATTGGGGTAAATCATTAATATAAACTAAAAAGAGGAATGGACCCAATATCGAACCTTGAGGAACGCCCATTGTCATTTCAGAACCCAATGAGTTTACGCCATTTACTTGGATTTTAACCTTTCTATCTTTCAGGTATGATCTTAACAAGTCAAGTGCTGTTTTCCTAATCCCATAGTGCTCGAGTTTCATCAGAAGTGTTTCATGGTTTACGCAATCGAACGCCTTAGAGAGATCGCAAAAGATTCCAATAGCATCTTGTGCTTCTTCCCAGGCGTTAAAAATGTTCTTCATTAGGGTAACACCGGCGTCAGTGGTACAACGCCCTTTGGTGAAGCCGTACTGGTGTTCATGAAAGATGTAATTTTTATTAAAGTGACGTAACATTTGATTGAGCATCAACTTTTCAAACACCTTACTGAGAACTGGCAGAATTGACACAGGTCTATAATTGTTGGGATCTTTACTATCACCGGATTTGAACAATGGTACTACTTTACTATGTTTCATAAGATCCGGAAAGACTCCTTGGTCAACACTGGTGTTAAATATGAAAGCTAAATAGGGCGCAATGGTTTCGATGAGAGATCTACATACTTTTACAGACATACCCCAGAGATCTTCTGTTGATTTAATTTTAAGATCTTTAAAAGCTCTTATAACAGCCTGGGGGTTTGTATGCTGAAACCTAAGCTCCGAAGGGCATGCCTTTACATTCCTTTTAAGTAAGGCAGCAGAAAGCGTGGGGGAAGAATTTAAAGCTTCAGTAGTTTTAAGGGGAATATTAGCAAAGAAGTTTTCAAATTCCTGAGCTATTTCTACATCTGAATTGATGGGGCCATGTGCAGTCTCTAAATTAAGTTCACTATTTCGCTGTTTTTTCCTACCTGTTTCATTATTTATTATTTGCCAGGTAGTTTTTATTTTATCATCAGCTGATTTTATTTTATTGCTTATATAAAGAGCTTTAGCTCTTTGGCACACCCTTTTAAAAGTTTTTGAATATTTTGCAACATACTGATGAAAGTTCGTATTTTTCATATGTTGCTTTAAGCCATACAGTTCAAAAAGTTTTTCCCTGCTTTTACGAATACCTGGAGTAGCCCAGTCACTGAATAAAAACTTTGTGTAAATACTTTTAGTTTTCAGTGGAAAAGTGTCATAAAATTGCGAGTTTAATAGTGAAAAGAACTCGGCGTAGAACTCATTGGGGTCATCTATATTATTAAAACTCTGATCACATAATTTACTGGCCAAAGAATTATTTAATTTCTCTAAATTTTTACATGTAATTGGCCTAAACCTTATTTCAATTTTTTGTAAAGGCCTATAGGAGCTAAATGTTATTATTTGTCCACTGTGATCAGATGGCAACTTATCTACAATTCGTTTGTGTATGTAATCGCAATTACAAAAAATATTATCTATACAAGTGGCAGAAGAAGCTGTCACTCGGGTTGGTTCCATAAACACATTGGACAAATCAAATGACCCAAAAAGACTCAATAATCTGACAGTATTCGAGTTATGTTCCAATAAATTAATATTAAAATCGCCACATACGATTATTGACTTACTACTAGTACTAAGCTTCTTTAAAACATCTTCCATTACAGAATCAAACACCGATAGATTCTGGTAACTAGGAGGTCTGTATACGCATACTATAACATGCTTATCGAGCTCAACACAGGACAATTCAATCATGTGTTCAACAGACAGCCCGATGATGTCTTTACGTTCTTTAGATTTAATAGAATTTTTAAGTAATATTAATGACCCGCCATGTATCATACGTTTTCGGCTGAAATGGCTAACTACACGATAATTTTCATAATTAATTGACATTACTTGATAATCTTTCAACCAATGCTCTGTTAAACAAATGACATCAAACTTGGTGTCTTCCAAAAACAATTCTATTTCCAGTAATTTAGAAGCGCAACCTTGGATATTTTGATTAAATAATTTTAAAATATGTTGCACACCCTTTACTTTCTTAGTATTATTAATTATATTGCCAGAAGATACCTTTTTATTATTCTGTATTAATAATTGGTTATTTGAAGGGGTAACTTCTGTTGTCTCACTGACTAGTTTAAATTATTATCAGGAGATAGCTCCACAACTACAACTGGAGAGTCTAGATTGCCCGTATAAGTTCCAGCAGGAGGGAAATACCCTATCTGACTGGTAGTGGCCTCCAAGGATGTTGCCATTGTAGGTGGAGCCTCCTTTGTACAATATGATGATTCACAATCAATCACAATGTTGTTAGTAAAACTATGCAACACAGATTTGTCACTAATACTAGAATTTGTTACATTAGCTATAACCTCGTTAATATTGTATGCTATCAACATAGCAATCAGATGTCTACATTGCCCAGACAGAGATAAAGTTCTCTGAGTTAACTTAAAACCACTAACAAACTTGTTAGTGTCAAAATACAATAATTTGTCACTATGACAACATGTCAACTTGTGAATAGTATTATTCATATTATTTTCCGAAAATGTGTAAAAATGCAAAAGAAAAATATTAATAGATAAGTGAAAGTATGCTTCAAGAGTCTTCCATTTAAGATTAGGTACTACAAAGCCCTGTGCAAAATAAGTTACCATTTCCAAATTTACCTCTTATTGAAATAAAACTTTAAAAGCTACCCTACGTGCGGTCGATAAAATTAAATAATTTTGTAATTACAGTGAGAAAAATATTCTCCCTATAATTACAAACTTATTTAATTCCATTTTACAAACAGGTATATTCCCTGATCGCTTTTGCCACTCAAATATGTGTATTATACTTTTACATAAAAAAGGGGATAAATCAGACCTTAATAACTATCGACCGATTAGCCTTATATCACATCTCTATAAGACATTCATTAAAGTCATAGATAATCGTATCTCGCCCCAATTGGACAAACACCAACCTCCACAACAAGCTGGCTTCCGACCAGGCCTCTCCACTACTGACCGTCTACATGCAATAAACCAAATTTCGAAAAATATCAAGAGTTCAATATACCAATTTATCTTGCCTACATCGATAACTCGAATGCTTTTAATAGTCTGACACACGATGCTATATTCGACGCTCTGAACAACCAAGAAATTGATCCCACCTACATCAACCTACTTCGTAACGTATATTTGCACAGCACTGCTTCAATTAGATTACAAACAGCTGGACCATCATTCTGTACCGAAAAAGGCGTAAAACAAGAAGAGCCTCTTTCACCCAAACTTTTTAAGAGCGCTCTAGAAGAAGTGTGTAAAAAGTTATTGGCAATTTGGGAGAGATGGGGCATTGAAGTCGGCGGGGTGCGGTTAACAAACCTCCGCTTTGCTGACGATATTGTCGTATTTTCCTCAGTGATGCAAGCCTTGAGGTTGGACTGGCGATGAACATGTGGAAGACCAAGCCGATGTCAAACACCACTAAACATATCATCATCATCGGATCAGAGCGAATGGTGAAGAACTGCAATATGTCCATGAATACATCGTCTTGGACCAGTTAGTCTCTTTCCAGTCCAGACAAGACAAGGAAGTCTTAAGACGAACCGAAAATGCCTGGAAGAGTTATGTACTGGTCCATGAAAGAGCTTATGAAGGGAAATCTGCCTTTGACACTAAAGCGAAAAGTTATGGACATGTGCAACCTTCCCATTCTGACCTATGGATCCCAGACTTGGTCTTTGACAAACATTCAAAAGTCCAAACTCAAGGTTACCAACGTGCAATGGAGCGTCAAGATTCTGGGCGTCAAATTGACAGACCATATTCGCAACACCACACTGCGCTCCAAAACACAGATTACTGACGTTGCTCAAAAAGCCGCAAAGCTGAAGTGGGACTGGGCTGGCCACGTCTGCCGTATGCCCAATAAGCTGTGGGCCAAAATAACCACCACATGGAGCCCTGACACAGTTAGAAGGCGTCGCGGCACACCCCGTAGAAGATAGCGGGACGAGCTGGACAAAACAAACAACCAGTGGTCTAACTTAGCCCTGGATCGAAAGAGCTGGAAGTCAAGGGGAGAGGCCTTTGCCCTGCAGTGGGATGATGCAGGGTAACAGTAACAGTTTAGATATCGATACCCTGATGGGTGGTTAAATTAGCTAGTCAAACTCTGCAGACGTGATTGTCTGCAGAGTTTCACTTTTATTTTACTATTATGGGCCCGTTTATACACTTTTACCACTTCCCAGTTCCCACTACCCTCTTTGGCCTACATGGACCTTAAAAAGTAAATGGAGAACAAACACAAAGAAAACTACTGAAAAACCAGAACAAGTATATAAATACGAGTAGGTACTGAAACAATCTTCTAGTAAATTCAATCAAGTTAGATTACTTACGAATTTCATTGTTGCAGTTTTCAAAGCACACTGATAAATGTATTGCTTTCTGCCCCTTTATATACTAAATATTTAAGGACCATGGAGTCACCGAAATCAAGGAAAAAATACAAAAACAGAACCAATCGAATCATGTAAGAAAAAAATATAAAGTGTTATTGAACTTATCAAAACAAGAAGGTGATACCTACTTGTAAACATGCCTAAGGTAGGTACACAAATACATAAATAGTTTATATACACATACATACTATTACTATTATATATACAAAATCAAGGGAGAGGTGTTGAAATGGCTCTACGCTATTTTTTTTTTAATTTGTTTTGAAAATAACTACAATTTCCGCTTAAATGCATACCGACTGATGGTCGTCCCGATATCAAGAGGAAGCGCATTAGAGTAAGAGAAGATTGTTAAAAGAACGCAGATTCTTAGCGTGTGAAGAACATAGATATTGGAAGTGAGATACGAGATACGAAGGATTAGTGGGAGAGTTGAGAAGTGAGAAAAGTGTGGTCAAAGCGCGCAAACTTCTTCTTTGGCGAATGGACATCCATTTGAGCTCAGACACATGGTCATATCTCCTGAGGGTGAATATGAACCGGATACCATTGTGGAGCAATCTGTCAAGATTATCCAGCAAAACCGCATTCAAGTCAAAGTAGCACACGTCACCATAGTCGATTATAAGGAAAATCAATGTCTACACAAGCATAGTCTTCGTCTTAGCGGGCAAAAAGTTTCGCAAACGATACAGGGATCGCAGCTTTGACTAACACTAGAGACCTGTCGTTGCCAACTAAGCGTTGAGCCAAGATGCAAACCGAGATCTTTCACAGTGGGTGTAATGGATATGACGGTATCATTGAAAATAAGAGGTGGAAGAGAGCTAAGCGTCACCCTAGCCATCATGCGTGAGCTTCTAATAAATGCATGAATTGAAGAGTTTTAAAAGCTTATTACTGTAATTATTTACAGTTCGAGGTGGTAACCAAATCTGTTTTTATTAAATAAAACCTATACCATTCACGCTACAGCAGGTTCACACCTCTGTTCAAATAAACGTATTTTCCTTCTTTCTTAATCTTATTTTTTATGTTTGCTTATTCCCGCATAAAGTGGTTTAAAACAGAAACTGTTAAAAATGTTTCTATAAAGATAAAGATTACTTGGCGACAAAAAGGCGTAGGATTCATATTATTAAGCTACTCCCAACCAACAATCTATTTAATACTTATTGTTATAACAACTTGTGTAACAACATAACTCATAATATTTTTGATGACATTTAAAGAGAGAAGAAGTAATTTAGTTTAAAAAAACGTACCTAGAAATCATGTCGAGACCAAAGAAGATCTTAGGTATTTAAATGACCATGTGTCTTTTCCAAAACATGGAGTGCAGCATTAAAAAATACGATATAAAAGACATTTATAGAGTACGCGGAAATACAATAGATAAATAAAACACGCATATTATCGTAGAAACTCCACCACAATCTTGAAGACTGTGATTCTGAAAATGGCAAAGGCTAAAAAAATAAAAACAAATTATCCTTTAAACATAATTATGGGTTTTAAAACTCAAGAAGACACTCCTGTCTTTATATCAGAACATCTGACCGCCAAAGGCTCCCGTCTCCACTTCCTGATACGTGAACTAACCAAGTCTGGAACCTACATGTTTTGCTGGACAGCCTACGGGAAAGTCTACACCAAGAAGTATGAAAATTCTCCAACTATTGTTATTAGAAGTGAAGAAAAGCTGCACAAACTTTTGCTAGAAAAGTGACTATTTTCCTGTAATAGTCTAATTTACTTTCTTATTACTGTTAAAATATTAATATTATTGCTAGTTATGCCTGCTAAACTACTCTTGGTGTTGTTTTGCCTTTCCTACAATGTTTTGCTTAGTCCTATAAGCTTTTTTGTTATTGTCATTAACACACATATTCACTCAGTACACAACCTTATCATATCTATATATACAAACACATAAACACACAGCAAATATCTACAATGTATACACCCATTAGTTTACACAAACCCCAGAACTTACACAACAAAAACATATTCCTCACATAAAACTCATATTACAATCATCATTGCAGTAAATAGTATTTTACTATATTGAAATATACACTTTCTTGAAAAATACATTCATCTTGGATTCACTCTGTTTTAATGCATAATAATTTACAAACTGTATCTGAGTTAGACAACATTGAGATTGCCTGATCTATCGCTTGCGATTACTCAGAACTTCACGAACACGTTTTAATAAACAAAAATGACCTTTTTTTTTTTTTTTTTCTGGGTGGGAAATCATCAAATGACTCCTCCCGCTCTGGGCGGAGCAGAAGGGAGTGTCAGACTTTTACTGACTAAAACCCACCCATGTTCCTTCAGTTGCCTGTGCCAGGGGCCACGGTATCTCTTTCGAACAACCCGCAGCCCCGGCGGCATCGGCCCTAGCGGACCCCGTCAGTTCGTGCTGAAAGCTCTTTGGTGCGCGCGTGGAACACAACGCGCCGTCGACCCGGGCCTGGTCCTTACCGGGCGGCGAGCTGCCCATAGCTCGCCGCCCGCAAGCCCGCGCCTACGGTGGCCGGGAGTCGGCTGTTGACTCCCGTCCAGGGCGTCTCCTGCGGCGGCTAGGAGCGCGAGGGTGCAGCGATTGCCTCTCCCTCGCGCGCTCCGCCTCCTCCTTCGCGAGCATTACTGCTTCGCAGAAGGAGGTGACGGCCTCCCATTCACTCTCGCTCCGGACCATGGCCTGTATGAGGGCCGGACGCGAGAGGTCGCCGCCGCCGATCGCCGCCAAGAGGACACGGCGGGGTCCCGCCCAAGCCGGGCAGACCTCCACCGTATGCTCCACCGTGTCCTCCGGGCGATCCCCACAGTGGTGACACCCTGGCGTTTCCTCCCGCTTTATCTTGAACAGGAACCTCCCGAAACAACCGTGTCCGGTGAGAACCTGCGTCAGGCGGAAGGTGAGGGCGCCGTGGCGCCTCTCTAGCCACTCCTTAAAGAGGGGACTTATCGCCGCAATTGTGGCGTGCCCAGCGCTGGGTTGCGACAATCGCACTCTCCATGCCGCTATGAGATCCCGCCGGAGCTCTGTCCGCTGTGCCGTGATTTCTCGCGGCAGCGGAGCAACGCCCCGGCGTTTTGCCTCCTCTCGCCACTCCCATATGTGGGCGAGGACTTTGGCCTCCAGATCCCATGGCGGCAATCCGGCAAGGAGGCTCGCCGCCTCAGCGGAGACCGTGCGGTATCCTCGAATGAGCCGGACAGCCATGACCCTTTGGGACGCGATCAACCGGCGGGCTGGTCGCCGCCTCAAAGATCGCGCCCATACCGGTGCCCCGTAAAGGGCCATGGCCCGCACGACCCCCGCATAGAGCCTCCGGCAGGAGGCGTTTGGTCCCCCTAGATTGGGAAGGAGCTCGCGGGATCTCTTCACCACCCTTCGTTGACTGGTAGAGAATGCCTAAGGCATTAAGTCCGCCTTTGTACCTTTTTGTGCGAAAAGTTTAAATAAATAAATAAATAAATAAGGAGCCGCCTCAAGGCAGCCCCGGCCCGCTACAGTCTGGGAGCCAAACGTCGGAAGTGCTCCACGAAATTCCACCGGCAGTCGAGGACGAGTCCCAGGTACTTCATCGTCAGCTCGACGCCGATGTGAACCCCTCCCGCCGTTATTTGAGAACCCGACGGTGGCGCGTCCCGAGGACCATGAAAACACATGGCCTCAGATTTGTGCAATGCCACCTCCAGTCCCAATTGCCGGATCCTCTCGACGATTGTCGCAAAACAAAAATGACCTTACTATCATATCTCAAAATATAAGAAGTATATATTGTAACTTTGCCGATTTTATTATCAATCTATCTACACTTCATCTCGAACTACATATGATTATCCTGACGGAATGCAGATTAAGCTCTAATAAGCCTATTCCGCAGATAAACAATTACCACTCTTATAAGACAACTCGACAACTTAACCAGAACGATGGGGTGGTGGTATATGTCAAATGTTCTTCAAAGCACAAAGTCGAGGAAATACAACTCGACCAAGCGTCCTGTCTATAGCTGGATGTTCTGGACAGTGATGTGTATTGTATATACCGTTCGCCTTCAAATTCTAATATTGATAGATTCATTGACTCTTTTAGCACACAACTTAACATGAGATCGTCACAGAAAAACACTATTATAGCTGGAGATATAAACATCAACATCAAGGCTAGAGAGACTGAATCATCCCAAGATCACAAGAATAGAGTTAGCTACCTAAATATATATTTTTTCCGGTACACTTGCCACCAGGGAACAAAACTGCCTTGATTACTTCATGTTAAATATAAACAAAAAAAAGTTCGCTGCCTTTACTGCTATCTTACACTCTACTGTCACTGACCATTACACCACATTCCTATCTCTAACAAAATTAAAAAATATTTATACGGCAAACAAAACTACGACTACACTAAATTATGAGCAAGCTTTAAAAGATCTGCAGGAGAAATTATCTGACCTACTTTTTTGTGATGACCCAGACTTATTACTTACTAGCTTTATAAATACCATAACATCTATTATAAATGACAACACGATCACGAAAAAAAATCCAAATAGTAAACAGATCATCAAGCCATGGATCACTGTGAGTATACTGCGCTGTATCAAGAACCGAAATAATCTACAAAAACAGAGTCGCAAAGACCCCTACAATGAAATACTAAAAATAACTTACACTAGATAATCTAACAAAAAAATTAAAAAGAAAATGACTTAGACTTACTTGCAAAATCTATAGCTCAAATGTAATACACTCTAACAAATTTAAAAGTCAAAATTTAGAATTATTAAACATAAAACCTACGTCTCATGACTCTATAAATTATATTAATGATAACTTTGCTAACATTGGAAAACATCTAGCCAGTCAAATTCACCTAAGTTTAAAACCAGTCCATATCCCTGTTCACCCAGATACATCTCCGCTAAACATTTTCGTACTAATTTACGCAAACGTAACTAAAGTGAACGGTAAATTGACGAATTTAAAATCTGTTAGTGCCCCGGCTTGGGACAACATTTCAACAAAACTCCTAAAGTTTGTAAGAAACGAAGTCGTTCCTGTAATACCTTGTAAATCTCTGCCTCCAGCAAGGCGTCTTCCCGGTTCTCCTAAAGCAGTCTATTATAACCCAGGTACACAAGAGCGGGGACAGAGACGATGTTAATAATTATAGACCTATCTCGGTCTTACCAGCCATTTCAAAAATTCTCTAAAATATAACAAATTCTAGACTTACTCAATTCCTCAACTAATTCAACTTACTATCTCCTTCACAATTTGGCTTCAGACAGGCAGGAAGGACCGAAGACGCTGTAACTGCATTTACTTCTCAGATAATCGAGTGACTTAGTAAAGGAAACAAATGCCTGTCCATTTTCTTAGACCTCAAAAAATCATTTGACACCGTCTCTGTCCCTATCCTTGTGAACAAATTACAAAAATTCGGAATAAGAGGTACTGCGCTCAGCTTACTCAAGGATTACCTCTCTAACAGAAAGCAAAAAGTAAAAATAGGACAATACACTAGCAACGAAGCAGAGGTAACATACGGCGTACCACTGGGTAGTGTTTTGGGTCCTACCCTCTTTTTAATTTGTGTTTTTAACTTGTGCAATATTAAATTACTAAATGCCAGGGTATTTGCATACGCCGATAATACCGCGGTTGTATTTGCTGGTACCACTTGGAAAGATGTTAAACTGAGCGCAGAGGTAGGGATTGCCCACATAGCTGAATGGCTGAAAAACAACCTACTAATACTAAACACCACCAAGACTAACTACATATGTTTTAGTGTTAGTAACCGGACACAGCCCAATAAAGACCTGAACTGAAAGTACACACATGTGGAGATATAAACAGCATATTCTGTAACTGCCCCCGCCTAAACAGAGTCTCTAAGACGAAATATTTAGGCGTGATGGTTGACCAGTTTCTATCCTGGTACTCTCACCTTGAACAGGTTATCGGCAGGGTTAGAAAGCTTACCGGGATTTTCAAATCACTGAGACACATTGTCCCGAATAAAATGTTATAAACGACCTAGAAACCTCCTTAACGAAATTTATATTGCTCTAGCACAGTCCGTCCTTCTGTATTGTATCCCCAATTGGGGTGGCGCAGCTAAGATCAGATTTAGATTTATATTCAGAGCACTTATAAAGTTATGTATTTTAAAAACAGAAGACACTCTACTAAAAACTTATACGAAATTAGTAATTTATTCTCGGTCAGAAAACTGTACATAACCCAAACGGTTCTAACAAAACATAAAACCCTCCCATATAAATTGAACAAGAAGCATAAAAGGAGAAAGGATTTAATTGCAGTAGTTCCCCAAAGTAAAATCAAATTCGCAAGCAGACAATCTTACAATCTCTCAGCTCAATTATACAATAGGATTAATAAAATCGTATATGTACGCAATAGAAACTATTACGACTGTAAAAATAAATGATAACAAACTGGTAGTCTCTTACTTATGAGGATAAGGAAGAATATAATGATTAATACAATTCACACACCACAACGATACACACCTCACTCTACTCCACACACTACACTACTGTGCACCACACCACGCTACATCACACCACACCACACACCGCACCACAAAAACCACACTATATCTTACACACACCCAACACCAAATTAAAGCACACCACGCTTCTTACCACATGATACATACTCAAGGTGTTAGAATATTGATGATAGGAATAGCAAGATATTTAACTGTAACACTACATCTAAGAAATGGAAGAGCGGAGTCTCCTAACACAGGCATTGTTTGTCTAAAAGGAGGCTCCAAACACATTTCATTGTACATGAAGCTTTTTGTGGAAATAAATACCTACCTTAAAGAAAAAACTGACTTTGAATGTGAGTAGAACTATTGCTTAGTGAGTAGGTTAAGTTAGTAAAATAGTGCACTGTTCAGTAATAAATTTTGTAGGAATATAGGATGTTTTGAACGGTTCATGAAATAGTCATGAAAAAAGTGTTTTTTTTTTTGTTATTGTCGTATTTCTCAGTACTGCCGTTAGACGAAGTATAAGTATTACTACCACTGTAATCTAGAGATTATATGGAACAAATCAACATGCATGTCATTAATAGGGTTGATAAGGATTCCTCTTCCTCATCCTCATAATGCGGAAGTTCCTCGTTTTTTAGCGATTCCTCATCCTCTTCTACATCCCCAAAATCAGGCATAAAATATTCCTCTTCCTCTTCCACATCCTCTTTCATTTTCATTAAGAGGAATTTATGAGGAAGTTTTGTTGACGTATTCAATGTAAATAAAAGTAATCTCCGTCTTTTGCTCACTGCATTAGATAGTTACAGTGAAAAGAGGATAAAAATATGAATTAGGTACTTTCACGATCAGACATGAACGTGTCTCAACGTGTTTCAGAAAGATAATATAGCACGCTACTGTGTAGTACTGTAGTGTACGTAGCCTGCCCACTGTAACCACTTAGCCAGTCTTAAATCTGTTTTGTTTTTGAGTAGTCGTACGTAAGTTAAAAAGTTTTTGAGATGAAGCCGAAATATAGTGCTATATGGACGTATTTTAGTGAAGGGGACGTTGATACTGTTAGATGTAAAATAAGTGACCAAACATATTCAAGGAAAGGACTTCGGGGTAAGAAGTCATCTCAAGTCACGCCATGAAGTAGAATATGCCGAGTATGAACAAAAGAATACAGCATTAAAAAAAGCCGCGGTTGATAAACGCAAATTGCCAGAAGAGACTACTCTTAAACAGGCTAAGAGACAAGTAACTTTACAGGAGGCATTACAAAGACTAGACTAAATAGATTCCTATTGAGACAGAATATCAATAATACTGACCAAACTTGCGAAAATATTATTCAAAAATTGATAGAAGAAATCACCAATCGCTTTGGTGAACTTCAAGATTTACACAATCGCTACTTATTTAACTAATTGGATTAAACTAAGTTTTTCAATGAAATCAATAAATTAAGTATTCAGTCCGAAATGATTTCTTTATTTCAAGAAGGCCATGGCGCACGACCACAAATACAGTCAATCGGACATGATGTTATTCAACACAATTAACACATTCATCATACCGATACCGAGAGCTTACCACCAACGAGTTCTGGAGCTAACTTTTCTACAGGCAGATTTTTACAATCAATGTTATCTGAGATGCCTCAGCTCAGTCCTAACAGTGACGATGAAGAAAGTGAAATCGCACCCAACGACAGATTTGTTATCCTGAAGTCACTAATAATGAATTATATTAAAGAGAAAAGAATAGGTCTTCAAGAAGACAGCCTTTTGTGGTGGAAAATGAACTCCAAATATTCAGAACTTTACAGAGCTTTGCGCCAGTATCTTTTAACACCTCCATCAATTGTCCCTAGTGAGCGCCTTTCCAGTGGCGCTGGATTAGTTTACGAAGATAATTATACGAAACCGTCTATCTGGGGAAACAGCTTCAAAATTAATTTTCATTCAATTCAACCTCCCTATAGTGAATTTTCACTATTACTAATTTTGACTATTAAATTGTTTTTTTTTTCTTTCTAAATATTAAAGGGCCCATTCGCAATCTTTCTTTTATTTAAAATTTCAATTCAAAATCACAGGTTCTATCTTCCTCTTCCTCTTCCGCTTCCTCTTCCTCATCCTCATCCTCCTCCTCGTATCCTCATCCTCACCCACTTCCTCAAAACGTATTTCTAATAGTTCCTCATCCGCATCCTCTTCCGGATAACCACTTCCTCATCAACCCTAGTCATTAATATACGCCACCATTTCAGTGGGCCGAATCCCCATACAAAAAATTATCTCCTTTGCAGGAAGTCATCTAAAATAGGTACTGCTCGATTTTTGCGACCGATTTTATACCGATTAAATTTCATTTCTAGTAGTTGTATAGAACTGTGATTGCTGGTAAACCTATAATTGTGATCTATCTACGAGTATCTTAAGATACATTATACATAGAAGCTGTTGGTGTACTTACCATAGTAAAAATAAAAAATATACTCAATAATCACAAATGTGAAAGTTTCTAAAACGAAATAAATCGGGCGTATTAGGCGGAATTATTTCTCTAACAATCCTTCCGGGGAATACCTACCTACCTTTAATTCCGGCGTGAGATTATGTTCAAGTATTCTATTACGAAAGACGTCCAGTGCTGACATAGGCCTCCCCGCCTATGTCAGCAGTGGACGTCTTTCGATGGAAATAATAATGAATCAGTGCCAAAATTGATATGTAACAATCGAGTTTTAATTCGGTGGCTCTGTTTTAGAATGCGCTCTAATTACCAGAGGTCTCACAGTGGGTAGAGAAAATATCTAAGATTACTATTCTCACTGGGCCCGCGTGGTGTATATGCTCCTTTATTATTGCAATACAAACACGTTACATTTGTTACATTTTTTAAGTTCTTTTAGACTTGAAGAGTTGTATTTCCTCGCAAAAAAGATGGGGGCCCACTCCATGGTAAGATCACCGCTGACTATGGACATCAGCAGACCAATTCTGTAAAAATGACGCCGTGAAAACTTAGGCGAAAGTAGCAATCCTGTAAAAATTTCACCATGTAAAGTTAGTTGAAGTGAGCGTAGAGTTAGCTATCAATCCCTAGCATCAGGTGACAGCTCACTTCACCTAAGTTTTCACG
The DNA here is from genome assembly GCA_947507525.1 of Apamea epomidion. Classification (NCBI taxonomy): domain Eukaryota; kingdom Metazoa; phylum Arthropoda; class Insecta; order Lepidoptera; family Noctuidae; genus Apamea; species Apamea epomidion. The sequence continues at coordinate 9,168,703 of OX382242.1, read as the reverse complement.
GTGACATCTATGTTCTATGTTATGGGTTTGGTTTCCGCACTTAGTCCTTCAAGTGGACCATTGTGCGTGAGCCATGGCGGCCGTCGGTGGTATTCCAACCAGCCCACCTCCCTCCAGAAGCTTATTAGGTCTCCTGGCCTGTTGAGAACATCTGTGTAAGATCTGGGTGTCCCGAGGGTTTCTGACCTAATCTGGGTGACGCCTGTACACTCAAAGAGCACATGCGCGACGGTTTCATCAGCCTCCATGCAAGCTCTGCACAGGGGGCTGTCCGTTATGCCTATCATGTGGAAGTGTTTGTTTAGCGAGCAGTGTCCCGTGATGGTCCACGTCACCAGGCGCAGGCCTTTCCTGTCCAGGCGTAGTAACCTTTTGGTTAGCTTGCCATCCAATGATGGCATGGCTTCCTTGGACTGTCTGCAGCCCGGATGCGGTTCTGGCCAGCTCGTCAGCCGCGTAGATACCTAGCGATCCACTGTGTCCTTTTATCCACTGTAGTGTCACTGTGTTGCGGTTCGATACATTTACCTGTTGAAGCGCCTTGTCACGTTCTAGTATTAGATTCGATGTGATGCATCCCTTCTTTAGGGATTGGAGGACTGAGGCGCTGTCAGAGAATATACGAACATGAGTGTCCGTAACTCTCCTGGCTGCTATGGCATGAGCCGCTTGTATTAAACCCACACACTCCGCTTGGCAGACCGTGGCTGTATATGTTTATGTTGAGGTCGTGTGGGAAAACTCCGACTCCAGTTCCGCAGTCAGTCTTTGACCGATCGGTGTAAACTCTCAGCTCTCTCGGGCCTAAGTAGTCGCACTGCTCCTCTTTAAGCACTATGTTATAATGCTTTTGGAATCAGACCGGCTTGAATAGCAGAAGCAGCGTAGTGGGTGGCCTCTCTTATCGTCGTATTTGTCTTATTGTATAGGTATCACTGCCGGACCTATTAGTAAATTAACCCATTCGAGAATTCGTAACATATGCCATTAGGCATGTTAACAAATAGGTATCACCTTCATGTTTTGGTAAGTTCAATAACACTGTATATTCTTTTCTTTAATAATTCAATAGGTCCTATTTAGGTATTTTTTCCATGATTGGGGTGACTGCATCGTACTTAAATATTTAGTATATAAAGGTGCAGAAAGCAATACATTTATCAGTGTGCTTTGAAAACTGCAACAATGAAATTCGTAAGTAATCTCACTTGATTCAATTTATTAGAAGCTGGTTTCAGGACCTATTTATTTACATGTTTCTTGTATCTCAGTAGTTGTTTTGTGTTTGTTCTCCATTTACGTGTTTAAGGTTCATGTAGACCTAAGAGGATAGTGGAAAGTAGTAAAACAGTATAAACGGGTTCCGTGGAAAACCGGTTTTTAACCGACTTCAAAAAAAGGAGGAGTTCCTCAATTCATTTGAATTTTTGTTAATGTTTGTTTCCTCAGAACTTCGTCATATAAACCGATTTAAAAAAATCTTCTTTTGTTTGAAAGTTTATTTAGGCACTTAAAGCATATCATCTTCACTTACATATCGATATGATATGTTTTATACATTTTACACATTTTTCGGAAAATAATCACATAAACCCTGTCTCACACCGATAGTAACCTGTATATTCCAACTCTAACTGGATACAGTTATTATGTGTGTGATAACACATCGTCAGAAAATCCTTTGTTTTGCGATCTGGTGAGTCAGTAGTTCAGCCAAATAAATGTGTATCTTGTTCGACAGCTCTAGATCACGTCCTTCCCTTTCTCACACTACATTTTGGTAGAAGATAGCAATACTGGTAAGTATTGCTATCTTCTACTCTAATTTTAATTCAGTGCATACCCAACAAATGAAAACGGACAACCGTCTATCGAATCCCGTAAAACATATTTCTATATTTCTTTTACAGTTTGCCTATATCTTCGTGTTGGTGTGCGCCATCCTTGCCCTGGCGGCTGGCGACCCGCTGGGCAGAGTGCAGCGCAGTCCGGTACCCATCGCAGACCCAGGACCAGATCCGCACCATTATTATGGCGACTACGACTACGGCCGCTGGGGCGGCCACTATCATCATCATCATCATCACCACGGGTGGTGATGATGATGCCACCGCTAAGCATTTTTGGGATGAAACCTGATGAATTTTCAATTTTTATTTTAAAATCGACTGTTTTTTGTTTCGTGAATATTAAAATATTGTTTGAAAAATAATTTCTGCGTTTTTTTTGTTTCATATGTAAAGTAGTTGCTGTTACTGGTTTAGTTTACTCACATAATATCACGCTAGTTAATTTAGTCACATTAGTAACATCTTGCCCGTATTTCCAGAAGAGGTTGGTATTACACCCACACTTCGCCTGTTGTGTATGTGTGATAGATAGTAGCATTTCATAAGAAGTTGTTTTTTTTCACTTTCACAATCCCCGCTGAAACTACCCCTGTCGGAGACGAAGGGTATATATTAAAAAAATTACTTGACATATCTCGGAGCTCTGGGAAGGCGTACGAGGGGCCGAAGTCAACTCCCAAATCGTGCGGTGTTGTGAGGGGAGACTCAACGGTAAACAGTCGAGTGATGATAAATATTTCACAATTAGTAAGTTGCTATATGCATCACTAAAATCATGGAATATCACAAATTTTCTAAGAATACTCGGTACCGCGATAAACACGGAACCGCGTGTTCATTCGTACACACAAACTTGCGGTCCGGCGCCGCAGCCGGCCGGTGCTGCTCCGACGTAATGTATAGGAAGTCTTAAGATTCTATGTGCCCTAACCTAGGTTGATTCCTCATTAATTGGTATTTATACCATATCAAAAATAACCACCACGTGGAGCCCTGACACAGCTAGAAGGCGTAAAAAATAAACGATCAGTCAACTTTAGCCCTGGATCGAAAGAGCTGGAAGTCATGGGGAGAGGCCTTTGCCCAGCAGTAGAATGATGCAGGCTAACAGTAACATTAAGTTACAGTATACCATATCCACAGCGCTGGACAACCTATGTTAATATCTATGTAGTATCTGATTTGGCGAGTGTCATATCGGAACACGCGGCTGTAGGTTGCCCAGTGTACAGGAGACTGAAATATGCATGTATTGCTGCTGCATCGGGGCTGTGCAGGGCTTCACTGTGTTATAAGCGATATAACGAGCTATCATTCTGCTAAGATCATTGTTTAACTTTGTATTTTATGCTTGCGTGTCATATACTTAGCGCGATCATAGTGCATATGTCGTTCTGCTATGCTGTCTTTGAAAAAGATCTGCCTGTAAACCGCTGCGATGTGTTGAGCTTCCGCTTTTCCGGCTTGCCACACCGTTCCTTGGTCGCTAAAAGGGGGCTGAAGCTGGGCACATGGCACGCGGCTTGCTTTCGCACCGCAACTAACATGAGCGCGCCTTCCAGGGTTCTACGTCCGTCCAGGCTGAGGACAGGACATCTATACATTGCACGCTGCTCCGAACTGAGCCCTCTTCCGGCGTCCTACAGCTTGCTACTGTGCGGTTAGCGTGTGTTGCTAATCGCCGTCTAACGAAGGTCTGACGGGCCTGAGCCTGTGCTGGCAAGCACCCCTCGTCTACCACGTCCTACCAAGAGTGCTCAGATCTTACCCGTGATCTATTTTACTACTGTGTGTAGAAATGTGACGAACCTTACATATCTACGTGTTTCACCGCCATACCTGCGTAGCTCACGCCTTCAATTCGCACCGCCAGAGGGGTCGTTGTTCTACCACCTCGGACGTCGCTAGTTTAAATCAGATTTTATCAGACCTTCTAACTTCCAAGTTTTGAAATACAACAGATTGTTCCAGTCTACGCCCTTTATTTTGTTCAAAGTCTTTCCATAAAATAAATATAACACATCAGCCGAAACAGCGTCACTACTTTGGTCTCTTTAGCGCCCGACACGGGATTTTTCCCGGCCCTTGGGTGCCACATCGCCGTTCCGACCGTGCCGTGATGATGCTTATCATTTTCTATGAAACGATATTTCTAAACATTATCGTCTCGTTCCGTCCGTTATTAGAATTAAGGAGCACACACCCAGGCCCGAAAAGTGACTTCGTTTTTTTACTATTTCAAGATAAATACTTTCTGTAATTAAGTTGGCCTTAGACCCTGAATTCCTAAGGACAAACCACACCCCCTCAAGACACATCATCATTCTGACTAACTTTTATAGTCAATTACACAAGGTTTAGTCACTACGTAGGTGGCGCCACCTAGCAGGTCACAAACGTACCACGGAAGTGAGCAAGAGCTTAATATGATGAGAATAAATCGACTTCAATCACCGGATATTGCAAACTACAGGAAGTTCCTATGAAAAACCAACTGACCTGAATTTCAGGAAATTGGATAACTACTAAATCATGTATATGATAACTTTTTGCGACATTAGTTGACCAACGGTAGTAAAATGTTTACATAAATAGTTTCATGCATAATCTGCCTATAATGTTCCCACAGCTGGGACACAGGCCTCCTCCCAGTGAGAAGGAGAAAGCCGTAATCAGCCACAGGGGCCCAGTGCGGGGTGTTAGATGGCACGTCTTCGAATTTTAGGATCTAGGACATGCCGGTTTCCTCACGATGTTGGCCTTCATCGTTTTGAGAGCAATGATGATGAAATAATTTACACAAAGTAAGGCGCCTGACGGGTCGGGGGGCTTTTGGGACCGGGACCGCGGTCCCGAATTCTCCCTATAAATATAATAATTATTTTGAGTAGTGGGTTAAAACCTACGACCTACAACTTGTAAGTCGCGCTGGTTACCACAGGGTTACACACTGCTCTCAAATAGGTTCACGGGACACGGAAATTTCACTTTTTTGCGGGGCGTATAAAATAGGCATCTAAACATTCAGTAATATCTCGTCGTGTTAAAATTGCGCTTGATAAACGGAACTTAGTTTTAGGCTGCGGGCAGAGATAATAGTCAGAATAACGCTCTCTGTATGAAAACCTATACACACATATCACATTCAGCCATTATACGGCATGCAAAATATTTTACAAAGGGAATTTATAAGGTAGATGGGAGTGGAAACGCCGAAAAGCGACGCTCTAGAAGGACATATATGTGACCTTATTAGTGATGCTCCTCAAAAAGATTAGGCGCGTAGTACTCGAAACCGGCGTATGTATATATGTATGTATATGAACGTAAACGAGGTAAAAGGAGTATATAAGGATCGTAGCGGGTGGCGTTCTGTAGTTTCTGCCTACCCCCATGGGAAGAGGGCGTGACTTTATGTATGTGATTGTAACTATTTTACAACAAATTAAATTATAAGTCAAAACAAAAAAATACTTAGTCTAAATAACATTTAATTACAATAGATGTTGGTGGTATTATGCACATTATAAGAAAATACATTGATTGTGGATACATTACTTGAATCACAAAAGAAATTAATAAAAACAAAATAAAACTAAAAGATAATTAAAATCAAGACATTAAGCAGTGCATTTCTAAAGTGATATCGAGTAAGACGAACTCGTTGATTGTAAATAGAGAAGTGTCGTAGCCGTATGCAGTTGGGATGTTTTCTTGTGGCGTTTGTATCTGTGGGGCTGCGGATTAATACGGTGCTCCGCCACCACCACCGCCGCCGCCACCGCCACCACCGCCACCACCGCCGCCGCCGCCGCCGCCACCTGGGGCGATGGCTTCCAATGACCCGCTAGCCGCTGCCACAATAGCACACACCAACAGAGCAAAAGATGCAAACTGAAAGAAACAAATCAAATCAAAATCGTTTATTTACATATGTAAAATGTGGTAAGTAGGTACAATAGATGTTACATACAATTTCAGTGTAAATACCGATCCGCTATGTAATTATGGCATGCAAATATTTAATATATGAAGTAGATATGTTGTAACATACAAATTAATAACAATGTTTAAGTATTAATTATTTTTTAAGTTAGCGTTAAGAAATCTATCACACTCAAACTCAAATCATTTATTTCAATTAAACCATAACGAAACGAACAAATCGTTATTAAGATTCACTTTTTTTGTAGCTGTGAAGTTATTCGGTTAGATTATTTTAGATCCTGTAGTACACCTAATCTGTCATCGGCCAAACTATACTCGTACGTCGCCAGTCAAACTCAGCCGACGAACAAAACAAAATGAATTCGAAAACTTCTAAATTTCAACATTTGAAACCTTTCAGTATAATTGGAAAAAAAAGTAAAAAACACGCACTTAATTTATAATTTTTAGTGCGTGATTAAAATCACGCACTCCACCTCCACCCCCACTCCCCATCCTCCTCTATAAACTTGATTTATTTATTAGAGAGTTTTACTGATGATTCTAATGATTATAATTTTGTAAATGCGTAATCTATTTGTTACGGTCCCGAATAATATTTTGATGAACAAAATATATAACAACACTGGCCTGGAAATGGCAAAAAAACGTAATTTGAATTTAAGAAAGAAAAAAGAAATCCGGTTTATTGTTATTGTAGTGCCTATGCACTAAAGTAACAATTTAAAAAAAAACACTTGAAATCTATAAAAAAACAGATAACAATGCTTATAATGCCAAATGGGCCAGCATATGTCAGATGACAACACAAGGTGTACCACCTGTCGCTGTTTTTCAGCTGCAACCTACGAGTGCCATACGCTAGAATAATAAACACATGATGAACGGTTTACATATTTGTTTTTAAAAGGCTTTCATAAAATTGAACTACACTGTTTTTAACATTTTGCTCCGCATGCCGCATGCATGACTTAATGGCTGCGTCAGCAAATGCTATCCGCGTTTCTGAACCTTGTGCCAAACAAATTAAAAAAAAAAACTATTTTTTTACCATCGACACGCTAAGAAAAACTGCGTGCTTTTTCGATACTTGAATTAAGACGTTTTGTGGCCAGTGTTTCTTTTTTAAAGAAAGAAAGAAAGTTGAAAAAATAATAGAAAAATATAATTATGTACTACTTATTACTACTAATCTTTTTTCGAATAATTAATTAAAATAAGTTTAAATAATATTAATTAAATAGTTAATAGGAATTACTTACGAATTTCATTGCGGTGATTCTCAAAGTATTCTCCCTTTACTTGGCTCCTCAATGCTGAGGATAAAATTCCAAAGTATATTGCTAAATAAAATTTCCAAACGCACGTTTATATACCAACATTTTGAGGATAATGGCCGATATTGCTAGGTTTCCAAAAAAATAACCGACAGAATGCGAGTCTGACTCACACACCAAGGATTCCGTAAGAAGAAAAATGTTTTTATATTATTTATATTTTATATATATGGGGGAGACCTTTTCCCAGCAGTGGGACAATATAGGTTGGTTAAAAAAAAAATTGGAGTTTAATGATGACCGCATAACGGTTTAAGACATTTATTTCTCAAAAAAAAGCATAAATGAGTTCTTTGTAAATGATGATTTCTAAAAAACTGTGCTGGAAAACATTGTTTAATTTTTCCTGTTATATTTTTGTCCCTTTGCAAACTTTGGAGACAAGGGGAACGATGGTATTGTTACTCACATTTTTCATCATATTAAGTCAAACACTCTGTGGCATAAAAGAAATAAAAATATATTGTCAATCAATCTGCCTAGCCTTTTCCCAACTACATAATTATGTTGGGGTCGGCTTCAAGTCTAACCGGATGCAGCTGAATACCAGTATTTTACTTGAAGAGACTGCCTACCGGACCTCCACAACCCAGTTACTGGGTAACACGATACCACTTGGTAAGACTAGTTTTCAGACTTTCGGGCTTGTGACGACCCGTAACGACTATCAAAGATCCAAGAATGACAGCCGGGACCGCTTGTCGTGCTTTCCGAGGCACGGAGAGGTCTCTTTATGTAAAGATGGTCACCAATCCACGGACCAACCGCGGCAAGGGGAGCTGAACCTGATCAATCGACCCGTGCGGCTGTTATTATTTAGCCACGAGCCCCTCCTATGGCAATAATTTCCCAATGAAGCCCTTTCATGATACCCGACTTGATGTAGTCAAACCCCCATTTCAGGTCTGGTGGCATATTTTTATTTATTTTACTCTTTCACAAGAATTGCTATGAGGTGGGCAAACATTTTATAACCATTCCAAACAAGTCGATAGTCCTAGTAGTTGCAGAAATAAGCAGCTGTGACAAATGGACAGACGAAGTCGCACCATAAGACTTCCTTTTTTACCATTTTGGTACGGAACCCTAAAAAATTGCCGTAGAAATAAAAATATGATAATCGAAACACGAAGTTTTATCGAATGTAGGTATTATTCAAACTTGAATATCACATTGTTGATTCTGTCGTGCAGAAACTAAAACATTTTAGGCTATGTTGTATGTTACGGGTTTGGTTTCCGCACTTAGTCCTACAAGTAGACCATTGTGCCATGGTGGCCATCGGTGGTTATTCCAACCAGAAGTTTATTAAGTCTCCTGGCCTGTTGAGAACATCTGTGTAAGATCTGGGTGTCCTGAGGGTCTCTGACCTAATCTGGGTGACGATGACGCCTGTGCACTCAAAGAGCGCATGCGCAACGGTTTCATCAGCCTCTATGCAAGCCCGGCACAAGGGACTGTCCGTAATGCCTATTATGTGGAATTGTTTGTCCCGTGATGGTCCCCGCCACCAGGCGCAGGCCTTTACTGTCCAGGCGTAGTAACCGTCTAGTTAGCTCGCCTTCTACTGATGGCATGGCTTCCTTGGACTGCCTGCAGCCCGTTGACGAGGTTCACCAGCTCTCTGCTTTTGTATGGGTGCTTCTGTAACCACCTGCGTGGGGATAGACACGACAGGTTCCAGTCCACAGACTGGCGCGCTGGATGCCTTTCTGGCCAGCTCGTCAGCTGCGTCGTTTCCTAGCGATCCAAAAAAATATTTAAAAAATTATTCAAATTGTGATTGCTATTGTCTTTTGCAAATAGGGTGCTGTTTGAGGGCTGGTCTCCTCCCTCTTCGAGCTGTCGTTGCCGGCTCGTGATCCGGACGCTAAAGCCAAGGCTTTCGTTTCGTTCCAAGTCATAAAATATGAGCATGATTCTTTTTCTCGGCTGACTCCCTAGGAGAGCTTATGGGTAATGTTCATAAGAAAGGTCAGGGTTGTAGTACTCGAGAACGTAAACGAGGCAAAAGGAGTATGTAAGGATCGGAGCAGGTGGCGTCCTGTAGTTTCTGCCTACACACGTGGGAAGAAGGCGTGACTTTATGTATGAGATTGTAACCATTTTACTCTTTCCGGATTACGAGTTCGACGGATGTAGTACATAAGAGAGGAGACAGATGGAAAAACCACTTCTCATTTTTCCTTACTGGGCCTAAGTGGGCCATCCCACACACGAGTTCACCCCGGACTCCAGTGCAAAAACTCTGCCTTTGGCAGCGAGGCTATAAAATGACCTCGAAAACCCATGCTGCTGGAAGTAAAAGATCCCCTAGGAACTCCTCTCCCATTCTTCCCATTTGGGTTAAAACTGGGTGATTTGGGTTTGTTGGTTTGGTATTACTTTGGCATATTTGGTATGTTCTCTCCACTCTTGACTCAAGAGTGGAGTGAACATATCTACAAACAGCTAAGGACTCAGTTAGATAAACTGCTGGCGTAGAACCGGGTGTTCCGATGCAACTGTATATTGTTTGTTACAGTTGTAATGGCAATCATGTCATTTGGTTTAAATAGGTTTTTATTTTTACCATTTTATATATATTTTAAATAGATTCTTTTATATTTTGTAAATATGAGAACGTTATAGGACTTGTAGGCTGTAGATTTTGTAGACTTTAGTAGATTGTAGAACATTTTCGATTTTGTTATGTTAGAGGATTTTGTTATGTTATGGTCATAAAAGCCGTAGACTGTTTAGGCAATCTACTCAAAATTGATTTTAGTCACTTGCGTTTCCTCCTTTCTCATCATATAATACATACTATGTAATTATACCAAGATAAACGATTCCCTTTTAACAATCTTTGTCAATCTTGGATCTTTGACAGTGGTTACGGGTCGTCAGAAGCCCGAAAGTCTGACAACCAGTCTTACCAAGGGGTATTGTGTTATCCAGTGACTGGGTTGTTGAGGTCAGATAGGCAGTCGCTCCATGTAAAATACTGGTATTGAGCTGCTTCCAGTTAGACTGGAAGCCGACCCCAACATAGTTGGGGAAACTACAGCAAATACGTCTTACATTGCACACAGGAACACAACTTAGCGAAATGTAGGTAAACATTGTGAACAATACACCGCTGCCTACTCATTCGAGAATACAACACGAGCGTGATGTATTTTATGTATTCACTTACGAAATGATAAGTGGAAACAGCGATTTAATTTCCATGATAGGTGTGCGTTTCCATATTATTTCTAAGCGGTTTTAATAAAAAAAATCGGTTTGGAGGACTTTATTTATTGAATGCAACTTAATTATGAACTTATTTTCTTCACAATATTTGTATGCCAGTCCATGTCGAGACATGTAGATCATAAGCATATTAATAAAATATTTTTTTAATGCAAATAACGATATTCAATTATATTCTATATAAGGGTAGTCGCACATCTGACGGAAGATTCGTCTGGTGTATCGTCGTTAGTATGCTCGATGCACTAACGCATTACTAAGTGTGTAAGGTTGAATGTTTTATTATCTACTGGTCCGTTCTGGCGTTACGAGACAGACGATACGCGACCCATCTTCCGTCAGATGTGCGATCACCCTTTAGGGCACGGTTACGCGGACGCGCTGTCTGGCCACCACCCACATGGGCTCCCACAGACAGACTGGGGCTGGACTTCTGCGTCATCCGGACCCTTTTTTTTTTTGAGGATGCGAAATCATGAAATGACCCCTCCCGCTCTGGGTGGAGCAGAAGGGAGTGTCAGACTCTTACTGACTAAAACCCACCCATGTTCCTTCCTTAGCCCTTTATGTACCAGGGCAGCGGTAACCCTTTCGGACGATCCCGCTACCCCGGCAGGCTTCGGCCCTATCGGGCCCCGTCAACTATGCTGACATCTCTTTGAGGCGCGCGTGGAACACATACGCGCCGTCCGGCACGGTCCTGGTCCTGATCGGACGAAGAGCCATTGCTCTCCGCCCGCAGGCGTCATTCGGACCCTTGGTTTGAATTCTGTGATCGTTTTTTTTTTAATATCTTAAAAATACCTTTTTGGTTGGAATATCGTCTTGATGGCCCTATGTTTAAGGCCCCACCTCTCATGCAAGAGGTATTGGATTCAAATCCGGGCATGTACCAATGTGACTTTTCAATTCATATGTACCTACTTTCTGAGTTTATCTTGGACATGACATCGGTGAAAGAAAACGTCGTGAAGAAACCTGGACTTATAGTTTACTAGCTGCACCCCATAAGTCTCGATCCTGAGGGAGTATCGGTATTAAAAGTATCCTACCTCCTTCTCCAGGTCATGGTCTACCTATGTGCCAATTTCATCCAAATCCGTTCAGCCGTTTTAGCGTGAAAGCGTAACAAACAAACTTACTTTCGCATTTATTATATTAGTTAGGCTACAAGTTTGAAATCGCCAACACGTCTTGAGCAAGCGTGGTGATCAACGCTCTTCCCTGCTGTAAGAGAAGAAGCCTTTGCTCAGTCGTGGGACAACAAGAGGCTGGGTTATAATAATTATTATTGTGGAGTCAAGGTTAAAGAAGACGGCGGACCGTGCGCCAGTTTGTGAAGAACCCTAGTGGGGTGCTTTACAAATAACAATTCTCAAGCCAGCTGCCTTGGCATATTCTTAGGGATATCATAATGTTAATGTACCGTTTCTCCACTATCCTTCTTTTAGATATCAATTATTATTTAAATAAAATGGAGGTAAGTATTATTTATTTATTGAAGTTATTATTATTTAAGAGCGTTTACAACGTACGGCATTTCATACAAACTTTCAAGTCCTTGTTTTTCGAAATGCATGTACCGATTTTAATGAAACTTCCTACGCATAAGCAGGATACATAGGTCTAAAAAGTTAACAGAAGATTTTCGAAAAATAGTGTTACAGCTAAATTCGGCCGATTTTAAATTTTCCATAGAAACAGAGATTTCCAATTATCTTTTTTTAAATAAGACATTTCGAAAATGTTCTTTACTAACTTTTTAGACCTATGTATCCTGCTTATGCGTATGAAGTTTCATTAAAATCGGTTCAATGCATTTCGAAAAACAAGGACTTGAAAGTTTGTATGAAATGCCGTACGTTGTTAACGCTCTTAAATCAAAATTACCAAAAACAAAAGATAAAGATTAAGTTCAGTACCCGACATGGCTTCTTTTAATTAAATAGTACTAACAATGTTCAACATGCGAATTAACAAAACCCATATTTTTCTTAAAATTAAATGTCTAATAATATGGTACAATAATAAAAATGTAACTATTATAAACTATAGAATGTTGTTAATGCGTTTTTTGGTCTGTCCACAATTTTCGCCAGTTAGCTTCGTAGTTTGACCAACGACCTTAAAAAAGTGGCTGGGACAGAGATGTGGAAGGTGGAGGACAGGGTGTCATGGCTAGCGGCCTATGTCCAGCAGTGGACTGCGGTAGGCTGAGTTGATTGATGCGTAGCTGTATCCGTAGTGGTGGTGTTTGTATCCGTGAGGGCTGCAGGCTATCCACATACACAGGCAGGAGCAGCTGGACCTGCAGCACCTGCAGCACCACCCCAACCACCAGCACCACCAGCCCCACCAGGTCCGCCCCATTGGGCGATAGGTGCCGCTGACGCGCTGCCCAACAGCCCCATGATGGCGCACACCAACAAAGCGAAGAATGCGAACTGACAGAAACAATTTATTGTTAGGTAGGACATTCGACGTGCGACCATTGCCATCTAACTCTAATCTTGGTATGGTATAAAGGTTCCCGCAGACGCAATTTCTATGAAAACTTCATGGAAATTGTTCTACCAGAATCGCGTCGCACCGTCGCGTCGCGCCTGTCTGCGGGAGCCTTAAATTGAATTGAATGATTGTCATTTGCGTTTCCATTGAGGGACCACATTTGAATTTTGGGCTTTTGAATGCGTCAACTTTTAGTAAAAATTCTCAAACAATTGTAAATTCAGCCTCTAGTTTATAAAAGTAGCCACTCAAAAGATACAATCGGTTAAAGGTGGTCCTTCAGTCGTGACTGACAGGCATCCATATCTCAAAATATAGTTAAAATTTATAACTGCTATGAATGACTACTCTTAGTAAAAGATTTGTAAAACTAATTTAATGAATTTCAACCCTTCCTTTTCACAGAATAGAAAGAACTAGCATGCGGAAGGTGGTCCCTCAACCGATCACGATGGAATTTGAAATTTATTTGGGTCTAGCGTTAGTAAAAGTACTTGAACAATTGTGAATTCAACCTCTAGTTTGTAAAAGAAGCTATCCAAAAGTTACAATCGATTTAAGGTGGTCCCTCTATTGAAATGTTTATTAAAAGAAAAATCAATTTAGGTACGTAGCATTTGGAAGTTAAATTGACGAATGCTATAGTCCCTTAGTAAATTATCCGTATCCTTTAGTAAATTCTTTTACTAAGGATTACTTTACTAAACAGTATCAAAATATTTACGGTTTTATTTCAAATAATAATCAAATTCCTGGGAAGAAATACTAAGAAGAGGTGACCACACAGTAGAATATCTAGTGACTGTTTGTTGATACTAATTTTAACGAGAAAATCAACGAGGCAAAAAACACATCAGAAACTTACGTATTTCATTTTGCCTTCGATTTCTTGCACTCCAGTAAAACTATAAATGATAAACTACATTTTCTTCTACAGTTTAGCCTTATATAGCTGACAAACGAGGATAGTATTAGCTTTTTATGGACCCCCAATAATTGATTTGTATAATTCGACCTGTCTTGTTGTTCCCCGAGGCTAAACGAGCGCACGAATCAGGTATCTAATTCCTTCGCCATTTTGTGTGACGTCTTCAGAATGAGGATAAATGGGAATTATGCTCAAACTGAGATGCTTTTAAGGATAAAAAGGAAAACATTAAATGTTTGTCCATGTGAAGGTATATATTTCTTTCCTTTTTTTTTATTTATTCAATTGTATTTTTAGATACTTAATGTAGATGCTATAATTTATTTCTCATTACATAATCATATAATGTTCCCACAGCTGGGCCACAGGCCTCCTCTCAGTAAGAAGGAGTGGGCTATAATCTCCCACGCGGGCCCAGTGCGGGTTGGTAGATGTCTTCGAATTTTTGGTTCTAGGACATGCCGGTTTTCTCGCTATGTTTTCTTTCACCGTTTTTGAGAGCAGTGATAGTGAAATAATTTACACAAAGTAAAGCGCCTGTGTGGGCTCGAACCTACGACCTACAACTCGTTATTCACGGCCATTACCACTGGACCACCACTGCTCTATTTGTCATTGTATGTTTCTACATTTTAAATTTAATTTATTTACTGTAAAGTGTTGGAAGTCAATTCCTAGGCTACAAGGTTGCCTATGTAAGCCCTGTATCTTAAGAACCACTAACTCCCAAAATACAAGCTTGACTTAGTTTAGGAGTTGGTAGATCATCAATTATGTGCTGATGTACAACTATCAAATACCTTATTATATTATACTGTACAAACGTCAGCACATCAAGCTACTACAATCTGTCGAATTTCTTTAATAGATGTTCAACTTTATCGCTACAGCATTAGGTTCAAGGTTGATTGGGAAAATTTGTCAATTTCGGGTAGTCGCGTCTGTACTTACATAGATGAAGTTTTTGTTGTACTTTGAGAGCGAAATAATCATTATTAAATATGAATAAGCGGACTTATTCGAGTCTCACAAGAAAAGGGTTCTGTGCAATTATCGCGATAGTTAGATATTACTCCATTAAGTATTAGACTTCTCAATCTTTTTAGGTCTTATACTTAATTTAATGAACTTATTTTTTTAACCTACTAGGATCACAGCATCTTCATCAACTTGTCTCGATAATATATTTAGTGATTGTGATGCCAAACATAAATTAGTATTAACTGACTTAACGTCTGACCACTGTGGTTTATTAGCTAGCTTCCTCATACCATTACATAAAAAGTCGCATAAACTTGAATACAGGCCTTATACAGCTAGTCGTTGCAAAATGTTTAAAAATAATATAGGTCATAGAATTACACCATCTATAATAGAGAATCCCAATGAAATTTATGATGCCCTTTTTGATGTTGTGCAAAAAGAGTACCAATCTACTTTCAAGACCAAAACTATTAACATTAATGGATCCTCTGTTGGCTTTAACCAATGGGCTACTCCAGGTATTTATAAAAGTAGAGCGAGACTATACGAGTTATATGGTTTGAAAAAATACAGGTTTCATACTCCTTTCCTAGAGTATGTCGAAAATTATTCAAATTTATTCAAAAAGATTAGTGCTTTTGCTAAATCGATTTTTTTTGGCGATACAATTAAAAATTCTAATAATAAAGCAAAAACTACTTGGAAAATGATTAACAATGAAACGGGTAAATCTGTTAAACAAGAAAAACAGCTTGAGATTATGGTCGACCACAAATTAGTTAATAATGTAGCTGACGTAGCTGAGGCATTTAATGAGTGTTTTGCCAACTTATCGGCAATTATTCTAGGACTAACAGTAGATGCCAAACTGCAGTAGGGACCTCATATATCAAGTCTAGCAGGAAGGCTCAGTTCGGCTGCCTACGCCGTTAACACTAGAAATAAGGACGAACTACATGCCCACAACACAACGCTACAGCCCCTTTCACCGGCTTCATAAGGTTCATAACTCATTTGTTGGGCTTGGTATAACCTTTTATAACAAGATGCCCTCTTCTTTGCTAGACTTGCCTTTTAATGCGTTTAAAGCTCAAGTAAAATCCAACCTTTGTTCAAAGGCATACTATTCCATCAACGACTACTTACACGATAAGAATAAGTTGGTCGCCCTAATTTAACGCAAGACAATGTTTATGTTCTTTCTCTAGGATTAGCTTACTGACAGGTTATTGTTATTAACTTATTTATTTATTTTACTTCGATGGTCTTAGTTTATCATTTGTGACTTCAAGTGACAGCTATGTGAACAGAACCCAGGAATGCATAAATATGTAAGCTGTCACGCCCTTTATGCCTGGAGGCTTTTATTTGGGTAGTAAGTTTTTATTTACATTTTAATTTTAATTAATTATTTTTTAGCTTGAGTACGTATAGTTTTTATTATATTTGTTGGTATATTGGCGTGGCTAGCTGACATATGGCAAATCATTTAATTTTATGTTCTGGTCTTGTAATATTAATTACTGAACAAAGGTACCTAGTAATGTATACAATCAAGTGTTTTCTAACTGAACAGACAGCTGTGCTGCTGGGGAGTTTGTTGCGCCACTTCTTCTTCCCAGCGATAGCACTAGGAAGTGGTGAAGGGCGGGCGTTTTTGGGGGACTGTCTTTTGTAATTTTGACGTTCGTAAAGTGCTGATTCTCAGCCTAATTTGAATAAATGACTTTTGATTTTGAAACACTCGCTGTGGGTACCTACTGTTGCTACATTTGATAGATTACTAGATAATTGTGTTACTAGGTGCTCTATCAAATGATTCCGATATCCTATTATAATAATATCAAAATTATATAGATTCCAAAAAAAACTGATTTTAAAATTCAAAGTTGACATTGAACTTAGAAATCCAGTTTATTATGGTTTCAAAGTCTTCGTTTTATTTTTATAGCAGATTATATATATTATAACGAATTCCTATTAAGAACAAAAACAGGTAACCCGGTTTCTATATATTACTAATAATTAAGCGGAAGACTGCGTTTGTTTGTTTGATCTACCAGCCGGATTTGAAAAAATATTTTGGCTTTTGATAGCCTAATTCTTGAGGAAGGCTATAGGCTATTTAACGTCACGCTAAGACCCTTAGGCGCCGAGCAAAAAAAAAGTCAAAGAACTCTAAGCGAAAACGAATTCATAACGCGGGCGATGCGATGCGACGGTGTGGCCGACCCACACCGTCGCATCGCATCGCTCGCGTTATGACTTCGTTTCGGAAATAAGAAATGTCACGCTGACCAAGTCGCATGCAAAAGTCTAGTGGTCTAACATGATAAGGAAAATATATATTATTTTTTAATTAAATTATATATTTAATTATTTTCCTTATATATCAACAATTTTATTACACATAGTTACTTTTTTGTGTGAGATCTTGATATAATACAAAAACTCCATTTAAAAAAAAAATAAGCTGTTCCTTAACGAACTGGCCGAAGATAGAAAACATTTTGGGAGAAGGCCGAGATGAGTACGGATTAAGAAGTTCACATTGATCTGATTTTTCGAAACTCTGTGTCCCGCGAGGGGTTCGGCAGAGGTGTACCGACATTTCACCAATTATGTTTAAGTCCCATGTAACAGGGAGCGAGCCATCAACCGGGCACAAACCCAAACTTAGGACTGCTACTGTTAAATTCCAGATGGAAAATGATGACGATACGGTTGTCGCAGTGGCTGAGCGATCGACTGCTGCGCTGCGTGTTGCGGGTTCGATTCCCGCACGAAACAAATATTTGTATTGCCTACAGGTAGTTGTTCCGGGTCTGGCTGTTTGTGTATGTGAGTTTAAATGTTTGTAAATGTACCCACGATACAGGAGTAATTCCTAGTGTAGGGCAACCAGATAGAAAATCCAATAACACTGCCTGACCTGCGAATCGAACCCAGGACCTCATGCTCCAAAACAACACCACACTGCAAACTCTACACCAGTGCTGGCTAAACTAGGAAAATAATTATAAGAACAAAGCTGCGGACAACTAGTATCATAATAAGTTGGTTGACCTATGCGGTCAAAAATCACTTTTGACTCGTTTTAATGATCGGTGCTATGACAGCATTAAAAAACCTTATAATACATACTTCAAGAATACCTGTTTACTGGCTTTTTGTTAGATATTATATTTAGGTACACCTATTTTCTTTTCCTTAACCTCGCTCGATTTTTACCAGGCTGGAATTAACATAAATAATAATCATTAGTCTTAATAATTATGATCATACTAGCTGACCCGGCAAACGTTGTTTTGCCATATAAATTATTTCTAGCTGCCCGGCGCAACTTCGTTCGCGTGGTGTCCTACCCCCTACCCTACCCCTACCCTACTCCTACCCTACTCCTACACTACTCCTACCCTACTCCTACCCTACTCCTACCCTATTCCTGCCCTACTCCTACACTACTCCTACCCTTCTCCTACCCTACTTCTACCCTACTCCTAACCTACTCCTACCCTACTCCTACTCTACCTCTACCCTACTCCTACCCTACTCCTAACCTACTTCTACACTACTCCTACCCTACTAATTTGTGGCTTTTAGATTTAGTAATATTATACATAGATGCACATCAAAGAGACGTTTACCTTTCAAGTGACATTTTACCACAGACAATTTGTGTTTGACTAATGTCAATATTTATACTATACTAACGTCACTCAATTGTTTTGCCTTCCCGGAAACTCTCCACTAACACTTGAACTTTATGGTATGGTATTAAAATTCAAATTGAATTTAAAGTATTATTACGAATCGTTTGTGTGGGAGAATAGAAAAGTGTTGTTTTTAGACTTTTTTAGGCAATTTTTAAATTTTTGTTTTCGTAAGAACCATCCTCGTACTTCAAGGAATATTCTAAAAAAAGAATTAGCGAAATCGGTTCAGCTATTCTCGAGATTTGCTCTTAGCAACACATTCAGCGATTCATTTTTATATTATAGATTAGATTACAAGAACCAAGTAATAGAATGCACAATCTAAAATAGAGAAAGTTGTTTGAGATAGCCCGGCTCTCTTAGATAGGATCATCATCATCATCAGCATATAGCACATAGCTGCTGGACATAGGCCTCTCCTATTGCACGCATAGGATAATAGATAGATTTTAGATAGAATAATTATGTTTATTTGAAAAACTGTTAGAGTGAAGATATTAATTAGTAAAAGTTTAAAATTGCAGCTAAGTATAAGCAGAACCTACAAAACTTAGATAATAATTGAAAATAATTATGTACAAATTGTCTTTGATACTCATAAATAAAACTGGGGCAGGATTTTACATAGAAAAAATCAAATGATTTTTCCATGGTTACAGAAACAGCGATATTAAAAAAAATCAAACGGCGGGAAAACAAAATGTCATACTACATATATTATAAAATTAATTTGAATTAGAAATTCTTAGATAGTGAAATGAGTAAATAGAATGAAAGATATCGATCTTCACAATAGCCAGTACCAAAAATCGTCAATTTCATAGGTACGGACCTAATATATGTGTATTAATCACTGATACATCCTTACGTACCTACATATGTAATAAAATAAAATAAGAATAAGCATAACAAAAAATGTAATATAAAGAATGTACAGGCTATGATGTTTGTAAGTGTGGTGTGTGAGAATATTATTTGAGTTATATTTACAAATACCTTTTGCATGCGTGTAGTATTTGTTATTAATTGAGTTCTATGGAAAGTGCCAAGAAAACAAAAACTTTTAGGAGACACTAGTGTTATAACAACCATAGAAATGTAAAAAACAACTTCTTATAGGTATCTATGATTATAAAGGATTATTGAGCAAAGATTTGATTGTCTATTTTGTGTTGGGAAATCATGATCTAAGGGAAGTTCAGTATTTTTTAGTAATGTCATGAGTATGAGCAATCACGAGAATTGGATAGAAGATTGGGAAAAAGCAACTCACTTTTATTAAAGCTCTTTAGGCTCTGTCTAAATTGATCATATAAGTTTTATAGGTACCGCCCCAAATGGTAATGCAATAAACTAACAAAGATTGGCATATTGCAAAGTAAACTGTCTTATACTGATGTATCAGATATATATCTTAAGGGCTGATTTTCCCAACGCCAGATAATATTATCTGAGGAATAATTTTGAATTTTTCCACAAATCTGACACACGTCAAGTTTATTCCACGAATAAAAATTATCTGTCGATTGAAAAATCAGCTCTAATGACCTTTTGGATTTATTTAACTATTGTTTCAATATGTTGCTGGAAGGTGATACGGTAATCTATAATTATGCCAAGATAGTATTGAATAGAATTTGTTTGATATACAGGATCAGAACAGTGGTTGATGAAATTACATGAGTGGGCTTTCAACTTGAAACTTCATGTTGCTCTTGGATTTAAAGGAATATGTATGTATTTCATGTAACTTTTTTTTTTAGTAATAAATAGTAATTCCTAAATTACTCCTGTATCGTGGGTGCGTTTACAAACATTTAAACTCACATACACAAACAGCCAGACCCGGAACAACTACCTGTAGGCAATACAAATATTTGTAAATATGTATTTTGTCTTATCGACATTGAGGGTAACTAAATTGGAATATAACCATTTATGCACCGTATGAGCAGTGGTCTACCAACCAGCACTGGGCCCGCGTGGTAGATTATTGCCCACTCCCTCTCGAAGAGAGGAGGCCTGTGTCCCAGCAGTGGGAACATTACAGGCTGATTATGATGCTCAGTGGTGGCCCAGTAGTGGTATCTATCGGCACTGACTTACGAGTTCGCGAGTTCGAACCCAGGCAGGCACTATACTTTGTGTATTTAATTTTAACACCATTGCGTTATCGTTAAAGGAAAACATCGTGATGAAACTGGCATGTCCTATAACCAAAAAAATTCGAAGACATGTCACATTCACCAAACGCACTAGTGCCCGCGTGGTGAATTATGGTCCACGCCCTCTCACAGAAAGGACGCCTGTGTCCCAGCAGTGGGAACATTATAGGTTGATTATACACCGTGTCAAAACCTTGTTGAGCTTAATTTTTAACCTCATCCCAGGTGTTAGCATCAAATATATATCAAGGTAGTATCATCAGCGAAAGTGATGATTTTAAAAAAGTTTTGAGTTTTGAGCTTATCATTTTGTAAGTTTCAAAAAACATACCTCTATCTATCTTGAAAATCTGGTTTGTTCCAACATCCATTTGAACCACAAAAAACAAAACGAATAAAACATACAAATTGAATAATTATGTTAATACAGCATGCAATGATCGGTCGTTGACTTCAATGTCACTTTCTTAAAAGGCGACCTTGACCAGGGCCATTACTTTTGGAGGCCTAGAGAGTGGGAGAAAGCCCTTCCTCTTACATAACATTAGATGCCCTTCAAAAACGTTAGTTTGGTGCATTTCTTTGACTGGTGCAGTTACAAGGTTTTACCAGACCCCGGAAGGTATTCTCGCTATGTTTGTGAGTAATTTTGAGTATATTCGAAATTCAAATTAGTTCCGCTGAATACAACACGTGTATTACGTGCAAAAAAATATATAATTGGCCAGTTTATGTATTATGTTTATAAACTGGCCAATTATATATTTTTTGTACCTACAGTCTAGTCTTTTAATTATTTTTTCAAATTGTTTCCTTATCAAGTCAGGACACATAATACTTTTTGAAGCTACGGCACTGAGCAGATTATTGCATAGATAACTATACTTGGGGCTGATTTTTCCAACACCAGATAATTTTATCGCTGCAATAATTTTGAATTTTGAAAAGTTCCTCCATACAAAAACTGTCAGACATCAATTTTATCCCACGAATAAAAATTATCGGTCGATTGAGAAATCAGCCCTTAATTAAGTAATTGATAACAAAGATCAAAAAAGGTTCAAGTGGTGTTAGGTGCTATTTACATCAAACTAAAACCTTTTTAATGCCGTGGCCATTTTATAAAATGTTAATACAGGGTGTCAGGGACATCGACGCTTAAACTGAAACCATGAATTCAGCACGTCAATCTGGAGCCTAGAACCTAGAACTGAACTTATTCTAAACCCGTAGCGTAGATATTACTCGTCGGTTATCAAAAAAAATATCTGCTGTTTCTTAGAAAAGTGCAATACTTACTTGGTCAAAATATATGGAACAGCAATTTTTTTTTAGAATCATTTTTCAATTTTAGAATCATTTAGATACTGAATCCTTGATAGTTTGCGCGTCGATGTCCCCGCCACCCTCTATAAAATAAAAAAATCTAATTTTCAGAGTCTGTCAGTGTGTCATTTTTTATTCGGCCTAACATGTGAAGAAGATGGCTGAATTTTACATTGCGGTATTGACATTGAGTCGGTTAAGCAAATTCTACCATGCAATGGCCAAACAAAAATAACCCTTAAGGTGACGAACATACTTTACATGTGATAGTGGTAGCCCAGTCGTCACAACCGCGACTTACGAGTTGTAGGGCGTAGATTCGAACCCAGTCAGACGCTTTACTATGTGTAAATTATATCATCACCACTGCTCTCAAAACGGTGAGGGAAAACATTGTGAGGAAACCGACATGTCATAGAACCAAAAATTCGAAGACGTGACATCTACCAACCCGCACTGGGCCCGCGGCCCACTCCCTCTCACAGAGAGGAGGCCTGTGTCGCAGCAGTGGGAACGTTATAGGCTGAGTATATATGTAAACTCGAGTCGTCAATTTATTTATTAAATCGTCATATAATGCATCGTATAACGAGTATTTATGTGTAATGCATCCTCAATTACCTACGTCGTTCAACCATGGTGACATATCTGTACACATCTGAAGGCCAATTCTCGAAATTTAAAACGTTCAAAATCTGGTCGCAGTCTCCTCTCGGCGACAAACAAATGTCAAAAACTTGTCAAAACGTAGGGAAATTAGAGGCACTTTTGACAGATTGAGACTGAGATCAGACTGTGAACGTTGTTAAAATTACGAGAATTGCCCCTCTGATATGATTTAACTAACCACAGCCGCTCTTAACTGGTCATTAACATGTCATAGTGAACATAGTTACAAGGCACCTGTCACACCGCCGGCGATTAACGAGGAGCGAGTAGAGCTCATCATCTACCTAACTTTTTCCCAACTGTTGGGGTCGGCTTCCAGCCTAACCGGACGCAGCTGAATACCAGTATTTGACATGGAGCGACTGCCTATCTGACCTCCACAACCCAGTAACTAGGTCATACGATACCCCTTGGCAAGACTGGTTATCAGACTGGGCTTCTACCTACCCGTAACGACTGTCACAAATCCACGAATGACAGCCGGGACCAACGGCTTAACGTGCTTTCTGAGACATGGAGGGATCTCGGTATGTAAAGATGGTCCCCCATCCACCGACCAATCGTAGCTTAACCTGCACCCTAATTGCGTAACACACGATCAATCAGAATCTGAATCATTTTGAAGCAAATTGCTAATCCATTGCTTCATAAGTTCGAAAAATTTATCTGCTCAACACGTAAATAACGCAATGAATGTTGTTGAACTGTCAAAATGAAACCGATTCCGATTGATCGTGTGTTACGCAATTAGGGTGCAGATCGATCGACCTGTGCGGCTGTTATTATTTAGCCACGGACCCCCCTTAGAAGCGAGTAGAGCTACTAACGAAAAATGAGTTGGCAACGAGCAGCGAATGCGCGGTATGCGTATGTACCAAGCGTGACTCTCTCAGCGAGTGTTTTACCCGCCAAGGGAGCGTCGCTGAGCGAGTACTCCCTTCGATAGCTCTTGTCGCTGCGACAAACGAATACGTTTGCAGGCGGTGTGAATAGTCAGCGATCAACTACTTATTTATTTATTTATTTTACTTACAAGTTACACACGGAACCTACTATTTCTTGAGCGTAAAACCGTTGATAGCTGGTCGCTTCCACGGTGCCGATGGGACAGATGCTTTACCCGACCGCGCGACAACAAATACAGGGTAATGTTTTTCCCGTGTATTTTTGTATCTAGGTATTATGTTTCTGTGCATCGTTGTTGCTATGTATATATGTATGTGAGATTCTTTATACTCAGGAAGCATCCATAGAATTTATCCATTTTTTTTTTTTTTAATTTATCCATAGAACATATAAAACAGGAAACAGAGAAGTCCTCGACCTATTCTTGAGTCCACCGCATGTAAGTGGTGACACTTTGACCGTGAGCTGGCCTTGCGCAGTACAGAGTTTCAGTAGAATTGGAGGCTAGCTAATACAGCTTTTGTTCCCACTGACGAGCGCTCGACTGTACATATAAAGGTTTACTAGGGCAATTACGATTTGGACGGAAGTAACCGCCTTCTGTGAGACCGTGATGGTCAAGAAGGAGGCCGCCGAGCGGGATCGGGAGAGGGCTGATCCTGCTTGGAGAAGGAGGCGTCGGGGAGGCAACCGCCTTGGCGCCTAATACGCCGAAACCCGCATACCAATTAAGGTAGGTGGACCTTTGGGGTCGCGGACGCATAGAGTGCGGACTCTGTCCGCCTACCAAGTGACCCCAGGGTGGCACAGTGGTCACGTGCTGCCGTGCATAGCGAGGCTTAGGGGAGGCCCCGTTACAGTCTCCCCAGGGATGTGCCTTACAGGCGTTGCGCAAGGGTGGTTCCGAAATTGGTCTTTTCAGAAGAACCGGGATAACCCCTATGTGCGGATGGTGATCACCGGTGTGTTTTTAGTGAGGTAAAAATCCCACACTCCCCGACCTCACTCCCCGGAGGTCGGGTGCGTCTTGAAGGTTGCCCCTCGAAAACAAAAAAAAAAGGCAATTACGATACTGGGTATATATTCCGTTAGATGATAATTTCTACCAAACTCAGTGACATTTATATTTGGTAGAAATTATCACCCATCGGAATATACCCATCACTATCGTAATTGACCCTGTAAACTCTACAAGACTACCTACTCTACTACTTTTTGTGTGCAAAATAATCAAAGTAGAAGGAACCTAGATTCTCCAGCAAACCAAAATTCGTCATTACGCAGAGAACTCGTCTACCTCTACAAACTTATAGCAAAACCATCCCTTAGTTTCAGATCGCATCACTATGGTGCTTGTGCATTTGGCCGGTGGAGAGCACAGTACTGGACCCGTCCCTCTACTTGTCTCCGAGTCCTCCCCTGACCGATACCAGCGATAGCATTTCTGCAGCTGAAACGTGGTCACGGCCGTTGGACAGCAGGGTGGCTCGCGACGCAGGAAACGCTTTATCTCAAGTGATTGGAGACAGTGAGTACTTAGTACTTCTACTTACCCTTATAACCTCATTAACTAGCTTCATCTTTTTGAATGGCCTGCACCCTAATTACGTAACAAACTATCAATCTCAATCTGAATCGTTTTGAAAGATATTGCTAATCCATTGCTTCATAAGTTCAAAAAATGTGTCTGCTCAACAACGTAAATAGCGCAACGAATGTTGTTGAATTGTCAAAATGAAACTCTTTGCTACTGATAGTGTTACGCAATTATCCCGCGGCTCTTTGACAATTCGAAATCTTCAATTTATATAAATGCTTTGAGCTTGAGTTAAACCACGACCCAAAACACAAACCAGTCAGGGTGAAACCTTTTTTTGTTGCAAGGATCTTAAATGATTTAATGCTCGTATTATTGAAGGCATGGGTAAATCTTATAAACATAAAAAAGAAAACAAATCTAAAGATCGTATCAATATTCAATACCTCCTAAACGTTCGTTAAGGAAAAAACATCAATCATGGTATCATGGAAGCTTGTATGTTTGTTATTAAATCTATGGAATGCATGTTAGTGTAGTGTGCCTATAGGTGAAAAGGTGTAAACTGAAATTTATATATGTAAAAAAAGGAGCTACGTTTGCCAACAAACTGCTTTATAGTTTGGCAGAGGTAATATTTTTCGGTTTAACGTTATTTCCGTGAATAAACACTTTTTCATTTTTTTTTTCTTGATGCAACAACACATGGGGTGCATTCCAAATCATATAACTACTTACTTGCCTCTCAAAAACAAATTTTGTTAACAAAAACATGTGCCAAGGTCAATATCATTTACTGTTTTTGTTGTCAATTGCGCAATAACTAAATAATCATAAATATTCGTAGAGCCTTAAATCGTAAGGCTCCACTAATACCTAACTAAGTATTAATAACGCTTTTTAAAAAGCAAAGCAAGCAAGAATATAGAAAGGTTTAATTTTTTTGTCGACTTATGTATGTACGTACGACGACATATCAAGCTGTAGGTATACCTACCGCTTGATATGTCATAATATTTCCAGTATAAGCTGGCTTCACATCGTACGAAAAGCCTTACAATGCGAGGTCAGCTAAAACTGGAAATGTATCCGTCAGAAGTTGGCCGTAACATCCCAGCGCTGATTTGATGGATTCGTTTTCTCCTCTACCGATAATTTTTTCTCTTGACAGACATTTTGTTTATATGTATGCATCTATATATTAGTATTTATTCTTGTATTTTATAGTCATTTACTAGTTATTTATCCCGTGTGTTGCAGCTGCCATGTTTTGTATCGGCATCACCCTAAGGTTGACTGGTAGAAAATGCCTCAGGCATTAAGTTTGCCTTTGTTCAGATTTTTTTTACTTGTGCATAAAGTTTTAATAAATAAATGTATTGCTTGATGTGTCGTCATGTGTGCAAGTGCAGATAAATTATTTGTATATAAATTGAACCTTTAATGTGATAAGAGATTTTAGTGAATATTTCTTTACTAAGAAATAGGATCTTTATCACCATTCTCTTACCTTCATCCCACTTGGTTTAGGCTCGGCGAAACATGTCTTTTTCTTCCATAGTTCTCTATTAGTCATCATCTCTTATGTCTCTGGTCATCTCTTATGAAAAGTGCTCATTCTCAGCCTAATTTGAATAAATGACTTTTGTTTTTTTTTTTAGATGTCTTGCAATGTATCTCAGTACTTGTAGAACATCTACCTACTAACGATCATAGAATTGAATAGATAACGAACTACCAACACTTTTAAATTCTATTGAATTAAATTAATTATCATATTAGTTATCCCCAGTTAGAAACGTGTTTAATGAAATCCATTAGAAATCACATAAATCATGGTATGTTGTCGCCTGTTCGTATTTCTTTTAACCAGATGATTCGAGATTTGATAGCAGAGGGGCAATTCTCGTAATTTTAAGAACATTCACAGTCTGGTGTCAGTCTCAATCTGTCAAAAATACCTCTAATTTCTCTACATTTTTGACAAGTTTTTGACATTGATTGTCGCTGAGATGAGATTGCAGCCAGATTTTGAACGTTTTTAATTACGGGAATTGGCCTTCAGAAATCTGATACCTATCTATGCAAATTAAGCTAATTTCCATTTCACCCCCAGGACCAGCAACAAAGAGAAAACCACAACCAATGGAGAAGGCGAAACTCTTTTGGCCATCCATCCGGTCTGCTCACTATAACGTAGGCGCAGGCAACGTCCAAGTTCCTTTGACATTCAGCCTATCTGGATTGTACGGGAAATATTCCCCTGGGACCATGGGGTCATCAGGAGTTATTGGTAGTACTTATGGAACGGTGTCAGAGATCGGGGGTACCGTCGTCTCGAGGCTGGCTGGAACCGGATACGGGAAATATCGGACGTACTCTGGATTGCGGATTTACGGTGGGGAGAATGGGCCAGCGTGGAGTGGCTGGGGCAACAGCAAGTGGGGACATTATGGTAAAGGATAAACTCACGAATTGAATGAAGGCTCCCGCGGACAGGCGCGACTCAACGGTGCGACGCGATTCTGGTAGAGCAATTTCAATGAAGTTTTCATAAAAATTGTTCTATTAGAGTCGTCTCGCGTTGTCGCGTCGAGCCGGAGCCTTGAAAGGAAAGAAGCTTTCATTATATTTATTCCACGAATCTCTTGCGTTTTATTTTTATGAACCTAACACACCTCTTAGAAACCCCACCTGCGATAGAAAAATTATATAGTATGTACTTAAATACCTTACTTTATTATTATACCTACATATTTTATTGCTAAGTTTGATAATTACTTAAGTTTAATATTTATATTTAAGTAAATATCATTTACGAAGGGCAGATGATGTCAGGTAAAAACAACATCATCTTTAATGCACACGGGAAAATCCCGTCCATTAAACTATAAATAAAACAATGCGTAGTTGGGACGATATGAGTACCTAGCTTAAAATATTACCTCCAGCTAGGTTACAAAGTATCTATTATTTGGCCAAACTAGACATTAGTCTGTATGTTATGTGGTGATATCTCGTCTGATTGCCGGGCGAGGTCGCGAATGTCAAATCTCGACACTAGATTGCATTCTAGAGTCTAGGCACGGTTCCCATGGCAAGACATCATCGACGCATTTATCGACATACGAGTATGTAGCAAATAGCAAACCTTCATTTAAATCACAGTTTCTAAATTTTATTTTGCCCACCACCCACTTTAAGTACCTATATGTTTTTTTCTAGAGCCCCCAATTTTTTTTAATTTATATCTGTCGTGAATCAGAAACAGCTATTGCCACGATAATATTTAAACGATAGGATATATCATTTTTTCTGAGTCTTCTACTGCCTCTCTGAAAGTCTCAAACGCCCACGAGGAGGCGTTATAGCCCACGTTGAGAACCTATGATTTAATTAAACCATTCATAACATATACAATTTATTTCGTGTCTGCAGTTACAATAAAATTGTACATGTACTTACGTAAGGTTCTGCATGAGGCAGCATTATTCTAGAAATCGTTTTGGTATGAATAAGCGAACATACTGAATTGAAAAAATTGTATAGCCAGCCGTAGACAGCTGATGCCCACATTGTAATCAATGGTCAAATTGTTGCAATGAAAACAGTTCAAAGGAATATCAAAGCTGCTGACAGGTACTTGTCAACTATAATGATCGAGTTTCCTGTACAGATGCCATTTATACGCATGTCTGTGATGCAAACCTTTATTTCCGTACGATGGTGGGTGTGGTGGTACTCCTCACGCTCCTGCCAGCCTGGGTGGCCTGCTCTGGAGAAGGAAACATCAAATTACTTGAAGATGAAGTAGCTGTAGCTTTGAAAGCATGCACATACTCAGAAGACACTGTTGTATCTAAAGAACCTGTAAATAAGGAACGTCAGCGACGTTCGGACGACACCTACGATGGATCTCCTCGAATTGATAATAACATGAAGGAGGGGAACCGATACAGCCACGAGAGAAGGAATACCAGTGGTGATCAGATGCTGGTTATCAACGCTACAGACTATGATTACGAAGGCTATGGAACTGGGAATATGGGAGAGAAGCTGCTGACATCAGTCCCGCGCCCCGCATCCAATAATAACGCTAACAATAATAATACTAGTCGGACTAGAAGAAGCGAACCGCTTTTGAACAAACCCGATTCGGATCAGGTAAAATAAAATAAAATATGTGAATTAATTTTAAAGAGGCAACTTAAAAAACACTTGCGGTTGGTTTTCAAATGATCCTTTTTCAATAAAAAACGAAGTAAATAAGTATTAATTCCCCAGAATTAACGCAAATAGATGTCAACATAAATGCCACTAGGTTCAACTACTTATGAAAAATAATAAAAAGCATCATTTTCGTACAGATCTGTTCAAGTCATACTATCTATCTACTTAAGTTTAAATTACGTTTTAGATATAAGTAAAACGTGATTTAAACTTAAGTAATCGTCGTCACGAAAACACAAACGCCAATAATGAAATAAACAACATTTTTGCAGTGCCTAAGTCAATGTGTGTTCGCGAATTTGCAAGTGGTGAGTACCTACCTGTCCATATTTACCTACATATGTACCTACTTGTAATGTGTTGAAGTGTACTTCAGTAATTACTGAGTCACTTTTTTCTATTAGGTAGACACCCGGGGAATACCCCGCGAGGCTGAGGTCTGGAATAAAGTGCAGTCTTCTGTGACGTCACAGCAATCTCGATCTGCACTTCACGATCAGATACGAGCATGTTTTCAGGAGTTGCAGTCAGGTATTATTTTCTTTTAGAGCAGTGCTGGTGGCCCAGTGCTAACGGCCGCGATTTACGAGTTAGAACTCGTAAGTCATAGGTTCGAACCCAGACAGGCACTTTACTATGTGTAAATTATTTCATCAATGCTCTCAAAACGGTGAAGGAAAACATCGTAAGGAAACATGTTCTAGAACCAAAAATTCGAAGACATGTGACAACTACCAATTCGCACTGGGCCCACGTGGTGGATTACGGCCCACTCCCACTTACAGAGAGGAGGCCTGTGTCTCAGCAGTGGGAACATTATAGGCTGATTGTACTATTATTTTTGTTCAGACGGAAAATTCCACTTGAACTTATGGGCAGCGGGCTGCCAGATAATGTCACTCGCAGGAGAACGTTAGGTTACGAGAAGGTTAGGATGGGAACGCTTTACCAAACCCCTTATTTTTTCTATTCATCATCTGCCTAGCCTTTTCCCAACTATTTTTGGGGTTGGCTTCCAGTCTAACCGGATGCAGCTGAATACCAGAGTTTTACGTAGAGCAACTGCCTATCTGAACTCTACAACCCAGTTACTGGGTCACATGATAACCCTTGGTAAGACTGGTTGTCAGACTTTCGGGCTTCTGACTACCCCAAACGACTGTTTTGCAATTATCTGTTACTTTTATCATGGTGACAAAGAAGCGCATGTATCCTACTTGTATATATGTAGCCTTCTTACTGCTCAGTAGCCTTATAGCAGCATACCACAAGCGAACTTCCCAAGTAACTTATACGATGGGTAGATAACTCTTTCATGTGCAATTTATTCACAGAGGCTGAGGACAATGGATGCTCCTACTCTAACAAGTTAGAGCGATGCTTGATGCTTCGCTTCTCCGATCGAAAAGTTGACGGAAAAGCAAGCACTCAGAAACCAGCTTCCACGGAACAGTCACGATGAACTAAAGTAAGTATAATACAACATACGTTTATAACATAGGTAAATTATACAAATTAAAAAAAAAAAAAAAAAAGATTGTATTGCCTACAAGTAGTTGTTCCGGGTCTGGCTGTTTGTGTATGTGAGTTTAAATGTTTGTAAACGCACCCACGATACAGGAGAAATTCCTAGTGTGGGCAACGTTTTTTTAAAAAAAGAAATGAAAGAAAGGTATCTAATCTAACTAGCCTGTATTGTCCCACTGCAGGGCCTTTGCCCTGCAGTGGGACAATACAGGCTAGTCCTGCCTCCCTCTCCCTTTTCCACACAATTCTGTATTTTGCGAGTGCCGCCAGTCCTTACCGTAGGAGTCAAGCTCGTCCCGCCATCATTGAACATAGGTATACACCTACAAAATAAATAGGTTATACACAGGTAGGTTAAAAAGTTATTTAAATATTTAAGTTTAAGGTTGAGCGCCTAGCTTTTTAGTGTTAGTTTCTATACCTATTGTTAATATTACGATATTATGTATTTTTAGTTTTTATTTTTGACTTTGATGTTCTCTTTTTCTTTTTGGGACAGTGCTGTGTTGTTCACTGACAATCTATTCTGTAAAGACCTCACTTACGGTTAGGACGCGGCCTTCCGAAGAACTTGAATAACAAGGGATTAGATACAGCCGCCATGTATGATTTACAGCGATTAGTTCAGAATTAGGAGAGAAATAAACTTGCCATATAGTAAATTGAATCAGTTTATGGCTAATATTTTGTAGTTATCGATAAAACTACAAAATATTAGCCATAAACTGATTCTTGCGACACTTGACAGTCAATAACTTTTAGTTCGCACAAGATTGCGCAGTGGATTTCTCACACACTAAGCATTACTAATATTCAAATAAAGGTCGTCCTGGTGAGAAATATTCATCAGGATTTATTTCGCTTTTGCCATAATCAGTCTGTAATGTTCCTACTGCTGCGACACAAGCCTCCTGTGATTTTTGAGAGGGATATTTGGCTTATAATCGTCTTTATTTACATACATAAACTCACACCTTTTACCCATGGGGGAAGGCAAAAACTATAGAACGCCACCTACGATACGATCTTACATGCCTACTCCTTTTGCCTCGTCTTTATTTATTTAAGTTAATTTGTGTAAATAATACGTATACCTATTTTCAGACAAACACGCTAAGACAAACAACATCGCATAAAAGACCCAGACGAAAACTTATTTAATTTATTTTTATTGTAGCTAGATTACATTAATTTGCAATTCAGAATAAAATCTGACCAAAACTCTCGGTGTATTTTATTTGGAACACCTTTGATACTTTAGTTTATGGACATAAAAAAGTGGTATCCTATTTTTTTGTCCATAAATCATTCAACTTTACATTCAACAGATCGAGCTTGTCCCTTCCCTTGCTGACCTCCCCCCAACGACGCCCTAAGCCCCCCAGGGGGTACCCCTAGCTTGTAGTCGAAGTTGAATGCCCTGACTGACCCCAAATCTTTTTGTATGCACCTGCGAGATGCCATGACAAAACTGGTTCTGTGATTTTACCTGTCTTAGTAGCGAAACTGGCAATAAGTACCTACTTCATACCGACACATTATACCTACCTATTTTACAAGTTTATTACAAAAACAGGACCTACTTAATTTATGAAGTCAAAAATCACAAATAGACCACGACCGGGTAGCCGGGGAATGAAAATGGCTGAGGGAAGTACATGATAGGTTTGTCCAAGCTCATGTTCTTCAATTGATGAGGCAGTAATTGTGCCGGAAGTGGAGGCAGCCGTGTTGGTGAACTCTGAAATAGAAATAAATTCTTGCAATGTGGAGGCAAAGCTAATTACAGATGACGCCACCCTCGCTGGTAACTGACAGCTGTGTCTCTGTTGAAGCCTCATCGTCTGCGTAGCGTTTTCCCAACTATGTTGCGGTCGGCTTCCAATCTAACCGGATGCAGCTGAATACCACTATTTTACATTGAGCGACTGCCTATCTAACCTCCACAACCCAGTTACTGGGTAATACGATACCCCTTGGTAAGACTGGTGTTCTGGTTGGTGAACTAGTCTGTTTAAGCTCTTATGTACTAATCAGTATAATTATGCGCTCCCGCCATAAATATCGTCAGGTTTAAATTACTACATAGTCTTGCCACTGAAATTGGTTTCGGATCGATTCCCGGAGGAAGCAAGCGACTTTCCTAAATATTGATTACAAAACAATAATGTTTTCTTTGATTATTAATTGTTTACTCCAATGAACATCTTTCATAACCATACAGATTACGATCACCTATACCGCCATCTGTCTTGATCAATGTGAACTAACAACTCACTGAGTTAGTTTACACGCACACGATTCACACGATTCTGAATTGAGAATTTCAAACTATTGCTTTAAACTTTGACATATTCTCAAATCCGATGTTAGGCTTCTCCGCACAGTTTATTGTTTGTTAAATGTGGCTGATTTCTCAATCGACAGATAATTTTTATTTGCGGAATAAAATTGACGTCTGACAGTATTTGTATGGAAGTCGTGTCAAAAATTCGAAATTATTCCTCCGATAAAATTATCAGAAGGCCAATTCTCGTAATTTAAAACGTTCAAAATCTAGTCGCAGTCTTATCTCAGCGACAAACAAATTTAGGGAAATTAGACGTATTCTTGACAGATTCAGACTGAGATCAGACTGAACGTTCTTAAAATTATGAGAATTGCCTCTATGGTGTTGGAAAAATCAACCCTTATACCCCGTCCATTAGGTTCACCGTTTTTTGACAGCTGTCTTAAAACGTACATATATTCCAGATTACGTAAAAGTTAACTTTAAAATGCGTAATAAAATAAATATACAGGCTGATTTTTTAAAGACCAGCCAAATTTAAGTATGTGGTACGGACCATCAAACTGAACAACTTTCTCCATGGGACCAACATCGTAATCGCGAATAAAAATTCAGCCGTCCCATACATTTAGGTCGAGTAGGTATTGAAGTTTTCTATGAGACAGTTGATAAAATTTTCGCGATTACGCTATTTGTCCCATGGAGAAAGTTGTTCAGTTTGATGGTCTGTACCACATCCTTAAATTTGGCTGGTCTTTAAAAAATCAGCCCGTATAAACTGCCTTATCTTATTAAATTACCTTATTTATGGCTTCTTACGGACATTATAATACCGTACGTGTATCAAATCAATGTAATTCATGTATTGTGTGTTGCTGCAATCACTAGTTCCATCTGTCAAAAAACGTTTTACCTAATAAACAGGATATAGAGCAGCGAAAGTGCGTTTACGCAGTCCACATACACTACTACACACACATCTTCCAGAATGAAGGATATCCACGATATAAGGATAACATGTGGCCTAATTTGTGCACTTTAAAAAATTGGTGGTACTCAGGATTTACCTTAGGGAAATCACCAAATGTTATTTTAAAAAAAAAACAGCTATCATTAAAAAATTGCATTACCATTTATTTTATAAATAAAACAAAAAATACATGTACTTACACTAGTCATGGAAAAATAATTAGCAATATAAATAATAATTAATATTTTCAACTTATTGAACACAATCATAATAAGGATTTCCAACCACTTTAATACTTTTACAGTCTTAATTTTTTTTATTGTTGGCAATTAATGTTCAATTAGGAGTTTTATGGGTTAGGTATTTATTTCCAGATAATTGCTAATGAAGTTTAATGTACTGCAGGAGCTAATATTGAGAGATTCAGGGTGTGCAGTGTGATGGGGGCCTTGTTTGTGCAAACTCTTGGCTGTGCTTGAATATGCTTTGTCCACCGGCTCACATGCATCAGCAACTCGCGCTCTGTGACTGACAGCTTTTCCTGAGAAAAATAAAGTTTAAAAACAATATTGTTTGAGAAAAAAAAAATTTTTTTACATCATAACAAAAGGTATTACTCAAAAACAAATACAATAAATAAATAAAGTTCCTCCACACCGAATTTCGGCCATGGCGACCAATCTCAGCAGAGATCCGCCTTCGGAGCGGGATATATTTCAATATTCGCGCAAGCATAGGAGCACTCTCTGTTTCCTCACTCTCATTGTCCGATAGGATGGCAATCCGACATGACCGGAGAGAGAGATCAGGTGCAGGATCCACAATTTAACATCCTTTCTGAGGCATGAGGGTATCACACCGCCAACTTCTAAACTCCAGCACAGCAGTCACAATACCAACAGGGTACTCAAATACAAAAACAACAATATAGACAAACCTATCTCACACATATTCTGGCAGGCAGTTTATTTTTTTGGTTGTTCAATAAACTATTCAACTAATATGGAACAGGGGCTGTACTAAGAATAGTGTCAAAGCCATTACTGTACTGTACCCTAATTGTGTAACACACTATCAGTCTCAATCTGAATCATTTTGAAGAATATTGCTAGTCCATTGCTTTGGCTTTGTATTGTTGCGCGCCACAATTAATGCCTGTTACATGGTGACATTAGTTACCACTAGCGCCATCTAGTTTCGAATAGCAGAATAGTCCCTAGCGCCATCTATTATTGAATGGCTGAACTAATAGAGTCACTGGCGCCATCTATTATCGAGTAGAGATGTCGGTGCTGGAACTTACTAGAACTGTCGACACCTGGTCAGTCAGGGCCGGTATGTGTTCGAACATTCTAGATGTTTCTACAATAGAAGGTTCTGGAATTATCTGCGGCACTATATTAGGCCGGGACTAGCTGCGACCAAGCAGACTTGGTTCTGCGATGGAAGCGAATACATCGAAAGCGATCTTTAAGTGCGACTTAAGAGCCATTGTGTTTTATAATTAGTGTGTTTGAGTTGTTATTAGTGTTGTTTAATTAAAGTGTAACTTTTGGTAATTTTTATCAGCAGTTTTTATTGTCACGAACCCGAAGCTCGTAACAGTTTGTTCGAAAACTGTGTCTGCTCAACAACGTAAATAACGCAATGAATGTTGTTGAATGGTCAAAATGAAACCTATAGCTATTAATAGTGTGTTAGGCAATTAGGGTAATTGTGTAACTATTAATACTACTAAGAAGCTATTGTGAAAAGGGGATGGTGCTATACAATGCATCCTGTATAGCTCCATCTCTTTCCCACACTGAAGTAAGATTAAAATAATACTGTTATAAAAAGTGGTGGTAGGCCTGCAGGACATAAGAATTAGAATTTACTTACAATCAGTGGGTACAACACATAATATGCTGCTATATCTGTCACATTTAAGCTCTGTCCACTTAAGTAAGTATTCTTTTCTAACGCCTTGTTTATATCCTGTAAAAAGAAAACGCTTATAAATATTATTCATTTTTAGATAAGAGATGACTTTGGGGAGCTCTAAGATGAAGACTTGAAAGAGCATGGCCGTTGAAATATGTCATGCTCACTTAAATGTCTCACTGGTGGTGGCGCGTGTGTTGGATCATTTGGTTCCCTACAAATGGTTGAGCTAGGTGGTGCTGATCCACGCATCATGTTCGTGAATGGGCGCCGTCGGTTGAGACTGGTCATCTCTTAACTGCCAGGGCTTATTTTTAATTTTATATTTTAAATTGCTTCTTTTTTACATTGTTCTCACATATAGACGCAATAAGAATAATGTACCCAGGATTTTGTAATAATATCTTGATTTAAAAGAGTGTCCATGGAGTTTCTTGTCCGTTCTTCTCCATAGAGATCTACGTTTTGGAATGGGCAACTAGCTTCAACTTTCTGACTAACTGACTGACTATTTAATTTTGACAATTCAAAAGTGCCTATAAATGGTTTAATTGAAATAAATGAGTGAATGAGTTTGAGTTTGAAGCCATACAACTAGTATAATCTTGTCTATAAGCAGACAAGAACGGGAACGGGAAAAACCATAGGAGTCTAGTCTTGGTTTCTGCAATCATGGGAAATAATTATGCCCGCATCCACTCTTTTATTGTCTCAAAAGAGTTTGGATGCGGGCATAATTATTTCATAATTATTTCATATTAAATCTTTTGAATTTTGAATGTAACTTATACAGAGAACATGAAAATTACCTTTAAAAATCCCTGTGCAAAGGTAGGGTTAGCCGCAGCCTGGTTGGCATACATAGCAATGTGTTCCAGCCATTGGTAGCTTAGTAACATTTGCTCCCGACTCAGTTTAACTCCTCCACTGGACGCTAACTTTAATACTATGGTAGCAAAGCCTTCTATGCTTTGTTTATTTATGACAGTGGTAAGTACCTGAAAAATATAAAAAATGACAAAATTGTGGTTTTACTATGGTAGAACTGTGTCATGCGTAAGTATTTTAATTATATTCTTTCAATAAATGATCACCTTATCGGTATTGTAACATACGGTCCCGACCGGTACATTGTAATATCTCCCAACTTGTTTAATTACTTCTACATTACATGCGCTCATTGTTCTATCTTCACTATCTTGAGTGCGAACTGCGGTTGTGTAGTTTTGCAACTTTACAGTATATTTACAGCATGAGCAGAGGAAAACTTAGTTATTGTCGCCTAGGTTATGTGCAAGACAATTTTTTGAGTTTGACACTGAGTATCTATCTATCTATTAGTGTTCTGTGGTATCTATAGTCTATTCCCTCTATATTACTTTACTCTTTGGTCTATACTCAAATCAGTCAAAGGTTTGACATCACATTGCCACAGACAGAGTACATTATATTATTTGACTGATTACATAGCTACGGGTATTGTGTATCCACCGTTACACACTCTGATAAGATTATCAGAGTGTGTAACGGTGGATACACATACCTATGTGAAACATAACATGGAATGTAACATACGTTAAACTACCCGATATAATAACGAACATTCCGTCCAAATACATAATAATATAAAGTTTCAATGCGTGTTCATGTTGCAATGTAATGCTAGATACACACGCAGTTACGTTTGTGTGATACAGCCATAGCCGATTTGTCGACAGCGATGTCAAAATTTGTGTGATTTTCAACCGTAAAATCGCCAGCGAGCCGCTGTCGACTAAACTCGTTTTGAGTGTATCTTATTACATTGAGGTAAGTTATTTGTACTTACATACAAAGTACATACAACACTATTAATTGTTAGTCTGTGATTATTTGTAAACTAGCAACATTATGCAATCAGCCATTGAAATTAGAGTTGTTGATACTGGATTTGATTGTTCGATCTTCATATTTCGTACATTGTATTGTAATTTTATTGATAACATTCAGACATAAATCTTGTACAAAAAAGAAAAGTATCACCAAGCATTACTGGGATCCATTTCTCTACTCTGTAAGGACGAAAATGCTGCCGTAAACATACATGTGAAAATCTGGTGAAAATATGATCCTGAGCAATTCAGTGTAATTCAAATAATTTACTTAATTACTGAATTTCTTTATTCGTCTTCATGTTGACTTTGTGCCACAATTATTTTCGAGTTACTAACAACAACAAAAACAGTAAAGATGTGCCCCAGCGCTTCAACAAGAGGAAGTTTGCGTTCGGCGTTTTCATTCTGTTATTGGTCGTTGTATTGTGGGTAGTATCCTCAGAGATGACAAAAGTAAGTCCTAAAATCAATTAACAAGATCTTCAACATGTTTTTGTGTGTTTAAAAGTTATAATACCTGTATTGTTTTTGTTTACAGTATTTGTACATAGAGAAGCATATTGAGAGACCATTCCTTGTGACCTATGTGAGAAGTTCACTGCTGTTTATTTACCTTTTAGTACTATGTTTTACACCTCCAACAAGGGATCCTTGTCAACCTGCTGATTACACAGTAAGTTTATTATAAAAACAAACAATTCCAACCTTCAAAAGTAGAGGTAGCAAATATAAATGAACAAATATTTTGAAAAAAATATAATATTTGTCATGTTTTTCAGCAACTACTGGAACAAACAGGAGAAACTGATGATGAAAGTTATTTCAATGAATCCACAAACAGTTTGGTGAGTACTTTTACTAACAAACAA
Organism: Apamea epomidion; assembly: GCA_947507525.1. Classification (NCBI taxonomy): domain Eukaryota; kingdom Metazoa; phylum Arthropoda; class Insecta; order Lepidoptera; family Noctuidae; genus Apamea; species Apamea epomidion. The sequence continues at coordinate 9,129,909 of OX382242.1, read as the reverse complement.
TTAAAATTTATAAAACAAACATACATCCCCTAATCTTGGTTAACCCAGGATGTATTTTTAAACCTTAGCAATATTATGCAAGTAAATTGACCTTGAACTTGTTAATATTAAATTATTATTAGACCTTGACATTCAAAGTGTCATGTCGGCTGTCCTATTGCCTTGTGGTTACTCAAGCTACTGGTTAGCTTCATTATTCATGTCATTGTTGGTGCAGTTCACTTCCATACTGACCATCTAGCATTCAACTATGAAGTACCTTGTACCTATATACTCCTTGACTGAAATGTACCTTCAAGGGTAAGATGTTTTATTAAAACAACCTTTTTGTATTGTTTTAGGTTCAGAATCAGGTAAACAAACATCATTATATCCAATATTGCTTGGGAAAAAAATACAACCTGCATACACCATGCATTTTGAAAGGCTTGGAAATATTTTATGGACAAAATACACACATTATAACAAAAAAAAACTTTAGCATTACGACTTTTGGGAATAAGCATGTTTAAACTTAAGTAATTTGAAAGGTAGTATAAAATTTCTAGAAGTCTCGGCACTAAAGTGGCTTATTGTAATATGTTTATTCAAATCCTCAAGTTTCTTAGCCTTTGAAAGACATGGTGTATAGAAAGAGCGAATTTTATTGCTTAATGATATTTTAGGGAGACTCTACCTTTGTGCCTGTCCGAGCTGGGGAGACAACGGACAGTGACGATGCTGCTCCCAGAGCTGTGCGGTTTAATAAAGTGGCTGAGGTAATTGTTAATACATATAATGTTCCTCTATTTATTTATAACTTAGGGCTTATTTTTCAATTGACAGATAATTTGTATATGTAGTGTAAAATTGAGGTCTGACAGTTTTTGTATGGAAGAATTGTCAAAAATTCAAAATTATTCCTCTGATAAAATTATCTGGCTTTGGAACTTAAACAAACAATGTAGAAGGCAGCCATAATATTGGTTTAGTACACAGTACACAACTCATAATCTCCTTATTAGTAAAAATGGTTGCTTAATTTATATGACTTCATTAAGCTAGGGAGGAAGAACTATAATTATGGAGTGTTAAGATACAAGTATCACCAGGCAACCCAATGGGCTGCTTACTCAACAGATAACACTCTTATTTCAAACTCTGGTCTTTGACAATAATCTGTATCTATAGTTTTTTATTATTATTTGGTTAGACACATTAGCAGCTAATCAGCTTATGTGTGTATAATTTAGAATCAACTGGACAAATATATCTCCTAATAAAAAAAATGTCCAGTTGATTATTATTATTCATGCATTAATCACTAATAAGTGATTGATGTATTCATGTTATAAATTCCATTGGCCTTTTTGTGTCTGTCTGTATGACCGCGTTGTTCTTCTAAACTACGCAACGAATTTTGATGCGGTTATCACCGTCATTTAGAGACCTCGTTATTTACTTCACAAAAAAAAAGAAATATCAATATTTTGTCAAGTCGTAAAAACCGTGCGAAGCAGAGGCGGGTCGCTGGTACTCTAATATTACAATGTACTCAGGTGCGCGTGATGTCAGCGGCGATGGCGAGCGAGGCGCTGCTGGCGCGGCTGTCGTGGGCGGCCTCGGTGCGCGCCAGCGAGCACGCGCAGCGCCGCGCCGCTGCCGCCGCCACCAGGCGACATCTACGCCTCGCGCTACTCTTCTGTGTACCTGTGCGTTCAGCAATATTTTCTCCTCAATCATCAACATTCTCTTGCCCTTAATCCAATTTCTAAACGACGACACCGAAAAACTACTTGCAACCTTAGTGTAATAATATATACACGAGCACACACTCACCAACACACACACACACACACACACTCACTGACACACACACACACACACACTCACTGACACACACACACACACACGCACACATAATCACACTCTCATACACAACACACACTCACTTATATGCCCACATACATACATACATAAACACAATCATACTAACTTTAATTTTTAAACAATAATTATGTTCGGGCTCACTGACTTTGTACAATACCAAATGTTATTCACGTGATTGATTTGATTTCTATGTAAAAGGTGGAGTCCTGGTGTCCTGAAACACAGGCTTGCAGCTTAGCTCAGGCACCAGTCTCCCACAATGTTAAAGTTATTATCATAACATTTTAAATGATGTATTGTATAATATTGTGGTGAGAAATAAACATTTATTATTATAAAAAAAAAAAAAAAAAAGATCACTGTGACAAAATCAGAGATAAAAACGAACTGAATGGACAGAAAGATTAAGAAGAAAGTTTATCTTTGTTTCATCAAAACATAATCTTTGTATTTTGTAAATTCAATGAAGCGACATTATCAACCAGCGATAAAGTTTCACAAATAAAGATCAACAAAAATACATTAAAACTTTAACCTTCATTAAAATGAGTGTAAGATAAATAATTTAGTATCGTAATTTTGTAATGACTGGCCCAGACTCAATGTCATTATTCAGCCAGCTTGTTTCCTTTTCCACTTTAAATTTTATTAAGGTGTACTACTTTTAGGACGTGGTGGTTGTACTTCCGTCTTTTCTTTCTTCACAGATCCAAAAACAATATTATAATGAAGTAAATAATATATGTTAACTTTTGAATCTCGTTAGCATAAGCCGGTTGTTAAACACAGAATTCGCAATTGATAACTGACTTATTTCATCAATTTCTTTGAGGTTGTTATTGAATGGTTTCTGATAATTTAGAAATGCTTGTGGCTTATTATGGTATGGCCTATTTCACCAGTTCTTGTTGATAAGTTTCCGGTTTACTATCTAGTAGATAACTTCATACAAATTCTTTTCATTTTCTAGAGATAACATTTTAGCACCAATCCTTTTGATCTGACCGGGGCTGGTGGCTAAGTAATAACAGCCGCATGGGTCTATTGATCAGGTTGAGCTACGCTTGCCACGGTTTTTCGTAGGATGGGTGACCATCTGTACGTTCCAAGACCCCTCCGTGGTTCCCGGTTGTCATTCGTGGATCTTTGACACTCGTTACGGGTCGTCAGAACCAGTCTTGCCAAGGGGTATCGTGCTACCCAGTAACTTGGTTGTGGGGGTCCGATAGGCAGTCGCTCAATGTAAAATGCAGGTATTCAGCTGCATCTGGTTAGACTAGAAGCCGACCCCAACAAAGTTAGGAAAAGGCTAGGGAGATAATGACTTTTTGATATGACCCTTATTGTATTGTTTCAGTGGTTCATTTCAAACTACCTGTATCGATTAAGCCTGTTGCACACGACGACGGGCTCGGCCACGATATACACATCGACAGCGGGGGCGCTGGCGCTCACGTTCGGTGCCATATTCGCACAGGTTCCCAACGACCGGTTCACTCTGTCCAAGTGCATCGCTGTTCTACTCACCGCAGCGGGACTGGTAAGCGTGATCTAGGCATGTTTTTATTGTTCTTGTTATACTAGCGATTGATCAGTATCTAATCTTATGGTAAGCGATGATTTCGTCGTCAATGAGGTTATTGTGACATTGGCTAGGGGAAAGTGGCGGTATATAGAAAACATGACTGACTTGAACAGATTTTTATTTTTTATATTTGTTTTTTTTTTAAGAGCAGTGGTGGCCCTGGTTTAACGGCAGCGACTTACGAGTGGTAGGTCGTGGGTCGAACTTTATTTTGTATAAATTCTTTAATCACCACTACTCTCAAAACGGTGAAGGAAAACATCGTGAGGAAACAGGCATGACCTAGATCCAAAAATTCGAAAACATGCGACGTCCGCTGACCCGGACTGAGTCCCGCGTGGTGGATTATGGCCCACTCACTCTCTCTCAGAGAGCAGGTCTGTGTCCCAGCAGTGGGAGTATTATAAGTCCATTATGCTAATATGTATTTGTTTTTTTCAGGTGGTGTTAGGTGTGTCAGAAAGTCATCAAACGAATTGGATAGCAGTGTTAGCCGCGCTGGGCTCAGCATTATGTTACGCTGTACATTTACTTTTATTTAGACAAGCTTTAAGAAATGGCGACGATATCAACTCATCCTTACTTGTAGGTTAGTAAGATTGTTTTATATTGGTATATTGCTATTGCAACAGTCGAGAGGAGAGGGAGTCGGGAGGGAAGTGTCGAGTTGAATGAGTGTGAGTAGGAGAGACCTATGTCCAACAGTGGACTGCTATAGATGATTGTTATTACTTTGAAGTTATTGTGTCAGATTAGCCACTAAAATGCAGGCATTGATATTACTTTATAATCTTGATAAACATCCAAGGTATTGGGAATACTTTAACCAAAAATTTATAAACCATAGTCCTCAACATGATTTTGACATCATTGGGGCAATTATCGTAATTTTGAGAACGTGTGAATGTTTCTGTCACACAGTCTGGTCTCAGTCTCGATCTGTCAAAAATACCTCTAGTTAACTATTTTTGACTCGTTTTTGATATTTGTTTGTCGACGAGATGAGACTGCGACTAGATTTTGAACGTTTTAAATTACGAGAATTGGCCTTCAGGTGACCCGACGGAATTTTACCAATTATAATCATTAAATTGAACTTTCATTTTTCGAATGTATTAAGAAAATATATGTTATTGCAGCGTTCAGGTTCTATACAATAAGTTTGTGGCAAATATTAAATATAAAAAATTATAACTATAGACTGACGCGGTTTGACTGATCTACTGCAAAAAATTGATAGTAAAATAGGTATTTCTACACCTATCCAAAAGGTAGGCAACTTATTATAGCTACGAGACGTTGAAAATTTGTTCAAAAACAACCTTCTCTCTTATTGGAAAAATGCTAAAGGGTGCAACAATAAAAAACACGAACAAACCTTCACAAAAATTATATTGTGACCTGACTTGGATGTGACACTTCTTAGTGCTGACCGTCCACCCAAGTGTTTTATTTCGATTTAAAAGTTGAATCCAGCCTAATCGTGCTCCCTATAAAACCGTGTTAGGAAAAAAAAAAGTAGATGCTGAATAAAAACTGTTTGGTATATTTTTCATGAATTATTTATTTTTAAATTAATAATTGTAGTGATGATAAGTACATTCACGGTTTTTAATAAGTTCAAAGTGTAATAATATATTTTAGCCACCTTCAAAACGGTTCGTAATTCATCTGTTATATATGCATATCAGCCAAATATGAACCAAATTGATTTTTTTTGGCTTCCGTAGTCGTAAAAGGATTACTTATAATTTCGTCATGGCCGTCTGTCTATGTGCCTGTCTGTCTCGAAAAATGTACATTTTTTTACCAATTTACACAATTCTTTACCGTGAATTCACATTGGCGTTTTATTTTATTTTTTTTATTTTATTTGTTCTTTATTATCTATACTTAAAACAATTTTATTTCAATTTTTAACAATTGATGAATTCTTCAAGTAATTGAGTGATGTGTTAGCCAAGATATTAAATATACTTGTTTGGTAATCCCATTCCCTGTAGTGGAATGTCCGAAATCCTCAAAATGTATGTTGTTTATGGGCTCGACCAGCGCTGTTATCAAAATGGCGATTATCGCATTTACAAACTTGGATTTTGTATAGGTACTACATTAATAAACTGTCACGCTACGTTATAAAAGACTAGCTGCGCCCCGCGGTTTCACCCGCATAAGTTTCGATTCCGTGGGAATAAAAAGTATCCTATATGTTAATCCTGGTTATAAACCATCTGTGTGCCAAGTTTCATCCAAATCCGTTCCGTAGTTTTTGCCGGAAAGAGTAACAAACATCCATCCATACAAACTTTCACGTTTATAATATTAGTAGGATTTGATGGCGTTGCCATTATGACTTCCTATCCAATCCAATCGAGGGCGCTTCCGAACTATGCGGTTAAACATGAATGGGTAATTCATCCGCAGGTCTCGTGGGCTGTGCATGCGGTTGCCTGACGTGGATAGTGGGTGGCCTGCTAGCGGCCACGGGCGTGGAGCGTGCCGAGCTGCCGCCGCCGCGCCAGTGGAGCTGGCTGCTACTGGACGCGGCCCTCGGGCCCCTGCTGCTGGACTCGCTGTGGCTCTGGTAACTGTCTGTAGGGACTAGCGCGTGGCTCTCGGCGCCTGCTGCAGCCGCCGCGCCAGTGGAGCTGGCTGCTACTGGACGCGGCCCTCGGGCCCCTGCTGCTGGACTCGCTGTGGCTCTGGTAACTGTCTGTAGGGACTAGCGCGTGGCTCTCGGCGCCTGCTGCAGCCGCCGCGCCAGTGGAGCTGGCTGCTACTGGACGCGGCCCTCGGGCCCCTGCTGCTGGACTCGCTGTGGCTCTGGTAACTGTCTGTAGGGACTAGCGCGTGGCTCTCGGCGCCTGCTGCAGCCGCCGCGCCAGGGGGGCTGGCTGCTGCGGCTGCGCTTCTGCCTGGAGCCCTGGTGGTCACCGCCTCGTGTCCGCAGGGGCCGCTCGCTGAGCTCGCCGCAGGCCGCCAGCCGCGTGCTGGGCCTGGCCGCGCCGCTGGCGCTGTGCGTGGAGGCGTGGCGCGGCGGTGGCGGCGCGTGGCGCGCGCTGGCGGCCACGCTGGCGGGCGCGGGCTGGGCGGCCGCGGCCACGCAGCTGCCGAGGGACTGCGGGCTCTTCACCTGCCTCACTGACCGCCTGCGCGCCGCCGAAGGCTTCACGTGAGTACATTTACATAATGGATGTGCATACGACAGTAAAACAATAATTGCAAAGACGTCACTTAATCATGCATTGTATTCCACAATATGTACAACGTAAGTGACGTGTGTATGTGTAAGACGTCGCGTCGTTAGGTTACATATCACAAACTAAATGTGATTTTAGAGCTTTCCAAGATCCCAATACATTATGAAAATGACATTGAATCACACATTTTTTATCATTTTTTTTTTTTATCAAATTACACATTTTAATTTCACCAACCCATAATAACATTATAGTCAATACGTTATCGCCTACTGCACTCTAATCGCTGAACCGTGTTATCGAGCAGGGTGATAAGAAACATTCCGGACTTGGACGAGCAGTCAGAGGCGCTGATGTCGTCGGACGAGCCCACGTAGCGCTCCACACATGACTCCTGCCACGAAAGGAACCACTTCAAAGTCTGAGTCGCTCCCCGATTACCTTCGAACCGTCGCGGCTATTACTTTACCACTTTAAGTAGACATAAGTATAGTCTGTCCGCTCCAATAGTGTCGGTGCACCCGAACAGTGTGTACTTTAATTTACAGGCCTGCCGGTTACCTGAGACGATGCCTGAGGCAGCTGCGCGGTACGGGTGGGGAGACATTTTTCTGACGATAGTCACTACCCACTTATAGGAAGGCGTTGACCAGTATCAATTGCATTGCAATCTTTGCCATAATATATTTGCTCCTCCATTGATCAATATTGCAGCGCTCTGTCAATATTTTTCTAATTGTTGGGCATTTTCTAAATCTGAAAGCTAATTTATACAGTTTCATAATTTATATCCATACGCCAGGACTACATATTCTTTCAAAAAACTCTGACGAAGTGTCATCCTCCCTCCCTACACCAGGAATACATACATACCGCATACCTACCTCAAGAATTGTGTCAGCAGATACTGTAGGCACTGTAGGCCTGTAATGCTTCTGCTACACCTACGCCGTTACACATAAATTATCGCGGTAAATTAGACATTACGCAGATGTGGCCAATATTTTGAGATGTGTCATTGATGTTAATCTTAAGCGAAAACTTGAATGTCGGTTTTTTTCGACACAAAGGATTTTAGCACGTTCAATAACGCATCTAAAGTTGTCAAAAAATAAAAGGCCCGTTTTGACATTGACTGTTCTAGTAGTTAATAAAGATCAAATTCGCAAAACACGTATTCGTTTGTATAAAACTGACAGGTGTCAAGAACGCATTCTCAAATGTCAAAACGGGCCTTTTATTTTTTGACAACTTTACCGCGTTGGCTACATTAGCTCTGTCTCGTCCTATACGCCGCACGCACTATGTAGGGATCACAAAGTACCGCATCCACTTCTACCTTCATTTTGAACGAGGTTAACGCGTTAATTTTGCAGCGATGACTTTTTTGCTGAATCACATTAATGTAGCAATATCTAATGAGCTATTTTTTACGCTTATGACGCTATGGATTATGAACCAAACTGCGTCTTAACTATGTCTCTTTACGTCCGTGCGAACGTCGGCGTAGTGTCAACGCATGCGTTAACAGTAACACTACGACAGTAACAGTAAACCGATGGATGTTTTCGAATGAATTTTAATTTGATAAATGAACTGTTTGTTTTCTATTAATTTAATTTAATTTCATTGGAAAACATCCATCACTTTCTTACTAAAATTCAACTATATCCGATACCCTGGTTATTTATTTCCTTTGGTGACCGTACGTGCTTGCGGTATGTTCTGGGGCACCTACCTCGCGGCAGTTTACAAAGCGCTGCACTGTTTAAACGGACGGACTCTAAACACGAGTCTCTCGACCCGCGACACTCGTGACTTCATTCATTCCACATAGTATACGCAACTATTTATTTTAAGTGCATCACGTCTTATGAAACCCCTCGGCCCCAGGGCCCTCGAGAGCCTGTGATCTACATCAATTATATATTTAGATTTTCAGAGCTTGGATTACCATAAATTGTATTGTAGTATGCAAAGTGATTATGCCAGTTTGTATTTTAATATCTCTTATGGTGATATTTTAAACCGTAATATTTTGTAATGCCTGAGTTTTGATGTGTAGCTAGTCGGGTGTCAACTTATATAATAAACGCACCCTGAAGTATTTGTGTGGTCACACCTTATTTTGCCTAGTCTAATTTATAGTAATAATAATATTAAAACTAGAAAACTATTAGGTGTGTTATCCGTTAACTTTTGTAAAAAAAATCCTTATTTATATCCTAAATTTGAAAATTATGTGTTAATAAAAGTTATGAAAATAAAAAGTAATCAATATATCATATTTATATAAAAGATCTTAAAGTTTTTAAATCTATACAGAACTTGTTGTAAATTGTATATTTAAACTACTGGTAGCTTTGTATGGTTAAATTCTTGTACAGACGCCATCACATCAAGCTACCCGAAACTGTCAAATTGTCCCAATCAACTTTGAACCTAATAATTTAGCGATAAAGTTGAAAATCTATTAAAGAAATTTGACAGATTGACATCAAGCTACTAACCCTGATGTGCTGACGTCTGTACATCTAAAAGTTATATACTGTTTGAAGTTAACTCAACTATTAAATTATTACATAAGTCTTTACCTGTACCTATTGAGTCCATATAATTCCTACAAAATAACTAATAAGTGATATGTTTTTATTTATTCACTAGCTGTGCCTTTGATCTCTATGTTTATTAGGGAATATTGGTCCCAAAACTTGTACAGTTATTTTTTTTTTCTTACGAATAAGCGACGACGCGCGCTTTACTTATGGTTACCAAGGGTACGAACACGCTGTGAATGTGTGAGTAAGCAGAAGCTACTACTACTAGTACCGTCCAAGACAGTGGCGAAGTCAGAAGTGTGTGCGTGTGTTACGTGGAGACGCTACTGGTCTTCACGCACACATTCACAGCGTGTTTGTACGCTTGGTTATCACATGAAAAGCGCGCGTTGCTTCGCGAGATAAAAATACTATATGTTTGTAGTACTTAATTGATATTGGAGTTTAGCTAAATTATTATCATTTAAATTTGCATTTATACGACGATCAAATTATTAATACATTTGTTGTTCGCGTTTTCGACTGTTATAATCAGATATTGTCCTGTTGTTTTTGCTTGTTTCAAAATGTTTTCGTCTTGTTCTCTTGTTGATTTACCTACCTTATTTTAATAGACTATTAGTTAATTTCTTAGACAATTTTTGTAAGTTTCTACAATGATTTTGACTGTATAGTTTTTTATTTGAACTATGTAAATAGATAATACTAACTGCTGTATTTAATTATATGTATACTATCTACCTGTTGTGTATTGTGTTCTAATTATAATTGACACAGTATTATGTAAGTGAATTATTTTGTGTTATGAAAGTAGTAGCAATAGATTTTATATACATATAACAATAAGTTTTATTAAACAAAAGAAAGTGAAAATCCCGCATTGTGTCGATGAACTCAGGAAGTATAAAATCATAACTTATTCAAGTGTTCATTTCGAGTCGAATTCGCTCTGTAGTGTTCCTGTCAACACCGTCGCCGCCTATACTTTCGAGGATTAGGCGTGGTTTATTATAATTATACCTTTTTTATAATTATATTCTCTGGCTACACTGAGGCACTATACTCACTATTGTTACATTTCAGGCTCCCGGTAAATGTGCTACAAATTGTATCATTACAGGTTACGCACTGCAATGCTCGGTTCTCCTCACTCAGTAAAGTAATGCTTGAATCTAAACAGTAACATTACAGGCGGATGTTCCCGGTGTGGAAGCCCCTACACGTCGTCACTCTGTACACCACAGACTAACGGCCGAACCCAATTATCTGTCTATCACCAGTTTTGGCGTACTGCAGGTAGCTTACCACCCTAAAAATGAGGAGTAGTTCTGTACGAGGCCAGAGTGACTATCATGCTAGCTTACTAGCACTGTGCTGCTCACAGGCGCGGTCCTAGGATGGGGGGTCCTGGGGATCATGACACCCCCCCCCCCCCCCCATAATTAAAAAGCTGTCGAGAGTCTGAATAATGTATTGTTGTTTGCAATATGATTGCTGTTGGTTCTTGGCCTTCTCTTCATAGGTCGACAAAGCAAGTACCTAATTCCTAGTCCTTTTGAAATGATCGAAAGAAAATCAAACCTATTCAAGGGTGTGCAAAATTTTCGAGCTCGCTACACATGCATTCTGATAGTTGCTTTTTGGGCTTGTCTGCATAAGCCGACAATGTAACTCCTATTTCTGCTTGAAAATAAACAAAACCGAGGCGTGTTGTTAGAATTTTCTAGCTCACTACGCTCGATATCCCCACCCTGCATAATTTATTGTTCTAATACATACGACCAATTTGGCAGCATTATTAAGTAACAGCCCCTCCATGTAAAAACTGCGTACCTGAATAGCATAAATAATGTGGAGCTGGAGATGAACCTTAACATAACAATAACATCACGCCTTTAATCCCAGGTTTAGGCAGGGGTATACCTTCATATAGTACTTACGCCCACATTTTGCCAATTATTAAGTGCCATGTCATAGGGGCGAGCCTACAGCGGCCAACCGGACACAAATCCAGACGCCAGGCTGCTTCTGAGAAATTCCTGACGGAAAGCCTCAATAATAAAACAAAAAAAAAACAGTACATACTAATTCCATGATTCCACTGACAGACAAGAGCTACTTGGTCTGTGGACAAAAGTGACAACTGTGACATGACAATGTTGAGCTAACCTCAAATTCTGTGCTCACTCACACACATTGTTGTGCCTCACTTGTCAAAATAATGCATTATTGATGCTTTGAAATCCAAAAAATAGTAAAAAAAACAGATATTACCATGATATCTGCTACCCGGTTATTTGTCGGGAATCTTCCAGAAAACACTGAAGCAAATGATCTTCACTCTGCTTTTTCTGTTTTTGGTGAAATATCAAACTTGGACCTAAAATCCAAGCCTGGAGATGGTAATGAAAGTAAAAAGTTTGCCTTCGTATCACTCTCTGCCGGTAACGTGAATGTGGAATCATGTAAGTGCAATTTACTCTTTAATACGGTACTCCGTGGAAGGGTGACAGTAATAATACTTCTTCAAAACATCCATATTACGTTCCAACTTAGTCTTTATTGCTACTTAAAAGATTCTTATTCTCGCAAGTACAAATAAATTTCACAGAATATTCTTGCCATGAGGTTATGTGATTATGAGGATCTAGCTGTCCTATTTTCCAGGAGTTTCTTCTCATGACTTTCCACAGGTCCATTGAAAAAGACGATAGAGAGCTTCACTTTAATTTTTTTCATGACCTTTCAGGCATTAAACATTTCTCTAATGAAGATTTTAAGGGCAATAGACTGCATGTAACTAGAGCTAGAGAGAGCTTCTTAGAAAGATTGCAAAGGGAACGAGAACTGGCACGGATTAAAGAAGCTGAAAAGGTAAAATATGTTATACCTCCTTGTTGTTTTTTTTAATTTTTATTAGCCATTAACCCAGATACTGAGACGGGCCTTTTAAAAGACCCAAAAATGCATATGTACGGCATGCATACAACCCCTAGATTACAACAGGCTTTTTAAAAGGCCACTTTTCCCCTGCTTTCCTAGAAAAAATAATTTAAGTAACATCTGGGTTAATATCTGTTGTGTCTTTAGTTAATTAAACACAGCCCAGAATAAATAACCTTTATTTAGTGTTAAACAAATATATATATGTATGCAGGGTGTCACACGGCTATGCCACATGGAGGGAAAGTACCTTGAATATTGTAGATGGAACATTTTACTGAAATAAGACGTTATATTAATTTTAAAAACAATTTAAACTGCATTCATAGATTTTTAAATAATTACATGATTGAACCGAGAATTGAAACAGCTACACGAGAAAAAAAATTACCCTGTAGCTTTATCATACCGATCGAAAGGCTTCATCATAAGGATTATTTTTTGCTAAATAACATAGTGTCAGAAATAAAAGGAAGACCATGAATTTTAACATTTGATGTGAAATTTTGTTTACAAGAACCAGTAAGTATGAAAATGTCTATGAGCTACAAAACTAACTTAGTTGTATTATTCTAAATATCCACCACAACCAGATCAAAAAACCGACAGGGAGTGAAATAATCAAAAGAGTGCGACTTTGTATTCAACATTATGGGACTCATTTTGAGCATTTGATAAATTGATTAATTTTGTATTAAAAATGTTAAAATACATGGTCTTCCTTTTATTTCTGATACTATGTTATTTAGCAAAAAGTAATCCCTATGATGAAGCCTTTCGATCGGTATGATAAAGCTACAGGGTAATTTTTTTTCTCGTGTAGCGGGTTCGGTTCCCGGTTTAACCATGTAATTATTTAAAAATCTATGAATGCAGTTTAAATTGTTTTTTTAATTAAAATAATGTCTTCTTTCAGTAAAATGTTCCATCTACAATATTCAAGGTAACTTCCCTCCATGTGGCATAGCCGTGTGACACCCTGTATATGTGAGAAAAGATAAAAGATTTAGAAAGCGAACTCTTAAGGACATACACACGGTGACAACAATAATCACAATAAATTTTCTTATTGTTCCAAACAACTTAACAGTTGTTAATTTTAAAAAACAATCTCATTTTAAAATTCACAACCAACTGCTGAAAAATATCCCACTGCTGGGAAAAGGCGTCCATACTCTCTTTCTTTATCCAGAGCTGCCAAGGACCAATCTCATCTTACAATATATGCAATTTAAATATAATTATGTTTATGATTGCAGAATAACTTCCAGAATGAACCAAAAGAAAATTTACCCAAAACAAACCCATCTATAAAATTAAGTGATAAGTTGAATCCTAGGAAAAGGAAAATTGAACAAAATCATGCTGCTGACCATAACCATAAAACAAGAAAACATTTTGATGAAGATAATAACACCAATGAGGGCTCTAACTTCACATATGATCAAAAGCACAAAACAAAAGGGCCTGTTAGAGGTGACAGACAGAATGCTGACGTATCAAGTAATTACCCTGCTGGTGACGCTACTAATAGAAAGAACTTGTCTATTGTAACTGAAGAAGATAAAAAGAAGCATGAAGCAGAAAAGAAGAGACAAGAGTCCATGAAAAAGAAAAGACAGGAATTTAAAGAAAAGAAAATGATTATCAAGTCTGGTTTAACTGGTGTTGTAAGTACTTGAATATTTTGCTTGAATTGATGAAATGATGAATTACAAAATCAAACCACAGATAATAGGTAATCAACGCTGCTTTTGCAAATGGCAAGAAATACGATTGACACTTTGAATTGTTACAGGATAAAGTACAAAATAAAAAGGTAATATTTTCGGATTCTGATGATGACTTACAAAAAATATCAGGCAATAATAATAATAAAAGAAAAATGCAAAACAACCATAACAGTCTGTTTGATGACGATGTTGATGATTCTGCAGATGAACTAAACTTTGAAGTCAAAAAGCAATATGAAGGCAAGAAAGGCCTGAAGGTAAATAACATAATTCAATGATTTTAATGTACGGTCACCAAAGGAGATAATGAAATGAAATATGTTTTTTTTTTTTTTTTTTTTTTTTCTTTTATTGCATTCCACATGTAGTACTTAGGTGGTAAAACTTAAAATTAGATCACATGGACCCTGTCGGGCACAGCAAATAAGTGAGTTAGGAGAGAGGAAGCACTTGTAAATTATAATTATTATACAGTAGGTAGGTAATTTCTAAGATAAACTAATAGTAGGTATTTATAATATAGAATATAAATAGGTATCTATTGGGAGATCTTGTAATAATTAATAAATATAATATAAATATTTAATTTTGACTACTAAAATTATGACTTTATATGTATATCACTTAAATATTCATTTAATGAGTAGTAGTTAATCTGCAAGGGCTGATTTTTCCAACACCAGATAATTTTATCTGAGGAATAATTTTGAATTTATGACAGTTCTTCCATACAAAATCTGTCAGAATGTTAATTTTATTCCATGAATAAAAATTATCTGTTGATTTAAAAATCTGCCCTAAGTAGATCTTTCAAGACACTTTAGGCGTCACTATTTAGTTGGTCAATATTTTAAAACTAAATGGCGCTGGCAATTCCTAGCTGACTGATCCCTAAGAAGCAACGTCGAAACAAACTCGAGAGGTCATGGTCAATTTTAAAGTACAATCATTATTAGAATTTTATTGTTCGTTTTAGTCGCAATTTTTTTACAGCGTAGTTGACCTGTCACCGTATTTTAGGGACCTCGACAACCCGTCACACGATATCTGCAGGACTTTTGCATAGGCCATAATTATATAAAATACTCAAAACCGCCAGACAGTTATAGTCGTGTATTCAATCTAGTCTGCACAGTACCCACATTCACTCATTTAATTAATAGAAGAAAAAACAGTAGATTTATCAAACTAAATTTCATTTGAAAACATCCATCGGTTTCTTACAAAACTTCAACTATATCCGACGACCTTGGTTATTTATCTCTTTTGGTGACTGTACCTATTAATATTCTAAGTTTGTAGTATAGCATAACATGTAAGATAAAAATATTAGGTTTTAGATTTGCAATCAAGATACAAATCTGATAAACGTTTCACCTTAGATGAAAGGTTCATTGATGATGATGAGGAAGAAACGAATCACGAGAAAAATTACAATGATGAAGAAGTAGAATTAGGAACTGCAGATGAGAAGGCTAAACAAATGAATATACTACAAGACGTGCTTGGTGTTACTATCAAACAACGGTACACAGAAAATGATAGCAAAAAAAACAAGTAAGTGAAACTAATCATCGTTCAAAGCCAATTTTAAACATTGGTCTCCATATCTAACCATTATGTGAGAAGGGAATTTGTTCACTATACAAACTAAAACTTAATACCTACGATTTTTTTGCAGACCTAAACTAGGGATGCTACGGTTTGACCCCTTGCAACCTGACCATGCAAAATTTTTGGCGCCAGTTGAAACCAAACCAGAACCAACTAAGAAGTCTAAAAAAAAAGCTAAAGATAAGCAAGAAGATGTAAAAGAAATACAACAGCCTGAAGGACCGAAAATCGAAGTTTCTAAAGAACAATTTTACAAAGTCAGTGATGCATTAAAAGAAGCCATTGCACAACCCAGTACCTTTAGTTTAAGAAGTTTGTTTGGAAATAAAGAAAATGACGATGATGGTTCGTGATATATTCCAGAAACCACTTTGTGGCTTATAATAGAATCTAGGTAATATTATTTTACTCAATTACACATTGCCTTTTTTCCAGGTCCCCAAGAACAAGAAACTGACTACATACCACTTGAAGCTCCAAAAGCAAAGAAAGTAAAAAATCCTCTAGATCGTAAAGAAAAGAATCCCTTCGTATATGATTCATCTGATTCAGAAACTGAGGAGGCAGATGCACAAGAGGTTAAAACAGAGCAGCAACCAGCACCGGCCATTGAAACTAAAGCTGTGTGGAAAGAAAACTTGTTCTTCTCCAAGTTTGATCAGCGTCTCAAAGGTAGTTACGAAATATTGTCAAACTAGCTGCACCCCGCGGTTTCACCCGTATAAGTCTTGATCCCGTGGGGGATAAGAATATCGGGATAAATAGTATCCTATGTCCTAATCCAGGTCATGGTCATCGAAATCATTTCAGCTGTTTTAGCTTAAAGGGGATTCAAACATACAAAAAGTCAAATCTTTCCTCTTTATAATATTAGTTTAGAAAAAATCCTTATATCACTATTCGCTTTTTTTATAGTAGTTTATGTCTACGAAACGGCACGGGACTATAATAATAATAATCGTTTATTTGCCTGAAATATGGTGCATACACTGCATACTTCGAAGACACAAAACATACACACAACAAACATTTTTCATTTTGAATTCCATAATTTCTTTCAGAGGGCTTAGCTTTCTTCAGTAAAGCACCAGAGAACGAAATACAAAAAGAAAGGAGAGAATTGAAGTCTTTGATGAAGAAACGAATTTATAACAAGGACAGAAAGAATCAAATGTTCAAAAAGAAAATAGGAGGCAAGAAAAAATCTATGAAAAAACCATATAAAAATAAAAGTTAACCGTGTCCCATGTTTGTTCAGAAATTTTACAAATTACATATTTATGCTGTACAAGTTTGTTTCAATTTAGTATTAGGAGTCATACTATGTAGTATGGACCTTAGTTTACTTCAGTATCCATGTTGGAAGGGATCGCTAGCAGTTTATGGTTCCTACGATTGGTATAGGTATATTGGTATACTAGGTGAGATTAACTGGTTAAATGCTGTAATTACAGGAACAATTTCAAAGCCATTGTCTCGCGTGGATCCACGTTCACCGTGGCATACAAAGGTTTAAAGTAAGCCAGTAATACGGTGGAACAAACATGTTCGGCAAGCGCATCTGGAGGCTCGACTTGCTTTTCAGAATTGGGTACTATGTGGTGAACCAAAAGTGGGTAGTTTGTATACTATACTACCATGAGAGAGAAAAAAAGAGTCTAAAAGTAAATTAAAGTGGTGTCAGGAGAATAGGGAGCAAATCAAAATATACAAATAATAAATATAATAGCATCCTGTCACGACAAAAAGGATTTTGTTAAGTTTTGGAAGCACAATAGCCAACTGAAGTGCAGGTCGATCCTTCCTGCGAGTGTCGAGGGTGTTAGTGAGCCTGCATCCATTGCAAACTTGTTCAAGAATCACTTTGCTGTGAAGTCCCCTTTAAGTGCAATGGGAGAGGCCTTGGCGGCTAGGGAGCCAGCAATGGGATCGCTAGTAAGGGTTTTAGCGAAAGAAATAGCGGCAGTGTTGAGAGGTATGAAGCGCGGGAAATCATCTGGGCACGATTATCTGAGCATCGAGCATTTGCTAAATGCGGGGGTGCATATGCACAGAGTGCTGGCTTTGTTTTTTAATTTCTATTTCTCACACACGTACCTACAGCACGATCTAATGAAGACCTTGGTTATGCCCATTATAAAAAATCGCACTGGGGACGCTTCGGACATAAACAACTATAGGGCCATATCGTTGGCTACGGTAATTGCAAAAGTGTTGGACAGTGTGCTGGACAAACAGTTAAATAAAAATCTGTCGCTACACGATGCCCAATTTGGCTTCAGAACGGGTCTGTCAACAGTGTCAACTGAACATGCTATTCTCTGTCTCAAGCACACTGTTCGATACTACACGGACAGGAAAACCCCTGTGTATGCATGTTTTCTTGGCCTATGAAAAGCCTTCGATCTGGTGTCCTATGGTGTTTTGTGGAAGAAGTTGTATGAGGAAACGACGCTTCCGGGTGAGTTGGTTGAATTGTTTAAATATTGGTACGGCCATCCAACCAGTATGGTGAAGTGGGCAGGGTCGCTTTCCGATCCGTACGGGCTGGAGTGTGGAGTCAGGGAGGGAGGTCTGACTTCACCGCAACTCTTTTGTCCCTATATGGATCGGCTGCTTCGTGAGCTCAGCGGCACTATGGTAGGTTGTTCAATTGACGGAACAATTGTCAATAACATAAGTTACGCCGACGCATCGTGCTGCTGGCCCCATCAATCAACGCCCTCAGGACACTGTTGTTGGTTTGTGAGTGATATGCGGAGGCCCAGGGTCTTAGATATAATGTTAAAAAGAGCGAGTGCCTGATGTTCAAAGCAGGTACTAAGACCTATGCTGTACCACCTATCACACTCGCGGGAACCGCTCTAGAGTGGGTGACGTCCTTCAAATATCTGGGGCACTATGGGTCACTGCTACACAGACCGATAACATTGACATGCAGAGGGAACGTAGGGCGCTGTCAGTCAGGAGCAATATGTTGATCCGTAGGTTTGCGAGGTGTTCAAGTGATGTAAAGGGTACTCGGCTTAGGGCATACTGCCAATCTTTATATACTTGCAGCCTATGGGTCGACTATACGCAGCGGGCTTATAGCACCTTGCGAGTCCAATACAATAACGCATACAGGGCACTGATGAGACTGCAGCGCATCAGGGATGTTCGCTGAGGCACGTATCTAGATGACTTCAATGCTATTGTTCGAAAACGTATCCTGATGTGGCGGGTGCGTGGCAGCGCCAACAGCCTCATGATGACCGTATCGGATAGGGCTGATGGCCTTATATATGGAAACACTGGACGAGGACGATAGTGTTGCCGTCAAACCGTGCCCAGAAGTAGTGTGTTATTGTGTATTTGTGTTATTGTGAATGATGAATTATTATTATTATTATCGTCTCTGACATGTTTTAGAATTTATTGATTAATTGACAGAGGTATATGTACTAACACTAGTTTGTAAGTTGTTTATGTCATTCATTACTAAAATAAGTGGATTGTACATACTGATCTGACAAATAAATTATTATTATTGAAGTGAAAACTTCTTTAGAGGTGTTGTGCACTTTTTTGTGATGGGTCAAAAATGTTAAACTCGCGTCAGGACACGTGACCTGATTGAAAATTCGTAAGACGGAGCTCGTGTCAGGACACGTGACCTGATCGAAAATTCGTAAGACGGATGGAGAGTAGACCGCATTCCAAAATATCAAAAATGCACAACGTTAATATTCAAGTTTTCACTTCTGCCAGCACTCCCGGAGTGCAACCCGTTTTTATATTTTTATTATTTTAGTTGTCTTTGACGTATCTCGGGACCCTGGGGTCCCGGACCTTTGAAAGGCGTACTATGGGACGAAGCTAACTCGCAGAGTATTATTATTATTTCCTTTATTACATTGTAAACATATAAATTATATTTTTAAATATTAGAATATAAAAGTATAAAAACATTTAAAAATATCGATCGAGTTCATCAGTATCATCGAGTTATTGACGGCAGCAATAGATTCAGGTCATCAAGCTAATGTCATAAATACAGATTTCAGCAAGGCTTTCGATCGGGTTTCGCATAAAATTCTCATTGATAAATTAAGAACTTATGGTACCTATTGCTGGACCTTTACTCTCATGGTTGAGTTCGTACTACCTTGAGAACAGAACTTTCTTTGTAGTAGTCCAATGGCTTTCGATCAACCGTCAGACACATATCCTCGGGCGTGCCACAAGGGTCTCTTTTGGGGCCGGTTTTATTTAACTTTTTTGTTAATGATATTCCGAACTGCTTTAGTCACTGTAAAATTTTTATGTTTGCCGATGACTTAAAATTCGTCAAAATAGTTAAATCTAAGCGCGATGCCTCTGAATTACAAAGCGAATTGGATGAATTGGTAATATGGTGTCAAATAAACCAGATGCTTCTAAATTCTAGCAAATGTTACCATATAAAATTTACTAGGAAACATCATCTTATAGACCAGGATTATTATATTGATGGCGAAAAAATAAAGGAATTAGATGCAATAAGAGACCCTGGCGTCATATTTGATCAGAAACTAACTTTTGTCCGTCAGATAGATAATATAGTGAAAAAGTCTTCCAAAATGCTGGGTTTTATTATCAGAAACACAAAACAATTTAAAAACTGTAGAACAAAAATTATTCTTTATAATTTTTTGTGTCGAAGCATGTTAGAGTATTGTAGCGTGGTCTGGCGGCCACACTTTGCTACTCACTCACTGCGTCTTGAGCGTGTACAAAAACGGTTTCTGGGGCACCTGACCTATGCCAGCGGTTTGTCCAAGAAAATACATTCATATAGTGATAGGCTCAAACCTTTTAATGTGGTTTCTCTTGACAAACGTCGACGACTGAATGACGCGATGTTTGTATGTAAAGTCATGGCTCATAAAATTGACTGTCTGCAAATATTAAATAATTTTAACTTCCGTGCCCCCTCCAGAATTCCTCGCAATCCTATAACACCACTCTACCCTCCGCAGAGAAGAGAACGGTTCTGGGTGCTAACTCTCCCTACGCGAGGTTTAGCAGGGTTGTGAATGACTGCAGTGATCGGATCGACCTCCATTTTGACAGTTTAGGCAAATTGAAAACCAGTTTTTACAAGTATCTCTCCGAATATTGAGTTTCTTAACCCTGCTCGCATCTCACTTGGTGGGTGAATTTAGGCTACATGTAACTTATTTTTTGTAGTAGGTAGGTACCTAGTTTTGTTTAGCGGCTCCCATAGAACAAACGCGATTTTTTTGCTCGATATCAATAATGGCAACAGGTAGGCACTTGAAATATTCACAAAATACTCAGTTGTATTTTAATCTGTTTTGATTTTGATTTTGTTTTAATTTGTTTGTTTTAATCTAGTTTAACCAATTTATTAAGCTCTAATCTGTGCAACTTACACAAACATACATAGGTACATACACACACACAACACAAACGCATATACATTTCCAGTCTTTTCTTGCTATTTTTTGTTACTTACGACAACGATTTGTGTACATGCAGAGTTTATCTATAATGATTGTTGCACTCTATTCCGATTTGTTTGAACCAAATAAATACCTACTTAAATGAATTAAAATTATTGGTCTCAAGCACTACTGGCTGGCGCCAGTTCTCTTTAGCCTAGGAGAGCGGGGTGAGGCCCTTGTCCACCGCGACTAGGTACATCTCAATGCATCCCCACGTCGGTTTCTAGGAAATATTCCCTGAGACTGCATATCTCGCGATTGTGGAGGGTTTAAAAAGCCTCGACCTCCACACTTTCGCGGGATATACAGCCTCATTACCGACGACCGTGGGTGATGCATTCGATTTGCAGTCAGCAGCGTCCGGAGCCTCCTATCCAAGGCGTCTAGTTCGATTTGAGTCCATTTGAGCAGGTATGCCGAAAGAGTACATCAAAACCGGCATGACCCAACTGTTGAAGGCACGCACCTTGTTTCCGCCTGATAGAAGACTATTAAGTACTTTTTTCAGGAGGCCAAAGAAGCGCTCCTTCAGCGATTGCTTCATGTCAGTAACATTGATGCCTAACGCTTCCGACATAGGTACCCAAATACTTACAGGTTTCGGATGCGGAGAGGGCTCTAAGGTTTGTGGAATCCGAGAGTTGGGTTCCCACGGATTCCGCAATCTCCCCTCGCTTTACATGCATGACCGCACATTTGTCCACACCAAATTCCATCCTGATGGCGCTACTGAAAGTTTCAGTTACTTTCAGTAGCTCCATCAGTTACAAATTGTTTGGAGCAAGCTCCATCAGTTACAAATTGTTTAGGTCATCCATGTAGAGGAGGTGCGATATAACCTGAACACCTCTCCTCAACCGATAGCCTAGACCTGACTCCTCCAGCAGTGTGCTTAGAGGATTCAAGGCTAAGCAGAACCAATGCGGACTCAAACTGTCACCCTGAAATATACCTCGCTCGATCCTTATCGGTTCGCTATTCCTCTGAATATTTCGACATCCTGGATAGCGAAGGACCGTCCTCATACACGACATCAGGAAGGTACGCAGAGTTGCATCTACTTTATACAAATCCAGCACCCTCATGAGCCATGTGGCACCGAGTCAAAGGCCTTAAAGAATCTATCCAACGGGAACGACGAACCTGTTGGCTAATGGCCATATCAATGAGGAGTAGCTCCTTAGTACCGCGAGACCCATTCTTACATCCGTATTGACAGGCAGACATAATGGAGTTGGTGTCAATATGTTTGTTAATTTTAGCTCTCAAAATGGATGTAAGAACTTTATAGACCGTCGGTAAACACGTGATCGGCCTATAATTTTTGGGTTCCGCGGTGCTACCTGATTTATGGAGCAGGTGGGTAACTCTTGTCGTTAGGAATTGGGGTAGCGAACCAGACTCCAAAGCAGTCTGGAACTGAGATGCCAAGCGAGCGTGCGACCTTGAGAACCATTTAATCCAAAAGTTGTGCAGCCCGTCCGGCCTTGAAGACTTCCAGTTAGGTAACGGACGGACTGCACGAGCTACATCTTGGGGGCAGATGGTAATAGCCTCCATTTCTGTTATTGGATCACAGGCTCGCTCGACTTCTCCGAGCCCAATCACCTTCGGTGTGACTGACAGGCACGGACCAGATACTACGCCAAAACGAACACATGGCATCATCATCCGACAGGCACGTGTCAGCCACACCTTGGTCCGGTCGCTCCCAACCCCTATAAACCCACCTTTCATCGTCCTGGAAGGTGCAATTCTGAGTGTATCGCTCTACTCGCCGCTTATACCGACGAATACGGATCGCCCATGCATACACTTTCTGCTTCAGGAATTCGATGCGCTCTGCGACACAAGACAAATAGTCTTGAGGACTGGTATCAGGCCCTGAGAACGCCCGTTTCACAAAGCGCATCACTCTAGGGCGAGTATTGCCCTCCCTGAAGCAGATTAGTTTACCGATGAGCGCCCTGGCCCCACCAATACGTCGTTTAATCCTGCACTGCCAAGCTGGTACGGCTGGTTTCGGTCGTGTAGCTCTAGTCATTGGCAAATTTGACGTGAGCTACACGACATGCCGCTACAGCCGCGCAATATAGAATCGAATGAGTATCGATGAGGTCTTCGCAGGTATCAAAATAATTTGACAACTGAAAATCCAGGACAGCCACCAGCGCCCTATTTTTGTTATGCATGGGCTAACGAGGTAAGCGTGGCCTAAGTTCAGGCGACATGAACCGATATTCCTGAATCGCACCCTCCAAGGCACTCTTCAATTCCTCATTGCACTGGGTACTTACGTTTGCAGCCCTGTCATTACCTACTCCCCTCGTCAGCATGACTTGTGTTGGACTGCGGTGGTACTACAGCAGTCTGCGACTGGGGGGCGATGACATGGCTACTCTGCATTTCATTTCGCAGGCGATCAAGTACAGTGTCATCTAGCATGTGATTACGCTGGATGACCCGCACCTGATGCAACAGTTTTGTGCCGTAACATTGACAGCTGGCTCAAGCACCTGAAAAAGATAGACCGTCCGAACACGGTACGCAGTCAGATTGCTTCCTCCCTCTGTAGCCCCATAGTATGAGTGCATGACATTTTCAATGATGGATCGTGTCCATCTCATGCGCTGCACACTTTCGCCGGGAGCTGGGACCCTATCAGAAGCCAGTGGGCCTCGAGGTCCTAAGATAAACTAAAACTTTATTAAATAACACATTTTGCAAAAATTTAACCATTAGTCACTATTTTTAACAATTGGTTGAGTTTAACTACGGATCAAAAAACCGGCCCTTAGAGAATTTTGCATGTCAGTAATCTAAATGTCTATGACTAATCACATAACAATAATCAAAATTATTATTGGAACTCAAGTATAATACGTAAAAAAAAAAAGCATTGGCTAACAACATTTTTTATTTAAACTGTATTCAACTTTTTACAAACTAACGCTTCTTCCATGTAGGCTTCTTCCTGGCTCCAGGTTGACCTGGCTTCTTACGTTCACGTCTCCTAAAATCTCTTGTCAGTAAGCCAGCTACTTGCATTTTCTGTAATGCTTCTGCATCTACAAAACTGCGCAGACCCCAAGCTATGCCCCATCTTATAGCCCCTGATTGCCCAGAAGGGCCTCCCCCTTCAATGTTACATTCAACATCAACACGGTCTTGCATTCCAGTGAATATCAATGGAAACATGACTTGTTCTCTTGACTGAACATCCTCAAAGTAAGTCAAGTCTTTACCATTGATTGTGATCTTGCCAGTGCCAGGAGTTCTAACAGTAACATCGCCTCTAGCTTTCTTTCTCAAACATTCATATGTCGTAATAAAAGCTCGTCCTTCAGCATCATAACCTGGCTTGGGAATTTCTAGGGCAAATTTTTGTGAAGAAAGGGGTTTTCTATACTTCTCAATAAATTCCTTTACTTTGTAAGAATGTGGCAATGAAGCCAACCTCTCCATAACTAGCTTGAAGTTATTATATTCTAAATCAGTTATGGTTTCCACTAATACCTGTTCTAGTTGCTCCTTTGTCAACCAGACACTAGTGTTCAGGTCTAGGCTTCCGTTGGGATCACCTGTAGCTTTTTTCCTGATTATTTTATCTTGGAAACTGTACAATTGCTGAATATTTTCAGCAGCATCATACATAAGCTTAAAGAAACTGGGCTTTCCAGTATAGAACAAGAAATGGTGCGGTCTGCCTGCTTCATCAAATTCAGCTGCTTTTCGTGATGGGAATACTTCTTCTGGAGATTTCATAAGGGGTCGTGCAGCTGGATCGTAAATGCCGCTGGGAAATAAATATTCGATAGCACGGTCGACATCCTTTTGGGTAAAAGTTTCAGGATCTTCACCCATCATATTAGCAAGATGTCGCTTGCCAATATTATATTCAAACTGCTGTCTTTTCATGAACTCGTCATGCTCTTGAGACCTATCCAAGTAAGCTTTCATAGCTTTACTGGTCTTCTTCTTCTTGCTTAAAGTTTCCCAATCTGTTAGGTCTTTAAGGGCATTATTGGAACTTGTGGCAGTCACTTTCGTGCTATAATTATAAACATTACACACAATCGGGTTTCTAAACTGGACACAAAAAGATTTTGTGTGAGGAAGAAGTTGTTTTATAATTACAAGAGACATTTTCGTAGTATTAAAATACATTTAATATATTATCTTTTCATTTTTCTTCCTAAACGCACCCTATATTAATGTTTATAGTAAAGTGATTAGAATATCAATCCCAATCCATAAAACACTGAGAATAAGATTATAACCAATCACTTTAAGATTATAACCTAAAATGTAGGAATTTGACATGCCATTATTGCCAGAGACTACATTCAACTACATTCACAGAAATCACAGAGCATCAATCATACTAAAGAAGTAACGTCCCCACTACAAGCCGCGCGGCCTTTTGAGGCCCCGAGTACCGGCCTCGCAGGGTTTTTGTGTTTTCTTGCAACGCGTCCTCAGAGCCTTGCAGCCTGCCTCGAATGCGCAGTTGCTTTCGAGATTTACGAAGAAGAGGACGTGCTTTTAGCTTCAGCAGCATTTATAAGTAGTAATACATGTAGCAATCTCCACATTGCTTTTGTTTTTATTTTAATAAACAACAACTCCGACAGTCCCACAACACCGTTCGCTCCCAATACAAATCAATTAATAAAAGAGTCCACTCCATTTTAGCACGTATTAACACAATTCGTTGAAGCGGCAGTCACAACGGCACTGACTGCCGATTGGCCGCGCTGACTGCTCATCCCCACTACCCAGAGCTGCGCGGCTTCTTTTGAAGTAGACCGACAACCGGGGGGTTGAGCGAGGGCAACCGCGCGGCTTGGCCTCACGGAGCTGCGCAGCCCTAGTAGGGACGCGCCTTAACATTACTTCTAACGAGCTGTCTGTCTCACTGTCGGTCTCAAGTCTGCTGGTGCTCTGCTGGGAGGAGGAAGTTGTATCTCTGGGTCACTGACAAGCACTTGACAAGTACCGATGGAATTAGTAAGTATTGTAAAGTATTAGGCCGGCCTGGCGGCCGCACATTATATCATACACACGACAACATATCAACCTATACGTCTCCAGAATAAGCTGACTTCTAATTGTATGAAAAGCTCAATAGCATATACAATGCGAGGTCAGCTAAAACTGGTAACGTATAGCTTATGTCGTACTACGAATTTATTCTGAATTAGACTGAGTAGGCAGATATCTAAGTCGTGTCCGTTAATATTGCATTGAAACATTTTTTTGAAGCCGATGCATCATAGATTTTGGCGTCACTTGTCTCGATGTCTCTTTCGATATCACATAATTGTGCTACCCCGTACATATGTGACTTCCACAAAGTATCACATATATTTGCCGTCATTTAATAATGGATGAATCATGCAATCCGAAGGCCAATTCTCGTAAATAAAACGTTCAAAATCTAGTTGCAGTCTCATCTCGGCGACAAACAAATGTCAAAAACTTGACAAAAATTTAGGGATTTTAGGGGTATATTTGACAGATTGGGATTCCCCCTCAGATAATAGTGCCGAGCTGTTCCTATTAATATATTTATGCTTGTGACTGTATACAGGGTGTCCCGAAACTCAACGATAATCTGGTACCGGGCGACAGGCCAAGGTATACCAGTTATGAAAAAAATAAGAAAAAAAAAATCTTTTTTTCCAACATGGAGTGTCAAAGTTAACTGACAATAATTTTGTAAACCCGTCAAAACTTAATTTATTTTACTTATTTAACAATGTTTATTACTTTGATTTGTGGTTGCGATTAATAGCACTGTTATTTGAGATTACATTATTAAAAAAATCACTGTAAAATTTTAAAATATTGTGATCACAGTACTTTAAAATGTCTATTATCGCTTGACTAAGTGACATGGATTTTTTTTCTTATTTTTTTCATACTGGTATACATTCGCCTCTCGCCCGGTACCAGGTTATCGTTGAGTTTCGGGACACCCTGTATAAGCTAATAGCCAATTGTCATTTAATTTATCACCAAGTGTAAATAGATGATCGTGTTAATAATATTGTAAAAGAAATAAATTTATGAACATTCTTATTAGAGAAATAAAATAAAACACGAGAGCCCATAGCCAATAATTATTATAATGTAACATTAAAAAGTGACGAAGACTTAAAAGACTTGACTGTACATGGCAAGCATTACTAGAATTTGTCTAGTTTTTTGTTTTTGTTGTCTATGTTCATTTTTGAATTCGTACATACCAACGGATACGCGTTCTGATTGGCGTGTGCGTGCGTGTGTATGTGTATCAAACTCATAAAAAAGTAACAAATCAAAATGGATCGACCGTTACAGTGGAAAGTTTATTTTTGTTTATTGATAAACGAAGAAAGTGTTTGATTGGGTTTATTGAATTACAGAGTACTGTGAAAACCTTTCGGGGCTAGAATATAAACAAATATTCAAAATGACAGACAGTGAGAGCGACACATTTAGCAACGTTTTTAACTTCCAGAATGCTAACACAGTGAGTATCTAACGTATCTTATTTATGATTTTTTTACATTTGGTATTGATAGAGACAGAAAATCAAGAAGTTGGGACCGGAATATACACAAAGTTTGCCACAAAAATATTGTTGTATTTTCTAACATTATTTTTATTTCTTCAATAAACTGCTTACGGCAATTTTTCTTGTCCATAGGATCACCCGGGAATCCAAAACAGTTTTTATGTTACTGTAAAATGAAATTACTCTAAGACTGTAAAGTTCAAACTAAGTAGTACCGAGTCGAAGTTATTTTGTTATAATGCAAAAATCTTTATCTTACAGACTGTAAATGCAAAGGGTCCAAACACGAATTTTAGTTGTCGAAATCCAATGACATCAATGTATAATAATATGTCGCGCAACTATGAACGACCAAGGTATGCAGAGTCTGCTTACGATCAAAGGAGTATGTACTATAGACGAGAGACTTCGCCGATGTCTATTCAAAGTGCTTGTGATGTACGGGCACGAAACTTCCAACATTATGGTGGCATGAGCTCCCGGCAGTCGCTGTTCAATGGCAGAAGTGGTTCACCAATGTCCATGAGGAGTATAGGTATATTGATTCAACTCATATGAATAGTTTTAGTAGTATGTACTTATGATCTGTTTACAATTTAATAACAAGAAGTAAAGAATATAATGATGGTTTTTATTATAAATACGATAGTCGGTATAAACATACATATTTGGTCATAGGTCCCTAACGCAGGACTTCTACATTAGTTGTTATATCTGGTGCATAGTTTCATGCAAAGTCGTTATTAATGGTTTCGATTGTAGTCAAATTATAGTATTAACATATTCTTAGGTATTGAAGGCATAAGCCTCATATTCTTTCTACCATGCTCCATAGTTTAAAGCCAGCAAGTTATTTGGTTAATTTTATACAATAAGTATGCTTCAACAAAATTTTCAGATTCATCTGCTAGTGTCAGTGCAGCAGATATAGCTTTTGCATTCAAGAATGTCAAGTTCAACAAAAATGATTTGAAAGTGATCAGGGATGCATACCAAAAACTATTGAAGCAGCGAGTTCGGAAAAGAATTGAAAAGAGAAGAAATATGAGACTGTTACTGAAAGGCAGAAGAAGATCAGGTGATGACTCTGGAGATCAAGCAAGTGACTCCTCTGTAAGCAGTGATGACTATAGGTCAGTTAAGACCTACAAAGAAAATATGTCCAGTAGTAGATCAGCAAGGATGGATTTGACTGACTTCAGGAAAACGATTAAAGACCGTAACATGCTTAAAGACAGTTCAGATAATTTCAGTCAAAATACTTTCAAAAATAAGTTCTCTGTTGGGTCTAGCAGTGTAAACAACACCCAAAATTTTAATAGTACAGCTATTTCAAATCAATTCAATTCAATGCCTACTCAAAAGGACAGATTTCGAAATGGATTTTTACTGCCTTCTCAAAGATTCAACAGATCAGTTGCTTCATCAGCAATATTGGAAAATGTGGAACAACCACACAAAAGTACAGAAAATAATCGATTAAACAATATGAGAAATCATTATGCCCAAAATAATCACAAACAAACGAACTGTCCAAGTGGTAGTGAAGAAGAAGAAATATTCCCAGAAACGACTGGCAGAGACAAAAGTACTTTCAATATTGATCCTCAACGTAAAAGGAACCTTGACAGTGAAGATGAATCTAGTCTTCCAGTCAGTAAGAAAAGCAGAACAAAATCTCCAGCTAAAAATGCTCCACACAATAAAAGAGCTCCACCAAAGCTGAAGAATATTAATTCTTCCAACAATAACATTGAATTATCAAACAGCTTTGAATTTGCAAAGCCTGCATTACCTGTAAGAAAATCTAAGCCGAGAGTACAAGAAAAGCTCATTGCCAAATCTGCACTACCTCTAACAGATTTCTTGGAACCAATTCCTAATAAAATACAAGAGAATGTACAAATTTCACAGCCATCTAACTTGCAAGAAAAATCAAACGACAATCTAACTCAACTTGACCAATCAGAAACTACGCAAAATAGTAATGTGTCTTCACGGCCAAGCTTTATCAAAAGAAAGCTCTTCACACAAAACCTAGATGTTGGAGAGAAAGCTAATCTGAGCACTGATGCTACAAACAGTCCGCAGAGTAGCGTTTATTCATTACAAAAGGAGAAAAATAAGTCAAGAAAATTGGTTACGAATCAGTCATGTCTAAACAGAGAAGTAGAAGATGATAATAATCTATTAGACTTGATTCACAAAATAGTACCACCTGACCGTATGAACATTACTAACCAAACGACTATAAGCCAAAACAAAAGCTATGTAAAAAATAAGAAAGATAACTCTAAATGGGATGTAACGTCAGTGATTTCAACATGCAATGAAGATGATGTAAGCGATACATTCACTGACGAAGAAATATTTGAAGCAGATAATACTATAAAACCTACTGCTAAAAATAAAGACGTAAATTCTAAAGCAAAGCCTATTGATAAACTTGTAGCCAAAACACTAATACCTCAAGAGTGCCATGTAATATTGAAAAAGTTAGAGAGCAACAATACTGTGCAAAAGCAAGTTGTGAACCAAAACTTTAACCTAACACATAACAGTGAGTATAACACAGTTTTATTTTTATTATCCATAAAATATAAAGTCGTACTTAATCTTGACTTTGATTTGTTTTATATTTAGCAATGGGTGTAATTTACCTGAAATAAATGAACTCAAAATGGTAAAACAAAACATTCTGAGGTAACCGGCATGTCCTAGAACCAAAAATTCGAAGACATGTGAGTGTGGCATCCGTCAACTCACACTGGGCCCGCGTGGTGGACTATGTCCCGCTCACTCTTACAGAGAGGAGGCCTGTGTCCCATCAGTAGGAATGTTATAGGCTGATTATACTATGGAAATGAATTTATTATTTTCACATATTTCGGAACCATAGAGCCCTTTGAAGGCGTACGAGGAGCCGATGCCAACTCACATAGGCTGGTTGGACACTTCTAATGGAATTATTTTGTGTTAATCATTCTTATTTTTATTTCAGATGATACAAAAAACAATCCCAAGAATTTAGTTAAAACATTTTGGGATACAGATTTTGAGAGTGATGCAGAATGCCAGACAGTATTGCCACGGATTCATGTAACGGATCTCTTCAAAAAAGGTTTGAAGTAGTTATGTATACTAATTAAATTAATAATTGCCAATATGTTTTTCTTCTTACTATGTTAAGGAGTAATTTGTTTGCCAAATATCTGAATATTTTGTTTTTTTTTCAGCTAATGCAACATTAGACACTTCAAAACAAAATTTCAAGAATTCTATTGGCTACGCAAGAAGCGAAATCTCCAAAAAATCTCCGGATGTACCAAAACATTTAAATAACTCTTTGCTGAACAACACCGTTAATAACTTCAACAGCATGCGTAAACTGAATACCAGTACTCTTAGCGTCAGATCACATCGCACATCAAAGAAAAAAAAATGCTGTAATGAAACATGTGCTAACGAAATTAAATCTAAACTTGACGCTACGGTTGATAAAAAGAAAGACAATACTGAAGAACCGGCTAAAAACAATGTAGGAATGATTAATTCAAAAACAAAAGTTCTTCAATGCAAAAAGTCTACAGATATCCCTCAATCAAAATTAAATAAACAAAACGAAATAAATAGCACCGTTGCTAAAGAAAAGAAGTTAATCAAAGATAAACAAGCCATTAGTCCAAAAAACAAACCGAAGAAATCTGAACCAAAATCCAAGTCGGAAAAATCAAGTAGTGTCAATAATAAAAAATCGAAAGGGGAAGCACAAAATAATAAAACTGCAATTAATAAAGCAGAAAAGCCTAACAAGAGCACACAAGTAAAAAATGACCATAAATCTAAAATTCAAAATGATAAACAACAAAAAAAGAAGCTGAAAACTAAAGGTAACCCAAAACCAAAATCAGATTGTCACAATGATAGTAAGCAGTCAAAGAAAAATAAACCTGTATTGCAACCAACTTATTTAAATCTAAACAATACTATAGAAACTACACAAAATGCTAGCTTTATAAGTGGACGCCCAATAAGGTCGTGTCGGACCCCCAACCAGACTAGATCCATAGAACTTTCTGGATCTGCACAGCTAAACAATACTTCTGTTAGTATCAACAGGAGCCTTCGTTCTAGGGTCATCAATTTATCATCATCCATTGAAAATATCACTATCAAAATCAAACCTAAGAATAAAAAAAACAAAACTATTTCACAAATTAATACGCGGAAGAGTGACGTATCATTTTCGATAGGGTCAACGGAACAGACCCCTGTGCCCAAAAAAACATCTGCACGAAGTAGAGCAGATTTTTTCAAAGGTAAAAGAAAATGAAGAATCGTTAAATGTTATATTTTATCTGTAGTTAATAGTTTTATGGCCAGCGCTCACTGATTAGCAAAATGCTTGAACAGGCTGGAAAAAATTTCATTGATAAATAAATGATGAACTCATACACAGAGAATACTTGCTATTTATTAAGTACTATAATATTTACATAATATATAAGCTAACAGACTTAAAATAATATGTACATGTATACAAAAACGAGGGAAAAGAATCGTAGGGCATTGTCCGCATCACTGTCAATAGGCAAAGTGCCCAAAAGGCTGGCAGCATTGCCCCGTTGTATGGCGATGCTGATTAAATAAATTATTGAATTTTATTCTTATGCTTAGCTTTCTATGCTGTTTTAACTATTTATCGTCACGTGGCTTTGTAGTGGAATCTCTAGCATATCATTTTTGTTAGCAACCCTTATGACATTGTGTGTGTATGCTATTTTTAACTGTATTTTATTGTGATTGAGTTCATTATTGAGCGTTTTTTTGCTCAGTGTGCGCTGACCCTCAATGTGTTAAATAATAATTAATTATGTTTAATCTACAAACCAGCCAAGTGTACCGGCACTTGTTTATTTTGTTATATAGCTCTTTATACAAGATTTTAATGTAGTATGAATTTATTATATTATGTATTGTGTATTGATGAATAATGTAATGTAAGGTTCCACAGAAAAAACCCAAGCCAATAACCAAATGTCTTTTATAAATTACATGACGTCACGGTTGGCGCAGTGGCTGAGCGATCGACTGCTGCGCTGCGTGTCGCGGGTTCGATTCCCGCACGGAACAAATATTTGTATTGCCTACAGGTAGTGGTTCCGGGTCTGGCTGTTTGTGTATGTGAGTTTAAATGTTTGTAAACTCACCCACGATACAGGAGTAATTCCTAGTGGGGCAAAGTTAAAAAAAAAACAAAAATTTTCTTAACAATTCCTATCGCTGTATCTGGTAGCTAACATGTTTTTGGTCAGATAACTAAGCTTTTATTACCATATTTTTTGTAAAATTGATAAATTAGCCAGCTTATGTTATACATCATCTTACAAATATCCTAAAACCATATTTTTCAACTCTTACAGTACAATTACAGATGTATGTAAGCGTCGTGGGCGCACTTTATAAGAACGTTAACTCTTACAGTTGTTGCGTCTTACACTGACGTGTAGCAAGAGTAATTTACCCATAAAGAAGTCTTATCAGTGCCATTCTAGATGTAATTCTCTTTGTATTCCTCTCTGTAACGTAGGTGTATTTAAAAAGTGTGTTGAGGCGCATTTCGAAAATAATAAAACACTTTAAATTGAAGTGTTTGTGTCATTTCTACATTTCTCTTTCAAAGCCAACTTGTTAATAGTAACAGGTTAGCTTCGTCGTTTTTAGGTTCCCTACCTCAAAAGGAAAACGGAACCCTTATAAGATCACTTTGTTGTCCGTCTGTCAAGGCCCTTTTTCTCAGGAACGCGTGAAGTTATCAAGTTCAAATTAATATCAAGGGCTGAGATACGGGCGTTTATGTTGTATATTTTGACTCGCAAGGGAATCAATTACGTACCTACAGTACGGTTCCCTCGGTGCGAGAGTCCGACTCTCTTGACCGGTTTTTTTTTTGTCAGCTCCCGTCTCGAATTAGAGAAAGGCAGATTAGTCTTGCGCATAATTATTAGTTTGCGTACCGTATCGAACCTCAATCAATGTTATCGTGAAACACACAAGTCCAAAACCCGAAAATTTTGTAAATAATTTAAAAAAAGGATATTATGGTTAAAACTTTACTATGCCTCTCAACTGTGGGAAAATCAAAATTTGGTTTATAACAATAGATAAAAACTTTTTAACAAAAAAATGAAACCGCCGTAAAAACTGAAAAGCAAAAATAAATAAACCTTTTTTTATTTAACCTTAATAACTAAGTTCTTGAACTAATGTAATTATACCTATGTAATTTTGAGTCGGCGCAAAACAATGATAAACAAAGATCACTAAATTGCCTTAAATTTACACGGCGCCGACTCAAAATTATTTAGGTATACTTAAATTAGTTTTAAAAAAACCGGTCAAGTGCGTGTCGGGCCACGCGCAGTGTAGGGTTCCGTAGTTTTTATAACAGCCAAGTGCGGGTCGTATTCGCTGACTAATAGTTTCGTACCATTTTTTTTTGTTTCCGGGGTGGATAATCCTCATGGATGTCCGCCGCCCTGGGGCGGGTGACGGTGCCTGTCAGACTCTTACTGACTAAAAACCACCCCGGTGTTCCATATCACACCTACGCCGGGGGTCACGGGAACGTACGATCCTTCCGCAACCCCCGACTGGTGCCGGCCCGACACCGCGGGCCTCCTCGGGTCAGGGGGGGGGAGTGAGGTGTTAGTCTCCCCCCGCGACGTCTAAGAGGGGCGCGCGTGGAACA
Source organism: Apamea epomidion (assembly GCA_947507525.1). Lineage (NCBI taxonomy): Eukaryota > Metazoa > Arthropoda > Insecta > Lepidoptera > Noctuidae > Apamea > Apamea epomidion. The sequence continues at coordinate 9,095,605 of OX382242.1, read as the reverse complement.
CTACGCGCCGCCACCTCGGGTCCTGATGTGTGGGGGGCAACGGACGTCCCCGAGTCCGTCGCCCCTGGACCCATTTAGGGGGGCCGGAAGAAGAGGGCGTTGTCCGCCCTCCGCCGACGCCCGGTGCGCCTGCTGCGGTCCGGGTGAGTGGACGAGATCTCCCTCTCCCTTTCCGCAGCCTCCTTCTGCGAGACGACTGTTTCGCAGAAGGAAACCACCGCGTCCCAGGACTCTTCGCTGCCGACCATCGACTCGACCACGGCCGGCAGCGACAGGTCACTGCCTACTTCTGAGATGAGGGCACGGCGCGGCTCCTCCCAGGCGGCACACTCTGCCAGCGTATGCCGCGCCGTGTCCTCCCGGCAGTCGACGCAGTGGTGACACCGGACGTCCGGCTCCCTGTTTATGCGACACAGGTACTTCCCGAAGCAACCATGCCCCGAGAGCACCTGCGTCACCAATAGTTTCGTACCATGCTCTAACTAAAAGCCAAACATGACTACCTAACTAATTTGACTTCCTATACAAATCCTCACCTGATCCGACAATTTTGCACGGAAAGTTTTAATTTTTTTTTTTGAGATTTTGATAAGACTTGTCATAGCCGGTGTAGCAACTGTTTTTTTTTTATAAAACTTATTTAGGAATGAAACAATAGCGCGATACTACTGACGCTTAGCGCCATCTATCGACATTTCTATGGAGTTGTTCGAAATTTTCGAGTCTAATACAATTGGTCGACTATTACTCGTAAACTTGTAAAGCCCACTTAACTGTGATAGTTTTCCTTTAAACTTCATTATATATAGGTCCTACTGCCGTAACATTTGAATTTCTAACTACAACCGTTTAGTTGGTAGAGGGGGGGACACTTGACTCTAACGAAAATTGGTACTTTAAAGCTTGATAAGTCACGAACGGTTTACTTAATCAAAAAACGGTCTTTCCAAACCCCTAATATTTTTGAAAGACCTATCCAACGATACCCCACACTATGGGAAGGACGAAAAAAAAAATTATCATCCCCACTTTAGATGTAGGGGAGGCACCCTAAATAATAATTTTTTTCAAAATTTTATTTTACTGCTTTTTCGGCGTCATTAACATTACTCATGCCAAATTACAACTTTCTAGTACCAATAGTTTTTGAGCTAAACCGCGGACAGACAGACAGACGACATGGCGAAACTATAAGGGTTCCTTGTTGACTACGGAACCCTAATGAAAAAGGTTTATTATTTTTTGCTTTTCAGCTTTTCCGGCGGTTTAATTGTTTGTTAAAAAAAAATATTTTATATTTGGCACATGTGGCACTGAGTAGAGTAATAATACACAACTTGGCATTCAAATCTGTGAGTGAACAATACATCACCCCTATTTTCCCACCCTTAGGGTTGGAATTTTGTTTCCAAATTTATATGGGACCAACTTTGGGGTAGATCGCAAAAAAAGAATGATCAAAATCGGACTACTCTGTAAAAAGATTTGCGTGGTAACATAAAAAAAAAATATATTCACGTCGACTTGAGAACCTCCTCCGTATGTTTTTTTTCGTCGGTTAAAAAGTAACCGTGTCTCATTAACTCATATCCAGGAAACAAGTTGTTCATAAGGCACTAAGCCTGCAAAAATATTGTTAGCAATTATTCTGAGGAGAAAAGACAAATAATTGATGTACAGGCGCTTTAATGGCTTTTATTAATAACTTTTTATTATAGGAGCTTCTTAGTTGTGTAAAAAATATATGTTAAGGTAGCAAATAGGTAGTAAATATTTACATTAACAATGCGGATAATATACAACGCTATAACTATGAGAACTTTGAAGTGGTCAGCCAACCTGACGTCAGAATGGCTGGCCACTTTATTTCTTTGATATATTTCTTAACGCAAAGGTAGCGAATATTTCATACGTAAATAGTGCACATGCTCCCATGTGTACATCTCGTTTGGTCCAGCCAACCTGGCGGTGACCTGGTTTCGATTCCCAGTTCGGGCAAAGTATTACCTATTGAGTTTTCCATTAGGAATTTCTCAGTAGCAGCTCGAAGTTAGTTGCGTGACACCCCCGTGCCTCGAAGAGCACGTGAAGCCGTTGGTCTTGCGCCTGATCTCTCCCCCCAAACCTGTCTTTTGGCAATCTCGTCGGACTATGAGAGTAAAGCCTCGGATACACTAGGGGACATTTTGTCCCTCAACATGACGCGCAACAGTAAAGCCGCGTTTTCACTAGGGGACATTTGTTCCGCGACTCTGTCGCTCGACACGAAATTCACGTGTCCCGCGCGATGTCGCCCGACATCGCTTGGGACATTGACGGGTCGCGCAACTTGTCGCTAGGACGCTAGTCGAATGCTCTGCGAGCGTCGACACGCGCGACCTTCGTGTCCCTCGACAGTCGCCGGCTTCCGTATTATTAAGCCGCATTTTCACTAGGCGACATGTCGCAGATACTTATCGCTCGACATTCACGGAGTTGTCTCTGCAAAAGTTGTGGGACCATGTCTCGTGATGTATGACTTGTTTACATTGGCGGATTGGCCAGTCGTGATCAGTATGTCGCCCGAGGACGTAGTGTTGTTCAGTGCAGCTTACATAATTAGAACACAAAGCGACACACGTTCTCACTACTCAAAGCCTGTCCGGCGACCAAAGAGTAATATAAAGCCGCATTTTCACTAGGGGACATTTGTTCCGCGACTGTCGCTCGACACGAAATTCACGTGTCCCGCGCGATGTCGCCCGACGTCGCGTGGGACATTTACGGGTCGCGCAACTTCGTGTCCCTCGACAGTCGCCGGACAGGCTTTGAGTAGTGAGAACGTGTGTCGCTTTGTGTTCTAATTATGTAAGCTGCACTGAACAACACTACCTCCTCGGGCTACATACTGATCACGACTGGCTAAAGCCTAGAATACACTAGGGGACAAATGGAGCGACATGTTGCGGACAACTACGTGAATGTCCCGGGAGAATGTCGCGGAGCATTTTGCAGACCTACAAATGGCGCGACACTGACGCGAGACGCGTGCGCTCGTTCTCGGAGCGGGAGCAAGCAACATGTTCCGCGTCACGTAAAATGTTGCGGGACACTTTGCAACGTTGCAGCGACACGTAGATTGTGTTGCGCGTCATGTTACGGGCCAAAATGTCCCCTAGTGTATCAGAGGCTTAAATGTGAACAAGTCATGTCGCGGGACATTGTCCCACAACTTTTGCAGAGACAACTAACTGAACATCGAGCGATAAGTATCTGCGACATGTCGCCTAGTTAAAATGCGGCTTCAATCTACGTGTCCATGCAACGTTGCAAAGTGTCCCGCAACAAGCTCCGCAACATTTTACGTGACGCGGGACATGTTGCTTGCTCCCGGTCCGAGAGCGAGCGAACGCGTCCCGCGTCAGTGTCGCGCCATTTGTATGCCTGGAAAATGTTCCGCGACATTATCTTGGGACATTCACGTATTTGTCGAGCGCCATGTTCCGCAACATGTCGTTCCATTTTTCCCCCAGTGTATTTCGAGGCTTAAAGGAACACCTGTTTGCGCAAACACAAACTTGTGCACTATAAATATCTCTTGCGTACTTGACTCATCTCGGTTGAGATTAGTCGCCGTGTGCGAAATTCGGTCGAGAGGATTATGATATTGAACCTAATTTTTAGTTTCATAGGTGGTCGACATGAAGTAAAAAGGGCAACACTACTCAATACATTTTGATCATTGACCCTAGCTAAATATTTTCAAGTTAAAGGAAGCTGCCTAATCTTTGTAGTGAAATGTTGCCGCCTCGCTACGCTACTGAGTCATAATAACAAAACACATTTTTTAATAAAGTTATTATTTTATTCGATAAGACATTCACAATCTGAAAACCAGAGGCAATTAATAATCTGCTGTTAAGGCAATTTATGAATGCTAAAGTAAATAAATTAATTATCTATTTATCTTAACCAGCGAATAACATCTTTTTACGCCAACAAGTCGTTAGTTTCTTCGACGCGTCTAAATGATGTTATGTACTAAATAAAAATATGTTGAATTATAATGTATTAGTATACTTCTTATAGTTAGTTATAATAGTGCAAATATTCAAGTTCAAGTCTTGTATTTTGATTAACCTAAATCATGGTCATGTAAATATCACACTACCTGGAACCGATTGATGATTATCAATTTTAACCAAAGAGCATGGAGACGCCTCGATGGCCGCTGAGATTGGCGGCATCGTCAACAACAAACCAAGCGTGTCAACGTTTACTCGCACTTCAATACCAACGTGAAATTTCGGCTTCGAAGGCGGTCCAGAAATTGACGGCAGGCGGTCCGTTATAGAAAGTAATGTGCTCAATGTACACGCGGCTACACATCAAGCTATATTTTTCCAGTTTTAGCTGACCTCGTATTGTATAGGTTTTTCGTACAATCAGAAGTCAACTTATATTGGTAATGAATAGCTTAATGTGTAGCCGTGCGTACATTGGCACACAATTATTTTTTTGCCTTCTCTAGGCGCTCCGTGCGTGGCGATTCCGTGGTCTATGATTTTAACGATATGATGACAATCATAAGTTTAATTTTGTTAGTTACCTTCAGATCTAATACTTATTCACTTGTTATTCAAAACGTATAAAAATGATATAATTTAGAACCGAATATTATAATTTTACTCAACTGCGTCATTACTATAACAGAATTAAACAATTAACAGTAAATCTCTTCCAATAATTTAACAACCTATTAAATGCACATTCTTATAGGCACCAGTGGCCCAAAAATGATGTCGAGGACAGCTTCCCTTACAATCCACAGTCAAACTTCATACCATACAGCTTTAAAAATTACACAATAAACAGGGTACTCCATAGGAAGAGCATGCCGAATTAGAAATAAAAACTCCGTCAAGAAACTATGCTCCCAGTTTTAAGGAATGCACTTAGATATGACACAGCCACGTGAATATATGTATAATAATGAATTACAGAGCGTGTACATGACGACAAAAACAGCTTTCTAATAAAGATGCGAGACAAGGTAAAACAATAATACTACAAAAGGACGACACACAACGAAGTATTATATAATATGAATTCAACTAATCTCGAGAAAAAATAACCTACAATATAATATTGCATGTTTACAACATGTAGTTTTAATAATGTACAAGCCTTGTTAGTTACTGTAACATATTTATTATACATTTTACATCTAGTGTGTAGGTATTTGATAACATTAGCTACATTAAGCCATTTTAGGGCCACTGTTTACGAACGTTTAACCTACATGATTCAATTACGACTCATTGGCTGTGAAATACTAAGCACTCAATGATTGTAAAGCGAGATAATTTCGATTTGATATATGTAATATACAAAGAGCACTATGATACGCGTAGATACATTGATAATTTCAATATTCATCCTCCTCCGGCGGGTGTGGGTTGTCACCGTCTATTTCTTCTGGAGGCGCGAATCCGTCCTGACGAACAAAACAGGTAAATTAATCTTGGGTTCACTCGCTTCATACTTTAGATTTAGTAGGCTCTAACCAAGTTCTCTCATTGTTCAGTGGACTGCGATGGGCTGAGTTGTTCATGGTCCGGCTCTGACTAAGTACGGAAATAAAAGGACAACAATCAGTCCACCCAGCCAAGAGTTGACAAATTTATTCAGTATTTATGTCCAGATATTAAAGCAAATAGTAAATAGGGAAGTATTTTGTAACAACTGGATGCTGCATGCATTGAAATATAACTAAGGGTTGGGCCAGACTTATGTAGTTCAGACCATGTCGCCGAAATTAGGTTTATAAAATATTGCTATACTTTAAATTGACCACACCCAATGAAAAATTTATCTGTCTCCGTTACGCTGGGTTTGGCCGCGTATCCATTGAAGCGGAAAAGTGCTGCTAGGAACACATAAAACAATAGAATTCTACTAAATTCATGTCATTGGAATTAAAAGGAATTCTAATAGTTAATAATATTTGCGCTTTCCGCTCAAACGGACAGACAGTCTCATGCTTGTCTGGCCCAACCCTTTGAACTTAGCAAATTATTATTAATAGTCATATGACACTGTAGGTCAGCATATTAAGGAAGGACAAAAGTTATTTTAAAGAGTTCTGTCATGACTACGGTACCTCAGTTGCATATAAGATATCCAAAATCTTCTGAACAATTGGACCATTCTGCTGTTCTTCCATCTCTTGACAGATCACCTCTATATCCCGAAGCTTGCCAAAATAGAAGTCCCTTTCTTTCTCAAGGCCGTCAACTGTTGCTTTCAATTCATTTATCTGCATTAAAAATGACATTCAAGGTTAAAATAACAAGTCAAGGTAAAATCTACACTTTTCATAATATGGAAATTAACATTTAATTATTTAATATGTTGGCAATAAGCAAAATGATCTGTATTTTTGATAAGAAAATTTAAAGTAAATTTTAAGAATTAGGGAGTTTTTGCCCCTAATGAATAAGATAATTAAAATGTTGCAATACCTGATGATTTAACTCGTCAATAACTTTCGAATCCCCCTTAGCACTTTGATTTATTCTGGATAAATTAACTGGAGGAGATCTGACTGTGCTGTTCGCTTTGCCAACTGTAAAGTGAAAAAAATAATTTAAATGGTGTCAGACATAAAATGCCAATCAAACAACTACATTGAACTGATAGTTATGAAAATTTTCTTTGCAATTTAACTTTAATATCATATTCGTTTTTATATTGAACATAGCTGTAAAAATATCAAGCAATGAAAATAATAATATTTTAAAAGCTTTAATAAGCGAAATCACGAATATAGGTAAATGTATAAATAAACTATCCTATCTTCCTGTACTGAGTCATTGTAATAAACAATAAATATGATGAGGAATAAAAATAATACAAATTAACACAAATAATATGTATGTTGACTCATAAAATGAATAGAAAAAAGGTGCACGTAATGATGAATGATAACATGCTGTGTAAATATATGAATAATACTGATAAACTGTGTATATGATATTGTGCAGGTGCGGGCTGGATATGTTATTGTTTTAAATGTGATATACAGTATGTACATTAGATATATTAAGTTTTATCCCAGACATAATAATTGATATACAATGGACATAATATTGGCGGAATATATTTGACTTATATAGGGCAATGGTTCCAATTATGTATAAATTATAATTATATTGATATCGCTGTTTCAATTGGAGTATTTTATCCTTTATGCAACTCATTAAAAAAAGCCAAGTTTATAAGTTATAACACAAAACAACATCTATAAAGAAAACAAAATAGTACTGGATTGGGGTCTAGCTGCGACTTTGGCGACAGGCGCCATCGGTTTCTTGGGCACGGCGGCCGCGGCCCGCGGGGCTGCGGCGCCACCATGCCCCATGGGCAGACCCTCACGTTGCGCCACCGCGTCATATTCCGAGCCTCCATAGTTGGCATCAAAGAATTTCTTGAACCATTGCAAAAATTCAAAATTGTCTTGGAAACGACCCTTCACCAGTCTGTCAATGGGTACTATCTACAAAAGAAAAAAGTGAAGGTAAAATAAAAAGAATCACAATGCTACAAAAGGTGCCGCTACCTGCCTACAATCTATAACTAAACAAGACGTGTACAGATGACCACGCACAGAAACACGTATGTGGAGTATACTTAGCACTGTTGGTTTGTTACAGTTACAAGCCACAAGTTGTGTTGCTAAGTGTGGTTTAATGAGTGGGGTGCATTATTTGATTCGGCTGATGCATACTGCCAGAGTGGTGCATGGGAGCAGGGCGGCGAGCAGCCTTGGGCGGCGGAGGCGCCACCTGTATCGCGCCACATAAAGGCACTCCTGATTCACATGCCCCCGACCCGATTGTGATGCCGCCACGCGCATCAAAAGCATCGTATTCCCTTCCATCATAATTGGCATCAAAAAACTTTTTAAACCACTGTAAGAACTCAAAATTGTCTTGGAACCTTCCTTTTATCAGCTTGTCCACGGGTATTACCTATAAAGTATATTATTGGTGTGTGGTAAATTATAACATTACATATACTTATGTGAAACATATTCATCATTATCAGAGGGGAAAATTATTGAGTTATTTTGTTCATACAAGAATCTGTTTTAGCATTCTGGTATTTATACTGCTTTACTGGATAAAATACATAAGTTTTAATTAAGGGTTTCCCATATTTTACTTAAGACAGGATTTTTTTCTAGTTACAGGAGATCCTTAGAATTTATTTAATTGCTACTACAAGTGACTTTAAATTGTGCAAACACACACAAAGTGTTCAAAGTGCCTCTTGAAGCTTGGTTTAGCTCATAAGAGAAAATAATTTTGGATAATAGAAAACAAAATAAACAACAATTACTATACTTAGCTAATAAATGACTGAAAAGTGAAATGTTTTCAGTTACCTATCTTAATATTAAAACCTGAGCAAAGTAGAAAAATGTACCTTATCAACTCCCATTTTTTTGAAACCAGCTTGTAGTATTTTGAAATTTTGTATGTATTCATGTTCTAGATTTGTTTTGAACTTAATTCTTTTCATGGGCACACTGTTTGGGAACAACATATCCATGAACTGACAATAAGCGGCGCCTGTGCACAGCTCCTCGATCTTGGCGAAGTTTGACTGCAAGCAGTCGTTCACCCACGCCAACATATCATGTCGAGACAAATTCTCAGAAGTCACGTTCGTTGAATACACGTTCACTGCCATCTTCGCTACTCCAATATTTTCGTCTAAAATGTAACATCATCAAACATTATAGGAATGCCATACGACCGGCTTATACGACAGCAATGCATTTCAGAAAAAAGAAAGCCGATCTATAAATAGGTCGTGGTATATGCGTGACGATTCCCTGACAAACTACACAAAGGTGTATCAAAACACTCACTTAACACCTGCTAAAGTATTTCCCAATTGCTTACGAACTTTAAATATAGAAAATAACAGTAAACGTCCGCTACAACGGATGTGGTGTTAATAATATGACAGGCTAGTAGACGACTCATCAAAAATCTGTAGCGCCGCATGATGAAAGTTATCGGCACACCCTTTTCTACAATGATATTGTTAATTATATGACTTACCTTTAATTAACGAGGTCTTGGACTTAAATTTTCTTCAAATTATCACAAATGATCAAGCAAAGCAATCGAAAACGTTAGATTTTTGTCCAAAAACGCTAGCAGTGTTCTTTCCGTGTTATCATAGACAAAGTAGAACCACAGCCAATTCAAACATTTTTAACAAAAAAAACTCTGGTTCACTTAACTCTATGATCTAGTGGCAGGATGATAAATAAATGCTGGTTCCACAAGCTTGGTGCTGCCACAACTTGTAAACACATAGAAACTCTAATACCGCATTTACACATTCGTGTTCGCCATTCGCCTCGTCATTCGACGGAACATTCGACGAAACATTCGTATACGAGTGCCGTCGCGAACTACTGTTCACACATTCGCCGGGGTGAATTATTTTGACATTCGCGCACGAACATGGATGACGTGAAAATAATTGCGGCATGCGCGCTACATCTAATTGAATTCTTCTTTATTTTTAAGTTGCTTACTGGCAATAAGGTATTTGCCTGGGTTAAAAAATAATATTTATATTTAGTCCGTCAGTTAGATTAAAGAAAAATAATGGACACGTATTTTTTCTTATGTCAATCAAACAAAAAATTACAAAGATATAGCGCGTTAAAATTTGGGAGTGGTGGGTCGCGACGTCACTTGCTTGCAAAAGTGTGGCAAGCAAGTGACGTCACGCCGAACTTTAACGGGCGATATCTTCATCATTTTTTATATAATTAACAAAAGAAAAAATATGAGTTCAATATTTTTTGCTAATCTAACTGATCCCATACTAGTTGATATACGGTTCCATGCATCGTTTGTCTTTTGTCTGTTTTTATGATTGCGATGTTTTGGGTTCCAAATGAGCGCTTCCTTTTGATAAATATAAAGATAAACAATCAATAAAGATATTCAATTATAATCATTGTTGTAATATTACAAAAATATATATAATAGTGGAAGGAGGGAGGGGATGCATTTGCCCTGCAGTGGGACAGAAATGGCTGAATAAATAATAAATTATACTAGTTTATTGTAACTTTTTGTAAGGGACAGGGACTGCTAGGAAAGCTAAACTTCACCCATCAGATTGTGTTTGACATGGTACAAACTTATATGAATAACTTTATGTATGCCTCATGTACTACAATCTCCTTTATAAGAAGTAAAAATTTATTATTATTATTATAAAGTTCTAGGAATTCTAAAATTCGCACTTCACTCCATTTCGTCTACACGTCCGGGTCGGGTCGGGTGCTAGCTGTCAACTGAATGCAGGCGAATGTGTAAACAGTAAGTTCGTGTTCGCCATTCGTGCCCTTTGATTCGCGTTCAAAAAACCGCTCCCAACGCGATCGCGCGAATCGCGAGGCAAATCACGAGGCGAATAGCGAGCGCACTGTTTACACATGCGTGTCGTTATTCGCCTCGTGATTCACCTCGCGATTCGCGCGAATGTGTAAATGTGGCATAAGTAAAAACCTCAACAAACGGAGTAACGAACAAACGTGTGGGTGTGATGCAGCGCTTGCCGCAAACTTCCTTCATTTGAGATTTATTTTGTGAACGATCTCGCAAGTCAACCATATAACGCCAAGCCTGACGCTCTTTCGACCTTATGCTAGATACACACGCACTACGCAGGAATTTATCACAGGCGACACGCTGACGTTTTTAAAAACAGTGTGTGGACGTGACTATTAGCAGCTATTCAATGTCGCTTGCGATTAAAAAATACTGTAAATCTGAAAAGTCACTAGTAGCCACTGACTGTAATAGGCGGTTATAAGACGCTCAATCTGACTGATGTATGACTGACTGTCGTCTGATGGACGTTTGACTGAGCGTATAAGTACGCACCAAGTAGAAAACCAATTACCAGAATTATTGGAAGAAGTGCCACTGAACATTTACGGCAGCATGTGGTACCTACCAACAAGATGGCTGCCCAGCGCATTATGTTCTAACAGTAATCGAGTTTCTCAATCGTGAATACCCCGACAGGTGGATAGGGCGGGGTGGTACAATTTCGTGGCCTGCCCGTTCACCCGATTTAAACCCCATAGATTTCTTTTACTGGGGTACGATAAAGGATATCGTGTACTCTAAACCAATTCAAAATTTAGACGAGCTGCACCAAAGAATTGCAGAAGCCGCTGAATACATCAACTCGAGAAGATACGCCCGTCTTATTACGCGATCATTTTTAAAGAGATGTAGAGCTTGCATTGCAGCTGAAGGCAAACAGCTCGAACATTTAATATGAAAAGTACATGACTAGATTTTTTTTAAAAATATTTTTCTAAAAATTGTTACGATTTGGCGTATTGCCCGTTTTCGGCTAGACGTTGATTTCTGGGACACGTTGTATAGTGCCGCAGATAGTATCCAGAACCTTCTATTGTAGAAATATCTAGAATGTTCGAGTACATACCGACCCCGACTGACCATGTCGATAGTTCTAGAAGGATCTATTAGTTCTGTTACTCGATACTAGATGGCGCTAGTGATACATTAGTTCTGCTACTAGATACTAGATGGCGCTAGTGGTAACTAATGTCACCATATACCAGGCATTAATTGTGGCGCGCAACATTATGATAAATAGGATGCAAACATTTTTAACAATTAGGCAAAGCACTCTTCATTCTATAATAATTTTGATAGTCAACATATTCGCTTGTTTCAATTTCCCAAAACAAGTTTTTAATGGGTGTATTCTACTCTTTTTTGCAACCATGATTTCACCCAGAGTTATCTTTAAACACGTTTTTTTAAGATATAGCCAGAATGCTCGCAACGCATGTTACGCATGCTTTGACTTTACTAACATCCATGTTCTCCAATCGGATTTTGGACTCTGACTGAAGATCTTCTTAACTGATCGTCTAGGTATCGCTTCAGTCCGTCATCAAAGATCAATCAAATGCTGTCATTCAGATTGAGCACCTAATGGCCATAGTTACTGACATGAACGATGTGAATCACAGGATGTCAAAAATAGCGCGATTTTTTATAAAAAACTAGGTGCAAAATTTTTCGTGCACTTGCCGTAAAGCACTAGACTCGATAACTTACTTTAATCACTTAACACGAAGTGCACCATCCCATCCGTGTGCCTTCCTCATACCATAGACAGTAAAATACCATATTATATTTTGTCGGGCTATGTATGGAGTACTTTTAGCCTCCATACCTCCATGAGAACCCCGTACTATTGTAGTGTTTGGGAGAACCTTAATTGTTGTTACTCGAAATTATTCTTATTGGCAACAGCAGAAATTGTCATCATCAATGACATTGACAATCCCACATACACTGTCAAAGTGTCAAGTTTGTTTGACATTACACGTACCGCGAACCGCGAACGAACTAGATCAATCAAAAGTTCAAAACAACATTGAGAAAGTGAAGTTTAGACGTATGAATTGTGTTTTGTGTGTCGTAGTTTTAAATATCAGTATTTTCATACAAGGATTGTACCCAAACTATTTTTGGGAGTAGCTCAAGTTCTTAGCAAAACAGTAGGGTAATTAACTGAGTTTTTGTATTCGCTAGTCCTTACAGAATTCAAATGTCCATGCAAATTACGATAACGCGGAATTATATTATCTTTGTCCTTCTAACGAATATTATAAATAATTTCGGCAGTGCGTAATCAGTTGTTTATATGTTATTACAGCAAAATGGCTGAAGATGAAGAAGTCCTCACTGAAAGTAACACTAACATTATTACAATTAGCGAATTGCCGGCAAAAAAATTTGCTATTACGATGGAGTTACCTTTGTTTCTTGTGATGATGGGAATGTCGCTCTCTGGTAAGTCTATTAATATCTTAGAATTATTTGTGCACGACCACATGTACAAGGGTGTTAAAATCACTCCACAAGTTTTATCTGAAAAATGGTTGTTCTTCCATAAGTACGTATTTTAGTGCAACGCGGATTGAAATTACGCTATTAATTACACTAGCCAGCGTATAGCTCATGAGATCCTGTGCCAGCTGATGACAGCCGTTTTGTTGGGCCTCATTCTATAGCTAAGAACTGGGGCCAGACAAAAAGTTTACCTAATAATAAAAATATTTGAAAAAAAAAAAAAATTGTCTCTTTACTATTACCGCTGGGTCTAATAATAAGTGTGTCCTTGTCTCATTATTACTATTATTAAGTAATTTGTCAATTGCTATATGTTTATGTACAGACGCCTGCACATCAAGGTACTACATTCTGTCAAATTTCTTTAATAGATTTTCAACTTTATTGCTAAAGCATTAGGTTCAATATTGATTGGGAAAATTTGACAGTTTCGGGTAGCTTGTTGTGCTGGCGTCTGTACAAGTGACTAATGAAACATAGCTACATAATACGTATTTCCACTATTACCAATGTCAAATCAGTGTTTCGCTCAGTTTTTGGCTGAACATGCATAATTCTTTATAATAGTGGCTATGTGCCAAGTTCAGTAGAAGTCTGAAGAATGTTGAAAAAAAATAACATGTGAAAAGAAAACTCCTACAAATGTGGGACAAATAATTTTAAGGGCATATTCTTTTAGCTTCAGGATGTAGAGACCACAAATAATGTAAAAGCCCTAAGCAGTTTGCAGAAAACTTCATAGATTTTTTAAATGCAAATCTTATTCCTTTTTTATAAATGACTAACGGACATAATATTATAATTGGCATAAAAACTTTAATTAATTTGTTTTAAGTAAGTACTGTTATTTTTAATTAAACAAAAAGGAGATACAACAAATTGATTAACATTGTATTGGATGAACTTATAACGGGTGATTTTTTAAGAGGTATAGAATTTGATTTTCAAAAAAAACACAAAAAATTTGAAAAATTTGATGAAATCTTTATTGGAATCGATAGAACAATCAATATAATTTAATGTTTGAAGATGATTTCATGCAAATGCTGGCCGCGGCTCCGGTTTAGATGGCCCATTCGCAAGGCCCAATTTCGGCACACTCTCTCCAACATATCAGCCGGTATATCACAAATAAATGCTTCAATATTGGCGCCCAGTGCGTCAATCGTTGCTGGTTTATCCCTGTAGACATAAGCCTTAACATGGCCCCACAAGAAATAGTCCAAAGGCGTTAGATCACTGAACACAATTTTTCGATAAAAAAGTGGATCTTCCTCCAACTTTGCCAATGCCCATTCACCAAATGTTAGACGTTGTGGGAGGTCGTGTGACTTCAATTCTTGCACCAGCTGTATCTTGTAAGGTTTTACACCCAAATCCTTTCGCAAAATTTTCCACGTAGTGGAGTAACAGAGGCCCAATTGCTGCGAACGGCGGCGAATCGACATTTCACGGTCATCACTAACACTAGCGGATACAGCCGCAATATTTTCTTCGGTCCTCACTCTACGTATGCGTGTTCGTGGTTTAATGTCCAATAATGTAAACTGGGTTCGAAATTTAGTCACAAGCTTCCGAATAGCTGCCTCAGTAGGCCGACCAAACTGCCCATAAATTGGAAGAAGTGCGCGATGCACTCTCTTAACCGAGCATGCATTTTGATAGTAAAATTCAATAATTTGCAAGCGTTGTTCGTTCGTAAGTCGATTCATGGTTAAATTATAGACCAAACTGAACAAGTTTGACAATGACACAAGACACGATTCACGCGTGATCTGTCAAAAACAGTGTTGCCAAAAAGATACCAGCAAAAAAATCACCCGTTATTATATGAACTCATATACTTAATTAGTATATTATGTTATCCGATACCTTGCACGGCACACAATTGCCAAGTTTAATACTAGTACTTAATTATGTAGTCTGGTTCTTACTGCAAAAATATACAGTAATCATTAAACAATGTGTTAGTATCACCATTCTGAATATGAGTTAAAATGATTAGGTATTATTCAAAAAAAAAAATATATATATATATATACTTATGTTTTCTCATATAATCATATATAAGCTACTACTAACACTTTGAGGGTGTCCTTTATTCAATTGTGTGCTGTGTACCCTCATATTTCGTAATTGCTACTTGTTTGCTAATTATTACTCTATCCAGTAGAGTGCTATCCAATTTGAAAGTAATATTTTTTTGTTATAATATACCTACACTTATATATACCTTTTATTATGGTTTAATTAAACAATCATATTGACAAATTATGAAAAAAAGAACCGGGATATTATTTATCATTGTTTCATGGTAAAAATAAGAATAGATCTCAAATCAGGTTCCCTTTTGTTTTCAGATAATAATGCAAATTGTTTATGCAATATTCAGCAGAATTAAACTATGGTATGAAAACTAAAATGTTATCAGAAGTATATAAATATAGTGAATTTGGCTTTCTTTTATATTTCCTAATTAACCTTATTTCTTGTAGATTATGTAGATACTTTTATATATTTTATTAATTACAATATTATAAAAGTAGGGGTACTTACTACTAAGTAGGTGATCTAAATTATTATGGCGCTGCCGTCTGTGAGTTCGTCATCATGTATAAAAAAATACAAATAGGACTATCGGTTTTGGACAAAAACTGTCTGGACCTTCGGCCCAACCGAAACTGTCGTGAGTTTGCCGTTTGTTTTGATAAAATACGAACGACTGACAGACAGATAGATAGATGGCCGCGGCGTGGACTTAGCAATGGAGGACTCCGTTTTAACCATCTTTGTATCAAACTTAAAAAAACATAAGTAAACCCTGATTTTTTAAACCCCCCTTTAAAAAAATATTAAGGTACCTACTTCAATTTATAAAAAAATATGTCATTTAGGTGCGGTGCAGATACGCTACTTTTGGTATCAGCGGGATTCATTAGCTTTCTGGAAGAATGATAAAGCTCTAAAGGCAACAGAGGATGCATTTTACGCACTCTGCGTCCGGTCACGATTGCAAAATGACGTTTCAGCGATTGTTGCAACGCGTTTTGGGGACTCATTCCGTTTCAGTACGGTTTGAAAAAAAACCTTTTTTAACTATGCTGAATTGTCTGGCGGAGAGATATAGCGTTGTCGCTGTATCGAGCTTCCGAAAAGCGATTAAATCGCTGATTACCGATTCTAAATTATGCTGCGCTTAGAACTCAGTCGATGTATAGAGCTTCTGAAAAGTAACTAAATCGGAAATTGCAATGGTAACTTCTAATGAATACTTTCAATGTAATTTGATAGATGTTGGTTTTATTCAAAGTACTTTATCCGAGCCTCTTTCTAACGCAGCTATCTTTGTTTATAAAATAGTGAGTAAGGTTTTAGAAGCCTAATCGTTTCTAAGGTGTGTAGCTTCACTTGTATTAGGTTACGATGGGGCTGGCATGGTCTTATTGTGACCAAAAGCCCCTAAATCTGTAAAAACATAAAAAAAATTAAAAAAAGCAATGGTAACAGTCATGCGTTCATTCTATATCTTATAGCGAAATTGATTGCTAAATACCCAAATCGTAGGTACGATAGATATAACCTGTTATGAAAATATAAATTTAATAAATTACTTATCCTGGTTTCATTAATAGGCGTATAATATGGTCACCCTTCACACCGAATTTACAAGAAAATAGTTAAGCATTGTTTTTTCAGAATCCAAAGTATATACATTGCTGAACTGTGCAGACATATTTAGCAGACATTTCTGCTAAATGTTAGTATCTCTGTCTTTAGATTCCGTTGAGATCTCAGGTGGCTACAGTCAAACATATATATAATTAGAACGTCAGGATTGAGGAACCAAAGAAAGTGCGTTAATCTACAAAATTTACTCTGTTTTACTATTTCATTCCTATACTGCAAAAACAAACACAACACCTGCTAAATGATCATTATGTCGAAAATATTAATTGATCGCTCACATCCAATAGAAATTCAACTCTTGAGTGTGATTGAGGAGCCATACTAAAAGTATTGTATTTTCTTTCATTTTAGGGCTACAGAAGCTAAATTTTTAGACGGTAATATGCACAATTGCTACTAAATGATACAAAATTTTCAAAAATATTCCTCTATTACTTAACGAGTTCCAGGTGGCTCCTCAATTCAGACGTTTAGATTGAGGAGCCACTTTTGCATTAAATATAACTAGTGATATATTTTGCTGCTAAATCTAGAATTCGCGCTGCAAAATCAGCTACATTGCTGCTAAATAATGGTGAGATCAGATTTAAAAAATCTGATGTGGCTCCTCAATCCTTACGGACATGAACATTTTGTTACGGTTTCGGTTGATAATCGTGTATCTCTCTGACTGCTAACCATTGCTTACTGCAATATAGACAGGTGATTTTTTTACTTTAATCTTGATAGACGGACAACAAAATAATTCTACAAAGGTTCCATTTTTTTCTTTTAAGGTATGGAACCCTAAAAAATAAGTATTTCCTTTTAATAAATTGAATTCTGGGCCTAACTCTCTCTCGGGAACTCGCTCTCGTGTGCCTTACAGAAGAAAATTCAGATAAACGTATCTGAATTGTGTATTCAACGGCATGATTCATGTAGGTTTATGGCCAGATTAGAGATAAGATACTGTCGTTAGAAGTTTGAGGTGCCTAAACCTAGCACTCCCTACCTCATCATCTGCCTAGCCTTTTACCAACTATGTTGGGGTCGGCTTCCAGACGAACCGGATGCAGCTGAATACCAGTATTTTGCATGGAGCATCTGCCTGTCTGATCTCCACAATCTAGCAACTCGGTAACACGACACTCCGTGGCAAGACCTTCGTGTGATAAAACTTATATATGTATCAAAAATGTAACGGCTTCCTACTGCAGTTTTTTCTTGTGCTTTAAATGCCAAGTTAATAATTAATAGGGTTACGTATTATACCTATATCTAAAGTTATTCTAACAATTTTCGAGATAAGTGCGGTTGATTCACATATGATCGATACATAACACATATAGGTCGACTGAACTACTGTTTTACTTACTTAATTTTGATTAAACTAAAGTTAATTGCACTTACGAACGTTTAATTTAATGATTTTTTA
Source organism: Apamea epomidion (assembly GCA_947507525.1). Classification (NCBI taxonomy): domain Eukaryota; kingdom Metazoa; phylum Arthropoda; class Insecta; order Lepidoptera; family Noctuidae; genus Apamea; species Apamea epomidion. Next base: position 9,077,518 of record OX382242.1, on the reverse strand, counting down.
AGATATTGGATATTTCAACTATGTATGAAATACCTAATGGACGACTCGCCTACAGTTTAATAATATTGTGCGCTCGTTTTATTTCTCAAGTGGTGGGTAGGTAGTTACAATGTCAATGTTTTACGCGTTACCTAATTATTATATGTACCTAAATAAACTATGATTTAACGTTTTTTTTTTGTGTTTTCTTAACTTTCTTATTTTAATTATATTACAGAAGAAGACCGTCGACCTCAGGTCGTCGGAGCCCCACTGCGCGGGGCTCTTAGTTCTGTCTGCAGGGTTTAAAGGAACCTAACCAAACCGAACCTCGGGGTGCCCCTCACGTCGACCGTCTTCTTCTGGTTCAAAAGCACAAAAACAGACAAAATCAGGTTTTTAATAATAAACCAACAGTAGGTGAATCGTCCGTTAGTTCAATCAACCTTAGGTTTATTAATTGTAGCTGAATAAACCGTAGGTTAATTCTCCTTTATGTATTTCGTTCATTAGTTATTACAAAAATCTGTGAAATGATCTATAGGTATTTTAAACAGTAGGTCTTTTGACCATAGTTATCTCGAAAATAGTTAGAATAACTTTAGATACTATAATTCGTAACCTGGTAACCAGTTAATAGATGCTTAGTTTTGTTGGAATTAGTCTTAATTATTGGTATCTTAATACTGTCCTATGCGTTATATATTTCGAAATGGCTTTTTTGTTCTCTTGTGTATTATGCAAGCTGTGTGCAAGTTATCAGTCGTTCTTAATTGATTTGATTTATTTTTAGGAGCGGCGATAAGTAACATTTTACTTTACCGAACATGCGTCCACTCCTTGCACTACTCCGTGGATGAATGCAAGCCATTTCTGTCTCTGGATAAGACCAACGAGACCCATCATCTCGAGGCCGAGGTACAGCGATATGCTACCATTGTGGGCACCATCAGGAGTATCATAGAGGCAGTAGTGCCGGCCATATTGTCCTTCTTCTTGGGCGTTTGGTCTGACACTTATGGACGAAAGCCCCTGGTTGTGTGGCCGCTTTTCGGTAAGTAAATTTCTTAAAGATCTGATGATGAGTTTCGGAGACAGACAACGGAACTCTTCAATAAATGCCAGCAAATCAACCGCGACCGCGATTGCTGCTATCGCTTATGTATGCATTGTTTACGCAATCACACAACATAACATCATGCCTGTATCCTCTAAAGGGGTACGCACATGTGTTCAGTATACCACGGTACACCCTCATTTCTGTCAAAGTTGTTATTGCGATACCTCTAATCTTGCAAGTATTAAGAATTTTTGTGGGGTAGATACAACTAAAAAGTGAAAAATAAAAACTTTTATACAAAAAAAAAACAACCGACTTCCAAAAAAAACACTACAAAGTGAAAAATAACTTTAATTTCGGAAGTCGGCGTCAAAAACGAAAATGCGGAACCGACGACACCGACTTTCGAACTGTTTTTTTTTTGTAAAAAAGTTTTTATTTTTCACTTTTTAGTTGTGCCTACCCCACACAAATTCTTAAAAGTTTTTATTTTTGTTTGGTATCTTTGACCTCTTTAGGGCTCCAAACTGATTTCTTAATTCATTTCGTTTATTCCAGAATGATTATTAAGACTAGGTATTTTTTTCATCTTTCTGATGCCACAAATCTGGCATCAGAAAGATGCCAAAGATTTTGAAACCACTTTAAAGTCCGAATACCAATCGCTCGTTTTCAATCAGCATTTTGTATAAAAAATAAAAACCTGTTTTGTGGACTAATAAATAAGTGTCCTTTTATAGTGGGACATAATTTCTGTCACACCGGTGCTTAAATTGCGTTCCTCTGTTTGTTTTTCTTTCCACTTCAGCAGGTTTTAATGGCGCGCTAAAATGTAACTGATACTGGACAGGACCAGTTTAACCTTATCCTTTTTGTTGGCAATTTCAACCTTTTAAGCGCAGGCAGATCCCTCTGAAGGTTAATTAAATCAAAATTTGCATTGAATTTTAAATCAAATTTCAGCAACAAATGATAGCAATGACAAGAGTCATGACTGTTCGCAAACCCATAGTGTTGGTATTGCATAATTTATTATCTTATTCGTTTTATAAACTGCGCAAAATTATGTCCATTATCTGTTTTAGTAATACACATACAAAGTTAGTTGCACATAGGGTATCTATATAAACAGATATCATGTAACAATCTCTGCAAGTTTTTCTATTTTAATCTAAGTATTTGTTTTTTGTTCAGTTAATTCCATGTTTGGTTTATTGGATGCTTGCTGACCTTGTGCTCTCCCTTCTAACACCAATCTACAACCACAGACAAACCAGATTCTATATTGTTTTCGCATTATAAAAACAAAATACTGCTGGCCAATATCGAAAACAATTAAATTATAATTGTGGTTTAATTAATTCCATTGTTCTGCAATCTGAATACCTAATACCGCATATTGTAGTTGTGGAGTAAGTACCTACAACAACTGCTAGTACCAATTATATTTGTTAGTTAGTCGCCGAGTCTGCTATCGAATAACCTAAATACACATTTACAAATGTCTGTCTGGCTGGCCCGGCTCCTGGCTTTAGAGACAGCTCCTGGCTGGGGAGAGGTGTATCAATCGAATGTCCTCTTTACCTAATAAAAAGTTAGAAGAACTCATGGCCAGCTTGACGCTTTCAGGCCAGCCCCACTCATATCATATCACGGCAACTACACACATAGGTACATATTTTATATGCAGATACCGAAGTTATGGATTAATTTATAGCTTTTGTGGTTATCTAAAATCTGGATGCAGGACCAGCCTGACGGACACAATTAAAATAATTTGCAACACGAACAACCGTGCTTACTGATTGCCCGCAGTTTAAGTTAATTGATTCTAAGTAGGTACCTAATCTGATTATGTAAGTTAAAGGTCCCGCAGACAGGCGCGATATTTATTTATTTATTTATTTAAACTTTTCGCACAAAAAGGTACAAAGGCGGACTTAATGCCTTAGGCATTCTCTACCAGTCAACCAAGGGTGGTGAAGAGATTAGATGGCAGCTGCTTTAATTGAAAGGGACAATGATAAAAAAAATCTCTTAAAACTAGGTACACAAATACATAAATAGGTTATATACACATACATACTATTACTATAATATATACCTACTTATAATACGCGATACGACGGTGCGACGATTTTTGTAGAGGAATTTCCATAAAGTTTTCATAGAAATGATACTACCAGCATCGCGTCGCGCCTGTCTGCCTCTGGGAGCTTTAAATTCAAGGTTCATCCAAGGATTATTGAAGCCTGTTATAATTTTTAGGTATGGCGATGTCTGCAGGGCTGACGGTCGTCTACAGCATGATGGACAACTTGGGTCCCTGGTGGTACACAGTGACTGCTATTCCTTACTCCCTTACCGGAGGTTTTACCATATTTTTTACTGGCGCATTTTGTTATTTGACTGACATCACCTCGACCGAGAATAGATCTATTAGGTAATGTAAATATCACTACGCTGAATTTAACTGTGGCAACATTATATTTAATTATGTTTATGTTCCAGGATGACCATACTGGAAGCGTCTGTGGGAATAGGAAGTGTAGTAGGATCTCTACTAAGCCCTTACGTACTAAGACTTGTCGGAAATGTGTATTTAATACTAATAGCCACGGCATTAAATGTGATGGCATATGTGTTCACTAATGTATGTTTAAGGGAATCTCTGGCTGGGGCCATACAGGTACGTCATTTAGCCTTAGATCTCTTTATTGTTATTTAAGGTTGGTATAACCTACAAACAACTCGCACCCTCTGGCTGGAGGCCTTAATTTATTAAGGCATCCACAGGATAGCCCGCACCCAAATTGCGTAACACACTATCTATCAATCTCAATCTGAATCATTTTGAAGGATATTGCTAATCCATTGCATGGTGGAAAAACTTGTCTTATCAACATTGTAAATAACGCAATGAATGTGGTTGAACTGTCAAAATGAAAGCCATTGCTACTGATTGTGTGTTATGCAATTGCTCCGCAGCTTAAGCAGTCGATGACCACATACTTATACTTACCTGCGAGATGCTATTAAAAAAAATACAATAAATAAAATACATGTGTACCTACTTAAATGAATTTGAATATATTTGGAAACAGCATAAATGTCAAAGGTGACCTAAGTTGTTATTGTTTCTAACTTCTTGTCTTACAAGTAGTGCTACAATTAAAACTACATTATACGTATAAAGGAACAAATAAATGTCATAATTGTTAACGACTCACAGTACTGATAAAGAAAAAGAAAGAAAATACATTGGCACAAACTAAAAGACACAATACACCAGATACATACATCAGATAAAACAAACAATAAAATAAAAAAAAGATTAAATAAAAAGTGTGAAGTCCGATGTAAGAAATTAGCAGGAAAGTGTGCCTCACGGCTGCGCCAAAAAGGCCCAGTTCAGCAAAAATGCCAGACAACTAGTGCCTTTTTTTTTTTTTTTTTTTTCAGGATGGGAAATCATCAAATGACCCCTCCCGCTCTGGGTGGAGCAGAAGGGAGTGTCAGACTCTTACTGACTAAAACCCACCCGTGTTCCTTCCTTAGCCCTTTATGTACCAGGGCAGCGGTAACCCTTTCGGACGATCCCGCTACCCCGGCAGGCTTCGGCCCTGTCGGGCCCCGTCAACTACGCTGACATCTCTTTGAGGCGCGCGTGGAACACATACACGCCGTCCGGCACGGGCCTGGTCCTGATCGGACGGAGAGCTACCCATTGCTCTCCGCCCGCAGGCCCGCGCCTACGGTGGCCGGGAGTCGTCACGCGGCTCCCGACGCCCGGAGCGTCTCCCTCGGCGGCTGAGGCGTGAGGATCTCTCCCTCGCCCATCCCGCCACCTCCTTCGCTAGCATGACTGCTTCGCAGAAGGAGGTGACCGCCTCCCACTCCCTCTCGCCCCGGACCATGGCTTGCACCAGGGCCGGGCGCGAGAGGTCGCCGCCGCTGCCGATCGCCTCTACGAGGACACGGCGGTGCTCTGCCCAAGCGGGGCAGACCTCCACCGTATGCTCCACCGTGTCCTCTGGGCGATCCTCGCAGTGGTGACACCCGGGCGTCTCCTCCCGCCTGATTATGTGCAGGAACCTCCCGAAACATCCGTGTCCGGAGAGGACCTGCGTCAGGCGGTAGGTGAGAGCGCCGTGACGCCTCTCTAGCCACTCCTCAAAGAGGGGTCTTACCGCCGCTATCGTGGCGTGCCCTGCGCTGGGTTGCGATAGTCGCGCCTTCCATTCCACCATGAGACCGCGCCGGAGGTCCGTCCGCTCCGCAGCGATTTGCCGCGGGTGCAGAGTTTCCCCCCGACGTAGTGCCTCCGCGCGCCAGTCATACAGGCGCGCGAGGACTATCGCCTCCAGATCCCATGGTGGCAGTCCGGCAAGGAGGCTTGCTGCCTCGCGCGAGATCGTGCGGTACCCCCGGATTAGCCTTACGGCTACCACCTTTTGGGGCGCGTTCAGGTAGTGTGCGGCTCGAAGCCGCAGTGAACGCGCCCATACCGGGGCCCCATAAAGGGCCATGGACCGCACGACCCCCGCGTAAAGCCTCCGGCAGGAGGCGTTTGGCCCCCTAAGGTTGGGCAGGAGCCGCTTTAAGGCGGCCCCGGCCCGTTCCAGTTTGGGGGCCAAACGTCGGAAATGCTCGACGAAGTTCCACCGGCTGTCGAGGACGAAACCCAGGTATCTCATCGTATTCTCGACGCCGATGTGAACCCCTCCTACCATCAGTTGGGATCCCGAAGGTGGCCCGTACCGAGGCCCATGAAAGGACATGGCCTCGGACTTGTGCAATGCCACCTCGAGACCCAACTGCCGGATCCTTTCCACGACTATCGCAACCCCGCGTGTCATCGCGTCGGCCGCCGCCTGATGCGACCTCCCCTGCGCCAGGACCAGCGTGTCGTCAGCGTAGCAAACTACGCTGACGCCATCAGGGAGGTCGGCCCGCAGCACCCAGTCGTAACCGATGTCCCACAGGAGCGGCCCCAGAACCGATCCCTGTGGGACACCGCACGACATCTCTCGCCGGTTCCAGTTCCCGTCGCGACCGGGGTAGATGACGGCTCTGTCCGTCAAATACGCCCCGACTATTCGACGGAGGTAAGTCGGCACCCGGTGATACCGGAGTGCCTCCCCTATGCAGCTCCAGGGCAGGGTGTTGAACGCGTTGCCGATGTCGAGTGACACCGCCACGACCACCCCACCCCGGGACACCGCGTCCCCCGTCGTGAGGGCTCTCACGCGCATGATGGCGTCCACCGTCGAGCGCCCCTTGCGGAAGCCAAACTGGCACTCCGCAAGATCCGGCCCCGTCCTCACCAGGTGCCCGACGAGGCGGCCCGAAATCACTCTCTCAAAGAGCTTGCCGACCTCGTCGAGCAGCACTATGGGCCGGTATGCGGACGGAGAGTCCGCAGGGCGCCCTGGCTTCTGAATGAGGACCAGCTTCCCCGTCTTCCAACGGAGTGGAAACTGGTCTCTCTCCATGCATGCGCTTAAGAGCGCCTCCAGTCGAGGCCCGAGAGCCCTCGAGGCCAGGACCCAGGCTTTACCCGGCAAGCCGTCGGGTCCCGGGGCGGTATTTTTGGCCTTCAGCCTGCCTACCGCCGCTCTCAGATCTACCCCGGTCACTTCAGGGGTGTCGTCGTCGTCGTCCTCGTCCGCGTGGTCCGCTTCGGGCACCGCAAGTGGCGGAGCCATAGGCGGGGGAGTATGCTCCCCCCGTGAAGGGAACAGAGCGCTCACCACCTCCTCCACCAGCTGTGGGCAGAGACTCTGCGTCAGCGGGGGGGCCCATGTGCGGAGTTTATTCCGCACCATTCTGTAGGGGCGCCCCCATGGATCTCTGTTCAGAGTCTCCAGCATCTCCTCGCGGGCCATATCCTTGGCCCGCTGAACAGCCTGTTGGAGGGCGGTCTTCGCCGCTCTGTACCCCTCGTATAGCTCCACCTCCGTGGCTTCCGCATCCGGAGGGCGGATGCGGAGCCTGCGGTGCCTGGTGTACCGGTGTCGCGCGTCGACGCACGCCTTGCGTAGCGCCCCAACCTCCTGCGACCACCAGTACACCTGACGTCGGGCGCATCCTGGCCGGACTCGGGGCATTGCCACGTCACAAATCTCGGACATGGCCTCCCGGAACCACTCCACCTCATCGTCTATGTCAGCAGGCCTGTCCGGTGAAAACACCCAGGCCTGCACGATCGAGGCTTCCAGGAGAAGCTCCCGGTCCAGCTGCTTCAGCGCCCACCGCGGACCACTCGGGGCCTGTTGGACCAGCGCACTAGAGGTCTGGGTGGAGACCTCAAACCGGATATACCGATGATCGGAGTAGGTCTCCACCTCCTCCATGACGCGCCAGTCAATGACACGCTGTGACAGAGCGGGGCTGGCGAACGAGATGTCCACCACCGACTCGCCCCGCATCCGCACACACGTAGGAACAGAACCCCGATTTAGGACGACCAGGCCTGTTTCCAGAGCCCAGTCCTCCACCATCCTGCCCCGCACATCCGTGCAACGGGAACCCCAGGCCAAATTCTTGGCGTTGAAGTCCCCGAGCACTAGCACGGAGAAGGCGTGGTTTCTGGCGACGACGACACTCAACTCTGTTAAAGAGTTCTGGAACTCGGCGAGAGTTCGGCTCGGAGAGAAGTATACTCCCACTACTACAATCTCTCCGAACCGTGCTGCTACGCACCCCTGTCCCCTCGTGACACCTTCGAGGGACGGGGTACCGGCGGCGGCCGACGAAATTAACTAGTGCCTGACGCTGGTTTTCAACTGGACCTGTAGGTATAAAGTTTTGGCCCAGCAGGGACTATTTAACCCATTTTCAGATGTTTACGGAGAATCCCTAATAGAATCCCTGTGGTCCTACTGAGCCACATTTTACTGACCATACTTTCGGCTGCTCATCTTTTATACGAATACAAGCACAAGACAAAATTCGCAAAGCCACAGCACATGATAGACCCCACCTATAACCGCCGGATTAATAAATACTATTAACTGTTGAGTAATTGTTGAATCAATATTTCGGTTTTAAACACATGAGCCATAGATCTGGTGATCAATTCCCGTAATTAAAAACGTTAAAAATCTAGTCGTAATCTCATCTCAGCGACAATCAATGTCAAAAACTTGCCAAAAATGTAGTTAAATTAGAGGTATTTTTGACAGATTGAGACTGAGATCAGACTATGGTCGTTCTTAAAATTACTAGAATTGCCCCTCTGATAAAAATTATTCGTAATCAGGCGATGCCTCATTTGCTATCTGTAGCTGTTTTTATCTATCTTGTATAACCTAGATAATAATCTACATTGACGACAAGAATATTTTGTTATTTGTACGTATCGTATTAAAAAACCCAAGTTGCTGTTATACACTACCGGGACTTATAATTATAAATATGAGGATTAAATCACTATTCCTCTGCAATTTCTGTCTCTTTACTATTTCATAGCAAGAAGGGCCACAAGCATTTCAATTAGTGTCCGATCGAAATACGATTTTCAGTCGAAACCGAAACTGATGCAAGTTAAAATGACATTATTTTCCCGAGACCCGTCGTTTTTCATAGATTGTTACAAATAATTTTACTAAGGGCTGATTTTGCAATCATCAGATATCTTTTACTCAAAGAAAAAAATAAACTTTTGCCAGATATTGTAAGAAAAACTGTAAAAACTTCAAGTTGGATAAATTTTCACAAAAAATTATAGCGATTTAAAAATGAGCCCTAACTTAAATAAGTGCCTTAACAGATATGCTACTGTTAGCTTTTTAGTAGTTTTTCAAATGCTCGATTGAATTCTTAACCCCGCTACAGTTTTTTTTTTTTTTTTGTGGATGGGAAATCATCAAATGACTCCTCCCGCTCTGGGTGGAGCAGAAGGCAGTGTCAGACTCTTACTGACTAAAACCCACCCGTGTTCCTTCCTTAGCCCTTTATGTACCAGGACAGCGGTAACCCTTTCGGACGATCCCGCTACCCCGGCAGGCTTCGGCCCTGTCGGGCCCCGTCAACTACGCTGACATCTCTCTGAGGCGCACGTGGAACACATACGCGCCGTCCGGCACGGGCCTGGTCCTGATCGGACGGAGAGCTACCCATTGCTCTCCACCCGCAGGCCCGCGCCTACCCCGCTACAGTTTAGCTTAGCAATAAGTCCTTTGAGCTTGTATCAATCTTCCCGAAAATTAATAAATCCCTACTCCCTGATACTAAAACCAGCATGAATGCTAAGGAACTAATGAACTTCTATTTATAAGTACACACTTATTTTTTTGGGTTTTGTACAAAAAAGGATGTAAACGGGACCCCATTACTAAGGGCCGGTTTTTTGATCCGTAGTTAACTCAACCAATTGTTAAAAATAGTAACTAATGGTTAAATTTTTGCAAAATGTGTTTTTTGATCAATTGCTAGTTTATCTAATGGTCACTAATGGTTATTTTTGTAACTGATAGTTAATAATTTGACCATTAACAATGATATTATATCATTAGATAAACTAAAAATTGATCAAAAAACATATTTTGCAAAAATTTAACCATTTGTTATTATTTTTAACAATTGGTTGAGCTAACTACGGATCAAAAAACCGGCCCTAAGTCTACGCTGTCTGTCTATCTGTCAGTCGTTCGTATTTTATCAAAACCAACAGCTCACGCCATACGCCCGTTTCGATTGGGCCGAAGATTGGCCATTTTTTGGGCAAAACCGAAGCTGCGGCTGAAATTTGTTTTTTTTGGCTAAAACTGGCCGAAACCGAACCTTCGGTCGGACACTCATTTTAATGATGAACCAAATTGCATTTAGGGCAATCGGATGTGCTATACTATAATATATACGGATGACTAACAACCGGCGATACAAAAGGTCCCCAACAAATTATCTGACTATGTATTAGGTACAGACGCCAGCAGGTCGAGCTACCCGAAACTGTCAAATTTTCCCAATCAACCTTGAACCTCAATGCTTTAGCGATAAAGTTGAAAATCTATCTAAGAAATTTGACAGATTGTAGTAGCTTGAGTGTTGGCGTCTGTACTTCCTACATATTTATGGTATAGTTAAACGTTTAAACTTTGTTCCAGGGTGGTTTCACAACAGTATTAGACTTCTTATTAGTCAAAGAGATGATGCGAGAATGTTTCAAACAACGACCAAACAATGGGCGAGCACAACTACTTCTCTTAACAGTAGCCAACAGTCTGTCGATATTCATACTCTATGGAATCTCACCGTTGGAGTACTTATTTACAAGACGGCAACTCCACTGGGCTATGAAGGAATTCACGCAATTTTCAGCCCTAAGCACAACGGTAGCCTTCGTCGGCTCGATTATAGGCGTCGTGGTTCTACACAAAATACTCAGAATAAGTGACTTGGTCATTTCGAACTTAGCATTTATAACAAATATCATAGATTACTTTATCAGAACCTTTGCTACACAATCATGGCAAATGTATTTGGGTAAGTTGTTATTTGTAATTACAAGTAGGTAAGTGACGTACGAAATGTGGGTGTACTGTAGGTGCACCTCTGCCTAACCCTTCAGGGAATACAGGCGTGATATTATTATGTTAGTGAGTATATGTACAGACGCCAGCAGGTTAAGCTACCCGAAACTGTCAAATTTCGGGTAGTACCCAAACAACCTTGACCCTTAATGCTTTAGCGATAAAGTTGAAAATCTATTAAAGAGATTTGACATATTGTAATAGCTTGATTTGCTGGCGTCTGTACTTACGAGTATTATATATAATATATAATATTGGTATTATAATTGCAATCGCAAATAACAATTGCAAATGTTTCTAATGCTAATTTATTATTCGCTCTTGCTGTTAGGTCATACCTACAATAAATACCTATTTATAAAGCGAGATAGGATTGTTTTATGTGGCTGTAGGTATCACAATACGATGCCTAACTGAGGTTGCCTTAAACTCAACAAATAAATTATCATTGCATTTTGTTATTGTCATTCGCAATATGTTTGCGACTAAAATATAATTGTAATCCCACGTTACCGACTCCTTCTTAAAAGATTGGCCCACAATCGCAGTAGACCCGGGAAAGTGGAAAGAGGGAAGGGAGTCCTTTGCCCTAGGACAACACAGCCTTCTAAAAAAAAACGACGTTTCTAATCTGCATTCGCGATTTATTTGCCAAAAACGTAAACAAATATGAGTTTATGGAAAAATTACTTTAATTCCTACACAATAAAGTTCAGTTTACGTTACAACTTCAAACATTTTTATAACTTTTTCAATAGTGCTAGTCACTCTGAAATCAACTTAAATAACATAAAAATAAATTGATGTTTCAAGTTAAACAAATATTGTTTAACTTGAAACATCAATTTGAAACATAAATTTGACTTTACTTTGATGTCAAGTGAATGAAAGTTGATTGTATCTGTTGCATGATTATTACCTACCTATCTTTGGAAATCTGTCTTATTTAATTTTTATAGCATTACATTTTACATTTCAGGTGCTTCCGTAGGGTCGCTGAAAGGGCTGTCTGCGCCTTTAATCCGATCGTTTTTGACAAAAATTCTGCCTGTGGTGGACATAGCCAAAGTTTTTGCCTTGATGTCTGCAATTGAAGGCTTGTGTCCGTTGGTCGCACCTTTAATATACAACTCGATCTATCAGGTTACCGTAGCTGTATTCCCAGGATCCATTTATATACTCAGCAGTGCCGTTACTGCAATCTGCGTCATATGCTTGTCGTAAGTATATCAAAATTTATTTTATTGGTGACGCAATTAAGTTTGTAATAATGTAGCGTGAATTTACAGACGCCAACACATCAAGCTACTACAATCTGTCAAATTTATTTAATAGATTTTCAACTTTATCGATGAAGCATTAAGGTTCAAGGTTGATTGGGAACATTTGACAGTTTCGGGTAGCTTGACCTGCTGCCCTCTGTACCTCACCGTTGTGCCCAACTTTTCTGGTCCAGCAAACTTTTCGAGTGATTAAACATGATACCGTATTGGTACCGTACTGGTAGAATGATCTGTTGTGAAGGATCAGTAGAGACAAATCAACTGGGTTATTGCATAACACACTAACAGTAGGAACAGCTTTCAATCTGACAGTTCAACAACATTCATTGGGTTATTTACGTTGTTGAGCAGACAAATTTTTCGAATATATGCAGCAATGGATTAGCAGTATCCTTCAAAATTATTCAAATTGTGATTATTAGGGTGTTGGACTATTAGAGAATCGACAGTATGGTTCCAAAGGACATTATTGTTCTTTAGAATCATGTCGTCAATTTTAAAGTTGAGAACTCTACATCTCAACAGAGCATCTTGTATAAGATTTAAAAGTGTAATCGAGACCAGATTTCTGTCCTTTAACAGAAAACCTACAATACCTGTTGCGTGTCCTTTTTATTGCAACATTCTTTGTATAAAAATAAACATCCACGAGTCCGGTGTTTGCGTCGCAACTTGTAAATGCAGTCATGGGTCCTTTATTGTAAAAAAAAAACTAGATAGGTACTTACGTCTATCGTCTACTGGTATAATATATTATTATTATCATCTACTACGAATTTATACACAACTAGCTTTTGGCCGGGTAGAGGTCTGAAATTATCATACGGGGACGTACCATAATAGTAAAAACCCCCGACAACATAAAACCCTATAAAAAGGTTATTTTTTTCTTTTTATAGGGTTTTACGTTGTCGGGGGTTTTTAAAATTTTAAATTTAATTTTTTATTTCATGCTTTTTGTAGGGACTCCTTATTATTTAATTTCTTTTATTTTCTTACGTTTTAAGATTCAGGTAATTTGGTATTTAATCAGGTTTTTTGTAATTCGCTATTTTGTGGTAGTGGCCATCTTGGATTTGGATTTTGTCATAGTGTATAGTATTCTACTAGTCAAGCCCTTTCATTTGATACCCATATAGAGGGAGTTGTGAAAAAAAAATGTAATTCGCCATTTTGTGGTGGCGGCCATTTTGGATTTGAAATTTATCATAGTGTATAGTATTCTATTAGTCAAGCCCTTTCATTTGATACCCATATTGAGGGAGTTGTGAAAAAATATGTAATCCGCCATTTTGTGGCGGCGGCCGTCTTGGACCGATTTTCATCAAACATAGCTAAGAACACTCCCGATAAATTCACCTTTCAAACAAAACAAAAAAACAAAATTAAAATCGGTTCATCCGTTCGGGAGCTACGATGCCACAGACAGACATACACACACACACACTTCAAACTTATAACACCCCGTCGTTTTTGCGTCGGGGGTTAAAAAGTGTCTTATGTCCTAACCCAGGCCATGGTCTTCCGTGTGCCAAATCTCATCCAAATAGGTAGATAGAGAGAGACGATTAGTTTATAAGTATGGATAAATCGAAAATGCATGGAAATTAGAAGTTCGAGATGTTTTCTATCTATCGAGATAATTTATGATCTACTCTGCGTTTGCGATTTATTTGCTAAACATGTAAATTAACATGACTTATTGAAAAAAATAACTTTAATACCTACACAATAAAGTTCAGTTTATGCTACAACTTCAAACATTACAAAATACATTTTTTTCAATAGTACTAGTCACTCTGAAATCATCTTAATTTTCTCTGTAATAAAGTTCATATTTATTTAACTTGAAATTACAACAATTGGAAACATGAATTTAAATAGACCTTATACCTGTTGTTTTGTTTTAAATAGACCTTATACCTGTTGTTTTGTTTTTGTTTCAGACTCGTTCAATATTACAGATGGAACGTAGCATCACAATACGAGCCTTTGGCCTCAGCTTAGTACAGTTTACGTCGTTCTGAATTAGCTGTTTTATTGTATATGCACTCGGTAAAACGATATCGTTACGGTTGGACTTGGGTCCTGAAGCTGCATTATAGCGTATATTATGATGTCTAGTGATATGGCTGCGCCGGACCATATAGTTCCGACTTTAGTACCTACCTACTAGTATGAGAAGACTGAATATGTTACAGGTTATTCAAAATCAAAGCAATACTACTCTGCTTTACGGAGTCTTTGGTATCGTAGGTATACTTATAAGTAGTCATCTGTGTTTTTGCAAGTTCTGGTAAAAGTCGTCTTATTAGAAAAAGAAAAATGAGTATGTGGCCATAGAACTAGTTTTCTGCATTCAGATTGTCGCCTTTTACATAACCGAGGCAGACTCGAACTATAAAGCGCAGGCCACACCGCCAGCTCGGTAGCTTCGCGGTGTGAACCCAAGTATGAAAAGATGTGAAACGATGCCTCGCTCGACTCGCCCGCCCGCCCGCCAGCTGGCGGTGTGGCCTGCGCTTAACTCGAGGAAGCTAAAATGTTTTGAACAAAACGTAGTTTAAATCGAAGTAATAGAATAGAAAACTTTTATTTCTGACAGGAGTCCATAAAGTTAGTAACAATTTTACTTAACTTCTAGTGTTAGTATAACGTGATAGTGGTAATGTGATATGTAGTTTTAAGATTTCTTACAAACTACGTAATATTCATAAGAATCAGATTTTTGTATTTCAATCAAATAGAACGTAAGGATATAATTATTTTATCGATTTATTTTGTTTAGGAATACAGGGTGTCTGGTACATCGACGCGCAAGCTGTTACCATGAATAAGCACATGGTTCTAGATACCAGTGTTGACAATTTTAGTTGGTTATTTAATAAAACCTGTTGTTTCTTACAAAACTGCAATCCTAAATGCACCTACACGCTCAAAATGACCTGTAATCATGCTGTTTTTTTTTTAAATAATTGACGAAGAATTTCAACGCTGGCTGGGTCTAGAATTATGCAGGTACCTACTGAATTCATGGTAACAGTTTGTGCGTTGATGTCCCTGACACCATGTATACCAATGTCTTGTTAATAGCAAAGTAAGTGATGAATAACATTCGGTTTCTGAATTGAGAATTTAGAGTCGTCCGATTCATGTCAATTAAAACCAGTGAATAGTATTGTACAACTTAATTAGGACATCTTTCAGCAATAATAATTAAGTCTGGCGTCATGCGTAGAGCATAATAGCTGTTCAATCTAAAACTACTTATCATCTCATCGGATCATATCACAGAGCTCGCAGACGAGACGATTCGTTCGCTGCTCTGGACAGCATTGTCACCAGTTTTCATTCAAAGTAATGCAAGTTTTATTTAGTGGTGACTAGTCGCTATCGGTGGGTGTGGTATATTCCGTGCTGTGGAATTTACGTATGTGTAAAATGTGTATGCTCAAGTTTGTGTGATGTGATCACATTAGATGTAAAGAGGAAAATTAAACCAGTGCCTTCTATTGAATCTTTTTATTATTAATGTCTTACATCTAATGAGAAGTACTCCCCTTGTACACAACATATGTGATTATCTAAACAGGGCAGAAAGTACTGGGTACGAAAAATATGTAGTTGTCAGACATTCAATTTCGTGCATTGACTTGCTGGTCAACACAATTGTTTTGTTTGAAATGATTTTTTT
Source organism: Apamea epomidion (assembly GCA_947507525.1). Taxonomy (NCBI): domain Eukaryota; kingdom Metazoa; phylum Arthropoda; class Insecta; order Lepidoptera; family Noctuidae; genus Apamea; species Apamea epomidion. The sequence continues at coordinate 9,061,966 of OX382242.1, read as the reverse complement.
TTTTATGGCATTGGATGTACGATATTCTACTTATTATAATAATCATCACAGATTATAAATTTACCTTTCTAAGTATTAAGTTCGGTCTTTGTACAGAAAATAAAGTTTTTTAAGGCTAATTGCTCGCCTAAACACTTAAGTGTATTAAACAATGATTTGAAATGAAGTATTTTTTATGCCTTTTGTACATATAAATATACGAGATTCAAGAATAATAATTGTACACTATTTCTTTAGCTACGTCCAATTGCAATTTAAAACTTTTTGATGTCATGAATCTCGAAATAATATAAACTGGAAGTTGTCTTATACAATATTAAGATATAACTACGAAATTGTAATCTATTTACTTTAAAATTTAAAGTGAGCAACTTTACAAATAACATCACAGATTTGCAGTTACAGGGGTAAATTTTGTTCATATATTTCGACTTGGTAGCTACCTAAACTAGGTATGGAAGTAGTACACAAACAAAAACATTAAACAACTATTAAAAATCTAAACAAATAGTAATGAAAACAAACTTATGTATTAAAAGAATAAAATGAAGAATCATAACGTAAGTACCACAAAATGATGAATGTATGTGTGAATAGCAATGGAACTTATGCAAAATGTTACAAATAATCAAGAGTAACTTAAAATTAATCATACACTTAAATACCTGTCAAATAGTTTACAGTCTTATAACGATGAGGCTTGCTAAACTAAGAACTTTTAGTATTTCTTGCACTGGGAACAAATTCGGTTTAACCATGCGTTTGCAGTCATAATGGAGTTGTCGCATAAGCACCACTTCTATATACATGCACCACCGTTGCACAAAAAAAAAACCAAATAATCTTTCACTCAGATTTACTCGCGTACTGGCGAGGGTAATTTCAAGAAGTCTCTTAACTCTACCATTCTTCTTCAGGCTCCAGACCTTGATCCACTGCGGCTGAAGCATTGTTGAAGTCCTGGAGAGTAAAAGTTATGTGGTTATCATTGCAATCGAGACAACAAATGTGGTTTTATAAAGTCTTACCGAATATTCCCGATCAGTCATACCTTGTCGTCCACTGCTGATGATCGAAAAAAAAGTTTCCCGATTTGACAACAAGAGAATTACTGATCGGGAATAATCGAAAAGCATTCTCGTTCGTCAACACTGAACGAACGGAACTTTTTTTTCCCGATCGTCAACAATGTTAACGACAGGGATATTTTGATCGGGAATAATCGAAAAGCATTCCCGTTCGTCAACACTGTGGACGGCAAGGTATGACTGATCGGTAATATTAGAACACTACTAGCTACATTCCTAATAAATTTTACTTTCAACCACTTACATATTCATCTCTCTTTTGTTTGCGTGAACAATAAAGGAAGAATTTAAGTAACCAACAGTACATCAAACTTAATTATTATTTTCAACAAACATTAGTTCATAAGGTAAGGTGGAATTAAAAGTGAGCCAGTACTTACTCGTATATCACTGCCGCCGTATTTGTTGCCCTTATATGAGGCAGTACCACCTCCTTGCAAGAAGTCGGGAACAGTTTGATCTGCCTGTTTTAGGATCTTCGCCAAATCAGCCACAAGTCCTATGTCCTGCACAATAACATAGCGTAAGTACTTACACAGGTACCTTGTATGAAAAAACTTTAAATCTATTAGTGGAAGAAACATTGCCCTAATCACAAACAACCTCGGTATTTAGAATTAAGAAATTCTGCATTTGAAAATGTTTGTTGGTGTGTTTGAGATAGCATGATTCTCGCGGGTTCTGGATGCGGCAGAGGCCCATCCAAAACCGAAGATCATTAAACCTTGATTAATACGATGTTTTAGTGACCATGCCACGTTTTTTAAACAAAAAACGAATATAGGTTGTTGTTTTTTTTTATTTCATTTTTCATTTTTCGATTTATGAGCTGGGAGCTGGGCGCTGGGGGCATGGCATAACATACATACATAATCAGCCTATAATGTTCCCACTCCACTCCTAGTATTAGTAGTAGGCCTCTAGGTGAGAGGGAGCGGGCCGTAATCCACCACGCGGGCCCAGTGCAGGTTGGTAGATGTCACATGTCTTCGAATTGACACAAGGGGGACGGCAATTGATATAAAACCAAGCGGTCAATAGGTTAGACATAGTGACACACTTTGAAAAACATTCTGTAATATTAAAATTAATTTCACAACACCTGGAATAAAAAAAAAACTGTTCGACTTACTTGATCGGCATCAAAGAAAGATACGGCCTTTCCTCTGTTGCCCACGCGACCGGTCCTGCCGATCCTGTGCACGTACTCGTCTATACTTTTTGGCAGATCGTAGTTGACGACAATGTCGACGTTCTTTATATCTGTTTAACAAAATAATAACATGTATTTTTGAGACGGGGCTGTAAAGGCTTCGTCATATCCACAATACTTATTAAAAGAAAATTATAGTCAAGCCCATCAATCTTGAAGTTTAGTCCTATACCCCTTTATTCATAACCGTTGCTTCAAGTTAACTAGTGATTAGCGACTGTTTAACCATACATTTTTGACGTTTAGACGTCACTTAACTTTAATCATCGTTTATAAATAAACCCCAATAACATTTAGCTCGATTTTTTCTCTTGTAAGATTTGAATTGATCATGGACAAAATGAAAATGTTTGTAGTTGCTACTATTTACTGTTTCTTTGAAATTGATTACCGGTAACAAATGTTGACATTGTTTAGATCTCAATATTTTTAAAGCCAAAACCAAATTGAGAATTTTGTCTTTTTTTACCATTTTAATGCGATTGGTGGGATTAAAAGTTTTAAATTACCTAGTCCTCTGGCGGCTACAGCGGTGGCCACAAGTATGCAATGCCGACCACTCTTGAAGTTGTCGAGGGCCTCCTCACGTTCGCGCTGCATGCGGTCGCCGTGGATCGATGACGTCATCATCTGTTGCTCTGATAACATGGCCGCGATGAAGTCAGCGTTGCGCTTCGTCTCCACAAATACCAACACGCGCTTACGATCTGAAATTGTTAAGATTACGACTCTTATAGCATTGCTATTGCATGGTAGTTTGACTATCAAACATTTGATTAATCGATTTTCACAATCAGCCTATAATGTTCCCACAATTGGGACACAGTCCTCATCTCTGTAAGAGGGAGTCGGCCATAATCCACCACGCGGGCCCAGTGCGGGTTGGTGGATGTCACATCGTGACGTGTCGGTTTCACGATGTTTTCCTTCCACCGTATTGAGAGCAGTGGTGATGAAATAATTTGCATAAAGTAAAATCGCGGCCGTTACCCTTGCTCTGAGCAGTGATGAATAGTTTACTATACCATATTGTTGTGAAAAACGCATAACTCACCATTCTCTTCGATTAATTTCTTCAGTGTTGTTTGCTTTTCATATTTGGTAACTTGGTGGAATATTTGTTCTACGTCTGCGCTCGCGCCCCCCACTATACCGACGGCGACAAACAAGTAGTTGTTCAGGAACCTGCCCGCTAGATGTTGGATGTCTTCAGGGAACGTCGCCGAAAACATGAGTGTTTGACGTTCTTTCTGTAGAAGAAAAACAATATTCGTCATTAATCATTTGAAATCACGTCCAAATTCGTGTCAAAAACGTATGATACAATAGAACTCTTGCAGCTACTGCAAGCATTTAATGTGTAATTTTTATGACTGTATAATATAGCAATTATACGCCACTATTTATGTTCCTGCTTAACCCAAGCGACAATATTGTTACGAGCTTCGGGTTCGTGACAATAAAAACTGCCGATAAAAATTAACAAAAGTTACACTTTTATTAAACAACACTAATAACAACTCAAACACACTAATTATAAAACACAATCGCTCTTAAGTCGCACTTGAATATCGCTTTCGATGTATTCGCTTCTATCGCAGAACCAAGTCTGATTAGTCGCGGCTAGTCCCGGCCTTATATAGTGCCGCAGATAATTCCAGAATCTTCTATTGTAGAAACATCTAGAATGTTCGAGTACATACCGGCCCCGACTGACCAGATGTCGATAGTTCTAGTAAGTTCAGCCAATCGATAATAGATGGCGCTAGTGAAGAACTAATAAGTTCTTCTACTAGAAACTAGATGGCGCTAGTGGTAACTAATGTCACCATCATCAGGCATTAATTGTGGCGCGCAACACTGCCCCCTCCTAAGACATGCTCGTCCCGAGCATTATCGGCTCCATAATAACGCGCCAATCGATCCACATGGACGATCTTAGGAGTACCTCTTGCACCTTTCTGTATCCGGTAGGTTACGTCATTGATCTTTGTCACAATCTGGTACGGTCCATCCCATTTAGCTTGAAGCTTAGGAGATTTCCCTTTGCTGCGGACTGGATTGTGCAACCACACTAGTGAACCTTCGTCGAACCCTTTACTGTTCATTTTGCGGTCATAACGGGTTTTCATCTTTTCAGACATTTGCTGGCCCGATTGTCTGACGTGCTCATAAATGTCATTCATTTTGTTCCGCAAGTGATTCGCATAATCGGTTATACTGCGTGGGGCATCAGGTGGTATTCCGGTGATCAGGTCTGCAGGCAGCCGTAATTCTCTTCCAAAGTTTGCGAAAGCTGGTGTCACCGATGTACTTTCATGAACAGCGCTTCGATATGACAACAAAAACGGTTGTATGTGCTTGTCCCAATCTCGTTGCCGATTTTCCACAACTTTTGCTAGGTACCTCTCCAATGTCTGATTAAATCGTTCCACCATTCCATCCGATTGTGGGTGGTAAGAAGTTGTTCTTGTTTTATGAGTACCCATAACTTGACAAGTTTCCTGGAATATTTGGGACTCAAAATTACTTCCTTGATCACTGTGAATCTCTAAAGGTACTCCAAACCGACAGAAGACTTCATAAACTAATTTATCTGCAACTGTCGAAGCTTCTTGATTTGGAATGGCGAAGACTTCCGGCCACTTAGTGAAGTAATCCATCACAACCATGAAATACTTGTTACCACTTTCGCTTTCCGGAAACGGCCCCGCAACGTCAAGGGCTATCCTCTCCCATGGTGCGCCAACATTGTACAATTTCAATGCACCTCTACTACGCGTCTGAGGTCCCTTTACAGCTGCAGAACTTGTACATTTGCGACACCAGTCCTCGACATCATCCCGACAGTGGACCCAGTAAAACCGTTCTCGTATCTTCAGTAGAATCCGTTTTACTCCCAGATGACCTCCTGAACAACCATTATGGTACAGCTGTACAACATCCGGTACTTGAGCTTTAGGGACAACCAGTTGCAAATGACAGCTGTCTCCCCGAGCATTTTCCCATTTACGGCACAGGACTCCATCCTGAATCACCAAGCTGTCCCATTGGGCCCAATAGCTTTTTGTGATCGAACTCATTGCTGAGACGTCGCTCCACCTGGGCTTAGGAGCTCTGGCCTTCATCCACTCGAGAATAGGCTTGATGTCCGAATCTTCCTGCTGTGCACGTTGTAGCCTTTCCTTCCACTCGTTGCTGAGGTCTGTCTTGAGCATCCTCACAGGAACGACTTCTATACTTTCTTGCCTAGTACCAACTAGTGTACCTTTTTCCATAACCTGTTCCTGATCACAAAGGTTCGGCACACGTACCCCTGACATGTCGGTGGCTCTAACCAAAGTTCGTCCCACTTTCCATGGACGGTCATTGTCTACCCTTCCTGTAGTTCGCTTGGGGCAACTGGATCGAAGGTGGCCCCTTTCCCCACAGCCGTAGCACCTAGGGCTGTATCTTTTATTGCAGTCGCGAACTCTAGCCGCTGCAACCTCCCTGACGCGATGGGAACGATGATCCTGCCGCATAGCTTCCACCTCCAGTGCATGGGCCAAGGCGTCTTTAAGCGTCCCGTGGTGCCCGAGCCTCACAGCAGCTCTAACTTCAAGGTCACGGATGCCGTCGATGAATGCCTGCACCAGGTTCCCATCAATGAGCGCAGGTACGGACTGGTAAGCTTTACGCACCAGCTTCTCCACTTCAAGGGCCCACTGCTGCAGGTTTTCATTACTGCGTTGCACGCGATCCTTGAGCTGCGCACGAAACACGTGTTCCAGGTGAGCGTCGCCATACCGAGCCTCCAATGCCTCAAGGAGCTGCTCGTAAGTCACTTCCTTACCGAGAGCTTCCAGAACAGTTAAGGCCTGGTCGCGCAGGCCTAGGGTCAGGGCAGTCAGGGCCTGACTGTTATTCCAACCGTTCGCCTTCATGACAGCCGCAAACTGGATTTTGTAGGCTGACCAGGAAGAAGTTCCGTCGAACGGTGGCACTTTGAATCCACGTAGCGAAGGTGTTGTAGCTACGGGAGCTGCGATTCCATCCCCAAGTTTAAGGTAATCCAGCGTTTTCTTTACATCAGCCATCACGGTTTTCTTTACGTCAGCCACCACGTTGTCAACCCGATTATACACTTGGTCGATCCGGATTTCAGCTTCCGACAGGCGGTTGTCATGTTGATCAACCTTATCCTTCACCTCCTTCATGTCTTTCCCGAAGGTAGCGTGAAGGTCCTTCATAAGGAGCATCTGCTCTTCCTGGCGGCGCGTTTGCTCCTCCTTATCACGTTGGAGCAGTTCTTCCAACCGACGAGCTTGTTCCTCCTGTCGGCGAGCCTGTTCCTCCTGTCGGCGAGCCTGTTCCTCCTTGTCCCGCTGGAGCTGTTCTTCCAACCGACGAGCCTGTTCCTCCTGTCGGCGGGCCTGTTCCTCCTGTCGGCGGGCCTGTTCCTCCTGTCGGCGGGCCTGTTCCTCCTGTCGGCGGGACTGCTCCTGCAGCATCATCATCAGGGCAGCAAAGTCTGGTGCTGCTGATGCTGGAGCTGTTGCGGACGTTTCGGCCTCCGTGGTTGGTAGCTGGCCCTCCGACCTCTGCGGCATAGCTCCACTAAAACGTCTCTGGTCCGTCTCCTGTTGACGTTGACTCCGGGTACGGATACCCTCCGTGTCGTCTTTAGGTAAAATCGGCATGATTTTAATCCCACTTCTGACACCAATTGTTACGAGCTTCGGGTTCGTGACAATAAAAACTGCCGATAAAAATTAACAAAAGTTACACTTTTATTAAACAACACTAATAACAACTCAAACACACTAATTATAAAACACAATCGCTCTTAAGTCGCACTTGAATATCGCTTTCGATGTATTCGCTTCTATCGCAGAACCAAGTCTGATTAGTCGCGGCTAGTCCCGGACTTATATAGTGCCGCAGATAATTCCAGAATCTTCTATTGTAGAAACATCTAGAATGTTCGAGTACATACCGGCCCCGACTGACCAGATGTCGATAGTTCTAGTAAGTTCAGCCAATCGATAATAGATGGCGCTAGTGAAGAACTAATAAGTTCTTCTACTAGAAACTAGATGGCGCTAGTGGTAACTAATGTCACCATCATCAGGCATTAATTGTGGCGCGCAACAATATTATTATTTTATTTACTAGATTGTTGTTATTTAACAATCCCGATAGCGCCTGCGTCGCGACATATCTATATTACAATGATAAGATTGCAATTGAAATGAATTGACGTATTGATGCGTCAAGAGTTAGCGTGATATGCGTTAAATATAAATAGCATAATACAAAACAACCAACTTCCAATACAAACAATACAAAGTGAATAATAACTACTTTCTGAAGTTGGTGTCTTTGTTTCTTGCCACCAACTTCCGAAATTAGTCATTTTTCACTTTTTGTTTGTGGTACCTACCCCACACCAATTCGGAAAATACAGTACTTGCTATGTTAACAACAAGACAGGAAGTTTTATAACATCATCAACATACACCAAGTGGATTAAATACGTATTAGTGAAGCTAACTCAAAAACTACTGAAGCATAGTTAATAAAACATTTATGGAACTAACCCTCGAGCTTCCTCTACCCATGAAAAAAGAATCACTTAAATTGATTGGCCCAGTAATCACGGAAAATTCGGGGTTACCTACAAGAAAAAAATAATCCCACCGAAAGCCTCCTCCTTCTTTAGAAGTCTATGAAAAGTAACACTTACAAGTGGCACCATGGTAGGGTGTTCCATCATCTTCTCGACGCTGGGAATAAATCCCATGTCCAGCATGCGGTCCGCCTCGTCGAGTACCACGAACCGGATGCTGTCGAACGACACGCGGCTGCGGTCCACGAAGTCATGCAGACGACCTGGCGTCGCCACCAGGATGTGACATCCTTTCTATAACATACAATAGTATCGTCAGATCCAAAATATTTATTCTACTAACTATAAGTTCCCGTTTGAGAACACACTATCTAAATGACGGCATAGGAATCTCTGATAGGTCCTAGGGAATGCAAGCTCGAGATGTCGTGTGCTAAGTCTGGTGTCGCGATTGGCCATTTGATCTCGTCCAGCAATCAGGCTAATCTCCGTCTCGAAAACGAGCTCTTGCCTCATTGCCGGGCGTAATCTCGTTTTCGAGACAAAGATTTGGCCCATTTTTTCAAGTAATGCATTTCTAGTTTAATCAAAAGGAGGTCAGCAAAAGCCCATACAACTTTGCCCAAACATGTACCTCGAGGTACACGTGCACCAAATCGTGGAGAAAAAATAGAGGAATTCGAAATTAATTGTGTTTTTAGCCTAAATAATTTAAAATTACATAATAAATTATTTAAAGCTTTAATAACCTGTAAAACGATTAAATCATGTGGCAACTTTGGATGTACGGGTTGACATTAGGAGTATGTGTGTTCTGTGGACATAATTTCGTGGGTAAATGTCATTCACATGTCATTCCGTTCGTTCCTGGCTCAAGTTACGTTAAGCTGGGATATGACGTAGATCAGAGTCCCATCAAGTAGGGACCCTTGGATGTCGACGCTAAGGAACTCATTTATTTATCTAGTTTGTTAATCGCTCTGATAGACTTCTAACACTGCTTCTAATATTAAGTACTGTTCATCAACATTCACAGCTTGTATGCATTCACCTACTTTTAGGTATAAGCATCCTTCCCTATGTTAGGTAGGTATAACTTTGCCTAGTGAAAATCGATTATAAAATGAGAGTTATTATTGAATTCAGATTGAATTATACTATAAAAATATTTGAAATGAAATAAAAACAACAGCAGCAGAAGCCGACAGCTAGACTTGGGTAGTTGCGGAACGAGTCATGAAAATGATATACTTCCAGTCCTGGTACTACACCACTCACTCGTTCACTACCAATTCAAATGTGTCCTTTAGTTCCTCTAGTACCGAGTAGTCCTGACTATTACTCGTACCAAAGCACTCTGCTAGCTCTCGCATGCTCTCGCTCGCGCCATCGCACATCGACGCACCGCCACACCTACGATAGAACGAGATGGGAACACATCGTATGTTCGTAATAGTTTTGTACTCGTATAGTCCCGAGGTGATAAAACATCAGTTTTGCTTTGATAGTTCTGAAATACACGGTACTGGAGCTTTTCTGTGGTACTAAGGAACTGAAAGCGTTCCCGGTACTAAAGGAACTAATGAACTAGGTGAGTGGACTAGTTCCGGAAGCAAAAATATACATTATCACTATATCTTTTGTTGGACACGTTTTGCGCATCTCTACCGACAGCAGACAAATGTCAACTTGACAGTTTTTTTTAAAATAGGTAATGTAATGGACCAAGGTAGTATAATTGTGCCCAAAATGGCGAGCTTTTTATTACGTTAAAAGTTATTTTATTCTCGTCCCCGGGTAACCATAAGAAAAATATATAAATGCAATATTATTCAGTGTAATCTAGTGTATTTTATGCCACTAAGTGTACCTCGGTACTTCGTTTGATTTTGGTGACATCCCTTATGTAACTTAAGGCATTCACTGCCACAGCGGTCACCGGTGACCACCAACAACGGATTTTCTATTGTGTCTGTTGTCTGGCAGTCAACGTGTTAATTATCTTGAAAAGTTCACACCCAGCCTAACAGTGTTATATTTTCTATGAAAAAAATACGAACTTCGAAACGAAAAAGTCTCGTTTATTTAGGTGATAATCATCTGCACTACGCATAGACGCAACAAATCAGCAATTTATTTAAAATTATAATTATACTAAAACTACTACAACTTCATATTATTGCCAAGTTACAAATAAGACCAAATAAAACAGCAGTGCACGAATTGTTCTTATAGTGATATAAGCTATAGAGACTTCAATTTAACCTCTTGTAGGCTGAGCCCATAGATATAGGAAAGAAGATATGTCCCAATTGTTGAAAATGTATCAGAACTCAATGTCGTTACGTCGATCCCACCACCGCGTCACTACTTCACATGTAGTTCAGTAAAAGCAATAGATACAAAGTCACGCGCACACTTGCAGTTCATAAATCAGAACGTACTACATAATTAATTATAAACCTAAACTCATCAAACACGTGCATTTACCATGCTCGTACAACTCACTCACACAAAAACATCTGTCGCTATCGTTGTGCTGTGCAAAAGCCATTTATTTTACATATACGCTAGTGATTGACTAAATCGGAAAGTTATCGATTCTCCCATTTATTATTGTACTAAAAAAAATTAAGGTTCTGAAAATAAAATAAATAAAAAACGATATGTCCAGAATAGCCTACGTTAGTGGATCTGCACAGCCACATCACTAGCTGGCCGCAACCAGCAGCGGTCATACCATGCGATGCACCGCATAAATAAAGTATCGTTTTGTGATTTTTACATTGCTTGTAAAAATCACAAAACGGTAAGTGACTAGTCACTTAGTGACATATTTAGGCAGTGGTTATGGAGCAATGTATTTACTTCGAAAATAGTACGGTCGTTGCGATATTTGAAAACAAAATTAACATAGTAAAAGCAAGAAATATTTTACAATTTCTTGTTTTTCATGATTTTAAAGACAAATATAGTAAAATAGTTACATTTGTATATGGTAAGTGATTCCACGATTTACAAAGTTTTGGTTTCGGCTTCGGTTTTTACAAGACACCACTGAACAACACGGCATTCTTATATTTTTTCACGATCACGGTCGAAAGCGCACTAGTTCGCGGAGACGGCCATTTTCCTAGTGCATGAACTTTTCGGGCATGCCGCGACGACACAAGACACGCCTCCTTGCCACTTCTCCTGTTTTTTACATTTCTATGGCTGAGCCACTACAAAAGGGGTGCTTATCGCACCATCAACTTTAAATGCTGAACAATGCAATTTCTGCAAGTGATACAAGAGAGATGGCTTATACATAATAGAATATCAAGCAGTGTGAGAGAGAACTATCAAAATCAAGAAGTAGTGAAATAGTGAAAAACGTTTTACAGCAAACAGCACAACTGTAAAAATAATTACCTACATTGAAAATTAACTATTTACTTACCTTCATGATCAAATAACGGATTTAAAACATTGATTTTCCTTAGAAAAAATGATGTAATAGGCATACTAGTTATTTTCATTGTATTTTTTAGCAGAATTTATGCGCCATTTAGTAAGATTGTAGGTACTTACAGCAAGATTGTCGCCTTGATGGCGAACGGCTGTCCCACCGTAAGCGATGGCAATCTTTAAAACCGAACCATACGAGAACTTTCGTGCTTCATTGAAGATTTGCAGCGTCAGTTCACGGGTTGGTGCAACTATTACAACCTGAAAACAAACGATTATGTATGAAAAATACATCCAATCATAGGTACTGGAATAGTAAATGGAAAGTCATTTACTTGTGGTTGAGCACATCCAGTTCCTCCAACAATGAGTTCACGTGTGTCTTGCAGCAGCGTGTTTATGATCGGCAGCAGGAAAGCAGCCTGGAATTCAACAAAACATTTTTTACTATACAAGTGCGAATAGGACAAGCGCCCTGGTCACAAAAGGGTCGGTCATAACATGGCCGTATTTATTTTAATTTCATTGTCTCAATGCTTGATTTATGACAGCTCCAAGGGACCGTATATCTAAGTATTTCAAATAAATTTTTAACCCCCGACGCAAAAACGACGGGGTGTTATAAGTTTGACGTGTCTCTCTTTCTCTCTCTCTCTCTGTGTGTATGTCTATCTGTGGCATCGTAGCTCCCGAACGGATGAACCGATTTTGATTTTGTTTGAAAGGTAATTTGTCGGGAGTGTTCTTAGCCGCTAAGGGGCTCGCTCTAATTATTAGTCTAACGTTCTGTTAAAGTTTAAAATAGTAGCGGTCCCCCGACGGGACATTTAATAAAAAAAATTCATACGTACAGCTTACGTAGGGTCATAATTACAAGGTTATTTTTTTCTTTTTATAGGTTTTCACGTTTATACCTTTTTTGTTCTATTTGTGGCTATTTTTTCAATAGTTTTTGGCTTTTTACATTCATACTATTTTTATTATTATTTTGTGTCGGGGGTTTTTTAAATTTTAACTTGACATACAGACAGTGAAGTGAGGTAAGGGTACCGTTTTTTCTTTTTGAGATACGTTACCTTTAAAACAAGGAAAACATAACGTCAGTAAAACATAAAGATATATAACATGGTTAGAAAATCTATCTAAAACAAGGAAAGATTATTCTTAATAAAAACTGGAGCTAATTAAAGATTATCTAATTTATTTACCGTTTTCCCGGATCCAGTCTGTGCGCAGCCCATGAGATCCCGGCCGCCCATGATGATTGGAATGGCGTGTTTCTGAATAGGCGTCGGTTTTTTATACCCAGCCTTCAATATGTTGTCCAGCACATACTTCCGTAGATTAGCAGTTTCGAAGCTATCAATGGCACGCGGCGGATTTTCACCGCTGACCTATAAATATTAAAATAGTGAAATGAAGATAGTTGCGTCATATAAAATCATGAATTCAAATTTTAATCTAACTCGTCCAATGTTTCAAATTCCTAACAATCCCAGATACCTATAGATAAGTTTGTTTCTTTTAATCCACGGGCGCGTTTTTCCCTTGGCGACATTTTACGCGCACTGGATTTTCAACGCTCTGCTTAGCGCCAAGAGTTGAAAATCCAACAGTGTTTCTATGACGCGCTGGGATACGCACTGTTGAATTATCAATGCTCGGCTCAACACCGAGAGTTGAAAATCCAATGAGCGATAAAATCCCGTCGCGATATTTTTACGTCACGTTTACGTTAAAAGAATGAATTGTGGTTTAAATACTTTGTCCTTTTGAGAGTGCTAATCCTGAATCTAGGGAATATTATACAACGGGAAATATTACGCAAAAACAATAAAATGAACATTTAAATATCACGATTATTATTACGCCTGACTGGGAAGAAAATAATAGTACACCTACATTTTGTTACTAATTTCATCTTCTATTCTTAGGTACTTGTTTTACAGTTATTCATCTTTTAATTAACGAATTTTGTCAACCCAAAACCTTTATACATATAACGGTCACAATAGTATGCGATTCAGTCGCGACAGGTTTCCAACCAACCTAACCTCAATATAACAAACTTCAGTTTAAAGAGTTACTTGATATAACGGATATTTAATTGTTCCCTTCCGATTTGTTATATCGAGGCTGCTCTGTATTAAGTAACTATTAACTGACAATACCAGTTGGGCCACTTTGGTCAAGGTTACAAATGACGCTACTAGACATTCGACCTTGCAGTAAAGTTCATTGTTTATTTCGTTTAGATTAACAAGGAACTTAACAGATCTCAATATTATGAATCAGAATCGAGATCTGAATAAAGTTAGAGAGAAGTAAACCACTCACTTTAACAGCAATACAGTCAAATTTGTCAAAGTTGATGCCAGAGCTAATGGTGCTGCTGAAGATCTCTTGCTCATCTTCAGTAGGCGCGGGCGGCACGTACGTGACCGGCGGCTTCTTGGGCTCGCCGTCCTCGCCGAGCTCCACCGGCGGCTCGTCCCCGCACACGCTGCCCCCGCCGCCCCCGCCGCCCCCCCGGCCGCCGCCGCGGCCCCCGCGCCCGCGCCCGCGGCCACGCTCGCCACGATCCCGCCTATCTTCTCCATCGCCTGACGAAATGAGTTCATTATAAATCGCTATAATCATAATCTACCTATAATATTACCATTGCTGGGAAACATCAACGATTAAAACAATATGATGACGAGGGACTAGTGTGCAAGTAATGCACACTAGCTCCCAATCATCTCCTTTGAACACCTTTTGCTTTTTAGGAGCAAAAAGCTACATGATAACATACATTTAAGATAAGTTCTATAAATGTTTGTAATCTTTATCAATGTTTCAAATCTTAAATTGACACATTTGTACAACTGTCGCAGTAGGTATTGGAATGTTGGCGTGCTTTCAGTAAAAGTGCATAATTTTATATTGATGATTTCCGGTCGCAATAGTGAGCAACACGCATGTCGTATTTTGCTGTAGCTATTTAATGTAGCACGAGAATGCTTACCATTTTCATAATCCCTGCCGGGCCCACCGCCGCGGCCGCCCCTGCCGCCCCGCCCGCGACCTCCCCCTCGCCCACCGCGCCCACGTCGCTCGCCATACCCATTACTGGCCTTATCATCATCGAATTCTAAAATATAAATACATGTCTGTTAAATACAAACTCTTTGCACAATGGACAGTTTCAAGTGGTAACCTAACACCAAGCTCTATGAGTGCTGTAGTCAAGTATCTTATTCATAAGCTTGCAAAAACCATAACATAGAACTGCAATTTCAGTAAGCACTTGAACTGTTAAAATAATAAAAATACTCAAGTTTTCATTTTTTTTTAACTTCGTTATCTCGTGACACTCAAGAAAAAAGTCCTGTGAACTTTTTAATATGGTTTGGACTAGCACTTGACTGTATTTTCAATACAAAAGCAGTCAGTCATATTTATTTCTCAGATAAGTTATCTGACGATTGAAAAACCAGCCCTTAAGACTGATAAGGGAAACTGGTGGGAATTATGTAATGTTTGAGAAGAACTTTGCAAATTGGAACACTGAGTATAATTTTACCAGAATTTCCTTTGATAAATCTATTACTACACTCCGACACTCCATACACACAAACTGAATATAATTGCCTACTACTACAGGAGCATCGGTCTGTCTGCATTGAGGGAACCGAGTGTAATAGTTATAATTTCTATGTTATGCCTACTACCTTCTTAAGACTTAGTTCAGATTTCATATTCCATTGAACACACATTCATATACTGTGCACATCTGTTGATTAGATTATATGTATAAACTGCAGCCAACATAATCATAAAATTATTAGTACCATTGTCATTAAATGAAGGGAATCCTCTTCCTCTGGAGAGACTGTGTCCTTCATCTACATTTGAATAGTTGTTGGATTGTACCCCCTGTAAAGAATGTAAAGCATACTTAGAACCCAGGGATATGCACTTTGGGAGAGTAACTATAAGTCATTGTACAACGGAATGGCCACAATTTATTGGAATAGTAAGTTCTCCAAGGCTGATCTGAGGTATGTGACTTTGAATCTAGATAATAATATGTTGGACCACCATTCAAGAATGAATGAATTTTATTGGTAAGGAGACAGTAGAATAAAAAATCTTACCGCATCTGCTGGACAGTCATCCCAGTCATCATCCATTTTTCTGCAGAAAGAAAAACAAATGAGGTATTATAGATAATGATAGCGATTGATAAAGGTAGGTAGTCAAGTGGGTACCTACTTAGAATTTAATAATAGGGGCAGCATCAAAAAAAAATTGAGATCATTGGTTAGTCATCATTATTAAGAGCAAATTAAAATAGAAAACTTTGTTTCAGTAGGTAAGTGTAAAAAAAAGTGTAGCAATCTGACTGAAGGTTACAATAAGTACCTAATACCTACATGACTAAATTCCGACTATTATTAAGATTTGAAACGAACAAATTGATTTAAGGGCAAAATGTTATCGATACCAAGAAGCACATAATATTTTCAGTAACGTAATTCTAAAGAAAAGGTGAAAAGTACCGATTTTCTAATAATACCTACAGCAAAGAATTCGTTGGTGTAGGTACTTTTTCAAATTATTTGAGTAGCTCAACTCAAGATATGGTCTAGAAAGTAGGAACAGACACGAAAACATCCAGGAAGATACTAAATTAACATTTGAAGTACTGTTTATTGATAAAAAATGTATTAGTAATACAATGAGAACAAAAAAAATGCTACAACCGGCACCGGCTTTTGTCAACCAAGCGCACGTGCAGCTAACATTCAAACAAGTCAAGGTATTATTGGTCTAAAGATCAAAGAAATTAAAAATCTTACCGATAAAAAGCTTAATCTAACGTCGGTTGCGTAGTATTTAAGATGAACAATACAATTTTTTACAATAGGACAAAGACAGCAACCGCCAAGATAACGCAAAACGCCAGCAATGGCGGAAGAAGATAAAGGGTTGCCAACAAAACCAAAAGTTTAAATTAGTGTTTTCACTTTCAGACTTTTATAAAGGAAACATAGTCAATGTTGATAGATCTGAAAAAATTAAATACAGTAAATAAAACCCTGGGCTTAAACATTTTCAACTTATAAATGTGGAGTGGAGTATAAGGAGCCACCTCCAAGTTAGGAGTATATGTGTTCTGTGGCCTCCACAAGCGAACGACAACATAATAAATTAGTCAGCGAAAAAATGACCATACATTATTATAATTTAAAGCGTTTCTATGTCAATTAAGTCAAATAAACATCATTCAAGTGTGTTATAGGAGTCAAAACGAAATAGAAATGCGAAATGCAGAAACAATTTAAATCTTTGGCGCTGTCATAATTTTCATAAAAGTAGGAAACCGTACCTTTCGGGTACGAAAGCTTTAGCCAGAGACCGCAAGAAGGTTTTCGCGCGCCCAAACCACAGGACCGCTAAGTTGTACACACATACTTCGATTTAAAAAAAGTGTGGGGTTGGGACCCCCAGCAATAACGAAGTTAAAAATGAAAATCCAAGATGACGGCTGCGAAAATTTGAAAATATTTGCAGCTGCCATCTTAGATTTTCATTTTGATCTCACTATCGGCATCAGCACCCTCGAAAACTATGAAAATTATCTCTTTCTGACTCCCTATAATATGTCCGATATTTTGTTACGTGACAATTTCTGCTAATTTTACTCCTACCGCAAGCTCCGTTAAAGAACTTCATTCCAAAAATCAGTTGTGACTCACTTCAGAATACCGCCAGAGGGTGAGCTTATGCTTGATACACACGCAGAGACCTTAGTCGCTGAGACAAGAGAATTATATAGCTTGATATGTCGTCGTTTGTACCTTCAACAAAATTAGTTCCACATGTGTTCAGCAGAGATAAATAAAAAAAACAACAAAAAGATGTCATTTATAGAAATTACAGCCACATTAGTAAAGCCAGGGTGCTCTAAACCAGGTATCCATTTTTCAAAAAAGAATGAAACCATATTTTATCGTAAGACCTATGGAAATGGATCAAATTGTGGTATGTGGTAAAGTTGTCAAAAAACGAGCCTTTTATTGTTTGACAACTTTAGCTAATTATGGGGTGTTTCGACCCCTAAAACTACTTTTATTTTACGCCACGCCTGTATATTCTGTGCTCGTGTCTGTCATAGTATATTAGTTATCTAAGTCTGTCAGTAGTCTCATAGTCTGTGCTCATAGTAGTCTGTGGTCAGGTGTCAAGCTGGCAAGTCAAGCGTACTGAAGCGCATTACGGGTAAATAGCACAAGTGACCGAAAGGCGAAAATATTCCGAAAAAAATACTACGCCGAGTGAAGAATTTTGCTAACGTTATAAATAAACATTAACATATTTTCATTTATGAATTTGGCGTTTATTGTGTGTTCTTCAAAATGTCGTTGTGACGGAAAATGATTTTTTCTCGTAAAAAATGGTGATAATATAACGATGCATTTATCAAAGTGGGTTTAGGTGTTATCTCAGTTGGCGTCCTCTTGTTTTTTATGGTTCAAGTTCACGATGGCAACAGTCGAAGAGACAGTTAAAGTGGCGGTGGTGACCGACCGTACACCTAACATTGTACGATGCTCTAGCACGATAACTGCGGAGGAGCTATGCGTTATTTTGTGTAAAAAGTATAAAATTCCTCCTCTCACTCGGACGCTATTCGCTTTACGAGTCAAAGGCAGAGATTATTTTCTCAAAGATAACGCGAAAGTTCTGTCCAGCACCAGGGATTATGAACTCAGAATACGTTTCAAGGTAATGTATTTGTTAATATTGTCTAAATTGATTCATAATCATGAATTTGCTTTGCTAAGAAACAACAGTCTAAGCTAAATGAATGAATAATTAATGTGTAGTGATATAGTGAGGGAAGGCCTTGGTGGCTCTTTAAATATTGTGAATGCATGTTTTTTAGTAATAAAAAGATATATTTTACTGTTTGGTTTATTAGACTTCATTTATTATGCCTCATCATAAAAAAAATATATTATTTAATACATTTAAGATTTGAAAAAAGATTAGGCACATTTCAGTTGACTTTTAATATGAATATAAAAAAGTACTGTACTTTTAGTACAGTACTTTTTATTACTCATTTATCTTTAACAACAGTTTTTTTAAAATAATTACCTTTTTGTTATTTAAAAATAAAACCTTACCTTTTTGTTGCTAAAGATAAATGAGTAATAAAAAGTACTGTACTTTTGTATTCATATTAAGTCTTCTTTCATTATTTTTATGAATTATTTTCCAAAGTAAGAATTGGTCCCTTTTAAGCCTTACCAATACCAGATGCAGCAGTTTTTTTTCATATGATCTTGCTATCAGCAACTTTACTTCTAAATTGAGTTGAAGTTATTATACTCAACTTGTTATTGAATTTTATTGGTAGTCTACTGCGTTTGGACAAAGTATAGTATGAAACCAATCATTTAATGGCTACTTAAGTTATGAATAATACCAACGTAAGACTGTATGCTAAGACTTATATATCTCGCCCTCCGCCAATCGCTTATACAATATTGTATAATTACTTGGGTCAGATCAGCAAAAACTTACATGCTCAAATTAGAATGTGCTCAGAGGGCACTCCTGAAGGTCAGATGGCGGTTACCTTACCGCTTTCCTACCGTCGATCTTTATAACATGTGTTCGGTTCTCTCTGTTCGCAAATTATTTATCCTTAACCTTGTTCTTATCACACACTCTCAAACCCCCTACGCTCCAAGCAAATTTGACTCCCAACAACGTAAACATGCTGTTTGTCCCTCCTTCCGCACAAACTGTCATTCGGCCCAACATAGTTTCCCTTTTCTCAGTAGGTAGGTCTATAACAAGGTCAATAATATTGTAAATATATACCCTATGTGCAGATCAAAATGTAAAAGAACTGTTACGAAATGGCTTTTTGAACTAGATTATGCGGAGACTGAAAGTATATTAAATATTCTAAAATAATTTTGTCTATCGGAAATTATCACCTACTCAAATTGATCTTAGATCGCGGTTCACCTTGTTAATCACATACAGACACACACACACACACACTCTGGGCAAGTGGGTGCTCACACCCAGTGCCCTTCGCGGGTGTGAGGACTTATATTGCACTCACGGACACACAACACTCTCCAAAGACACAAATAGACATAGCACATCTCCTTTTTTTTTCTAGCTTTTATAATGTTGTAGTACATAAGCGCCATTAAATATTGTAATTTTAAGGGTGTGAGCCTGGAGATCTGTCATACAGGTCCCGAACCCAGTATAGACTCCAGCTCTCACAAAGGATAATCTTTAAAATGTAACTCGATCCTATCAATCAAAACTGTACCTTCTTGAGAGAAATAAATGACTATTATTATTATTATTAACCACATTGGGGAATTTAAACATATATATGAAACAAAGAATGTCTCAGTTAACTATGATTTACCTAGCAAAGTTAAATGTAATAAGGAATTGTTCACCTTTTCCTTCAGTCGTTAGCAGTCAGGGTAAATAAACAATGCAGGTTCACCCAATACTTAATAAGTAATAACTCAACATTTATTAACGTAACTACAACTTTCATTTTACAAATGTTTTAATCCTCATCAGTCATATGAACCATGTTATTTCCACAAAAAATGAAAAAATGCTTTGAAGGATGTCTTACTTAGGCAATATTTTTATTTTGTGTTGATTGTTTTCATAATATAACAAGGACAAACAGAATTATAGAAACTATGTCACTAATTGGAAATTGAAAACTTGCGACAAATCGAAATAGGAGGTGCAGTTACATAATATTAGGTAGCGAAAATCGGTAGACATGATGGATGTCATGTCAATATCTAATTATGATAATATGTACGACAAAAAATTAATCTCTTAAATTCAACTAACCACAACTGACTACGGGCTCAACCACTAGTGTAGTTGCTTAAAATCATGACTTTAGAATATCTGTTTATTTGTTTTGTTGTCATTATAGGTCAATACTGATAACATTGGCAGTTCCGCTAGTTAATTTAATGTAACTCTGTATATAAATATTCCTTTATATTTTGGTGTGATTTTAATATCATCTTAATTTGTGAAGCAGCTTTGCTTCGGTTAGCCCTTTTTCTTGTTCCTTCCAGTGGGTTCTTTATGACTGTGTTGTGGAATAAGGTTGCCTATTGTTCCACCTAGCCCTTTTTCTATCTTTAGAACATTCAAATCAACTGTTAAGAAGAAACTTGGTCATATGGTCATTGGCGTTCAGTCGATACACACATATACCTGTTTTCTACTTGGGTGTTTCACACTATGAATCAATGAATGAATTGCATTGGATGCAATTAGTTAGTAATGTGAAACACTCAACTAGAAAATCACCACCACTCTGAACCACGCTGGGATCGGTCCCAGCGTGGTTTGACCAGACTTGCTTAATCCTATGAACCCTAAGATTCGCACTAGCATCTGTAGCTTCATGTTTCCTGGTGCTACAGAGGCCATTGCATATCAAAGAGTAGACCGGGGGGCACTGTAATGGTAGGGAAGATGTGCCCTTAGGATAGGAAAGGATTTAATAGACGTAGGCATTGGACTAGTGGAGAGATGGGTGATATTTATTTTTGGGGCATCTTTTAACGACGTCGCGGCCAGGTGCGTCAAGTCAAGCTTCACCCGTGAATCTTTTGGCAGGGTTCAACTGCTTTCTTGGCTCTTTTCTAAGTCCTTGGTCTGCTGTGTTAAAGGTTGCTGTTTTCAATATCTTCGTCGAAGGACTTGCTACTGTCCGCTTCCGGTTTTTTTGTAAATCTCACTAGCAGCTTTCTTGATCTTATTTCGGTCTTCCACCGTATCCATCCAAAAATTGATTCCTTGTCGACGTATTTCATGTCCTATTTTAAGTTGTCGTTTCATGTGTAAATAGGTCGGCCTACCTTCTTGGATTTGGCCTTGTACTGCATTGCTGTAGGCAGCAGGTATGGTTCGCGGCGCCTGTAAACATGTGCGAGGTAGCACATCCTGTTGTTCTTGATGCGTTTGGTTACTGTTTTTCCGCCTAAGATTTCATGCATTTTCTTTTGTCTTGATTTATTCCTAGCGTGGTTAAACAAGTCTCTTATGATAACTCATCATATAGCGAGTACCTAAATTCTTTTACCTGCACGTCGTTCTTCGTCTAAGACCCTTTTAAGCGTAAATATGTGGTCGTCTGTTGATCTATTGTTTAAAAAGGCAGTTTGTTAGTTGCCTAATTCCGTTATTCTATTATTTAATTTTTTTAGTACGTGAGGTGTACCGCTTAAATGCTTTAAACCCATATTGTAAACCGATATGCGGAGGTATTCATTCGCATCTTAAGGGTTACTGTTTTTCGGAATTAGATGTAGATGTAATGGAATGTAGGGGACATCATAAAAGAAAGCCGTGTGCAAAATTTCACATTCTTAGTCCGTGTAGTTTCGGCTGTGCGTTGATATCAGTCAGATTATTAAGAAGTGTTCAAAAATAAATATAATAAGGATCTATATAAAAACAATATTTTTAGGTGTCTATAAATATATGTATTCAGTGTTTTTTTTACTGGGACTGCAGGGAGAAATCTGAATTCATAAGAGATATGGGAAAACTGCCTTAGGAAATATTAGCTATTTTGTCATGAAAATAAAAGTAATTTTTACTTGTCATGTGCGATTTTTTTATGGGGTTTTATGCTGCTCCATTGTAGGATCATTTCATTGTATGGGAAGAAAAAATCTGGACAGCAAAAGCTGTTTCAAAATTTGATAAAATACTAGCTATTGCTGCACTACTAGCAATACTGCATTGCGTTGCAATGCCTTTCATTTTTTTGTTAGGAACCTTCTCCAACGCGCACACTAGGGGTTTCGAATACCAAACTTTTTCGATACCGGTATTAATGCCGCATAGAAAATTTCCAATTCCGGGGATCCCGGTGTTGTTAGTTTCACCACAAAACAATAAAATATCGTTTTTTAAATATAAGATCACTTTTTTAATATAATAGGCCAGTCAACGTAGACACAAAAATGCGCGTACGCGTTTGGTTGCAAAAAATTGCACTGTACTGAATTTTTGCGATGTTGTTAGAGTAGACACCAATAATGTAAAACCAAGTTTGCAGTTTCGAAAGACCTGTGCTAACTGCTCGTAAAACCTCGAAAATTTTCGGACTTCTTTTCAGTTGTTACTTACATCCTACGGAAAAGTGCACAAAAGATGTTATTATGATACAAAACTGTCGCACCACAAGAATCTCAAAAGAGTACTTGTTACTATTGTTCTATGTATACCTTTCGCCTTGACCGAAAGCAAAATACAAAGACCAACCTTTTTTTTATCCTATTCTTTACCTGCGCAAGTAATAGTAAAATGTAACTAACTGTCTAAATAAACCACGAGATAATTAAAATACGCCGTTTTATAAACTTACCCGGATAAAAAAACCCCCGACACAAAATAATAATCAAAATAGTATGAATGTAAAAAGACTAAAACAATAAAAAAAAACATATTGAAAAAATAGCCAAAAATAGAACAGAAAAGGTATAAACGTGAAACTCTATAAAAAGAAAAAAATAACCTTGAAAAAATTATGACCCTACCCTACGTAAGTACGTATGAAATTTTTTGATTAAATGTTGTCCCGTCGGGGGACCGCTCTATTACCCTAACGTTAAAGTTTAAAATAGTAGCGTCCCCCGACGGGACAATATTTAATAGTCTAAAAACTTTTAACTTTAACCTTTTTTTTTGTCTATTTTATTTTTTCCATTCATTTATTATTTATTTACTTTTTAATAACCTTATGTTGAGCTACAGACTCTAAAGCTATTATACAACCTCCTAATTCAAAATTTGTTATATCACTTTTAATATTGTTACCATGCAATGTATCGAACTGCTAGAGGGCGGAGACCTGGTGACCTCAAACGCAGGCCCTTAAAGCCTAGCTTAGGCACCAGTTTACTGTGGGAGCACAGTAAACTAAACCAAATAAAATATAATGTGTAACAATGTCTGTAATGTTTATTGTGGTGAGAAAATAAATACTTATTATTATTATTATTATTATTTTGTGGTGGCGGCCATCTTGGACGGCGGCGACTTTCATCAAACATAGCTAAGAACACTCACGACAAATTCACCTTTCAAACAAAGAAAACAAATTCAAAATCAGTGCATCCGTTCGGGAGGTACGATGCCACAGACAGACATACACACACAGAGAGAGAGACACGTCAAACTTATAACACCTTGTCGTTTTTGCGTCGGGGTTTAAACAATTGGTTGGTAATAGAATGCGCAATAGAACGAAATGGTGTGTGTGTCACTGTAGTTTCTACTGAAAATAAAATCACCAATACCGGAATTCCGGTATGGGCTATTTAAACACCGGTATTGAAAAATGTCCGGGATCCCGCTATAAGCCAATACCGGGATCCCGATATTGGAAGCCCTAGCGCACAAAACTACGTATCAAATTTTCATCACAATCTGTTCAACAATTTTGTAGTTTTTGGAAGCCTAACGGCAATTGATTGTTTTTATATGTAAAAAAATATTATTTCATACATTTCTTCTACAGGTTCCAAGATTAGAACTGTTAATAACCTTGGATGAAACTACTTATGACTACTACTTCCTTCAAGCCAGGAGTGATGTTTACGAAAACAGGATCCCCGAGATTAAGTACCCTGAACACAAGAAAGAAATGCTTGGTCTTGGGATTGCTGACATGTAAGTTATATAAAAAAATATTTTTATCTAAGAGGTTGAAAGGATCCAACGTAATTTCTTAAAATATTTAGGGAAGGTCTGAAGATGAGATTTTAAAATAACGAACAAAATCATATTAATGCTACGAGTATATTTGAGGAAGGTTTTTTTTTAAGAAATATAAGAACAGTTTTATTTTTGCTATCTATCAGCATATCACTTACAAAAACGCCCATTTAATTATATGCAATAGATTGTACAATAACATTTAAGTTTAAATAATTAATTTAGGTAATTGAACAACAGATGGGACTGATGCCAACTATCATTAACACCAGACGACGTCTAAATAAAAGCTTTAAAAAAAGTGCGCCGTTGGATTTTCGACTTTCGGTGCTGATGGCTAAACATCCAACAGTGCGAATTGTTTCTATAAAAAAAACTACAGACCCGCCCTTGCTTCGCACGGTTTTTACAATTTGACAAAGAACCGAGATACCATTATACCACCACCAACCACCACCACCACACCATTCCATCCACCACCACCACCACCGTACCATACCACCATACCAACCACCATTATACCACCATACACCATTATATTACCACCATATTACCACCACCCAAACCACCATTTTGTTACCATTATATTATTTAATTATATTATTATTATTTTATGTAAGTTTAATGTTAATGTTTTAAACACATAAACCTTCCAGAATAAATTCTCTAAATGTTGATGAAAATCGCATCAAAGTCCGTTGCGGAGTTTATAACAACAACGCGGGCACAGACAGACACGATAAGCCACTTTAATTTATAGATACATACTTTAATTTTTATTAACTGTTGTTTGGGAAATTGAAAGTGGGTTAGATGCAAGCATAATCCCACTGCATATAACGATCCCACTGCTGGGACACAGGCCTCCTCTCTGAGAGAGGGAGTGGTCCGTAATCCACCACGCGGGCCCAATGCGGGTTTGTAGATGTCACATGTCTTTGAATTTTTGGTTCTAGGACATGCCGGTTTCCTCACAATATTTTCCATCACCGTTTTGAGAGCAGTGGTGATGGAATAATTTACACAAAGTAAAGTGCCTGTCTGGGTTCCAACCTAGGACCTGCAACTCGTAAGTCGCGGCCCTTACCACTGAACCACCACTGCTCTCTAGATATTCGTACGTTCGCTCGTTAGATGTAAGTTAGATGTCAAATCTGCATAATTAAAAAAATAACAAACCATTCCGTATAAGTAATATTTGTGCAGTTTATGCTTCTAGACTCAGCAGTTTAGGCTGTGTATTGTTTTTCAGTGATTTTTGTCAAGTAGAAGTATTTGATAATGGCCCTGATTCCCTTGTTCACAAACTAAACTAAATTTAAGTTCTGGGCATCTTTTTCTTTCTATTTCATTAAGAAAAGGACAGAAGATAAAATATTAGTTTAGTCCTGTCAAATTAAGATACTCCATCTCTATTAATATACAGATTAGACGTAATTAAAAACATGGCTACTAAAAATACGTCAATTTACGTCAGGCGCTGACTAATTTGACAGGACTAAACTAATATTTATCTTCTGTCCTTTTCTAAATTAAATAGAAAGAAAAAGATGCACTGAACTTAAATTTAGTTTAGTTTGTAAACAAGGGAATCGGCGCCAATGTCACACAATTGCTCATAATCTATTTAGCACGTTAGCACATGGAGTAGTTCATCATATATGTACATACATTATTGCTGTAGTAGATCATGAATCGTCAAGTATGATTATATCTTACTTTGACAGAACAATGGACTATAACATCTAATTACTCTGTCTCCGCCTGTGAGACAATAGCCTTCTGGTATAAATGGACAATTAACAAGTGGTCTCTTTAATTTACATATTATAATGTCAAGTATAATTTTCCTCAACACATGTTTTGGTCCTTAACAGTGACATGAAGATAGAAAAAAATCGGGAAAATATGGAGCTTTAGCCCCGCAACAGACACTTCTAGCTTTGAATAAAATAATATTTTTTATAATTTATAAAAAGCATCTTTATCATAAATGTCGGATTACCGGGCCGCGCCCGGTTGGTAACGCTGCATATACATTGGTTATGTTTGTAGATATTACGTACCTGAGTACACCTTAAAGTACAGTCAGAGTAAAAAAATTCTGATGTGCCGAATTTAATAGTCATTTTATTTACCTACTACATTTAAAAACTACTGACTAACTACTGCATAGAATACAATTTAAGTATCCTATCCAAATGACAATATTTTTAAGAATCACAGGTAAAAAATTCTAACGAAAGAAGTGCAAGTACATACAAAAAGGTTCGGAGTACGCCCTTATCCTTAGTGATTGTTATTAAGCTGTAAACCAAATCCGGTTTTAAGACAATACTTTGCGAAACTGTTAGTCTGTCTAACAGTTTCGCAAAGTATAGTCTTAAAACTTGACAATTGAAACTTGACAGCCATAATTAATGTGCTTTCACATAAATTCTATCTCTGTCTTACAGTTTGAATGAAAAGATTAAGTATGTAACTGCCTATTAGTTAAAAATGCGTAATTTACTACAATATTGTTACGAGCTTCGGGTTCGTGACAATAAAAACTGCCGATAAAAATTACCAAAAGTTACAATTTATTTAAACAACACTAAGAACAACTCAAACACACTAATTATAAAACACAATCGCTCTTAAGTCGCACTCGAAGATCGCTTTCGATGTATTCGCTTCTATCGCAGAACCAAGTCTGATTAGTCGCGGCTAGTCCCGGCCTTATATAGTGCCGCAGATAATTCCAGAATCTTCTATTGTAGAAACATCTAGAATGTTCGAGTACATACCGGCCCCGACTGACCAGATGTCGATAGTTCTAGTAAGTTCAGCCAATCGATAATAGATGGCGCTAGTGAAGAACTAATAAGTTCTTCTACTAGAAACTAGATGGCGCTAGTGGTAACTAATGTCACCAACATCAGGCATTAATTGTGGCGCGCAACACTGCCCCCTCCTAAGACATGCTCGTCCCGAGCATTATCGGCTCCATAATAACGCGCCAATCGATCCACATGGACGATCTTAGGAGTACCTCTTGCACCTTTCTGTATCCGGTAGGTTACGTCATTGATCTTTGTCACAATCCGGTACGGTCCATCCCATTTAGCTTGAAGCTTAGGAGATTTCCCTTTGCTGCGGACTGGATTGTGCAACCACACTAGTGAACCTTCGTCGAACCCTTTACTGTTCATTTTGCGGTCATAACGGGTTTTCATCTTTTCAGACATTTGCTGGCCCGATTGTCTGACGTGCTCATAAATGTCATTCATTTTGTTCCGCAAGTGATTCGCATAATCGGTTATACTGCGTGGGGCATCAGGTGGTATTCCGGTGATCAGGTCTGCAGGCAGCCGTAATTCTCTTCCAAAGTTTGCGAAAGCTGGTGTCACCGATGTACTTTCATGAACAGCGCTTCGATATGACAACAAAAACGGTTGTATGTGCTTGTCCCAATCTCGTTGCCGATTTTCCACAACTTTTGCTAGGTACCTCTCCAATGTCTGATTAAATCGTTCCACCATTCCATCCGATTGTGGGTGGTAAGAAGTTGTTCTTGTTTTATGAGTACCCATAACTTGACAAGTTTCCTGGAATATTTGGGACTCAAAATTACTTCCTTGATCACTGTGAATCTCTAAAGGTACTCCAAACCGACAGAAGACTTCATAAACTAATTTATCTGCAACTGTCGAAGCTTCTTGATTTGGAATGGCGAAGACTTCCGGCCACTTAGTGAAGTAATCCATCACAACCATGAAATACTTGTTACCACTTTCGCTTTCCGGAAACGGCCCCGCAACGTCAAGGGCTATCCTCTCCCATGGTGCGCCAACATTGTACAATTTCAATGCACCTCTACTACGCGTCTGAGGTCCCTTTACAGCTGCAGAACTTGTACATTTGCGACACCAGTCCTCGACATCATCCCGACAGTGGACCCAGTAAAACCGTTCTCGTATCTTCAGTAGAATCCGTTTTACTCCCAGATGACCTCCTGAACAACCATTATGGTACAGCTGTACAACATCCGGTACTTGAGCTTTAGGGACAACCAGTTGCAAATGACAGCTGTCTCCCCGAGCATTTTCCCATTTACGGCACAGGACTCCATCCTGAATCACCAAGCTGTCCCATTGGGCCCATTAGCTTTTTGTGATCGAACTCATTGCTGAGACGTCGCTCCACCTGGGCTTAGGAGCTCTGGCCTTCATCCACTCGAGAATAGGCTTGATGTCCGAATCTTCCTGCTGTGCACGTTGTAGCCTTTCCTTCCACTCGTTGCTGAGGTCTGTCTTGAGCATCCTCACAGGAACGACTTCTATACTTTCTTGCCTAGTACCAACTAGTGTACCTTTTTCCATAACCTGTTCCTGATCACAAAGGTTCGGCACACGTACCCCTGACATGTCGGTGGCTCTGACCAAAGTTCGTCCCACTTTCCATGGACGGTCATTGTCTACCCTTCCTGTAGTTCGCTTGGGGCAACTGGATCGAAGGTGGCCCCTTTCCCCACAGCCGTAGCACCTAGGGCTGTATCTTTTATTGCAGTCGCGAACTCTAGCCGCTGCAACCTCCCTGACGCGATGGGAACGATGATCCTGCCGCATAGCTTCCACCTCCAGTGCATGGGCCAAGGCGTCTTTAAGCGTCCCGTGGTGCCCGAGCCTCCCAGAGCGGGAGGAGTCATTTGATGATTTCCCATCCACAAAAAAAAAAAAAAAAAAAAAAAAAAAGCATCCTCACAGGTACGACTTCTCTACTTTCTTGCCTAGTACAATGCTTGCAGTCTTCAGGACAAGGTCTTCTTGACAATGCATCTGCGTTGCCGTGAGATTTTCCGCTGCGATGTTCGATCACGAAGTCGTATTCCTGCAATAGTTCAATCCATCTCGCAACTTGACCTTCTGGATTTTTGAACTGCAATAGCCATTTCAGTGCAGCATGGTCAGTTCGTATGTGGAATTTCCGCCCCAGAAGATATTTGCTAAAGTGCTGCAATGACTTTACCACAGCAAGCAGTTCCCGTCTCGTAACACAATAGTTCCTTTCAGGTTTCGACAATGACTTGCTGAAGTACGCTATCACAAATTCATGATCGCCATTCCGCTGAGACAACACACCGCCAAGTCCTATGTCGCTTGCGTCTGTATCAACTATAAATTCCTTGCCCGCATCAGGGTACCCCAAAATAGGTGTTTTGCACAGACGGTCCTTTAGCTCCTGGAATGCGATGTCACAACTTCCATCCCAGCAGAAATGTCGCTTCTCCTCGGTTAGCTTATGCAGGGGTTTGGCTATATCTGCAAAGTTTTTGACAAATCGCCGATAATAGGAGCACAAACCCAGAAATGCTCTGACCTGCGTCTTGTCTTTTGGGATTGGCCAATCCGTGACAGCGGCGATTTTCTCTGGATCCGTGCGGATACCTTCTTCAGACACTACATATCCCAAAAAGCTAACTTGTCGTTTGAATAGTGAACACTTCTTCGGACTTAACTTGAGGTTGGCACTCTGGATCTTCATGAGCACGCGTTCCAGGTTTTGAAGATGTTCTTCAAAGGTACGGCCTACGATGATGATGTCATCCAAGTAGACTAGGCAAGCATCGCCAATAAGCCCAGTAAGTACAAGTTCCATTAACCTTTCAAACGTTGCCGGAGCATTGCATAATCCAAACGGCATAACTTTAAATTGCCACAGACCCTTTCCTGTCGAGAATGCAGTTTTCTCCTTGTCCTTAGGATCAATTTCAACTTGCCAGTAGCCACTTTTCAGGTCCAGTGTGCTAAACCACTTTACTCCAGTAAGCATGTCCAGCGTGTCATCAATTCTTGGCAAAGGATAGCTGTCCTTCTTCGTAACGTCGTTCAGACGACGATAGTCAACACAAAACCTCATGCTGCCGTCCTTCTTTCTTACCAGCACTACAGGTGAACACCATGGACTAGATGAAGGTTCAATAACACCATCCTTCACCATTCCCTCAATCATGGTTTCCACTTCCTTTTCGCGTGCTACCGGCAATCTCCTTGGCCGCTGACGGATAGGCAATTCTTCTCCTGTGTTTATTTTGTGTTGAACTAAGCCAGTCCTCCCGATGTCAGCATCGTTTGACGAGAAAACATCGGCATACTTAAGTAACATTTTCTTCGCCTTGACTGTTTCGTTTTGGGACAGAGCGCTGCGGCAGTCTTCTAAAAGTGTGGTCACTCTCGTTTGTGCATCCTTGCTGAGGGTCCCAGTCGATAGATATTGGCATCGACGCAACCAATCCACTTCCTCGCAAGTACCAACTAGTGTGCCTTTTTCTATAACCTGTTCCTGATCACAAAGGTTCAGCACACGTACCCCTGAGATGTCGGTGGTTCTGACCAAAGTTCGTGCCACTTTCCATGGAAGGTCATTGTCTACCCTTTCCACGAGTACACAACGATGAATTTGCCCAGGATTCCGAGGAAGGCTAACCGGCACAATCGTTTCCGATCTCGGCGGAAGAACAATCTTCTTAAGGCTGTACACGTTCCCTGGTAACGCTCCTTCCACGAAAAGTTCCTCTTGTCCACATTTCAAAACACCCTGCTTGACGTCAATTTCGCAACAATTCTTCCTCATAAAGTCAAGGCCCAGGATGCAATCGTCCATTATATCAGCCACGATGACATTATGCAGGTAGATTCTGTTGCCTAGCTTCAACCCCATCTTCTTCTCTCCATGGACGGGTATGCGCTGACCGGTGGCTGTTACCAAATTAATGTGTTCCCGGTTGTATGCGGAGTCCCCAAGGGACCGTCTTATGAGTTGGGAACTGACAACCGTGCGAGTGGCTCCAGTGTCTATGGTCAGCTTACACGGCGTTCCGTTGACCTCGCCCTTGATGATTAGGCTGTTCCCGTCTTGGGTTTGTGTGATCGAAACCCTTGGGGCTCTTTGAACATCAGCCAGCACCCGCCCCGCAGTCCTGGCTATTACTCGTTTCCCTGCTGCTGGTGCTGGGCGGTGCTGTTAGCTGCACTGCCCTCTGGAGATCGGCCGTCTTCTCTTTCTGCAGTTCGCTTGGGGCAACTGGATCGAAGGTGGCCCCTTTCCCCACAGCCGTAGCACCTAGGGCTGTACCCTTTATTGCGGTCGCGAACTGTAGCCGCTGCAACCTCCCTGACGCGATGGGAGCGATGATCCTGTCGCACGGCTTCCACCTCCAGTGCATGGGCCAAGGCGTCCTTAAGCGTCCCGTGGTGCCCGAGCCTCACAGCAGCTCTAACTTCAAGGTCGCGGATGCCGTCGATGAATGCCTGCACCAGGTTCCCATCAATAAGCGCAGGTACGGACTGGTAAGCTTTACGCACCAGCTTCTCCACTTCAAGGGCCCACTGCTGCAGGTTTTCATTACTGCGTTGCACGCGATCCTTGAGCTGCGCACGAAACACGTGTTCCAGGTGAGCGTCGCCATACCGAGCCTCCAATGCCTCAAGGAGCTGCTCGTAAGTCACTTCCTTACCGAGAGCTTCCAGAACAGTTAAAGCCTGGTCGCGCAGGCCTAGGGTGAGGGCAGTCATGGCCTGACTGTTATTCCAACCGTTCGCCATCATGACAGCCTCAAACTGGATTTTGTAGGCTGACCAGGAACAAGTTCCGTCGAACGGTGGCACTTTGAATCCACGTAGCGAAGGTGTTGTAGCTACGGGAGCTGCGATTCCATCCCCAAGTTTAAGGTAATCCAGCGTTTTCTTTACATCAGCCATCACGGTTTTCTTTACGTCAGCCACCACGTTGTCAACCCGATTATACACTTGGTCGATCCGGATTTCAGCTTCCGACAGGCGGTTGTCATGTTGATCAACCTTATCCTTCACCTCCTTCATGTCTTTCCCGAAGGTAGCGTGAAGGTCCTTCATAAGGAGCATCTGCTCTTCCTGGCGGCGCGTTTGCTCCTCCTTATCACGTTGGAGCTGTTCTTCCAACCGACGAGCCTGTTCCTCCTGTCGGCGAGCCTGTTCCTCCTGTCGGCGAGCCTGTTCCTCCTTGTCCCGCTGGAGCTGTTCTTCCAACCGACGAGCCTGTTCCTCCTGTCGGCGGGCCTGTTCCTCCTGTCGGCGGGCCTGTTCCTCCTGTCGGCGGGCCTGTTCCTCCTGTCGGCGGGACTGCTCCTGCAGCATCATCATCAGGGCAGCAAAGTCTGGTGCTGCTGAAGCTGGAGCTGTTGCGGACGTTTCGGCCTCCGTGGTTGGTAGCTGGCCCTCCGACCTCTGCGGCATAGCTCCACTAAAACGTCTCTGGTCCGTCTCCTGTTGACGTTGACTCCGGGTACGGATACCCTCCGTGTCGTCTTTAGGTAAAATCGGCATGATTTTAATCCTTGCTTCTGACACCAATTGTTACGAGCTTCGGGTTCGTGACAATAAAAACTGCCGATAAAAATTACCAAAAGTTACAATTTATTTAAACAACACTAAGAACAACTCAAACACACTAATTATAAAACACAATCGCTCTTAAGTCGCACTCGAAGATCGCTTTCGATGTATTCGCTTCTATCGCAGAACCAAGTCTGATTAGTCGCGGCTAGTCCCGGTCTTATATAGTGCCGCAGATAATTCCAGAATCTTCTATTGTAGAAACATCTAGAATGTTCGAGTACATACCGGTCCCGACTGACCAGATGTCGATAGTTCTAGTAAGTTCAGCCAATCGATAATAGATGGCGCTAGTGAAGAACTAATAAGTTCTTCTACTAGAAACTAGATGGCGCTAGTGGTAACTA
This sequence comes from Apamea epomidion, assembly GCA_947507525.1. Taxonomy (NCBI): domain Eukaryota; kingdom Metazoa; phylum Arthropoda; class Insecta; order Lepidoptera; family Noctuidae; genus Apamea; species Apamea epomidion. The sequence goes on along the minus strand of OX382242.1, from coordinate 9,029,042 downwards.
ATGTCACCAACATCAGGCATTAATTGTGGCGCGCAACAATATACTAATTTGATTACTCGTTTGGCTACCACGGTAGAAGCGAAGCAGGAGGTAGTATTGGCCCACCCGTATTAAAAAAAAAGTAAAAGGGATGAAAATTGACACATTTAGACACATTTGGAATGAATAAACAAAGTTTATCTATTGTATATTGTACTAACGTATGTTGTTGATTTTTCTTTGCTTAGTTTAAATAATTAAACATATTTTTATACAATACATAATAAATATACACTACAAAAATCTTAAATTACTTATTTCACTGCAAACGAATTTTACATTCCTTAAAAATTAGACTTAACATATTGATTGTATATGTACATGTAGCGTTGCCAAACGGGAGCGTTACCAAACGGGAGCGTTACCAAACGGGAGCGTTACCAAACGGGTGCGACCCGGATAACCTGTAGTTGTTCATCAAGAATCAAGATTCTGTGTCGCGTGACGTAATTAAATGTCCAGACTCAGAACAAATATCTTTATTTATGCCATACAAATATTTATTGTAATGCGGCAATCGAACCCGCGACCCTGAACACGGAAAGCGGTTACTTCGCCGCACCGCCGCAATATTGAGTTACTGATGATACTGTTCTTCAGCCATATTACATCTTTGCCTGATAACATGTAAAACGGCTAAATTGGTCAGGGTACCTTCTAAGTTCCCAACATCTCTAGGTACTTGCAAACCTGATGTTAACTAATCTGCATTTTAAATCTCTCAAACCTAAAAGTATGTTGTACCTACAAAGGAATCTCCCATCTACATGATTACAATATTTTTCCTGTTTCTTACATGATCACGAATACTCATTGCGGACGAACTAAGTATTATTGTCTTTATTACATACAGTTACCTAAACGTAATGATACAGGGATGTGAGGGGCGCAATTGTCTGTTTAGGGCCCGGCGCGCGGCGTGGCTCCGATCTCATCCTATACGTACTAGGTATTAAGTACTGACAATTGGATACGACGCTTTGTCGTCGCCTTTCATAATCCAATTGTGAATTATAAAAAAGGATGCGTTCAGTTAGTATTCAATTTGTCTCCTTCGTTAAATTAAAAGCGGATCCCGACTTGATATAATTATGTAGATTATGCTGTAATATTCACATCTCGAATGTCCAAAAATAGCGATTTTTTGCGTAATAAATTGTGAGTACATGTTTTTAATTCAGGACACGTGCCACAGCTGAGGACAAATTGTCGGTAAACGATGTTGTGAGGGATTACAAAAAATATATACCGAAAGTGATTGTTAGAAGACATGGTCACGTCGCGAAGAAGCACGCTCACGACCAGCTACCCAAACTTTGTTCCGTCGGCCATAACGTCAAGTAAGTATACCGATTGGAATATAATTTGCGGCAATCTGATGTTGCCTTTTTTCTTGCGATCAGTTTTTTATGTTTCTGTTCCTACACAATGCAAACAAAAGCTGGTTTGATTATATCACTGGTTAGATGTTTGTGTCTGTCTGCATTCAAGCGTCTCCCTCCTTTTTTAGTACATTATAAACTTCGAGAATTATAGTATACCCGGCCACGATGAAGCCAATGGAGGTAGAAGGTTTTGAAAATGTATTATTATAGGTACAGTCGAGTCCTTACGAGAAATAACTATTGCGCTTATCTGGACTATTTTAATGTAGTGCCAAAAACCTTACCACTTGTCTTTAATTGGGCATGGGGTGAGGCAGATACAGGTCTTGTCTCCCAAATTGTAGACGACCTCTTCTCTTAAGGCCTTTTTATCGACAACTATAGACTTTCGAGATAGTAACATTTTAAATAAAATTTCAGCTACATAAAGAACTTATACCTCCAACAACTGTACATAATGGCCCCGAACTATTTGGCGGAGGACTATGACAATGTTCTGTGGCAGAACGGCAGTGATGTGACGCCGGTGAATGTTGTGGTCGCGCCCTTTCACCCGCACCAGCCTGGCATAAGAATCTATAATACTGTTAAAAGAGAAGTAAGTACTTGTCATATCATAATCCTGGTATTCCTGGTACACTTGGTTGCCCACCTGAATTGAGATGTCTAAGTAATTACAAACGACCAAGTGTAAAGTAATCGCGATCCAAATCTTCAGTCACCACAGGTCGTAAAAAATGCTAGCTTGTACCTTATAGTGCTGAAATAATGTCGTTTGCTCAAATTCGTCGGGTAGGTAAAGCCATTCGGGTTCCCGAATTCAGGCCAACGACCAAAGCATAAATTGCGCCTAAGTTTAATTGCGACCCCAGTTTGATAAATATAATTTTTAGGTACCTAAATGGGTCTTTATTCTTCGGCTTTTTATCTAACTGCCTACTCAGTATGTTACTCTCAGATAGTTAATATAATTATGTAAATCACTTACATGTTTACAAATCGTAAATCACTATACAATGACATCATTTCAGTGGACCCACGTGTGCAAAATAGAAGAATTAATTTATATAACAAGGAATGGAGAACACTCGTTAGAAATATCAAGGAGAGGAACCCCCCTGTTCTTTAAGTTTAAATCAGAGGAGCATCTATCGTCGTTTATATCAGTCTGTGATGGATATTACAGGTTTGCATTGATAATGATCTTAAGTACACCGCTGTTGTTATAATTGGTATCAAATGAAATGTCCAAATTGGTTATTTATAAACGTTCCTTAAAGTTAATGAATTATTAACGACTGTTTAACCATACATTTTGCAAACGTCTCTGAACTTTAAGCGACGTATAACTTAATAAAAACATACATGTCAAATCAAAAATTCCTTTTTGATGTCCCTTATAACTATAACTTATAAATGTACCAACAATCAAATAACACTATTATTATGTGTAACAGATTAATGGTTAAATGGACATTTAACCTGTCCAAAGACGACGAAACACCGTCGCTAAAGGAGCTACAAAGAATAAAATGTCACGGCCCCGTCGGGTAAGTGCGCTAGTAAAAAGGGGTACATATTTAATGTAATTGCTTCGGAGAATTTTGTTAAAAAAAACTTTTAACTTTGTAGGGGCGCATTCTCGTATCGAAAGTTGGAAGAAAAACGTGCTAAGAAACACGGTTGCTATATATTGAGACAATGCCAGGATGACTACAATGTTTATTATTTGGACGTATGTACTAAAAACAGGTAATTAAATAATTAAATATGTTTGTTATGTTTTTTTGTCTTAACTATTGGTGACTACCGAGATGAGGACTGATAGAGAACTATGGAAGAAAAAGACATTGGGATAAGGGCCGCAGAATGATGATTTTTTTGTCTAAACATAACATAACATAGTCAGCCTATAACGTTCCCACTGCTGGGACACAGGCCTCCTCTCTATGAGAGGGAATGGGCCGTAATCCACCACGCGGGCCCAGTGCGGTTGCCTTTTTTATCTAACTGTGGCTAAACTTTGTGTTTTTGAATGAACCAACGTACGAACATACACGTAAATTGTAAAATAATTTGTTATCTTGTGAACTTACGAACCGGAATGAGTAAGCGATAAAGGTTGGATCAAGCTAGATCCAGACCGTCTCAAATAAAATATGCCTTCGTGTGCTCTAGAAGTTATTGAAAATGTAAATTTTGAACGATGTAAAGCCAACTTTGAAAGACGTATAAGCCACAAAAAGAACGTGGACGTCGAATCATGAAGTGAAACTTTGGTGACACGCAAAACCACGGAATCGGCTCAAATCAATGTAGACCTCTCACGGTTTTATTCCAAGCAGCACGCATCATTGCAATGTGACTCTTATCTCATTGCAATAAGGTGTCAGCATTGCTTTGCCTTTTTTGTCGTATTGGACTTTTAGTATATACCGAGTGGTTTTTTCTTGCCACGCGTAGTATTTATAGTTGTATGTCATAATGTTTTTTTTCTTTGCAGTACAACGGAGACTTATAGAATAGAATTTAAGGGTCATTGTTACATGGTCAATAATGAGGAGTACTATAGTATCGAGAGGCTAGTCGGATGTCATCAGAACCCAGAAGGCAGGATATTTTTAAATGAATGCATACCACCTTCAGAATATGGTAAGTAAAATTATTTAATTTGCTTATTCATAAATTCAGTATCATCATCATCTCAGCCGATGAACGTCCACTGATGGATATAAGTTTCTTATTACCGTTTGCTAATAAACATAACATACCATCACGCCTGTTCGCCCCAAAGGGTTAGGCAGAAGTGTATCTATAGTACACCCACATTTCGACAATTATGTTTAAGTCCCATGTTGTGATAGGGGGCGAGCCTAATGCCATCATCCGGGCACAAGTCCAGAGTCCAGAGGGGCAATTCTCGTAATTTTAAGAACGTTTACAGTCTGATCTCAGTCTCAATCTGTCAAAAATACCTCTTAATTTCCCTACATTTTGACAAGTTTTTGACATTTTTCTGTCGCCGAGATGACACTACGACTAGATTTTGAACGTTATAAATTACGAGAATTGGCCTTCTGGTTGCTACTGAGAAATAAAATATAAAATAAAAAAGCCATTATTTTACCATAAATACATACAACAATTTAAGCATAGTAATTATTTTATCATATCACATGGGTTTTACTTATAACACATTTCATTATCATTAATTCAATTCAAATGTTAGTATCAACAAAATAACTTAATATTATTGTTTGTTATTATTTGAACAGGTGACAGGGCATGCGACAATAGATGTATCCATCCTTCTAGAACGATGTTCAGTCATCCATCTCGATTTAAAACTGACAGATTTGATTCTAATCTCGACTAAAATAGTTTTAAATCGAGATTTATGACTGAGCATCGCCCTAGAATACGCGGGCCGTAATATTATATTCTACTAGCTTCTGCCCGCGGTCGCCCGCGTGAAATTTCGGCCCCCGACCCATCGCATCGCATCCCACCGTTCGCCCGTGCTACCACTTCGTTTTCGCTTAGCGCCTTTCAGACTATTTTTTCTTTTTCTTGGCTCATAAGGGTCGTAGCGTGATGTTAAATAGCCTATAACCTTCCTCAAGAATTGGGCTATCTTAGGGGTAACAAATTAGTCACAGTATCAATCCAGTGAGGGCTTGAAGCAAGCCAGCGTATTCGGCACGTTAGTTTAAGTTTGACCCTCCAATGTCCTGTCAAAAGACACATAAACTTAATAGCTTTTCGCAGTGACGTACAGGGGATTGAATTCTTCCTCGAAAAACGACATTTTCTCCTGGCTCCCAAAAGGTTTAGATAACTAACCTGTAGAAAGACTCACTAGACTTAACCACGTGTGTATAATAATGTACGAGAAATCTGTTTTTGAACTTATATAGCCGCTACAATAATGGTTCCACAGTTTTGGTGCCGTAGTACCAAATGCTTAAAATGATGTCCCAAACAGATTAAAACCTTTTTTTTACTGGCCTTTCGATACCGGCACTTTTGATATTGGGCCCAATATGAATGGTCTCCTTTGCATGCGATACATTGTGGTAACAAAGTTTAAAAGTGACATAGGTACATGTTTTTCATAAGATTTAGTATGATTAGCTGGTTGGTTCATACCAACCAGCAACATATTATTTCCTTTGCAGATTTAACAATTATATGATCATAGTTCACAAGTCACTCTGAGTCGGTTTTTCTCGGGAAGTTTGTTTCAGTTTTAATCAAAATATGCGGTGCACCATCCTTCTGACGAAGATAAATTTTTCCATTTTTTATCCAGCAGTACCTGAAATTGCTGGTGTTCGCAAAATCTCTGGCAAGGAAAAAGAGCCTTTCCATTCTGAGACTAAGGTTTTCCAAAATAAATATAGGCTTCACTGGCCTGTTGAATTTTTTATACTTTTCAATAAATTTTCGTTCAGGAAATCGGTGAAGAAGTCTACGATGATTGTTCTGTTGTCTTTGTCTTTAGTTCCTATGCAGAAGATGTCTTTCAACTCGTGTGGTTGTAGAGTTTAGTAAATTCTCTTTAGACTCTGGTTTGTTTACAGGGACAGTTTGACAACTTTTGTATTGAAAATATCTCAAACTGTCATATTTATTCTTCAGATAGAAGTTTATCTGATTATTCAAACATCAGCCCTAAATAAAATTCTGTATTTTGTTCAGTTTCTACCTCAGTTCAAAATTTTTGTGTGAACAACAATTATATAATTTGTTAAAGGAATCGTTAGCTTGGAATTTTAATGCTGTTTACTTCTTCTCTGTACCTCAAAAGAAAACAACTGTTTTTTTTTTTACAATAAGTTTACATTCCGGTGTCAAAAAAATAATGAGTATTAATTACAAAAATTCCTAGAAACTAGCAAAAATTCTAATGCACTGAGGGAGGTAAATATTCTTCCGCGAAAACACTCTACATTCGCGTAAATTCTAAAGTTAAATGACTTTTTGCGTTACCGTAATTTATCATAATTTATTAGTGTTTCCCTTATATGTAGGTGTTTCATTAATTATGATTCAAAGGGGATTAATTAAAGCGTCTATGATCTTCGTTTTTAACCTTGAAGTATTATTGCAGACAAGTCCCAATTACTGTTGTGTGGTGAGCCGGTGAAAAGAGGCGTTCGTATTGATCAAGCAGAACTGCAGGACATTCTAAAGGACAACCGGAGTCCGCGATGCCTGCCCAATAAGGATATACTACTGTACACTGGTATGTTAATGTTCTAATTATTAACACCGTTGTGTTTTATCATTGTCACACTTTTGTCATTATTGTGTTGGTAATGAGTATTTATGTTGTGTTTATGATAATCAATTTTTTTATGTGGTTGATTCTTGCTATTGTACTACAATTTATAGGAACTTTATCTAAAAGGCATTTCTAAATGTTAGTTGTGTTAATTACTGTCTTATTGATTTGGGTTTCCTAACCGTTTTTCACTCGCTTTATCAGCGTGCAAACTTCGTCAACGATTCCATTTTAACTGATGAATACAAGGTGTAATGTAAATAACTGCAAACCTGAAAATGGCCCATTGAACCCATCATTATGAACAATTTTTACTATCGGGACAGCCCTGATCGCAAACAAAAATATTTGCTGTTCCCTACATTTTGTTGAGGTTTGCGAATATAGGTGAATGTATCGAGTAAGTATAGACCTTATAATATACAGGGTGGCAGGGATTTCAGTACATGATTCTGAACCGCCCTATGTTAAACATCTTTAATCGGTTATTTAAAAAAAATCTGTTATTTCATAGAAAAATGCAATACTTACGCGGTCAAAATGTATCAAACAACTAATATGTTTGTGTTTCAGAATAATGTTTAAGTTTGCGCGTCGATCAGCCTACCACCTTGTATAACTCTTAAGCTATAGATGCTTTGTAGAAAATTATAGAAATCTCCTATTATTGTCGGCCATAGGAACCTAAAGCATAAAATACCCTCTTTTGCTCCTCTAGGTTCGGAGAAAATCGGGTCAGAAAACATTACAGCCACTTACAAAGCGCTGTGGAGACTCGACGAAACTAAGAAATTGTTGGTCGCCTTCAAGACGTTACAGAGGGAAAAGGCCAATGACCATTTAAAGGTAAGACAGTTTCTGTATAATCTTTTTCTTCTTAGCGTGCCGATAGCAATCTACTTTGGATTGCCATCATGGTGAAAGAATTAGCCAATCAGCGTGGATAACTCCCTGACTGCCCAGCGTGCGCCGGACATATAGTGGCTCTGTAGATACGTCGCTCGGGGAGGCTCCTTTCATGCCCCCTAATAATTATTCTCAATAATTATTATCTGCATAATTATTAATGCTTTCGTTTTTAAATTTGTATTTTTGTTTGTGCTCGCTAACTGATATTTTTTTAAATTGTTAACATATTATGTAGCCTTTAGATATAATGCGTCGCATGGACTGCTGGGCAAAGGCCCTTCGCCTTCCAAACCGAGTGTACACATACATAAAGTCACGCCTTCTTCCCATGGGGGTAGGCAGAAACTACAGGACGCCACCTGCTACGATATTTACATACTCCTTTTGCCTCGTTACCGTTCATACATCTGGTCATAATGATAGATATATCTTTTGCGACTTCTGCCCAAATCTGCCTTAGCTGCAAATATGTCCAAATATAGAATAAATGCTGTGGCAATGCGTATCTGCGAAGTATGTGTGGTGCTATTCTTTTTATTTTTTTAATGACCCCTCCCGCTCTGAGTGGAGCGGAAGGGTGTGTCAGACTCTTACTGACTAAAACCCACCCGTGTTTCTTCCTTAGCCCTTTATGTACCAGGGCAGCGGTAACCCTTTCGGACGATCCCGCTACCTCGGCAGGCTTCGGTCCTGTCGGGCAACGTTGCTGTTTAAAAGAAGATATAGTAACAAAAATTAAAGAAAAAAATGCTTAGATGGTTAGGTCATGTAGAGAGGATGAATGAAACGCGCCTAACAAGGGATATGTGAGTGGAAATCCAAGGAATGGCCGCCTTAGAAGGACTTATTGTGACCTTATTGGTGTTGTTCTTCAAATAGATCAGGTGCGTAGTACTCGCTACCGGCGTGCGAGTATGACCAGATGTATGTACTGTAGTTTCTACCTAACCCTGTGGGAAGGAGGCGTGTTTTTCTGTGTATAACTTAAAGATATACAACATTGTTGTTCGGTAGGAATTCGTGGAGCTCGCCAGCAAGTGGGCGTGCGTGCAGTCCAGCTCGATGGTGCGTCTGTACGGCGTCACGCTGAGCTCGCCGACCGCGCTCGTGCTCGAGTACTTGCCCTACGGACCCTTCGATGACTATCTCAAGTAAGTTATCTTTAAAAGTCAAGGTCGCTAGTTTGTTTCGTCTCCGTTTTAATTATTGACGGTTTAATCGACAAATATCATGTACTTTTGTTATTGTTTGACCAAAATATCGTCATCAAAACAATGTTGTACCCACTGCCCATGTTACTTGACATCAAATTAAATTCAACGGCCTTTCAGAAATATAGTATATAACCTGTAAATTACAAGTTCCTGTGCCTTATCAAACTCAAACAAAATCTTGTCAAAGAAAACAACCCTCAAAGATAAAACATTTATTTCAAACAAACCAATTACACTTTTGAATTGTCAAGGAGCCGGTCAGTCAAAAAGATGAAACTAGTTGCCTATTCCAAAGCGTAGTAGGTTCGTAGGAGAACAAACAATGTGTTAGGTGGGGGGACCCCCGTCAGGAACGAAGTTCCTTACGCGATAAAAGCAGAAAGGGCGAGATACTCCATGACACTTCTTTCTCGCTCTTTCTTCTTTTAAATCAAAATACTTTATTGAAGGCCATTCACAATCTTTCAGGGAGAACGAAGATCGCATAAAACCTCTGCATCTCAAAAAAGTAGCAGCGGGTCTAGCGCGCGCTCTATGGGACCTGTCGGAAGCGGGCGTGGTGCACGGGTACATCCGCTGCCGCCACCTGCTGCTGGCCGCGCACGACGGGGACCGCATGGTCGTGAAGCTGTCCGGGCCCACGCTGCGCCACTATACGCACCTCGAGTGAGTCTACTAACGTCACCTTTACGAAGAACCCTTAACGAAACCGTAGTCACTTGGTTCTTCCCGTTATTAGGATCATATCATTTTCTGTACGGACCATATCTGAGAACCTTCTGTTTACGGGGATATTGAAGGTCAAAGTTCGAAAACAAGTTTTAAATGTTATAATTATAACTTAACTTTCACGATCCCTTTACCGTTGCATGCACTCATAAGCACTATGTTTTGCGTGGGTTATATTGTGCACTACCGTATACAGTGAATTTTCACAGCAAAATTAAAAGTCGTTTACCAACAATTATTTTTGCACAAAGTTACTTAGTTTGATGTACAGAATGCGTAGATCACGGCTTCGTGTGTCTTTTTACACCATGTGTTATTATATTTAGCTTTCAGGTATTGTGAGAAAGTCGTTATAAGCAGTGGATAATCACAATTGTTTTATTGGATTATTTTTATATTGACTCCATTGAGCAGTAAACTGTGCATGTATTCTATCCGCTACTGTCGGACATAGGCCTTCCAAATAGCGCGCCATTTTGCTCGATCCTCGGCCACTCTCATCCAGCTGCTACAACGATCTTCGCAGGTTGACTACCCAGCGAACATCGTCACTCCACTTAGCCTGAAGGGGCGTCCTACCCTACGCTTGCTGAATTATTTATTTATTTAAGTACAGGAGAACCAACAGATATAACATAAGGATAACAGTTGTATAAGTAACACAGACCCAATTACAGGTTCTCTCGGAAAGCACGCTAAGCCATTGGTCCCGGCTGTCAATCGTGAATCTTTGGCAGTCGTTTCGGGTCGTCAGAAGTCCGAAAGTCTGACAACCGGTCTTACCATACAATACGTATTACCCAGTAACTGGGTTGTGGAGGTCAGATAGGCAGTCGCTTCATGTAACATACTGGTAATTAGCTGCACCCGGTTAGACCGGAAGCCGACCCCAACTTAGCTGGGAAAAGACAGCTGATGATGACTTGTAAAAACAGAAAAAGTAATGGAAATCTTAGCATCTAACACAAAACACTTATAAAAATAAAATAAAATAAGTATATGTATAAGGTACAGACGCCAGCACATGAAGCTTACAATCTGTCAAATTTCTTTAATAGATTTTCAACTTTATCGCTAAAGAATCAAGGTTGATTGGGAAAATTTTACATTTTTGGGTAGCTTGACTTGGCACTATTTACGGTCTATTTGAAGACTTGGCTAATCTTCTTTATATTTGCAGCGTCCACTGGATGCCTGTGGAATTCTTTCCTGACATGAGCCTGGCGAAGCGGTCGGTGATGGGCGACATCTGGGCGTTCGCGACCACGCTGTGGGAAGTGTTCTCCTACGGGCAGTCGCCTACGGAAACCAACCCAGTACTGACTGCGAGGGTGAGTTGTTTTGAGTACTGTATAGAATCTTACTACTATTGTACTTTAGTTATTATGTGCTGCTGAAGAGTGTCTTGCGCCACTTCTTCTTCCCAGCTAAATCGCTAGGAAGTGGTGAAGGGCGGGCGTTTTAGGGAACTATCTTATGTAATTAAGACGTTCAAAAAGTGTTGATTCTCAGCTTAGTTTGAATTGATTTTGATCTTTGATTTTTGACGAAGTGGTTGGTGATAACTAACCGGCGTTGTACTGAACGGGGCAGATAAACAGCGGTACAGCCGCTCGGTGTATGCGAACAAGTCGCTAGACATAATTTAAGCCTTAACTCCGACTGAAAATGCAGTGTAACGTTCCTACCAGTCCACGTTAGTTTTCTACACTGATATTTAGCGTATTTTAGTATAATACTAGCGACGAAATATTTCGTTATCGTTGATATATCGTTTCGGTTTATATATATATTTATTATATAAATGTATTTTAGTATAATCGACATTTCACTATTATACATTATTAAAATATTAATGTATTAAACTCATAAACTTTCCAGAATAAATTCTCTAATTTTCTCTCAGAATAAATGATGGGGAAAACCGCATCAAAATCCATCGTGCTGTTAAGCATACATATCTAACTGGTCTCACAATCCATCGTGCTGTTAAGCATACATATCTAACTGGTCTCACAATCAGACACAAAAAGCGACTTTAATTTATGCTATGTATATATGTATTATACGGTGTTGACTTGCGTTTCCCTGCAGAGCTACGAGATGGGCGACCGCCTGCTGCGGCCGGCGCGCTGCCCGGGCGAGGTGTGGGCGCTCATGCGGCAGTGCTGGCAGCCCGACCCGCTGCGCCCGCAGGAGATCATGCGGGACATGAACCACATGCTGCACAGAGGTACGCGCACGCCCGACTATGTTCGTCCCCACAAGGGCTATTTACGTCGGCTCGTTGCACGAATAGTCTCAACTCATCAGTCTAGTCTCATCGAAGTGGGGTGCTTCGCCTGGGGTGCTTCGTTATGCGGAGTACTGGACTGGCGCTATCTTTTTCCATGCAAAGCTAGTGGATACAGATATGAATGAAACGTCATCACTGGTTGCCTAAAACCGACCCCGGTACAAAAGCTGTATCCACTGGCAGGAATAGCGCCACCAGTGGTTCGCAGAGCGATGGCAAGCTCCAGCGAAAGAGCCAAAATGGTCTCCGGCACACGACACCCTTTGCATATGGTATTATGTGCCACGCACAATGGTCCACTTGAAGGACAAAGTGCGGAAACCAAACCCATAACATAGAACATGGTATTATGTGTTTGAAAACTAACGAAGATATATAAAAGACTTGACCGTACATAAGCATAATCAGCCTATGGTGTTTCCACTGCTGGGGCACAGGCCTCCTCTCTGTGATAGCGAGCTTTGATTAACCACGAGGGCTCAGTGCGGTTTGGTGGATGTCACATGTCTTCGAATTTTGGTTTCGAACCTACAACCTACAAATTGTAAGTTGCAGTCGTTATCACTAGCCAATGTCTGCTATATATTGCTTAAATCAGATAATAATGTCTTCCTATTATTTCAGAATACGTACCTATCCACGAATACGAAGAGCCAAAGATATCCCTTGAACATATGGAACACGCGGAGACGGTATCAAGTAAGTTTTAAACTACAGATGAGATAATACAAAACAATAGCAATAATAATCACAATAGCCGCGGCAACACCCGCGTATGACAATAGGCTCGCCCCCTATTGAAATTGTTTATTGAAATAATTGCTTTATAAAATAGGGCCTTAAACTAGACCTTACATAGGTAACTACTACTACTAGGTCTAGGGCTGCTAGATCTTTACATAATACTCGGAAAGCACGTGAAGCCGTTGGTTCCGGCTCAAAGTCAAAGTCAAATCATTTATTTCAAATAGGCACATAAAAGGCACTTTTGAACGTCAAAAATAAAATTAAAATAAAATTGATTCTAGTCGCCCCTTCCAAAAGGTAGTTTTCGTATGGAGAAGAATGGGCAAGAAACTCCACCGTTACTCTTTTAAACTGTTTTACAATATTTTGCATACATTATTTATATAATTATATGTGAAGACGATGCACCTAAAATAAAATTACTATACCACAATAGGTAAAAGAATTAAAATGGATAAATGATACCATGACATATAGATTAATTATGTGATGGATAATGGTGCTCACACATTCACAAACATTCCAAAATCCAAAATAAATAAATAAGGAGTAATAAGTCCGGGTGTGACCCCAAGTAATTACAGAATGTATATCAATGTCAAAGAAAAAAAAAAAAAAAAAAAATTATATACAATTACATTAGCAACCAGTTTGATTTTGTCTAGACTCTAGAGATTGTCCTATGGAGCAGGACCAGCATGTTTCCAAGCATTCTAATCTTGGATATAATCCTCTAATTTGTAATATCCTTGCTTACAAAGTGTAATTTTAATATAAGTTATAAATTTTCTTTCATTTAATTGCAATATTTCACAAGGTATTTTGTTGTAACATTTAACACAGTACCCCATAAAAGATGTATGTACTTTAGATAATCTGAAAAAAAGGTTGATCTAATTTATCTTTATTTCTAGTATTAAAATTATGTCTATCACTTATTTTATTAAAAATATGTTGATTTTTTCTTACATACATAATGAATTGGCAAGGTACCGTCATAATATTAATCCTTTTAAATAGTTCCCTAAGAGATTCGCGGCGACGTAGATTGTAAATGGCTCTGACAGCTCTCTGGCTATCATTCGTGAATCTTAGACAGTCGTTACGGGTAGTCAGAAGCCAAAAGTCTGACAACCATTCTTACCAAGGGGTATCGTATTACCCAGTAACTGGGTTGTGGAGGTCAGATAGGCAGTCGCTCCATGTAAAATACTGGTACTCAGTTGCATCGGGTTAGGCTGGAAGCTGACCCCAACATAGTTGGGAAAAAGGCTACGCAGATGAGGGCCTTAAACTAGAGGTAGGTAAGAAATCATTGGATTCTACCTGAACTAGGAATAAACCTGTGTGATATACTTTAATTATGGTTATATTCAAATTGAGCAAAATAATATGCTACTTTTTGCAACCATATTGCACAATGAATTTTGCAATGTTACATTTTTAATAAGGTCGCGTTTACATTGTCATACAGAAAAATTTGGCGTGTCAACAAAGTGTTAAGATTGCATTTACTTATAATATAAATTGTAAAAACTAATAAAAACTAAAATTAGTTACACATTATTAATTATAAATTTATTACATGGGACAGGGTTAAACATAACTGGCGATATGTGGGTGTACCATAGGTATACTTCTGCCCAGTCCTTCGAGGTGAACAGGCGTGATGTTGTCTCATTATCATCGTCATAATCAGCCTGTAACGTTCCCACTGCTGGGACACAGGCCTCCTCTCAGTAGGAGGGAGTAGGCCGTAATCCACTACGCCAGTGCGGGTTGGTAGATGTCACATGTCTTCGAAATTTTGGTTGTAATTCTAGGACATGCCGGTTTCCTCACGTTTTCCTTCAACGTTTTGAGAGCAGTGGTGATTAAATAATTTACACAAAGTAAAGCGCCTGTCTGGGTTCAAACCTACGACCTAGAACTCGTAAGTTGTGGCCGTTAGCACTGGACCACCATTATGCTCTTGTTATGTTTTATGTTATAATCAGTGGTCGGAGTAGGTAGAGCTGTTTTTGCTACTTGCGAGATGCGGACATAACATGGATATGCCAAATATTTCCCGGAATCCCGGGAATTCTCGGAATTAAAAAAACATTGTTTAATTAGTTTTTATAGGAGTAGGTAGAGGTATTTTTGTTATTTGCTACATGCGGACATAACATAGATATGCCAAGTATTTCCGAAAATCCCGGGAATTCTCGAAATTAAAAAAACAACAGTTTTACTTAATTAATTCATATTTCCCGAAGCTATCTCTAACAACATTCCAGGATCCCTGTTTGTGTATATAAGTAAGTATATACTGTTTGGGTGCTCACCTGCTCATAACTGCCCACTTACCCATATTAACTCACTTAAATCATTCGACAATTTCAAAATCCCGGGATTTCAGAGGCATATCCATGTTAACATCAATGTTTGCGGTCATTCACCCCAAACAGCTCTACCTACTCCGACCACTGGTTATAATACAAATATGTCACACTTAATATTGTCACACGTTATAAACCCGAGGGGCAATTCTCGTAATTTTAAGAACGTTCACAGTCTGATCTCAGTCTGTCAAAAATCCCTCTAATTTCCCTACATTTTTGACAAGTTTTTCACATTTGTTTGTCGCCGAGATGACACTGCGACTAGATTGTGAGCGTTTTAAATTTCGAGAATTGGCCTTCTGATTGTTATTTGACAATCTTTATCAAACGGTTATTTTCTACTTGGTTTCTGGGTCTGTCTATTTCATGTAACTTTGTTTTTTGTCTTAGGTGACAGGTTTATTCCGAGTGAGCTAAGTGATGCCGGCAGCAATAAGTCATTGATATCAGACAGCAGCGTACTCTCCATGAATGGAACCATGTCTGATCAATATGATAATCCAGTAAGTACCTTACTTTACTTTAAAATAAAAAAAAAATCCCCATGTCCCATGTTATATGAAGTCGACGCAATATTTTCTTCTTCCATTCTCCCCTCTTAAATATCACGTTGTCATTCCCTTTTTATTTAAGTACGAGTATATACTTTTTATGTACAGACGCCCAGCAGGTCAAGCTATCCGAAACTGTGAAATTTTCTCAATCAACCTTGAACCTTAATGCTTTTGCGATAAAGTTGAAAATCTATTAAAGAAATTTGACAGATTGTAGTAGCTTAATGTGCTGGCGTCTGTTCAATAGACTATTCAGCGACGGTACAAAAAGTATGACAACTTCAACTTCATTTTATTCTAAGAATGGTCATAATAAATACAAGGAACATGCTTCTGAAGTTTTTGTAGGGCTTGTTTTGAATAATCTGCCGTTGTATACGGATAATATTTTGCCGGATAGTCATTGTCCTACACGTTTTATGAAATAGAAATAATTTATTTGAATATAATGTAAGTAATAAATTATTTCATATTTCATTATTTATTATTTAAATGTATCAGGACTCCATCTTACCTGTAGGTAAGATGGAGTCTTGATACATTTACCTTAAGGCATGCAAAGTTTTCAAATAATGGATTTATAATAAATAATAGGATCGAAAAGCACCTTTTGTTTTCTATGTTGTTAAGGGTTGATTTTACCAGAAAACCAGATATCTCTGGAACACAATTGGCGTCTGATTATCGTCAAAAAAATGTTTGTTTGACTGCATAAGACTTCTAATAGGTACTAAAAGTTTAATCGATGTCGCCCTCAGTACACTAAGTTCCGTTCGAAAGTACGTTAATCCATAGTTAATCCCATAGTTCGCGGACAACAAAAGCTCAAACTCTTTGGAGAGCATGAACGGCCTGCCGTACGCGCTGCGCTCGCGCGCCAGCAGCAGCCTGGGCGGCGCGCGCGCGCGGGACGACGAGCTGGACGGGGCCGCGCCCGCGCCGCGCCTCATGGAGTCCATCGTGTCGCAGGGCAAGACCTACCTCGTCACGCTCACCAAGAAGATCGGCAGTGTCAGTACTCCCATCAGAAGAGTAATACCAGCCTATTATTGACCCACTCCAGGGTTAAACCCTCTTCTCATACAGATAAGGCACGAGCATTGATCGCCGCGCTTGCTCAAGACGGGTTGGCGATTTTAGACTTACAAATATAAGTCCGAGTTACCTCACGTTGTTTTCCTCCATCGATGTTACTGACTTCGATGTCCAAGATAAACTCGGAAAGTACAAATGAATTGAAAAAGTCACCTTGGTACTCGCTCAGATTTAAACATACAACCTGTGCATGAGAAGTGGGGCTGGACTTGGCCCATCACGACATGTGTCAGTGTATGTGCTTCAATAGTAAGAAGAACGTTAATAAAAAAAAACTTACTAGTCTGGCAGAAATCACTGATTGCAATAAGTACACTGTTACAGTCCTTTCACAGTTATTTTACCTCGTACGGCAGCAATCCAACAGCAACCTTATTGCGACGATAATAAAGATCATTGCGCTTTTGTCAGTGATGCAAAATCAGAGGTAAAATAACTGTGAATGGACTGGAACTGAACTGGAATTATTGAGGCTGACTGTACCTGGCGAGACCTGCGCGATGTCGCGAATATTCGCCGTTGGCTGCAAATGTAAACACGGTGTTATAGTAAAGGAAAATTAAATAAGTCATAATATTACCTACAGGGCAACTACGGACACGTGTTCAAAGGGTGGATGGAGCGCGACAACCAAGAATCTCAGCGAAGAGAAGTAGCCGTTAAGAAATTAACGAGACAAGCCTCCGAGAGAAACGGTACTCTCTACGAAGACTTCAAGAACGAGCTGGAGATTATGAAGGTACGTTTTGAAATTAAACTTATTTTCCAATCGAAATTCGTAACAAGCAGAAATATTTTTTCATTTCCAGTTTGAACTCTACTAAATTCAAATCTTAAATTCATTCACTCACGGACAACGCACAGCCACACAGAAGTTCCTTACGCGATACTCGCACCCACGCACACACTCTTATATAATAGAAAGAGATAGAGAAAACCGCATAGAGGAGCATAACTTTTTTTTTGTAATCGTTCCAAATGATTGTAAACCTACACGTGTTTTTGACAAATCATCTTATAACGCCTTTTGACGTCGTGACGATTTCTACCAGTCAACTCCTACCGCAAGCCGCGTTAAGGAACTTCGTTTCAAAAAGAGGCAAAACACGCCATGGAAGAGTCCATGGAGTGTTTTGCTTCTTTTAAAATAAAATACTGGTTATGTTAACTCCCCTTTACTTTGTTCCAGTCGCTACAACACATCAACATAGTAGAGATCCTAGGGTACTCCTGGGACCACGGCTCGGACGTACTCATAGTGATGGAGTATCTAGAGGAGGGCTCGCTTAACTACTACCTCAAGTTCCAGGGGGACAAGCTTAGGATCTCACACCTGCTCAAGTATTCAAGGGATATCGCTACGGTAAGTGTAGGATTTTAGTGGGTAATTAATAACAAGCCGCATGGGTCGACCTCCAAGCAACGCTTCTCGAGGTCGGTCCGTGGATGAGAAATGTGATTGTTTATTCTGTAAATAGGACATCGGAATCACTTTTACACGTCGTGTTATAAAAAAATAAGCTAGATGGAGACGACATTTCCTATCTGACCGTGAGAAAATTTGGCGAAACAAACTCATAAGGGTTAATGTCTCTTAAAGTCCAGACATAATCGTGATCAAATCATGCGATGCAATGTAGATAAGTAGATGCGTGAGTATCCATTTCATACCGAGACCTCTCAGTGCCTCGGAAAGCACGTTAACCCGTTGGTCCGGGCTGTCATTGGTAATCTTTGACAATTGTTACGTGTAGTCAGAGGCCCGATTAAATTGATGCAACATTTATGACTTGTGTCATCTAAATACTGTTCAAACGGTGCAACATTTATTTCTGCTTCAACTTCTGAAGGCCAATTCTCGTAATTTACAACAATCAAAATCTAGTCGCAGTCTCATCTCGGCGACAAACAAATGTCAAAAACTTGGCAAAATGTAGGGAAATTTGATGTATTTTTGACAGATTGAGACAGATCAGACTGTGAACGTTTTTAAAATTACGGGAATTGCCCCTCAGACTGTGAACGTTTTTAAAATTACGAGAATTGCCCCTATGGTATGTGGCTTTATACATAACTTGTAAAATGTGGCTACTACTCACCCCTGCCAATCCCTTTGTGGAACAGAGGCGTGATTTTATACTGTAACTACTTATATCTTCCGCAGGGCATGGATCACGTATCCGCGAAGAACGTGGTGCACCGTGACCTAGCCACCAGGAATATTCTAGTCGTGAACAAGTACCACGTGAAGATATCAGACTTTGGCCTCGCGAGGATCATTCCGAAAGAGGAGAACGCATATAGACTTAAGACTGAGCGGCTGTTGCCTATTAACTGGTGAGTTTCGTCGTCCATTCTTCGGCTACTAAAATCAGTCGAGTTGCAGAATACTGCTGCAATCAAAGCTTTTATTTCAATTAAACCATTTACAGGCACTTTTGAATAGCCAAGGAGTCGATTAGTCATAACCGTGACCTATGGAGAAGAACGGACAAGAAACTCCATAGACACTCTTTTAAAACAAATTTTGGTTACATTATCCAAACACATTGGCGTTTCCATAAGCATCTCAATTCTTGGCTTTTTATCGTCGTCATGCTATTAGCTACCTTGCGAAAATTGTTACTCACATTTGTGATATTTATTCATCATTATTCAACCGAAAGAAGTGTGTTGCTGGACATAGGCCTCCCCTAAGCATCGCTACGACTGGTTCTGTGCTTCCCACATCCACTAAGTCATCGGTCTTTTGGGCCTAGCCATACTGCGCCTTCTACTTACCCAGCGTCTTTCGCTTGGTGTGATACAAAACAATCACGTTTCTTTCAGCTGATAAATTTATTTATTAAAACTTTATGGACAGGTAAGAAATACTGTACAAAAGCGGACGTTATGCCTGAGGCATTTTCTACCAGTCATCCTTAGGGTGGTGCAGAGACAAAACATGGCAGGAGAAATAACGATTGGTTGAGAGAAAACGAATCCAGAACATTAGCACTGGGATATTTCTGCTAACTGATCTAATATCTTGTCATATCGTAGGTACGCCCCGGAGTCGGCCGTGGAGCCGTGGCACTTCACCACCAAGAGCGACGTGTGGTCGTACGGCGTCACGGCGTGGGAGATCTTCACGCGCGCGCGCCAGGAGGTGCCCAAGTTCAACCCGGAGCGCCCGAGGGAGCGCGCCTCTTGGTGAGATAACAATCTTATGATAAGCTAGCGACCCGCCCCTACTTCGCACGGTTGCTACGTCTTGACAAAACATCAAGATTTATTTATTATATGTACGTTAAGTATGAATGTATTATGCATGTAAATCTTCCGGAATAAATTCTCTGAATGACGGTGAAATTCGTTGCGAAGTTTAGAAGAAAAAAGCGGTCACAGGCCAGCCACGAAAAGCGACTTTATTTTACAATATGTATAGACAAAGATGATAAATATGCTGCACTGGTTGACGTTGTCACGTCAACGTCGGCTGCCGCTGAAAACCAGCGCTGTTGCTCTGTCTCGTATAGGATGTTAGCATTATTCTGAGCGATGGCCGTTTTGTGTGAATGTGAAGCCGGGTATCCACTTAGGTTCGCCGTGGTTTGCGAACGCGCCCGCTCCGCAAACCAAACATAATGGATACGTCGTGATCGCGGAGCGCGACTGGAGCACGATCGGAGCACGGTGGAGCGCTCGGGAAGCGGTTTTTTGCGCGATCTCAAAGGGGAGCGCAGTTTGTTCGTGGACGCGAGCGTGTCACGACGTGTTTGTTAAGTTCGCGAACATGGAGTAAAATTTTTATAATGGCCACTTATTTCTTGGGATTTTAATATATGCATTATTTCATTATTTTTTCTTCCCTTATACATATTAGCTTGCCAAAATCGAGGAGGTCGTTTGTATTCCATCACAATATAATGTATCAAAATATAAGCTGCACTTCCTACTAATTCTGGAGGCGGCATGTTTGCACCGACCGTCTGTCGTGTGTCGACTGGAGACCGGAGCGCGGAATGTTAGTGCTCCGACAGGAGCACTGATGTTGCAGCCTAAGCGTGTACACTGTACACGTTCACGTTCGCGGAGCACACAGTGTTCGCAAACCACGGCGAACCTAAGTGGATACCCGGCTTGACGCATCTTTACTCCCAACTTGTTATTTTTTTGTGTCATGTTTGCCGCAAATAAATGTATTTTCTTTCATTCTTCTATAATGATAAATTATAATAGTTTCTTTATTGTTTAAAAATAAAACACTCTCACACGTCGAAAATAACTTATTTTTTAAAACTAGATGAGTTCGGTTTTTCGGATCTGACTACTCCGAAAGAAACTCGGGAGGTCACAATCTCTTTTTTTCGGCGTAATAGCGATGCCCCGGCACAATAGATCGGCGCACGTGGCTCTGGTCAAAGTCTGCGCCGCCGACTTCTGCTGTTGTTATCTCGGTAGGTACGACGGATCTTCTTTACCGGTGGAAGGACCAATGTTTGGGCTGGTGTGTTTGGCACTTCAATAAAACTAGTGGACTGTATAAATGATCTTATAATAACTGCATCGGTGGGAAACACAGAATAATATGCCCGCTCGCTTGCGAGATGTAACGCTCACTGTGCGGCGGGCGCGCGTCGCGTGTCCGCCCCGCGCCCCCCTCCCCGCTTGCGTCTGCCGTGGCACGTTCGCGCGTTAACACTCGATGTTTTACCAGAACCTGAACCTAATGAACATAACATGACATTCACGCCTGTAATCCCCGAAGCCTCAGGCAGAGGTATACCTAGAGTACACTCGCATACCGCCAGTTATGTTTAAGTCCCACGTAATAGGGCGAGCCTATTGCCATCATCTGGGCACAAATACAGATCCCAGGCTGCTGCTGAGAAATTCCTAGTAAAAAAACCCAAGAACACTGTCCGACCTGGGAATTTAATAAAATATTTCTATTACAGCTTTCAAATACCAGAGGGCTGTCCCTCGGAGATATTCAGGCACCTGATGAAAGACTGCTGGAACCTCGACCCGAATGTGCGACCCAAGTTCATTGACCTCGTGCACATGTGCAAACGATTTATGGACGAATACAAGTAGAGCATTTTATTATTTATTTCTTTCTTCAATAATGCACATATTCTTGAATATTGGCAATGTTGACAATCGATTTAAATATGTTTAAAAAAATATATGAAGTCAAGGCTGATAATTATATCTCACATAGCCTCAATTCATGTGTTTTCTTTCGCTGGTGTCGTGAGAAAATAAATTGGGATAGGGCAGGACAATGATGAATGAAACAAATTCTAGTCACTAGCGAATGAATCATCATCATCGTCATATGGTGATGATTCATTCGCTAGTGACGAGAATTTGTTTCATTGAAGTAATGTCCAACGAATGTCACAATGATACGAGAGAAATAAAGAACGTATTTTCACGTAAAAGTATAAGTTTGTAAGTAGTAATGTTTTATGTATACCTTTCTGGTACAATTTCAGATCGAATCTATTATTTTGGATGTTTATATCGTTGTATAGTTAGAGGCCATTTTTCTCGCATTATGTTCGTAATAATTGCGCTATAGTTGCACAAACGGTACTAGCTAATCAATCGTTTTAACATATAAGTATGTGTTTTGTGGTTCCTCGAAGCATTTGCCTTAGTTCTGTATAGTTTTTAGTTATTTGTAAATATTTATACACACGTTATTTCAGTTTATACACTATCGTAATGTATCTCAATCATGTGGAATCTATTAATTTGTGTTTTTCAGTGCTATCATGTGAATGAACGTTTTCTGTCAATGTTTTTTTTATTATTATGTTTGCTCCTGTGTTTGTATATTTCATTTGACCTGACTATGAATTTGTAAGCTTGAATTTTAACGTAATGAATACTTGCCGTGTATAATTGTGACTATTTCACGAGTCAGTTTTAGTTTAAGTAAAGTTATATTATGTAAGCAATCAGTGTATAAGTTTCGCTAGTCTAACCATTCTAGAGCTCTTACTACCACAAACGTGAACATGTCTGCATCGTGAAATTATTGGTGTTGAAACGAATTGCGGAAACGTAACTAATTTGTACGCATTTTGTTGAATGAGCTGCAACTACGAAGTGACAACGAGAGATTACTAATGGCAGGACGTACGCACACGTTATATGGAATGGTCGCTTAGATCAATTCACTATAAAACCAAAGATGATATTAAAATATGAACATAAAAACTAGAGATCAATTTATTTTAAGAATTATTGTGTACATTTTTATTAATTTTACGCTTTACAGTAAGTTTTGCAATTCACTGTTGTGACAATTAAACTTAGTTATAATTTTAGTTGAATACGAAATATATAATCGGGTAATGAGAACTTACATTGTAATTATTTTAGAAATTTATTATTGTTTAGATATGATTGGGAAATATTTTATAAAATTGTTTTTAATTATTATTTCGCAACATCGCGTGTAGACGTGATGAGGAATTGGATTGTGATTACATAGACTGACAAAAGGAGTATCGGTGCTAAAGGATAAAATTAGGCCTTATATTTTCTATTGAGTGCGTCCGGGTAGAGAGATGGTAAAGATCTAGACGTCGATAGTTGTAGAAAATCTAGTTCCTGCAGGACTATTAGAGAATTTAGTGCGAGCGAGAGGCGAGGTTCTTGTGTACCTAGTTTTCTGCTAACGAAAAGAAACCTAAAGTTATTTTATTGGATTTTTATTAATATATCAAATTTCACACAAATCAGGATCAATCAAGAATCTAATCAGGATCAGATATATTATTTCACTTTATTTAAGTTATATCTTCTTCAAAAATTGTTGGGAAAAACTAAACAGATTTTTCGAAGCAGGGTTCTCGTAAACCAAGACAGTGTAATTCATGTCATGGTAATAATAGTCAGTCTTAATAAAGGAATAAATAATAAAAACTTTATTAAGTTCCGAAAAAACACGGTCTCACGGTCTTGTTATTTGCTTATATAGATATTCGTTGCAAAGTTGTAGTAGTTCAACTATTACATAACCAAATATATTATGCCATCATCAGCATCATCAGTTTATTGAAAATATAGGTAAAAGAGAACATTACTAAAAAAGCTTTGGTCCTTCATTTTTGTCAAATACGTAACGGTTCTTCAGCTTTGCACGACATTGAATTGCCGACCTCATATATTTTAAAGTAATTTAAAACAGTTATCCAAACAAGTATCGTATCGTGTATAGGATTATAATTTTTTGGGATGCATTGAGATTTCGTCACTTTCGTTTAACTTCTATCTTGCCAAACAGTCCTCTGGCACGAGAGGTACATCCCGATTCAAACTTTATGGCGGCTCGGAAGTGCGCTACTCGCTGCGCAGTACCTCAACCTGCATCCCCGCTGACATGTGAATTTGTTACTGCGCAGCGACTTGCCTCATGTTCCGAGCCCCATAAAATTTGAATCGGGCTGTAAAATCATAACTTATCATAGACATACCTACATATTTTGCACTGGAAACGGAAACTCGCCCCCTACGATGATGTTAGGTATGTAATTTGATGTAGAGAGATTTAAGCATTTTTTAAATTACTTGTTGATCGTGGATTATCTTCTTGACTTTGTTCAACGTGACGTAAATCTACTATGACTTCTCTTTAGTATAAATGAGTTCATTTAAGTCATAAACAATAATTAAGTAAATCCAATTTCACCCGTCAATCTTGGTTCAATAGTTAAAAAGTAAGTGATGAATAGCAATAAAGCTCTGGTCTAGTGGGAGCGAATTCCGCGCGTTATGCAGGGCGAAATTCGCTCGCACCAATTGTGTCAATTAACTTGTATCAAGGTGTTCAAACTAGAGCGAATAGTCGTCGACTTCTTATCATTAAAACAATCGAAGCGCGAAGTCGCATTCTGCATCCCGCGCGGGACTGGCCTCAGTTTCTTATTTTAATTTTATTTATTTGGGGAAATAAACAGTTACACATTATAATAATACACAAAATTAGAGCTACAGAGTGAGTAAATGTATATCCCACGACATTTTACACATAGTTTGAACCATAGAGCACGGAATTGCCGTCTCTAGGCGCCAATACTAGTTTCATCTTCGCCATTCAAAGCCGTCAGTTTCTAGACGTTATTTGTTGACAATACCGTCATTAGCATTGGCCGCCGAGGAGTTTCCATACTTTGTGGTTTCAATAGTCCTTCATTTGGTTATTTTAAACAAAATTGTTACACATAGAGTCAATTAAAAAGTCCGTATGTTTGTGTTTGTGAATATTTTAACAAGTAAATACTAAGTCTTGTAAATTCGGTGTATATCTGTCTGGTCCGTGTCCTGGCTGTATGTACAGAGCAAATAATGCAATTGTAGTAAATAAAACTATTGTTCTCAAAAACCTTTGAATTTTGTGCTGTGGATGACAAAACTAGCACGATGTTCATGGACATTAATTAATTGCGCAAGTTTTTCCGCAAGCGACTTGTTCTGTAAAAACTCTAACTGCAAGTTTTTAAAATGTATTCATCATTGCATCAGTTTTAAGTCTTCTTGCAGTTAGTGTTTCTTTTCACGGTAGTTTTAGTTTCAACCGTTACGGAAAGAAGTGGAAATCATGCTTTATTTAATATGTTAATAGTTTTGCTTGGAAAGTTTATTTTGTTTTGTTCTGAACCATACTTCATTATAAACACGACTACATTTCAAGCTATACATTTCCAGTTTTAACTGACCCCGCATTGTATAGGCTTTTCGTACGATGAGAAATCAGCGTATACTGGTAATGTATAGCTTGATATGTCGTCGTGCGTTCCATTACACACTCTGCCAATAACAGTCACCCAATTCACTTGCGGAATACTGTTTTTAACCCTAACCTGTGGTCTTGCGCATATGCGTCTTCATTCAAGAGTTAATTAAGCAAATAACACGAATAGCATGTTTAGAATGTTGCTGTAAATATTAGTTATATTTTGTTAATTAAGTAAAATTTGTCTTATTATAATTTAAGACACGACGTGTTGCTGTTTCGTATAATCATAATCATTTAATGACATGACTTAGGCCCGTATTACAGATCCTCACACAAAACTTACTTAAAACTCGTTTAAAGCCATTTGATTGGTTGAAACTAGTTTTAAGTAATGATGGAGTCTTGAGTAAGGTTCTGTGATAAACAGTGTGGCCCTAAAACTAATCAAACAACTCAGTAACCTATGGCTATATATTTACTGGTTATTTTACCTTGTACGTACATGACATCAACTGGATTGGACAACACCCAATGATTTATTACAATGTAATGAGATTATCTTGCCATTCGTCCTACTAATAAAACACATCCTGCGTCGTCATGGTTACAACAAATCAATATAAGAAGGAGCAATTTTTATGACTACTCGGTATTTTGATGCCAGTCATATTGAAATCGTATGCAAGAATGCAACAATGCAGTGCATTCGATGCAAAGTTGAATTTTCCGACAGAATTCGATTATTCAAAGGTCTCATGCGTCATAATTAAGGGCAAGCTTCCAAAGTACTTTTGGATTCGTAATTCTTGATGCAATTCTGATTGTTTTTGTTGTGGAAATATAAAAATATACTCGGGTATTTTTTTTCATGATCATCATTTTCTGTTACGTAAATTCTTGATTCACTACCATTCTTCATGCAACTTCTTCATGACTAAGTATTAATAAAACTTTTATGTAACATTGTATGGAACAGCGACACATTAATGTTATTTTTGCCATGAAAATTAAAATAAATTATTGGTACGTGAAAATGCATTTTATTTTTTGCCCTGAGATACCTGTTTTTGGAATGTAAGTTGTTAAGTATTATGGCCAACTAGGCTTTTACCATCAGGCATCACACTTACGTTCATTTGCCCCTTTTAAAAATATAGTTGTCTAAATAGGTATAGAATTCTGTAAAATTTTCACCTTGAAAACTTAGGTGAAGTGAGTGGTCAATAGTGTCAATTCCCAGCATCAGATGGGAAGACAGCCCACTTACGTTTTCACGGTGAGATTTTTAAAGAATAGACCGGCTGATGCCAGCGATTGAGACTTGCTCACTTCACCAAATTTTTCACATTGAGATTTTTACAGAATAGACCAGCTGAGTACGCAGGCGTGAGTTCATCACCAAAATATATGTACCCTGTTGAAGTATGATAATGTAATGGACTGTGGTCAATTATTTCCCGCCGCGCCGCCTCACAAACACGAGGAAAATAAAATTGGCTTTAGAATTTAATTAGTCCCAAAAGGTCAGTTACTTTTGTAACTGACCTTTTGGAAAGGTTTTGACATTTTTGTCAAAACAGATGGTTTTGACAAAAATATATCTATCTATACCTACATATCTATATTATGTATACAAAGGTAGGGGAAATCATTTCCAAACATTCTTCTGTTACTCTCTTAGGGCGTACAAATGCGAATAAAAGCAAAATACTAATAAGTATACTACATACTTAGATATCTCTGTCTTATGACCCTTGTTTCTCGTGCGCTAAAACCGAGACGACTTTTGAGAATATTGTATTAGGTGGGTACGCTGCAACTTGCAAGTGAATCTAAGGGAGCCGGCGCCCACGAGCAACTTTTGAGAATATTGTATTAGGTGGGTACGCTGCAACTTGCAAGTGAATCTAAGGGAGCCGGCGCCCACGAGCAACTTTTGAGAATATTGTATTAGGTGGGTACGCTGCAACTTGCAAGTGAATCTAAGGGAGCCGGCGCCCACGAGCAACTTTTGAGAATATTGTATTAGGTGGGTACGCTGCAACTTGCAAGTGAATCTAAGGGAGCCGGCGCCCACGAGCAACTTTTGAGAATATTGTATTAGGTGGGTACGCTGCAACTTGCAAGTGAATCTAAGGGAGCCGGCGCCCACGAGCAACTTTTGAGAATATTGTATTAGGTGGGTACGCTGCAACTTGCAAGTGAATCTAAGGGAGCCGGCGCCCACGAGCAACTTTTGAGAATATTGTATTAGGTGGGTACGCTGCAACTTGCAAGTGAATCTAAGGGAGCCGGCGCCCACGAGCAACTTTTGAGAATATTGTATTAGGTGGGTACGCTGCAACTTGCAAGTGAATCTAAGGGAGCCGGCGCCCACGAGCAACTTTTGAGAATATTGTATTAGGTGGGTACGCTGCAACTTGCAAGTGAATCTAAGGGAGCCGGCGCCCACGAGCAACTTTTGAGAATATTGTATTAGGTGGGTACGCTGCAACTTGCAAGTGAATCTAAGGGAGCCGGCGCCCACGAGCAACTTTTGAGAATATTGTATTAGGTGGGTACGCTGCAACTTGCAAGTGAATCTAAGGGAGCCGGCGCCCACGAGCAACTTTTGAGAATATTGTATTAGGTGGGTACGCTGCAACTTGCAAGTGAATCTAAGGGAGCCGGCGCCCACGAGCAACTTTTGAGAATATTGTATTAGGTGGGTACGCTGCAACTTGCAAGTGAATCTAAGGGAGCCGGCGCCCACGAGCAACTTTTGAGAATATTGTATTAGGTGGGTACGCTGCAACTTGCAAGTGAATCTAAGGGAGCCGGCGCCCACGAGCAACTTTTGAGAATATTGTATTAGGTGGGTACGCTGCAACTTGCAAGTGAATCTAAGGGAGCCGGCGCCCACGAGCAACTTTTGAGAATATTGTATTAGGTGGGTACGCTGCAACTTGCAAGTGAATCTAAGGGAGCCGGCGCCCACGAGCAACTTTTGAGAATATTGTATTAGGTGGGTACGCTGCAACTTGCAAGTGAATCTAAGGGAGCCGGCGCCCACGAGCAACTTTTGAGAATATTGTATTAGGTGGGTACGCTGCAACTTGCAAGTGAATCTAAGGGAGCCGGCGCCCACGAGCAACTTTTGAGAATATTGTATTAGGTGGGTACGCTGCAACTTGCAAGTGAATCTAAGGGAGCCGGCGCCCACGAGCAACTTTTGAGAATATTGTATTAGGTGGGTACGCTGCAACTTGCAAGTGAATCTAAGGGAGCCGGCGCCCACGAGCAACTTTTGAGAATATTGTATTAGGTGGGTACGCTGCAACTTGCAAGTGAATCTAAGGGAGCCGGCGCCCACGAGCAACTTTTGAGAATATTGTATTAGGTGGGTACGCTGCAACTTGCAAGTGAATCTAAGGGAGCCGGCGCCCACGAGCAACTTTTGAGAATATTGTATTAGGTGGGTACGCTGCAACTTGCAAGTGAATCTAAGGGAGCCGGCGCCCACGAGCAACTTTTGAGAATATTGTATTAGGTGGGTACGCTGCAACTTGCAAGTGAATCTAAGGGAGCCGGCGCCCACGAGCAACTTTTGAGAATATTGTATTAGGTGGGTACGCTGCAACTTGCAAGTGAATCTAAGGGAGCCGGCGCCCACGAGCAACTTTTGAGAATATTGTATTAGGTGGGTACGCTGCAACTTGCAAGTGAATCTAAGGGAGCCGGCGCCCACGAGCAACTTTTGAGAATATTGTATTAGGTGGGTACGCTGCAACTTGCAAGTGAATCTAAGGGAGCCGGCGCCCACGAGCAACTTTTGAGAATATTGTATTAGGTGGGTACGCTGCAACTTGCAAGTGAATCTAAGGGAGCCGGCGCCCACGAGCAACTTTTGAGAATATTGTATTAGGTGGGTACGCTGCAACTTGCAAGTGAATCTAAGGGAGCCGGCGCCCACGAGCAACTTTTGAGAATATTGTATTAGGTGGGTACGCTGCAACTTGCAAGTGAATCTAAGGGAGCCGGCGCCCACGAGCAACTTTTGAGAATATTGTATTAGGTGGGTACGCTGCAACTTGCAAGTGAATCTAAGGGAGCCGGCGCCCACGAGCAACTTTTGAGAATATTGTATTAGGTGGGTACGCTGCAACTTGCAAGTGAATCTAAGGGAGCCGGCGCCCACGAGCAACTTTTGAGAATATTGTATTAGGTGGGTACGCTGCAACTTGCAAGTGAATCTAAGGGAGCCGGCGCCCACGAGCAACTTTTGAGAATATTGTATTAGGTGGGTACGCTGCAACTTGCAAGTGAATCTAAGGGAGCCGGCGCCCACGAGCAACTTTTGAGAATATTGTATTAGGTGGGTACGCTGCAACTTGCAAGTGAATCTAAGGGAGCCGGCGCCCACGAGCAACTTTTGAGAATATTGTATTAGGTGGGTACGCTGCAACTTGCAAGTGAATCTAAGGGAGCCGGCGCCCACGAGCAACTTTTGAGAATATTGTATTAGGTGGGTACGCTGCAACTTGCAAGTGAATCTAAGGGAGCCGGCGCCCACGAGCAACTTTTGAGAATATTGTATTAGGTGGGTACGCTGCAACTTGCAAGTGAATCTAAGGGAGCCGGCGCCCACGAGCAACTTTTGAGAATATTGTATTAGGTGGGTACGCTGCAACTTGCAAGTGAATCTAAGGGAGCCGGCGCCCACGAGCAACTTTTGAGAATATTGTATTAGGTGGGTACGCTGCAACTTGCAAGTGAATCTAAGGGAGCCGGCGCCCACGAGCAACTTTTGAGAATATTGTATTAGGTGGGTACGCTGCAACTTGCAAGTGAATCTAAGGGAGCCGGCGTCCACGAGCAACTTTTGAGAATATTGTATTAGGTGGGTACGCTGCAACTTGCAAGTGAATCTAAGGGAGCCGGCGCCCACGAGCAACTTTTGAGAATATTGTATTAGGTGGGTACGCTGCAACTTGCAAGTGAATCTAAGGGAGCCGGCGTCCACGAGCAACTTTTGTCTCTCGCATCAAGTCTACGGGTTTGTATGAAAGTGCGGGCGTAGCGACGCGACAGCTGGGAGTCCTTTTTGTTCGCGGTTTGTCGTCTTCGGTTTCTTAGAACAATCGCGCAGACCACAACCTTCTCTTCGACATCCATGTCGATGACTGCGGGAAAATTATACGAAAAAGTAGCGTTGCTGTCGATCCCGTGTGCGCATCGTCCAAATCTCACCAAGGAGACAGCGACAGAGACCAAGAAGTTGCTGTGCAACTATGTTGCTCGTGGGCGCCCTCCCTTAGACTAAGAATATAGTCAAAAGGAGCAGCAATTTTTTATTCATTACTGTCGCCGTAAATAACGAAACCATCTACTTATAAAATTTAAAATTGAATTTTCGCTCGTAGTTTTGCAGAAAAACATTGTAGTGTAAACGCGTCGTGAACTAAGTGAGTGCAGGGAGTAATTTAATCAAGGTAACGGACGGCAGTTCTTTCTCTTGGCTCTTTTAATTTCGCGCTTTTTCCGTAACTGTCCCTAATGGCATAACTTTGAACAAGGCGATGGGACTTACATTTATCTTAAAATAGATTATCGTCCCGTCCGTTGTAAAATTAATTAGGGGAAAATGTTAACGTCGTTTTGCCTCGTGCTACAGATTCTGACTACTCATAATTTGTCTAAAGCTTGAGTACCTTTCTGGGAGTTATACCTATCTAGTATCTCCATCACCAAGCGCAAAATATCAAATATTCTTTGTAGAAAATGCTAGAGAATTAAAAGCAGTGAAATCAGTGTAGTGTATCTTACTGTTTTTATACAGGGTCAAATTAGATTAGCTAGCGAAATTTCGCAGACGTGTTTGGTATCGATATCTGAACATGATAAAACAAAAAATTAAACCTACAGTACCTACAGACGAGGCAGTTAAAAATAAAACTAGCTACTTTTAATTGATTTATTAAGATTCTCGTTCCAAAAAGCTATTGAAAATCTCCTTTCCACCTATGTACCTACGTATAGATGGGTACTACAGTACATAGTCCTACATACGATACATAGGTAGGAAGTGCACTAAACTTGTTTACTTTTTTTTTTTTTTCTCTTTGTTTTCTGTTTTTTCCATTTCCATTCTCTCCTGTGTTCTAAAGATAAATCTTATAGTAGGTGATAGATTGGCCTTCTACCTACTATAATGTTGTACTTGGACTTTTATTTTCTACCAAAGAAAAGTACTACCACCTAAAAAGATAAGTACAGTGTTTGCCTAGGACCTAGGACCTCGTAGGTGCATAATACTTACCTACTTAAGGGTTCACGTTATTGGGTGCGAATGCTAGATGCCTGAGCGTAGAGCTCAGGCATCAGCTACTTATGTCAATGACGTATACGGACATCGCATCTACATCTGGAAACCGATATCAACATACCTTCCTACTTAGGAATAGACTAGTCTATATCTAAAGTCTAGTCTAGGTACATACTAAAGCTTCCTACAAATGATGACCAATTCATTAAAACCGGCTGCCGGTAAAACCTATCATAACCAGTTACATGACATGACAACAGAGACTTATGACATAATCGGGCTCTTTAGTTCAATGAGGGGCACACATTCGATATGTTTAAATAACCATCGCTCATCTTAGCAATCCTCGCAAACGATTGATCGTCGCAAGCCGCTGCTGCTGTAATTTTGCCATTAGTAGGAAGTTTGAAGAGCTTAGTGCCTCGTTGGTCTAGGGGTCGCAAGCGCTACTGCTAAGCTTGAGGTCCTGGGTTCGACTCCCGGGTCAGACAAAATGGGTTTTCCATCTGGAAATTCTCAGTAGCAGCCCGGATTCTGAATATGTGCACGGTTGATGGCTCGCCCCCTGTTACATGGGACTTGAACATAATTGGTGACATGCGGGTGTACTATAGGCATACCTCTGCATAACCTTTCGAGGAATACGGGCGTGCTGTTTGTTATATTAAGTTCCTAAAAAGATTTTTTGCAGTTGTTAGGGAATTTGTGACACTGTGACACAAGTCCAGTATCACTAACATACGGAGGTATTAATGGTGCATCGTGAACGTGTTTGACGTGACACATGGCAAGCGCAGCGCGGCCCGACGGCTCGCCTGTCGGAGTCACGTTGCATCGTCATCAATGCGACTTCACACGGTACACCGAGCCACCGACGGCAATTGATTGATGGAGCGGGACCGGCCGCGCTGTGTCCGCTCCGGACCTATTAATCCTGTCGTAAACTGTTAGAGATTTTCTAACATACTGGCACATTGTAGACAAATGTTTGTTCGGTGTGAAAGAGAATATGGACTGTTTACAGGTGCGATGGACAGGTCATTCTTTACTTTTATTTGTGGTTAGTTGCAGGGTCCGTTGTGACGGTATCAGGACAACTCGACCCCGAGACCACTTGACCCGGACAATTCGACCCCGTGACAAACGTCGAGTAATCCGGATCAAGTTGTCGTAGAATCTTTGTGATTTGGCCACCTAAGCGAAATAAGCTAGCGAGACCAAACGACCCGTCAACGACAGAACGGAATGCTCCAGTGGCTTTCGCGGGAATCTTGAAAGAAGGTCTAGAATCCATCCCATCCGCTTAGGCTATGCGGTGTCCGTAAATTAATCACAACTCAACAACTCTTGTGTTCCTTTTATAAAGAAGGCGAGCATAAAGGAAGGATTTTTTAAAATCACCCCCTATTGGGGTTAAATATGAGATGAAACTTTGTATGGAAATTAGTCAGTTTTGCCGGTGGAAAATCCCATTGATGGCATGCGGTACACGGCTTGTTGAATTCATAACTTCACGTTGACTGAACTAAAGAGCTGAACAGCTAGCAATATAAGTTGTTATACATTCCCCATTATCACTTTAGTGTGAAACTGTGAAGCGAACTCGGATTACAATAGTGGAGACAACTACTTATAGTTATTAGGTACCTACTTACTTTTTACTAGGTACATACGATCAGCGACTCGGTCGTGTGGACACGGGCGTTATATTCCCAAGAAATGCAGTTCCTCTCCGCATGTAGGTAAGTACTTAGCGTTTTTTAGACGACCCACACGAATACCCGGTGACTGAGAATTTTCTGACGGGTTCTTGCAACATTGTAATCGCGAAAAAATATCAACTGACCCATACAAAACTTCAATGTATCGGACGGCTGATTATTTTTTCTCTATGACGATGTGGCAAGAACCCCTCGAAAAAATCACCCTTATATTATGACAACACCTTTATGATACACGCTATACATATACAGGCTGGCAGCTAGGGACATCGACGCGCAAACTAAACCCCTGAATTCAGTAGGTACATGATACCCCTTTTTTTTTTTTTTCTGGGTGGGAAATCATCAAATGACTCCTCCCGCTCTGGGCGGAGCAGAAGGGAGTGTCAGACTTTTACTGACTAAAACCCACCCGTGTTCCTTCAGTTGCCTGTGCCAGGGGCCACGGTATCTCTTTCGAACAACCCGCAGCCCCGGCGGCATCGGCCCTAGCGGACCCCGTCAGTTCGTGCTGACAGCTCTTTGAGGCGCGCGTGGAACACAGCGCGCCGTCGACCCGGGCCTGGTAATTACCGGGTGGCGAGCTGCCCATAGCTCGCCGCCCGCAAGCTCGCGCCTACGGTGGCCGGGAGTCGGCTGTGGACTCCCGTCGAGGGCGTCTCCTGCGGCGGCTAGGAGCGCGAGGGTGTAGCGATTGCCTCTCCCTCGCGCGCTCCGCCTCCTCCTTCGCGAGCATTACTGCTTCGCAGAAGGAGGTGACGGCCTCCCATTCACTCTCGCTCCGGACCATGGCCTGTATGAGGGCCGGACGCGAGAGGTCGCCGCCGCCGATCGCCGCCAAGAGGACACGGCGGGGCCCCGCCCAAGCCGGGCAGACCTCCACCGTATGCTCCACCGTGTCCTCCGGGCGATCCCCATAGTGGTGACACCCTGGCGTTTCTTCCCGCTTTATCCTGAACAGGAACCTCCCGAAACAACCGTGTCCGGTGAGAACCTGCGTCAGGCGGAAGGTGAGGGCGCCGTGGCGCCTCTCTAGCCACTCCTCAAAGAGGGGACTTATCGCCGCAATTGTGGCGTGCCCATACATGATACCCCTTTTTTTTTTTTTTTTTTTTTTTCAGGATGGTAAATCATCAAATGACTCCTCCCGCTCTGGGTGGAGCAGAAGGGAGTGTCAGACTCTTACTGACTAAAACCCACCCGTGTTCCTTCCTTAGCCCTTTACGTACCAGGGCAGCGGTAACCCTTTCGGACGATCCCGCTACCCCGGCAGGCTTCGGCCCTGTCGGGCCCCGTCAACTACGCTGACATCTCTTTGAGGCGCGCGTGGAACACATACACGCCGTCCGGCACGGGCCTGGTCCTGATCGGACGGAGAGCTACCCATTGCTCTCCGCCCGCAGGCCCGCGCCTACGGTGGCCGGGAGTCGTCACGCGGCTCCCGACGCCCGGAGCGTCTCCCTCGGCGGCTGAGGCGTGAGGATCTTTCCCTCGCCCATCCCGCCACCTCCTTCGCTAGCATGACTGCTTCGCAGAAGGAGGTGAACGCCTCCCACTCCCTCTCGCCCCGGACCATGGCTTGCACCAGGGCCGGGCGCGAGAGGTCGCCGCCGCTGCCGATCGCCTCTACGAGGACACGGCGGTGCTCTGCCCAAGCGGGGCAGACCTCCACCGTATGCTCCACCGTGTCCTCTGGGCGATCCTCGCAGTGGCGACACCCGGGCGTCTCCTCCCGCCTGATGATGTGCAGGAACCTCCCGAAACATCCGTGTCCGGAGAGGACCTGCGTCAGGCGGTAGGTGAGAGCGCCGTGACGCCTCTCTAGCCACTCCTCAAAGAGGGGTCTTATCGCCGCTATCGTGGCGTGCCCTGCGCTGGGTTGCGATAGTCGCGCCTTCCATTCCACCATGAGACCGCGCCGGAGGTCCGTCCGCTCCGCAGCGATTTGCCGCGGGTGCAGAGTTTCCCCCCGACGTAGTGCCTCCGCGCGCCAGTCATACAGGCGCGCGAGGACTATCGCCTCCAGATCCCATGGTGGCAGTCCGGCAAGGAGGCTTGCTGCCTCGCCCGAGATCGTGCGGTACCCCCGGATTAGCCTTACGGCTACCACCTTTTGGGGCGCGTTCAGGTAGTGTGCGGCTCGAAGCCGCAGTGAACGCGCCCATACCGGGGCCCCGTATAGGGCCATGGACCGCACGACCCCCGCGTAAAGCCTCCGGCAGGAGGCGTTTGGCCCCCTCAGGTTGGGCAGGAGCCGCTTTAAGGCGGCCCCGGTCCGTTCCAGTTTGGGGGCCAAACGTCGGAAATGCTCGACGAAGTTCCACCGGCTGTCGAGGACGAGACCCAGGTATCTCATCGTCTTCTCGACGCCGATGTGAACCCCTCCTACCATCAGTTGGGATCCCGAAGGTGGCCCGTACCGGGGCCCATGAAAAGACATGGCCTCGGACTTGTGCAATGCCA
Organism: Apamea epomidion; assembly: GCA_947507525.1. Taxonomy (NCBI): domain Eukaryota; kingdom Metazoa; phylum Arthropoda; class Insecta; order Lepidoptera; family Noctuidae; genus Apamea; species Apamea epomidion. The sequence goes on along the minus strand of OX382242.1, from coordinate 8,993,178 downwards.
CCTCGAGACCCAACTGCCGGATCCTTTCCACGACTATCGCAACCCCGCGTGTCATCGCGTCGGCCGCCGCCTGATGCGACCTCCCCTGCGCCAGGACCAGCGTGTCGTCAGCGTAGCAAACTACGCTGACGCCATCAGGGAGGTCGGCCCGCAGCACCCAGTCGTAACCGATGTCCCACAGGAGCGGCCCCAGAACCGATCCCTGAGGGACACCGCACGACATCTCTCGCCGGTTCCAGTTCCCGTCGCGACCGGGGTAGATGACGGCTCTGTCCGTCAAATACGCCCCGACTATTCGACGGAGGTAAGTCGGCACCCGGTGATACCGGAGTGCCTCCCCTATGCAGCTCCAGGGCAGGGTGTTGAACGCGTTGGCGATGTCGAGTGACACCGCCACGACCACCCCACCCCGGGACACCGCGTCCCCCGTCGTGAGGGCTCTCACGCGCATGATGGCGTCCACCGTCGAGCGCCCCTTGCGGAAGCCAAACTGGCACTCCGCAAGATCCGGCCCCGTCCTCACCAGGTGCCCGACGAGGCGGCCCGCAATCACTCTCTCAAAGAGCTTGCCGACCTCGTCGAGCAGCACTATGGGCCGGTATGCGGACGGAGAGTCCGCAGGGCGCCCTGGCTTCTGAATGAGGACCAGCTTCCCCGTCTTCCAACGGAGTGGAAACTGGCCTCTCTCCATGCATGCGCTTAAGAGCGCCTCCAGTCGAGGCCCGAGAGCCCTCGAGGCCAGGACCCAGGCTTTACCCGGCAAGCCGTCGGGTCCCGGGGCGGTATTTTTGGCCTTCAGCCTGCCTACCGCCGCTCTCAGATCTACCCCGGTCACTTCAGGGGTGTCGTCGTCGTCGTCCGTGTGGTCCGCTTCGGGCACCGCAAGTGGCGGAGCCATAGGCGGGGGAGTATGCTCCCCCCGTGAAGGGAACAGAGCGCTCACCACTTCCTCCACCAGCTGGGGTCGGAGACTCTGCGTCAGCGGGGGGGCCCAGGTGCGGAGTTTATTCCGCACCATTCTGTAAGGGCGCCCCCATGGATCTCGGTTCAGAGTCTCCAACATCTCCTCGCGGGCCGTATCCTTGGCCCGCTTGACAGCCTGTTGGAGGGCGGTCTTCGCCGCTCTGTACCCCTCGTATAGCTCCACCTCCGTGGCTTCCGCATCCGGAGGGCGGATGCGGAGCCTGCGGTGCCTGGTGTACCGGTGTCGCGCGTCGACGCACGCCTTGCGTAGCGCCCCAACCTCCTGCGACCACCAGTACACCTGACGTCGGGCGCGTCCTGGCCGGACTCGGGGCATTGCCACGTCACAAATCTCGGACATGGCCTCCCGGAACCACTCCACCTCATCGTCAATATCAGCAGGCCTGTCCGGTGAAAACACCCAGGCCTACACGATCGAGGCTTCCAGGAGAAGCTCCCGGTCCAGCTGCTTCAGCGCCCACCGCGGACCACTCGGGGCCTGTTGGACCAGCGCGCTAGAGGTCTGGGTGGAGACCTCAAACCGGATATACCGATGATCGGAGTAGGTCTCCACCTCCTCCATGACGCGCCAGTCAATGACACGCTGTGACAGAGCGGGGCTGGCGAACGAGATGTCCACCACCGACTCGCCCCGCATCCGCACACACGTAGGAACAGAACCCCGATTTAGGACGACCAGGCCTGTTTCCAGAGCCCAGTCCTCCACCATCCTGCCCCGCACATCCGTGCAACGGGAACCCCAGGCCAAATTCTTGGCGTTGAAGTCCCCGAGCACTAGCACGGAGTAGGCATGGTTTCTAGCGACGACGACACTCAACTCTGTTAAAGAGTTCTGGAACTCGGCGAGAGTTCGGCTCGGAGAGAAGTATACTCCCACTACTACAATCTCTCCGAACCGTGCTGCTACGCACCCCTGTCCCCTCGTGACACCTTCGAGGGACGGGGTACCGGCGGCGGCCGACGAAATTATGGCCACTGAGCCGTTCAGGTCCTCCACCCAGTCATCCCTGGGCGGGACAAAGTACGGCTCAGCGACCACGGCGATGTTAATCGACCACTGCGCCATGCTCTGGAGCAACAGGTCCTGAGCGCAGGCGCAGTGGTTGATGTTCGCCTGGAGAAGGCGTAGTGGAGGAGTTATTACTCCTCCATTTCAGCCCCCCCCCCGGGCCCTATCGGCAGTGGTGGCGGCGGCGGCGGCGGCGGCGGCGGCGGCGGCGGTGGTGGCGGCGGCGGCGGCGGCGGTGGCGGTGGCGGCGACAGTGGCGGCGACGGTGGTGGTGGCGACGACGGCGGAGGGCCTGCCCTTCCTCCTGGCTTCGGCGGGTGGAGCGCAGGACTTGCTCCCCGCCCGGTGATCGGCCGGCTTGCCAGCAGCCGCACATGCGACGCAGTGCGGCGCGGCGTTGCACGAGCCGGCCGTATGTCCGGGCTTACCGCAGCGGAAGCATAGAGTGCTGCGGTCCTCCAAGGTGCAATGGACGCTCACGTGGTGCCCCACGAGGCATCGATAGCACCTTAGAGGTCTGGGCTCCAGCAGCTTGACCTGCGCTGACACCCAGCCCACCAGGAGCCTTCCGCCCTCCACGATTTTTCTCGCCGCCGTCACGGGACAGCTTACCGTAACGGTTCGCATACCCGTGAAGTCAGGACGTATGGTGCCCGCCTTCACCTGGTCGGTCAGACACCCGCCCGTCCTGACGACGGCGGCTACCACCTCGGCCCCCGTCACCGAGTCATCCAGGCCCACAATGCGCATATCCGCGCACTTGACGGGCCTGGAGACTCGAGCCTCGTCCGCATTGAGGGACGCCCTTAGCTTTTCAGCCAGGGCGTCAGCGGTGGGGCCGCTCGTCGCACCGGGGACCTCCAGCATGCGGGCACCAGTGGCGGTCACCCTATGCCGGAGGCCTCCGGTGATCCCCAGCTCCTGGAGATCCACCGTCGCTCTCGCTTTGGCGAGCACGTCGCCGTAGGTCACCCCCCTCTTGACCGCGTCCGGCTGTAGTGTAATGACTACAGCCGCGGTCTTGGGGGAGCGAAGCCTAGCCGCAACGGCTCGCTCCTTGCGGCGCCTCCTCTGCGCCTTTTTCCTGGCCGCTTTGGCCGCCTTCTTCTTCTCCCCGACCACCTGCCACTCGGCGTTGGTCGTGGGAGATTTGATTGGGGGAGGCGTAGGCTCTGGGGCCTTCCCCTCCCCAGCCGTTCTGCCCTTTTTGGGGGCCGGAGCCGCGGGTTTGGCGGCAGGCGCCGATTTTGCCGGCGCCGAGGCTCCGCCAGCCGACGTCGGTTTCGCCGGCGCCGGGGCTCCTCTAGCCGACGCCGGTTTGGCCAGCGCCTGGGCCCGGCCAGACGGCCCGGGTTTAGGGGCGGCCGCGGCCGCGTACGGGGCCGCCTTAGGCCCTGGGGCCGTCCTACCCGCCAAGGGAGGGCGCAGAACAATACCCTCCAGGACGGCGAACCGCGCCTGGAAGGTCGCCAGCTCCTGCCGAACCAGGTTCAGGACCTGGTTCTCCACCGGCACGGGCTGGCTTGGTGGTGGGATGTTCTGCGCTGTGCCGGCCGCTCGCATCCTGGCCAGGTCCGCTCGGAGCTCCTCGTTCTCCTTTCGGAGGAGCTCCATGGCAGCCGTCAAGCGGGCCACCTCCGCCCGCATTTCGGACATGCCGTCCGGCGGAGGCCCGAGGTGGATGGCCTCCGCTGCCGCCAAGATGGAGGCCTTGGCCGAGACTATGGCCCTGTTTTTCGAAGTCTGTAACTTCTTCAGGGCCACGTCCCGGATCGCGGCCTCCACGACCTCCGCGAACCTCTTTTTGCGGTCCGCATCAGGGTCGCCAACCTCCGCCGCCTCGTCACTAGAGGTCTCTGATGCGGACGCGCGACCAGAACCCCCCTCCTTTGCGGGCTCCTTCGCTTTCTCCGCCGCCTCCCGAGCAGTGAGCCCCCTCCCTACGCCTCGCTCTCGGGCTCCTCCCCGCCTGCTGGTCGGGATTTTTCTGGCCGAAGCCAGCTCCCAGTCAGAGGACGACCCCTGGCCGTCCACTGACCTTGGCCGCTTGCTCTGTGCCTTTCTCTTGGCAGCGGCCGTCTTCTGGTCACGGCGAGGGCTCACTGAGCCTCCCGTGCTCGCTCCTCCAGATGCAGCGTCGGACTCCGACCCCGCATCACTCCTCACTACGTCTTTTAGGTTTTTGGGTGTACATGATACCCCTTCGTGTAGAAATGAGTATTTAGTAGGATATTAAAAAAAAGAAAAACTGTTTCATAGAAAAGTGCAATGCCTACGAACTACGCGGCCAAAATGTATGGCATAGCAATTTTTTTAATAACCGACGAAAATGAACACAGAATCATGTACTGAATCCATGGCATACTCAAGTAAGTAGTTCATACGAGAAGCTAATACTTATTCTATCTATATTTCCAACCATACTGTATGAATATTTGCCAGTCAACAAGATTGATTGTGGGGTTGATTGGCCAGGGTTAGCGACCGCACAACTACTTATATTAAATCAGCCAACCATGGTGGTTATGACAATTTTCCTTCTGACTGTCTTAATACCTGAAGACCAATTCGTAATTAAAAACGTTCAAAATCTAGTCGCAATCTCATCTCAGCGACAATCAATTTTAAAAACTTTTAAAAATGTAGGGGAATTAGAGGTATTTTTGACAGATTGAGACTGAGATCAGACTGTGGAGGTTCTTAAAGTAACGAGAATTGCCCTCTGTTAGGTACTAGTGTTAGCAAGATTAAGGCAGTTGCTATGTTGATAAGTACTAAAATTTGATAAGTACCTAATTTCCAGTTTATTTCTGCTTGAAAAATGTCGACCCAAATTCCTGGAACAGAGTAATTTTTCTTCCGGAAAAGCTTTTCTGTTAAGAAAAATGAGAAACATTTAAAAAGGTAATCATTTTAAGAACTTACTTGGCTTTTAATTTGTCATAAAAGCAAAGTTAAATTAGGTTACAGATATCTACTTACTATTGTATGCAGCAGTTCAAAATTCATTCTATAACATAGGTACAGTCACGAGCAAAAGTATGTATACACTCGGCTTTATTCAAAAGCGATTTTCTCCTTTATTTTTTAATAAAATTTTATGTTGTTACGAACATAGCATTTTCGAACCCATAGGTTTATGTAATGTGTCGTATTTCAACGTTGCATTCGTTATTTCACGAAAAAATCGAAATTGAAAGTTGCCAAGTGTTGACATATTGGTGCTCGTGGCTGTACATATTAGGCCGTTACAGGAACTGATGGACGCTGGTGATGGCGCCAAACAAGTAGCCGAATTCTGGGCCGAGTCCATTTAGATTGCCATCGACACGCTGAGAAGAAGAAGGCCATAACATAAAACGCTTATTTATAGATAGTCTACGTCTCTATAAGTAATACGTAAATGGGTACCTATCTACGTTTGGTACTTGGGTTATGTTCTAAACATAAGCATGCTATTCTCAGGATTTTTAATACTTTCTTACCATATTTTTTGGACTATAAGAATTAATTACAATTAAGTAAGTAAATTCAACATCTCGTCTCGTTGATCGCTAATCTGTACCAAGACTCCATCCATGTTAAAGGTTAATGACGTCATCTCAGGCCCTTTCAAGCCAGAAAAGGGGTAAGACAGGGCTGTATTCTTGGTCCTATTCTCTTTAATATACCGGCTGACTTTTTTTACCTTCTGGACAAAAACAGGGTAAAAAAGATAATACGCGACCAAGAAGAAATAAATTAAAATTTGTAGGTCGTTATAACAACAGAAATAATAAATCAAAGACAATTTGAATTGAATAAATTATGCGACAGGCTACGAAAGATGAACGTTGTCTGTTTTTCGTTTTAATTTGTGACACCTTGACATCTTTTATAGGTAACCTGATTACCAAAAGCATCCAGATGTATTGTGATTATTTAATTACTTCCTTTATTACGTAGCGTTAGGTTCCTCGAATAATCTTGGTGGATTAAGGAATGCGAATTATCTACTATGTAATCTACATATGTTTACTTTTTAATACAGAAAGCTCTAAGATTCGTACTTACCAATGTGCGCTTTTATAATTTCAAACGTGACGGTATTATCGTGGACGTCCACGGCATCACGATAACACAAGAAGTAAAATGTATAGAGTTACGTGCACGTTATAATAACGTTATCGTGGACGGATATCTAAAAGCGTGTATATATTCATACAATTTATTTCTCTGTGTTATCGTGATGCTGTGTCGGACGTGTACGTCAACGATGATATCGTCACGTCAGAAATAATAAAAAATATCCATTACGTCCGTTATTAAGATATTACAGTAACCATACGTCTTGGGTAAATTCAATGTAAAATCAAAACATTTGCTGGATGATTCTAACATTTTGAACGTCTATTGATAAATAGAGCAAGATCATAAAATAAGTAAAATATACGGGATAAAGTAGTATTAGTATATATATGTACTTTGAGTGTAAGCATACCTGCTACCTTGGGCCGACGGCTAATCCACAGGTACCAGGTGCTAAAGGTACGTGAAAACACTACTCACTTTTCTTAAATCCACATGATCGTTCAGAGAATATTGTTAGAAATTAGTAATCAATACTGCCAGACACTTCTCTCCGGCGGTAACTTTTGCACGACGCTTTAAAGCTCCCTAGAAAAATTATTTAATTTTACTTATGGTCTCAAAAATGTCCATCTTCATAATTTACTTAGATAAGTAATCGTGCCAAGTTTCAAATTTATTAACTCAAGGAATAAGAATTTTCATACAAATAAAATCCCCCCTTTTCACCCCCTTTTTTTTCTGGGTGGGAAATCATCAAATGACTCCTCCCGCTCTGGGCGGAGCAGAAGGGAGTGTCAGACTTTTACTGACTAAAACCCACCCGTGTTCCTTCAGTTGCCTGTGCCAGGGGCCACAGTATCTCTTTCGAACAACCCGCAGCCCCGGCGGCATCGGCCCTAGCGGACCCCGTCAGTTCGTGCTGACAGCTATTTGAGGCGCGCGTGGAACACATCGCGCCGTCGACCCGGGCCTGGTTCTTACCGGGCGGCGAGCTGCCCATAGCTCGCCGCCCGCAGGCCCGCGCCTACGGTGGCCGGGAGTCGGCTGTTGACTCCCGTCCAGGGCGTCTCCTGCGGCGGCTAGGCGTGCGAGGGTGCAGCGATTGCCTCTCCCTCACGCGCTCCGCCTCCTCCTTCGCGAGCATTACTGCTTCACAGAAGGAGGTGACGGCCTCCCATTCACTCTCGCTCCGTACCATGGCCTGTATGAGGGCCGGACGCGAGAGGTCGCCGCCGCCGATCGCCGCCACGAGGACACGGCGGGGCCCCGCCCAAGCCGGGCAGACCTCCACCGTATGCTCCACCTCCGGGCGATCCCCACAGTGGTGACACCCTGGCGTTTCCTCCCGCTTTATCCTGAACAGGAACCTCCCGAAACAACCGTGTCCGGTGAGGACCTGCGTCAGGCGGAAGGTAAGGGCGCCGTGGCGCCTCTCTAGCCACTCCTCAAAGAGGGGACTTATCGCCGCAATTGTGGCGTGCCCAGCGCTGGGTTGCGACAATCGCACTCTCCATGCCGCTATGAGATCCCGCCGGAGCTCTGTCCGCTGTGCCGTGATTTCTCGCGGCAGCGGAGCAACGCCCAACGTTTTGCCTCCTCTCGCCACTCCCATATGTGGGCGAGGACTTTGGCCTCCAGATCCCATGGCGGCAATCCGGCAAGGAGGCTCGCCGCCTCAGCGGAGACCGTGCGGTATCCTCGAATGAGCCGGACAGCCATGACCCTTTGGGACGCGATCAACCGGCGGGCTGGTCGCCGCCTCAAGGATCGCACCCATACCGGTGCCCCGTAAAGGGCCATGGCCCGCACGACCCCCGCATAGAGCCTCCGGGAGGAGGCGTTTGGTCCCCCTAGATTGGGAAGGAGCCGCCTCAAGGCAGCCCCGGCCCGCTCCAGTCTGGGAGCCAAACGTCGGAAGTGCTCCACGAAATTCCACCGGCTGTCGAGGACGAGTCCCAGGTACTTCATCGTCAGCTCGACGCCGATGTGAACCCCTCCCGCCGTTATTTGTGAGCCCGACGGTGGCGCGTCCCGAGGACCATGAAAACACATGGCCTCAGATTTGTGTAATGCCACCTCGAGTCCCAATTGCCGGATCCTCTCGACAATTGTCGCAACCCCGCGTGTCGCTGCTTCGGGCGCCGCCTGGTGCGACCTCCCCTGCGCCAGGACCAGCGTGTCGTCAGCGTAGCAAAGTACGCTGACGCCATCAGGGAGGTCGGCGCGCAGCACCCAGTCGTACCCGATATCCCACAGATGCGGCCCTAGGACCGATCCCTGTGGGACACCGCACGACATGTCTCGCCGGTTCCACTCTCCCCGGTGACCGGGGTAGATGACGGCCCTGTCCGTCAAATAGGCCTCGACAATGCGACGGAGGTAGGTCGGCATCCGGTGATACCCGAGTGCCTCTCTGATGCAACTCCAGGGCAGTGTATTATAGGCATTGGCGATGTCTAGAGACACCGCCAAGACAACCCCACCCCGGGCCACAGCATCCCCCGTCGTGAGGGCTCGCACGCGCATGATGGCATCCACCGTAGAGCGCCCCCTGCGGAAACCAAACTGGCTGTCCGCCAAATCCGGCCCCACCCGCACCAGCTGCCCGGCAAGGTGGTCTGCAATTACTCTTTCAAAGAGCTTGCCCACCTCGTCGAGCAGCACGATGGGCCGGTAAGCGGACGGAGAGTCCGCAGGGCGCCCCGGCTTTTTGATGAGGACCAGTTTCCCTGTCTTCCAACGAAGTGGGAACCGGCCCCTGTCCAAGCATGCGCTTAGTAGCCCCCTTAGTCGAGGCCCGAGAGCCTCCAAGGCCAGGACCCAGGCTTTTCCAGGTAAGCCGTCGGGTCCTGGGGCGGTGTTCACTCAACTCTACCTCGGTCACCTCCGGAGCATCGTCGTCGTCGTCGGTGTGGTCCGCATCTGGCATCGCAGGAGGCGGAGCCATGGACGGGGGAGTATGTTCCCCTCGCGAAGGGAACAGAGCGCTCACCACGTCCTCCACGAGCTGGGGCCGGAGACTCTGCGTCAGCGGGGGAGCCCATGGGCGGAGTTTATCCCGCACCATCTTGTAGGGGCGTCCCCACGGGTCTCTGTTCAGAGTCCCCAGCGACTCCTCGCGGACCAGCCCCCTGGCCCGCAGGATCTCCGCTCGGAGGGCGGTCTTCGCCGCTCTGTACCCCTCGTACAGCTCCGCCTGCACGGCTTCCGTATCCGGAGGGCGGATACGGAGCCTGCGGTGCCTGGTGTACCGGCGTCGCGTAGCCACGCACGCCTCGCGCAGAGACGTCAGCTCCGGCGACCACCAGTACACCTGGCGCCGGGCGCGTCCGGGCCGGACCCGGGGCATTGCCACGTCACATATTTCGGACATGGCCTCCCGGAACCACTCTGCCTCGTCGTTGATGTCAGCAGGCCTGTCCGGTGGTGACATCCAGGCCTGCACGATCGAGGCTTCCAGGAGGAGCTCCCGGTCCAGCTGTTTCAGCGCCCACCGCGGACCACCCACGGCCGGTCGGACCGGCGCGCTCGAGGTCTGGGCGGAGACGTCGAACCGGATATACCGGTGGTCGGAATAGGTCTCCACCTCCTCCAAGACACGCCAGTTGACGACATGCGGCGACAGTGCGGGGCTGGCGAACGAGATGTCCACCACTGATTCACCCCGCATCCGCACGCATGTTGGGACCGAACCCCGGTTTAGGACGACCAGGCCTGTCTCCAGAGCCCAGTCCTCCACCATTCTGCCCCGTGTGTCCGTATGCCGGGAACCCCAAGCCACATTCTTGGCATTGAAGTCCCCGAGGACGAGCACGGGGAGGGAACGGAACCCGACGACGACGACTCTCAACTCCGCGAGGGAGTTGTGGAACTCGGCGAGAGTTCGGCTCGGGGAGAAGTATACCCCTACCACGACTATCTCCCTGCACCATGCTGCCACGCAACCCTGTCCTCTCTTGACAGCCTCGAGGGACGGGGTACCGGCGGCGGCGGACGAAATTAGGGTCACTCAGCCGCTCAGGTCCTCCACCCAGTCGTCTCTGGGCGGGACAAAGTACGGCTCAGCGACCACGGCGATGTTAATCGACCACTGCGCCATGCTCTGGAGCAACAGATCCTGAGCGGAGGCGCAGTGGTTGATGTTCGCCTGGAGGAGGCGTAATGGGGCTATATTAGCACTCCATATCAGCCTCCCGATCCCCCTGTAAGGGCCCAGCCACGGCGGATGCGGCGGTGGTCACGGTGGAGGCGGCAGCGGCGACGGCGGTGGTGGTAGCGGCTGCGGCGGCGACGGCGGTGATGGAGGGCTTGCCCCTGCCCCTGGCTTTGGCGGGTGGAGTGCAGGACTTGCTCCCAGCCCGGTGATCGGCCGGCTTGCCAGCTGCCGCACATAGATATCAGTGCGGCATGGCGTTGCACGAGCCGGCCTTGTGACCGGGCTGACCACAGCGGAAGCAGAGACGGCTGCGGTCCACCTCCGAGGTGCATTTAGCCCCCACGTGACTGCCCACATGGCAGCGGAAGCACCTCAGAGGTCTGAGCTCCAGCAGTTGCACCTGCGCGGAAACCCAGCCCACCAGCAGGAGCCTTTGGCCCTCCCCGGCTATTTTTTTGGCCGCCGACACGGGGCAGCTCACCGTAATGGCTTGCATCCCCGTGAGGTCAGGGCGGAGAGTGCCCGCCCTCACCTGCTCGGCAGAGCACCCCCCAGTCCTGACGATGGCGGCCACCACCTCTTCCACCGTCGCAGACTCGTCCAGACCCAGGATGCGCATGTCAGCACACTTGGTGGGTCTGGACACTCGGGCCTCTTCCGCATTTAAGGACGCCCTAAGCCTTTCGGCCAGAGCGCCAGCAGTCGGGCCGCTAGCCGCACCAGGGACCTCCAGCATCCGGGCACCAGTCGCAGTGACCCTTAGCCGGATGCCTTCTGCCACGCCGAGCTCCTGTAAATTAACCGCCGCTCTCGCCTTGGCAAGCACGTCGCGGTAGGAGATGCCCTTCTTCTCCGCTTCCGGCTGTAGTGTGATCGTGAAGCCTAGCCGCGACGCCTCGCTCCTTGCGCCGTTGCCGCCTCTCCTTTCTTTTGGCCGCCCTTGCAGCCTTGCTCGCCTTCCTCTTCTGCCCGGCCACCTGCCAATCGGCGTCGGCCGGAGGCGATGCAGGAGGCGGTTGGGGCGGCCGTTTCGCCGCCGGGGCTGGGGCTGGGGCTGGGGCTGGGGCTGTGGCCCTCGCGGGTTTCGGGGCGGCCCGTTTTGCTGCTTGCCCCGTGGCCGTGTCCGTGGCGCAGGACGATGGCCTCCAGGGCGGAGAACCGGCTCTGAAAGGCAGCCAGCTCCTGCCGCACCAGGTTCAGGATCCGGTCCTCAGCAGGTACTGGCCGCCCCTGTTGCGCCCCCTCCTGCGGCACCTCCCGGGGGCCGGCTGCTCGCAGCCCGGCCAGGTCCGCTCGGAGCTCCTTATTCTCCTTTCGGAGGAGCTCCATGGCCGCTGTCAAGCGGGCCACCTCCGCCCGCATTTCCGGCATTCCTCCGCACGCAACGCCCAGCACTTATCTTACTGACAAAGGCATATAGGTCGGTCAGTACTGCGGCATTGCCGGTGCTGGCGGGGGTGCTCCCGGCTGACTTAGAGGTCTGCCGAGCGGGACGAGTCGCGCAGGAGTGTTCTGGATTGATCGGCGGGGTGCGCAAGTTAGCTATCGGGGAAGTGAGAGCGGAGGTCGTTGCTCGGTGGCAGGAGCGGTGGGCTTCTTCCAAGGACGGACGCGAGCTGTACTCCTTCTTTCCGGAGGTGGCTCAGCGACTGGCGCTGGTATGGGTGGAACCGGACTACGTGACATCGCAGATACTGACAGGACACGGGAGTTTCAGAAGCCGCCTACACGCAATGTCGCTGTGCGACACTGCTGAGTGCTACTGTGGGCAGGCGGATGAGACTCGAGACCATGTCCTGTGGGACTGCACTCTCTACGCAGTTGACAGGGAGGTCATGTTGGAGGGCTGGTGTAGAGAGGAGGTCGGTCCGGTTTACCACCGGGAACTGGTAGCCAGCGCAGAGGGCTTCCGGAGGCTGCGTTCATTCGCCCACAAGTGGCACAGCAAAAGGAAGGAGTTGGAGTTGGAGCGCGGGGACTAATGGGTAGGGTGGCCAGTTAGGGTAGTGGAAGATAAAGGGGCTGCTCGGGTGTGAAGTCCTGTACAGTGGCGTCACACGCCCCAGATTGGGGTTTAGTGAGATTTAAGAGAGAGGTAAATTAGAGGGTAACAAGGGTCCGTATGCCGCAAGGCGGGTAGGACCAGCACAGGGAGGTCGGGATTATTCCGTCCGGCGGGGGTCCGAGGTGGATGGCCTCCGCTGCCGCCATGATGGAGGCCTTTGCCGAGACTAAGGCCCTGTTTTTAGAAGTTTGTAACTTCTTCAGGGCCACGTCTCGGATCGCGGCCTCCACGACCACGGCAAACTTCCTCTTGCGGTCCGCATCAGGGCCGCCAACCTCACCCGCCTCGTCGCTTGAGGGCTCCAAAGCGACCGCGCGACCGGTCCCCCCCTCCTTTGCGGGCTCCTCCGCTCTTTCTGCCGCCTCCCGAGCAGTGAGCCCCCTCCCTATGCCTCGCTCTCGGGCTCCTCCCCGCCTGCTGGTGGGGATTTTTCGAGCTGAGGCCAGCTCCCCATCAGAGGACGACCCCTGGCCCTGACCCCCTTAAAGGTTTAATTACCAAAAACCCTTTCTTAGTGGATACCTACTCTTCACAAAAAACACACCCTCCAAATTTCATGTCTCTAGGACCAACGGTTTAGGCTGTGCGTTGATATATCAGTCAGTCAGTCAGGACTTTGAATTTTATATATACAGATATTCAGGGATATTTAAATGCTTCCTGTAAGCAGCTAGACCAATCCTAAGGGCCAAACATCCCCCAGACTCAATCAAAGAAAATAAGTAACGTCTGGCAGCCAGATCTTGGACCATAATTATTATAATCCATTGAGCGAGAGAAAATACTCGTAAGTAACTTCATATTTCGGCGACAGTTGATTGATTTAATAGTACAGCATCACTCTCAGATCGATGTCTCGTGGTAGTCGTAGTTATCTATACAAATAAATAAAATTGAAGTGGCTGTTTGTAATGTCAAAATAACTGCTTTTTACTAAATGTATATGAAAGTATATAACTTTCATATACATTTAGTAAAAAGCAGTATATGTTTATATGTATATGTATAACAAAAAAAACATTTTTTTTTCTCTTATTTGGACTGTTGTTTGTTATTTATATCTAATCGTATGCTGGTCGACGTCATCACGTCAACGCCGGTTGTCGCTGAAAACTAGCGCTGGGGCTCTGTGTCGAGGGTCTAAGCATTATGCTGAGCGATGGCCGTATTGGCAATGCGTCATGTTTACAGCAAATAAACGTTTTTTTTTTTTTATAATTTTAACATTCGCTAATCTCCGAAACGGCTGGACCGATTTTGACGGGACTTTCACTGGCAGATAGCTGATGTTATAAGGAGTATCTATTGTTTTTATTTTAGAAAAAGAATTAAGGTCTCGCGCAAAAAAATAAAGCCCGTGAAATACAATTTATTTTCCGACATGCAGTCGAACGAAGTCGCGGGCACAGCTAGTAGTATTTTAATCCATGGAATGAGAAAAACTAACTTCATCTCTTGGTGAAAGTTGATTGAGTTAATAGTACAGCATCACACACATATAGTTGTCTCGTAGTAGAAGTAGTGGTTGTTAATATAATCCTACTAATATTATAAACGCGAAAGTTGGTGAGGATGAATGGATGGATGGATGAATGTGTGTTACTCTTTCACGCAAAAATTACTGAACGGATATTGATGAAACTTTACAGTAATATAGCTTATACATCAGCCCCCTAATTGCGTAACCCACTATCAATCTCAATCTGAATAATTTCGAAGGATATTGCTAATCCATTACTTCATATGTTCGAAAAATGTGTCTGCTCAACAACATAAATAACGCAATGAATATTGTTGAATTGTCAAATTGAAACCAATGGCTTCTGATAGTGCGTTAAGCAATTAACCTGCATAATAATACATAGGATACTTTTTATCCCGATATTCGCACGGGATCGACACTTATGCGGGTAAAACCGCGGGGCGCTTCTAGTTTGATAGATAATAAATAAATATTGGATTAGTCTGCAGAGCAGAGTAGTTTTAGAAATTCTATTATTTAGCTAAGCTACTTATTTAAACTAATAATGCACTTATTTTGCTTATAAAGGTAAATACATTGATTATAATAAGTACAAAGTTGGTACTCTGCTATTTGCACTGCACTACAACTAGATACCAACAGGCAGATGTTATTTATTAAATAGTTTTTAAGGTTCCGCACCCAAAGGGTTCCATCAGGACCCGTCGCAGTCCGTCCGTCCGACTGTCTGTCACAGGACTGTATTATTTGAACCATAATAGGTAACTGGATACTTGAAATATTCTTGGGCGGTTTTTATCAAAATAAACAACGTGACGGTTTTAACTTTTTTCTGAAACGTTTATCTGTCCAGGATAACGAATTTCTCCGCCTTCCTCACTTCTTGTTAGGTAAGATTTCCTTTTTCTTCCGTAGTTATTTTCGTCGATCCGGTCTATTTTAGGCTTTTTAATGCAATGTGATTTTTTTTAAGCTTTCTTAGCTCCTCGCGCAGAGGCTAAACTCCATCGCGGCTTGAATAAAATAAAAAGACCATCTAAGTATTGCACTACATTTAAATTGTATTGAACCAAATTGAACTAAGTACTTATACCAAGTAAGTAGTAATCATTTTTCACTTAAAAAAAAGGGTTGTGTTCCACACCCACCAATTAAATTAGATTTTATTTTTGTTCACAATAAGAATAGAGACAAACCCAAAAAACTATGGATTAGGTGAAACATGATCTTTCACACAATCCATGGTTTTTTTTACTAGAACATGGTGTTGTAGAAAACACGCTGATAAACTATTATATATAACTATTATTATACCCCAAATTATTTGGAATAAAGTATATGAGAATGAGGAATGCCATGCATCTCTCTACTCTCTACCATTTAAACAAAGGACATCATTCAAGTGTCGTTTACAACATTTTATACCCTAAAATTAAAGTCAAAACACAAATATGTCATTAAAATCATATTTTTATAACAAGTTTTTTATTTTGAATGTAACATTTAATTGTAGTCTTTCGTTGTTATAGTAAAACATGCTCAAGAGTTCCTATAAGAAAACAGTACTTTGGTTTTTGGGTGCGAAATGAGTGATGTCCTTTAAAAACGTTAAGGAGAACGAAAAGATTTGACGAAGATTTATGAGGATTGTGTAGGTAGATCATACATAATTAATGAAGGAGTACACCTACTTAATACCTAAATGTTGCCCATTATTTATGTATTTTTCATGTATTGTGTACATCTTTTGTCGTATATCCTAAATAAATAATAATGAATATATTAAAAATTAGCCTGTATGTATGTGAAATAGAAGACAATTCGATTTGGATAAAGTGTCTTATTCCGTATCGAGTAACATGTCTTCAAATAGTTTCAGTAAATTGTCTTCATTGGGGGATCAGAAGTGTGGGCGACATTGTGACATTTGTGATGATTACTTAAGTACATCTTGTCTGCGAACGAGAATGCTTGGCATTTCCATTTCCTCCTCTCGATGACATTCCTTTCCTACTGAGAGAGTAGAGCTGATGATGACACTATCAGCTCTTCTTAGTTAGTACCTATTCTGGTTTTAGAAGGTATCCCTACGTTTTTTTTGTCCTGGGTATGGACCATGTCTCCTTAAGAGCATCATGTCGACGCAATACCGCTGAAACTAGCCGCCCCGTTGTTAGACAAAAAACGGCAATAAACCGACCTAAACACTAATATTAACAACACTGGGAAAACGAAAATTTTATCAGGCTAGGGTTATTTAGGAACACTCACCGCACCACAAGCTGCACTACACTAAGAAAAAGAAGAAGAAAGAGAAGGTAGATACTTACGAACATACGAGTAGATATTCGTGCTTACAAAGATGAACCAAAAGATTCTTACTTCAGCGTGGGAAAGAGATGGAAATGTTCATGAGGTATTGTAGAGACGATAACCTATTTGGTGCTCACATGCAACCTCCGCGAGTTTGTTCAAAAGTGATTGGTATAAAAAACGAGACAAACATAAAGATTTAAGTTTAGATTAGGCTGACAAAGAAAAGTAAAAAGATGTTAAATACGTAATATATTTTATAACACATTTGCTCGTAAAGGGTCTGCTATTTCTCCAATTTCAATATCGTATTGTATCTCATTACGTACTTGTGCGTTATTGTAATGTAAAACGCACGATATAGCAAGATGCTCCGTCTAAGGCGAACGGTACTTTTTAAAATCTTAGCAAAGAGTTTTTATGTCACAAAAGTGGTCAACATTTTATAAATAAAATTAACTTTGGGAGATAAAATATAATAAATAAACATTTAATTCTTTAATTTAATTAATTTTGACAATAAATTACAACCATTTATTTGTAACAAAAACACAAAAATATTAATTTACTTCATTAGTAATACAGGATGTTTTAAGTGCATTTGCCTTAAAAAAAGCGCTTATGCACACGCATCGCTAATTTGTGAAGAAGTAAAAATTAATCCGCGCGCTTTTTCTTTATTCGATTAAGAAAGTCCGAGTTTTACTTATTTCCTCGCAAATACGTTATAAAACGTCGTATGACATACGTGAGCTTTGATCATTACAGCCTCTGCTTTCTTGTAGCCTTCGCCTACAGCTCGGGCTAGCAATATCGCCTCGGCTGTAATTTTCAACTTACCGCACTTATATCATAATGTACTATTATTGGAATAACTATTGAACATTACGAGATAAACCGTAGTTTGATTTTATTACTCCCCGTACCGAAGGGCATGTCTAGCCCTTCACAGTATAGAGTCATCTCTTTCCCACACTTAAATAGGGTTATAATAATACTGTTAAAAGAGGTGATGGTACATTACACCGATTGAAGAAAACCAGGGTTGGGTTTAGCGTCCTAAAATGCACCTCTTAATGGAAATAACTTAATGCCGAGAACTTTCTAAAGTGGGAGTTGTTTACCTACCCATCCCTTTCACACTAATGGACTTATTAGTATGCCGGTTTCATTTTCTGCCCTAAGTTTGGTAATTTAATTCTTTTTCAAGGCAGGTACGAAGAATCACTTAGAGAATATTATGGAATGGAAATATTAGATTTATTTATACATACATATTCGATTAGGAGTACGCTTCTGTGGATTTGCTTTGAAAAGATAATTATTTAGTTTTAATATATTTAGGTAGGTACTCTACTCATATTAAAGAGAATGAAATCTGTTATTAATGTAGTTTTCTGAGTCTAAGTCTAGAGATACCTCTATAGAAAAGTGTGTAACCGCCAAAACGTGTAGGTACGAATTTTGGTTGAGTGTGTGAGAGTTGTTGAGTGTTGTTGATGAATGTCATGGTAATCCATGACATTCATGAACCCACGCCGTTCAAAACATAAAATGATACGTAGTACCAACGTTAGTGAATGATCTACCCTCAAAACTGATATGGCATGTCAAATCTAAGGACCAATTAATTAATACAGTTCTACAAAAACATTATCTCTCATTGTGACCATAGCTATATTTGTAACAAACCCCACGTTGGCGGAAATGGCTATTTGTGAAATAAATTAATCTGCTCCACGCTTCATAGTTGGTATACATAAAATAATATTGAGCTTGCTTTTGCCCGCGTGGATGTTGGAAATTATCCCACGGGAACGTGCTAACGGGACAAAAAGTAGTCTATGTCCTTCCCCAGGATGCCATCTATCTCCTTGCCTAATTTTATCGAAATCCGTTCAGTGGTTTAAACGTGAAAAGGTATATACTCATACATGTCGCAGATGGATTGTAGAATCCGCTGTTTTGAAAACTGCTAGTTGTTTCATAAAACAGCTCCGTTATGTAAAACTACTGCACAACGCGGGTTTCATGGGTTTTCATTTTTTTGCGCGGAACCTTATTCTTTTTCTAAAATAAAAGTACTCCTTGTTACATCGGCTATCCGCCAGAGAAAGTCCAGTCAAAATCGGTCTAGCCCTTTTGGAGATTAGACGGAACAAACAAACGGACAGACAAAAACTAATAAAAAAAAAAAATTGTCTACTCGTCTGTCGAGTCCGCGTATCACTATCTTCTGTCCTTTTCTTAATGAAATAGAAAGAAAAAGATGCACTGAACTTAAATTTAGTTTAGTTTGTGAACAAGGGAATCGGCGCCAGTGTATGTAATATATATATTTGTATAGATTTCGGAGCATGCAACAAGATAACACCTTCAAACAGAGTCGATAACGATTGCCTTGGTGCAAGGGTCAAAATTTTATGTGACCACGGTTTGTTACCCCTGCTTCGTCCTTAGCCTTAGAAAGAACACCATATTATTTAACAGACTAATAAAACAGTGAAACAACTAGTGAAGTAGTCGAACACTTAACAAATACCACGTAATGCTGTAACAATGTCTCGGTCTCTGGGACAAGGGAGTCTAATCCAAGAGCCAGTACGCTCGGCGTCAATAATTGTGACAACGAGTTCGAAGCAATCCCGCGGTAATTCAATTGTGTGCTGCTTCGTCCGTCTCAGGGGTGTTGCTCCAGAATCGATGGGCCCACAACAGATGTAGGTGGTGTTTAATTCTATTTTCATTAACAGTGTTAACTATGTGTGATTTTCAACAAAGTCAAATAATTTGTTTCAATTGGGCACATAAAAGAAACTTTTCAACGTCAAAAAGAAATTAAGGCACATAAAAGGAAGTTTTGAATTTTATAAGAAAATATAATAAATTGTAATTGCCCCTTCCAAAAGGTAGTTTCGTATGAAGTAGAATTGATTCTAGTTTCCTGACTGTACTTTCGTGTGGAGGATAATGGACAGGAAACTCCATTGTTACTCTTTTAAAATGTGTAACAGCACACCGTGTGTTTATAAAAAATGTGGAAAATATGGTATAGAGATATCAAAACGCGGCACATCTAAAATAAAGTGTAAATCGCTAACAACGGAATGTTTCAGTTAATTTAATTATTCTCTCAAGCGTAAAATTCATCTAAAAACGAATGCGCTCAATTTAAATACTGCAGGGAAGCACTTGAGTTAAAATTATAACAGAACGCAGCTTTACGAAAACTTCTAAAAATACATTTCCATTGAACGAATTAAAAAAAAAAAATCCTGTAACTGGAACTTCAAGTTCAATGACCTTTTTTTTGTTTTCGGGAACTTCAAAAGGAAACTTCAGAGGTCCTTCGGGAAGTGTTAGATTTTTAGATTTTCCTCTTAAAAGACCAATTCCGGAACCCCCCCTGCGCAACGCCTGTAAGGCACATCCTTGGGGAGACTGTAAAGTGGCCGCCCCTAAGCCTCGCTATGCACGGCAGCACGTGACCTCTGTGCCACCGTCTTCCCTGGGGTCCCTTGGTGGGTGGACAGAGTCCCCGCTCTATGCATCCGCGACCTCAAAGGTCCACCTACCTTGATTGTTAGGCGGGTTTCGTCGTATTAGGCGCCAAGGCGGTTGCCTCCCCGACGACTCCTTCTCCAAGCAGGATCAGCCCTCTCGCGATTCCGCTCGGCGGTCTCCTTCTAGACCATCACGGTCTCACAGAAGGAGGCTACTTCCGTCCAATTCTCTGTCTCTGCCAGCATAGTCCTCACTACTGTCGGCAGAGACAGGTCTCGCCCGATCCTGGCAACCAGGACCCGCCGCTCGGAGGCCCACGCAGGGCACTCCTCGATCGTATGTTGTGCGGAATCCAGGCTGCCACCGCAGTGGTGGCAATTTGCCGTGGCCTCTCGCCCAATTCTGTTCAGGTACTCACCGAAGCAACCATGTCCGGTGACCACCTGGGTGAGCTGGAAGGAGATGGGCTCCCCTCTTTTCAGCCGGGCTTCGAAGTGCGGCAAAACGGCTTCGACAACGCGCTTGCACGAACATTGCGGCTGCTGTAGCCACTCGCGCTACCGCTCGAGCGCGTGTCGCCGTTCCCGCCGCTTCAGCCTTACGAATGCGCTTCCTGGCACACTATTCCCGCTTTGGCGGATATCACGAATCTGGTCATAGACCTTCGCGTCCGTATCCACCAGAATGTCCAGCGGCGGAAATCGCGCCAGGAGAGTTGCCGCCTCAAAGGATATCGTTCGGTATCCTCGTGCGATACGAATGGCCATTTTCCGCTGCAGTCTACTGACTTTAGTCCTGCAGCGTCGACGCCTGACAATCTACCTGACCAAACAGGCGCCCCGTAATTGACCATCGATCGCACGAGACCCGCGTAGAGGTAGCGAACTTCCTCCCGAGGTCCCCCGAGATTGGGCAGCAGGCTATGCAAAGCACCCACTGCCTTTTCGATCCGGGGAACCAGGCGCTCGAAGTGCTCTTCGTAGCCCCACCGACCGTCCAGGGTGAGGCCAAGATACTTTATGTATCGCCCCACCTGGACTTGCGCATCTCCGACATGGACCAACGAGCTAGATGGCTCTCTGCTCCTCGGCAGTTTATGGAACCATAACGCCTCAGTGTTCTGAGGCGCTATCTCCAGACCCAGCCCGCGGAGAGACGCCACGACTTTTGCCACCCCGAGTTCGGAAAGCTGGATGGTCTCCTCGAAGGTGTCCACGCCGGCCAACACCAGAGTATCGTCTGCGTAGCAAACGATATTAACGGCAACGGGGAGATCGACACGCAGGACCGCGTCATATGCTAGGTTCCACAAGAGAGGACAGAACCGACTCTTGCAGAACCCCACACGTAATCTCCCTCCGCTGAACGCTACCGTCCCGGCTCACATAGCGAATGTGCCAGTAAGTTCAATGACCTGGTCCTGTCAAAACAAAGAAGAAGATCGAATGAACGAATGAAACGGTTCTATTAGTTAACACGTAGGATTGAAAAACCCTGGAGGTCTACTCCGAAGTGACACATGGCCGAACCGAATATTATTGAAAAATGCGAAAAAAGTTCGGATCGGCTCAGTTGGGTCGGGACCATAGTCAATATTCGAAAGAGTGTAGGAGTGTAGGATCGGGACCGACCGAATCAAATATGTAGTAACTTCGTAGCAGGAAACGGCCGAACATTCGGCCGATACGATACATTTACCACTTCGGAGTAGACCCCCTGTTCCATATTCGAGTCACGTGGGAGGCACAATCGCTCACTATCTCAGGTAGATTTCCTTGTAACGTGTAGATTATACGGGTTTACTAAAAATAGACTTATTGATTAGAAGTTAACGTACGTCCAGACCAGTTTAGAACTTAGCTCTGTAGGGGCTTGTGCAAGTCTGGATGCATTTAGGTAATCTGGCCAC
This sequence comes from Apamea epomidion, assembly GCA_947507525.1. Taxonomy (NCBI): domain Eukaryota; kingdom Metazoa; phylum Arthropoda; class Insecta; order Lepidoptera; family Noctuidae; genus Apamea; species Apamea epomidion. Next base: position 8,971,684 of record OX382242.1, on the reverse strand, counting down.
TGAGTTCAGCGTGAGTTTAATCATATTATAATAATATGCAGCGCGCAGCTATCGCTGTATATTGTAATATCGTTCACAAGCATAGACATGAATGAATAGGTATGTAATGTATTTTATCACAATAGCATTGTATTCTTTCTAACAGTAATTGCTATTGTTAACCAGGTGGCGTTTGATTTAGAAAATCTATTAAAATAATATAACTTCTCGAACTTAACCATGCTTTGTTTTGTACTTATGTGCAATAAAATATGATACAATAAAAAGTAGGGTATAGGTTTGGGTTCCATGTTTCATTATAATTATCGACTTTCTGCATATGCATCTTTTCCGGGCGGGGAGAGCGGTGCTACATTCAGCATCCAAGCCTGGACCTGCAAATACTGGTACTGTGGCATGGATCTTCCACGAAATGGTCGGCGGTGTGTCGTAAATAAATACGTCGCGCTGCATTTGGGGGAGGTGGAGGTAGCGTTTAAATGAAATGAAATTGTTTATTCTGTAAATAGGATATCGGAATCACTTTGACACGTCATATTATAAAAAAAACAAGTTAGATGAGGTCATTTCCTGTCTGACTACTCTGAGAAGAAAGGTGGAAAATACTCAGAGGTCACAGTCTCTTTTAAAGTCTAGACTTTGGTCAAGGTCTACAGGCCCGGAAAACCTCGCCTTGAAACGAAATATTATTGCATAACATTTTACTGTCATGGATTTCCGCAAAGTAACGCCTGATTCCCATAACTTATAATATGTAGTTTAAGACATTTTGATCCTTTATTCAAGTGTTTAGCATAATCAGCCTACAACGTTCCCACTGCTAGGACCATAGAAATGTAAAACTATATGTGTGGCTGGGACACAGGCCTGCTCTCTGTGAGAGATAGTGGGCCATAATCCATCCCACGGGCCCAGTGCTGGTTGGTGGATGTCACGTCATGTTTTCGATTTTTTTTGATTCTTGGACATGTCATGGGCCGGTTTCCTCCCGATGTTATCGAGTCTTACAATACCTACTGTAAAGAGAACAGTTGTAAACATTTTAGTTTTTTTGGCACATGTTTGCCAGAACAGGTACACAGCAAATTGCACAACAGCTATACAGCAGTATTAGCGAGATAATGGATTTTAAAAGTACGCCATGAACACAGACGTAACGAACATTAGGATAAATATTACTGTTTGGTAAAATTCTAACACTATCCGTGTTAGACTGTTTCACTCAATATTGACTCAGAATGCAAGAGAATGGCATGCGAAAACATGGTGGATGAGAAAAACAATGTCTGATAAAATAAAAGGTTACTATTATTACTGATATCTACACTATGAGACGAGGGGCTTGTGGCTAAGTAATAACAACCGCACGGGTTGATCGACCAGGTTAAGCAACGCTTGCCGTGGTTGGTCCGTGGATGGGTGACCATCATTACATACCAAGACACCTCCGTGCCTCGGAAAGCACGTTAAGCCGTTGGTCCTGACTGTCATTCGTGGATCTTTGACAGTCGTTACTGGTCGTCAAAAGCCAGAAAGTCTGACAACCAGTCTTACCAAGGGATATCGTATTACCTAGTAACTGGGTTGTGTAGGTCAGATAGGCAGTCGCTCCATGTAAAATACTGGTATTCAGCTGCATCTGGTTAGACTGGAAGCCGGCCCAAACATAGTTGGGAAAAGGCTCGGCAGATGATGATCTACACTATGAGACATTCTAAGAAGTCCTTAGGTGCGAGGTAACTAAGCGGCGACGCTAAGCTACGAAACTATGTGTCTATTTCCACCGAAGCAAAATGGCGTAGCGGAACGGGCAAGATGTGCTATGCGCGTATACCTTTTAGTACGGGCGGTGGGTTTAGTTTGAAAAAGCAATTTTATATCGGCTGAAAATTATACTGAAAATTATACCAAAAATAGCTTTTCCTTAGTGCTGAGATCTGAGAGTCAGCTGCTCTAATAGTGGGGAGTCCAAAGCTAGAGCATGTTAAAGGTGCAAAACAAAAGTTTCATACCATGCCAAAACCTTCTGGGACGGTTTAGGCTGAGAATCATCTTTAACCAAAAGAGATTATTGAGTGTTGAACAACTACTAGACATAAAAAAAATCGGTTATCTCCCCCGCTATGTGTAAAAACTTAGCTTCGATGAACGCTAAACGATTTTATTTGTCATACGCGTCCATCGCTACGCAGCTTAGCACGAAACTTTCATTCCATGACTTCAACTAAGCAATTGAATGTGTGTATTAAAATTGCTAAAACTTAAAAACTAACATGCCAGTTAATTCAAAATACAAGCTTAACTTGGCTCAACAAAACACAAACTCCAGAGTTTCGTTCACCTAATTACAAAATGGCGGAGCTGCATGCACGCAGGATGACACAATTCATCTACAAGTACACAACATTTAAGGAAACAGGAATGTCAAAAGTTCTCTTTGACAAAAGTTCTCAGTTCACTGATGCAGTGTAGACAAAGGCTGCAGAAATAATTTACTATTCTAATTATATCATTGTTCTCGCTTTTCGAATAGCCTGGAAAACGTACTCGTTGCCTTGTTGAATATAACTGTTCGGAACTTTCAGTAAACTGAGCAATCAACGTTAATGAACAATCCTACTAATATTATAAACGCGAAAGTTTGTGAGGATGGATGGATGGATAGATGGATGTTTGTTACTTCTTCACGCAAAAACTACTATACAGATTTGGATGAAATTTTGCACACACATAGTTTATAAAAAAGATTAACACATAAGATACTTTTTATCCCGATATTCCCACGGGATCGAAACTTATGAGGGTGAAACCTTAGGCTACCTTAGGCTCAGCTAGTAGGCTTATAAATGCCTCTCTGGGTAGAAAGGTATTCAAAATACCTGGGTAAAAAGTATCTGCAAGACTTTTTATTAATTTTATATCGCGCCTGGAACTCCTGAAGGGTTAGGAAGAAGTGTACCTATAGTACACCAACATTTCGTTAGTTATGTGTACGTGTGTTGTTATTTGTCTTATAGAATATAACTGCTATTGATAATTTTTATTTATGCAATTATTCCAAAAAACACTTTTACACGTCAAGGAGCTAAACGATTTGACGAACAAAACCAAAGAAAGACATTTGGCTAGGCTGCATAAAGTACCTACTCCTAAGTACAGACGCCAGCACATCGAGCTACCCGAATCTGTCAATTTTTCCCATTCAACCTTGAACCTTAATGCTTTAGTGATAAAGTTGAAAATCAATTAAAGAAATTTGACTGATTGTAGTAGCTTGATGTCTGTACCTTATTGTAGTATAAAGGTTTTAATATTAATTTCTAAAACAAATTAAAACAATATTTGCCTGCTAACAGAATATACATTAATAAGCCTAATCTACAAAGTAATGAAAGCAGTTATTTACTCTAAATCGTCCATAATTCAGAGTAAATTCCTCTAGTATAATATTTTGCAGACGAACTCTGATTAAGGCTCTTTTTGATTCGGGGCGTATTTGACGGACAGAGCCGTCATCACCCCGGTCCCGACGGGAACTGGAACCGGCGAGAGATGTCGTGCGGTGTCCCGCAGGGATCGGTTCTGGGGCCGCTCCTGTGGGACATCGGTTACGACTGGGTGCTGCGAGCCGACCTCCCTGATGACGTCAGCGTAGTTTGCTACGCTGACGACACGCTGGTTCTGGCGCAGGGGAGGTCGCATCAGGCGGCGGCCGACGCGATGACACGCGGGGTTGCGATAGTCGTGGAAAGGATCCGGCAGTTGGGTCTCGAGGTGGCATTGCACAAGTCCGAGGCCATGTCCTTTCATGGGCCCCGGTACGGGCCACCTTCGGGATCCCAACTGATGGTAGGAGGGGTTCACATCGGCGTCGAGACCGCCTTAAAGCGGATCCTGCCCAACCAGAGGGGGCCCAAACGCCTCCTGCCGGAGGCTTTACGCGGGGGTCGTGCGGTTCATGGCCCTTTATGGGGCCCCGGTGTGGACGCGTTCACTGCGGCTGAGGGCCGCACACTATCTGAACGCGCCCCAAAAGGTGGTAGCCGTAAGGCTTATACGGGGGTACCGCACGATCTCGGGCGAGGCAGCAAGCCTCCTTACTGGACTGCCGCCATGGGATCTGGAGCCGATAGTCCTCGCGCGCCTGTATGATTGGCGCGCGGAGGCACTACGTCGGGGGGAAACTCCGCACCCGCGGCAAATCGCGGCGGAGCGGATGGACCTCCGGCGCGATCTCATGGTGGCATGGAAGGCGCGACTATCGCAACCCAGCGCGAGGAGTGAGTTGAGGAGTGGCCAGAGAGGCGTCACGGCGTTCTCACCTACCGCCTGACGCTGGTCCTCTCCGGTCACGGATGTTTCGGGAGGTTCCTGCACATCATCAGGCGGGAGGAGACGCCCGGGTGTCATCACTGCGAGGATCACCCAGAGGACACGGTGGAGCATACGGTGGAAGTCTGCCCCGCTTGGACAGAGCACCGCCGTGTCCTCATAGACGCCATCGGCAGCGGCGGCGACATCTCGCGTCCGGCCCTGGTCAAGCCATGGTCCGGGGCGAGAGGGAGTGGGAGGCGGTCACCTCCTTCTGCGAAGCAGTCATGCTAGCGAAGGAGGTGGTGGGATGGGTGAGGGAGAGATCCTCACGCCTCAGCCGCCGTGGGAGACGCTCCGGGCGTCGGGAGCCGCGTGACGACTCCCGACCACCGTAGGCGCGGGCCTGAGGGCGGAGAGCAATGGGTAGCTCTTCGTCCGATCAGGACCAGGCCCGTGCCGGACGGCGCGTATGTGTTCCACGCGCGCCTCAAAGAGATGTCAGCATAGTTGACAAGGCCCGACAGGGCCGAAGCCTGCCGGGGTAGCGGGATCGTCCGAAAGGGTTACCGCTGCCCTGGAACATAAAGGGTTAAGGAAGGAACACGGGTGGGTTTTAGTCAGTAAGAGTCTGACACTCCCTTCCGCTCCACCCAGAGCGGGAGGGGTCATTTGATGATTTCCCATCGTCAAAAAAAAAAAGGCTCTGTTTGATGATAGTAGGTAAGTACTGTAGAGGCTTGTCCGCCGAAGGCAACCTCATATAATGCAGGCCGGATATAATTTAGCGGCGGATGACATTTGAATGCTCAAGCTTGTGTCAAATATATTAATTAGGTTTTTGGTTTTAGAACTGTCAGTGATAATTTAGATAGAGATATGTAGAGAGGTTCTACAATATAAACTTAAAGGAATCATATAGTGTTTGATTCCTCCCGTTACCTCAGAGGGCTCTTCTAGTCTTTTATATTTGGTGGACGCGCCGGGTAAGCGCTTAATTGTCGCCGTATTTGCGACGAGTTTGCGCCAAAGTTGCGCGGAGCGTGAAGAAACGTTACCCCATACGTTTGTACGAGGAAGAAGCGAGAAGGCTCGCTTCCAGAGGATATAACAGGTGCAGAAAAGCCGCCTAGAGATTATACGCAGATGGCTCAATTTTATACGGGCAACAACGTATGCCTGGAGAAGTTTATTGAGGCGTTCAAAGAAGTTGCCAAATACAATACATGGCGTGAGAGCGATTGGGCGCTGATATTGGGCGTATATCTTGATCCTCTAATCATTCTAATACATCATTACTACAGTTATTTTACCTTTCACAGAAGCAATCCAATAGCAACCATAAACAGAAACGAAAATATGACTATTTTAGAGATTTGGTATTGAAACCAAGTCGATACTCCCAGCCGTTTGGTTGCACTAGAGGTAAGGATTGTGTGGAGACGTTCACCACACAATCCTCACCAACCTATACCTAAAACTTCGGAATCATAATGCGACAATTTTTTTGCCCTTTGGTGACTATTTTATGACTATTTCTTGACTATTTTTTGGCGTTCTCAAAATTTATTATAATGAAATTTTCAAAGGTGAGGATTGTGTGGTGAGGGACATATAAAAACATTGTATTGAATAATTTAGGGACAATTGATACCTATCTTTTGTAACTAACACACGTTCACAATAAATGTTATCTAGACTATCACTAGGTTAGGTACACAATTACATGACGTAGGTATGTAGACTAGATCAACAAGCGTGCTCTCTCGTCCCTTTGTGTCTCCTCATTTGATTTCGTAAATAACAAATAACTTTTTCACCCGAATTAGGATGAGAATATTATAGGAAAGGTATAATTTTCTTTTGTATATAGCAAACCAAATCAGTTATATCTTGTTACTGTAAGGCCCTTTATGAAACTAGAGACAATGTGTTACTTGATCTACAAAGCAACGCAAACTAGAGACAATGTGTGTGTGTTACTTGAACGACAAATCGTTCAACTGTCTACGAGTCTGCAAAAATTTATTTTATTTTGAATGAAAAATATGTAAAATTATTTTCACTTTATTAACAGGCAATAAGCAACGGTTATAAACTAGATGTCAACGTCGGAAGCCGTTAAGTACCCTTTAATTCCCTTGGATGAAGAGGGAATGAGAAGTTTCTCGGGTACTCGTGCTTAACGAAGTTTTGTCCACTTCAAGGCGCATCCACACCAGCGTACGTGCAGCGCACAAACCGTGCACGCTACGCGCCCCGCATGGCTATCGACGCGGCACACTGCGTGTGTATGCGCACGTCGCCAACGACTCGCACAGTTCGCGAGTATTGATTTGTGGGCGTTTGTGCTTTATTGAGTTGTAAAAAATTGTTGTTGTTCTCTTTGTTTTGTTGTAGTTGTTTTTTACTTTAATTACGAAAAGTTTAGCATCCCGCGTCGGATAGGCTAGATTTTCTTTTGACCATTCATACAGGAAAAGGAGTTTGGTACAGAAGCCAGCACATCAAGCTACCCGAAACTGTAGAATTTTCGCAATCAACCTTGAACCTTATGCGATAAAATTGAAAATCTATTAAAGAGACAGTTTGCGTTAGTTTGATGTGCTGGCGTCTGTACTTTGTCGACTCATGTAGAAAACTAAGTTGCAAGACCGAGCGAAGCGAGCTACGCCACGCGTTCGAGAGCACTTCTCGCCGCTGCTGCCGTGCTGTGTGTGTTTGATTACGTAACAAACAGCAGTATGCTATAGTAAATTAAATTGACTTCCAGTTGCTATAGAATTACTAGCTTCGCCCCCAGTCTGTAGGTTTGCACTGACCCTTAGGGTTGCCAACTGTAGGTACTCTATAGAGTATTGTATTGTATTTGTACTCAAAATAATACGAAACATTTAGGCGTTATGAGGGAACAGATGAATAGGCAACCCTTTTTTTTTTTTACCCTAAACCCTTCTTTCGTTGGCCGTAATAAATTGTCAAAATAAATGACATTTGTGACGGTGTGTTACGCATTTACCCCACAGAGCCTTATCGAAAATGATAGAAACTGAGCTCATGAATTAGTTAGAATCAGAATTTCTATCTAGCCGCCGACTGTGGGCCAGTACATTTATGAAAAATCAACTTCAACCGCTAGTTGAAGACCTGCCTTTGTTTTTCATATATTTTCACAGTCGACAGCCGATACGCTTGCCTTTGATCGCGGCCTTAATTCCCTTAGATACCTATCCAAGCTGTTTAATCAAACTTTGTGTTACGGAATACACACATTGCTAACAACGTAATTATTATTCCACAAGTAAAGCCGTATAGTTAGTTGGTAAAATTTTCCATAGGGGAATTGGCATCATAAACTATGAATAACAAATAGACACTGAGCCAAAACCGATCAAATATTTGACAAGGCGGTAAACACAAATATTTAGTTCATTTTACCAATGGCTATCATGGTATTGGCAAATTGCTAACCGCGGATTTCGATTTCAGATTGTAATTAGATTACAGATCGAAGTTTAATCACGGAAAATAATATGTTCTGAATTTGAAGACCTCCTGTTTGAACCTTGGGCCACTCCTGCAAAACCGCATTTAATTTTTTTAGTTGTAACATAACAAACCTAATACGTAGACTGTATATGCTTTATGTAAGTATATATTTATTGTATGTATATGTATACACCACAGAGTCCACAGACTACTGGTAGTATTGTCACTCCTTCTCTCTTTAATCCATCCAAAGGTTGTCTTTTAAAGTTCGCTTTTAGCGATAAGACGCCCTGGGTAAAATTTCTACATTTAGGTACCTATATCTGTAATTCATATGATGTACGTAATAAAGAGCATTATATTCTATTTTAAACTGTAGATTATCTAACAAGCCGTGTGCCATACTAACTAATTCTTCAGACAGAAAAAACACAAGTAAAATTATTTAGCGCATGCATATTTTGAGAGCAACGTTCATACAATTAAAACATGAGAGCCAATTACATATATATAATTATAACTCAGGCGGGACTGACCTAAATATTATCGAATAATTAAGTTGTATGGATATTCTATGAAAGAGAAATTGTATAGCCAGTATATTTACGCCATGTCCAAGAATCTAAACCTGAAATGGTAGTGGGCGTTGTATTAGAACACTAGTAGTTCTTGCCAAACACATACCATTTATTTAAATGAAACCATTTAGAGGCACTTTTGAATTATCAAAAGAAGTTTGTCATTCAGAAAGGTGAAGTTGCCCATTCTAAAGCGTAGTAGGTTGCTATGGAGAAGAAGGGGCAAGAATTGCAATGGACACGTTGCATGTAACATGCGCAAGTTCTGCTGTACTTAGTACTTATGCTGGGCTTACGCAATGTACAAAATATGTTTAAAAAATTATTCAAGGATGATATATATAATATCCAAGCAGGGCCTGAGCCTAGGATTGAAAACAGTACGAACATTTTATATTAAGCAGTTCACGAAAGATAAACATATCATAATATCACGCCTGTGATCCCCGAAGGAGTAGGCAGACTAATAAAGCAGGAACTATAGGCACTGTGTATTAATTGGAATATTCTGAATATCTATTTTTAATATCACTAGCCCGGGGTTACACTCATCGCATGTAGTATGTTGGTCAATATTTGATAATATGGGACAGCTCGTGTAATAAACCAAAGGCTGATTATTAGGTTCTGGGTTATTTAGGTCAGAGGGCTTTTGTTCAGGATGATGGAAAAAGGTTTTAATCCAAACTATAACATAAAATAAATGCGAAAGTAACTTTGTCTGTCTGTCTATTTGTTACGTTTTCATGCCTTAACGGCAGAAGAATTTAGTATATAATTTGGCACGTACAGGTAGTACATGACCTGGGTTAGGACATAGTCTACCTGTACGTGCCAAATTACATCCCGGTAGTACGTACTACCGGGATAAAAAGCACATATTCGCCTATATTCGTAGAGGAATAAAGCGCTTTTCCTCTCTCTACTTATTAAAAATTTGCTGTGCCTGACAGGGTCCATAATTGATTCTATTATTTTTTATTTTACCACCTGTAAGTGTACATTGTGGATTGCAATAAACGATTTGAGATTTGAGGTATAACGATTTGGGATTTTATTTTTATTCGCTGATGAATGACACTTCCTTTATTTTTGAAATAGATAGAAAAGATACAGATGTCTTACATGTCAATGATAGTCTGGCTGTCCTTTCGATGGTTTCAATTCGAACCAGTAGTTCCTGAGATTAGCGCGTTCAACCAAACAAACTAACTCTTCAGTTTAGAGAAATCGAGAGGGTCATCAATCCGCGGAAAGTCTCAACACCGCAATAGGCAATTTTCCTAAAAAAATCTAATTAGTCCGTCAGTTAGATTATCATAAAGTATTGAACCTGTATTTTTTCTTTTGTCAATTTAAAAAACGACGAAGATATCGCCCGTTAAAGTTCCGCGTGACGTCACTTGCTTGCGACACTTTTGCAAGCAAGTGACGTCACGACCCCCCACTCAAAACAAATTTTGACGCGCTTTATCTTTGTCATTTTTTGTTAGATTGACAAAAGAAAAAATACGTGTCCATTATTTTTCGATAATGTAACTGACGGACTAAATATAATTATTATTTTTTTACACAGGCAACTACCCTATTTTCGACCCGTGCGACTGTTATCAGTTAGCCACGAGCCCCTCGAGCTACGACCAGAAATATGTATTGAATTTCCAGAAGAAGAACTATTGATTGGAGTTATGAGGTGTGCAGACCTATCTTTCGACACAATATATTTTGTTCTGTCTAATATAACCTGCGATAAAATTGCTTTTGAATCTCGCTAAGTGTGCACATACTTTGCTCGTGATTGTACATTAGCAATGGAAGTTATTGACTGAAAAAAGGCGGAAAAATAATATTATAGGAAAAATAAAAGTTGTTATGTAATGACGTATATTACGCCCGTCTCGTGTGTTAACTCAACTGGAGGAAGCAAAGTTTGTTCTAATACGTACATACCTACTTATATTAATAGCTGAGGCATACAAAGCGTCTATACATCGCCATCAATAAATTATGTAATGGATCGTAAATGTTATGTGAAAAAAATTGTACTTAGTTGATTTTTGAAAATCCCGGTCTTACGGCCGGTTGCTTCAGATAAACTATCATTGATTTTTATGTTATGCTCTATCCCTTCACATTTACTAAATTCAGTATTTTTATCTTAAGAAGCGACGCGCGTCTTACTTGTGGCAACCAAGTGTACAAACACGCTGTGAATGTGTGTATGAAGACGAGTAGCGTCAGCACAGAACACAAACACACTTGGCCATTATCTCGGACAGTACTGAGCGCTCCCAAGTCCTACATACACGTTCACAGCGAGTTTGTATACTTCATCAGGCGCGGTTGCAGCCCAAGATTCACCAAGTAGTAAGTTAATAACTTAAGTTAGTAAGGCAAGTTAATCATGCAGACTCTCGACAGCTTGAAAGATTTTGGGGGGGTCATGACGCCCACGAGCCCCCCACCCCCCTCGGACCGCGCCTGCGCTTCATAACCACAAGTATAGCGCGCGTCGCTTCGTGAGATGAAAATACTCTAACTGATTATGTTTACACACCGTGTGGTGGGACCCTGTTGACCTGCTATACAGATATTCCTAGTGCTTCGTCCAGTACCAGTCTCTCACCAACTAGTGTCATATAGTTTTTTAAACTTGTCTAAATTAATACTTTGCCATTGTTTGTGAAGAGAAAATAAATTAATTTAAAGATAATTTCTAATTAATATATTGATTCCACAAAGTTACTCGTAAACGTAATGTGACTGTGAAGATATTCTAAGCTTATTTCAATTAAACCCATTTAGGCAGGCAATTTTGAATGGTCAAAGAGTCTGTCAGTTACTCAGACAGTTGAAATTACAGTGCGGCCGACAAGAGAATGTTTTCTTGACACCTGTCAGTTTCATACAAAGGAATACGTGTTTTGCGAATTTGATATTTATTAGCTACTAGAATTATTGTCGCACTGACAGGTGTCCGGAACGCATTCTCTCGAAGGCCAGACTGTAGTATATAACAAACCAATGGCCACTTTTATTATTTACCGTAGCACGTCAGATTATTAGTTTGGTTAAATGTAAGTATGGAATGACGTTTGCTGACGTGGAACGGTATATCATCAACAAACGCCATTCCACACATTTGCCCACTTTATTAACGTGACGTTTCCTGCTGCATTAAATTACAAAAGCGCATTATAGCACATCTGGATTAGAGAAGCTTCGGTTAAGATTACCCGACATAAACTGGCTATGTCTAATGGCTCATATACGTAACCTGTGCGGACACATGTAGATAGGTATACATTAGATAACCTAATGAAGCGACAGTGATCGCTTCTATTGAAAATTGCTATAGGATTACGGGTATATGGGTCAATGATGATGCTAAAGCATAGATCTGTCATCATGACATAGATTGCTCATCGCCTCAAATCTAAATCTACCTACAGACACGTCCTAAACTCCTAACTGTCTAGCGCGGATTTCTCAATAATCGTAGGTATGACTCACATATTAAAAATGTGAGTAAATCTCGTATACGGAGTTAAGCTGGCCAATTTAAAATAACCCTGTATACGGTTAAATAAATTAGTTACTTAGCAGAACTCCGTAGATGGACACGTCTGCGAAGTTTCGCTAACTAATTCAATTTAAAAAAAACGGCTGTTTTAGTAACTACACTACCTAGGGTAGTTTATTACTAAGTAGATGTTTAGTTTATTTACACGATAAAACAAAAAAAAAAACAGATTTTCTCAACTCATACACTACCAGCGGTCATAGTCCCCTAAGCTAGATAATTTAATTTGAACTTGTATACTTCAGGCCACTCCTCTAGGATATCAGTCTGTCTAAATTCAATAAAGATATTTATGGCATATGAACTAACGGTAACTAAGTCAGTTGTTATTTATTACTTTTACAATACTTATTCCTTTTATTGCTCTCCGGAAAAAAATAATATTCCACTGCGCCTTGTATTGTCAGTAAACCCACACTTAGTAGTTACGTCAGTAACTTCGCGTTAAATTCTAAGAACGCGATGTAGTTTCAAGAACTGTAGAGGTGAGCTGTCTAGTTTCAGATGGAGAATTGCAACAAACACATGTTTCGTGTGCCAGGGTTTCCTACCGAGTTGTTCTGCACAAATCTCACCGTGAAAACTTAGATGAAGTGAGCTGTCAAGAGTGTTAATTCCTAGCATCAGAATGACAGCTCACTTCACCTAAGTTTTCACGTGAGATTTTTACAGAATTGATCGGCTGAAGTGTTTCCAGTATCCAACAGAGTATGAAAAGTGTCTAATATCTACACGTGAAAGGTGATCACAATACTTACTTTTTAAAATTCATGCCTTTTTATCAAAGTCTGTGACCTAAATCGTTGTTAAAACATTTAAAATGTAGGTAAGTAACTAATATTATATACAGTGGCCTCTAAAATTTAGTTGACGTATTTCCACTTCAGCTGTGATGCCACCATTCATCATCATTCTCCTGTCGACATTCCCATTTATTTGGGAGGTCGGCACAACATGTCTTTTTCTTCCATATTTCCTGTCCATGTTGCTATAGGTTTTTTTAATTTTTATTTAAAAAACGTTGCCCCACACTAGGAATTTCTCCTGTATCGTGGGTGCGTTTACAAACATTTAAACTCACATACACAAACAGCCAGACCCGGAACAACTACTTGTAGGTCATACAAATATTTGTTCCGTGCGAGAATCGAACACGCGACACGCAGCGCAGCAGTCAATCGCTTAACCACTGCGCCAGCCGTGCCGTCATTTTGGCAAAGTTTAACAGTCGGCCGCCAGCCAGACACCAACCCTCCTTGGGAATGCTTTTGTTGGGGGTTTACCCGCCACCGCGCGGGAGGTATATGGATATCCCGCCATTTGGCGGTCGTCAGAGCTTCGTGGATAAGCAGCAGGGCGCACCGCGTGCAGGTGAGCTTCTGGTTGTTTTAAACAGGGGGACCTTATGATTTAAAATAATCAGATCTAAGGGATTACTTGATTATTTTTTAAGATAAGTCAAAGGTATTTCAATTTGTCGATAATAACGTTATGTCACATATGTGTGTCACAGTTGAAGTGGAAAAATGTTAACTAACTTTTGGAGGTCACTGTATATAAGCTCCAGCGTTTGCAATGATTTTTTATATGGCAATGCCATATACAAGGTGTCGTTTTGCATCCTCGTCAAATTCAAGGAGGCAACTAAGCTACTGATTCTCGACACGAATCAATAATAAAATAAGTAGATATATATATATATTTTCTAATTTTCGGAAATCGGCATGTGTGTGACACGCATTTTACGCAGCCTGTGTGAGGCTGCACTGTAACTGCCCTTTTACACACACATAAAAACGCGGTCGCTTATACGATACCATAACGATTCTGTTCTTTGAAAGTGGTGTATTCTAAAATACTGTCTAACTGAAATAACTAAAAAAACAAGTAGGTAGGTATGTATTCATTATTTACCACGGATCGTAATTTTATTTATTTATGTCTTTCATAACAGCCTTCTGAAATTTGACGAGGATGCAAAACAACAGCTTGTATAGCTCGATTTCAAATATCGATATAAAAAATCAGAATATGGTGAAAAACCAACGAATGCATTTAGTTTGAAGCACGCTTTCCGATATTTCAACCGAGCTATTTCAGTGCATATTTCCAGCACAACGGTTAAATCGAAGACTCACTCCAACAAAATGATTTAACATAACATCAAGCCTGCCATCCCCGAAGGGTTTAGCAGAGGTGTACCTAAACACCCATATTTCGCCAGCGAGCCTATTGCAATCAACTGGGCACAAATCCAGACTGCATAAACCCAATAACATTTGGTCCAACCTGGGAATCGAACCGAGGACCTCATGCTCAGCAGTAGCTTGCGGCCACTAGACCAACGGGGCAAAATAATTTAAACATATACCTAATTCGAGATGACACATTGTGAGCACATAGCCAGACATAGCCCGACGTTTGTTTCGCATCGCGTTGATACAGATTGTGACCGACAGCATTAGCATACGTTCGGGAACATCGATATAATCTCTCAATGAGTTGGTATCTACCTAAGTGTATTGTGGGAGTTGAGCTGAACCTATATTATAATATTATAAAGAGGTAAAATGAGTTTATTTGTTTGTTTGTATGTATGTAGGAGGTAATCTCCGGGGTTAATGATCCAATTCTAAAAATGTTTTCACTGGTAGAAAGCCACATTATGTGTGAGTGCCATAGGCTATAAATTATGTTTATATCATGCATTTTAGCTGAGCTATGACAACTTTTGTCTAGCAAGTCGGAAAGAAATACCTCTTAAAACAGAATTATTTGCATGCGCTGCTTAAACAGTTGTATAAAACTAAAAACAATGTATGGCAATTTGGTCCGCCTTAAATAGTTCTACGAAAAAGTCCGCGACACCATATTTCCAATTTTTTACCCTTTAATAGCACTTATATGTTTTAAAAAAGTATTTTTTTGACATGCTTACGTTTGGATGAAAATATATTTTTTAAATATGAATCCATAAATTATTTTATGATCACAAGGACATTATAGAGATAAGATTTACTCTTTACAGTATGTCAATTTGTCATATATGTAGCTTCGGAGATAATAGAAAATGACCAAAAACGCAAAATGCCGCTAAAACATTCACGAATACAACCTTCATTCATCGCGTGCACATCCATTGATGGAATTGTTCCTCTTTAAAAGTTCTAAAAAAAAGTCCGCGACAGCATAGGTATGTCTATCTTTTAAGAACGACTCACTATAACCTTTTTTATGGTAATCAAATTTGTTCGAAATTAATGCATTATTTACGAAGGTTTTTATCAACATGATATTAAAGTCCTTATCCAAAGAAATGCGTTATTCATCACAAGTATTTAATTGTGAACAAAATTACCCTTGACATCACTTGATTTCAATCAACATCTTAATTTTAATATAACTCTGCCACAAAATCTATATCTACATATATGAGTACTAATATTAAAGCTGAACAGTTTGTTTGTTTGAACGTGCTAATCTCTGGAACTGCCATTCGGATTTGAAAAATTCTTGTTACATTTGATAGCCCAATTCTTCAGGAAGGCTATAGGCTTTTTAACATAACGCTAGAACTCTTAGGGGCCGAGCATATAGAAAAAAATGTCAGAAAACGAAGTAGGCAATGCCGCGGGCGGGCGATACGATGCAACGAGGTAGTTTGGGGGAACAAGAAATTTCTCGTGGACGTAGTCGCGGCCAGAAGCTAGTCTCATAATATTTTGCATAACAATTTACACGTGCAATACAAGGCACAAGAATCCTCTTTATTACATAAAATGAAGAAGTTTTTTAAAGTCATATCGATTTTGATGACTGAAGTTGTTCTAAATGAAACTAATCTGTATAAACTATTTTTCATAATAATAAACCCACCGCCGTATCTCTACGTTGACGTCGTGGTGGGGCTTGGGCGCTCCAAACTCTGGGCCTGCACCAGAAGAGTTTACTTTGCCAAAACAGGTCTAGGGTGAGGAGTCAGACCAAGAGAGATACAGAAACACGCAGGGCAGCATGTGGCAAGCTGTTATGGAGTAGCGACCCCACGGACCCTATCTCCCGGGAGAAATCTTGTGCCTCACCTCTGGCTTGCCTTTATTGGCTGATTATTATAAACAACTTTTACTACGGGACCAAACCTGAAATCGTGAAAAAAAAATCAGTTGATCCATACATTATGTCGAGTTATGCGAACATAAATCTATGGATCAACTGATTTTTTTTTCACGATTTCAGGGTTGGTCCTGTAATAAAAGTTGTTTATAATAATGAGTACAATGACCCCTTTTAAGGATTAAAACACCGCAAAAATAAATAACAAAAAATAAATCGAACACTACAAAATATATCTACATTGGGCGGCCTTAACACTTTCTGTGATCTCTTCCAGGCCACCTTGGAATGGACAGTGATTTGCCTGGACATAAAATGGGGTTGTCGTAGGTGCAAATGATAAGTATACAATAAACTAAAATCGATACACAGATATACAATGTGTAACTGAATTAATGCACATTATGAAAGTAGTTTGTTCAAAATCGTTTACTGAATCGATTTCTGTAATTTTTAATATAGGGAATATTTTATCTCAAAAATAATTAAAACTACGTAAATGACTGTCACACTTCCGCTGTACAGTCAAAACAAACCAAAATGGATGAAATACCCACTAAGCTAGACCCTTATACGAGTGCGACTGCGTGAATGCGTAGATTTGTAATGTGACCATAATTTTCTCCCACAACCAGTATAAGTAATTTATTAAAAAAACAATGTTTTTTACATAATAATAAAAATTCAGTGAATGTATTATGATTATAACATAATATTCTAATTGGGGTGTGTGGTGGTGTGCGTTGATTCCGGGACATGTTGTATACATCTCCTAAATAATAGATACATAAATACATATGTATATAAGCAACGAAAATAAATGAAGTACATAAGTTGTTGAAGTTACGATTAAGAAAAGCCGGCCCAGTTATCTAAGCCGTGCATTTCGTCGTTTGTTCTGATTCCACCCCACAGAGCGGTTTCCTCTCAACCTATTATCGGACCCTACTCCAGAACCGCTCTAGCGGAAATAAAAAAAGTAATTGAAGGGAAAACATAGCATGGTCAGTAAACATTATTTGTTGTTATGTCTCGACGTACGTAATGGAAATGGAACAAGCTGTTGAAGCAAGCTGTTCCTAGTAACTTGGGTGAATTCAAGTCCGAATAAAATCAAAAGCAAACTTAAGGCGCCCCTACACCTACAAAATATGACTGAATTCGCCCTTGGTCTCAAACGATCCATTGTTGTCACGCAATAACATTGAAGGCCCATAGGCTTCAATCTTTTTGCGTGAGCAAGACTTAACTTACACGGTGCTATTAAAATATGATACAGACGCCAGCCACATCTAGTTACTACAATCTGACAAATTTTTTCAATAGATTTTCAGCTTTATCGCTGATGCATTAAGGTTCAAGGTTGATTGGAAAATTTTTACAGTTTCGGGTAGCTTGACCTGCTGGCGTCTGTACAACTAGCTTCAGCCCGCGACTTCGTCCGCGTGAAATTTCTTGTTCCTCCGACCCACCTCATCGCATCGCATCGCCTGCCCGCGCTATCACTTCGTTTTCGCTTGCCGTTCTTTCTGACGTTTTTCTTGTCTTGTGTGTTTGGGACCCTAGCGTGATACTGAGTCTTCCTCAAGAATTGGGCTACCAAATGCGAAAATAATTTTTCTAATCCGACTGAAACTTCCAGAGATTTGCGCGTTCAAACAAACAAACTCGCCAGCTCTATTATTAGTACAGATATATATATAAATTAAACTCGCTCAATTTTTTGTTCAATCATTGCGCATTTTTCAATATTATCCCTAAACGGTAGAACACACTGATATGTGCGCAATTCGTGATATTGTGCATCACGAATTGCTCACATATCAGTGTGTGTTGCGATCGTGTACCGCCCGCCTAAGAAATACTATGTTAAGAGTTTCATGTTTGTTGTAAAAATAAATGTACATATCCAAGTCTGCTTATTGGAGAAATGCTGAGTTCTGCTGTGATGAACCACGTTTACAATGCTTTAGCGAGCATTTTCAGAATATTATACAAAACATAAAAGAAGTACTGGTAGTTGCAGGTAGAAGTAGGTTTAAGACGCGGTAAGAACCAAAAGGTATTTGACATTAGCGCATCGCAGCCACAAGTAAGGTTCAAAACAGCGATGCATTTGATGTTAGTTGAATCGAATGACCACCAAAATAAAAGTATCTTGCAGCTTTAATTACATCAAGTGAAAAATATAAGTATTTTGCAGTTTTAATAACAATACTACTCCTACTAATATTATAAACGTGAAAGTTTGTATGGATGGATGGATGGATGTTTGTTACTCTTTCACGCAAAAACTACTGAACGGATTTGGATGAAATTTGGCACACAGATGGTTTATATAACCAGGATTAACTTATAGGATAGTTTTTATCCCGATACACCCACGGGATCGAAACTTATGTAGGTGAAACCGCGGGGCGCGGCTAGTTGAAAAATAAAAGTATTATGCAGTTTTAGGGCTGATTTTTCAATCGACAGATAACTTTTATTCGTGGAATAAAATTGACGTCTGACAGATTTTGTGTCAAAGAACTGTCAAAAATTCAAAATTATTCCTCGGATAAAACTATCTGGCGTTGGAAAAATCTGCTCTTAATTACATAAATTGAAAAATAAATGCACGGCTTAGTGCAATAACTTAGAATGAGATATATTATAGAACTAGCAGCGCCCCGCGTTTTCACCCGCATGAAAAAAAACGTTTTTATCCCGTGGGAATATCTGGATTGAAAGTATTCTATGATACTGATTTATATATTACTGTAAAGTTTTATCAAAATTCGTTTAGTCGTTTTTGCGTGAAAGAGTAACAAACATACATCTATCCATCTATCCATCCTCACAAACATTCACTTATAATATTAGTAGGATTCCCTTTATTATCATTACATAAAATGTGATGGTTTACGCTCAAAATTTTGAGAATTATGCAACGAAAAATATATTTTTGAGCTCTGTTTTACGATTGTTGTATCATGATGCCATTTTTTTAAATGTATTTTCATTGAACATTTGTCAATACACCCAATTTCTCTGGCTTGTAATATGTACCAATACGCCTAACTGCAAAAAACTGAGCGGCAATTCTAGTAATTTTAAGAACGTTCACAGTCTGATCCTGGTCTCAATCTGTCAAAAATACCTCTAATTTCTTTACGTTTTTGACAAGTTTTTGACATTGATTGTCGCTGAGATGATATTGTGGCTAGATTTTGAATGTTTTTAATTACGTGAATTGCCCTCTTGAACCATTTCATAACGCGCAATGCTGAGCAAAATGCTGCACGAAAGACAAAAAAACGCATTTTGTGGAAGTCACAGTGCTTGAATAAAACGGGGCTGCAACAGTAACTTATCTCGACATAACTTCAATGCAAAAGGACCATTGTTACATTTTCTCTCGCATTTTCTTGCGGATAAAATATTATTTCTTGGATTTCACAATGTGATCTTTGTCTGCAGTAGCTGTAGATGCTGCTGCTACAGGTCGGAACCGTCTCTCAATTGTTTTTATTCAAATTTTGTTTTTAGAGTTCAGTAACCAAAGGGTGTCAGTGGACTATATCTCATGAGCCGTAATAGGTTGACAGTTGAAATTCACAGTGTGTATTTCTATTGCTGCTATAACAAAAACTTATAAAAGTAAAATAAAGTGGAAAATTTAAGAGGGTGTCCATACAAGAAACGTGTTTTTTTTCGGTGTTTTTTGCCTTTGGTACGGAACCCTTCGTGTGCGAGTCCGACTCTCACTTGACCGGTTTTTATCCAATCTCGGAAAACTTGCGATCTGCTCCCATCAACTTGGCATGCTTTGAGTTGTGGAAGACTTACATCAGTTATTCATGGACTGTTTTCGATATGAGTCTCATAGAACAGATCTGTTTGGGGTCTGGTTGAACCGACTTGATTTAGGGATATTTCATAATACTCTGTCTTAACTAAAAAGTGATGATGCGAAGAGTTTTTTCAGCGAGGTAATTGCGTAACGCACGAACAGAGGCTATGGCATTCATTTTGACAGTTTAACAACATACACTGCCTTATTTTCGTTGCTGAGCAGACAAATTTTTCGAATATATGAAGCAATGGATTACCACCATCCTTCAAATCATTCAGTTTATGATTGATCGTATGTTACGTAATTAGGGTGCAGGGTAATGGCCCAAATATAATCCATAGCAGTATGTATATAGGGTATTTTGGGACTGTCATACGCTTTGCGATTATATGTAAAAGTCCCGAAGAAAATAAAGAATTTAAAAAAAACATGCGTGTGTGGATGCGGGCACGGGACACATAGGATCGTGAGATAGATAAACGAAGGCAACTCTGCTACTTTAATATCTACTAATACTGCTGAAACAAGGGCGTTTTTTTTTTACCAATTTCAGTGAACTTTAATGGGAAAAAGTTCCTTTTTATGCCAAGCCGTAAAGTCTAGCTCGAGGCCTTCACGGAAGCAGTTTTTGCCGGTACGACCTGGGTATTGCTGTAATATCACTTTTAGTTTATGACGCAAAGATTAAAAGACATTACTTGAAGTAGTTTACCTAGCTTTTTACTATAGTGTTAGAAACTATAAGATTTTGGTCGCGATTTCAAATGCTTGACCTTCTATCTGTACAAATAAATAAAATTGAAGTGTCTGTTTGTAATGTCAAAATAAGAGTTTTTTATTAAATGTTTGTGAAAGTATATTGGTACTTATAGGAAAAAAAAAACAATTTTTAATAATTTTGTCTGTTTGTTCCAGCTAATCTCCGAAAAGGGCTTAGTGATTTTGAACCCACGACACGATTTCTACTTACCATCCTAATTATTGATGACTTGTTTATTGGGACTAAATTTGGATTTCTTTTTTCATAGCGGGGCGGCTAAGCTCGGCCGCAAATGCTGTTAGAAAGATAAGACAGTTAATAGATGAAGAAACCGCGCGTTTGGTCTATTTTAGTTACTTCCAGTATTATGTCATATGGCATTTTACTGTGGGGTCGGGCTGCTGATATTGAATCCATTTTTTTATTTTACAAAAGAGAGCCGTCAGAGCCATTTGCAATTTACGTCGGCGTCGCCGCGAATCTCTTAGGGAACTATTTAAAAGGGTTAATATTATGACGGTACCTTGCCAATTCATTTATGAAAATACTATGTATGTAAGAAAAAATCAACATCTTTTTAATAAAATAAGTGATAGACATAATTTTAATACTAGAAATAAAGATAAATTAGATCAACCTTTTTTCAGATTATCTAAAGTACATACATCTTTTATGGGGTACTGTGTTAAATGTTACAACAAAATACCTTGTGAAATATTGCAATTAAATGAAAGAAAATTTAAAACTCATATTAAAATTACACTTTGTAAGCAAGGATATTACAAATTGGAGGATTATATCCAAGATACGAATGGTTAGAAACATGCTGGTCCTGCTCCATAGGACAATCTCTAGAGTTTAGACAAAATCAAACTGGTTGCTAATGTAATTGTATAATTTTTTTTTTTTCTTTGACATTTATTTACATTCTGTAATTACTTAAAGTCACAACTAGACTTATTACTCCTTATTTATTTATGAAAATCGTCTACTTTAGAATGTTTGTAAATATGTGAGCACTATGTATCTATCACATAGTTATCTAACTATTTACACTAGGTACTAAATTAAAATACTAATTAACTAACTATACAAATACACAAGGATATTTAGGCGTCGAAGTACTCGTTCGCATCGCTGTCATCCGGAAAGGAGTCATGCTAATGAGTTAAATCCCATTGTCTTTAACAAACATGTCATAATAATCAACACTTCTTCTTTCTTCCTACAAAATGGTTGTTTACGTAAAAAAAATACTGTTTAGTAATTTTGGGTAAACACAAAAACTTACCTACTAAATAATTGTGTACAGGAAACATGTTCATTAAAATCTCCTTAATTCTGCTGTAATTAAGTAAGAGACATGAACCCAAAACAAAAACTTTCTATTTTAATAAACTAGCTTTTGTCCGCGACTTCATCCGCCTGAAATTTCTTGCTACCTCGAGCCGCTTTATTAGTAGTGTAGATTAAGTAGGAGTGTACCGCGGGTTTTCCACACTCATCGGGAGTAATGTCCTCTGTTTCAGTATGTGGTTATAAAATTACATTAGGTATGTATAACCTAGCATAATATTATTGTCGTGGTTTCCCTATAGGCAGTGTTATGTGTGGCTAACCGCAATTAATGAATTAAGTTTTGGAACAGGGAAAATTACGTGACTGTATATTTTTAATTTGAATTAGTTTAGATTTATCTGCGTTGTAATAATATAAGCACAACAGACATTATGTCTGTAAAATATTATGAAAAAAAAACCGTACTTTTTTTTGCATTCCGGTTTTAAAATGTAAGCAAGTTCATCCTTTTGTCAATGGGAAATCCCAAATTCCATGTTATGTCATTATCATCATTTCAGCCGACGTCCACTGCTGGACATAGGCCAGGATTATGCACGGGATTATAAGCTATTTGGCCAAAGACATGCTATTTTTGATAACCATCAGAATTTTGGTACATAGATTCTATATTTCGTATTCAATCATTACCTAAAAATCCCCGACCATCCTTTTTTTTTTTTTTTTTTTCAGGATGGGAAATCATCAAATGACCCCTCCCGCTCTGGGTGGAGCAGAAGGGAGTGTCAGACACTAACTGACTAAAACCCACCCGTGTTCCTTCCTGAGCCCTTTATGTTCCAGGGCAGCGGTAACCCTTTCGGACGATCCCGCTACCCATCCCCGACCCTCCTCCGCTTACAAATTGAGATATCCAGGAAGTAAGGATAAAAAAAATCATATTAGCCGTTAGCTGTATCACTGAATACATGAGGTAAGGTATTTCATTAATACTTTTAAAGCAAAAAGCTAACTGTAGTTGTAAGATCAAAGGTATTGAATACCATTAAAGCGATTAATGATTAAGAGGGCGGCATCAATTATGGGTAGATTGCGCAAAACTTCAACAGCATCCTGAAGACATAGTTTGACAAGGTGGACAGCCCCTTTATTAGGCACTGGGTGCAGAGGCACGTGCCAAAATGATGTGTTGAACCTTGTAGTTATTAGTTGTTGTTAGGGTAGTCTGTAACGCGGTGTGCTGCGTGAGCGACGAATACGACGCGACGCGACGCAACACGACGCGACGTAATGCGACGCGATGCTACACGCGACAAATGTCCTACGTGATTTTGGTCATTACTTCTCGAATCATGGAGAAGTACAGTACAATTTTGCTCGTAGTTCGTGGTGTCGCGTCTGGTCGCCCGCAAAACAAGTACGCGTTACGTCACGTCTCGCCGCAGACTGTCATAGGCCGCAAGCAGGGTATGCCGTTGAGTTGATCGCGTTCGCAGCGTCACGTCGCGTCGTATTCGTCGCTCACGCAGGACACCGCGTAAGTGTTACTAACATAGTTTTTTAAGTTGTTATTACTAATTCTATATGGATTGTATGTATTTTTATGACGTGTGACCCGCAATAAATGAAATTATTATTATTACTGCCGCCAAAGTAGGTGATAATTTTCAGACGTCGATATTATTGTATTTTAGTGGTATATTTTCACCGACTAAGGTTATGCTTTGAAAGCTTGCCTCGAACTATCGATTCTAGGAACTCATCATAAGTCGTGACTCCCAACCCAAGTAAGATAGAGTGATATATTTTTAGCTGGCTGCAGGAGCCATGTGTTTACAACGTCAACGGTACTTTAGTAACTTTTTTATTGTATTACGGAGCCCTGAAGAACTCCTAACTCAATTCATGACGTGACAACAGTTCGACATTGTCATTTGCATCGTGATGTATCGAGAAGGTGGCATAACGTTCCCGACGTTCCCGTCCATTCTCCTTTATATCAGCGAAATTTTTTTTTTTGGTTGAATGAAAAAAAAAAACAAGTAATTAAATAAAGAGGTTCTGTTTATTTCTTTTTCATAGGGGCAGGTATTTTACATAGGGCGAATCCTTCAAAATTATTAAAATTGTGATTGATAGTATGTTTCGCAATTCGGGTGCTGTATTGTCATTCTGTAAAAATCTCACCGTGAAAACTTAGGTTAAATTGAGTTTGAAGTAAACTGTCAATCTCTAGCAAGAGGTGGGATGACAGTTCACTTTAAGGTCAGTTAACTAAATTTTCTCTGTGAGATTTTTCAGAATAGACCAGTGGAATGAACAATCCAAAACTGTTATATTTTTAGACACAGATGTATGTAGGCCAGTTTATGTTTGTGTAGAAATAGAATACCTATCGTGTTCGAATAAAATGCCGCGAACTGGAGCACCAAATAGGTATGCACTGAAAATCTAGAATTGAAAATTTGGCAGTGGGCCTGCAAAGTGCATAGGTTTGCAAAAGAAATGCTGCGGGTGGCTCAGGGAAAAATTATAGCCTTTGTAAATATTCTGACTATCTTTTTTGTCTAGCAAATGCATGTAAATTAACTTGTTCCTGTTTTAAGTACTTTTCTAGCGGTGTTGCTTTTTTTTAAAACTATTTTTTGGGTTCTTTGCGCAAATTGCATGCACAGATCCGTCCCGAATCTTTTAAACTGCGGGGTTCTTTTTTTTTTTTTTCCTTCCATTGTTTGGAAAACAAAATTTTCCAACTTATGAAGCAATGAATATTAAAATGAAAAGCATTGTGATCGATTGCCATTTTATATGTGATACGCAAAATTACCTCGCGCCCTTGCGGCTGAGCAAAAACACCCGCACGGGTCATGCTACGCATCCGGTTAGTCTGAAAGCCGACCCCAACATAGTTGGGAAAAGGCTAGGCAGATGAGGAAGTGACGCAATTACCCCGTTGGTTAGGACTACAGACATCTACGCACATCAAGCTACTACGATCTGTCAAATTTCTTTAATAGATTTTCAACTTTATCGCTAAAGCATTAGATTCAAGGTTGATTGGGAAAATTTTACAGTTTCGGATAGCTAGACCTGCTGGCGTCTGTACAAAGCTTCTTCCACAATGTTTGCCATTGTACAATGCTTGCCATCGCATGAACGGTCAGCGCAGCTAACAACTCTCTGACTGGCTAACTTTTTTAGCACGACATGAGCTGTTTCTTGCACTGACATGAGAGAATGAGAATACAGTAGTATGGGGCTGTTTAACCTAAAAGTACCAAAAATCAGCTGTCCCATACATTTAGGTCGAGTAAGAATTGAAGTTTTGTATGGAACAGTAGATTTTTTCGCGATACGATGTTGGTCCCATGGAGAAAGTTCTTTAGTTTGATGATCTGCACCACACCCTTAAATATGACCACATCTTTGTGATACATGCTGTATATCTTTTATGCATATAAAGTGAAGTGAAGTGTTACTACGTATTTTACCACCGCACCTCAGGCAACATCTCAGTGGCTCAAGAGCAGTTGGCAAATAATTTAATTTTATGTTCTGGTCTTGTAATTGTTAATTATGAACATAGGTTCCTAGTATTGTATACAATCAACTATTTTCTAACTGAACAGACTGCTGCTGGGGAGTTTGTTGCGCCGCTTCTTCTTCCCGGCGATAGCACTAGGAAGTGGTGAAGGGCGGGCGTTTTTGGGGGATTGTCTTTTGTAATTTTGACGTTCGAAAAGTGCTGATTCTAATAAATAGCCTAATTTGAATAAATGACTTTTGATTTTCACCAGATTCGCAATTCACCAAATATTGTACTTACAGTTAGGTTACAAATTGTTTACGATTTACAATAGGTACGTACACAGTTAAGTGGTCGGCCTATAGTTATTATTATAAAATGAATAAACGACTAAATTTATTATAAATAAGTTAAGCTTTGGTTAATAAGCGGTGTGCGTGCTGTCGACGACTCTCTTGTATCTACCTACACCCTACTCAAACGTTCGCCGCGGAAAAGTTAGATTAATTTGCGGACAATTAATTTTAACTTCGGCAATTTTCTCTGTTAGATAACAAAGTATAGCTGTGTCAGTGTTAGTCTTTTCGTGTAGAGCTGAACTTTTGAGATTATTAAGATGTTAAGTAAATTAGAAGTTATTAGAAGGTACAGTCAGGAAAATTAATTAAGTATTAAGAAAATTGACACCCTACGTCAATGTACCGAGTTATAGGCATTTTATACAACTGTCAAAACTGACAGTTGTGATTTGAATATACGGACTATTTAAGTCGATAGTCAATTAATTTCGCTAACTTTACCTAAAACATTAATATACATGTAATGTGCACCACATGCATGTGCATATGTGTGCATGCATGTATTTGCATGTACTGCACTTCCTCTCTCCTTAAATACCATTATATTTTCTTTGCTCCTGTTTCATGTTTAGGTATTATTCTATACTCTAATATATTCTACAGCTGTTGTTTTGCATCCTCGTCAAATTTCAGGAAGCTGTTATGAAAGACATAAATAATCAAATAAAATTACGATCCGTGGTAAATAATGAATACATACTTGTTTTTGTAGTTATTTAAGTTTGACAGTATTTCAGAATACACCACTTTCAAAGAACAGAATCGCGTTATGGTATCGTATAAGCGGCCGCGTTTTTATGTGTGTGTAAAAGGGCAGTTACAGTGCGGTGTCACACAGGCCCGTTTTAAAATGCGTGGCCCAAACATGCCGATTTTCGAAAATTAGAAAAAAAAAAATACCTACTTATTTAATTATTGATTCGTGTTGACAATCAGTAGCATAGTTACCTCCTTGAGGATGCAAAACGACACCTTTTATATATATTTATTTATATTAGTATAATATAGGTACTTTATGTATGTATTTATTGTATTATGTAAATGGTACACCACAGACTACCTACAGTATTTGTCTCTCCTTCTA
Source organism: Apamea epomidion (assembly GCA_947507525.1). Lineage (NCBI taxonomy): Eukaryota > Metazoa > Arthropoda > Insecta > Lepidoptera > Noctuidae > Apamea > Apamea epomidion. Next base: position 8,944,744 of record OX382242.1, on the reverse strand, counting down.
CTTTTTAGTCCCTCCAAAGGTTGTCTTTAAAAGATCGCTCTTAGCGATAAGTCCGCCCATTATGCCTGTTGTGAACTTGTACTCCATACTTTCACAAAGCGACTTAGTGCTACATCTCGACTACTCGAGGCAAAGAACGACACCATACGCCACGTCATAGTAATCTCAATCGTGATTGGTTTCTACCAAAAATATTGTTCCCTTACCCGTCTCCTTGAATATTGTAAGAAAGATGGCTAATACATAGAATTTACTCGTTAAACCTACCGCATCGTTTTATTATAAAATCCTCAACACAATCAAATATAAAACCTAAGTTTTCACAAACCTCACCGCTACTGCTACAATGCCCATTAGGCCGCCTCTATGTGTATGTCTGTAATTTATATGGTGCACACAATAAAGAGTGTTCTATTCTATATGTTGGTAGGTAACCATGCGAATAAGTGCCAAGTATAATGTTTATTATGACGGTAGAATACAGAACAAAAAATACAGCCATAACACCCTTTGCGCTGTAGCCGACGCCGCCGTGGAAGTGGCGAATTTTAGGCCAATAAAATCTAATTCACTGTCTTCCTTCTTCTGCCTTCGACAAGAAAAAGATAGCGGAATCAAACCGACATGCCATCAAAAACAGAACTACGGGTTATCGGGGCGAGCAACGGTCTGGAAATAAATGACTAATAATAGAAAGGTTTGGAAGAGGAAAAGTTCTTGACGTAGAGGTCACCTGCGATGTAGTGTCTATGATAATAAGGGGCCATCCATAAATTAGGTCACACGAATTTTAGGATTTTTAGAGGCCCTCTCCCGTCCTTGTCAAATATGGTCATACTAGCTGCGTCCTCCGCTTTCATCCGCATAAGTGTCGATCCCGTGGGCATATCAGGATGAAATGTATGTTATGTGGTATTCTGATGAATAAGCTATATTACTGTCAAGTTTCATCACAATCTGTTCAGTAGTTTTTGCGTGAAAGAGTAACAAACATCCATCCAACCATACAAACTTTTGCGTTTATAATAGTAGTAGGATTTGTGTGTGTGGTGGTGAGAAGTCACATATATTTTAAATTAATCCTTATAAAAATATTGATAGTTGGCAATATTTTAAAGATTTTCGTTAGAGTTTTCATAATTTATATTTATACATTCACCCCTTTATTCATAAACGTTGCTAAGTTAAATAGTAGTTAGCGACTGTTAACCATACATTTTTGACGTTTGAACGTCACATAATTTTAATAATCGTTTTTATATAAACCCCGTGATGTCACACTGATGACATACTTGGTACTCTAAGTACCCCTTAGTTTATAATGTAAATAGATAACGTCACAAGTATGGTCCTCTGATGATCATGATCATCAAGTGCAACTCTTTACAAATTAAATCGCAAGGAAAATTGCACTATTGCCAGGGCCTCGGGTTGTTCGAAAGAGATACTCGTACCGTGGCCCCTGGCACAGGCAACTTTAGTTAGTAAAAGTCTGCCACTCCGCCCAGAGCGGGAGAAGCCATCTGATGATTTCCCACCAAAAAAAAAGGAAAATTGCACGACGCTGATTGGTTTCGGCTACGCTAAAAAAAAACTTCGCTCAGATTGCCCTTAACATGGAGAAGCGTTGAGCGATTAATTCTTCTGTTCTCCAAAATTGAGTTAAAAAATAACGGAACAATTACCTGGCACGCGAGATGAGGGTGGTTTAGGTGTTAACCTTTATAAATTGTACCTACTCATTTGATAACAATCTGATTAATTCTGTTGCAGTATTGTGAAATTTTATTTTATGTTATGGAATATGGTTTTACCTCACTTAATTAAATGAATTTTATTTATTTATGCGGGAATTTACCTATAACCTGGTGGGCCGGTGACTGAATGACTCAACATCGCTGCCTGAGCCGATAATACTGGAGTTACAAACATCAAAACACAGTAAAGGGCGTTTCACGAATGAAGGTTCGAAGACGCGGCGCTACAGGCATGCGACGGAGACATAAAATCTTTATGTATTATTTATATCAACATCATAATTATAACAGGCACTGGTTAATAAAATGCACAATCTTAAATAGAGAAAGGTGCGTGAGGTCTGGTCCGGCAGGACGCGAGAGTGCATGGGAAGCCGTCACCTCCTTCTGCGAAGCAGTAATGCTCGCAAAGGAGGAGGCTGAGCGCATGAGGGAGAGGCAATCTCTGTCAATCCATCAAGTCGCCCTGTCGTCGTCGCCGCACGAAGACGACGCCCTGGACGTCGGGAATCAACAACCGATTCCCGGCCACCGTAGGCGCGGGCTTGCGGGCGGCGAGCAATGGGCAGCTTGCCACCCGGTAAGGACCAGGCCCGGGTCGACGGCGGGTTGTGTTCAAAGACGCGTGCCTCAAAGAGATGTCAGCACTAACTGACGGGGTCCGCTAGAGCCGATGCCTGTCAGGGCCGCGGTGGGTTGTTCGGAAGAGATACCGTGGCCCCTGGCACAGGCAACTGAAGGAACACGGGTGGGTTTAGTCAGTAAAAGTCTGACACGCCCTCCGCACAGAGCGGGAGAAGTCATCTATGATTTCCCACCCAGAATAAAAAAAGGTAGGAGGGTTGTTGTTAGAATGTTGCTAACTATGCAGGGTTATTGGTAAAATACTAACAACCTTGCTGGACTGGATTACTAACATCATAAACAACAACTTTTGTTCTATGACTTTTTACATTTACCAAAAAAAACCTTTAAAATTTCGTTGTTCTATCTAACCCCCGCTCCCCTCCGCTGAATTTTGTACTAGACCACACACGCTTCGCGTAGAGTTCGTAACAGAAAATCGAATATTTCAATTTGTTGAATTCAAATATTTTTATTTTTTATGTATGTGTCATGTTAGTAATATAGTCCTGAGAGGTTGTTAATGTTTTATCAATAAACATGTATAATACAGTAAAAAAACAACTTATTGCCGCGGGACTTCTAGACTCTTTGCACACGGGTGACGACAGATAGGGGTTTTGGAAAATTCATTCCTTAAAGTGGTGAAAATAGGGAATTACGTTTATAAGAAAAATCTCATTCCTTAAGTTGAATTTTGGAATGACAGACATACTTAAGTAATTAGTAAACCTTGCCAAAATTAGATATCAGGAACCAATCTAAAATCTTCTCTTTTGTTTTATAGCGATCCCTGTCATATTGTGATTAACCGAGCGAAGCTGGGGCGGGTCGCTAGCAAGTAAATAAAGTGAGTATTGACTCCATTCGTGTTAAATAACGTGTATGGTCAGTGCCAGGGTGACTGTGCTTGTGTGACAGCACGTAAGTAATCAGTGCCAGTCAGTGTGTCCTATGCCGTCTGTGGGACTTCACCGCTCTACGCGATTTCAGTTGAGTTCGTATCCGCGGCCGAGCGAGTCGCCCTTGTCGCGTGCACTGAATACATCGATCATTAACACTTTCACATCTCTAAAACTTTGGCTTTCTTATTTAAATCAATTATTTATTTAATAAAGAAGTTGGTAGTAGTGAGTAGTGGTTTGTGAACAATTTGTTGGATTAGTTGTGCGAGTTTCCGAACTTTTCTGGCTGATTTTCACGTGATAGTTTGTGGTCTTGGTGAGTACCTATTTAATGTTTTGTTAACTTATTTTTTATACAGTTTTTTAATTAGCCTAAATAGTGTTGCCATTTTCCGGGCTATGATTAACAATACAACCTGAACAAAATATAGATTACCTAGTTATTTCAAATTTGAATTGTGTTATCAATTTAGTTTAAAAAGTTATTTCTTATTTATATTTGGTAATATTTTGTTAAAAAAGATTTAGAATAAATGTAAATTGTTATAAACCGAGGACAGACTTGTTTGTCACAATTTTTCATTTCATTCATTTGATACAATAAACACATACCTAGGTATAATATATATTTCTCGATAATATCTTCTGTCAACACAATCAATAATGTTCATAAATATTTTCTCTGAAGGAAAAAACAAAATCTTTTTTATCATGAAAAAGTTTTTAATATTAGGTACCTATCTGTGAAAAAAACGGCATAAATTGGGGTGTTGCGGTAGATACAAATGTAATGTTCTGTGAAAATACTACATCACACTTACTAGCCAAGGAATCTAATTGATGGCCAACGATAGTAAAAATAAAATTACTGTAGTCGACAGTTCGCGATTGCGATTTTGTGAATTATCTGATAAAGTTTGTAATCTATTTGAGTGCGGTGTTGTTCATGTAGATATTGAAAAGCTCATTTTGTGTAAAGATTGATAAGAAAAACTCATAAACAGATATTTGACATCAATATTTCCCCGTAAGTTGAGGTCGGCTTCCAGTGTAACCGGATGCAGCTGAACTCTAGTATTTTACATGGAGCGAGTAGCTTTGGCTCCTGAGATACAAGTATCTTTTTACTTAGTCCAGGAGCCAGGTGTTCAAGCTGCTTTTGACCACCACTTGTACCATCATGTTTAGTGCATGATTAACTTCAAGTACCTATGTGTTTATTTTACTACTACAATAAACTTATTTTTTATATGTAGTTAGCAAACTAATATTTGATATAAATATTTCAATTAGCCACTTTCTGCGCCAGCGTACAAAGAGGAAAGTATTAAATCGACTGAATTTTCCTTACACAACAGATTTCTAACATCATTATTTTTATCGGAATTAAAGTTGTTTGTAATTTGAAAAGTTTGAACGATTTCTCAATAAGTATGAAGTTTAATACCTTCCTAGTACAAGTGTTTAAAGATAAGGGACGGGGCTCTGGTATTTTAATTTATAAAAAAAAATGAACAAAGGGACAGTGAAAATAAAAAAATATATGTATCAAGGCTTAACTAAGTTTCGTTTCGTATTACCCAGTACCTAGGTTGTGGAGGTCTTATAGGCAGGCGCTCTATGTAAAATGTTAGTATTCAGCTGCATCCAGTTAGACTGGAAGCCGATCTCAACATAGTTGGGAAAAGGCAAGGCAGCTGATGACAATTATTTAACTAACGGTAAAATGATATAACAAGCGAATAAAAATTGTAGGTACCTACTAAATATATAAGTAGACAGATACCTACTTGACACAGCTAAAACAGCTTATAAAACAGCTATAGCTGTATATTGCTGTTGAACAAGTAAACAAAACTTTCGAAATTTTCCGACACAACGCGTTTCCAATAAGGATATTCAAATCTAATTTCACAGAATTATTAATTTCTGTTTAACAATACAAATAATCCGAAAGCATTGGTATTGTGTAACGCTTAAAGTTCTTGGAATAAATAGGATTATCTCGAAGCAAGCTTAATCACAACGAAGAGGCAACCATCTTCAGGATTTACCTATTACGTAGGCAGGAGATTCACGAACGACGTAAAACCATTAGTAATTCAATGAGATAAGAGTTACATTGGAATGACTTACCAAAAAAATTAGAAGACATGTGACATCTATCAACACGCACTGGGCCCGCGCGGAAGATTATAGCTAACTCCTTCTCGAAGAGAGGATGTCTTGTCCCAGCAGTGGGAACAGTATAGGCTGATCTGATTATGTACTAATGGTTTTAAGTCATTCAAATTTGATTTGATGTGAATGCGCTACTTAAGGCACTCAGAGCTGTATTTGATCCTCGTGTGTTCAGCTCCAGCATCGTCTGGTGGGCACGTAACTCCCAGGGTTGTATGTGCGATCGACTCCAGCTCTGCTTAAGGTAAGCTATTCATTATTACGAAAGACAGCTTTAAGCAATTTATGACACCCCCCGCCCCCCTACGTAAGAAAAAATAAGACATGAATGAACCCCCTCCCCCCTTTGAATCTTACGTAAGATAAATAAATAAATAAAATAAAAATATTTTATTTCAGACCCTCGAGATCCATAGTTTTGTTAGTAAAAAAACCCAAAAATTTAATTTAATTTATTTTGTTAGTGCACTACAGGTACTTACATACTATGTTAGTAACAATAATGCACACACAATCAGTTCATGTACCGTCCGCGCTCACCTGACACTCCGGGCACATGCACATGAACATGTACCCAGTGAGCCATGAAGTCGCAACACGGCTAATCACTAATGACCTTCATAAGTATCATGATAAGTATCTACCGAAATTGCAAAGAAAAAGTAGCAATTTTTTTTTAAACTTATAATTTTTGCTTGCTTTTGTGATCTTACGTAAGAATAATCTAGACCCCTCCCACCTCCATGTAAGAAAAAATAAGACCCCGTCCCCCCTTAAAAGTTTTACGTAATAAATGAAGCAGAAATAGTTGAAAGACCCATTATGTGGTTTTAGTCAGCAATGTCTGTCCCAAAAGTGATGACAAACAAACCCTGTTCAGGTAAAATACTTTTTGAAGACATAGGTGGAAGGTATTGTACCTGTCTCCTCTAACGCGTATTGGAGGTGAAGTTGTGATCGAAGAGCAGAAGTGAAACTCCAACTTGCAGCTTATCTTATCTCATATTATAATTGCCACACACGTATTATAGTTTAAAGTTAGGTATACTATTTAGCACAGTCATATAACTAATTAAACTACTAGGAACAAAAAAAAATAATGACTTAAATCTAGTCCGTGTCCTGCGACGAAAAACCTTCGATAAAAATTGAGAAATTTTCAAATGAAAAACATGTTTATCGTGATTTAAAATTAGATTTTGGGTTTAAGTATTTAAATAATATCCAAACGACTACTTGGCACTTCCCGTCCACAGGTTGGCTTTTACCTTGGCCAGAGGCTAAGTATTGTCATACAACGTGGCAATGCCAGCAGTCTCTTGGGTACATTACACGTCGACAGCGACGTGGAGGAAATTTTCGTGTGGCGTCGAAAAATTCCTTTTAGTTTGTTAATAGTTTAGTTTAGTTATGATATTATATTTTTATTTTAATAGTTTTTTTTGTAAGTTTTTCCCACACTAGGAATTACTCCTGTATCGTGGGTGCGTTTACAAACATTTAAACTCACATAAACTACCTGTAGGCAATACGAATATTTGTTCCGTGCGGGAATTGGAACCCGCGACACGCAGCAGTCGATCGCTCAGCCACTGCGCCAACCGTGTCGTCAACATTTAAATGGAAACAAATAGGTAGATCACAAATTGTGATCTTTTACATTTTTTCGATTTGTTTACATTTTTATCAAAAACTTTTCGAACAAACCGTAAGTAAACATATTTATGGTAAACAACCATAAATTACATTGTTTCAGTAACATAATTATGAGTTCCTGCAAACATGTTGTTAGCAACACCGCAAGCATTATGTATTTTGTTTATATCCAGGTGGACAGAGTTGGCGATCGGCGGCGGCAATCTATTCTATAAAAATCTCACCTTGAAAACTTATGTGAAGTGAGCCGTCAATAGTGTCGGTCTCTGGCTTCAGCAGGTCTATTCTGTAAAAAAAATCTCCCCATGAAAACTTAGGTGAGCTGAGCTTTCATTCCACTAAGAAATGGAAACATTCTTTTAATTGTTTTATTAATTTGTTTGCACAATTTATTACCTTAAGTATACTGTTCATATTACAATATATAAAGCCGCCAGTAACAGTCACAATACCCCCTGTACTAGTTGATACTGTATATTATTCTTCATTCCTGTGACCCGTAGAGTAACAAACGAGTGAGAACTTAAGATTCTAGGTTATTATAGGCTCCTTCGGAAAATAAACTTAAACAAATGAAAAACTTAAAATAATTTTGCAGTGAAATTGCTACACTTAACTTAATACTATTTTGGCTTCTCGTGAATGTGAGTGTGTGAGTGTATTTGATATTATGTATGACGGCGCTTCGACGTTTTGAGAGTGTTAAGAAACGTGAACATTCTTCACGTTCACAGCGGACATTTTGACAAGCGTGCGTTGACGTTTCTTCACTCTGACGCAACTCCAGGCTCTTTTGCACATGGCCGTCGGATGGATCAGGGATCCGTTTGCATCGCGCCCAAGCAAAACGTGTTCGGTGGAGCGTCGTTGTACCTGTTCCAATTGATTAGAAAGTGTTGATTGTAATTCTGTTTGTTAAAATAATAATCGTGCATTATTGATCAACTTCAACACGTGGTTTTAATTCTCCTTGCCCGCCTATCCACGTTAGCTCGGCAGCCACGATGAACCCAGAATTGACTGATAATGGCCATGTGCCGTTATGTGTGTAAGTATGTATTGTCACCAGTTGTGTATTGGCACCACACTTTACTTAAGTTTTTAAAGAATAAGATCTTTACAAAATAGTCCGACAAGCGGAATAAGAGCTCACTTCACCTAAGTTTTCATGATGAGAATTTTACAGAATACACCGGGATCAACTTCAAATTGAGACTGAGTAAACAACAGAAACTGGGTGTATCAATCAATACAAATCAATCGGCTGAGCATTTCCCTTAGCAGCCGTTATAAGGTTATTCGATGTAGGTCATATTTGTTTTGTAAAAGGTTCTTAATAAAAACCTTTTAAGTATTTAGTCGGTCGTGACAAAAATATGTCCTTGCTGAAGCTGTTATTAACGGCCCGTTTTGTAAGGCCGGAAGCTCGGCTTACTTGAAGAAGGTTCTTTTGTTTAGCGATCAAAATATATCATACTCACAATAGGAGACGTGTCCCGTTTCTCTCTTTTTTGCTTTTGCTTTATAAATAGAAGGTGGTATTATATCTATTGTTTATCTACTTAACAGGTTTCTACAAACTTTACTATTATTTTATTCTTCAACAAGCTTCTGCCTGTGACTTTGTCCACGAAAACTTTTTGATTCCTCCGACCCTCCCTGTCGCGTCGTATCGCCTGCCCACGTTATTACTTCGTTTTCGCTTTAACGGTCTGTTTTTTTCTTTTAACGGTCCTAGCGTGATGTTAAATATATACATCCTTCCTCAAGAATTGGGCTATCAAATGCAAAAAAGAATTTTTGAAATCCGACTGGTAGTTCCAGAGATTAGTGCTTTCAAACACACGAACACTTCAGCTTTAATACATACTTCAATTAATTTGACTTAATCTGGCGAAATCCTATTTACCTGGTTTAACCGCCGAAATGTGGGTGTACACCTCTGCCCAACCCTTTGGGGAAATATGGCGTGACGACATTCGTCTGCTAAGTGTTCATGCATGAAGTTACCTATTAAGGAATTTGTCCACAAAATCCTCGTGCAATTTGCTTCAAAATTTTGTTTGTTGACAATCAAACTAATAACGACGAACTCTGCAAAACAAGCCGTAGGTACGCCCGATGGAATTTCCCGCCGGCAAATATGTCAAACTTCCATACAAGATTTTATTCCTTGTTTAAACCCATTATGGGAATATTTTTCAAAAATCCTTCCTTAGTTTTCAACTTTGTCAAATAAGGAACTATCGCGCAAAATTTGCACTCAGCGGTTCAGCACCTTAATAGGCTATTTTCCTAAAAAAATCTAATTAGTCCGTTAGTCAGATTATCAAAAAATATTGAACCCGTATTTTTTCTTTGGTCAATTATATAAAAAATGATGAAGATATCGCCCGTTAAAGTTCCACGTGACGTCACTTGCTTGCGACACTTTTGCAAGCAAGTGACGTCACGACCCCCACTCCCAAATATTGACGCGCTTTATCTTTGTCATTTTTTGTTAGATTGACAAAAGAAAAAATACGTGTCCATTATTTTTCGATAATCTAACTGACGGACTAAATATAATTATTATTTTTTTACCGGCAACTACCCTAATGCGTAACACACTATCAATCACAATCTGAAGCATTTTGAAGGATATTGCTAAACCATTGCTTTATATGTTCGAAAAATTTGTCTGGTCATCTACGTAAATAACGCAATGAATGTTGTTAAACTGTCAAAATGAAAGCCATTCTTACTGTTAGTGTGAAGCAATTACCCCGAAAGCTATGCTTTGTCTGTCAGCGAATAAATGAATTTAAAATTATTACTAAGCACTTTCCTTCACCGTTTTGACATCGTGAGGAAACCGGCACGTCCAACGAACATTATAGGCTGATTATGTATGTATGTAGAGTTTTATCTAAGAACTTAGCACTTGGATCGTACTAAACTTGATGAAACTTCTCTATAATCTACATGAGCTTCTCGTATCATCGGAAAAGCTAGGTACCCTAAGTACAGGGTCGTTAAACAGGTTCCAATTTTGGTGATTCCCGAAACAGAAAAATTAAATTACTTCTAGAATCATGTATAGACATGAATTTTCTTTTAACCCGTCAAGTTTCATTCGGGAAATTCTTTCTGTAATTGGGAGGTACAAACATTTCAGGCATAAAAAGTCATGATGGCTCTTTAAGGTTATTAAAAAAAAATCTGACGAGTATTCCCGCACTAGTGTGGCAATGCAAAGTAAAAAGCACGCGTGTTCAATACAATGCATTATGAACCTAAAAGCGGTGGAATACGAGATACTTTTCGAGGAAGTGTATTGACAAATATCTTAATATTAACTCATACAAATGTGGGATCTTTTGACATCACGCTACATTTGAAGTTCAAACAACGAGTCCGTGTCCATACAACATAGACACGGACTCTCAGGATATTTTTTGTTTTGAACTTATGTATTCCTTTTAAAAAAGGTCACAACGTTTTCCATTTTTAGTAAACTTCAGTTTCAGGTCCTTCAAGTTATTAATACATTTAAATAAACTAAACTTGGTCTAGATTCTTCGTGTAAAAAAGATGAATTAATGGGTTTGATATTATTTTAACTTTATTAAAACACGAGGTATAAAATTTCCCATTTCTCAACCGGAGAAACAGGAAACACGACAATCTCCTCAATTTAATTACGCGGCAGATATTTCCGCATTTTTCACTTCTAAAGGAGATATAATAGGCAGTGTCGGATTAAGCCAGCGCGGGGCCGGTTACAAATTCTATTAAGGTGATAAAGCTTAAGAGATAAAGTAAACAGTAGTTTGACAGTTACTCGTGGTTAAGTAATACAGCCGCACGGGTCGATCGATCATGTTAAGCTGCGCTTGCTGCGGTCGGTCCGATCTTAACATACCGAGACCTTTCCGTGCCTCAGAAAGCCGTTGATCGCGTCTGTCATTCTTGGATCTTTGACAGTCGTTACGGGTCATCCGAAGCCCGAGTCTGACAACCAGTCTCTCCAAGGGGTATCTTCTTACTCAGAAACTGGGTTGTGGAGGTCAGAAGTCCAATCCCCGTAATTACAAACGTTCAAAATTTCGCCGCAATCTCACCTCAGCGACAATCAATGTCAAAGACTTGGCAAAAATGTTGAGAAATTATAGGTATTTTTGACAGATTGAGACTGAGATCAGACTGTGAACGTTCTTAACATTACGAGAATGGCTTCTCTGATAGGCAGTTGCTCCATGTAAGTTACTGGTATTCAGCTGCATCCAGTTAGACTGGAAGCTGACCCCAACAAAGTCAGGAAAAGGCTAGGCAGATTGATATTACTTTGTCAGTTACTTTGTCGCCTTATGCAGACAACTGTAGAAATTAAGAGCGAAGCGTGCTCGAAGAGGTGAGATTTCTTTGACCATTGATAGATAATATTCCATTGGACCTAGCAGTGGTGTAGGTAGGTACCTTGACTTGTTTTTAGGGTTCCGCACCACAAAAGGAAAAACGGCCGTCAGTCTGTCCATCTGTCAACACCAGTTTTCTCAAGAACGCGTGGAGTTATCAAGTTGAAATTCATATCAAATACTCAAGGCTGTAATTCCTTAAAGCAGTGAAAAAAGCAAACTTCTAAGTCATCGCAATCAAAAGATACGGGCGTTACGGGGCAATATACACGTGGCTAATCCGGCCCTGATAATACGGAGTCGCTGCAGTAAATGACGAATTTATAACACCTACACGGTACTTAGTAGGTGATGAGACGAAGTTCATTCCCCTGCCATACTCCCCTGTCGCCGTCTCAGACGCCCACAGGATGTGACAGGGTAGTGAATAGTTTATTTCTCTTTTCATAGTAGAGACCACACACGACTATAAATCTTGAGAAACTTTCAGATGGAAATGCATTGCGTAGTTGTCGACGCATTGTTTTTAAATCTAAATATAGTCAAAGATTTCTACGGTTGTGCACTTTAAGGTCTATATTTGCTTGCACTTATTACAAATTACGCTTGACCACCGCTCCGCATCTTCCGCTTATTATGCGGATGATAAATAAATCATAATGACGGTGGTGAATGAGGGGCCCGTGGCTAAGTAATAACAACCGCACGGGTCGATTGATCAGGCTATGCTTGCCGCGGTTGGTCCGTGGATGGGTGACCATCTTTACATACCGAGATCCTTCCGTTAAGCCGTTGGTCCCGGCTGTCATTCGTGGATCTTTGACAGTCGTTACCGGTAGTCAGAAGCCCGAAAGTCTGACAACCAGTCTTACTAAGAGGTATCATATTACCCAGTAACTGGATTGTGGAGGCCAGATAGGCAGTTGCTCCATGTATAATACTGGTATTCAGCTGCATCAGGTTAGACTGGAAGCCGACCCCAACACAGCTTGGAAAAGGCTAGGCAGATGATGATGACGGTGGTGAATAAATCAATTAAAAATCTTTAAACAAAAGTCAGACCAACAAACAATACTTATAATAAAGTTTTATGGTAAAATAATGCCAGTGATAATTATTGCAACACACGTCATAAGATTTAACGTGGATGCTCCAAGGTAGCCCGCGAAATTCAAATTTTCTTACGTGTCTTTCAATTTGCTGGTCAGTACTAAGTTGTACGTTGATTAAAATATGATTCGCGGCCGTAACAAATATGTATTTACAGAATTATAATCATTAGAATAACACAGTACAACGTTCTATTTTGGTAGCAATTCACGGTTTACATCTGTTAGTAATGTTTTGTATAACAAAGGCTTTTGAGCCCAGCCTTTCATCAAATTCACTATCCACTATATACGCTTCCTAAGAAAATCTTTGGTGAGAGTTCAATGTTGTAAGCACACAACTGGAACTACAAGTTTGAATGTATGTTGTACGCTGGGGATCTATTCTCTAAGTCCGTTAACGAAGATACGGGCCCGTCCGAATTAGTTGATCCGTCCAAACTAGTGTCAAATTCTATTTTTCGGGATATAATTAAACGCATTACGAGTAGGACTGACAAGCTGAACTGTAAAATTGAGTTGGCATTCATTCTTAGGGCCGGTTTTTTGATCCGTAGTTAAGCATTAGTTACTATTTTTAACAATTGGTTAAGTTACTTAGTGCGGGCTCCAAACTAATTTTACGTACGTAGGTTATATAGTAGGAGGCGCCCGTAACTTCGAACAAAACTACTTATTACGTGGTTTTAGGGAATATTTTCCCTCCATCCCTTTTCCGTAGCGAGCGAGACAGATTAATAATCCACCCTTGAAACAATTCCCTAATCAGCCCTTCCTGGAATGGCCGCCTACTCAAATCTACAACAAGTCAAACCCGTGGATTCAAACGAAATTACTCTGTAATAAAGTATGTCTCAGCGAGAGTGGTTTGCTGTTGGATGCTAATGAAGTAAGGCTGCGTTCATGGTCTCGAGTGATGCGACTTGCGTCACGCGACACGAGAGCGCGTCTCCTAGTTTCGTCAGTCGCTCCGCTAGTTGCAGTGTCTCGAACAACCGTCAAGCGTCAATGCTACGCGCGTAGAACTACGTCGCGCTGACGAGGACCGCCGCGGCGCCGGTCGAGCTCGTCGGTCGGGCGTACGTCGGTCGACTGAAGCGCTGTCGGTATATGCGACACTGACCGAGCGACCAACCATACGCGTGAACGCAATATCTTTTGTGAGTGCTGACTGCTCAGTTTGCCGTCAGCTATGCACTAAATGTTCGATCACGACCGATAAATAATCAGCTTGCACGGTCAACGCGTACCGTAAGCGTTGACCGTCCGTCGAGCACTTAATCCAGCCTAAACCACTTCTTTCATTTGTTTTCTCAGCTGCCGCTGTCACAAGAAGCGTGTCGCGTGAACGTGTAGCTCGTGGCCAGGGGTTAAGGTGACAAGGAGGCGCGGCAAAAAGCCGACACCGAGTTACGACCGCCGTGATAACAATTTAGTACTAAATGTTTTTACCTCGTTTGATACTTCCACGGAAACATCACTTAGCAAGAGAAATATAGACCTTTCTAAATGGTTTTTGTAATTGTTACCTTATCGCCAGGGGAGTACCTAATTTGTTTCAATTTCTTGTAGTTACGTATTTCTGTGGGATCGTCTATTTAAGAGCGGGTATAAAGATAGAATAAAATAAAATACTGGTATTCAGCTGCATCCGGTTAGACTGGAAGCCGACCCCAACATAGTAGGGAAAAGGCTAGGCAGATGATCGATAAAAATATAGAAAAAAATCTCACTCACGCGCCCTTGCACATCCCGCGAAACCTTTACTCGTACACCCGGAAAAAGAAGTTTGCTAAAAATGCCTACACCATCATGTATGAATACAACTAATTATCAAAATTTCATCCTGCAAGCATATTAGGTATAAATTTGAGGTAGCTTTGTGATGTTTTTCAATCGAGAAAATTTTATTATCTTCTGTTTCTGTTGCACAAAAACTTGCAAAAATCACGAAGGTAAAAAAAAAGCTAACTTGAGGAAGTCCTCACGTTATTATTTTCTACTACAAGTCTTGGTCTCCGGTAATGTGGAGTTCCGGAATCGGTACTGAACATTTTCGGAGAAACGAAGTAGGGTACTGGGTATCTTACGCTACGTTGCTGAATCTGAGTGCCAGAATAGGTACTAACATAGAAATGTAACTAGGAATTGTCGTTTAGGAAGATTACGACATGTCGATATGCTGCTCCTGAGTAATGCTCAGTACTTACGAGTATGTCCATTATTGTCCATAAAGGGTTTCTATTTTGAGTTGTCTGAAGGAATTTATTTACAAATATTTGTATATTAATACCCGCCTGATACAGAAGGCAGTACTCCTCGATACGCTTCGCATTGTGACTTGTGAGTAGATTCCATTTTTAAAAGATTTTTCGCAGCACGAGCTGGTGCTGTGAAAAATCTTTTAAAAATGTCTAATGTCAAATTATATAGCCTAGCGTAGTACGAAGTTTCAATAGAATACGAGGCTCACGTATATTGGTTGCGTTACAGTGGTAGTAGCGTAGTGCGGCGTAGGTACTGTTTATTAAAATACTCATAAATATGGAAGAAGAACAAACCAATATTGCTGCAGGACCAACACTGAAACTCCCGGCATTTTCAAATGGTTTATTGTTTTATTTATTTATTTAAAATCTCCAATTACTATCATCACAGGTTGTACCTAATGCGATAGCGTGGTCTTAAAATTAATATATCCAATTTAAAACTATGAAAAACGTAAAAAACTGGTAGTACTTATAGTACATTTACAAATAATAACTACTTTAGTAATTTTCCTATATAAAAATAAAATAAAAACACAAAATATAGCCTACTCTAATCTACACTATAACATAAAAAGAACATCAGTATTTTTGCGAATTCACTCAAATGGCATGTAAATACATCGATCTTCACGTGAAGATCATTAATAACCCGAATTGCGCGGGTCAATGGTGTTTTGGCGAGAAGGTTGGTCCTGCCAGGACCAACCTTCTCGCCAAAACACCACGGACAGCAGTGGCGGGCGGCGCCACCTCCACTCCTGTCTCACTCCACTCCTCCTGTTTGTTTTTATAAGCAACTAGCTGCGCCCTGCGGTTTCACCCGCATAAGTTTCGGTCCCGTGGAAATATCGGGATAAAAAGTATCCTGTATGTTAATCCTGGTTATAAACTATCTGCGTGCCAAATTTCATCCAAATCCGTTCAGTAGTTTTGGCGTGAAGAAGTAACAAACATACAAACACACACACACACACACAAATACTCACTCACACACTTTCGCCTTTATAATATTAGTGTGATACTAACTTCTGTCTGCGACTTCGTCCGCATGAAATTTCTTGTTCCCTCGCCCCCCCGCATCGCATCGCCCGCCCGCGCTACTAATTCGTTTTCGCTTAGGGTTTTTTCTTACTTGTTTTCTTTTTGCTCGGCACCTAAGAGTGCACGCGTGATGGTAAAAGCATTGGGCTATCAAATGGAAAAAAAAAATCAAATCCAACTCCAGATATAGTTTCAGAGATTAGCGCGTTAAAACAAAAAGACAAACTAACTCTTCAGCTTTATTATTAGTATCCTACTAATATTATAAACGTGAAAGTTTGTATGGATGGATGGATGGATGTTTGTTACTATTTCACGCAAAAACTACTGAACGGATTTGGATGAAATTTGGCACACAGGTGGTTTATAACCAGGATTAATATATAGCAGGGTTTCGCAAAGTGGGGTACGCGAACCCCTAGGGGTACGTCATTCGACGGCAGGGGGTTCGCGACAAGATTTACGTAATGGTGACGTGATGACTGGCAGGCACGTGCGGCACACATGGTGGCGCGCGCGCGACTGACGGATCACGGACTGATTTCGTCGTTCGTCGCTCGCTCTCGCACGCCGCGCTGCCGTTCCTTTTACTCTTTGCTACAACATACTTATGTGAGAGTGGGTTTTCACATGTGGTAAAAACTAAATACAGAAATCGACTTGATGCCCAGTCAGAATTAAGGTTAAAATTGTCCAAAATTACTACTAAAATTGACTCCATTTGTGACAAGAAACAAGCACACCCATCACATTAATATTAGTAAAAATATATTTCTTTTGGCACTTTATTTGTTACCTTTTATTGAAATAAAAACATTATTTTCTTCAACAGTCAATTTCATTGTTTTCTTTGGGGGGTTAGGAGGGGGGGGGGGGATTTCATTAGTAAGTTAAGGGGTTCGCTGGGGGTTCGCTGTCACCTGGAAACTTTAACAGGGGTACGTGGAGCCGAAAGTTTGAGAAACCCTGATATATAGGATACTTTTTATCCCGATATTCCCCACGGGATCGAAACTTATGCGGATGAAACCGCGGGGCGCAGCTAGTATAGATTATATTTATTAATAGTAAGTACGAGTAAAAGTAAGGGTAGCTACTTAAAATTATGTCAAATAAATCCCAGAGGGTGTTTCAAAGTAATATTTATTTAATGATCAATGAAATGGCAATAATAACATTCCCGGGTATTCTATTAATTGCAAATGAAATTGCTTTTCAGGAAACTTGAAAATTATTTCTATTGTTGTCATTAAAGTTTGAAACGTTTCAGCGTAGCTGTGCCTGGGCTTGTTATGTTTTTTTTTTATAAAGAGGGACGAGTTTTTAAAATCTACTAAGGGTTCTGTAGCTTAAAATAAAGTATAGTGTTGATTTTTGAGTACTGTGGAGGAGGGATTCATGAAAGTGTTGCTTATTTAATTTTTTTTATGTTATAACCAGCAACCTATAAAAAAAAAAACTGAATCATTTTGAAGAATATTGCTAATCCATTGCTTCATATATTCGAAAAATTTGTCTGCTCAACAACGTAAATAACGCAATGAATGTTGTTGAACTGTCAAAATGAAACCCATTCTACTGATAGTGTGTTACGCAATTACCCCGCTGAACAATATAATTTTATATTTTCTGTCTTTAATTTATTTTTTGTCTGTAATTGGTTTTGAACCGTATTAATTAGAGTGAAATAAATAAAGGTCAATTCACACATTTTAAGGCCTAATTAAAAGGCCCACATAGCCACAGCCCATAGCCCACATAGCTGTCAATTACGCATTCTGTACATGAAACTAAGTAATATTGCACAGCAATGATTGGTGTGAAACGACTTTTATTTTTGGTGTGAAAATTTGCGGTTTGCGGTAGTGCGCAATGTAACACACGCAAAACATTGTGTTTATAAATAAATAAAATCAAAATTATCCAGTAACTGGATAGTGGAGGTCAGATGGGCAGTCGCTCTATGTAAAATACTGGTATTCAGCTGCATCCGGTTAGACTGCAGGCTGACCCTAATATATTTGGGAAAAGGCTAGGTAGATGATGTATATATTTGAAGAAAATGCTCTATGCTCATTGTTTTTGTTAACTTAGTTTGTAGAGTAATATACTAACATAGTTTTAAGACCTTTGTAACTAACAATTGTTATGGATGTGCTAACACTAGTGTTTAAGTTGTGTGTGTATCTACTTAGAAATTGGATTTTATTATCTGAAAAATAAATCAATTGAAATTGAAAATTATGGGTGCATACAGCGGTACAGGGATCGTGGGGGTATATAAAGTCGTGTTATGACATTAAAAGCTTGTTGAAAAAACGTCAGTAAAAGTTGGAAATTTAACCTTCAATATCTCCGTAACCAGAA
Source organism: Apamea epomidion (assembly GCA_947507525.1). Taxonomy (NCBI): domain Eukaryota; kingdom Metazoa; phylum Arthropoda; class Insecta; order Lepidoptera; family Noctuidae; genus Apamea; species Apamea epomidion. The sequence continues at coordinate 8,926,437 of OX382242.1, read as the reverse complement.
AGTTCCCAGGTATGTTGCAGTACAAAAAAATGATTGCAATGACGGGGAGTACAAGTGACTCTCGGCTTCGTTCAGTTTTTTTTTTACACCCGTTATAGCAGTTTTCTACTAGGTGGAGTCTCCGACTATTTGTCAATTTATTATTACGAGATAAAAACAAAAATCTTCACTCGTGTGAACGTAATTTGGCCAATTATTTTTATTTCTATTTTCTCCGAAGAAATATTGACAGCATATAAATTACTATGTGCCTCTTGAGACGACATGTTCTTACAAAAGTCGTTTAGTATGTTAGTTGACAACCTGGCAGTTAGGTTAGCCCACCCACGAATATAAGTCGGGGTTGAAGAAAGTAACGTTGCTGAAAAGCAATTTAGTACTTGAGTTCCTGAAATAAATAAGTTATTTCAGGAACTGAAAGATTGTGTACTGCATAATCAGCCTATAATGTTCCCACTGCTGGGACACAGGCCTCCTCTCTTCGAGAGAAAGTGGTCTATAATCTACAACGCGCTAAATAATTTCATCACCACTGATCTCAAAACGGTTAGTAAAACATCATGAGGAAACTGGCATGTCCTAGAACCAAAAATTTGAAGACATGTGGTATCTACCAACCCGCACTGGACCCGCGTGGTGGATTACGGCCCACTCCCTCTCACTGAGAGGAGGGTGTCCCAGCAGTGGGAACGTTACAGGCTGATTATGCTATGCTATTATGCGTTGACTTAGATGTTATTGATTCTTATCTTCCGGCTTGTTAGGTAAGTAAAGTAATAGCCTAATAAACACTTTGTCGGACCTGGGAATCGAACCCACGGCCTCATGCTCCGCAGTAGTTCTTCCAAAACCATCTCAACTAGCTTTATCCATCTGAATGAACGACTCCTCTGACAATTTAATGGAGCCTGTAAATGGTTTAAAAGAAATAAATGCTTTAACTTTGAGTTTGAAACGGATTATATAGGTCCTGAAAAGAGTTTTAAACATGCAGTATAAAGTAACGATGCAATCAAGTTTATTTTTCTATCATCGTTCGCTGTGACGTCCTCTCTGGCAGTTTGACCAACGCGCACCGGTTCACAGCACTTTATATCGTACTGTTCTCGTAAACTGTGCACAGACACAGCCGTTAAATGTCACGTAATGGAAGATTTTACACAGTCTGTTTGTTGTCTGATAACGTTTAGTGTGAAAATATTAAACCTGGTACCTTTGAAGGCTATTTGAAGCAGCAATACCCCAACTGGCAAAGAGCGGCGGGGTGATTGCGTAAAATACTAACAATAGGGAATATGCATGGTGTCCGAGTTGGTTGGCTATTTTTATCTTTTTGAAGTTCTTTTAATTGCTTAATTGGCATTGAATATTGTTTACTATTTTAGGACGATGTAAACTATCGAATAAAAATACATGCATATTCTCTATTGCAAAGCCTTTCCTCTTGACAATTCATAAATATTCATTGCGGTATTTACGTTGTTGAGCAGACGAACATATCAAACATATCAAGCAATGGATTAGCAATTTCCTTCAAAATTCTTTTGATTGTGAATGAAGTGTGTTCCGCAATTAGGATGCTGGTTCACCGCTTTCAAGCGGCAATGGCGTGGACTGGAAAAGAGCTTAGCTTAAGATAGTTCTCGTGTCTAATGTCATTCTTGATTTTCGCATTAAGGCACCTGATCCACATACGGCGATTAGCGAGAAGCGAGTGGAGCTAGCAACTAAAACAAGTTGTTTGTTCTCGCCGGTGCAGGTTGTGTGAACAGTCTCGATCAACAGTTAATACCTATCTCTTTTCCTATCGCAGCATTATGCTGAGATAGGAGCCTTTTTGGCCTCGCACAGGTCTTTATTTTTGGTTGTTTTTAATGAAACTTCGTTAGTTTTAAATGGTCCGTTTTTCTATTCTTATTTCCTGTGTGTCCCAAATAAAATATTTTTCTTTCTTTCACTGTTCCTTCCTTGTTAGAACCTACTCTCTTCATCGTGTGCGTAATTAATTACCAAGTTTTTATCCTAACAGTCATTACCATATTACGTATAAATCGAAAATGGGGGTAACTTCGTGCATGAGTTCGTTTTTCTACTAAGAAATTTTATCATTTTATGTTTTTGATCCACAAAATACTTGGAAATATCACACATTTTATTTTTATTTCATACCTACATACATACATACACGCCTTCTTTTCGTGGGGGTAGGCAGACACTAATGGAACGGGCCGTTGCTAGCTTGCTTGGCTTACATTCATTCATCAGAAGGACAATTCCCGTAATTGATAACGTTCAAAATCTAGTCGCAAAATCATCTCAGCGATAATCAGTGTCAAAAGCTTGTCAAAAATGTAGGGAAATTAGAGGTATTTTTGACAGATTGAGACTGAGATCAGACTGTGAACGTTCTTAAAATTATCTAATGGTAGACGTAAGAAAAAAAAATCAACAAAGTGCTATAATAAACACATGCAAAACATTTTTTTTTGGGGTACCTCCCCTACGTGTAAAGGGGGACTTTACGCGTTGTCGACGTGGTAAATACACTTATCCATGCAAAGTTTCATCTTTCTAGCACTAACCGTTTGGAAGGTAAGCCGAGGACGGACGGACGGACGGACATGACGAAACTATAAGGGTTCCGAGACCTGAACTACGGAACCCTAAAAAGGGGGTACGAGTACGAGTGTAGATCAAAGAGATGATAATAACGTCTAAGTACCTTTATTTACTGATTATTAATATTTATTTGAGTAGGTTTGGGTTTTGAACTTCTTTTGGGCGTTAAATTATCTTAAATTCCAATTCAATGAATTGTCATAAATTCATTGAATGTTCAAATGAAAATATATTTCAATCAGATTAAAGTTTCTCCATTCAGTTTTAGTATAAATAAATTTTATAAACCTTTGCAGACGAAATTCCAAAACATGTTTCAGGTCTCATCTCTGTGAGAATGAGTTGGCCATAATCCACCACGCGGGCCCAGTGCGGGTTGGTAGAGGTCACATGTCTTCGAAATTTTAAATGAAACGAAATGTATTTGCAAGAATTGTAGTACATACATTGCAGATAGTCAGGTTTTTATTATTAGCAGTTTCCAAAATAATTAAAAATAAAGTCTGAGTGAGTGAAGTGAGTTTGATGTGAGTTGTCAGTACTTAGTGTCAATCCCTAGCATTATTTGGAACTAGCTGCGCTCCACGGTTTCGCCCGCATAAGTTTCGATCCCGTGGGAATATAGGGATAAAAAGTATCCTATATGTTAATCCTGGTTATAAACTATCTGTGTGACAAATTTCATCCAAATCCGTTCAGTAGTTTTTGTGTGAAAGAGTAACAAACATCCATCCATCCATCCATCTATCCATCCATCCATACAAACTTTCACGTTTATAATATCCTACTAATATTATAAACGTGAAAGTTTATATGGATGGATGGATGGAAATAACTAATAATAAAACCTGAGTGAGTGAAGTGAGCTTGATGTGAGTTGTCAGTAGTGTCAATCCCTAGCATTAGTTGTAATGACAGCTCACTCCACGCTCACTTCACCTAAATTTTCACGGTGAGATGGTTACAGAATCGCACTGCTGTTGTGACTTTGTAAGTGAGGTTGGATCTCTGAACTGAACTATGTTTTTTTTTATAATTACTCTCTTTAGGTAACTAGATTAATAGATCAGGGTATGCCTGAGAAACGGAACCAGTGACCAGTACCCGTATTACCTATATGCTACAGGAAAAATTAAAAAAATCGTATTTTATAAGGTGTTTGTTAAAATCAGTCTATAGTGTTCCCAGTCCTCGGACAAAGGCATCCTCTTTGTGAGAAGGAGTGGGCCGTAATCCACCACGCGGGCCCAGTGCGGGTAGGTAGATGATAATAAAAGGAATTTCATAAAACTCTTTCAGCACCCTACGTTCTTATACCGAGGAAAAGACGTCTTCCGTCACATGTTGCGAGAACTATAAAGGCTCTGCAGAGAGGCGAAACGTGACGGTGCGACGCGATTCTGGTAGAACAATTTCATTTCATTTATTCAATAACAACACATATTGTATCTGAATGTTTACAAACAAAAAAGTTAAAAATAAAATTCTACCAAAATGATCTTAACACAATAGGTATATAATAATAATAACAAATTTACCAATAATAATATCTGATGGCCAATAATATGAATAAAATGGAATAATAATTATAATTAATGTCCAATAACTTGAAATAAAAAATAATAATATTTAATGTCCAATAATAATTCATAATCAAAAATAACTAAAATTAAAATGAACGTCTATCGTCAAAAATAAAATCATATTACAAAAAAAAAAAAAATCCAAAAATGTCAACCAAATTCATATAATGTTTATTAATCATTTTACCACACTTATATTATTTCTAAGTCATATCAACGGAATAGTAGCATTTTTCTATTTAAATAGTCTTCAAGTTTCTATTTAAATAGGGTGGTTTTATATATTAACTCTTTGAGATCTTTAGGTAGGCAATTAAATTTGTATGAAGTTTCCAAACAATTAGTATTACTAGGCTTGGCGCCTGTCTGCCTTAAACATATTTTTATGGGTGTGCGGGTGAGAATTTCTTCGTTATTTTAACCTGTGCAATTTTAATATTATGTAGTATAGCAAGAACTACAGTTTTAATAAACGTTCATGCTCCATTAAGTTGCATCCCTCTATTGAAGCGGAAATCCGACGTAGATTACTATATTAATTACTATCCTTTGGTCTATTTAGCTATCATGTGTATTATAGAATATTTAATTAATGTTAACCGTTTGGCAATATGTGGATATTGCTTCCGATATTAGTTACACAGCTGTGGGCAAATACAAGCTGTATGAAAACAATGGGTAGTATATGTAGTATGTATAGATATCATTTTATACAACACTAACGACCCGCCCCTGCTTCGCACGGCTTTCACGACTTGATAAAACATCGAGATTTCTTCATTATAAAATATGCAAGTGTTATGTTATGTGTAGGGCGGGCGTTTTGGGGGACTGTCTTTTGTAATTTTGACGTTCGAAAAGTGCTGATTCTCAGCCAATGAATAAATGACTTGTGATTTTGATTTTTATATTATACACATAAATCTTTTGGGAATAAAATTTCCACTTAAATGATGGTGAAAATTGGATCAAAATCCGTTGCGTTTACGTTAAAGTGTGATGTTAAACATCCTTCCTCAGGAATTGGGATATAAAATGTAAAAAAAATGTTTCAAATCTGACTCTGGAACTTCTAGTTCCAGAGATTAGCGCGTACAAACAAACAAACAAACTCTTCAGCTTTATTATTAGTATATATTGTGTCGATATGTAATTAATTATCATAATCTCTTAACTAACTGTTTACACTAGGTACTAAATTAAAAGACTAACTAACTAACTATATAAATAAAATATTATTATAACAAACAAACTCTTCAACTTTATTATTATAAGTGTGTCGAAATGAAAGTATAATTATCGTTCACCATTTTGAAGTTTGGTTTCTAAAATGAAGTTAGAAAACTTTGACGAGGATGTAATAGAAAGCCATTATTAAATTCGACTGAGACAATAATTATGTCAAAGGGGAGTGAACTTTTGCGTTGATTGTACTTAAGTTTATCTTACTTACTTATCTTATTAATTTTTATGCAAAAATATAAGGATGAGGTGAAATTTTTTTCTTCCCAATAAGGAAAAGATGTCGGGGTTTGGTACAAAATACCTACTCAACAGTAAAGTTAAAAAAAATCGTGCATGTAAAACGCAAAATTAAAAGTTTCCTAATACCAAATTATACGTATATAACTTATTCAGCCTATAATGTTTTCGCTGCTGGGACACAGGGTCTTCTCTCTTTGAGAAGGAGTGGGCCGTAATCTACCACGCGCATTAAAATTAACGTAAAATAGCGAAAACAACAACGACGACGGACAGAATAATTATGATAATATTATAAACATTTCGTGGATTTAAATACGCTCAGTAAGCTTTTGTAACAATCAGCTTTCAAATTACTTTTGCAGACAAATAATTACTGAGGGCAATTTGACGTAACGAAGTAGGTCCTTGCTGACGTAAACAAACATCTTTTGTAAATTATTTTTAGAGTAAGTAGGGTTAGTGGGAAGAGTAAATTTTCAGAAAGTCAGCTAAAAGCTTACTTTATATCTACCACCATCCATTAATTAGTTCCATTACTGCTAATTACTATATTTAATTTGAAAATATTAATAAGCAGTAATGGAGTGTACTCTTTTAGAGGTGTTCTAAAAATACCCTAATGTTTTCATAAAACATTACCTACTTATGGCATATTATTATAAGCGTCGGGCTATCCCGCAAAATACAAATTTTCTCAGACTTTTTATTTAATTATTTAATTTGTTGTTTATATTATTTTTATAACAGCCGCACGGGTTGACCGATCAGGTTAAGTTACACTTGCCGCAGTTGGTCCGGGGATGGGTCACCATTTTAACATACCCCCCTTCATGCCTCGGAAAGCACGTAAAGCCGTTGGTCCCGGCTGTCATTCGTGGATCTTTGACGTTACGGGTCGTGAGAAGCCCGAAAGTCTGACAACCAGTCTTACCAAGGGGTATCGTATAACCCAGTAACTAAGTCGACGTCGGCGTTTCCTATGTGACTACTCTGAAGAGAAAGGCCGAAACCAACTCAGTGGTCACCGTCTCTTTTAAAGAACATACATAAACTTGGTCAGATCATGTGAAGACCATGTAGATTGATGTCTGAAATGGTTTTGAAGAAAGTACCACACAGATTTGAGTGGACCAGTCCAGTCAGTGCAAGCATTTGTCAGTAATCGTGTAGCTCAACTTAAAACTCGAGAAGCTCAACGACTCGACGAACAATACCCATTATCAGACTGTTATCGTCCCTCTGCAGAGAAAAAATACTTTTTCACATACAGAGAAGGGTCGATTTTAAATGTTACTATATTATTGAGTGTTTTCAATTGTTTTTCTGAATACTTAAGCCCGAAATTCTTATTTTTAAATCACCTTAACCTTAACAAACACCTCTCGTGTGAGCACTTAAAATAAACAACTCCAGAATGGAGAAGAAAATCGCCTCGTGACAAGTTACTTGTAGTTGCCAAGTTATTCAACTTAAAATGAGTTCTACACAAAAAGTCGTTAAAACTTCTGTGCGTACAGCAGGTGTGAATGTGGCTAATCAATTAGCAAACTTGAATCTTACGAGTCCTTGCAGAGTTTCGATACACACAACATCGGAATATGCGGCACATCGATTTATGGAAAAGTTCGGCTTTCTGTTAGGCTCTTTCTAAAAGGCATGTATTTAAACGAACCTCAAATAATTTCCATTTCGGTCTCTTAAATATAATATTGAACACTCTAATTAAATGATTGCACCTCTTTTTGTGAACCTCAAGTAATTCCTATTTTGGGGTCCTAAAAATAATAAATAGCCAAGTAAGTTCTGCGATCGACTTAGTCGTAACGCTCGTTCAGCGCAGTGTCGCGCAGTGGTCACCGTTCTAACTTAACCTAACCAATTTATTCGGGGTAGGTAGCTTAGTTACTGCGACCAACTATGAGAAAAAGCCAGAAAGTTAAAAAGAATATCAATCATTTAAAAAAAATGTCCATCATTAGAAGACCAATAAGTTTTTAGAGGTCAGTTAAATATTTTCCTTTCTAATACTCGATGTGTCATGTTTACGCTTGTGACTTGATACCAATTTGCTGTACAATAATTTGTCTTTCGTAACTTAAGTCCTGGATCGAAAGAGCTGGAAGTGGCGAGCCTTTGCCCAGCAGTGGGTGGATGATGCAGGCTAAAAGTAACATTAATTTTGGGCTCGTATCTGCTTCTAACGAGTCATTGTTCTAATCCATCCTTACCCATTTGGTCAGACTGCCCTAGCTTAGATAATGCGATCAACTATGAGAAAAGGCCAGTAATATAAAAAGAGGCTCAATTATTCAAAAAAAAAATGTCTAGAACCGCAAAAAGTTTCAAGAGGTTCATTAATATAAAAAGGTTCCATGATTAGAAGACCAATAAGTTTTTAGAGGATCAGTTAAATATGTCCCTTTCTTCTTTTACTCGATGTGTCATATTCACGCGTGTTACCAATTTGCTGTACAATAATTTGCCTTTCGTAACTCTGGGCTCGTATCTGCTTCTAACGATACAAAAAAGTTTCAAGGATTTACAAAGATTTCTCTTGAATTTTCCAGACCATGCGTATGAAAAGAGTAACTTTCTTCTACAAACGATCGGAATTCCAATAGTTATCTGTTTTGGTTATGCTTTTTATTAACTTTTTTTAAGTTTGCTTCGTATTTTGTACCGCCTGTTTCAAGAAATGTTGTATTTAGACGGTACTAAAGTGCACATTACTTGCATAAACTCAAGAGTGCGACGAAGGTTCGCATTTTTGAGCAAGGTAAAATGTGCCGAATGTTTTTGATAGCACAAACTTGCGACTGTTATTATTTTTGGTCTTTCAAAGCTACCACTGAGCTTGGCAAACTTTCATTTTGACAGTTCAGGCACGTTCATTGCGTTATTTACGTTTTTGTGCAGACGAATTTTTCAAACCTATGAAGCAATGAATGTCAAAATAAAAGGCATTGCGATCGACTGTAATTTTATATGTGTTACGAAATAACCGCGCTGATTGACTACCGTAGTTTGTAGGTATGCCGATTCTCTGGATAAAAGAAGCCTATAAAAATAGATGAACTAGTTACTAAATTACCGATCCATCGAAGGTAAAAACTCCGCAGAACTGAATTTCATTGGAGTTGTACAGTAAGAATACTATTCCATTTTATTTTTGGGTAGAATTTCATTTTAGAATTCCAAAACCAATATGCAATAGACGTTTCCGTGCTGTTAGCAGGATAATGTGCTCTATTTTGAGGTGTTACGGGTTTAAATAGGCGAGATTGGCATGATACGGTTATGTAAAATTGGGTAGAATTGCCAATAACCCCAAACTGTAATAGGCTAACCAAATATCGCGGGATTTTTCTGCAGGTGCCTGTATTTTAACAATAGCTTTCAGCTCGCGTGCTCGTCCACGTGGTTTTCAGATTTTAATTTACTCACACAAATGTAAACACTCCATTTCAATTCCTTGAGGTTGTAAAAAAATTGGTATGTCTATGCCCTTCCTCAGGATTCAAGCTATCTACATGCCTAATTACGTCAAATAAATAAAGTCCTCTTGACCATATTTCGGCCACGGCCGGCAAATCTCAAAGGAGACTAGCCTTCGGCGCGGGAGATATTATCGTGCACAAGTTTGCGCGCAGACACAGGTGCACTCCCTCTTCCCTCAGCTTCGGCTTGCTACCCGGCTTCGCCGCCAGCCTCAGCCGCGGCGGCGGGTCTTCAAACCATCTGCTCCTCAGCTCGCGGGCCGCCCTACCTCTCCGCGCCTACGCAGGCTTAAATTACACTCTAGGGTAGGGCAGACAAGACTGCGTGAAGTCGGTTTTGCAGCGATTCGTTTCTGTCACAAAATTTTGTAGCACAACATGTTGACTTTTTATGACAGTATTTTAATTTAGTATTGAAAATGCTACCAAGTACCCGCTATATATTTGTAACCAAATAATATTCCGTAAAATGTTGTTTCAGTGTGGTGAAAATTATGGCAAATAAATCATTTGGCTAATGAAAAAAATTCAAAAGAGGCTTCGGCCAATAGCAAAAAAGTTATTTTGTAAATCGGCGAAATATAGTTCGGTAAAATAATACCTATATAAAAAAACAAAACACATCACACACACAAAAAAAAAACACAAAAAGAAACAAAAAACAACACATCATAAAATAACACACAAAAACACATCACATATAAAAATATATGTCAAATAATGCATATAGCAAATAAGACGTCGGTCAATAGTTTTCGATAAAATGAAATTCGAACAAATAAAATTCGGAAAAGTGATTCAGAATCCTAATTTTAGTAGTTTATTCGAAGTATTGAAAAATCGGAATGTCGTTTTTCGGACCGAGAACCCTTCGAGCATTTGATTCTTCGAACGTATGAAAATCGGAAAACTAACAAATCGCATTTACGACTTTCGCTAAAATAAATAAGACATTATAATTCTTAGGTATTATGAAATTCGGAATTTTGAAAATCGGAACATCGAAATTCGGAATAAAATATTTCGGAGTATTTGGGTGTTCCCCTTCCCTCACTCTCATAGTTCGATTGGACGGCAATCCGGCACGAACGGAGAGAGATCAGGCGCAGAACCAAGGAGGTATAACGTCAACGTAGGATCGGAATCAGAGGTTTAACCCTGAAAACATTACAAACACACTGAGTTACCATCACATTCATAATTATTCATTAGTAGCTTATAAATTTCGTGTTCTGACCCACAGTGTCGCGTCGCATCGCCCGCCTGCGGTAATACTTCCTTTTCGCTTAGCGTCCTTTCTGACTTTTTTCCTTTGTCCTAAGGGTCGTAGCGTGATATTAAATAGCCTATAGCCTGCCTCAAGAATTGGGCTACCACATGCAAAAATATTTTTTCAAATCCAGCTGATAGTTCCAGAGATGAAGAGTTGTTTGTTTGAACGCGCTACGTTCAAACAAACAAGTCTTCAGCTTTATTATTAGTATATAGATAGATAGTAGAGATGCGGGATATTTCTGCTGATATCTTAAATATTTATGTCTTAATCAATATTCTGAAAGTTTTAACACGCCAGAAACATTACTGAAATGTTTTCTTCGGTCTCTATACATGCAGTATTACGTAACTTAAGCATTCTTTTAAAACAACGTAGAAGCAAGTATTCGATGTCGGAGCACATACTCAAACATGAGACTCGAACCATTTGAGCATTCTTCGTGTAACAATCTCATTTCGGTTCGAGTTCTCATTGTTTGCGTTGTATTTGTAAGTCCAGCGGTGTAATTGCGTAGCTGGCATTTTGACAGTTCAACTACATTCATTGCGTTTTTTACGTTGTTGAGCAGACAAATTTTTCGAAAATATGAAGCAAAATTATTCAGATTGTGATTGAAAGTGTGTTACGCATTAAAATGCTGCTCTGTAGTTACTAAAGACGTTATTTCCCTATTTCAGCATGATACGTTTTGCTCGCTATTTCGACCGCGGAATTTAGGATTTCATTGGAGTTTACCTTTATGTAGCACCTACACATATTAAGCGTTTTCGTTAAATCCTCAATATTTTAACATGACGTTATTAAATCCCACAGAAAGCCGTTTTCCTTATAAACCTCTACGACCGTTCTACCTTAGCGTTAGCTTTCCCCTTCTGATCTCTTTACTCTCTTTTATGGATCATGAAATCCGGAAGTATCCTGTTTCTCTATATATTTCTGTGTATCTCTAGTTAGAACCTCATAGTGTGTGACGGACTTATTCTGTTGTTCTCTGAGTGAATTAACAAGAAATTTCTTCCTCCTATCATTTCACTGGCCCTGGGCCTTGGCCCTGGCACTGGACGCCTATCCTATACTTTATCCATGCCTACATGGATAAAGTAAAGGATACGCCTATTTAGGAAGGATTCAACAGCATTGTTACATGTGAATAGATAAATAAATAAATAAAATTCGCATCCATTACGCTTTTTTTTACGTGACGATTTCTATCAGTCAGTCAGTCGTTTTCTACCGTAAGACGCGTTAAAGAACTTCGTTCCAAAAACTAGAAATTGTGCTTTTTCTGTCACTGTTAGACCCGGAAGCGTTGTATATGCTTACAAGATATACAAAAGACCTAGAACAAGCGCGCGACGTAAACGAGCCTAATGCAAATTCGACGGATTTTTCAATCAAAAATACAACTATACCCTGTCCATTAGGTTAACCGTTTTTTGACAGCTGTCTGAGAATGTACATATTCCGGATTACGTAAAAGTTAAGTTTAAAATGCTTAATAAAATAAATATATAAACAGCCTTATCTGACTGAATTATCTTATTTATGGCTACATTTTAAAACATTATACATAATCATCACGCCTTGTTTCCGCAGCAGTTTGTTGCCGCAGGGTTGGGCAGAAGTATACGTATAGTGCACCCACATTTCGCCAGTTATGTTTAAGTCTTACGTAATAGGGGACGCGCCTATTCCCATAAACCGGCCACAAATCGCCATCAGTAGCAGCCTGGAGTCTAGTCCAGGCTGCTACTGATGAATTCCTGATGAAAAAGTCCAATAACACTTTGCCCGACCCGGGATTCGAACCTAAGAAGTCACACTCAGCAGTAGCGCTTGCGACCACTAGACCAACGATACAGTAAAATCGTTAGAATTTACGCTACGTTTACTTCGCGCGTTCGTGATACCCAATATAGCCGGCTGTCGTTACCAAACTTCCCATGGTTCCCGTCAAGTGAAAGCCTTTAGAGCTCCCTAATGACTTAAACTACTCGAAATCATGGGATCTTAGGCTTAATATGACGTTTTAGTATCGAGGTTATAGACCAAGATAACTAAATAGCGTGGCCCGGCGGTATTTAGTTGTTTTGGCCTATAACCTCGATGGACTTAGCCGTCACGGATTATTTTAATATCTGAATTGTTTTTTAGGGTTCCGCAGTCAACAAGGAACCCTTATAGTTTCGCCATGTCCGTCCGTCTGACCGTCTGTTGCAGTTGCAATGTATTGGAGAACATGATTTTCAACTAAACATTAACTTTGTTCTGGGGATAAATTCATTCCAGCTACGGAACCCTTTATTGTGCGTGGTCCGTCACGCACTTGGCCGGTTTTTTTTTAATGACGGACGCTTTTAAACTGCACGTCGTTCTACATCGTTCTCACATGTATAATTTCAACATGTTTATTTATTTATTTATTTATAGTTAATTAAAACGGCACAGGTCCAATTACATTAATTAACATAGAATTATAAAGATTAAAATAAGCATTCAAATAACATACAATACAAAAATTAAATTCAAATTCAAAGATGTACAATTCGTGGATAAACATGAATGATGGAACCAATATTTTGTAAAATTTTATGATTTAAGTGTGTAAGAGTGTCTGTGGAGTTTCTTGCCCGTCCTTCTGCATAGGTACCTTTAAAATGGGCAAATAGCTTTCTTTCTGACTGACCGACCCCTTGGCAATTCAAAAGAGCCTGTAATTGGTTTATTTGAAATAAATCTTTTGAGTTTGAGCTTAAGACCTAGATCTTCATTAGAAACTGTTCAACGACGTATTCGAGGATAAGTCGTATTCTTTTCAAGGCAGCCGTAGAGACGAAGTTAGTCCCCAACCTTGCCTTCCCAGCTAGATGTGAATTGTTGATTGATGAAAGAAGTGAGTCAAGTTCGGAGTTTCCTTGAAAGTTTTATGTTACGTTTTAGTCGAGGCTCCGTTTTGCTAAGTGTGTTTTTCGATATGTCTGCCTGGAATCTAAGTTTTGTGAGTAGAATTATTGGGACTTCGTTTCGCCCTTACAGCAATAATGAGTAACAGTACCTAAAATTTATTTTATTTTATTTATAATTTGTAAAATTTAATACAAATACAGTGTTATAACCTCAATTTTTGTCCATGATTATTTAATGACAATATTTACCTAATAATGTTGAAAAAGTGGTGAGATATTAAATTAAAACCTTACTACAGATAATGGCGCCGATTCCCTTGTTTACAAACTAAACTAAATTTGAGTTCAGTGCATCTTTTTCCTTCTATTTCATTAAGAAAAGGACAGAAGATAAATATTCGTTTAGTCCTGTCAAATTAAGATACTCCATAGACAGTTTAGACGTGATTAAAATCATGGCTACTAAAAATACGTCAATTTACGTCAGGCGGTGACTAATTTGACAGGACTAAACTAATAATAGGGGTTAAAGTATGAAATTGCCGTTTCATTGTAATAGGTAGGTACTTCGAATGGACCTTCATGGTTTGATATTTTTGAGTAAAACTTTTTTCACATGGTACCTATGAAGTTCTTCTTTTAAAAAATGTGCAACATTCGATTATCGACATTCAGTTGTTTTTTTTATTCAGCTTAGACAAGAAAGATGGATACTTCGAAAATTCGAGTTAATTTTGAATACGAGGTCCGACGCGGAACTAACGCGGCAGAAACAGCTCGCAATATCAATGTTGCGTTTGGAGAGGGGACTGCTAATGAACGCACCGTGCGATTTTGGTTTAAACGCTTTCGTGATGGAAAAGCAAAGCTTACCAATAAAAAGGTAATGGTAACTGTTTGGTGGTCTCAGCATGGTGTTATTCACTATAGCTTTCTCCGATCTGGTCAAGCAATAACGGCAGATGTCTGCTGTGCCGAACTCCGAACAATGATAGCAAAACTAGCTGTGAAACAGCCCCGACTCATGAATCGATCTTCACCATTATTGCTCCATGATAACGCGAGACCTCATACAGCACGAGAAACCATTTTAACTATACAGGAACTGCAATTAGAAACCATTCTTCACCCTCCGTATTCGCCAGACCTTGCTCCAACGGACTACCATTTTTTTCGTGATTTGGACAATTTTCTACGTGATAAAAAGTTTTCTTCTCAGGAGGCAATACAAAATGCTTTCATACAGTTTGTCGAATCTAGATCACGAGAGTTCTATCGCAAAGGCATAAATGACTTTCCTATTAGATGGCAGCAATGTATAGATAATATTGGTAATTATTTTGATGAAATAAATATGTTAAATTAAAAAAAAAACGAATTGAAATTTTTCAGTACAAATCGGCAATTTCGTACTTTAACCCCTAATATTTATCTTCTGTCCTTTCCATAATGAAATAGAAGGAAAAAGATGCACTGAACTTAAATTTAGTTTAGTTTGTGAACAAGGGAATCGGTGCCATTATCATACTAATTTCCTTTAGAATTTAACCTGAACAGGGTCTGTTTACACTTTCGTCAGATACGTTTGCACCAGACATTAGTTTCGATGTTGTATCTACATGTACGACAAAGTAATAACATCGCTTGTGGGTAGTTCAGTGAATCGTTAGCAGCTCTCACCGCAGACCCACGCAGACCTCTGGGGAACACGTATCACACGTCATGCCGGCTTAGAGCATACACGTAAACCGCATGGAATCCATCAGACGTAGCTAGTACTTATACATCGAGGACGATGTGGTCTTGTCTCGTTTCTAATAAACGTTTATTACAACCTACAAAGGATCTAGGTTTAGTCTAAGTAACTTATATTTTCTTTTTTATATATGATTTAAT
This sequence comes from Apamea epomidion, assembly GCA_947507525.1. Taxonomy (NCBI): domain Eukaryota; kingdom Metazoa; phylum Arthropoda; class Insecta; order Lepidoptera; family Noctuidae; genus Apamea; species Apamea epomidion. Next base: position 8,911,175 of record OX382242.1, on the reverse strand, counting down.
TACTTCTTTTGCAGGGTTTAAAAGGCAAGGATACTGTAGAATGGAATAGAATACTCTTTATCATGTACACCATATAACTTAGACAGACAAAAAAATAATAGACATTTTACAAAGGGTGACACTGTAACTAATGAATTAGGAAACATTCTAGATTTTTTGTACATTTTATACCCAGTCAAAATCAAAATAAATAAATAAATAAATAAATATTCCACAACTATCACACAACGCCATCTAGTCCCAAGCTAAGCAGAGCTTGTGTTATGGGTACTAGACAACTGATAAACATACTTATATATTTCTAAATACATAAATATTATAGATAAATTACACCCAGACACAGAACAAATGATCGTGCTCATTACACAAACATTTGTCCTGGGTGGGAATCGAACCCACGACCTCCGGCATAGCAGTCAGGGTCACTAACCACTAGACCAACAGGCCTGTCAAAAAAAAAAAATCAAATGTAGAATAAATCAGAGGGTTTACTCAAAATTATTATTGGTTAAAAGACCCATTTCTACAGGGTTATTTTAAATTGGCTAGCTAAACTCCGCAGACGCGATGAGTATCGATATCTAAAACATGATAAAAAAAGTAAATTGATTTGATTATTTTTTGTGGGGTCTTAGACCGCAGTTATTGAAACATCAGATTAAGAAATCTGTTTTTTAGGTAAGTTTCACAGACGTGATGGGAATAGCTAAACTCCGTATACACGATGGGTGTCTCATTTTATATATATTAGTCTATGGATGGGTGTCGATATCTAAACATGATACAACATAAGAAAACAGTTTTTAGAACTCAAACTCGAAGTAAGAACAATAACTGCCAACCCGCACTGGGCCCGCGTGGTGGATTGCGGCCCACTCCTTCTCACCGAGAGGAGGCCTGTGTCCCAGCAGTGGGAACAATATAGACTGATTATGTTGTTATTGTTGTTAGTTGACGACCTTCCAAAAAAAAAACATAAAATATTTTGTCTTTATTTTATCGTGTTTAGATAAACACGATAAAATAAAAATATTTTGTGTGTTTTTTGAGTCAATTTAAAATAACCCTGTATTTTATAGCCCATAAATTAATGGACAATTTATTATCTGTTCTCTTTTTCTTTATTTTTTCGTTTTCTTTGGTGTGTATCCGGGAAAAACAGCGAAACGTGCAATCCAATTATAACGCACCACTATTTTATTCCACAAATCCCGTCGGCTTAAAGATTTTACTTTTATGATACAAGCTATTTTTTAAATTCTCATTTTCACGAAAATGTCACGCAGTGTTAATTTATTTTTCACGAGATTCTCCGATGTGCGGGTGTTAATTTTCTTGGTAATCTCTCGCAAACCAGAGCTCGGCTCAGGATGCGGATAATAAACTCCATATTCAATTGTTTTTGAGCCTCAAATAAGGAAATTAGGGACCAATTATCATAATAGGATCAACCTTGTGAATATCTCGAAATTAATTTAAATTCGTCGATCGTGAAACATTTTGTAAGGGCGGCACTTCACTTTGATGTAAATTGGTCCGCGAACTGCGAATACATGTTAAGGCTCTCGCGCCTGCGAGGCGTCTGCCTAGGCGCGACGCGACTTTAGTAGAACAATTTCTGTGAAGTTTTCATAGAAATTGTCCTGCTAGAGTCGCGTCTGTTAACGTTTGCAGGGCCAACATGGCCAGAGATCGCACAAGACAGGGAGGTTTGGAAGGAAAAATGGGCGGCCTTTGCCCAGCAGTGGGACACGATAAAGGCTAACAACAAAAAAAAAAAGAGACGCGAGCCCTTCTCCGCGAGGGCGTTTACGATGAGGAATGAAGAGTGTTTTTCTTATACCTATGTGGTACCGTGTGGTCCCCTGATACTGTGCACCGGTAGGATATTGGATCCACATTTTTATGCTCTTTTCTCGTTTCTGTACGATATCATAAAATACCTTTTTTCTAATAAGAAACATATCCCTCGAAGTTTATGGTAGCATGACATGCTGGTAGTAAATCGTTGAAAAAACTTGTGAAATTGCCACAAGCGATGATATATGTATATCGTTTTAATTTTTTATAGAATTCTGAAGGTACTAGGTAACATCACGCCGGTAATTCCCGAAAGGTTAGGCAGTGGTCTAAATCTGCAGGTATAAGGGAAAATTGAAATTGTCAGATTTGGGTTTATTTTGCGTAAACCTTATAGTTTCACAGAAATAATGGTTGCTAATTATAACGATGTGTAACACGACGTAACACTGTTAATATCTAAGTATGTCTATTTTCAAGATCGGGGTACTATTGGATGTCAACCGCGGTAATAGCTACTAATTGCCTAACACAATATTAGTAGCAATGGCTTCATACTCGTAGTTCAACAACAATCATTACGTTATTTACGTTGTTTTCGTTGCAAAAATGGATATCGGACCAGATGGCTCTGGTGGCGAGAGTTTTTAGGACGTCTTCAATGGGCAGCTGTAAAGCCTTAGTTGATGTTGACCAAAAATTTTTCAAAATCAATCCCTGAAGGGGTGAAAAGAGGGAACACAGTTTGTATGACAAATCTTATTCCTTCGACTGAGAAATTTTCCAAAATTCCTCTTAAAAAAACGTTTTATTTCGGACCCATAAGTGTAGTCCATCTAGTTAGTATACACACAACTTAGAAACTGGTGTTAGTACTTACATCTGCTAGAAGAACAACACAAACTTAATTAATACGTCACAGTGGCATGTAGGTGTTATCCAATGTGTATGGGGCTGTCCCACCTACCAACTATAGTTTTCAGGATGCTGTTGGGACTGGCTCGTACCCTGCGCATAATGGAAGCACAACGGTTGCACATGATAGCGTGGAAGCCTCGCCTCGCCTCGTTCTCGCCTCTGCGAACATGCCGGAAAAAAAAACAAAGCATTTTAAAAGTTGTGTTGAAGTTCTCATGGAGATAATATCGCGGGCGATATGCTAGTGTTGTTATATAATTACGGTGTATCGAGTTGCTATATATAGGATTATATATATAATATATAGGATTTCGTTAAATATTATTGTTTCGTTTCCTCAACTGAGTAAAACAGTTATCGGATGTACTTTCATTAGGGTAAAATAATATTGTACCTTCATTTCCTTCGAAATATTCGCTGAGTTTTACTGTATTCAAGGAACTGAAGTAAAATATAATAAGAGAAATGAAACGAAATAGGGACGGAAAGAATTATGAAAACGTGTCGTAATTTACTGCTAAGGTTGGTGTTTGATTTTTATTGCTTGGTAAATAGAATGATCGAGAGTTTCAGGTGAGACAGGTAAATAAACGTTACTTTGTCGACGTTTCTTCTTAAAGTGTCGAAAATTAAATAGGTGTTGTTTATTTGCCAGTCTGTTGTTTTATTAAGAATTTCTACTTTCTTGTTAAAGTACAGGGCTAGCATTAATTAATTACTCTCATAATGAAAGCTACAAAGTTTTTTTCATTCACTTAAACTCCAATGTAGCACAACGTTCATACTATACTATCACGTCGGTACTACAATGGACTATCCAAAGTTGTGTAGGTATATAGGAAGGTAACTCACCGCGAGCATTCGCTTCAGTGACGCAAACATTCGGTGCGCGAGCTTTTGTTACGTGACTAATATTTATTCGTGAAACGAACAGTTTGGTATGTCCAGTAGTCTTTTAGTTCTTCGACAGTTTTCAATTGTTTCCTTTATCAAGTCATGATACGTAAATACCTTTTGAAGCTACGGCGCTAAGAAGACTATTGCATAGAAAACTATATTTAATTATTTTATAACAAAGATCAAACGAATAGACAATAATAGCCCTTCAGGTGACAAACATATTCTGGATGTGAATTTAAACAGAAAAACAAATTCTTAGGCGCCATCTCCACGGGCGAGAGAATCGCGGCGATAGTCTCGTCGTGCCATCTAATTCTCGCCGCGATGATATCGCCGTGTAGAGACACGTTCTAAGAGACTGTATAGAAATCCGTGGCACGACGATAATATCGCCGCGATTCTCTCGCTCGTGAAGACGGCCCATTATTACCACTGTAACCGGTGAATACAAAAATTGTTAACAAAAGCTCGCCCAACGATGTTGATGAAACGCAAAGCAAATTCGAAGCGAATGCTTTCGGTGAGTATCTTTCATTAACGGTCTAATGTTTGAAATAAATAAACGAATGTCTTCCTATGTTTTGTTAACGTGAAAACTGGTTTAGACACACTGTAGGCTGTTTCTGAACAGTGAACAAAACTGAACCGTCACGCTTTGGTCGGTGATACTGAATAGCGTACTCAGCTCCACTCGCTCGGTGACCCTGAGTCGCGTATACTTGGCGCTGAATCGCGTGTACTCGGCACCAGTCGTAAGATTTCATTTCTACCGTAGTCATAAGCACACACCCTCGTTTTTATTAATGAAACTGATAGCATCGGAGAAATGATATCGTGTCTTCAACTAATAAACCTCGTAGCCCTCGTACCCTTGAAATAGCCAAATCAGGTCAAGTCTATTAGCCTAATAAAGTAAGAAATATAGTCTAAGACCATGCCATCACTTGTTTATCGACACATAAAATGAGGTATCATTTTGATACCCGAATTTTAGTGTAGTAGGTATACTACACTAATTTGGGGGTAGTAAAAATCCTTTTGTTACATCTACCCCCTCGGTAAATCATAAACCAAGTAATATTGAAGATACTTTTACAGTGGTTTTGTATTTTATTCGTTTCTGTACCAAAAATATCGCGCCTTACTAACGTCCTTGTAGACTTTTGCTACGGAAGAAAATATCATTGTTGTTTACTAGGGATTTTTAATGCATACAAGCCCTGTGCCCGAAGATATTCCCATCGGCGAAAAATTATGAACTTCTATACAAACTTTAATTCCCAGGGAGTGAACTTACCAAAATTCTTCCATAGTGCTCATAGCATAATCAGCCCATAACGTTCCCACTGCTGGGACACAGGCCTACTCTCTGTGAGTGAGAGTGGGCCATAATCCACCATGCGGGCCCAGTGCGGCTTGGTAGATGTCGTATGTCTTCGAATTTTTTGGTTCTAGGACATGCCGGTTTCCTCACGATGTTTTCCTTCACCGTTTCGAGAGCAGTGGTGACGAAATAAGTTACACAAAGTAAAGCGCCTGCCTGGGTTTGAACCCACGATTTACAGCTCGTAAGTCGGGGTCACTACCACTGGGCCACCCCTGCTCACAACCATAGTGCTCACTTTAACAATATAAGAAACTCTTGGGCAAAATTTCGTGCTTTTAGACCCAGCGGTTCAGGCGGATCACACACTACAACGCGCCACACGACGAGGCGCGGGAAACGGAGCCAGATTACCCCCGCGCTCCGTCGCGTAGCGTGTAGTGTGTGATCCGCCTTATGCTGTGCGTTGTCTGTCAGTGAATGAATGAAGGATCATTCCTATGTAATTTAATATTTTTTTAAGTGTACCTATCTACTTAACAGTAGGGCACATAATTGCCCTTAAATTCCTGGAAACTGATCAAATATCTATAATGTTATTTCAATATCATAATGGTTCCAACATTCATCGTAATTGGAGGATTTCTAAGTAAGAACTTGTTTGATGTTTTAGAGAATTCCAGGATTTTCCACACAGTCTCCTTAGCGCAAGATGAAACACGTGCAGTGTGGTTAACGTATTTCTAGACAATGGGTCCATTAAACTAAGGAAGGTAGGTAGAACTTGTGCGTTTTGCGTACAACAATGTTTTAATGTCGACTTCTAAAACTTAAACCAAATAAATTCATATACAAACACGGTGCTTGTTTGATGGTTTGTCTATAGGTAAAGTTAGGAATAAATTGTTAAACTCAAACTCAACTCATTTATTTCAATTAAACCATTTACAGGCACTTTTGAATTGTCAAAATTAAATAGTCGGTCAGTTAGTCAGAAAGTTGAATCTAGTTGCCCATTCCAAAACGTATATCTCTATGGAGAAGAACGGGCAAGAAACTCCAAGGACACTTTTTTGAATCAAGATCTTATTACAAAATCCTGGGTACATTATTCTTATTGCTTCTATATGTGAGAATAATGTAAAAAAAAAACAAATAAAGAAACAATATAAAATATGTATTAAATTAAAAATAAGCCCTGGGCGTTAAGAGATGACCAGTCTCAACCGACGGTGCCCGTTCACGAACATGACGCGTGGATCAGCACCACCCAGCTCAACCATTTTGTAGGGAACCGAATGATCCAACACACGCGCCACCACCAGTGAGACATAAATGTCTCACTGGTGGTGGCGCGTGTCACTTAAAAGTGAGCATGACATATTCTCAACGGCTATGCTCTTTCAAAAACAAATCGACTACCAACTTAAATTGTTAGTATATTATTTGAATATACTAACAATTTAAGTTGGTAGTCAGTCACAACAGAAAATGTCGGCGCAACATGTCTTTTTCTTCCATACTTCTCTATTAGTCGTCATCTCGACAGTCACTCCCTTTCTAACCATATCATCATTCACACATTCCATCCATCGTTTCTTTGGTTTTCCCCTACTCTTATAGCCAACGACATTCATACTAAAAACACTACACACACATACACTATACATATAATAAATATTAGGGGTTAAAGTATGAAATTGCCGATTTGTACTGAAAAATTGAAATTCGTTTTTTTTTTAATTTAACATATTTATTTAATCAGAATAATTACCATTATTATCTATAAATTGCTGCCATCTAATAGGAAGGTCATTTATGCCTTTGCGATAGAACTCTCGAGATCTAGATTCGACAAACTGTGTGAAAGCATTTTGTACTGCCTCCTGAGAAGAAAACTTTTTATCACGTAGAAAATTGTCCAAATCACAGAAAAATGGTAGTCCGTTGGAGCAAGGTTTGGCGGATACGAAGGGTGACGAATGGTTTCTAATTGCAGTTCCTGTAGAGTTAAAACAGTTTTTCGTGCTGTGTAAGGTCTCGCGTTATCATGTAGCAATAATGGTGAAGATCGATTCATGAGTCGAGGCTGTTTCACTGCTAGTTTTGCTATCATTGTTCGGAGTTCGGCATAGTAGACATCTGCCGTTATTGCTTGACCAGATCGGAGAAAGCTATAGTGAATAACACCATGCTGAGACCACCAAACAGTTACCATTACCTTTTTATTGGTAAGCTTTGCTTTAGGACACTGTTGCGGCGTTTGACCTGGGGTCAGCCATTGCATTTTTCGCTTACGGTTATCGTAAAGAATCCACTTTTCATCACATGTCACAATTCGATCCAATATTCCTTCATTTCTGTATCGATTCAACAAGGCAACACAAGTTTCAACACGCATTTCTTTCTGCAGATCAGTCAAATCATGAGGCACCCGTTTCTCATATTTTTTTATTTTATTGATTTGACGCAAATGAGTCAATATTATTGGTAACGTAAGGTTAAACCATGCCGCTAATTGCTGGGTAGTTTGGCTCGGATCGGCTTCCACCATCTCTTTCAATTCATTGTTATTCACCTGTGTGGGCGGTCTTCCACGTGGTTCGTTCTTCAAATCAAAGTTTCTATCACGAAAGCGTTTAAACCAAAATCGCACGGTGTGTTCATTACCAGTCCCCTCTCCAAACGCAACATTGAGCTGTTTCTGTCGCGTTCGTTCCGCGTCGGAACTCGTATTAAAAAATAACTCAAATTTTCGAAGTATCCATCTTTCTTGTCTAAGCTGAATAAAAAAAACAACTGAAAGTCGATAATCAAATGTTGCCCATTTTTCAAAAGAAGAACTTCATAGGTACCATGTGAAAAAAGTTTCACTCAAAAATCTCACACCATGAAGGTTCTATGTCAATTCGAAGTACCTCTTACAATAAAACGGCAATTTCATACTGTAACCCCTATTATAATAATAATTTGTTTGAGAAAAAGAAGTACACGGATACAGGGTGATACTTAATTTAAGTGTGCAAATAGCCTGGTACAAAATAAATGATCAATGACCCCCATGCTAGGACTTGGCACTTTCGTCAGTTGTTTTATGTCAAGATGAGGCCGATGTCTCACGAGAGATCAAAGTTATTTAAAATTAAATAATCTTCAGTTAAACTTTGTTGGTAAAATTTGTTGTGGTTTAACGCAGCCTATAAAATAGTTGAAATATCTAAGGGTGCTGCCAGTAATTCTATTTAGAAAGTTCAATTCGGAGTATTAGTTTCTTGTGAGATCTTTAGAAATGAAATTATGTTGATTATGATGGTACAGTCAAATATAAACCTTAGGGACCAGACAAAGTGACATTCTATCAGCGATAATGATGCTATCTATATTTATTTATTAAAACTTTATGCATAAGTAAAATAAATACTGTACGAAGGCGGACTATATCTATCTGTACTAATAATACAGCCGAATCTATACTAATAATAAAGCAGAAGAGTTTGTTTGTTTGTTTGAATGCGCTAATCTCTGGAACTACCAGTAGGATTAGAAAAATTATTTTTGCATTTGGTAGTCTTAATTCTTGAGGAAGGCTATATAGGCAACTTAATATCACGCTTAAAAAAAACGGTCAGAAAGAACACAGTAATAACGCGGGCAGGCGTTCGTTGCGACGGAGTGGGACGGCGAAACAAGACATTTCACGCGGATGACTAGTGTGACTAGCTTCTGCGCGCAACTTCGTGGGGCGAAGTCGCAGGCGAAAGTTTGTGAGTAAGTGCGAGTGTGTGTGTTTGTATGTTTGTTACTTCTTCACGCTCAAACGGCTGGACCAACTTTGATGAAATTTGGTATGGACGTAGCTGACACCCTAGTTTAACTCCTAGGTTCCTTTTATCCCGATATTCCCACGGTATCGAAACTTATGCGGGTGAAACCGCGGGGTGCAGCTAGTAAATCATAAAAGTATAGGATTGTCATAACCTACTGAAAAGCTTGTGTCAATACTGTTGAAAGTTATAGTTATACTGTTGAGTACATAGCCTTAATGTTAGGTCTTAATTACAATCCATTGTTGTCAGCTTAGGATGAGATAGATAAAATATTCATTACTGTCGACATATATTAATAACTAGTATTTCGATTGGGATTGTACATAATCCTGTATTACGCGTACATCATATTTCTGCTTATTATCTATCTCATACGTCTGGTCTTGACATTCGAGCATTCCGCTCATGTAGGACTGTAGGTGGGGGTATTTCTAGTTCGTTCCCTCACAAATCCCTTCGTAATTAGTATTGTATATTGATTGATAAATGATAAATAATTTTATTTCTGTAAGGGCTGATTTTACCAAAGTAGATATATTTTATCCGTGGATTAAAATTGACGTCTGACAGTTCTAGTATAGAAAAACAGTGAGAAATTCAAAATATATGCTTAGGATAAGACTTATTCTAGGCATAAAAGTTTATTGAAATTGGCCCTAAGTAGGTTTGTACAAATACTTTTACACGTCAAATTATATATCACGCGACATAACGTTGCGCCTGTTTTTCCCGCGTGATGGTAGATCAACATTTTGTCAGTTATATCGTAATACGGGGTGTGCCTATTGCCATCTTCGGATACAAATTCAGACCCTCTGCCTTCTCTCCCCGTCTTGAAGTTCTACTGGTCGCAATCATTACTCCTGAGGTTTCGACCTCCAGCACCCTAATTGCGTAACAGAGAGATATTGCTAATCTATTGCTTCACAATGTTTGAAAAATGTGTCTGCTCAGCAACATAAATAACGCAATGGGTGTTGTTGAACTGCTAGACCTGCGGGGTAAATGCGTAACACACTATCAGTAGTACGGTTAAAGATATTTATTTTCTCAAAAGAATTTCAATTCACTTATAGAGAAAACATAAATAGGTTTAGAACAATGTTATCTGCCAGTAAGCGTAGATAAAAACAAAAATGTATCTTAAAACTAACATGACAATAAAACTTCGACATAACATACATCGTTTTAGCATAATAAGTACAAAATAAATAAATCAGAAGAGGGTAGGTTACAAAATAGAAACAACATAATTTTGAGCGATGAGGGTAGGATGTAATTTAACAGTCGTTGCGTATTTATTAAGGCCTACGACACGGTGCAGAACATAAGCGATTTATTAAATTGTTTAATGTTTTTTATTTTTCGGTTAATATTTGTACATAATGATTTTATATATTTATATAGACTATCATTGTTTGTTTATTTTTGATTAATCGAAAGGCAGGGATAGATCTTTTAATATATATTTTTTGAAAGTTTTCTTGTAAATGTATGACGATTTGATTTCTTTTATCTCTTTAGGTAGTTTGTTATAGAAATTGGCCCCTTCATACATAATATTCCTTTTTCCATATTTAGTCCTAGGCTGGATTAAGCAGATGTCATTAGCTTATTGTCTTGTTAAAATTTTATAAGTTTGTGCCCTTTTTGTAAATATTATCTGAGAATGTATATCTTTAGTTAGAATTTTCCTTACGAGTATGCATGTGTTCTACTTATATATTTGAAGGAGATTCATAAGTTGTGTTTCTTTGTAGACTTTTTCAGTAGGAGTTAAATAGTTATACCTAAATAGTGTTTTGATTATTCTATTTTGGGCAATTTGGAGTATTTTTAGGTTTGATTTGGCAGCAGTTCCCCAGACCTCAATCAAGTAGTCCAAATGCGATTTAACCATGGAGTTATATATAGTATAACGCACATGTCCAGGAAAACATCGCACTATACCACGGAGCGCACCTGATAGTGATGTTAGCTTGTTTTTGATACTCTCTATATGTGGTTTCCACGTTAATTGATCATCAAGTATAAGACCAAGATATTTTCCTCTCTTTAGTATTTGACCATCAATATGTAAGTTACTGTGCTGTCCAATCTTTTTGTTTTTTGCTGCGAATATAATTGGTTTTAGATATATTTATTGTCAGTAAGTTTGGTTTAAGCCAAGTGTGTAAGAGGTTTGGATCATGTTGAGCTTGTTCTATAATTAAGCATACTGAGGTACCTGAGTAAAATAAACTCGTTTCGTCAGCGTACAGTGCTATAGTGCCCCCCTTAGACCGATTTCATGGATGTTATTTATGTAGATCAGAAATAATAATAGCCCGAGGATCGAGCCCTGGGGGACTCCGTAGATGATTTGTCCAGGTCCACTTTGGACTTCAACGATTTTCACAATTTGATATTTGTTACTAAGGTATGATTTTAACATTTTAAAAGCGGATCCTGAGATACCTAGATGATTTAGTTTTAACAAAAGTATATCGTGACTAACAGTATCAAAAGCTTTTTTTAAATCTACAAACACACACTCCTAGTGTTATTTTCTTATTATCAATATTGGATTTGATTTTTGTCACTAAATCGGTTGCAGCTGTAACCGTGTTGGCTTTGGCCGAAACCCATATTGTTTTTCATATAAGAACTGTTTTGATTTTAGAAATGTACTAAGTCGGTTGTGTAATATTTTTTCAAACACCTTTGATAATATTGGTAATACAGATATCGGTCGGTAATTACCTGGATCTGATTTGTTTCCCGACTTATATATGGGGCTGACTTTTGCAACTTCCAGGGATTCTAGAAAATTTCTTTCTGTTCGACACCTATTAATACAAAGAGTTAAGTTTTCCACTATTTGATCTTTAATACATTTTATCATTTTTGTACTTATTCCATCGATACAGGCGCTTGTATTTGCATCTAAATTTTCAATTATTTTAAGTACCTCTGCAATAGTTGCAGGTTCAAATTGTATTAGATTAGCCATACTGACTATTATGCTAGCGGGTAAAGCGTGTAAAGCTTGATTATTATGATATGATTTTGGAATTTTACTAGCGAGCTCTGCACCTATATTTGAGAAAAATAAGTTAAAACACTCACAGATTTCCTTTGTATCAGTAATTTGGCCTGTCGGCGTGTCTAATTTTACAAGAGTGGAGTTATGTTTTGTTTTATTGCTAGCTAGACTATTAAAAAGTTGCCACATTTTAAGAGGATTTTTTTCACAATCTTTGAAGGCTTTGTAATAATATAGATTCTTTGTTGATTGGATGTCTTTATACACATTATTCTTCTGCTGTAGGAACTTGTCTTCTATCTCTTTGTCTTCAGGCGAGGAATGTTTCAATTTATGCCACAGAATATTTATTTTGTTTATGGATGTTATAAGGTGATTGTTGATCCATTCTTGTTTTGGCCTGTTTAGTATTTTGGTCTTTGTGGTTTTATTTTTAGAAACAGCATCCAATAGGTATTTTTCTAACGTTGTGTAATCATTGTGCATGTCAGAAAAAGTATGATCTTTTATAGTTTTACATAGATTATCATAATTAATAGCTTCCTATATTACTTTTTTGGGTCTTTCCAGTGTGATTCTGTTTACCTCGAAGTAAATTTGTTTGTGATCTGCCGTGGCGCTTTCCACTAGAGCCATATGAAAAGTATTATCTTTTAGAGTTGTACATACATGATCTAATATTGTCTTAGTAGTTTTAGTAATGCGGGTGCAGTACGTTTTATCAATTTTATTTAGTAATCTAAGCCCGTTTTCTTTTAGCACTGTCTTATATTCTTTGATAGATTTTTCTTTACCTAGTAGATTCAAGTTAAAATCTCCAAAAATGATCATTCTTTTCCTTTTGATTAAGTGATTAGTATATGTTTCAAGAAACTTTTGTACGTTTGCTGCAGGCTGTTTATAGACCACTCCAATATCTAAAGAAAGTTTGTCTAGGTGTATCCATAAAAAGTGATTGTTATCTATCTGAATTAATGGAGGACCATTAATTCATGTTTTGGTTCGTTATGCACATAATATTGACACTCCACCGCCCCTTGAAGACGTTCTATAGTTGTAATAATGTGTATACTTTGGTAATTTTTGCCTCTAGGTTTCATCTTCATCCTTTATCCAGGTTTCGACCAGTAATATTACATGTATAGTGCATTTAAACGTTTGTATGATACACTGTATTTCATCAAGTTTCCCTGGCGCAACAATACTACGAACATTTGCGTAAAGGAAGCTCATTGATTTAGTTTTAGTTGTGATATTTGCATAGTTATTTGTTAGTTCGTATGTAATTGAGTTTCGCTTTGTTACAAGTTTTCCTAAGTCACTTAGTTTTTTGACTGTTCTTTAACTATCTTTTGGTGTTCCTTTTGAAAATTTTATTATTAAATCCTTTTCTCTGTTATCTTTCCTCTGTTGTAATTCGTCTCTAAGGATTTTCATGAACTTTTGTTGTTGAGGAGTCTGATCAGACTAAATTTGCACACCATCCACTTTCAGGTTAACCTTATTTCACAGTATAGTTTTCGCAATTTCCTTGGATGAAAAAGATAATTTAAGTGGTCGTTTTTTCTTGCCATCATATTTTCCGACTCGTAACACTTTTACTGCTCCAGGACAATCCGGGTATACATATAGTGTTTATAATTCTTGCTGCTTCATTCCTTTCTGTTTCACGTCTCTCTTCGCTGTTACTTATATGTCTCTCAGGAACACCTACAATAATAATGTTCTTACTACGTTTAGCTCGGTCTTGAAGTTCCTGAAAGAGATCTTCATAACTAGTCTGTTGTGTTGCCTGTGTATGTGCTGGTGCTGAAGAAACAGATTTAAACTGCTGGTCGTCAATTCGGAGGGATATTATTTTTTCTTCGTTTTCTTTAACGGTGTCCATTAATGTATTATTTTGCGTTTTAAGACTTTTATTTTCTGCTATCAGCTCTTCGTTTGTAATCTTCATGTCTTGTAATGTGTCGTTAATGGAAGAAATATTATCACATATTGTTTTTATATTTTGGTTCTGCTTTGTACAAGAATCCTGTAGTATTCCAACAATCTCTTTCATTTCATTTTTAAATTCAGTGAACTGATTTTTAAAGTCGCTGTCAGGCGATTTTCTCTTCCTGTAAGACATATTTTATGAGTATATCTCGTTCATTTTTGACAAATCAGGCTGAGAAGTACTGGTTTCTCCCGAAAATGTTGTTTTCGTCGTAGTAGAAGTTTTAGTTGGCGAGCGGAAAGGCTTCATGTTGTTGTTAATAGTAATGTTGAAAAAACATGTGTCAACAAACAATAACTCCGCTTATCGCTCCGCGTATGCACTGCGTGCACCTTTATAATAACACCACCGCACTCTTTCGCACTTATGTGTCGGTGATTTGCTAATTACGTACACTTTTTGAGCACTTTGAAAAATCGACTGTCGTTATATGGTAATTAAGTTCTAACTTGAACGATCTTATATTTATTAATTAAAGCAAACCAGTAGGCACGTCCACTCACTACGCTTGCCGGCAGAAATATTTTGCCAGTAGTAATGGGTATATTACTGTAAAGTTTCATCAAAGTCCGTTCAGTAGTTTTTGCGTGAAAGTGTAACAAACATCCATCCATCCATCCATTTTAAATAATCCCACGGGAACGTACTACCGGGACTAAAAGTAGACTCATGTCCTTGCCCAGGTTGCCATCTATCTCTTTGCCAAACTTTATCGAAAGAAGTTCAGTGGTTTAGGCGTGAAAAGATAACATGAAGACGAAAGTTACTTTTGAATTCATAATACCAGCAGCGCCCCGCGGTTTCACCCGCATAAGTTGCGATCCCGTGGAAATATCAGGATAAACAGAATCCTATGTGTTAATCCTGGTTATAAACTATCAGTGCGCCAAATTTCATTCGAATCCGTTTAGTAATTTTTGCATGAAAGAGTAACATCCATCCATCCATCCATACAAACTTTCACGTTTATAATATTAGTAGGAAGTAGGACATATGTAAGTAGGATAGTAGGACTTAAGTTTATTTTCAGTACCTATCAGTTACTTACCTCAGAAAAAAAAAGTTTATTCTGTTTATATCAATGTACTAATAAAAAGCTGAAGAGTTTGTTTGTTTGAACGCGCTAATCTCTGGAGCTACCTATCGGCCGATTTAAAAAAATCTTTTTGCATTTGGTAGCCCAATTCTTGAGGAAGGCCATAGGCTATTAACGTCACACGATGGCCCATTGGGGCCGAGCATACAGAAAAACAAAATTAGATAGAACGCTAAGTGAAAAGGAAGTGATATCGCGGGCTGGTGATGGGATGCGACGATATACCATGTGACTGTTCCTAAATTACCCTAGGCTGATAAAATTTTCGTTTTTCCTAATTATGTGAAATATCACAGTTAAGATCGGCTCTCCCTGCGTATATCGATGAATTTAGTTTTGTATTTTATAATTATTTTCGTGTTATCTATCCCTTATGTTGCACCTGCCATGTTTTCTCTCTGCATCAACCTGAGGTCCACCTCTGAACGGTTTTTTTTTATTTGTGCAAAAAGTTTTAATAAATAAAAAAGACTTTTATATGGGGTGGTTTTTCCCGATGGATGGAAAAATTGCGTTTTTCTTCATAAGTCTATAAGATTTTTCCTCAAACATACATAATGTGGAGGAATACGTGATATACCGATATATATATAAAATATCCTAATGCAGTCCCGTAAGATGTCAATAACACAAGCACTCTTGAACACCCCCTTTAGGGAAACCGTAGGGAAATGCTGTTTATAGACGAAGGCTGAATTTTATTTATAAAACTGTAAGTAATGTATATTTATATATATAATGTGTGTAACACACTACCAATGGTTGTGTAGAAATAAAAACTTAATTGCGTTTCTCTGTGAAAGAAATGTTTTATTATAATAACCATAAAATACACGACACTGTAGTTTCATCACAGTAATTATTATAAATGTTACAAACCTGTGAAAGAAACAACACTTAAAGCTATTTATTCCTACTTTTATTAAAAACGAAACAATTATATCACCACGTGTTCTTAGAAAGAAACTAGTATTGACAGGCTGACAGCCATGATGACACTTGACACTAATGACATCTAAGCGTGCGTTCAGAATAGTACACGAACTAAATTACGCGATATAACTAAATGAAGAATCATACATGAGCTTCATTTACATATATATTTACATATATACTTTATTGTGCACCATAAAAATATATTAAAAATACATATAATATACGTGTTATGCATGTCTGTGTATTTTGTTTTTTAACTTGGGGTGCCAGTGGAGATAGTCAGTGAAATGTTTATTTATTTATTAATAGGTCAGCCTACAATTGTTCACACATTCATTTCTTCATTTCTTTTCATTTAGAAACACAGGATATACATTTATAAGTGCAACAAATACTTACAGGGTAACATCACATGCACTATATATTTAGATTTTACATTTTTATTACTGCAATTAATAATGATGATAAAAATAATGCAAAAACCAAGTATCAATCTAGCAATTTAAAACACACATCAAGAATCGAATTTTAATTTAAATAAAAAAAATATTATACAAATATGCAATTTAAAAACAATAATGTCATAGTATTAACCTATCGCCGTTATGTTAATAGTAACATTGGAAATACAGTTATTATTGATTTTATTCCCATTGGAATTGGCAGGCGCCAATTTCAATTGCTATTCGCTTGAGTTTTGTGTCGCTTGAAGTTTGACACACATGTTGAAGAAAACTTTTAACGTAGGAACATAGATAATAGATGTGAAAAGAATTCTGGTCGATGTTATACATCTTTTTGAGGCTAACTGTACCAACTCGGACGAATGAGATGGTGAGATAACTTTTCACAGTTTTTGGACAGTATGCTCGTTCAAATTGTAGAAGAGTTAGAATATAATCGCATATCACATTATTTTCTATAGCTTCTGTTAATACATTACTTGTTATCCGCCATGTTATCAGTTCCGAGTATCAATGGAATCCCGATCACGTGATTTCTAGAGCCTCTTTCGAGATTCAATGTCTTTGGAACACAGTATCGTTCGACATATAGTGCAGTTGATTATTTATTATTACATAAATAAACGTAGATTTTTTCTTCTCGAGCTTCGATACATATGTTTTTAAAAATTTATAATATATATTTATAATACACAGGGTGGCAGAGACATGATTTTGAACCGAAAAAATTAGGATTATTAAAAAAAAATTGCTGTTCCATACATTTTGATCGCGTAGATATTGCAAAATTTCTACGCTGGGGGTCTTTTTTTTTTTTTTTTTGTGGATGGGAAATCATCAAATGACTCCTCCCGCTCTCGGGCACGGGCCTGGTCCTGATCGGACGGAGAGCTACCCATTGCTCTCAGACCGCAGGCCCGCGCCTACGGTGGCCGGGAATCGTCACGCGGCTCCCGACGCCCGGAGCGTCTCCCTCGGCGGCTGAGGCGTGAGGATCTCTCCCTCGCCCATCCCGCCACCTCCTTCGCTAGCATGACTGCTTCGCAGAAGGAGGTGACCGCCTTCCATTCCACCATGAGACCGCGCCGGAGGTCCGTCCGCTCCGCAGCGATTTGCCGCGGGTGCAGAGTTTCCCCCTGACGTAGTGCCTCCGCGCGCCAGTCATACAGGCGCGCGAGGACTATCGCCTCCAGATCCCATGGTGGCAGTCCGGCAAGGAGGCTTGCTGCCTCGCGCGAGATCGTGCGGTACCCCCGGATTAGCCTTACGGCTACCACCTTTTGGGGCGCGTTCAGGTAGTGTGCGGCTAGAAGCCGCAGTGAACGCGCCCATACCGGGGCCCCATATAGGGCCATGGACCGCACGACCCCCGCGTAAAGCCTCCGGCAAGAGGCGTTTGGCCCCGTCAAGTTGGGCAGGAGCCGCTTTAAGGCGGCCCCGGTCCGTTCCAGTTTGGGGGCCAAACGTCGGAAATGCTCGACGAAGTTCCACCGGCTATCGAGGACGAGACACGCTGGGGGTCTAGTACTGAATTCATGGTTGGAATTTGCGCGTCGATGACCCTGGTAGGTATCCTTCCTAAGTAGGTATATTTGGCATTATAATTAAGTTTAAGTTTTTTTTAGTTAACACAACCCATTATTTCAAAAAGGAGGTGAAAATTCGTCTTCGAGACCTCGCGTGATTGCCGAGCGAGGCCTCGGATGGCCAATCTCGGCAGCATATAGCACGCGAGATATCGAGTTGCCAATCAAG
Source organism: Apamea epomidion (assembly GCA_947507525.1). NCBI lineage: Eukaryota > Metazoa > Arthropoda > Insecta > Lepidoptera > Noctuidae > Apamea > Apamea epomidion. Next base: position 8,893,134 of record OX382242.1, on the reverse strand, counting down.
ACTCGAGATTGAATTCCCTAGTTCCCAGTATAAATGCGCTTATTTCAGAAAATTTACTCGTATCATACTACCAATTGCACGGGTAGCTTTAGCATGCGCACCAAATCATGAGGGGCGGCTTTCGTTTTCGGCTTGCATTTAATTTAAGATAAGTAGAGATATAGCAGGGCTAATTAATGGTAACTGAGTTGTGGAGGCCAGATGGCAGTCGCTTCATGTAAAATACTGGCGGCATCCAGTTAGACAGGAAGCTGACAGCATAGTTGGGAAAATGCTAGGCAGATGATTCCTATTTTGCGTTCTTCAAAATATTAAGTATTAAACACTCTAATGTAATGATTACGCCTCTTTTTGTAAACCTCAAATAATTCCTATTAATATTTTGGGGCCCTAAAAATACTAAACAGGCAAGTAACTCAATCAACAATCAACTCAGCCTATCGCAGTATACAGCTGGACATAGGCGGACTCAAAGAAGGTGGCTGGGACGGATTGGGTGCGGAAGGCGGAGGACAGGGTGTGGTGGCACAGCCTGAGAGAGGCCAAGTAACTGCGACTTAAATAAAAAAAAACAAATAGAAACAGTAGAACCATACGAGTGTATACTTACTATATATACATATAGCAGCGTATATATCAATAAAAATGTTGACTTTAAGATCATTATCCGGCTCCGCAAAGAGTTGGAACTCTGCCAGTAGGAAGCACCACAAAATTAATATTTGCTTGTGTTGTTTCATTATGATATGTCTTTCATACAGCTGGAGATTAATATTTGCGAACTTAAAGTGAACTTTTACCATTTATAGCGTGATGGTATTGTGGTGGACATCCACATCACATTATCACGATAATACTGTTACTGTTAGCTTGCATTATCCCACTGCTGGGCAAAGGCCTCTCCCCGGGTTAATGTGGACCACTGGTCATTTGGTTTCTCCAGCTCATCCCGCCATCTTCTACGGGGTCTGCCGCGTTGTCGTCTGGCTGTTTCAAGGCTCAACGTATTGGTTATTTTGGCGATAACGATAACTTATGGAAGTAAAATGTATGGAAATACATATATCAAGACGTTTTTAAAATTCCGTCCACAATAACTTTATACAAGGTGTCGTTTTGCATCCTCGTCAAATTCAAGAAGGTAACTATGCTATTTATTCTCGACACGAATCAATAATAAAATAAGTAGGTATTTTTTTTTTCTAATTTTCGGAAATCGGCATGTGTAGGACACGCATTTTAAAACGCGGCCTGTGTGAGACCGCACTGTATCTGCCCTTTTACACACACACATAAAAACGCGGCCGCTTATACGATACCTTAACGCGATTCTGTTCTTTGAAAGTGGTGTATTCTGAAATACTGTCAAACTTAAACAACTAAAAAAACAAGTATGTATTCATTATTTACCAGGGATCGTAATTTTATTTGATTATTTATGTCTTTCATAACAGCCTCCTGAATAATTTTGACGAGGATGCAAAACAACAGCTTGTATAACGTGCACGTATTTCCGTAAATAATATGAACGTGGATGCCCACGATATTATTGCACAAGTATAATCAGCCTATAAAGTTCCCACTGCTGCGAAACAACACCACGCGTAATTTCGTAATCCACCATGCGGGCAGGCCTCCTCTCGGTGAAAGGGAGTGGGCCATAATCCACCACGCGGGCCTAGTGCGGGTTGGTAGATGTCAATGTCTTCAAATTTTTGGTTCTAGGAGACGCCGGTTTCCTCCCGATGATTTTCTTCATCGTTTCGACAGCAGTGGTGATGTAATTATTTACACATAGTAAAGCGGCAGCATGCGTTCGAACTTCGAACCCACGACCTATGTAAGTGTAAGTCGACCCGTTACTACTCTGGGCCACAACTGAATTAATTAATTTTTGTTCTAATACAAGCTAATATCAGGATTTTTGCAATAATAAATACCACGCGTTTAATGAATAAACCCGCCGAAAAAATATGTTTGATCTTGGTTATTTTTGAAAGTGTGATGACAGAAAGCTTGAAGTGTTGTTCTTGTCAAAAAATGACCCACGAACATTTTGGGGAAATAAGACGTCTTATCACTTGTCACCCTTTTAACTTTAACTTTTACATTTTACATGATGGTGCAACAACAGATAGTTAGATTCTATGGTCATACTTATTGTTACTGTTAAAGTTAACTTTGACGTAACTATAACGGAGCTTTTGACGCAACCCACCCTAAAAGTGATATCCTATACCAGTAACGGGGTTAGAAAGACAAATGACTGCTAATGAGTTTGGTAAAGTGATGCAAAGCTGATCAGTCTTAGTTAGGGTTTTTAAATGAGGGTTAAGATTATCAGAGACTTTGTCTATACAAATTAGAGTAGTCTTATGACTCTGTAGCAACGAAGTTAGAATCGCTTCAATTTAACGGTTCCAAAAGTTGGACTAGTTTCAACTGAGTTTGTTATACTCTGCTACTGATCTTAGTATCGACCTTACTTACATAGGTTAGGTGTGGTATTATTTTCTGTCGTCACACAGAACATAGCAGTGTTAATCAATCTCAGATAATTTACATTCCATCGTCACTTACTCAGAAGGTGTAATAAGATAAACCTTTCGAATACTTAACGGTTTTAATCAACAAAATAGAAGATACGTAATTTGATAAAATAAGTTATGACATAAGTGACATTACAATACAAAGTTGCCATATGCACCACATCACTAAGGAGTTTAGTTGGTATTACTACAGAAGGCCAATTCCTATAATTAAAAACGTTCAAAATCTCGTCGCAATCTCATCTCAGTGACAATCAATGTCAAAAACTTGTCAAAAATGTAGGGAAATTACAGGTATTTTTGACAGATTGAGATCAGACTGTGAAAGTATTCCCGTAATTTTAAGAACGTCACGGCACGTCGAAATTGTAAGAACTCAAATACCAACTTAGAATACATGTCACTGAAATAGTTTAATGACATGTATTCTAAGATTCTAAGTTGTTTTTTGAGTGACCATTTGTAACAAAAAAGGTCCTTATAAGTTTCTGGTTGTAATGAAATTTAAACGTTGTTAAGTATGACATTCAGTTTGTTGTTCCGTAACTTGAAAAATATCTCATATATTATCTGTACCTATATTATAAATATCTAGTACCGGGTATATTTAACTTAAGGATTTGAGATAATTTTCACCGCCTTTCATTATTTTTCATTCCATTTGACGCTTGTAATCTCATAAAAAATGATTATTAGGACGCAAACCTCCGTCCTCGCCAGCTGTAAGCAAATCCGTAATAACTATCCCTCGGGCGGTTGTTACGATAAAATATGACAATGTTTGAGAAAAATAATTTACTTTAATCCCAGCGGAAATAAAAATTGCTCTAACGCGAAGATTTATCTTGTTTCAGGTTTCAAACGGAACGAATACAAAAAGGCAGACTATGAACGATGAGTTGTAAGTTCTGAAAGTACTATAAAGATCACGGAATCTATTAAGATGTCTAACAAATCGCACACGCTTTTGGAGATATTCCAAGAGATTTTAGCTGCATCTGGGAATGCGTCGGATAGCGGTATTAATGAGACGCAGATCGTGTCTGTGCTGCGGGAGCAGGCGAGCAGGGGAGGGAGGGGTGACGAGATGGAGTCCCTGCTGGTGAGGATGATGAAGGATGCCAAGAACAGGCTCAACCTGACCCTCAAGCCGGACACGTGCGGATACTGCGAGGGCGACTTCAGGGACATCATTATGGCATACAACGGAATCCATGGCTATGTTAGTTTACTGGTATGTATGTTTTACTTTTATTCTTATTTATGGCCCGTTCCTCTCACAGAGAGGAGGCGGTGTCCCAGCAGTGGGAACGTTGTAGGCAGATTATGCTATGCCATTTATTTTCAGAAATTATATTCGGTTTTACTGGGTTGAATTCTACAAAGGATTTTATTTTAGGCCTGTTATTCTATACATAATCGTACATACAAACAAATAAATAAAATTGAAATGTCTGTTTGTTGTTTTGCTTTTAACTAAATGCATATGAAAGTATCATACAGTTCTTTTGTTCCGGCTAAACTGGGAAATGGCTGGACGGATTTTTGATAAAATTTGGTATGGAGATACATTAAACCCAGGGGAATGTTTGGGCTTTTTATCGACATAATAAAGTCCAAAGTCATAAATAAAAAAAAGTAAAAATAAAGTCCTCCAGACCGTATGTATGTCGGCCATGGCGGTCAATCTCAGCGGAGACCAGCCTTCGGCGCGGGAGAAATTGTAATGCATAAGTGTGTGCAGACTCAAGTGCACTCCCTCTTCCCTCACTCTCATAGTCCGTTGGGACGGAAATCCGACACGGCCGGAGAGAGATCATATGCAGGACCAATAGCTGAATGTGCTTTCCGAGGAAGAGGGGTATCACACCGCCAACTTCCAAACTCTGATCTCGATACCACACGGGTGACGCCGCGAGCGGAACCTAGTATATATTATATTATAAAAAAAGACGTGTAGCAACCCATACAAAATTCGGTTAGGGTTACTGGTGCCGTAATATGGGTACCTAAGGAGTTCTTTAAACTTTTCCTCAACACTCTTTTGCTGTTACACAACATCTGTTTAGCTCTAAAGGTCCTGTGAAGGAGTTTTTGCAATTTCTTTCTTATCTATAAAAAGAAAATTTAACACAGGGATGAAAGTATGTTTCTTATTATTATAAAACAGTTGTTTCAGCTGTTTTGTTTTTACATCTTTATAATGTTAAGTTATAAGTAGCTCTGTGGTAAAAGTTTATGTTTATTATTTTACTTTAAAAGGGTCCGTGGGCGAAATAAGCCTATTTATATTTAGACAACCTAATTGTGACAATGCTAAAAATAATTGAAATATATGTTTTTTTTTAACTTTTGCCAAATAATAGAAAGTAACACATTTGTAACTGGAATTTTCTCAAAAACTAGGGGCTTTATTTAAAAAAAAAACTGTTTAAAAAAATATTTCTATTGTTCAATGACTTTCAACAATAGAAATTTATATCTTTTATATTGTATTTAGTAGTTTCTTGTAAAAAGATGATCAAACTCAATCGAACGCGATTTTTCGAAAAAATGTAGTCAATATTGGTGATCTGCCATTATTTTATAATGTTGAAATGCTTCTGCCCGCAACTCCATCCGCGTGAACGACATCTATATTATAAAATATCCTATAGTACTCGGCAAAAGCTTTCGATCCGTGGTGGTGGAAGAGTTTTTTAAATCTTTAATTTAGAAATGGTAATGCCAGATCCTGCCCCAGCAATTTACAGAAAATGTAAATTAAAGAAAATAATTGTAATGAATATAAAACCTTTTCATACTAAATTGTTTTTCTTTAGAACTTGCGGATTACAAATAAATGATAAAAGGAATTCAATCCCTAAAATTCCTTTTTGCCATTTCCTGTTTTCAAGCGACCATCTGCGTTGCGACGTGTTACGCATGATACACAACAAATAAAAAGTTTAAAATACCTGTAAAACAAAAACTCATATTACGTACTTAAATGATTATTAATTATTATCATAATTATGATAATGCGTAACGTATATTGTCGCTCTAGATGTGACACCTCGTATCAATTTTCTTGCACCTCAATTTATCTATTTTCTTGCTGACTGTACCTAATGTTTTCCTGTACCTTACACCCGTCCGAATATCCACCCTGTATTTTATAAAAGTGTAGTTTAATCAAAATTGCCGGGTTCGATTTTCATGCCACTTTGCACAAGGGTAAAGATGAGATAGACACAAATATCCAAACCGTATCGCTATTGGTCCATATACCACTTTTGCCCAATCTTCTTTGTACTAACCACTAAGCCTTAAAAGCCTAAAGAATAAGAACTCTACTTTTAGGAACACAAAAAATTTGTTCAAATCCTTTTTTGTCTTTCTCACAAACAGTGAACAAAAATGTCAAAAATGAGTTGATTTCGTGCACGGCACGGCTCAAAGATAAGAGTTCATACACAAAATGTCATGACATCTAGATTCCTTGGTGTAAAAACATAAGCATCAATTTATTTCAAGAGGAGCTTATCTCAAAGATAAAAGTTGAGATAACAAAAACAAAGACTTACGAAAAGGTAAAAGCTGAAATACAATTGTTATTGTTTGTCAACAATCTTTTTACCATATTCACTTGCTTTTCCAACTCAGTTTGGCCCTATTTTTTGCGCCCCTATTGACTTTCAATCGGTTCCCTATCCATTTGCATAACATTTTAAGACCTAATATAACTTGGCATACTTTTGTTTCACCTAATTATATTCTCGCATAACATTATTTACGCATAACAGCTTACGCATAATGTTTTAAGCATAATTTCTCTAATCATAATTATGATTAAGCATAACAATCTAAAGCATAAATTAATTTACGCATAATGATATTAAAACATATTTTTTATAGGCATAACAGCTAAGCAGAATAATTAACTCCTAAAATGTTAGACACTAATACACATTTTTATTCAATATGGCTCTAATGAAATTTGTAGGCACTTTACAACGTAGGTAGACCAAATAATTTTTTAATTTTTCTAAGTGGACGGTATCGTAAAACTATTGTGTCACTAATTGTATTATTGCAAAGTTGCAATTTAATCCTTTAAAAAAAATTCAAAATTCTGTAATGAATAAGTAAATATCAGGAAACATCATACTGTTATAACCCAAACCACAACCCACAACACCAACAATAGAGGGGATCTGGCATTCGGCGGCCGCTGCCGCGGAACGCTCGCCTTCGCGCGTTAATGGTCACTGTTCTAACCTAACCTAGCCCATATGATTCAATAACAGTAGTCAATATCAGGAAACATCATACCTAATAATTATTGTATGCCTAAATACTATTATGCTAATAGTCATTAGGTCTAGTAACAGAATGCGAATTAAATTTATGCCAAAACAAATTAGCCTTCAAGATAATTATGCCAACATAAAATGTATGCCAAAAAAAAAAAAATGGCAAAGTATTATTATGGCAAAACAAATTATACCTAAATCGTTATGCCAAAGAATATTTGGAAAAAAAATATTAAGCGAAAAGAAGGGATCCCCTTTCAATCACCATGTTACAGGCTATATTGTCCCAAAATTTCAGCCAAATTGACCGAACCGCTTTTTCCCAACATTTTGTGCGATGTTCTTTAGAAACGCCAGGGTTTAGGTACACCGTACACGTGGTCGTACTTAGTACGTTGTACAACTGAACACAAGTACACCTGACCCGGAAACTTGAGCAACGCCCACGACAAGAGATGAATTCTATTATACAAACGTAGAGCTAGCATAAATAATTCGTCTGGAATGGTGCAGTAAACTTCATCAAAGTACGTGGTTTTTCCTATTGTGAACTTTTTTCATTATTTTCTTCATTGATCTCTCTCTAAACAAACATAACCAATAATAATCTATACTAATAACTAATAATATTATAAATGCGAAAGTAACCACATGTATAATTTTTTTTTATAAAAAAATTATATATGTACCTACAGAATACACGCAGACGTGGGTAAACAATAAATCGACTATGAAATCATGCTTGTAAAATAATAATTTACCACAAAATATAGAACCTGTTAACATTATGTTATAAGTACATATTTTGAATATGAATTCTGAATCTTGCAAATATCGTGGAAATTTCAATTTATTTGATACGGAATTTTGAATTCAGAATTCGGTTTCAAATAAATTGAAATTCAAATGTAAAGATACAGTTTTTTTGAGTATTTGTGACAAAATACGGTACTTTTTACGTTTTATATTCACGAAAAAATAATTCGTGGAAAAGAGGGGATTAAAAATATACTGATGTGGATGTGGAAATGGATGTGTTGATGAAAAATGCTGTCCATTCTTAAAAAAGGCATTTAAACATGTACTACCTTCCAAATATTTACTCATGCAAATTCTCATGGTCTCATGCATACTTTGATCAGTCGAAGTATTCCCAAAATTTATGCAATATTTATTTGGGATCAATCCATTTGTCCCGCGCAATTTTGTCAAGTAGTTGGGTGTTTTTGACGAAATGAAAACATAAAAGTCAAGTCAGAAATATTGCTGTAAGTACTTACAGCAATATTTCTGACTTGGGTACGCATATATCATCTCCAGGGTTCAGATCAGATAAAAAAACAATTCCTTGTGGATGGTTTTTGAGTTATCAGTATCACTTTCTCACAGCGAACTAGAGCCGTATTATAATCAGATCTCAGATGTCAGATCAGCATAGCTATTCACAACGGTTCGATACGCTGCCGAGCCGAATCGAACATCAATCAATGTTATCAAAAGGTTCCTCACAATAACAAAACCCGAAAATGTTGTCAGTTTAAGGGGTGATTTTTCAATCGACGGATATTTTTTGTTCGTAGAGTAAAATTAACGTCTGACGGTTTTTGTTCGGAAGAATTGTTAAAAATTCAAAATTATTCCTCAGATAAAATTATCTGGCGTTGGAAAAATCAGCCCTAAGGGGCTAATAACACATATTCAGCTTTGTTCTGATTTTGTCTATAGACTATGCTATGCTATAGACAAAAGCAGAACAGAGCTGTGTGGTTAGCCCCTTGTTTTTCTGTTTCATTTTGTTACTTTTTTATATAATTTGTTTTATTTTTAAAAGTGTTTAGTTTAGTTTATGATCCTGTACGAGTCGCAATAAATACTTTTTCTTTCTTTCTTTCTTTCTTAATCAAATAAACGACCTCTCTTCCGACATCTATTTGCTCTCGGGGACAAATCAAATTAGTAATTGAAAATGTTTCATTTTCAATTCGACAACCTGTCGAATGTTTGTGAATAGCTATGAAACTACGATAAAAGATCGGATTAAAAGTTCAATCGTTTCGTTGGAAATTGTTAGAGTTGACGGTACTAGTAAGTAGATATACTTACTCAAACTTTTCCGGTATTTATTTATTTATTTCAGGCGACGTTGGCCCATACATATAAATACCTTAACCTAAACATACATACAGGGTGGCAGGGACATCGACCCGCAAACTGTAACCATGGATTCAGCACTCTTCTGTTTCATAGAAAAGTGCAATACCTACCCGGTCAAAATGTATGGAACAGCAATATATTTTTTTTAATAACCGGCGAAAAATTTCGACGCTATGGGGTCTAAACTCATGTGCTAAATCTATGGTTACAGTTTGCGCGTCGATGTCCCTGCCACCCTGTATTTTTAATATAAAATTTCACACACGTAAGTATGCTACAATTATTAGCAAGACATATTGACCCTACTGAACATAAAATGAACTGATCCATAAAATAACTCACCATGTACAGTAGTACATGGTGAGTTATTTTATGGATCAGTTATGCCAACCGTTAGGAATAACAGGAAGATAAAGTGACGGCTATGTTAATAAACCATTTTTTTAAACACTTACACTTTGTTTTAAATAAAATTTGATAAAGTGTATACAAGTACAGAGACAAGAAGCTTCATTTTGACAGAAACATGACACCTTTAGATTAGCAAACCACTTTAAAAGGCTAAAAAACTAGATAATTATATATCTAACATTATTTCTCTAACGGTTAGTACCTATAGCTGCTATATTGATCGTCGTTTAAAAACTCACCCTGTATGCAAAGAATTAACTCGCTAGACTTGCCTTTACCGTACTTAGGTCACTCGAAAAAGTGACCATTGTGAGAAGAGTGAGCTCAGACATCCTACTTTAATTTATTAATTTAATATTATAAATGTGAATGTTTGTATGGATGGATGTTTGTTACTCTTTCACGCAAAAAACTACTGAACGGATTTGGATGAAATTTGGCACACAAGGATTAACATCTATGATACTAATTATCCCGATATTCTCACGGGATCAAAACTTATGCGGGTGAAACCGCGGGGCGCAGCTAGTTATTAAATAGCGTTTCCATGACAATCAAGTTCATTGTGTCGGAGGTATCAACACGGACCAGAAATGCGACTATCTTTTGACTCGGGCGAATCTAAGGATATACATTTTTGCCCGTATGTTGAGTTCAGTGAGATCAGAAGATTGAGAGGACAGTTTAGTGACCCAGCGTCTATTGCTATTAGTTCAACGGGCCTCCATTGTTCACTCAAGTAACAACCAACCAAGGTTGTTTGCCGCACGATTTCAGATAGATGTGCTAAAATGTAATATTTTCAAAATAGGATGTAGTGTAGGGAATAAACCTTTTTGCGAGTGTTATAAATAGGTACAATGTAACATAACATCACGCCTGGTTTCCCTGAACGGTTAGGCAGAAGTGTAATTTATAGTTCACCTACATAAAAAATATTCCTAACGTAATCAGCTCATAATGTTTCCACTGCTGAGAAATAGGCCTCCTCTATTCGAAAGGGAGTGGGCTAGCAATCTACCACGCGGGCCCAGTGTGGGTTGGTAGATGTCACATATATATATATAACCAAAATTTTACTAATATAGATATTTTTCATTTGTTGTCCAACAAATTTAGGAAGGAACTAATTCAGGTCCTTTCCTCATAATTTTACGATCCTTTTCCCTTTGTACTCTAAATTTTTAATGTTAATTATCTAACTTGTAGTTTTAATATTTTTTTTTATATGAATTGTACTTCTGTCTTGTTTGTATTTACTGCGCACTGTAATATATAAGTAGTAATCTGTGGAAACGTCGTTAATTGTTCATTAACCACATGATGTAACCATACTATGTTCGTATTACCTAATGTGCAATTGTTTGTTTCCCAAATAAATAAATAAAAATAAAAAATATCTTGGAATTTTGGGAGTGGAAAAAAAACTCACTTGTAAATAATTGTTGGTGGTAAAAATAAAATACGACAAGATGTTGGACGCCAATGTAATAAGTAAATCTCTTAACGCCTACTACGTTAGTACTATTTGATAATTCATTGTACATTTTTTCTTCTCTAAGGATGTACTAACAAGTTAATGTCCCCAACGGTTAATTGCATCTGACAAGTGACAACAGCTTTTTTATTGAACTTAAACAAACCAGACCCTCGTTCAACTAATGACGGGCTCCTTAAACTCAATTAGTTGACTAATCCCCGAATTCAATGGAAGGACCTACATACAATTAGTTTAATTTTTACTGGATTTTATCTCAAAATATTTCGTAAATATTTTCTTCTTCTTTGTAAAAATTCACTGCATCGTGCTGACGTAATGTAGTGGTTTATTTTGATATTGACACTTTGTTTACGTCGCAGTCAGTCGTTTGTTTCGCATTAGCGTGGGAGTGAATATTTCTTATTCCATCAATGAAATGTGTTGCGACGATAAAAGTATTACGTTGAACAAGATAGTGTAAAAGAGTATTTTGGGAAGCAGATTTAGGTTCAGAAAAAAAAAAAATCCTGGGTCGACTTGGTCCAGTAGACAAATGTCATGGGTCAGACTCGGACCAGTAGACAAAGTCATGGGTCAGACTCGGTTCAGTAGAAAATTTTAATGGGTTAGACTCAGTCCAGTAGAAATCGAATCAAACTTAACGAGGATTTCACTCGGTCCAGTACAAAGTTACCCTGGGTTGCCTCGGCCCAGTAGAAAATTGATTAGTTCAGCAACTTGTAATGCGCAAATGGAGCGCTATTTATTTAATCGTTTAGTTAGCGGCATTTATCGCGAGAAACAACTGCAAAACAATATTCCAACAACTTTTGTCAGAACCAACTTATAGCAATTGAATAGCTCTATAATCAATCTGTGAATTATTTATTGAGTCCTGATAAAAGTCAAACAACGGTGAAACTCAATCTTGGGTTTATTTTTATACGAGAGAATTTCTGTAGATTTATGTTCCACTTATATTGCTAATATTATCTCAGGACCTATTTAATAAAACTCAGATGAATGTCTTGTTATATCTACATGACATATTTCATCTTTCTCGAGGAACGCCAATTTACAGACAACGTTCTTTTCGACTTTAAAAATATTTTCATTTTGCTGAAGATACCGGCGGTGCTTACAGCTGCAGAATCCTTAAATATTATTGACATTGTCTAGACGTTCGTGTTGTTATGAGAAATATTAAATGTATATAGGTATGTATGGGTAGGTTTGTGTAGGAAAATACTGCTTATTGGCAAATTGGAGCCGGATTTATGGAGCTGTTGGTCGTAGCGTTACACTGCTGCGCTTGCACACTATTAGTCGCCCTATCTCTAACATTGTTGGAGTAAAATAAACGTTTGATTTTTCTTTTTTAACTTTGCTACATTTTATAAGTGAAACAATTTTTTGAGTGTAGCTACGACCAGTCATAAGGGGTATCGTATTACCCAGCAACTCCGTTGTGGAGGTCAGATAGGCAGACGCTCCATGTAAAATATTGGACATTCTAGCTGCATCTGGTTAGACTGGAAACCGACCCTAACATAGTTGGGAAAAGGCTAGGCAGATGATGACCTAGTATATTTATTTTCGAATCGTTAGTATTGAAACTTTTCTTTTTGAATAAAACAGGATTAGACAACCAATGCACCTGCTATATAATCTCTTCACCACCCTTGGTTGACTGGTAGAGAATGCCTAAGGCATTAAGTCCGCCGTTATACCTTTTTTGTGTGCGAAAAGTTTAAATAAATAAATATTAGAATTTTTCGTGCAGTAGACACATAATTATTGCTCTCGACAATACTAAAATGTTGTGTCTTGAACAGGGTCAAAGTTAGATCTGGCAATACCGCAATGAGAACAAAGTCTTTACATGAACTGTATTTCATTCAACGAGCAAAAAAAGATTGGATATTGGGTGAAAACTCTTTTAGTTTTCCTTTTTTTACATTTTAATCAGTTCAAAGGAGGTAGCATAATCAACCTATAACGTTCCCACTGCTGGGACACAGGCCTGGGGGCCTAAAAAGGCCACTTTGGCAGAATTATAATAGGATAACAATATGAATCATATTAAAAATCGTAAAATGGTCACAAACTGACAATTCATAATATGATCTGTGTGCAATTCATATCACAATGAAATAACATTTAAACTGTAGAAATAAAAAATAAAAAACCAATTTGATTAATAAAAACTGTAATGAAAAATTTACCGCTAAAATTACGGTTTTTATTTTTTTCATGCGGCAATGTTTACACCAAATATGAAATGAAATTTTACGAAAATTAGAGGAATTGCTAATGATCTGCTGGGAATTCAGGAAATGAATAGCTTTTAGAGGTATTGCTTAAAGTGGCCTTTTTAGGCCCCCTGTTCTCTGTAAGGGGAGTCTTTGAATTTTTGGTTCTAGGATATTCTGGTTTCCTTACGATGTTTTAGAGCAGTGGTAATGAAATAATTTACACCAAGTAAAGTGCTTGCTTGGGTTCGAACCCACGACTTACAACTCGTAACTCCCGGCCGTTACCACTAGGCCATCACTGCTTCTCGCTCAAAAGAGATAAAGTCGAGACTTTAGGGCCGTTTTTAAGAGCACAGTACATGTAGCCAACATTTAAAATGGAGAGACAGAAAAGGTGACAAAGGGGAAATCAATTTAAATTTTTGAAAAAAATTATTGTAAATTGCTTAACCGTGTCGCTCACCCAATGTTCATTCATACCTATTCATACAAGGTAATTTAATACTTGGAGGGTGCTTCTGTATAAAAGGTAACCTTAAAATTGCAGTTCTCAGAGGAATACACGGTATTTCGGAGTAAATTACTTTGACAAAAATTTTACAGGTTTACCCTTACTTATCATAAAAAAAAATTCGTTGTGTGACATGCGTAGCTTCAAAGCGGAGGTGTCCAAATATGTTTTTTTTTTTGTGTATCCTGTTACACTTTGCATTATGTGATGTCTACAAAAGCGAAAAAAAAAACTTATTTTCACGTACGCACGACGACATATCAAGCCGACATGCCCAGTATAAGCTGACTTCTCGTTGTACGAAAAATCTATATAATGCGAGGACGGACAAGGATGGATGGCCGAATTGATCACTGATGTGCGCTGGTTAGTATTAGATAGTATTTCGATTAATATTACTTTTTACTTAAGTACCTACTTAAGTGGTTATAATTTTCTAAGGGCTGGTTTTTCCAACGCCAGATAATTTCATCCGAGGAATAATTTTGAATTTTTGACAGTTCTTCCATATAAAATCTGTCAGACGTCAATTTTATTCCACGAATAAAATTATCTTTCGATTAAAAAAACAGCCCTAAATTATGTAGTCGATGATTTTGGTGCACGGTAAAACTCTAATGAGTTTATGTTGGCATCAACTTACATGTATAAAATGTATTAGGGGTTAAAGTATGAAATTGCCGATTTGTACTGAAACATTGAAATTAGTTTTTTTTTTTAATTTAACATATTTATTTAATCAAAATAATTACCATTAAATATTATCTATACATTGCTGCCATCTAATAGGAAGTTCATTTATGCCTTTGCGATAGAACTCTCGTGATCTAGATTCGACAAACTGTGTGAAAGCATTTTGTACTGCCTCCTGAGAAGAAAACTTTTTATCACGTAGAAAATTGTCCAAATCACGAAAAAAATGTTAGTCCGTTGGAGCAAGGTCTGGCGAATACGGAGGGTGACGAATGGTTTCTATTGCAGTTCCTGTAAAGTTAAAACGGTTTCTCGTGCTGTATGAGGTCTCGCGTTATCATGGAGCAATAATGGTGAAGATCGATTCATGAGTCGGAGCTGTTTCACTGCTAGTTTTGCTATCATTGTTCGGAGTTCGGCACAGTAGACATCTGCCGTTATTGCTTCACCAGATCGGAGAAAGCTATAGTGAATAACACCATGCTGAGACCACCAAACAGTTACCATTACCTTTTTATTGGTAAGCTTTGCTTTTCCATCACGAAAGCGTTTAAACCAAAATCGCACGGTGCGTTCATTAGCAGTCCCCTCTCCAAACGCAATATTGATATTGCGAGCTGTTTCTGCCGCGTTAGTTCCGCGTAGGAACTCGTATTCAAAAATAACTCGAATTTTCGAAGTATCCATCCTTCTTGTCTAAGCTGAATAAAAAAAACAACTGAAAGTCGATAATCAAATGTTGCACATTTTTTAAAAGAAGAACTTCATAAGTACCATGTGAAAAAAGTTTCACCCAAAAATCTCAAACCATGAAGGTTCTATGTCAATTCGAAGTACCTATTACAATGAAACGGCAATTTCATACTTTAACCCCTATTATGTGTACTACTGAATAAATAAATAAAGATAAAACTAGAAATGTACGTATGCTTAAATATAATGTATGTTTAAAGTTAAATAGTGATTAGTGACTGCTTAACCATACATTTTTGACGTTTGAACGTCACTTATCTTTAATCATCGTTTATAAATAAACCCCGATATGTGGCCGTGTGTATATGTTGAAATATGTCGTAAGCAATTCAGTCCGAGAAGACGTTCTTATGCAAACCTTTTTTACCTTATATATAAATCAGAAAAAAATAAATGTAGTCCACACATCTGTTAAATACATAGGTTTTTAAGAAATTAGGGCAGTTAACGCATGAATTTCTCGGGTTTGGGCATTATTTTCCGAGAGGAAAGAGATGTTCCTTCATTATGAACGATTGAATTAATTTTACATATCACATTATCATTTTTAGGGTTCCGTGCCCAAAGGGTGCCATCGGAACCCATTACTAAGCCTCCGCTGCGCTGCCCGTCCGTCCGTCTGTCAGCGGGCTGTATCGCATGAACCGTAATAGGCAGACAGTTGAAATTTTCACAGAGTGTGTATTTCTATTGCCGCTATTACAACAATTAATAAAAATATTATAAAAATAACAAAAATTAAAGTCGGACTCCATACAAGAAACGTGTTTTTTTCGGCGTTTTATACCCTGTGGTACGAACGGACTTTTTGTCATATCATTGTGTTCTTCTTTTTTTATATATTCGTGTGATTTGGCATGATGAACATTGTTCATCATGCCAAATCACACGAATATATAAAATATTTTTTTTTTAAGTTCGCGACGTGACAGTTTAATTACTACCTATATATCTATATTTACTGTAAGGACTGAAGAGTTTATTCATTAAACATACTAATTAAATGTTTACGTTTAACAATACAATTCGTAACAAGTAGGTATCTAAATTAGTTTTACGAATAGAAGAATGAAAAGAAATTGCAGTAACAGCGCACATCTTAGTACCTTATGGCGAAAACACAGCGTTTTCTTTGAAAACAGTCCCATTTCTCTAAAAGTAGCTAATTAAATTAAATTGCCGTGGAATTGCTTTGACTAACTTTTTAATGCTCCTGACTGAACAGTTGTGAGAACCGGGCAGTAGGTCAAGAAATCCTATCTACTTACCTACTTTAAGCTATTTCAAGTTTTTAGTACACTTAATTATGTGATTCTAGATATTAATTTGAATTTTTAATTTGGTGAGGGGCTTGTGGCTATGTAATAACAGCCGCACGAGTCGATCGATCAGGACTAAGCTTGCTGTGGTTTGTCCGTGGGTGAGTGATACGTGCCTCGGAAACCACGTTAAGCTATTGGTCCCGGCTGTCATTCTTGGATCTTCGTTACGGGTCCTCCGAGGCCCGAAAGTCTGATATCCAGTCTTACCAAGGGGTATTGCGTTACCAAATAACTGGGTTGTTGAGGTCAGATAGGCAGCCGCTCCATACTCAGCTGCATTCGGTTAGACTGGAAGCCCACCCCAACATAGTTGGGAAAAGGTTAGGCAGATGATGACTCCTAAGATTGCATTATGTACTAATAGGTATAGATCTATTTGAACGTTAGACAAGTACAGAAATCAGCACATCAAGCTACTACAATCTATCAAACTTTAATAGATTTTCAAATTTGTCGCTAAAGCTATTATTGATATTAAGGTTCAAGGTTGATTGGGAAAATTTGACAGTTTCGGGTAGCTTGATGTGCTGGCATCTGTACAAGGGAAAGAGGCAATGTTAACAAAAAAAAAACGAAACACGTTCAATTTTAACAAGGAAAACTCCTAAATTAAATCAGATAGAAGAAATTGTAAATGTATCTAAATATACTTATCCATAGCGGAATATAAATTACAGTGCATATAACAAAACGGAAGGGAACACGTAAATATTCGTTATATCAAATAATTCGTTAAACTGAGGTTTGTTATATTGAGGTTAGGTTGGTCTAAAATTTGTTATAAAGAGGTAAAACGTGTCGAAACCTGTCGCGACTGAATCACATACTATTGGGAACGTTATATAAAGATTTGGGTTGACAAAATTCGTTAATTAGAGGTTTAGGTACACTTTTTTTTGATAGTTGAAAAATTGCAAAATGTCTTCGCAATGTAAAGGTATATTTTATATTGGCTCTTATGGACAATTCAAGGGGATTACGAAGAATTCGTCAAATCGAGGAATTCATTATATTGAGGGACGTTATTTAAGGTTGCACTGTACTCGTAAAAATATCTGTGGTGGATAAAAATAATAATGGAAAATCCGCAGGGGCTCATGAAACGCTCATATTTTCTTGTAATCCTTCATTTCTTTGATGTATGGGCTGGTTTTTGATTCATCAAAGGCGGTATAGAACGTAGGCTGCATACAAAATAAGGATTGAATATTTTCGTCGGTTGGTTAAATTTCATTCACTCCAGCGTCTAAATCCCAAAAGATAAACAGACTGACTGGATAAATTAACTGTTCAAATTTTCGGGTTGTTATGAAATTAATACAAATTTACTCCGCTTCCTTGACGAAAATTATTCCTGTTAATATCAATATTGATTTTGGCAGCTTTTGCTTGAGGTACGGTCGCGATCATTAATGCAGTATCACCTTAAGGACTGTATTGCTGTGAACGCGCGGTAAAGGCCGTACCTACGTCTGTGTGCATAAAGTGATGCATCAAGACAGAACGCTCACCTCATAATTCGCACACAAACTGGCGTCGAACGAAACAAAAAACATACTGTCGCTTTTGCACACAGGCTACGTAATTACGTATGACCTTGGTTGGTTCATACCATTGCTAAAATTGAACGCATTACATCAAGTACCGATAGTTGATAGAGATAGTCTTACGTATTGGATTATTGAATGCATAGGTCTGGGTTCCAATCTCGAGTTGGGACTTTTATTTTTCTTATCCAACAATAGTCTTTATTGGTTATTTTGTTATTCGTTTTTTATAGATTAATAATAATTATATTAAATTAAAAATAAAAGTAATAAATAAACTTCTAGTCAAACCAGTTTATTTTCTCATAAATAACAATTTATTGAAGTAAAGCAGGTAATCAGTGAACTACGACCCTTAGACTTAAAATATTGTATCTTAGTAATTTAATAATATTGTGCTTTAACTACTAATGTGTGTGGGTACTCTAAGAAATCACAACTAGCAAATCTACCCACGTAAATAAAAAAAGTTTGAACTCCTTGTCACAATACGATTAAATTACTCAGTAGTACTATTTTTTGTTTACTGCCAGTGCGTTCGTTTTAACTTTAGTTGCCTATCTCAAACGTCAAAGTTAACAAATCGTATTTATTAGGACTTATTGCGGTTATAGCATAATTATTCATATTCATTATGAAAAGAAGATTGAAACTAAACTTCAAAATTATCCTTATTACGGATATGACACAATATTATTTTAATATGACTAAATTCAATTTGTAATTTATAACTGAATACTTTGTTTACAACCCCCATTATTATGAATGCTATCAAGTAAGCGCTGGCGCATGAATCCAACAATATTGAAACATATATCTGTTCCTCTTAAATGTTCCCATATTTCCATGCAATGCAACTTCAACTGCTCATCAGATCTCTCATTCCGTGCTCGTGCTTCCACCCCTGTATCGCAAAATATAAACGTTCTTGATTGTGTGTTTTAATCAAATGTGGGCGAAACGAAAACCAGCTCAAAAAGCTAGTTTTCGTTTGTTTTCGCTTGCACGGCCAACGGTTCGTAAAGATATGTCGAATAATTCGGCAAAATACCTCGTTGGTATGAAACCACTTATTTCATTATTCACTGACTAGGTGAGGTCATCTTTTGACCCTCCGACTCATAGTAGGTATTTCTCTAAAACAAAAAAGAGTACTGTTAGGCTACTAGCAAAATACGAATATTGCCAATTTGAAAAAAAAAAAAAAATATAAATGTTATATATTATATTATTATTATACTTAATGTTATATTTTGTATTCATCATTAATTTTTTTTTCTTCTATTTAGGCTTTGTGATAAATATAAAACGTTCAAAAAAATAACTAAAAGGATTAGCAGTTATACTTTAATTCGGAAAAAACCCGATAAAATAATTAAATCATAATACTCACACTCAGTCCGGTTTCATCAAATATCTGTGATATAATATTAAGTCCACTTTTACGCAGCGCGATAATATCTGCTTTCATCTCAATATTTAAATTTCCTTGCATTTCAAAATGAACTACAACATCGCTGATAGATTAAACACACGTCACTAATCTATAATAACAACCAACCAAAAACAAATAATGTTCTATTTAGTCGCGGTGAATGAGTCGTAAGTTAATTGCATCTGTCTACCTTATAATTTATTTATTTAGATTTCTGTGGGTATAATCATAAAGTTTAACGAATTATGTGAACAAGGCGAAAATGATACGGCACCCAAATTGCGAAACACACAATCAATCTCAATCTGAATCATTTTAAAGGAAATTGGCTAATCCATTGCTTCATAAGTTTGAAAAAGGTTACCTTCATAAAGTCTGCTCAACACGTAAATAACGCAATGAATGTTGTTGAACTGTCAAAATGAAACCGATTCTGATTGGTTGTGTGTTACGCAATTAGGGTGCTGAACTATATGCAGCAGGTAATTATAAAAACCATTAAAAAAAAAATATCACCGCGCGTGAGATTCGAACCTACGGCTCGCTACGCATGAACGTGCTTACCGACGTATGATAACCGCTAGGCTATCATGCCATATAACCTAGTGGTTGAATTTATGAACTACAATCAGTTGCAAACGAATGTGAGAGTGTGTGTCTATAGTATAGAAATTAATCATTAGAAGAAGGTCGTAAGTTAAACAGAAGTGTCGATCGTGACACTGTCACTCCACTTTTGACCCTTACTGTACAATTTATCATTGAAGATGGGTCCTCTTTGGCTAGAACTGTTTTGTTAAGACGAAAGTGTTAGGGTAGCCCGCGAAATTCAAATTTTGATTAATTTTTTTTGCAATTTGCTGGTCAGTATTAGGTTGTATGTTTAGCTAAATATGATTCGCGGCCGTAACAAATATTTATTTACAGCATAATAATCCTAAAAATCACCAATATAACTCTTCTAGTTCCTATTACCCAATTGAATGACTATTTCATGGAATAATGACATTTGAGGCCAATTCTAACTTTAGGAGTTGTCTTGCTGAATCTAATGATTACAATTCTGTATAAACATATTTGTTACGGTCGCGAATCATATTTTAATCAATATACAACCGGGCACTGACTTGCAAATGGCAAGACACTTAAGTAAAGACAGCATTAATTTTGGGCTAAAGTATTTTTCGAACTCTTGTAACTTGACCGTGAATGGCCCTACAATTTTGGATCCAGTGTAAAAAAATAAGAGAAAAACGTATTCTTTTGGAATATACAGGGTCAAATTAAATTAGCTAGCGAAACTCCGGGATGAGTATCGACGCCTAAAAAAAAAAAAATTAGATTATTCACTTGAAATATCAGTTTAAACATCTATTTTTTTTGTGTAAACTTTATAGACATGACTGCTATCGATATCTAAACACGATAAAAGAAAATAAAATAGATTTTCTCAAATCATACTTCAACAAGCGATTATTGACCACCAAAACAAACATTTTTCGTTTTTTAACCGACGAAAAAAAAGGAGGTTCTCAAGTCGACGCGTATATTTTTTTGTATATATATTTTTTTTTTTTTTTGTATGACCACGCATAACTTTTTTCAGAGTAGTCCGATTTTGATAATTCTTTTTTTATTTTTAACCCCCGACGCAAAAGCGACGGGGTGTTATATCATGTTTAGATATTATTCGATACCATCGCGTGTGCAGAATTTCATTAGCTAATTTAATTTGACCCTGTAGTTTCTTTTGGTTTGACACAGGCTCTTTCACATTTATAATCCCAAATATGTATAGACGGTGAATGGTCTCCTTTTACAGTTCGCAGGCTACCTAAGCGCATCCCCCTTAACGGGCTACGAATGTCCGTGTTTCCCCTAGTGCGTCGTACTTGTCACGATAACAGTTGAAAGGGCATTGTTATGTTATCATTCCGCTTGTTAAGGCCACTTGTCGCTGACGGGAATGTTCAACAAAACGTCGTTTAATTCGATTATTGTATTCGTTTTACCATTGTGTTTTATGTTATTATCTTTTATTAGAACCATGTACTTTTAACCCTGTTTTATATAGAATTTGCTTGCGCCCACGGCTTGGCCCGCGTGGTATGTCGATAAAAAATGTCCTTCCCCAGGGTTCAAAGTATTTATTTATTTAATTTTTTTGGCACACAAAAAAGGTACAAAGGCGGACTTAATGCCTTAAGCATTCTCTACCAGTCCACCAAGGGTGGTGAAGAGATGAGATGGCAGGTGCTTTGGTTGAGTCGACCAATGATTAAAAAAAAAACTATTAAAAAGTATCCCCATACATTCACCATAATTTCATCAAAATTAGTTCAGCCGTTTCGGAGACTAACCGGAACAAACTGACAGACAGACAGATAGACAACAATTTAAAAACAAATGTTACTTTGTTATAAGTACCGTATATACTTTCATATGCATTAAGTAAAAAGCTGTTATAGACACTTCAATTTGATTTGTTTGTTTATATTTAAACCACTAATGGTTGAAATCTCGAAATCATTTGAACTCCTAATACATTATTTGAAATGTTTCTTATGTAAACCGCTATACGTTTGTGGATTTCAAAAGCGAGGTCCCAATATTATAACATCGTTATATTGTTGTTTCTATGCCTATATGATTAATTATTGCTAGCTCAGTTTGTTACAAATGATGACTACAGGATTTAATTAGCAAAACGAAAACAAAAAAAAAATACATTTATTTAGCATAGACTAAAAGACACACAATACACTAGATACATACATCGGAAGGCCAATTCCCGTAATTAAAAACGTTCAAAATCTACTAGTCGCATCTCAGCGACAATCAATGTCAAAAACTTGTCAAAAATTTTGGATAATTAGAGTTATTTTTGACAGATTGAGACTGAGACCAGACTGTGAACGTTCTTAAAATTACGAGAAGTCTTCTATGAATGGTCATTGGTCATGTCTGATGTAAGAAATTAGCAGGAAAGTGTGCCGCACGGCTGCGCCAAAAAGGCCCAGCAGTCTTTACTATAAATAGAACGTCACAGCTCTCCTGAGATTGTCCTAAATGACGACAAGGGAATTACTCTCTAACATATTACTCAGATTGTCGCCCAACGACAATCTGAGTATCAATCATAGACTACGGAAATATCCTCCACGATTATCCGATTGAGCGAGATAGTTTAAATAACTCTGAGTAGTTGGAAATACTTGTGGCACTTACTCTAATACCGGATGCTGGTGAGCTGTTGAAGTTCCTTCGCCAATAGCCGTGTAGCGGTATCTACAACGCCACATGCGAACAACGCGTCATACTGACGTCACGCAAATCCTGCATCTCGCAAGCAGAGTTTATCAGAAATTAGCATAGATACAATTTCCCAACATCAATCGTTGGGCAGTTGCCCGCCAGACACAACACCCGTCTGGTCGGAGGATCCTCCCTTTTCTATGGAGGATGAGTGAACTTTACACCCGTTCCTCATACCTCTAAAGCCGTATTGGCGAAGTTTAGATAAAGGGAGTATTATTTTATTATTTTTACTCCACCTAAAAATTATTATTGTTTTAAACAATCTAGAAGCCAACAAACTCTATTCGATATTGAACTGTAGAGCTGGGTGGCCCAGTGGTAACGGGCCCAACTCACGAGTTGTAGGCCGTGGGTTCGAACCCAGGCAAGCGTTTTACTTTGTGTAAATAATTTCATCATCACTGCTCTCAAAATGGTGAAGGAAAACGTCGTAAAGAAACCGGCATGTCCTAGAACCAGAAATTCGAAGACATGTGGCATCTACCAACCCGCACGGGGCCCGCGTGGTAGATTGCGGCCCACACCCTCTCACAGAGAGACCTGTGTCCCAGCAGTGGGAACATTATAAGCCGACTATGATTGAACTGTAAGACTGAGATACTGAAAAGGCTCTTTAACATAACATCACGCCTGGTTTCCCTGAAGGGTTGGGCAGAGGTATACCTATAATACACCCACATTTCACCAGTTATGTTTAAGTCCCCTTGTATTAGGGGGTGTTCTACTAAAATTCAATGTTCCCGCCGTGTGCAACCAAGGAAAGTTCAGACTATTATTATCAAAATATTTTATCTTACATAAAACTATATGGGCTTATGAAACGTCAGAACTCAGAAGCTAGTAGGCGGTTCTAATTTGTCATTTCCTAGGCAGAAGAGCCGGCAAGAACCTCCACGGTTACTTAAAAGAGTAATGTTTTCAAATTATAGTGTTAATAGGCCCTTCCATACCTATTAACACTGTAATTTGAAAGCATTGCCAATTATTACTGTCACATAATAGAAAATGATCTACAAATCGACAGTCCACAGGGCCTACATCGTTCTCAACATCATCATCAGCCTATAGCAGTCCACTGCTGGACATAGGCCTCTCCTATTTTTTATTTTTTTTAAACTGTGCCCCACACTAGTAATTTCTCCTGTATCATGGGTGCGTTTACAAACATTTAAACTCACATACACAAACAGCCAGACAACTACTTGTAGGCCATACAAATATTTGTCCCGTGCGGGAATCGAACCCGCGACACGCAGCGCAGCAGTCAATCGCTTAACCACTGCGCCAACCGTGTCGTCAAATTATATATATTACATATTGCATGCCATTCAACTCTATTTTCGGCAACTCTCATCCAGCTGCTACCAGACATCCCGCGAAGATCGTCGTTACGACGTTCTAACATTTACACATTATAAAATAAACTATATAAAAGATAAATAAAATAATAAAAATTAAAACTTATTTAAACCAAATTATATGTCAGTATCGTCAAGATATATCGGATTACTCCGCTCACAGTAGAAAACAATGCTCAAAGTGGAGATGGTACGGCGATCCCTATATAATTCGGTTACAAATACAATATTCGAATATTCCTCGAATATACGAGTGATGAAACCTCACAAACTAATAATGTGAGTTATACGAGCAGCCATCATGAAATTAATAATAATATAAACTTCGTAGAATTCACCTTGTTTCAGACGTAGCACTAATATCAATATTTATTATGAACTATTTAAATTAGTGTGTTGCCAGATCGTAAAATGTTACGATGAAAATGTATTAAACGGATTTAAGAATATTTTAATTTAAAAATTGTTTAGTTTGGAAAAAATTCAGACTCTGTCGGAAAACCAAAGGTCAAATAAATATTTTGAAACTAAAACGTATCAAATTGAGTCAAAGCTTTAGTCCTGTTTAGCAGGTTAACTGTGTAACACACTAGTAGCAATTAGTTTCATTGTGACAGTTTAATAACATTCATTGTGTTTGTAGCGGTATCTACAACGCCACATGCAAACAACGCGTCATACTGACGTCACGCAAATCCTGCATCTCGCAAGCAGATTTTACAGCGCAATTAGCATAATAATATATACAATTTCCCAACATCAATCGTGGGGCCCGCCAGACACAACACCCGTCTGGTCGGAGGATCCTCCCTTTTCTATGGAGTATGAGTGAACTTTACACCCTGTTCCTCATACCTCTATATGTAATTTGCCTTGTTTAGCAGACAAAGTTTTCAAACAATGAAGCAATGGTTTATCAATATCCTTCAAAATGATTCAGATTATGATCGATAGTGTGTTACGCAATTAGGGTGCTGTTAAATAAATGTTTAAATCCATGAAAGTTTTTCATTCATATTTCTATTTTCCAGTCAGGCTTGTGTTTGTCAACGGATTCCAAATCAACTCTAATTCAAAACAAATATTTCAATTCAACCATTTTTTGCCATTTTCTTCATTGGTTTGTGAATTAATGAGAATATGGGGTAGACTTTTGCCAAGCTGTGGGTGAAAAACAAACATTTACAGGTGCTTTTGAATTGTCAAGGAGTTGTTCAGTCAGAAAGTTAGAGTTGAACTCCTTTAGTGCTGAGTTGAGCTACATGATTACGGACAAAACGCGTGCACTGACTGTACAGGTCCACTCAATTTGTGTGGTTCATTCCAAACATCTGGCTGTACGTTATTACTTCAAGGAGCGCAATTAAGTTAATGGTATAATAAATGTGTTTCTCGTGTTTACCTATTAATAAATATAATGGGAATGGGAACTAATTTGCTTTTATAACGTCTTAATAGGTAAGCCATAATAGAGAATATAATAATACCAGCCTTTTATTATCCCATTGCAGGGCAAAGGCCTATCATATCTTATGCAGAGAAGGAACGGACATTGATCCCCACGCTTGCTCAAGACGGGCTCACCCTTCGTGTGCGAGTCCGAGTCGCACTTGGCGAGTTTTTGATCATGAGTGAAAGTGCCAAAATCCAATATCGTTGGATCGGTTCACTAATGAATTAATTTCTCAGTTTTAATTATTTTTGTGTTCGAGTGAAAAATTTCAAATATCTGCTTTAGTCGATTATGGCCCACTGCCTCATAAATGGAAGAGACCAGCCGGTCTATTCTGTAAATATCTAACAGTGAAATCTTAGGTGAAGTAAGCTGTTATTCTACCTCATGCTAGGGTTTGACACTATTGACAGCTCACTTCACATAAGTTTTCACTGTGAGATTTTTACAGAATACATCAGCTCAGTCCCAGCACTGAGAACATAATAAGCTGAGTATACAGGATGAAATTGAATAGGTGCGACAAATTAAAAAATCTAATTCAACGTGTTATAAAGTCAATTTAGAGCATGTAATTAAGGAAAAGGATGTACGAACGTGCACGTAAGCGAGCGATTAGCAACGTCGTCGCGCGCTGTTTTTTCGTAGGAACGCTCAAAGTTAGGTAAATACCGGTAGTTCAACGCGTTGCCAACAAGAATTTAGATTTGGGAAATGATAATTCATAATGATTGTAACAGACTGTAACAGTTACTGCACCTCCTATTTCGATTTGTAGCATGTTTTCAATTTCATCCTTTATAATTTGGAGACGTATGGTGATGTTCGCTCAATTCTACTTTTAGATACCGACTTTTTTATTGGATTGTTTTGTGAAACGCTTTTTATTTAAGCCTTCCGATCCGCTTATTTTTAAATAAACGTACATAAATAATACGCGTGGGATGAACTTCCAGTGGGTGTTATCTTTACAACCTTTACAGTTAGGAAGAAAATAAGACTGGTATTTTCCTACATGAATATTTACTTTGTAAAGTATTATATTATATTTTTTTAATTATTGTGAATGTGAGCACTATGTGGGGCATTTTTTTTCCCTTTGTTTTCCTTCTGGTAGTTTGAGTAATTAACGCCGCCTAAATGTCCTTTCTTTGGGTATTGTTCGTCGAATCGTTGAGTTTTCAATTTCTGAGTCGAGCTGCAAATGCGTGCACTGACTGGTCAGGTCCACTCAATCTGTGTGGTTCTTTCCTCAAAAGACCATTTCAGACACCAATCTACATGGTCTACACATGATCTAACCAAGGTTATGTCTGTACTTTAAAAGAGACCACAGTCTCTTTTAAAGTCCACTTGTTTCAGCTTTTTTTCTCAGAAAAACTACATGAGTTCGGCGTTTCCTATTTGACTAAGATAGAAAACGCCGACCTCATCTAATGGGTCTTTCAGTAAGCGCTTCCTATCTTTGAATTTAAACAAAACAAAGTGTGTGCGAGATATCATCGAAATTTTTTATTTGTTTGAAAGGCCTGTCGATGCTATTATGTATGGAATATGACATCGTTCAAATGTCCGCCGTGGCTTCTCTGGCTGGCGCATAAATCAGGCTAAATTTTACCGATGGCATGGGTTATGTTGGCTTTGAGGGTCACTGTGGTTTATGGCTTATTCGCATAGACCTGCAACTTAAGAAAACCCCACAAGAATAAGTCTAACAGAGTCAAATCGCACCATCTCGGTGGCTTGTTCACATCGCCTCCACGTGAGATTACCATGCTCTCAAATCGCTCGTGCAGAAGGTCCAATGTGGCATGAGCTGTGTGGCACGTAGCGTCGTCCTGTTGAAACCACATGTCGTTGGTGTCCATATCATCCAATTCAGGCCAAAAAAAGTTGGTTATCATCGACCTATAGCTCACCGTTGATGGTGATGGCTTGGCTAACATCGTTCTCAAAGAAATATGGACCGATGACGCCGCCAGCTCAAAATCCACACAAAACAGTGAATTTTTCGGGTTGCATTGAACGCTACGGATCTCATGTGAATTGGTATAGTTCTCACGGTAGGACGATTAAGGCGACCGTAAAATGGGCGAAGCGCGTGGAACGTTGCTCGAACAGAACACCCATTTTGATAAAACAATTTTATCATTTGCACGTGTTGTTGAACGCTATATCCGTCCATGGTGATTTGGCAAAACAGACTGAATAAATCACAGCCAATTTGACAGATGTAGCTTCAATAGTACGGCCGCTATCAACTGTCAAACTTCGGAAGTCCCTATTGGAAGACCCTTTAGTTAAAAAAAATGTATTAACGTGTAAACGTGTTTGTACAAACCTACTTACAGAAATTAAATCATTTATCATTTACAAATTATTCTTAAATGAAAGACACAGTGCGAAAAAATGGCCAAAAATATTTTTTATTAATGGACTTCCTCGTTCGTCTGGTGGTTGCAAGCGCTACTGCTAAGCATGAGGTCTTGGGTTTTATTCCCGGGTCGGGCAGAGTGCTAATTGGGTTTTTCCATCTGGGAATACTTAGTAGTAGGCCGGAGTCTGCATTTGTGACTGGTCAGGGCAAAAGGTTAGCCCCCTATTACACCGGACTTAAACAGAACTGGCGAAACGTGGGTGTATTATAGGTACACCTCTGGCTAACCCTACGGGGAATAAATGCATAATGTTATGTTACGTTTTAGGTTTTATTCGTTTTATTGACCCCAAATATATTCGTACCTGCTATACGTAACCTCGTACGTAACGTTTGACCTAATTTCGTTCCTGTACATATGACAGTGTGTAGCTTTCATTTGTTATTGATTGTTTCAGGTATGCACAATAGGGGTTCTGGCTAATACAATGAACATAGCCGTCCTGACGAGAAGGGATATGGCAGCCGCACCTATCAACAGACTGCTCAAGTGGCTGGCAGTAGCAGATGTCTTCGTCATGATTGAATACGTGCCCTTTGTTATTTATAGGCATTTGGTGAGTTATTTTGACTTTGTATACAAAATAAACAAATAAACAGGGTCAGCGCGATATCGATATCTCTAATATCGATATCACGCTGTACCTACTTGTGTTTTTTTTATCGATGTTTAGATATTGATACCTATCACGTCTGCAGAGTTTCGCTAGCTAATTTAAATTGACATATGATAATAGAAATATAGACTTACTGGACAAAATATGCAATGTAAGCCAAACGAGACGATTTGTAATCGCGCACTGGATTTACAATGCACTGCTTAGCGAAGAGAGTTGAAAATTCAACAGTGCCCTTTTTTGACGCCCTGGGATGCGTTCTGTTGGATTCTCAATGCTCGATTCAATAACGAGAGTTGAAAGTCCAATGTGCGTTTAAAAATCGTCGCGTCAAAAAATCACACAAGATCAAGTGCGTACGAGGACTATTAGCTACAGATGGTGTGTTTTTTTTGCTTTATTTGTACAAACTAATCGTTTAACGCACTCGTAATTGCTTTCGTGCCTACTCATTTTTTGGATACAGACTTTCATTAGGTAGGTATAGGATAGCCTAAGTCGTTAGGGTCGTTTTTAACTATGTGCAAATTGCACTTGAGTGCGGGTGGACCGATTTGACTATGTTTTGTTATGAAATGTTCGTAGTACGTACATACATATACATACAGGATAAGTAATAGTCCTAACGTAGTAGTAGTCTAAATTAGGTTTTATGGAAAGAAACATTTATCGCTTTCCATCAGACGTGAACAAGATCAAGAGTGGGCCCATTAGCAATGACAAAAATATATCAAATATTCCCGGAAAATGTTCAAATTTGGAAAAATCAGGACGTCCGTTTTTCTATGACTTTTTTGTACGAATTATTGTATGGACAGGACGACTGGTAGGTCAGCAGATATGTAGTAAAATGCGAATAGTAGCGCGTTATTTTTCCATTTTCATTCTGCTAGTTGATAAATAAACTACCTACTATCTAACCTATTTCCGGCGGCAAGCAATGTGGCCGTGTTCAGTATAGCGTTGTAATAACTGTCCCATATTTACTAACTTTTTGGCTACAGATTCGAGTGTGGTTTCCATAAGCGAAAGTCTGAACCTTAATCATTATTTATAGTTCTTTTGCTATTGTTACATGGTTATTATTGTATTAGATACGTATAATCGTATATGCTTTAAGTATGTATGTATTTATTGTATATGTGCGCAGGCATTAGATATATTGTCACAGTATTGTCTCTCCTTTTCCCCATGTCCTAGAACCAAGAATTCGAAGACATGTGACATTTACCGACCCGCACCGGTACCCGCCCGCGTGGTGGTTTACACCCCACGCCCTCTCATCGAGAGGGGGCCTGTGTCCCAGCAGTGAGAAAATTATAGGTTGATTATGTGTTCATGGCTTCCACATCTAACAACACCAGTATAAATGTAGACACTTTACACAGGGTGACATAATAGGCGTTCTAATCGTTAAAAGCGAGTATTGTTTAAATTGATGTGCAATTCTGTAACGGCGTTTAAATTGTTAAAATTGAATGTTTAAATTGATCGGCCGGATCGCACGGAATGTTTAAATTGATCGGCTGGATCAATTTAAACAATACTCGCTTTTAACGATAAGATCGCCTATTATGTCACCCTGTGTAAAATGTCTACATTTATATCTGTGATAATTCGTATGATGCATAAAATAAAAAGTATTCTATGCTATGGGACTTTCTGTTTTTATTTTCATTTTAGTGTGTTTAGTTCAGGGCTAAGAGGGAAGACCAAAGAAACGATGGATGGACTGTGTGAATGATGATATGGTTAGAAAGGGGGTGACTATCGAGATGATGACAAATAGTCACCACCCCCTTCGAGAAGTATGGAAGAAAAAGACATGTTGTGCCGACCCCAAATAAATTTGGATAAAGACAGAAGAATGGTGATGAGTTTAGTTTGTAATCTTCCTGTACGAGTCCCAATAAATAGTGTTTCTTTCTTACTTTTCAAACAACATTGAATGCTATGAGTGTTGACTGTGATTGTCGTGCAATCAAAGGTCTTTGATTCCTTTTGGCACTCTTTTATGAAGTTCCTTCAATTTCGGGACTTAAATTACATAGTGCCGACTTCTTTTGTCTTCGTGAATTTTTAGTACGGTTTAGTATTCTTTAGTTCTATCCAAGCTAATTTGGAATTTCTTAGAAATATTACAGGAGGTGAAAGTACCCACGTACCTGCTCATGAATTTACTGTTTCAAATAAAACTTATTATACGAAACAGCATTTTGTTTTACATTTCAATTGTATATCTTGGCTCAGATTTTGTTTATTTTTTGTAATTTTGGCCTGCCCTAGGTCAGGAGGGACAGGTTTTTTTTCAAGTTTTTCAGAATTCGTCCTATAGTAAAAGCATAGCTTTTTCAGGTGCTTCAACCTCTGAAAGATTGCCATTAAATTCCACGTGAGGTTGTATAAATTTAAAAGTAAAGTAAAAAAGTTTACTCACAATATATAAGAACAAACCTGACAAAGAATTCCCAACAATCCTGTGATTTGTGTCTACTAATACAAATATAATTACGTATATGGTTATTAATACCACGTACGTGTACGTTATGCGGCTGTTTGAGCTTAAATTCACACTGATCTCCGTACCTACTAGTGAAAACTGTATCACGGCAGGTCAGTCTTCCTCGTTCACAAACACTCACACACTTCCACACAATTACCGATAATTTGCATTTGACTGCTAAATAATACACTGATACAATACAATTATTCAGTACCAACGTGTGTTCTAGGTACTAGAATAAACACAGATTAGCCGTACGCTATAGATAATAGTTATCGGAGAGTTATTGATTCCCAGGAAGTAGTTTATAGTTTATGATGAATAGAACAGATACCGACGCATATATACACGTAATTTATGCTTTTTTCACCATATCATGCTATTTAGTGGGTGTAATCTATTTCATTGAGCCAGAGCACCAGGACTGGGGGGAGAGAGGTGGGAGGGATATGACCAGATGTATGAGCATAAACGAAGCAAAAGCAGTATGTAATGATCGTAGTAGGTAAAGTTCTGTACTGTAGTTTCTATCTACCCCCATGCGAAGAAGGTTTATGTATGTATGTAGTATGACAAGCTACATATGTTTGTACAGTCACGAGTAAAAATACCTTACTCTTAGAACATACAAGATTCAAAACCAAAATTCTCCAAAAGTATTGATATATTTTAGAAACTCCCTCTCTCAAAGAGAGAAGGCCTGTCTGTGCCCAAGTAGTGGGTACATTATAGGTCGATTATGTTATTGATAGATATTTTATGGTGTTACAAACATACATAATCAGTCCAGAGCTGCCAAGGACCAATCTTTATGAAAGGAGTCCAGGTCATCCCGCCATCTCCGTCTGGGCCTGCCGCGATGTCGTTTGCCATTAAGCGGGACCCACTGGGTCGTATGTTTGGCCCATTGATCGTCTGACATGCGGCAGATGTGTCCAGCCCAATTTCCTATTTCTTCTTTTTCTTTACAAAAACTGTCAAATGTCAATTTTATTCCTCGAATAAAAGTTATCTGTCGATGGAAAAATCAGCCCTTACATATAATAAGGAAATCTCTGTTTTCTCAAGTCGTAAAAACTACGGAAAACAGGGGCTTGGACACTACTTAAAATGTAGAAATAAGCAGTGAAGATAACATAGTTTAGCGTGGGCACGGCTGGTTCTTCAACTATATACAAGAGCCCTTCAAAGAAACAATTATCCTAATCTGCAATTTGCGATTTATTTGCCAAAAATGTAAACAAATATGAGTTTATGGATTAATAACTTTAATCCCTATACAACAAAGTTCAGTTTACGGACATTTCCCTGAATAGAAAAAAAAATTAATCAGATAAGTTTTTCTCGAGTTATAAAGGCACTAACGGACAGGCAGATATATTAAAATTGTTTATTTTTATTTTATAATAACGGGTGTAAAAACACACTAGGAGTACAAAATACGTAGTTAACGACTATGCGATGGGTCTTTTTACACCCCGTACGTATGTATGGATAGCTAAAATATATACATCTAAATCATCAACCTACTAAGCCCTTTCCCAACTATGTCGGGATCGGATTCCAGTATTAACGGATGCAGCAAAAACCAAAATAACCATAAATCGAAACCAATAATACCGATCAAACAAACTAGTAATGTAAAGGTATCTGTTGCGTACGATAGCGATAGCAGATTCAATCAACTCAGCCTACCGCAGTCCATTGCTAGATATAGGCATCTCCTAGGCAACGCCACAACACCCTGTCCTCCACTTTCCGCATCCAGTCCGTCCCAGTCACCATCGGTCCATGTAGGGGGCGTCCCACACCACGCTCGCCGATACGTGGTCTCTACTCCAGGACTCCTCTGCTCCACCGGCCATCAGTCCTCTGACATACTTGGCCAGCGCAATGCAATTTCAGCTAGCTCACTCTGCAAGCTATGTCGGTAATTCCGATTTCAGATTCCCTCTATAATATCTCTGTCCTGAGTTTCAATAAAACCCGCGTGTTTAGCTGGATTAAATTCCTTTCGAAAACAATGATAGATCAGCTGCGCTTCAAACGAGAAAATTGAATTTAATGGTCGCCCGATGAATGCATCCAATTCTTCTATTGTGTTCGTTGATTTAGTAGCACTGCGGTGCAGCTGGAAGCTATTGTTAAAGGACAGATAAAATGAAATGGCGGTATTGATATTTTACTTGGCTACACGTGGAGGCTGAAAAATGTGATGTATCGTTTTACTGTTTTCATAATAAAATGACATGATCTTGAGTCTTGGTATACTTTCCTCGCCTGGGATAGCACGTGAAGCCGTTGGTCCCGGCCGCCATTCGTGGATCTTTGATAGTCGTTACGGCTCGTCAGAAGACCGAAAGTCTGACAACCAGTCTTACCAAGGGATTTCATATTACCCAACTGACTGGGTTGTGGATGTCAGATAGGCAGTCGCTCCATGTAAAATACTGGTCCTCAGCTGCATCCGGTTAGACTGGAGGCCGACCCCAACATCGTTTGGAAAAAGCTAGGTAGATGATGATGAGTCTTGGTATACTTAATAGTAGGGGAAGACCAAAGAAACGAATTATTATTTCATTAAATATAAGTCAGTGGGAGTATATGACCTTAGAGGCTTGTATTGATGATTTCATGATTATAATTCTGTAAAATCATATTTGTTACAGTCGCGAATCATATTTAAACACATACAACCTGACACTGACCAGCAAATTGCAAAAAACGTAAGATAATTTGAATTTCGCGGGCCACCTTGCGTATCCCCCTTAACCTTATCTAGATCAAATTAAGAGCGGATCAAAGACCCCACTCAAACATAAGTTTGTTAGAGTAACAAAAAACTTTCTAAGGGCTGATTTTTCTAACGCCAGACAATTTTATTAGGGGAATAATTTTGAATTTTTGACAGTTCTTCCTTACAAAATCTGTCAGACGTCAATTTAAATTATTTGTCGATTGAAAAATCAGCCCTAACCAAAATAATAACAGTCTGTGACAAAAATTGTAATACAAGTAGTGGCTGCCAATCTAAAAACAATAAAATAAACAAGAGAAAATCGCCCACATTTTTCAATGATTGAATCGAATGACAGCAAGTAAGGTGTTTATCAAGTTCTTTCAGCGGCAGGAGGGTAATGGTTCATAGTCAGAAAAATATTCTCTTTAGTCAGTTTTATTGAAAAATAAATGGGTCAATGGATTTTCCTCAATTTTATCCACGTTTCGACCCAGATAGGCTGGGCAAGAGTGTAAATGACATGAATAAATGGTATATACGATTCAATGTGTTATTTCCCTGTCGCTTTAGATATTTTCGGCGAAGATGTATGGGCCTAATATTTTCCTTCAACGCATTAATAAAACTTTAATCTCAAAATAAGTTTCCAGTCAACCTGGAAACGTCCCGTCGAAAACTGATAAAAGCTTGTCATATTGGTGTTCGCAATTTCTCGTCTTTTGTGTCGTTACTAACATGTAGATAGAAGAAGAAAGCAGTGAACGGTTACACTATAACCGCTGATCAAATACAGAGCGTTTTTTACACCTTAATGTATACCATATACTGGCGAAAATGACAGATTTTCATAACGGGACCGCTCTTTTAGGAGAGTAACTGAAAAGTACTTTAGAAATACGAATCGCTTTGAAAGCGATTACCACTCACTCCCGCTCTCTGGAGTCTACATTTTAAACCTAAAACTATACATTAGAAACACATGTAGGTATCAGAAATTGTTGCTGCATTATATAAATGTGATCAGTTGGTCTCGATAGAAGAAGTCGTCGCCTAACCCCAATAAAACACTGGCAGTGCGAAAACGGCTTAGGGGCCGTCTCCACGAGTGAGAGAATCGCGGCGATATTATCGTCGTGCCACGTATTTCTATACACTCTCTTAGAACGTGTCTCCACACGGCGATATCATCGCGGCGAGAATTGGATGGCACGACGATAATATCGCCGCGATTCTCTCACTCGTGGAGATGGCCCCTTAGGCTTAGTATTAGGCGTGAAACAAAACGAGTAGCCTGTCACAAGCTCACAACATATTGCAACACCGATGCCTGCCGGTCTCTTCTATAAAAAACTCATCGTGAAAACTGGTCGATCGATATCGATAGTCTCAATAGACTATCGTCAGTTCACTTCACCTAAGTTTTCACGGTGAGATTTTACCAGAATAGATCGGCTGTTTTGTTACACGACCTTTGCACTTGTCACTAGAGCTAATCATGCCTGCTTATTGCTCATTTAGCATATTTATACGGTGTGACAAGTGGCAAGTATGTTACTGTATTAGCTACTAAGCTGGTGCAAACATAGTTATGTCACGTAGTACAAAAGCCAATTTGATTTCAACGCGCTGTTTTGCACGTAATACAATTAAAAAACTAACAGTACCTTTACAAAGTGTTTCAACACCAGTTTTATTTCGCAGGTCCTGCCAGAGAAATTGGATTTCCCGTACTCGTGGGCAATGTACTTGCTGTTTCATATGCACTTCGCTCAAATACTGCACACGGCGTCTATTTGTCTCACTCTCTCATTGGCTATTTGGAGATATTTGGCGATAAAGTAAGTACTTATTTATTTTTTACTAGATCTAACAGCATAAGCATATTAGTCTTTAATATTGCTTATGCTGGGTCGAGAGACGAAGTTGGCTGTAAATGCTGTAATACAGTACTGTACAGTTTGTGGAGTTATGGAATGTGACTAGGTGATATAATAGTAACCAGCCTGTAATGGTCCCACTGTCTGTCAGTATACTTCTTTCCTATTACAAAGAAGGACCAAACTATGACCACCAAATGCTTACTCAGTTTGTTTTGGCAATTCAGACCCCAAGCTCGGGTTTCTTCACGATATATCATGTTTACTATATTTATGTTTTCTGATGAAAGAGCAGAAGAGCTTTATTAAATACCAATGAAAGAGCACATAAAAATCCACCTCAAATTATTTATTTTTTTAATCTATGTGTATAGCTGACGAGGCGGAAGACTAGCTTCTAAAATAATGTGCAAACTTAAATGTCATCAATATTTTTGACCTTTGGAGAGACGTACGATCGGTTAAAAAAAAATTAAAGGTCGAACTCATTACTCATTACGAGTCGCATCATATCAGTTAACTCAGCGTAAATATTCGCGCGACTGACTTCTATGCATTTTGCATGAATCATTGCATACTACAGTACGTCACGGGCTTCTGTTGTTGTCGATATGTTTTTTTTTAATTTTATTTATTTCTACAAAAGAGTACACAGATGGGAATACACAGATCTTCTGCCAAACTGCAGGACAGTTTGTCGGCAGTATTCTCGTGGACACAGCTCTTTTTCTTAACACTATTATGTACTTAATTCTAAAGGTAAAGGAACACAGACATACGCGTCACACCATGCCTAACTGCACACATACGAGTACTCAAGCTGCCCAGTGTTTATTTACTTAAAAAGACACGCAGGTACGTAAGTACACTGTTCTACAGCTCGACCATCCGCACATGTACACTGGCGTCTACACATCGGCTCATATTGGCTTGCCCAAGCGCGGCAAAAGCACATGCTCCTAACGTCCTAACTCCTAACGTTTTAAATGATGCACCCTTTTTAATAATTGAGCCCCTTTTTATTTTTCTGTCCATTTCTCACAGTTGATCGCGGTAACTGCATAAGATAGGGCAGCCCGACCGAATGGGTTAGGTTAGAACTGTGATCAACTATGTAGGAGCCGAGCAAGCGGAGCCTCTGCAGCGGCCGGCGAGCGCTATATTCCAATTTGTCGCAGTTACTTACTTGGCTATTTTCAGTTTTTGGGTCACTAAAATAGGAATTATTTAAGGTTCGCAAAAAGAGGTGCATTCATTATATTAGAGTGTTCAATAATATTTATAGAAAATATATATAATTGCTTACATACATGCCAAATAGGGGATGGCAGGAACCTCGACCAGCATACTGTAACCATGAATTCAGCACATGATTCTAGAACTCCTAGCATAATTTACGCGATCAAAATGTATATAATTAAAGTACTAACATAATGTACCTATCTCTATATTGCACACAATTAAGAAGGGTTCACATCGAATTCGAAACTTTTAGATTAGGTGCTTTGTATCACCCACAACTACGGTAATTTACAGATGAAGTTGTTTAGATTTGCAACTCGAACTTACCTTATCTAAGTTGATACAAATATGTAACAAACTCAACACATTACTGCGTCCTTATACAAAGTTTCAGGAGAAAGGGTACGGAATTGTCACGGGTAGGTACAGACGCAATCTTGTAAATGAACATGATTTCAATTTTACCCATTCCTTTAGTAAAGGCTGATTTCACCCATTACATATTGGCTATCATTATTACTCAGGCCGAAATGAATAAATATTACTTGAGATGTACCGACTTGTCGGTAAAGCCAAGTATTCGGCCCTATTTGCCAACTATACGGCGACTAGTCGGCAAAAAGCGTTGACTATTCGGCTATTTACTTTGTTCATATTTCTATAATTATTTTTATTTAAACAGGGTGATTGAAATGAAATCGTAACCTTCATTGACATAGACATCCGAATTGTTAATAATTTTTATTTTAGAACTAGTATTTCAGTTTGCAGGTAATATAATCTAGGAATCGGAACGAACTCTTCCTTTGGTAATTATCAATTGAACTTAAATCAACAAAAATATAAGTTTAACAACAAAATAAATTGTCAACGAGAGCTTCTAAAACTCTGAATAAAGAACGAAATAATATTTAATATTTCGTTCTTTCAATTTAAATATTTCGTTTTTTCCCGTGACAATCAGATAGTTTTTGCTAGCAGCCTCCGAAGTTAGATAAATTTTTTAGACCATTTGCATAAAAGTAGTTTGTAGGTATTTAATTAACCATACAGGATCAAATAAAATTAGCCAGCGACCCTCCCCAGACGTGTTGGATGTCGACATCTAACCACGATAATTAACTTGAAATTATTATTTACTAGCTGCGCCCTGCGGTTTTACCCGAATAAGTGTCGATCCCGTGGGAATATCGGGATAAAATGTATCCTATGTGTTTATCCTGGTTATAAACTATCTGTGTGCCAAATTTAATTTAAATCCGTAGAGTAGTTTTTGCGTGAAAGAGTAACAAACATCCATCCATCCATCCATCCATCCTCACAAACTTTCGCGTTTATAATATTAGTAGGATTACAGTATCAGGTCTATACCCGACAGTGTTTGGCACATGGCAATGATTATGAGCTATGATGATCACATATAAAATAAGATGCCCCATTCAAAATACATAACTCAATTTTCAATGTGTACAAAAGTTCAGAGCGGCATTTAGCCAGTGCTTTAAGACACTTGAAGGAATCTAAACGATGTACTAATAGTCTTATAGCCCATTGCTTACAAACATCAAAATCACTCCATTTCGCTCAGACGGTATCATCAATTCGCTTAGGCAGATAAGCAGACGACTTTCATTTGTTTCTTTACTTAACTTTAATATGTCAAGCAAATATTGTGGCTACAGAGATCGAGCACGGGTCGATAGACATAATATCACTCCTGTGATTTCCGAAGGATTTCACATTTCGCTAGTTATGTTTGAGTCCCATATAATAGGGCCCGAGCCTGTTGGTATCAATCAGGCACAAATCCAGGCTCCGGGCTGCTGCTGAGATATTCCTGATGGGAAAACCTAATAACACTTGCCCTTTAATCAATCACCGAACATTATATATATAGGCTTCCAGCAGCTAAAAATGTATTTTCTGTTTTGTAACGCGCATTGTTCCTTAACTTAATTTTCAGGCAAATCACGACCTTTCATTTATTTATTTATTTATTTAAACTTTTCGCACAAAAAGGTACAAAGGCGGACTTAATGCCTTAGGCATTCTCTACCATTCTCTTCATCATGTAGGATTGGTTAAAATAAAGCTAAATAAAGTTAGCAAGAAAGGGATGGTCTAAAAAAAAATATTTTTTATGGAAAAAAAAAATAGGTTTACTAAATGTGATGTGTGTCTGTGTGTGTGTGCGTGTAATGTTTTTTAAAATATAATTTGGTTTTTTATTTTTGAATGTGTTTAGTTTATGATCTTCCTGTACGAGTCGCAATAAATACTTTTTCTTTGGTTCTTTCTTTAAATGTACCAAATGTAAATAGTCTCAATACATTTTATTATCTACTAACTTTTGCCCGCGACTTCGTCCGTCTGTTTTAACATGAAACATATCCTATGATTCTCGGCAATAGCGTAGCTTTCTATAGTGAAAGTTACGCTATTGTAGTTGTTTTTGTTGTTGTTGTTTTTGTGTGACTATTGTGTGTCTTACCTAACCTGAGTCAAATAAACTAATTTTCTTTCTTTTATTTTTTTCTTTTAGAGTATCCGTGAAAATTAGTTTCGAAGATTATGTCCTACATCCAAACTTATAATATTAGTGTGCTAATATAAAACCTTAGTAGTAGGTACTTACGGTACCTGCCTAGTAATCTGTCTTCAAGGTAAACTCTACTGATTAAGGGGCGTTACCGTTCCTTCATGCGATAGTTTGTCTATAACGAAGGTGAGATCAACACCGCCCGTGATTAATTAAATTGGGGTACTGAAGCTCCCTATTAATCAAATAACCAATTACTTAATCCTCAAGGAAATTAGCAACTGGTTTCCCATTTGTACCTATTTGCCTACCTACCTAACCTATTAATTTTCCGCCTTGGTTCAGTATTGAATACAGCGTAAATATAACGTAGAATAAAGTCCCTTGAGGAATACAAGCACTTTATCTTGTTAGACATAGATTATTTAAATGTTTTGGCAGTGTTTCCTAGACCTCCCTCGGCGACGACGCCCGTCTTCTGGCACCCACTGCGTGACGACTCTGTTCTTCCTGTGCTGATGCATCCAGTATACATGGCCCGCCTTATGCCACTTCAGTCTAGCAGACTTGTTGCCTGCATCGTCGATTTCTGTTTTGGAGCATATCATATATCGTTGGGTTTAATACCTAATACGCTACGCTCCATCGCCCTTTGGCAAACCTTGAGCTCGGACATTTGAGACTCGGTCAGAGACTAAGTTTGAGCACCGTAGATTAGGATGGGCAGGAGGCATATGTCGATGAGATTGCGCTTCAGGGATAAAAGAAAATATCATCAATTCAATTCTCAATTCTTAATAATGATGATGAATTTAGTAGATGATGATGTAGGCTAATTTCTACAGCAGTCTACTGCTGGACATAGGCCTCTCCAATTGCACGCCATTTAGCTCGATTCTCGGCAACTCTCATCCAGTTGCTACCAGCTACCCTGCAAAAATCATCGATCCACCGAGTCCTACCTTACGTTTGCCGATTCGCGGTCACCACTCATGAACACGTCTACCCTCGGTTTTACGGCTAATATGGCCGGCCCATTGCCACAAAGAAAGTATACTGAAAACTATTTAAGTTACCGATGCCATTAGAGTGCCAGAGTGGAACGTGCAACATTCCTTCGAGTGCTTATTGCGTGCGTTCCAAGTGTGACGACGAACGTATATTCGGTTCTCCGATTGAAATACTCGTACCTAGAAATCTGATAAATCTGAGTAGGTATATACAGAAATTTCACGTTTACGACTACGTTGACGACTTGATTCTACTAACAGCGTTGTTGTTCTAGTGGTCGCAAGGGCTACTGCTGAGAATGAGGTCTTGGGTTCGACCCCCAGGTCGTGTTAGTCGTGTCAGTGTTATTAGGTATTTCTATCAGGAATTTCTCAGTTGCAGCTCTGAGTCTGGGCTTGAGCCCGGTCTGACTCGACCGATTTTTTTTTTTTTTTTAATAATACGTTGCCCCCATAAGGAATTTTTCCTGTATCGTGGGTGCGTTTACAAATATTTAAACTCACATAAACAAACAGCCAGACCCGGAACAACTACTTGTAGGCCATACAAATATTTTTTCCGTGCGGGAATCGAACCCGCGACGCGCAGCGCAGCAGTCAATCGCTTAACCACTGCGCCGACCGTGCCGTAAAAATTTTAAGTCATTACACGGGACTTAAACATAACTGTCGAAATGGGTGTTTACTGTGGGTATCATCATCATCATAATTTCAGCCGAAAGACGTCCATTGCTGAACATAGGCTTCCTCCGCTCCGCCACTTCGACCGGTTCTGTGCTACTCGGATCCAGCGGATGTAGGTATACCTCTGCCTAACTCTTCGGGGACGCAGAGGGTAGGCATGGTTTTATGTTATGTTGATTCTTACTATCCACTCTGTTCCAGGTACTCGGAGAAGAGTCACATACTTTGTACGGAGCGTAGATGCAGCATCGCGATACTAACAAGCTTTATATTACCGCCTATACTGTGTGCACCCACCTTTATGGTAAGTATTTTTAATTTTGGTTGGTCTGTTTTCTCGTGTATAATGTTTTTTCCTCTCATGATCTTTCCGCCCTGGGGTAGACGAAGGGAACTGTAAAATTTCGGCCTTATTACAAAACAAGGTTTGTCTCCAGTCGGCTTTTAACCATTGAGCCATTTTTTAATTTGAACTTTATTTTCGACATAGTTAAAGTTCTAATTACCAAAAACCCGAGTTGAAGTTGTAAAAATATTAAGTAAAAGTCTTAAGTATTAAGTAAGTCGGAATAAAGTTTAAAAAAAAATACAATTTTGGCTGAAAGGTTGAGGATTGGACTAAAGTTAGAATTCGTTCGTTGTAATGAGAAGGATAATGTTGGTAAAACAATGTTAAGCAACTTTTGTTTCCCATGTAAAACTGCGGGGCTTGTGAGTAATCAAGTCCTGGGGGCCTACTCCGAAGTGCAAAGTGCGAATGTTCGGATCGGACCGACACATGGCCGAACCGAATATTATTGAAAAATGCGAAAAAACTTTGCATCGGCTCAGTTGGGTCGGGACCATAGTCAATATTCGAAAGAGTGTAGGAGTGTAGGATCGGAACCGACCGAACCAAATAGTAACTTCGTAGCAGGAAACGGCCGAACATTCGGCCGATACTACTTTGGAGTAGACCCCCTGGTATAACCTCACGCTGATTATAACCTCACGGTGTTAAAATCAAAAATCAAAAGTCATTTATTCAAATTAGGCTGAAAAACAGCACTTTACGAGCGTCAAAATTATAAAAGACGGTTCCCCAAAACGCCCGCCCTTCACCACTTCGTAGGGCTTTCGCTGGGAAGAAGAAGTGGCGCTACAAAGTCCCCAGCAGCACAGCTGTCTAGAAAATACTTGATTGTATACAATACTAGGTATTCAAAGTAATTATCATTACAAGACACAGAACATTAAATTTATTAATATTATTTAACTACTTCTAGCCAGGATTGCGCTTTCTCACCCCGGGCAGATATTACCTTGCCTAGCTTGTCAGATATTCAGATGAACCCCGTCACCCTCGGCCGGCCATGTCTGTGGTTGCCAGGGTTTCCACGAAAAACGCATTTAGGAGTAAATTAATTAGAACGGATTATAAGCACGAAACAGAGCTTGCTATGTAATATTATATTGTGGGCTTCATTACGAAAGCATTTATTGAATAAGGAGCGCGATTATATTGACAAAGATGTCTGGCAACTATCTGGCAGACTGAAACTTTCTTTGAATGTGTACTGTACAGACAAGTCGTTTATACCTTCGTCAGTTCTTCGTCTTTTCTTTAACAAGTTAGGACTATAAATACTTTTTTGATCTACAGCACTGATCAAAGAGAGAATGCGTTCCTGACACCT
Source organism: Apamea epomidion (assembly GCA_947507525.1). Classification (NCBI taxonomy): domain Eukaryota; kingdom Metazoa; phylum Arthropoda; class Insecta; order Lepidoptera; family Noctuidae; genus Apamea; species Apamea epomidion. The sequence goes on along the minus strand of OX382242.1, from coordinate 8,850,275 downwards.
GTCAGTGCGACAATTCTATTAGGTAATAAAGATCAAATTAGCAAAACACATATTCGTTTGTATAAAACTGACAGGTGTCAAGAACGCTTTCTCTCATATGCCGCACTGAAATGATATAATAACATCTCGTTATATCATTTCGTAGTGTGAGTATCTTTTGCAGACCTGTCCATTAGGTTAACCGTTTTTTGACAGCTGTCTTAGAACCTACATATACTCCAGATTACGTAAAAGTTAACTTTAAAATGCGTAGTAAAATAAATATACGAACTGCCTTATCTTATTGAATTATATTCTTTATGGCTTCTTACAGACATTGTAATACCGTAAGTGTATCAATCAATGTATTGTGTGTTGCTGCCATCGCTAGTTTCATCTGTCAAAAAACCGTTTACCCAATGGTAAACCCGTTTCTGTAGCGCATCGGAGATGTTTGCTCAGAACCGAACTGACGGATTCCATGCAGTAATTCGTAAAACATTCGCATCACTGATGCGTAGAACGCGGGGCAGTGACAATAGCATCCTAAAAACAGTTGTGGAGAGTCCTTACTCCCCTATTCTGAGGCACTATGTGGGGATAATGGTCGGGTAGGTCATTCCTCACTTTGTCATTCTTTGCACATTCTGCCTCAGACACCTACTTTGTTTGTTTCATGGTTTGCTTTCTACCAACACTAGTTATAAGATATTTCACTAACAAAATGGACTTTATTGTTGTCTGATTCTGATATATAAATAAATAAATAATGGCTTGGGTATATTTTATGGAAATATGATAGCATACAGTAGTGAGAAAAAATGTATCAATAAACACTGTAACGTAAAATACTGCTACTCAGTTGCATCTGGTTGGACTGGAAGCCGACCCCAACGTAGTTGGGAAGAGGCTAGGCAGCTGACGCTGACAAAAAATAAAAAAAAATGAAACAAAAAACCCACGATACAGGAGAAATTTCTAGTGTGGGGCAACGTTTTTTTTTATAAAAAAAGAAAGAAAAATATTATATCTTATTGATTTATAACAGAAACAATGTAATTTGTAGCATGAATGTAATATTCATGGTACAAAGGAATGAACGGTAATAGATTTATTCATTTTATAAAAGCATTCTATCGAAGTGATTTCAAAGTCAGCTTCACTTATTAACTCTTTAGTTACCTATTGTAAAGAGTTGAGTAAACGGCGCTTCGCAAATGAAGCCAAACTTATTTATATTTATGGAAACTTCATCTTCAGAATGAATTTCAATTTTGTATTAATTATTGACGATAGACATTTAGGCGCAACACCCACTACAACGTGCCACGCGACGGAACGCAGATAACGCGCGTGATTTTTTACATACAAATTCAACAAAAACGCGCTTTCGCGCGAGGAATTGACCTCCGTTTCCCGCGCCCCGTTGCGTGGCGCGTTGTAGTGTGTGATGCGCCTTAGCGGGAATAGCATTGTTTCTTGTTTTATTTTTGTTGAACGAATTGAACTTAATACAAAACGCGGTGCAAACATTCGATACTTCCATACAATGTCATTATCATCGAATGTATTCATTGTTTAAGGAATTAGCATTGTCACTCGATATGCAATGTTGTTAATCAACTGGTCATGTTTGCAAAAGACAGCGATTAGGAGCATTGCGTGGACGCGCTGTTGGTGTACTTCATTTCTGTTTTTATTAAATAAAACTCCGTGATACTCAGGGTGGCACGGACGTCAACTCGATGACAACATGATTCTGAATCCCCGGGGTTGAAATTTTTCGTCGGTTATGAACAAAAAACCAGCTGTCTAAACAATTTGACCGCGTAGGTTACTAGGTAGGTAGGCGGTACTTTTCCATGAAACAGCAGATTTTTTTTGGTAACCGACGATTACTTTCTACGTTAGGATGTCCCTGACATTTTTAATTCATTTATTCATTTTTTAATGACGCTATGACGCGCCAAAACGCTTTCAAAACCCTTAAAAATATATTTCTTTAACAGGTCTTCGATATACACACAAAAAACGTGACGGACAAGTTCGGCAACCCAGACATCGCATACCACGTGGACTCAGACTACCAGGGGTCACTGTACCAGGCTAACTTCTGGGTGCACGGCGTGGTCATCAAACTGCTACCTTGTTCCATACTCACGGTCATCAGCGTGTGGCTCATACGGGCGCTCTACAACGCGAACCAACACCAGAAGAAGCTCAGGAACTACAACGCTTGCCCCGCTGCTGAGAAAATGGTGAAGAGACAGAATAAGGCAGACAAAAGGACTGACAGGACAACGAAGATGTTATTGGCAGTGCTATTACTGTTCTTGGTGACGGAACTGCCTCAAGGAATAATGGGTCTGATGAGTGGGCTACTCGGGTGGTGCTTTTTCAAGCGCTGCTACGATCTCTTTGGGGAGTTAATGGACTTCCTGGCGCTGTTGAACGGGGCTATAAACTTCGTGCTGTACTGCACCATGTCCCGCCAGTTCCGTCAGACCTTCAGGCAGTTGCTGCTGCAGCCACATCTGGCGCGGTTCCTGCCACAGACGGCTTCGCATTCGGACTCACACAACCAGAACACGTAAGTTCAAATACATTTTTTAATCTCTAATCTTGCATTTTATTTGCTTTGATTTTGTTTGTTCTAATTCAGTTCTCTGCTGCATGTTCAGTGAAACAATTTAAAACTATGTTCATGAGCCATGAAATTGTTTCCTCCCTGCAGGTGCACAGAAAAGATAAAAAGGTAACTACCTACAGCCGAGCTTCAATATAAATATGGATATGTGAGTAACGACTGCGTTTGCATTTAGGTATAACATAATTTGCATTTTCCCGGTATTCCTCAAACTATATAAGGGAAGTTGTTTATCTTTAAGAAACTAATATGCATGTATGCATTTGAATCTGTGTTTGCATGATGTACCTACCTACTATGTTTATGTTCAAATAACGTTTTCGTTTTTCTTTCTGCTTTTGTTTAAGTTGTTGCGAAGATGGATAGCCAGTCTATTCTGTAACCATCTCACGGTGAAAACTTAGGTGAAGTGAGCGTGGAGTGAGCTGTCATTCCAACTAATGCTAGGGATTGACACTTTCCACGGTGAGATTTTTACAGAATCGATTGGCTGTTCAAAGAACATGAAAACATTGGTTGTTTTCATGAATTTATTATTCTTTGAAACAGGGGAAATAATTATTTAGTTGATACGGTACATATATGTAGTATGTTGTAGCAATAATGAATAAAAAGGGATTCGAAGGATTCTCGACTGTTTTGAACAGCATGCATTACTTTCGTGTGCCGTAAATCTGACCCAAGTGCGGTGGCCACTCCGACTTTAGTTCCTAAAGCTTGAGATTTTGAAATAGAAGTTTGTATTAGGTGGTTGCATTTATTTAAACAATGTGAATGCGAATGGCTATACGAGTAGGGGAACGATGGATGGACTGTGTAAAAGATGATATGGCTAGAAAGGCAGAGATGACGACTAAAAGAAAAGTATGAACGAAAAAGAGATGCTTTCTCCTGATCTTATCCCAGTTTATTTGGAAGGTCATAAGAATGATGACCGGGGACTGTCAAACTTGGAGGGGTGGCCATGTAGACAATGTACTCTGGGGGAATGTGCAATTCTAGAGAATTTCTAAGTCTTGGGGACGAATACCAAGAATTTTTATTCAATATTTTAGAAACATGTAAATTTTATGGTCGTCATTATTTTTGGCAACATAAGACTCACTTAGCATGTGTAGTTCTTGTGAAATAAGATAAGCACGACTCTTTGAAGACTCCTATCCAAAACAGATTCAATTCAGTTAATGTTTGCCTTTTTAGACATTTGGGTTTAGCAAGAAAATGTTGCAAAATATACTTAATTTGGCAAAGCAAGAAACCTTTGTGTGAATTTCAAACGAAATTCTTAATAATCGTTAAAACACCCTTTGACATAAAACGGTCACAGATATGAAGGTTCATATAATATCAAAGAATGGTAATCTTACCCTCGAAATGGGTAATTTTGGCAAAATTTCGTTTATATGGAATGAGCACATAACCGTTTGGCTTAACGGTGCCATCTACGCGGTTTTGAGGTGATGAAGCAAACATTGGAATAATCGAGCGTGTCCAACAATTAGAGGGATGTGTCTGTGCTTATATTGCACATGTATTTGATTTTTTTTTCGTTTGATTTTTATCGATGTTGAATCATCGTCATCATCATCCGAAAGACGTCCACTGCTGGACATGGGCTTCCCCCAGCACCTCCACTTCGACCGGTTCTGTATTTCTCGCATCCAACGGAAACCTGTCCGATGTTTGAATATAGTACACAGGAAATGGTTCCCGAGTCTTGTTGGTTTAGGTCCACCTATTTTTGTGTAAACGGACGTCGACGTAGATCAATAGTTTCGGATATGAAGCCCGTGAGCAGATTTATATATAGCAGACAAAACAACGATATGTAGGTGCATTATACAAGCTAACAGAAAAATCTTAAAATAATATTAGGTATTAAGTATATTATACACGTTTAACAAACGGGACAAGAGCTCATTAGGCATAAAAAGATTTGTCCGCATCGCTGTCAATGGAAAACGCCACGTTGAATGTAAATGCTGATTCTTTGGCCTGAAAGGCCAGTCCTCTGTTCGCGTGAAGAGTCGATCAACCGGTTGGTGATGTCCCGAAAAAGTTTCTCCAACCCCAAGCGGTTCAAACACAATAATGATTTAATATAACTGCCAATAAGGTTGTCAAATCATAATTTTGTACAAACAATCAACTCAGCCTATCGTAGTCCACTGCTGGAGATAAGCCTCTCCCAAGTTGCGCCACAACAGCCTGTCCTCCACCTTCTGCAACCAGTCTGTCCCAGCCACATTTAACAACCTACCAAACATCCCATAAAACCTTTGCCATCAATAAGTACAATCCACATAAAAAAGTCTCTTCGAAGAAAAGAAAGAATTTCTTTCTTAGGTTCTATATTGGATACCTAACAATAAGTATAAAATGTTTGTATCTACTTCATTCTAACCCGTCAGCTAGGAATTAGGTATACCATACCATACATTTCAGTAATGCCTGCTTCCCCAGCTTTACCTGACTCTAAAAAAACAGCACCTTCATGTTATTTATGCACCGTCCAATTAATTTTTAATTAAAACATCTAGAACGTCGGTTACCTGTAGTTTAAAACTGAAACTTTTGCCTCGAGTAAGGCTTTATGAAAAGGCCCCATTGCTCTAATATTTGGCCTTTAGTGTTTAACTTTTAAAAGAGAGCTCACCTATTTTTTAGGTCAAAGAATCGGCATTGCCATTCAATGTGGCAATGCTGCTGGTATTTTGGGCAATTTTTCCATTGACAGCTATGGAGATTAATTTGATAATGCCCAAGGAGCTCTTCTCCTATTTTAAATACGTATTCATAATCTACGAGTATATCTATATAAAGTCGCGTTTCGGGTCTATCTGTGTGACCACGTTGTTCTGACTACGAAACGGATTTGGATGCGGTTTTTCACCATAATTTAGGGAATTCATTCCTGAAGGTTTATCTATGTGCATAATACATTATTATCAGACTTAGGGCAGATTTTTCCATCGCCAGATAACGTTTATTCGAGGAATAAAATTATCTGTCGATTGAAAAATCAGCCCTTACTTAAAATAAAGAAATCTCAATCATTCGTCAAAGTTGTAACCTTGCAAACCATGCAGAGTTGGGTCGCTAGTGTTATACATTTTACTGATAGCTCGAATAATGTAGTATGAATATATATAATTTATGTAGTATATTTTTACGGCTTATAAAATAATTTGTCAACGTTTGTTGCAGTGCCAAGACGTCTGTGCCGTGAGGACGGGTGAAGCACGGGAACGTCCCAGTGGTACGGGAACATTTCCTATAGTGAACTGGTACTTGAGTACTCTAGACAGTAATCAGTGTTCAGTGTTACAGAGTGAGGCATCGTCCTACGTCCTTGGATCATTACGAAGAACTTTAAAGAGTTTATTGAATGTTTTGCTAATGTGGTGTTGTCGTGTCCCAGTGGCAGTCTGAGAGTGTTTGTATTAGTGTTGAGATTGTAAATAATGTTATACCAAAGAATTGTATTGATTGTACCAAAATACAAATATTACTGCTGAAGAGAAGATTATTTTTCTCTCAGTTCTGCCTTTTTTTACTACTCAGATATGTTAGTAGAATTGTTATTTTTGTTGACACTCAAATTGCAATCTATGAAAACTATGTTCTTTGTAATAGGATTACGAGGAGATTTATTTGGATACATAAGATTAGAACGTAAGATTGGCCTGTTGTCTAGTGTTTTTCCAAAGTGGAAAATAAATCTGCTATTTTTATGAGTCTTTGTAATACTTTAGTATTAATTATAAAATTTGTCCATGAATAAGACATTTTCTTTACGAATTAAAAGCGATACTTACCTAAGCCATCATTCATTTCTCAGAAGTCTACAGGGTCAAATTAAATTAACTAGCGGAACTCTGCTGACGTGATGGGTATCGACATCTTAACACGATAATATAAAAATATAAAATATTTTATGTGTTTTTTTTTGGGGCCAACGACCGCTGGTAGTTTTGTTACTTGATGTATGACTTGAGCAAATCTGTTTTCTATAGTTTTATCGTGTTAAAATATCATGAGAAATCACGTCTGTGAAGATGATTTTTTAACTGATATTTTAAGTGACCACACTAACTGTGGTTGACGACCCCACACATAAATCATCAAATCAATGTCTTTTTTGCTTTATCGTGTATAGATATTGCCGCGGTTGGTTTGTGGATGCGTGACCATCTTTACATACCGAGACCCCTCCGTGTCTCGGAAAGCACATTAAACCGTTGGTCTCGGCTGCCATTCGTGGATCTTTGACAGTCATTACGGCTTACCCAGTAACTGGGTTGTGGAGGTCAGATAGGCAGTCTCGAGTCAGAAATTTTACAAGTCTTCCACAGTGATCCATACGACACTGACGAACCGTGCCTACACGGCGTATAAGCCGCGCCGTAAAAAAAAACCTGTCTGTCAACAAGCTTCCATAGTGATCCATACAACACTGACCGTAGTATACATCCGTCACCTCACACGTCAGGTCCAGACGTTGAAAACCAGCGTCAGGCACTAGTTGTCGGGCATTTTTGCTGAACTGGGCCTTTGTGGCGCAGCCGTGAGGCACACTTTCCTGCTAATTTCTTACATCGGATTTCACATTTTTTATTTGTTTTTATCGGATGTATGTATCTGAAGGCCAATTCTCGTAATTTAAAACGTTCAAAATATAGTCGCAGTCTCATCTCGGCGACAAACAAATGTCAAAAACTTGTGAAAACTAGATTTTGACAGATTGAGACTGAGATCAGACTGTGAACGTTCTTAAAATTAGGAGAACTGCCCCTCAGGATGTATTGCGTCTTTTAGTCTGTGCTAAATAAATTAATGTATTTTCTTTCTTTTGTAGTTTTTCAAGGAAAGAAAAACGTGTGTGTGTAAAGGACCCTAATGTCAACACATGGGCATTGTTTCAAGTTGCCACGTGGAAACATCATGGTATGAAAGTGGGAGCGGCTGCACTGGCAGACGTCACTAGAATTTAAATTAAAGGACCTATTGACATCTGTACACGTGTCTCTGTTTAGAATCAAATCTATATGGAGCTTCAGCCCGACAGAAATCTAAGGATGACATAACGGAACATCACGGTTGTTCTCCACTAAGGGTTAGGGCAGAGGAAAGATTCTTTTATGAAGAGGGCTAAGAATGATTCTTTAGAAAATCTAACAGTTTTAGTTTTGGATCGTCAACGTAATATCGTACTGTTTATATTATTGTCTAACGACTTTTTAGTAGTGATATAGTTGGTAGCATGGAGTCTAGATTGGTGATGGTTGGTTTGGTGGTGATTGGCTTACAAACATTTAAACTCACATACACAAACAGCCAGACCCGGAACAACTACCTGTAGGCAATACAATTATTTGTTCCGGGCGGGCATCGAACCCGCGACACGCAGCGCAGCAGTCGATCGCTCAGCCACTGCGCCGTGTCAAACGTGTCGTCCAACGTCGTGTCGTTGTTTTGATTTTGTCTTGAGAATAAGGTTCGGGGTTCGACACCTAGGTCGGGCAAAACATTATTGGGTTCTTCGATAAGAAATTTCTCAGTAGCAGCCCGTTGATTTATGCGGGTGAAACCGCGGGGCGCTGCTAGTTTTAAATATAATAAAGTATATGTATACTACTTGATTACACTTATCACATTCAATTTGAGTATTGGTGATGTCAAACGACTTTGAGTTTGTATCCAATTATCGAAACTATAGTAAAAATATTTGGTTTTGATAAATCGTGTAGAAAGAGGCTTTGAAGATTTCTAAGAAAATAAATAAAATGAGTTCGAATGTTTTATTTTCGCTAGAGCAATATACTTGGAAAACATATTTGAGATCTGGTACCAATATTTTATCTTCGTATTTATAAAATGGTAGCAAGCTTACAGTCCTTTCATAGTAATTTTACCTCTGATAGCAGCAACCCAACAGCAACCTTATTGTAACCTGAATAAAGATCACTGTGATTTTGGCAGACTTGCCAGTGGCAGCAACTCACCGACAAAGAAGTAGCAAAAATTCCCCACTTCCGACTGCAAAGATAAGTATCTCAAAAAATCGCTAAAAATTTGTATAAAAAGATGACATACTTCCGGTGATCATCCTTACTGGCTAGCACATAAAAAAATTGCTCTAAATATTAATTCAGGGGCAGAATACCTGTAATATACTAACTTTTGATTTTAGTTTTACAATAGGATTAAAAAGCAATTAAATACTGTAATAGTTCATTTTGATAATAGATATTATACTAGGTTAATAATAATATTAACATATTTAAAAAGTATGAGTTTAAAGTAACGCTTACTGACTATATGATCTATTATTTATTTTATTTTATAAAATAATTTCGGGTATGAGCACGGAGAGCTACTTAACAATATCCCGGCGTCACTCAGGTAGTTAAAAACCGAGGCAGGGCGAGGGGGCGAGGGGGGTGTTGCAGGACACTGGGAGTCTGCGCCCATGTAATGACTATTTTGTACCTATTATCTTGGTTGGGCGAGATATGAAGATGTTTTTAGCCACCCAGCCCATTTTTTAGATAATATTTTGCTAGATGTAGAACAGGAATAAATAAATTTTAACTATTTTATTTTTTTCATTAAACCTTCCTTGTAACAAGAAAGCAAATGAATTTAGAATGTCACAAATGTTCATTTGTTTAATCTTTATTCCAATTTTTTATGATCGTTAGAGTAGTAAGTACTGCATGATTGAAAGTAAAATATTTTTAAGATAAGTAATACTGTGCCTGAAATAGTATTTGGAGTAATTTCTAAGTATGATAGCCAGTAAGGAAGACAATCGGAGGTATGCAATTTATTAATACTCATTTTTATCTATTTTTTTAGATATTTTTCTCAGCTGTCGGACGTGGGGTAATTTTCTCAGCTGTCGGACGTGGGGTAATTTTCTCAGCTGTCGGACGTGGGGTAATTTTCTCAGCTGTCGGACGTGGGGTAATTTTCTCAGCTGTCGGACGTGGGGTAATTTTCTCAGCTGTCGGACGTGGGGTAATTTTCTCAGCTGTCGGACGTGGGGTAATTTTCTCAGCTGTCGGACGTGGGGTAATTTTCTATGGAAGTTGCAACTTCTCCTTTAGCACATCCTTCTTGCTACTATTCGACTAATCCTATTAATATTATAAACGCGAAAGTTTGTATGGATGGATGGATGTTTGTTAGTCTTTCACGCAAAAACTACTGAACGGATTGGGATGAAATTTGGCACACAGATAGTTCATAACCAGGATTAACCTTTTATCTCGATATTCTTACGGGATCTAAACTTATGCGGGCTAAGCCGCGGGGCCCTGCTTGTTGTAAATAAAGATCAGAGTGATTATGACAGTGATACAAAATCAGAGGTAAAAATATTGTGAAAGGACTGAAGGACCAGTCTTTTCAACCACCCACATAATCAGATTGCAGAAAATACGCGAAAAGAATTTGATTTAAAAATAAACAGATACAAGTATAAAAAAGCAGTGTTCAATAGCACCCACGAAAACATTTCGTAGAAATCGTACCAAAGGAGGAAGACCTCTTTATACTATTATAACACCTGCTTATTTTTGCCCCGTTGCAGGGCAACGGCCAAAGAAACCAGGGCCGTCTTAAAGCGCGTGGGTTGATAATACCGTCAAAGTCGCGGGAAACACCTGGATGAGGAACGCACGGAACCGGGAAGTATGGCAGACGGTACGGGAGGCCTATACCCAGCTGTGGACGATCATCATCTCCCTAGCCTTTTCCCAACTACGTTGGGGTCGGCTTCCAGTCTAGCCGGATGCAGCTGAATACCAGTATTTTACATGGAGCGACTGCCTATCTGATCTCCACAACCCAATTACTGGGTAATACGATAACCCTTGGTAAGACTGGTTGTCAGACTTTCGGGCTTCTGACGCCCCGTAACGACTATCAAAGATCCACGCATGACAGCCGGGACCAACGGATTAACGTGCTTTCCGAGGCACGGGGGGTCTTGGTATGTAGAAGATGGCCACCCATTCACGGACCAACCGCGGCAAGTGTGGCTTAACCTGATCGATCGACCCGTGCGGCTGTTATTACTTAGCCACAAGCGCGTTACCCAGCAGTGGATGATACCGGGCTGAAATGATGAGGCAATGGTTTCTCGTAATACAGGGAAAGGCACGCCACCACGCTTGCTCAGGGTGAGTTGGCGTTTTCAGACTTACATTAATTATGAATGCCAGGTTTCCTCACGATGTTTTCCTTAGATAAACTTAGATCACTCACATTGGTACTTGCTCGGATTCGAATCCTCCACCTCGTGTATGAGAGGCGAGGCCGTAACCACTGAGCTATCACGAAGACCTCAAAATCAAAATTAGGCTGAGAATCAGCACTTTTTGAAGAGCAAAATTACATAAAGACAGTCCTCCAAAACGCCCGCCCTTCACCACGTCCTGCTTAAGCTGGGAAGACCTCTTTAGTCAAATCACATGTTTTTGTACTCTAACCAGTTTGTGTTAATTAGCAGACAAGAAAAATGAAACATACTATGGAACCTCTTTGCCAAATCGTCTTGTGGAAAAAAATATTTATTACGGGAAGACAAATTACCTGCCACTGACGATAGCGACAGGACAGAAAAATTACTATGATATTAATCAAGCCTACTCATGGGTCCGTTACGGCCGTACTAGGACACAGGAAAGCTATAAGCTAGCTGTAAATCAATGGTAATGGTCAAAGCAAGGTCATTAGTTTGCTTTTAACATATACAGGGTGTCCAGGACATCGACGAGCAACTAGAAGGCTAATTCTTGTAATTTAAAACGTTCAAAATCTAGTCGCAATCTCATCTCGGCGGCAAACAAATGTCAAAAACTTGCCAAAATGTAGGGAAATTAGAAGTATGTTTTGACAGATTAAGACTGAGATCAGACTGAACGTTCTTAAAATTACGAGAATTATCTGTTATCATGAATTCAGTACATGATCCAGTAGGTAATTGCGTAACACACAATCAGTAGCAACGAACTTCATTTTGACAGTTCAACAACATTCATTGTGTTATTTTCGTTGTTGAGCGGACACATTTTTCGAATATATGGAGTAATTAATTAGCAATATCCTTCAAAATGATTCAAATTGAGAGTAAAAGTGTTATAGAGGTATGAAGAATAGGGTATAAAGTTCATTCATCCTCCATAGAAAAGAGAGGATCCTCCGACCAGACGGGTGTCTGGCGGGCATTTAAAAAAAAAAAAATTATATCTCCTCACTATATATAAGTACAGACGCCAGCACATCAAGCTACTACCATCTGTCAAATTTCTTTAATAGATTTTCAACTTTATTGCTAAAGCATTAAGGTTCAAGGTGGATTGGGAAAAATTTACAGTTTTGGGTAGCTTGATGTGCCAGCTGGCGTCTGTACATCAAAAGATCAAGAACAATACATAATAGTTTAAATTAAGGCCTGTACACATATTTCAGGACACCAGGTCTCCACCGCTTCAGAAGCAGTTACATTCAAATCGGATTATGCACTCGTACACAAATGCGGCAAATTACAAAAGCAAAGAAAAAACAAAACAAAATATTACACAAAATTTACACTAGGTATTGATTAAAACTTATTCTAGGGTTAGTATTTGGGAGTGTGTGTGTGTGGTGAGTGAACATGTACATATACATATGCCATGTCTATGTACATGGCATATACATATTTGTATTCAATTCAAACAAGCAAGTTACATATACTGGGGCTGCCAGAAGTTTCTCCGAAGCTTCATAATTTAATTCCTGGAGCCAGCTCTCAATCTTCATTTTATATTGAGTTTTGGTAAGATGATAAATGGAGAGCGTCCTATTTATTTTATTACCCAACGATTGATGTTGGGAGGTTTGTATATATGCTAATTGCGTGGTAAACTCTGCTTGCGAGATGCAGGATTTGCGTGACGTCAGTATGACGCGTTGTTCGCATGTAGCGTTGTAGATACCGCTACAGTGTGTTACGTAATTAGGGTGCTGAACCCCAAAAAATTGCTTAAAATTGAGGATCATGTGTTGAATTCATGGTTTTAGTTAGCGCGTCGATGTGATGCCACCATGCCGCCTTATGTTGATAATACCACTCTTTTTTAGGGTTCCGTAGTTCACGTCTCGGAACCCTTATAGTCTCTTGTCATGTCCGTACTCGGCTTACTTTCCAAACGGTTAGTGCTAGAAAAATGAAACTTTGCATGGATATGTGTATTAACCACAGGTTGCTAAGATGATTTTTTGATTTAGGTATCCGTTTGCGAGATATTCAACTTTAAAGCGCATTTTTTTGTTAAAATACGGCGTCCCCCCGTTGTAAAAGCTAAACGGCTGACTCAAAAAATCTGAAAAACATCATGATGGTAGTCCATGTGATGAACTTTGAAGGAAAACTATAACGGCTTAGATAACTTTATTAGTCCAGGAAGTATAGAAGCCTAACTTGTAAAATGCTCTTTGGAAAACTTCGTACAAAAATAACGAAATAATGAGTAAACATTTAAAATATCTGCTATACTAATAATATATGTCTCAGTTGAGATTAGCTACCGTGACCGAAATCGGTCGGGAGGGAGGCTATTATGATTTACGTAAAATGGAAGATTGAACATAAAATTATGTAACATGAGAGAACCAGACGTGAACTGCGATCGAAACAGTTGATTGAGCCGAAATCAAATGCGCTTAGCACAGAAGGTAATTTAGAAGTTTCCAAGAAAGACTCGCGTATCAGGTGCAATATCTGTTGAAAGAGAGATCTTACAAAATGAACTCGGCTAAATGTTCAACTGTTCGTTTGCAACGGAATAGCTTTGCTAGGTGAACGTAGTTTTCTTTCCAGGAGTTATTTTTCGTTTTCTGAATGCAGCAGAAACGGGACACGTTCGACACGGTGCTAATCGGTATCGGTGATTAGTGCTGCGTGTGTTATTAAGGAGACTCAGCAAATTGGAGGTGGAAAGAGCGTAGTTTTATGTCGGATTGTCGATATTTCTTCTGTATCGTGACTGCAGTTATAAATATTTTCATTTTGTTATCTGATGCCTGATCGAAAGCAATATTTGCAAAGAAAATTAAACTTTAATGTTATGGGTTTACTAGTCATTTGTTTCGATACCAGAATTAAATAGACTTAGGTCTAGTTTGTATGTTTGTGTCCATACACAGAAGCGACACGGGTGGACGACAGAGGCAACTGCAACTGTCAGCGACAGCCGTTAAATAAACGAGCGGCATGTTGTAGCTGGAAGCCGCCGACATGCGTTGACGGCAGTCGCCGACACGCGTTGACGGCAGTCGCCAACACGCGTTGACGGCAGTCGCCGACACGCGTTCACGGTAGTCGCCAACATGCGTTGACGGCAGTCGCCGCACACTTACATGAATGTCTTTTGATTATCATTGAAATAATAGTTGTTGTTACAAAAACACAACAACTACCAACAAACAACTAGGTAATATAATACTATATTCTTAAGTCATTTAAGATGCCCGTACAAAGGAGAACTCACCGGGCACTTTACCTGGGATATATGGGATATCCCAGGTATTACATGGCTGTTACTCGTTGTCAAGGCGACACTAAATTAATTCTTTTCTCCAACTATGTTGGGGTCGGCTTCACTGGCTTAACTGGATGAAGCTGAATACCAGTAGGTATTTTACATGGAGCGATTGCTTATCTGAACACCACAACCCAATTACTGGGCAACACGCTATCACGCGGTAAGATTGGTTGTCAGACTTTCCGGGTACTTACTACTTACCTGATATGACTGTCGAAGAATAAACACACCCACATCATCATCTGCCTGGCATTTTCCCAACTATCTAAGGGTCGACTTCCGGTCTAACCGGATGCAGTACAAGTATTTTACATGGAGGGACTGCCTCTCTGACCTCCACAACCCAGGTACTGATACAGAGGCTAAGGTTGATTGTCTGGTTTCGGGCTTCTGATTCTGAAATGAAGCTTAATTATTGACTTTATATCCATCGTATTGGGCTAATCCCAATACAAACTATATCTAAGACAAGTTCAAAATACACAAGTTGCAAACTGTCCGTAAATTATTAATTCCCGTAATTTACGTAATGTGCGATGAAATGCACTTTATATCATGCGGCCGTCTCATTATATTAGTCAGTATTTTTTGGTTTATTTTTGCAATATTACTCAACTCACACTATTTATGTACATATTCGTTACTATTTTTTATTTTACTTAAGTTTGCATACACACTTCATGTTGATTTACATCCGTCACCTCACACATCAGCCGATCGATTCTGTAAAAATCTCACCGTGAAAAGTTAGGTGAAGTGAGCTTAGAGTGAGCTGTCAATAGTGTCAATCCCTTAGCATTAATTGGAATGACCGCTCACTCCACGCTCACTTCACCTAACTTTTCACGGTGAGATTTTTACAGAATCGATCGGCTGGTCCAGTTGAAAATCAGCGTCAGCCACTAGTCTACTAGTATTTTTGCTGAACTGGGCCTTGTTGGTGCAGCCGTGCATACTTTCCTGCTATTTTCTTACATCGGACTTTACACTTTTTATTTGCTTTTTATTTGTTGCTATCTGATGTATGTATCTGGTGTATTGTGTGGCTTTTAGTCTGTGCTAAATAAATGTATTTTCTTTCTGTCGAAGAATAAACGAACCTACACATTACGTGATATTACTATGAATTAGGAAGTTAAGTACTAACTTATATTTAAAAGCATGTAGGTAGTACGCACGGCTACACATCAAGTTGTACATATCCAGTATAAGCTGGCTTCTGATTGTACGAAAAACCTATACAATGCGAGGTCAGCTAAAACTGGATATGATGTGAAGCCGTATGTACAAGATTTTCCTGCAAACGTATTCTTGAGTTTCCTAGATTTGTAACATAAATTAGTTATTGCGGGCACAAAGCGTGGTTGAAGTGGCGCGTCGGTCTGGTAATAAAACACTATAGGTAGGTACTGTAGAGGTTTGTCTGCCGAAGGCAACATTATTTGGTGCAGGCCGGCTATAATTTAGCGTGGGTTACATTCGAACGTCCAAGCTAGTGTCAAATATTTTAATTAGGATTTTTGTTTAGAGTTTAACAGTCAGTGGTAATTTAGTCAGAAATATGTAAAGACGTTCTAACAATATAATCTTAAAGGAGTCGTACGTTACCTGAGAGCTCTTCTAGCTCTCCAAAGAACCTTTGCTTATTTATACAAAGAGGAGACAACAATAGGGTAATGAAATTAAACTGCATATCAAGAAGCAGAAGCAGGCAAAAAATGCTGCTGCGGTAGGGAATGCCGTTCCCAGTTTGCATATGAAAATTCAATGAAATATATCCAATAGTTCAGTCACTTTAGTTAGTCAAATATTGGTAAAACCTATAGTCGGCCCGACACTACCATTTTTTTTTATTAGCCTGTCGGATATGGTATGTCTGTCTCTCGTTAGCATCAGGCATATTTTAATTATTGTGGGCGTACTATGGGTAGTGTTGGTTATAACACGACAGAAAAACGGTTTACAGTTCAAATCAGATTACAATTCACGAACAAGTATTCACACACTGTAGGTACACATTTCAACGATACGGAATCGCGAGACAGTTAATAACACATGTTGTTCGTACGATGTCCAATGTTTCGATGATTCCGAGAGCTCTGCTCACACCGTTCTTGTAGCTGTAGGTCTCCGTCCACCTCTACGAACTCAGGCTAGACTGTCTAGCGCCACGAGATGGCGCTGGCGTTCCGAATAAACGAATAACTCCGACACGGCCATCCTGCTGGACACACGTCATCGTGAAAGAAACATACCCGCAAAGTATCACATAGCTCGGTCACTCCTGGCCACATTTCGTACAGGCAAAAACACAATAAAAACTCGAACAAACTAATAATAGCAGAGTTCAGGGCATTACCCACTATTAGATTCCCAAATCTCAAGATTACAATCAAAATAATAAACTAAGATGCATGTGTCTCATACTATCTAGTAATCTCCAGTCTCCAGTCCATACTCAACTCGTCAAATTCATTTGCGCATTCCCCTCGGATCGCCAAGTCACTCCTGGATTTTATGGTTTCTCACGAAACCCCACACAACACCCACAAAACACACACAACTTAATCTCTACTCTGTTTCATCAACAAAACTATTACTTGACTTTCCTCAAATTCGTTTGTAATACTCTGATCCAAACTATCATCGATAACAAAAGATTCCTCTAAGCCTTAGTAATAATTGGTCAGAAACTATATCAACTAACTCGTAGATTACATACAACGCTCATGGCCTGGCTGCCACAGCAGCTAGTGACACTCATGCCACCCATATCGTCATCACCTCAAGTGATACGACCAACACACATCACTTCACATAGAGTCTACGACTCCCAGGTCATTACAAGACCAACACAAGAATACTCTCCTTTGAGACCCAGGTCCCCGCTGCACCACCAGCTGCCCATCGCCCCCTGAACAACTCACAACTGAGTTGCAGTTACGACTACAGACAAGTGCGTACAGTGTGACCTAACAGCCATGGTATGTGCTCTACTACTCGGTGGAGGAACTCTCCTCACCGTCTTCTACGTTTAACTCGTTAGGAACACTACTTACTTAGAGGCATCG
The DNA here is from genome assembly GCA_947507525.1 of Apamea epomidion. Lineage (NCBI taxonomy): Eukaryota > Metazoa > Arthropoda > Insecta > Lepidoptera > Noctuidae > Apamea > Apamea epomidion. The sequence continues at coordinate 8,832,981 of OX382242.1, read as the reverse complement.
TTTGTATGTGATCGTGAGCGGAGGTACTTACACGTACGCCTGCAGTTGAAGGCTTTTAGAGTATTGATTCAACCAGAGTAATGTAAACAAACTTTGATTATCTAATCATAGTGTAAATCATCAACCAGAGCCATGTAAACACATTTTCACTATCTAATCATAGCGTAAACTATCAACCAGAGCCATGTGCCATCGTTATCCACATTAACAATCATTTTTATCACTAAGAGCCTTAGACACCTGGAACCCACACACGAGTAAACCACTCTAACGCCACGGCTCTCCAGCCGACCAGCAATCGCATTGCTCTCACACATCCAGAGCATGGATCCGTGTGCATCACCCTGTGACACCACACTACGGTCTCTCCAGACCACTACCTCCGCCAGAGACAAACGCCCATCGCGCACCCACGGACTACTTGAGTTGCCTCAAGAGACACAGATTTCTACCGGGTTATGACTACGTATTGACTACTGGTACGGTCAACTTTTCTACGGCCGATAGAGAACCCCTACTCGCGTGCTTCCTATAATGTAGGCTTGCTCATCACAACTGTGATCACTATCTACTTCGACTGGTACATGACCTACTGGCATCTTTCTTTACCTATCGTGAGCATACTTGTAAGGTTAATACGCCAAAACTTCTGCTACCCTAAACGGACCTCTGAACTTCCGATCTAACTTAGTCTTATAATCTGATTTCACTCTTCGTTTTCTAATAACACGAAATCGTCAACCGAACATTTTGTTACAGCTGCCTTTGTTCTATCAAATCTAGCTTTCTGTTGTTGACCGTTTAAAACTAAATTTATTACAAGAGCTTTATGCAACAAAAACTCTGTTGCAGACATGTTAATCGAAAAGTCAAGGTTCTATATTTCACGTTCGATCATAATATTACTTTGCAAGTAAATGTCGGGTAGAAATTTAATAAAATCTCAAGTTGTTGCTCACTAATTGCAACGCTACATATGATTAAGTTTGTGCTGAATACACGTGTTTAACCTATACCAGTCAACGCAACAACGTTATTAACCCGTTTGCCACTTAATTTGGCTGCACAACTCGCTTTTACTAACGAGCATTCAGCACCAGAATCGTAAACAAAACAATTGTCAGGCTTACCAGAGCAAAAGGGAAATAAAAGTATTCACTTGAAAAATAAGCATGATTTATTTACTGGGTTCAAACACTGGCTAAAAATAAAAGCACAAATATTACGGCAATACATTTATAGTTACATTATTACAATTCTCAGTACTTACATGGGTATTGCAAGATCCTTACACTTTCGCAGTTCAACCTCTACTGTCTTGCTAAAATGGCGCTACCACCTAGGTTTTTAAATCCCTCCACTTTATCAGACCGAAATAGTCAGTTGACAGTTAATATCCGGTGGCGCCATTTTAGTATTTTGAATAAATCAAATAACTGTCTAATTATGACCAAATACAATATTCTGTTATTTCGAAAATACTGTAAACATCATAAAAATACCTAAAGATTTATATAAATAGCTAACATTCGGCCATCCAAAATCTCGTACGTCCTCGTACGGTAAAAAAAATATTATTAAAAGTGACAGTAGGTTAATAATATATTGTTTCTTGTAAACACTATACAATGCTTTCGTATATACTCAATAGTTTTATATATAAAAATAATAATACCAACTTGTTAACATTATTATAATTAATTACTAATTTAATTTAAATATTTAAGCCATCACAAGTTCCCTTGTACCTGCAAAAGAACCTATGACAACTCAATTATTCACATTTACTTAAACATTACATAATTATTTAGTATTCTTCTCTTACGTACTAGGTACATACTTTACAATAATATTGAAAATTAGAAGTAATTCTCTTTGTTTTAATCCTAAATCGTACATTATGTTCTTATTATTTTATAATGCATGTTTATCAAATCAATATCCTGAAAACCATAGGCAACAGGCTTCCTTACATCCTTAATACTAATAACAATAGCCCTATTATGTCCTGAATACCAGTGGCAACAGGCCCCACTATGTCCTGAATACCAGTGGCAACAGGCCCCACTATGTCCTGAATACCAGTGGCAACAGATTCCACTATGTTCTGAATACCAGTGGCAACAGGCCCCACTATGTCCTGAATACCAGTGGCAACAGGCCCCACTAAGTCCTGAATACCAGTGGCAACAGGCCTCACTATGTCCTGAATACCAGTGGCAACAGATTCCACTATGTCCTGAATACCCCTGGCAACAGGCCCCACTATGTCCTGAATACCAGTGGCAACAGGCCCCACTAAATTATTCTTACATTTGATGTCGATATTATCCACATCAACAAAAGAAAAATGACCTGTAAAATCAATACAAGTTAATAAAACAAATATTATCAATTCTTAGTTTCATTTACCAACAGTATCATCGTATTTACGTCATTAATATTGTAACAAATATTATTAACTATCATTGATTAAGTAAAGATCGATCACCACCACATAGCCGCACATCTACTACCAGATAGACATTAATAAATTATTCGGGGTCAGTACCATCACTTTCCTCACTTAGAGACTCATTGTGGGGTCTACTAAAATTCAACCAGGGTTTTATTTTGTCCACCGCCACTACAGCGGAGTATAATTTATTGCCCTTTTTGGTCAAAGGGGTGTCTTCTATTTGGAACCTATCACAATCGTAGACCTTTGTTATCCTGTAGGGACCCTGATATTTAGGTACAAGTTTTTTACTCTGTCCTGTAGTGGGTACTTGCCTTTCTACACTAACTAAGTCACCTATGGAATACTCATGAGGCTTACAACGTTTCTTATCATATAGTTCTTTGGCTTTTTGTTGAGACAATCTTATATGAGAATTAATATTTTCCCTAATGTCAGTAATATTCTGTTCGTCAGTAATATCTGTTACATCGTCACCTAATTCCGAGACTATTTTATTGTCACTTGGTCCTGACAACTTTGTTCCGAAGAGAGCCTCAGAAGGAGTGCGATTAATGCCTTTATTTAAAGTATTGTTCACACCCCATTGCACATCTAACAAGTGCTCGTCCCATTTATTGTCAGCCGTGCCTACACACTTTGCAGTGAGAGCGTCTATTATTGTTTTGTTGTAGCGCTCTACCTGCCCGTTGGCTCTAGGAGTGGCTACAGCATTCAATATATGTTTCACACCCTTATCGGTCATAAATTTCCTAAAAATATCACTGGTAAATGAAGTACCGCGGTCAGATATAAGCCGCCTTGGGACTCCAAAAATACCAAAGTACTCGCGGAATACTTTTATTGAGGTAGAAGACTTTGTATTCTTAACGGATTTTAAATAGATATATCGACTGTAAGCATCAACAATTACCAGTATGTACATGTTTCCTTTACTACTTCGTATAAACGGTCCTACATGGTCCACGTGGATTGTATCAAAAGGAGTAGCGACTTTATCAATCGGATGTAAATACCCAGGTTTTTTCCCACCCATAGATTTCGAGTAACTACATTCTAAACATGAATTAACGTATTTTTTTACAAAATTTCGCATTTTTTTGAACCAATAATGTGACTTAATTTTATCTAATGTCTTGTCAATAGCAAAATGACCAATGTCATCGTGGTTCTGCTTAACTATTTGCCAGCGAACTCCTTTCGGTACAACCCATTTATCCCCAGATGCCGTTATTCTAAACAACTTATCATTTTTCAATTTGTAATTGGTTTTAATGTCTATAACATTATCTAAATTAGGGTCTTTTAATATTCCTACAATTCTTTGGATCTCGCTATCCGAACGTTGTACTGTGGCTAACCAATTATCATCATTTACAATCATTACATTGAATTTTATCTGTACGTCGTTTATGGGATTACGGCTTAGGGCATCCACGTGAGACATTGATTTTCCTGGTCGATATTCAATACTAAAGTTAAACTCCTGCATTTGCTCCCACCATCGAGCTACCCGAGGGATCATGTCCCTTTTCTGGAAAGTGGCTCTTAAAGAATTGCAATCAGAGACGATCTTAAATGGGATCCCAATTAAATAAACTCTAAATTTGTGTAAAGATGATACAACTGCTAAGGTTTCAAGGTCATAAGAAGAATAATTCTGCTCCTCTGGAGTCGTCTGCCGACTAAAATATGCAACAGGTCTAAGAACACTATCATATTTTTGAAGGAGGATACCAGCAACGCCTAATTTACAAGCGTCAGTATGCAGTTCTGTGGTTAAATTTGGATCGTATAAAGCCAATGTAGGCTTACGCATTAGTTCAGCCTGTAACTTTCTAAATGAATTTTCTTGATCTGGGCCCCAAGCCCATTTAATATCCTTCTTCAACAAATATGTCAGTGGTTTTGCTATAACTGAGAAATTTGGCACAAATCTTCTAAAGAAACTGGCTAAGCCAAGGAACTGGCGAACGTTATGTTGACTAATAGGGGTTGGAAACTTTTCTATTGCTTCTACCTTCTTTGATCCAGGTCGAATACCATCAGCAGATATCTCAAACCCCAAGTATTCTACTTTAGGACTAAAGAAAGTACATTTGGATAAATTCAATGTGAGACCAGTCTGAGCAAATAACTGTAATATCGATTCTAACCGTAAAATGCCTTCATTAAATGTTTTAGATGGTATAATAACGTCATCTAAATACGCCAACGCCTCTCTATGACGCGCTTTACCTAATATTTGGTTCATAAGACGTTGAAAGGTTGCTGGAGCATTTGCAAGACCAAACGGCATTCTGTTGAATTCAAAATGGCCGTCTGGTGTTACAAACGCAGTTTTATGTTTATCCTCTTCTCTAATCTGTATTTGATAATAGCCTGATTTTAAATCAAGTGTAGTATAAAGCTTATGGCCTGCAAGTACATCTAACTGATCATCGATCAACGGCATAGGATATTTTTCTTTAATAGTCTTCTTATTTAACGCCCTATAATCTACGCAAAGTCTAACCTCGCCACTCTTCTTCCTGACAAGCACGATTGGACTAGCATATGCCGATGTTGATGGACGGACTATACCATTGTCCAATAGTTCTGAGATCATATTTCTAACCTCCTCTTTTTCTTTAATAGCTAGCCTATATGGTCGGTAAACTACAGGTTCATTGTTATCAAGATTTATTGCCATTTCTCCTACTGAGGTACAGCCTAACTCATTTAAATTGAATGCGAAACAACCTCTAAACCGGTTTAATAAAGTTAGTAACTGTTCCCGTTCGGCAGTAGATAAATTTGAACCAGTGTCAACATTTAAATCACTAATAGGATCTAAGCACGAAACTGAATGAACTTTAAATTGACTTTCTTCACGTGCGACCCTGCCTCTAGCAATAAGCTTGTTCTTATGCAACGTAATAGGAACAACACCCCATGAATTTAGCACTATTTCCCCTGTTCCGCCTTGAATACGAAATAACCCTGTTAAAACTGAAAACATAGAATCAGCTTCAATCCTAAATCCTCCATCAACAAATATTGCTCCATCATAACTAGGCTCTGTGTAAACGTCAACTGTTGTTATTCCAGAAATGGTGGTGTCACTTTTACAGTACAAATCAATCTTGTTATTTTCAGTAATTGTATGACTTAACTCCTTAATTTCTAAGTGATCTGTAGTCTTATGAATCTCAATGTGTGGCTGCTCTGTAAAAGTGTGACCAATCATCACTGGTACTTGCATGACACTATCTGGTACTATCACCAACTCTACGTTGGCGACTACGTCATCAATGGAAATACAAACAGATTGTTTGCCTAAAGAGAGAACAGTTGAATTTCCAAATCCTACTAGCACTGAATTGTCTACTTCATAACCTACACCTAGCTTTTTAAATTCAGTTAACTTCATCATAGAACACTCACTACCTAGATCTACATACGATTCAAATGGAACATTATTAATTAATGCGACCTTAAAATATTTATCATTGGTTTTCCTCAAACTAGAGACACGCATGACATTCTTTTCAGCCACTGGAAGTTTAGTAAAACAATTATTTGTTTCATGCCCAAATTTGTTGCATCTAGTACATTTTTTGACAGGTTGTGGGCATTGTTGAATATGATGGCCCTCTTGCTTACAGTTGAAACAGCGTTGAGGCTTATTTGGGACACGCGGTTGAAGGTCTTGTTTACCGACATTTTTACTGGTGGCAGTAATAGTTTTACGGTCACCAGGTTTTACGTTTTTAGAATTTCGTAAATATGTAAGTAGTTTATCGGGGTCATCGAATTGTACTGCTTCTGCCCCTAATCGTACCGAACGGTCGTCAATCCCATGCAAGATACAGTCTACTGCTCTCCTACCTACTATACCGCACCTATTGATCAACGATATTTTATCATAGTAATAATTTTCTAAAGAGTCTCCGAAACGAGCTCGTTTGAAAAGCATATCGCTAAGCATCTGTCCGTAATTTTCATCGGAAGGGAAAGCTGACCGTAGTTTATCCTGCCACTCTCCCCAAGTAAAAAGTACGGATGGTAAACCCTCGTACCAACGCTGAGCTACCCCACGCAATTTCGGAAGAGCAAAATGAACGGTTTGCTTTCCGGACCACCCGTAAATAGAAGCGCACTCGTTTACTTTATGTAGCCACATCGACATAGTTTGTTCTTTCTTTGCCGGGTCAAATTCTGGCACAGCATTATTGAGATTCCCTAGTTTATGCATAGGATCTTCTCCTTTCAAAGACGTTAAAACTTGTAGAAGTTGCGACATGCTAACATTGTTAGTAATACACTCACCGACATCATTTGGTTGCGGATTGTCGTCTTCAACCCGGTGCGTGGCTGCTCTCGGTCTCGAGCTGCGTGTTCCATTCCTGGGCCGGCTGCAGGATCGGCTCCTGGGCCGGCGGCAACCACCGCGGCGCCTATCGCAGCACCACGAGTCGCGCCTGCCCAGTACCACGGAACGTTGGCTGCACTCGCTCACCGGTGACAGCGACCGGCTGGTGCGCCGATGTGAGCGGCGACAGCTCCGACTTCTGTACTGCTGTCTTCGATGAGCTTTTCTGGCATCTGCACGACTCCGGGAGCGGGGCGAATGGCTGAAGCCATGACCCCTTTCCCGACTGCATGAGCGCTTCTCTGATCTTCGTTGAGGTGTCCTCACAGCACGGCTACCCGAAGGTAACACCCGGCTCCGCGATCTTCGCGCACTCTTGTCACGTTCTACGGCGTGAGATTGCTCACAAGGCGACAATTGGTGTACGTTTTCCATTATTAAACTGAAACAAGACATCAACGGACAAAAAGTTGCATTTAAAGTAAATTAAACGCTAAGCATGGCTTTGAAGCGGACTACAAACAATTTAAAACAAAAACTGGATCAAATAATGACCACGGACTTAGATAACTTCAAACTATTTTCTAGGGTATTTAAATAATTATATCGAGCAATAGAAAAAAAATATTAGAAAGAAACAAGAAAAAAAGAACGGTATAGAAACAAATAACAGTAATAGAAGTTAGGTACAAACAATCCCACTTCTGAAATGTCAGGCTTACCAGAGCAAAAGGGAAATAAAAGTATTCACTTGAAAAATAAGCATGATTTATTTACTGGGTTCAAACACTGGCTAAAAATAAAAGCACAAATATTACGGCAATACATTTATAGTTACATTATTACAATTCTCAGTACTTACATGGGTATTGCAAGATCCTTACACTTTCGCAGTTCAACCTCTACTGTCTTGCTAAAATGGCGCTACCACCTAGGTTTTTAAATCCCTCCACTTTATCAGACCGAAATAGTCAGTTGACAGTTAATATCCGGTGGCGCCATTTTAGTATTTTGAATAAATCAAATAACTGTCTAATTATGACCAAATACAATATTCTGTTATTTCGAAAATACTGTAAACATCATAAAAATACCTAAAGATTTATATAAATAGCTAACACAATACAGCTCACCTTTATTTTCGAATGTGTCTGAGGGTAGTTGTACGACGTCCACTCGCGGTTCACAACTTCCAGCACGTTGTCCACCATCCGCTTGGCTTGGCTGCCACTACTCGTGCACCCGGCTGCGATATGTCCTGGTTTCCCTCACTTGCAGCACACGAAAGGCTTCGCTCAGATTCTTAAAGTCGGTCCATGTCGTTTCTTGGTATGCTATTTTCGATAGTCACGTTGATGCTGCTCCTTTGTACGTCTTACTGATGGCCACAATAAGTTGACAACCTTGCAGTAAATTTTCGGCAAAACACAAATCAGCTGTTGTGCACTGTTATGTTATGTTATGTTTGCACACGCCTCCTACCGCGTATTCTAAACACGGGAACGGGATACGTCGAACTCAAACGCCGCTTAGAGACAGTCTTTTTTTTTTTCAAACATGGCGGTAGGCGCAACAGTCGCGTCACTCGGCAAAGGTATTCTGCATATAGCCTATGCCCAAAACAACATGTACCAAGGTCGCGCATCCGTATCTCCTTTGTCTGGGTCGAACTTGGACAGATCCACACGATTTCAACACATGTTGTACAGTTCGCATGCTTGCACTTTGTTTTTCAAATGTCAACGGTCACTTTCACTTTAAGCGTTCTCATTTTGTGCATGAACCAACATGAATCCCCGTTCTGATGTCAGAGATGGTATGTCTGTCTCTCGTTAGCATCAGGCATATTTTAATTATTGTGGGCGTACTATGGGTAGTGTTGGTTATAACACGACAGAAAAACGGTTTACAGTTCAAATCAGATTACAATTCACGAACAAGTATTCACACACTGTAGGTACACATTTCAACGATACGGAATCGCGAGACAGTTAATAACACATGTTGTTCGTACGATGTCCAATGTTTCGATGATTCCGAGAGCTCTGCTCACACCGTTCTTGTAGCTGTAGGTCTCCGTCCACCTCCATGAACTCAGGCTAGACTCTGTCTAGCGCCACGAGATGGCGCTAGCGTTCCGAATAAACGAATAACTCCGACAAGCCTTTAATGTCCCACTGCTGGGCAAAGGCCTCCCTGCCCACTACCATTTATTTGTAAAAAAAAAAACACTTTAAAGGACAATGCTCATGGATGTATGGAATCCCGTACCATGCTGCATCAAAGTCAAACTTTGTTTTTATAGACTAAACTTATCATATTAACTCCTACAAAAGTTCTTTTTTGTAAACAAAACCCGAATTTCAGAGATTAAAAAAAAATCGAAATAACCTGAAAAGGGTAGGTAGGTAGTTTATTTTGTTTGACATGTCACACAAGAACCGCCATTATTGCTCTAAAAAAATTATAATCGCTTAAATAAAAATTCTATTCTATTTTATTCTAGTTATTTTTAATTAATATAGAATCGGCAAAGTATAATTTTTTATTATTTATTTATTTATTTTATTTTACCATTTATGTACACACATATATAAACAGACAATGAAAAACAGAACAGAAAAAATAGGTACAGAGGTGATGCTTATTTCATAAGAAATCTCTTCCAGCATACCTGAGATAGGACAATAGATACAGAGATGTAGACAGCGTGTGATAGAGCAAAGGAGACAAAAAATAATACATAGAATAAAAAAAAAACAATTCACTTAAAAACTAAACAAGAATTACGAGAATATATTAACATACATACAAATAAACATACATAAATACTTCTAAAATAAATATTACAAGAATGATAATAATTATATCATACTCAAAATAAAAAATACATACACAACTATGATGAAGTGGACAGATAGTGTTCTTTCACTCTTCTTTTAAAAACCGCAATAGTTTGGCAGTCCCTAATGTCAGGCGGTAGTGAATTCCACAATCGCACCGCGTGCACTGTGAAGGAGTAGGAGTAGAAGTCGGTGGAGTGGGGAGGGGACTTGAGAAGGTTTTTAAGATGCGACCTGCAAGGTGCATCTGAGGGACGGGCGTAGGAAAACCGCTCCCGCAGATAGGATGGTGTTTTAGGATTGTGAAGGATATTGAATAGCAGACACAATATCCGAGAGTTCCTGCGTAGTTACATGTTTTTTGAAAGACGTGATCATGACACTTTCAAAATTCAAGGTTATATTAATCATATCATTGGAAATGGAACGTCATGTAAAGGGAATAAAACAATATCAACACTTTTTTACTTGAAATTAAATTCCCTGTTCAAAAATCAAATCCCCGACGCATTATGTCGTAAAAAATTATGAAAATAATTACTATAATATTTTGATCTTGATGCATGAGACTTCTTGGTACGACTTTTGATCATTGTCTTTTTGATGCTAGGATTTATTTGATAGTGTTTTTATTTATTGTCGAGTCGAGATTGTTTACATTGTGTAAATAGATAGATAAACTGGAGCTCACGTTTCGGATATTTTCATTTTCAATAACTTCTCTTATAGGCTAAATATAAAACTTTATGGTTAGTAACAGTGAAATGCAATTACTTAAGTATACCCTGTCCATTAGGTGAACCGTTTGACAGCTGTCTTACATATTCCAGATTACGTAAAAGTTAACTTTAAAATGCGTAATACTGCTTTATCTTATTTATGGCTTCTTACAGTCATTATAATACCGTACATGTATCAATCAATGTATTGTGTGTTGCTGCAACCACTAGTTCCATCTGTCAAAAAACGGTTTACCTAATGGACATGGTATAGCAACGTGATTTGCCTATACACTCCCGGTATAGGATAATTAACATCCGTTATCAGTATCCGTCTATCAGAAAAATAAGTTACTTACGTGATACACCCCAAAGGTAACAGCTACACGTTTCGTACAGCTAATTTATTTCGTATAAAATATTCAAGAGCCTATATAGCAACGTAAGTATGAGGAAATAAATGACATAAAAACTCCACCGTAAAGCGAAAAGGATTTTTTTTTTACGTAGATGAATCATTAATAACATTAAGTCACATTTTGTAGTTCTTGTACAGGACCAAATTAAATTAGCTAGCGAAACTACGCAGATGGGATCAATATCTAATCAAAATTAAAAGTCAATCATTTATTCAAATTATGCTGAGAATCAGCACTTTTAGTCACAGTCAGACAATCCCCCAAAATGCACGCCCCTCAACACGGCCGCTGTGAAGAAGAGTGGCCCAACAAACCTGCTAGCTGTCTGTTCAGTTAGAACAACCAATGACGATAAACAAATCCTACTTCCTACTAATATTATAAACGTGAAAGTTTCTATGGATGGATGGATGGACGGATGTTTGTTACTCTTTCACGCAAAATCTACAGAACGGATTTGGATGAAATTTGGCACACAGATGGTTTACCACCAGGATTAACGCATAGGATACTTTTTATCCCATCCCACGGGATCGAAACTTATGCGGGTGAAACCGCGGGGCGCAGCTAGTAAATAATAATTTCAAGTTAATTATCGTGATTAGATGTCGACATCCAACACGTCTGGGGAGAGTCGCTGGCTAATTTTATTTGATCCTGTATGGTTAATTAAATACCTACAAACGACTTTTATGCAAATGGTCTAAAAGCTTTATCTAACATCGGAGGCTGCTTGCAAAAACTATCCGATTGTCACGGGTTATTAACTTCGCTTGAGAACGTTTTCATTGGAATAGGGATAGATTCTGGGCATGAAAAGTCAGCTGACGATGGCAGTTTTTCTAACAATATCTACTTTTTTCTTTAGGTATAGTCAGTGTCAAAATATAGGGTGGAACAGACTGTCTAAATAATCAGAAAATTAAGGTATTCAGGGTGGCAGGGACATCAATGCGCTACTTATTAACATGGATTCAGTAGGTAGGCCCATGAACTGCGCCGTTGGTCTCGTGGTTGCAAGCGCGACTGCTGAGCGTGGGGTCCTAGATTCGATTCCCGAGTCGGGCAAAGTGTTATTGAGTTTTTCCATTAGGAATTTCTCAGTAACAGCCCGGAGTTTGGAAGCTGGCGGTGTGATACCCCCGTTCCTCGGAAAGCACGTTAAGCCGTTGGTCCTGCGACTGATCTCTCTCTGGTCGTGTCGGATTTCCGTCCCAACGGACTATGAGAGTGAGGGAAGAGGGAGTGCAACCGTGTCTGCGCGCACACATGTTCTCTATAATATCTCCCGCGCCGAAGGCTAGTCTCCGTTGAGATTAGCCGCCATGGCCGAAATACGGCCTGGAGGACTTTATGTGATGATTTGAACCGTTGAAATTTATCTTCGGTTATTAAAAACAAAATAGACGTTTCTTACATTTTGATCGCGTAGGTATTGCACTTTTCTATGAAAATGGTGTTTCTTGGTTCTTGGTTGAATCATGTACTTAATTCACATTTCAGGTTACAGTTGGCGCGTCGATGTCACCCTGTATCTCAAGGACAAAAGGGGTGCTTCAGATGAACACAGCAGTTCTGAAGGCCATTTTTCCGTAATTAAAAAAGTTCAAAATCTAGTTGCAATCTTATCAACAATCAGTTTATTTGTGAGAGTCTTTGACATTGATTGTCACCCCCTATTTATGTAAACAATAAATAGGGGGTGACAATCAATGTCAAACTGTTAACTTTCAATGTCAGAAATGCAGAATGTGTACGTTCTTAAAAATACGGGAATCATTTTGAAAAGTCTGTTTGGTCAATATTTTTGACGCTGACTGTACTAAAATGAGAAATTTCTGCTTGCAAAAAATTCAAACGCCCGCGAATCTTTTATATAAAGCAAAATTGGAGACAAACTTATGTTCGTGGAGTTCCTGTAAAATAAGCTTTTAGACAAACTTACTGTTTCCGACTGTGAAATTACAAACTTTTTTGTTGGACTTTGTTAGATACAGTTGAATATTAAAAGAAGTTTATTCGAGTACCGAGTAAGATAATCATCATAATTCTCCTGCCCTTATCACAATTTATTCGTGGTCGGGGCATCATGTTCTTTCTTTCTTTCTTTCTTTCACATGCCCATATCATAACAACTGGTTTCCACACAACTTTCAGTTACCGCTGGTGGCACCGGTAACTGAAAAGCCTGTAACTGAAAGTGGTTTCAGACTTCTTCTTATATACTCATTACTTATTATCCCCTCTTAGCATTCTCATCTCAGCTGCATGCAATTGCCTTTCATTCCTCCCTTTTGTGGCCCAACATTCTGATTAATACAAGACAGCAGGTCTAACCATGGTTTTGTATATCTTCCCCTTAGGTTTAAGGGGAATGCGGGAGTCGCAGATTGTTCCCGTGACCTGCCGCCATTTCATCCATCCAGTGTTAGTTCTGTGCTTAACCGTCCGATCTACTTCGCCAACGCTTTGCACGAGTGAACCGAGATACCGAAAGTCGGAGCAGACTGGGAGAAGCGCGCCATCAAGCGCTTTAGCTCTAGAAATGGAGAGACCGCCGAAATCGCAGAACATAATAACAGTTTTGGTTCTGCTGATTTTCAAGTCAACATTCTCCAGCTTCTGTTGCCATTTCTCCAATCTGCTCTGGATCTCAGATCCATCTTCACCGACAAGAACAATGTCATCGGCAAACAGTATGCACCAGGGTGCCTCCTCCTGTATGTCCGCCGTCAGAGCGTCCATAATCAACGGGAAGAGGTAAGGACTTAAAGCCGATCCCTGTTGCAAGGCTACAGCCACATTAAACCCGTCGGTATTGCCAGCAGCCGATCAGACGTAGGTACGAGGTCGACTGTATATATCACGAATTAATTCTACATACTTCCCGGGCAAATCTTTCTCTTTCAAGGCCCACCATAGCACATCCCGAGGTACCCTATCATATGCTTTCTCCAGATCAATGAACACCATCTACAAGTTCTTATACGCTATCTAGTTTTGGGTGGGGGCCCGTTCCTTGTTCCTACTGGACGAGACACTTTTTTTTTTTTTTTGAGGATGGGAAATCATCAAATGACCCCTCCCGCTCTGGGTGGAGCAGAAGGGAGTGTCAGACTCTTACTGACTAAAACCCACCCGTGTTCCTTCCTTAGCACTTTATGTACCAGGGCAGCGGTAACCCTTTCGGACGATCCCGCTACCCCGGCAGGCTTCGGCCCTGTCGGGCCCCGTCATCTACGCTGACATCTCTTTGAGGCGCACGTGGAACACATACGCGCCGTCCGGCACGGGCCTGGTCCTGATCGGACGGAGAGCTACCCATTGCTCTCCGCCCGCAGGCCCGCGCCTACGGTGGCCGGGAGTCGTCACGCGGCTCCCGACGCCCGGAGCGTCTCCCTCGGCGGCTGAGGCGTGAGGATCTCTCCCTCGCCCATCCCGCCACCTCCTTCGCTAGCATGACTGCTTCGCAGAAGGAGGTGACCGCCTCCCACTCCCTCTCGCCCTGGACCATGGCTTGCACCAGGGCCGGGCGCGAGAGGTCGCCGCCGCTGCCGATCGCCTCTACGAGGACACGGCGGTGCTCTGCCCAAGCGGGGCAGACCTCCACCGTATGCTCCACCGTGTCCTCTGGGTGATCCTCGCAGTGGTGACACCCAGGCGTCTCCTCCCGCCTGATGATATGCAGGAACCTCCCGAAACATCCGTGTCCGGAGAGGACCTGCGTCAGGCGGTAGGTGAGAGCGCCGTGACGCCTCTCTAGCCACTCCTCAAAGAGGGGTCTTACCGCCACTATCGTGGCGTGCCCTGCGCTGGGTTGCGATAGTCGCGCCTTCCATTTCACCATGAGACCGCGCCGGAGGTCCGTCCGCTCCGCAGCGATTTGCCGCGGGTGCAGAGTTTCCCCCCGACGTAGTGCCTCCGCGCGCCAGTCATACAGGCGCGCGAGGACTATCGCCTCCAGATCCCATGGTGGCAGTCCGGCAAGGAGGCTTGCTGCCTCGCCTGAGATCGTGCGGTACCCCCGGATTAGCCTTACGGCTACCACCTTTTGGGGCGCGTTCAGGTAGTGTGCGGCTCGCAGCCGCAGTGAACGCGCCCATACCGGGGCCCCATACAGGGCCATGGACCGCACGACCCCCGCGTAAAGCCTCCGGCAGGAGGCGTTTGGCCCCCTAAGGTTGGGCAGAAGCCGCTTTAAGGCGGCCCCGGCCCGTTCCAGTTTGGGGGCCAAACGTCGGAAATGCTCGACGAAGTTCCACCGGCTGTCGAGGACGAGACCCAGGTATCTCATCGTTGTCTCGACGCCGATGTGAACCCCTCCTACCATCAGTTGGGATCCCGAAGGTGGTCCGTACCGGGGCCCATGAAAGGTCATGGCCTCGGACTTGTGCAATGCCACCTCGAGACCCAACTGCCGGATCCTTTCTACGACTATCGCAACCCCGCGTGTCATCGCGTCGGCCGCCGCCTGATGGGACCTCCCCTGCGCCAGGACCAGCGTGTCGTCAGCGTAGCAAACTACGCTGACGCCATCAGGGAGGTCGGCCCGCAGCACCCAGTCGTAACCGATGTCCCACAGGAGCGGCCCCAGAAACGATCCCTGTGGGACACCGCACGAAATCTCTTGCCGGTTCCAATTCCCTGAACGAGACACTGACTTTAACCTCCACTATCATCAGTCTATGTTGTGAGGCTAGGTCTTCACCTGGGAGCTTTTACCGAGTAAGATAGTATTTACACAATATACCTACAGGGTTATTTTCTCGTGTTTAGTTACACAACGACGTCGGGTAGGCTTAAAAGTCGAAATAGCTTCTTACGCTCTACGCAGGCTATCCAGGACAAACGATCCAAGGAGAGAAGCAAATTGTGGGAAGAGAAGCATTCACCACCCCGACTTCGCAAAACTCCAGGAGCATTTGCCTCCCGGGCGTGATCTGCAGTGGCATATATGGAAAGATCTCAATCGATTGCGTACCCAAGTAGGCCGCTGCAGACACAATTTGTCAAAGTGGGGGATTACAGACCCATCCAACACCCAATGCGAGTGCGGTACTTCTGACCATGCCGAGTGTCCTAAGTGCCCATTCACCTGCACCTCGGATGACCCAAATAATGCCACTGATGCCGCAATCAACGTAGCCACGTACTGGGCACAAACTATATTTAAAAAAAAAACGAGTAAGAACCATTGATACGAAAAGAAGAAGAAGAAAATATTAATACTCATCCCGTCTGCGGAGTACAGCAAGAAAATAACCACGTATAAGCAAATAATCTTAAAATAATAATATGTATATTATTGTACCTACATGTAGCTAGTCTTGCCATAAATATTGACACGAAGAAAAAAAAAATTTTTTTATTGCAAATAGTATTTATTACTTTTACAGTGTGTTAGTTTAATACATAAATATTAAAAAAAATCAAATTTAAAAAGCTTATTCGAAGTGGTCTCCATTGGCTGCAATACAGTCCTTTAAGCGTTGAGGCCAGTTATCAATAGAAGCACGCACTCTTTCCATGGGAAAATTCTTCACTGCCAATCGTATGGATTGTTTTAGGGACTCCAAATTATCATGGCGTTTAGAGCAAGCCGTACTCTCTAAAACGGACCATAAATCATAATCCACCGGATTAAGATCGGGACTAGACGACGGCCAGTCTTCAGCTCTGATGAAGTCCGAAACATTCACTTCCAACCAAGACTGCGTGGACCGAGCTTTATGACCCGGCGCCGAGTCTTGTTGGAAGGACCATACTTGGTTATTGAACATGGTGTTGTTAAGGGGCTTAACTACCTTCTCAAGAATGGTATCTTGATACACTAGTGCCGATGTTTTGATACCTTTTTCACAAAAATATGTCTCAGTCACTCCTTCATAGCTAACACCCCACCAAACCATCACTGAAGTCGGAAAATGCTCACGTTGCACTCTTACGACTAATTGGGAAGCTTCCTTAGAGCTTTGAGCATAAATACGGTCATTTTGTTAGTTAAAATGTTGCTCAATTGTAAAGATTTTCTCATCCGTAAACAAAAATTTTCTGTGACCTCCGTTTGCGTACCGCTTCAGTAGTTGTTTCGATTTTACCACCCTATTCTTTTTAAAATTATCAGTTAAAAAATTACCAGTGCGTCTCTCAAAAAAAACTCAATGAACAATCGTATAAAAATGACAGATTCCAAATTCAAATGTAATATCTTTCTTATTTTTAATTGTAACAGTATTTATGGCCAAACTGTGTATATAAAAAGAGGGGAAGTGGGACAGGGGGGAATCATAAGGCATAAAAAATTCGTCCGCATCGCTGTTAACAGGAAAACTGCAGGCTGGAAGCCACGCCGTGTGTCATAATTTACTTTTTTTTTAGTTAGCCTTCATTGTGTCCTTATGCTGGCCAAAGCCCCCAATTGTGTGTTCCAAACCTCCCTGTTGTCTTGTGCGATCTCTGACCATGTTGGTCCTGCAAATGTTACCACATCGTCGCACCACCTTCGCCGTGGTCTACCTCGACGGCGATGTCCTCCCTCAGGCGTCCAGTGAGTGACGATCTTTGTCTATCGCTCCAGGTGCATTCGTGAAACATGTCCGACCCACTCCCATAATGTACATATTCTTATTATTATTTTCAGACTGGCAGCTTATATATTTTGTAAATATTAATTGAGTTCAATAGTTGCAGCTTAAGTAGCATAGTTTACATTCTCCGGGTTATAATATTATATTAGATTTATGCTGTAAACGCTTATTGGAATATCGGTTATAGTTTGAATCCTAAACGGGTAATAAACTTGCTCAATTGAATAAAGTTAGGGGATTTTATCCTAAAACCTATCTTATACTATCTGACCCGTGGGGTGATTGCGTAACTCACTATCAGAAGCAATGGGTTTCAATTTGACAGTTCAACAACATTCATTGCGTTATTTACGTTGTTGAGTAGACACATTTTTCGACCATATGAAGCAATGGATTAGCAATGATTCAGAATGAGATTGATAATTTGTTACGCAATTAGGGTGCCGGAAAACTTCGTACCGCCTCAGAATTAATGAGAAAATGTTAATTTTTTTTCATGAATTTTTCCCAACCAAAGATCACAAAAATCGATTCAGCCGTTCGTGAGTTATTAATGATGTAACTAACCCGACTTTGTTTTATTTAGTGCTGATTTTTCCATCGCCAGATAACTTTATTCGAGGAATAATTTTGAAATTTTGACAGTTATTTCCAACAAACTGTCAACCGTCAATTTTATTCCTCGAATAAAATTGATCTAACGATGGAAAAATAAGCCCTCATAAATCAAATATATAGATAATATAGATATGAATAAAAACTACTTCAGGACACTGAAATAATCGTACAGTAAAAAACGTCAGACAAAGGGATAAAATAACATTAACAATTTATACCAATTATCTTTTCAGTCTTAAATAAACTTTTTCTTAAACGGTTTTCTTTTGTAGATATTGGAGTACACTATTTTTCTTGAAAATACAGTGTTCTTTATGCTATAATTTTCCAGGCTTGTTTTACAAAGTAGGTCAAAAGACTGAGCCCTACAAAAAAAAGGGTGTATGCTTATTTTATGACCGAACGATAGTAGTGAATACTTACGACTGTGCAGTGGTAGCCTTGTGGTCACGGCTCCGTCTTACGAGTTGTAGTTCGTCGGTTCGAACCCAGACAGGCGCTTTACTTTGTGTAACTGATTTCATCACCACTGCTCTCAAAAACGGTGAAGGAAAACATCGTGAGGGTGGCATGTCCTAGAATCAAAAGTTCGGCCCAGCTCAAAGAGAGGAAGCTTGTGTCCTAGCAGTGGTAACGTTATAGGCTGCTTATGCCCGAGCGTGATGGTTCAGTTTCGTTCACTGTTCAGAAAGAGCGCAAAGTGCGCCTACAGAAGTATTCACTTCAAAAATTGTTGTACTGAATTCATATAAAATTATTTGTTAGGTAAATTAACTAAGGGCTAATTTTTCAATCGTCTGATAACTTTATTCGAATAATAATTTTGAAAAATTTGACAGTTATTTCATACAAAAACTGTCAAACGTAAATTTTATTCCTCGAATAAAAGTTATCTGGCGATGGAGAAATCAGCCCTTAGTAGAACTATTATAAGGTATTTGGTGAAACGTGAAAATATGTTCATGATCGGAAAATTCAACAGAATTCCTGGAGTCAACCTAGGGTTTGGGAATTCCTGACAATTTCAAAGTCCCGGGACACGAAACAGCCTACAATCAAAGTCCCGGGAATTCCTGGGAATTCGAGACTCTTAAAAAAAAAATATTGCTTTTTTTAAGAGGGTAAGCCTTTTTTAAAGAATTTTAATTGAGTTAATTTCTGGTGAAACGCATTATTAAAAGGCAACAGAAAATCAAATCTTAATAACTTTAACGTTAATTTCAGTCTTAATAATTGCTTTGTTTATTTCTTTTAATCACACACAGATTTACTTTTAAGCAGTTAAATCTTATAGTTATAAAACGAACTTAGTTTAATATCATACTAATTCTTAATAACTGTACTATTATCTAGTAACTCTAGTATCTAATCATTGGTCATAATCACAACATTGTTAATTCTCATAATCACAGATTTGTTTCATAATTAAATAATATAAATAATAAAACAGACTTATAAATCAGTCTTTTAAATAATCAACTAACATATTAATTAGACTTCTTTGCTGATTTATAAAATAAGCTTTTAAACAAATCAGAGCGTCAACAGCTTTGTCCGACAATCTGTTTCTGATTTTTTTAATAATGCCACCGGACAAGTAGAACACTCTCTCGTTTTCAACAGATGTCGGTTTAATTGTGTTTAAAGCTTTATACAGTAGTTCCAAATAATGTTGCTCTTGTTTTTTTTCCAGAATCTCGGGTACATTTTCTTGGACATTTTTATTGCTTGTTTCATTTGATTAACAAAAGACTCGTCAGGCTCGTTGTGTTCTTGAGAGCTACTGGTACTAGGTACAGCGCCCATTATTACCACGTTTGGTGTCCGACTACTAACAATTTCGACAATCTTGTATCGTCTCGAGTCTCGTCCCGCAAGTCCCGGGACTCGAGACAACTGAAATTACGAAAAGTCCCGCGACTTCGAGACACGAGACGTCCAGGGACCCAAACCCTAAATCAACCTGACTAAACCAAACACTTCATCCGGCTTCCATTACAGCAAATTGTGTCTTTATGCCATTGTATTGAAATCTTTCGCCAAAGGAATTCCAGCTTTGCACAGTATTGACATGTCGAATTTTGAACTAAGAGGAGAGGAAATTACTAGAACTATGGACGTGTCGTCATGCTGTCGTATCCACAAACCCTGGCAGAGCAGCTTTGGCAACTGAAGTTACATGCAATATCGCAGTAATTAAATCGGTCGTGGAATTGAAATCTAGTTACTCGTACTTACAATTCAGTTTCTTTCAGTTAGTAATAAAAGCCGCACAGGTCGATCGATCAGGTTAAGCTACCCTTGCTGCGGTTGGTCTGTAGATGGGGGACTATCTTTACATACCGAGAACCCTTCCTGCCTCGGAAAGTACGTTAAACCGTTGGTCCCGGCTGTCATTCGTGGATCTTTGACAGTCATTACGGATAGTCAGAAGGCCGAAAGTCTGACTACCAGTCTTGCCAAGGGGTATCGTATTACCCAGTAACTGGGTTGTGGAGGTCAGATAGGTAGTCGCTCCATGTAAAATACTGGTATTCAGCTGCATCCGGTTAAACTGGAAGCCGACCCCAACATAGTTGGGCAAAGGCTAGGCAGATGATGAACTGTGATCTAAAGCCTATTTTAAACGGGCTACCGGTTTTTCCGCATCGGGACTTGCTGCCCAATGTCCTAAACATTGGGCATCAAGTCCCGATGCGGCAATTTTTTTTATCGACAGACTTTAACTGTGGAATAAAGTTGACGTCTGACAGTTTTTGTATGGAAGAAATGTCAAAAATTGAAAACTATTCCACCGATAAAATTATCTGCCGTTGGAAAAATCAGCCCTAAATAAACATTAACACACACATTTACACGTTTAACTGAATAAAATGCCTTCGTACGGTGAGTATTGAAAAAATAAAGTCGAACCATGTAAAAATTAACATTTATTTATTTTACAAAAAATAAGAGCTTGATTGCCATGCGTTTTTAAACCGTTGTGCATGTTAAATTTAATAAAGAATTTCGTTAAAGGGTTACATCTGACATCATGTTGTTAACGCTGTATGTAAAACAACTGCACAGCGTACGGCGTAGCAAAAAAGGGGCCAAGAGCGAGTCAGACTCGCACACGAAGTAAACATACTTTTTTATTATTTGTTGTTATAACGGCCATATTAGTACATACTGTGACAAGTTAGGATACAGCCCTGTGACAAACGCAGTCGGACGGAGGGATGGGCAGCCAGACAGCGGAGCCTGTTTTTTTTTTTTTTTTTATTACCCCTTCCGCTCTGGGTGGAGCAGAAGGGAGTGTCAGACTCTTACTGACTAAAACCCGCCCGTGTTCCTTCCTTAGCCCTTTATGTACCAGGGCAGCGGTAACCCTTTCGGACGATCCCGCTACCCAGACAGCGGAGCCTTAGAGTGATTCTGCACTACATCCAATCCGATTCCGAGAAATGACGGTCCGAAATAACCATAGCACTATTTGTATGGAAGGTTGCGCACTACATCCGAACTCATTCGGATTGAACTCGGATTCGGATCGGATGCAGTGCGGAACCGCTGCTTAGTGATAGAGTTCCGTTGGTACCCTTTGGGTACGGACCCCTAAAAACCTCTACGGTACCAAACTACGAAATTCTGCGAATGGCAACGTTATCCGTGTATGTCCGTAATATTATACTATTATGTATTCTGTGGTAATACTGAGAATTAAGATTTTACGCTTTCACTTTTAAAACCACATGAACGTACACGTATTTTGGGAAAACGTGATTAAATTAACAAAATTGCGGGATAGTGAATCCATTTCTACCTTTTATTGCAGTGAATATAAAGTAAATGGATAAATTAATTGTTTTATTCAAAACCTTATTTACCTATAACATTAACTAGTTGATGAGAATAATAAAAAAAAAATGTTTAATCTGTTGACATACGTTGTTTTGGTAATTATATGTCATAATATTTGTTATTGTTAACGTAGACAAGAACCTAGTTATGAGATTCATATTCTTATTAGATGGAGATTCATGTAGTTCTTTTGAAATTGCATTGCAACGTCGAAAGAACGTTGTCGTTACTCGCCGTTCTATGAAACTAATGGGACATCAAAAAATATATTAGTATCAGTTGTCCCATGGGACTAGCGGGACTTAATATCCCACTTGTCCCCTCATGGGATTGGGTCAATCGGACTAGTGGGACGGACCCGAATAACGAACGTTTGTATTTCAATAAGCCCCGTACGTATACATATTTTGTTGCTGACTGTCCCAAAAATCTGTTAATCTGTTAACTATTTTATTTATTTAATCCGACCGGAACAAAACAAAAAGTGGAAGGGGATCAGACCGGAATGACAAGTTTATAGTGGATCAGAGAGAAATTAAAACAAAATAATAACCAGCAGGTAAGGGGGATCAGACCAGGGGATCCAACCGGAATAACTCGATATGGCATATCATATATCAAGGTAATTTAAGAATTTTTGTGTCAAAACTCATTTTCGATTTTGTAGATACGTTAATCTGGTTCTTAACCGGCGATTTGTTCTACGTTACAGTAGTATTTATGTTTAAATTAGATATTTATGGTTTTACAGGTGCGATGTAAAAAGCAAAATTATTCCCAGTAGTACCTATTTTATGGATTTAACCTAAGTTATCCAAGGTTACGTGTTTCTGTGGTATTAGCTATCACAATAAAAAAACTGATGATAAAGAGAGTAACCGGAAACACATACGAACGGAGCAAGTTATATATACGGATAAAGCTTGTAAAAAGGAGGGAAAAGGAGTATTTTGTAAGGATCGCAGCAGCTGGCGTTCTGTAATTTCTGCCTACCCCCATAGGAAAAAGGCGTGGCTTTATGTTTA
Organism: Apamea epomidion; assembly: GCA_947507525.1. Lineage (NCBI taxonomy): Eukaryota > Metazoa > Arthropoda > Insecta > Lepidoptera > Noctuidae > Apamea > Apamea epomidion. Next base: position 8,810,115 of record OX382242.1, on the reverse strand, counting down.
TACGTAGTAATCACAATAAAACCAATTCGTAGGTAAGTTGTCGTACCTCAGCGAGCGCGCTGCCGCGACAGAATATAATTCACCCTTTTAATTTACGAGTGGCAAAATACAGACTGTCGGCGTCATAGTATGCAAATTTTATGAGGCTATATTTTGTTTCATAATTTTTTACAGCCACCCCGTCCAGTACACGAAAAAAATCGTAAATATTCATGTAACAGAATCCGGCGAATAAATCCGTGAAACGATGCTCGCTTATACGAACATATTTAAGCTCTGTGTTGCAATAAAAATTATCCGAAAGGTCAACGACGCGGACAGCTTTAGGGACTAACCGAACTTATTCTGCTCTGGCAACGATTTTGTAATCCTAAATGTTAATGCGTACGCATTCGTAAAGCTGAACGAATGCGTACGCATTACATACAAAATCGTTGTTTTCTATGGACAAAATCTGAGAAGACCTGAATAAGTGTGTTTAGGGCCTTATTGTTAAAGTATAATCTGTATTCAATATAGGTAATTGGAGGCAATTTGGGCCGCTAATTGATATTCTAAATGAATTATTGTCTGATTTCCTTTGTACTGAAATTATTGTAATGAATGTTATAAGATGGCGGTGGAATTTTATAGTAGTAGCTAGCTAGTAATTAATTCTGTTATTCTGAAACTTCTTTGGCATTTAGAAAGAAGAAACAAACATTGTTTTATTATCACAGAAACTCCTTCATATAAAAAAATATAATTTATCTCGAATTACAAGAACTAAACTAAAAGAAAAAACTAAAAGAAAAATTTAGAACTAAAAGAAAGAAACCTCCAGCCTCCAGCACTTACCTATGCTATGCCTAAGTACATCCTTAGAACGGCTGGACCGATTTTTATGATCTTTGATACGTTGGATTTGTCTCCGCCCCGAATAGCAGAATAACTTATAAAACATCGGAAAAATTAAATATTAATGAAGACAGTTAAATTTCTCATACATTTTGTACGGAACAATTGTTGGCGGTACGAAGTTGGCCGGGTCAGCAGATAGTCTATAATACATTGTATACTAATATTATAAAGAGGTAAAATTCGTTTGTTTGTTTGTATGAAGGGGGGTAATTCCGCGAAACTCCCAGTCGAATTTAAAAAATTCTTTGCATATGATAGCCCGATTCTTGAGGAAGGTTATAAGGCTGTTTAACGTCACGCTACGATTTTCAAGAGACGAGCAAAAGGAAAACAAGTCAGAAAGAACGCTAAGGGAAAACGAAGTAGTAGCACGGGCGAGCGATGCGATGCGACGCGATGAGTCGGTGGCCGAAATTTCACGCAGGCGAAGTCGCCAGCAGAAGCTCATCATCTGCCTAGCCTTTTCCTAACTATGTTGGGGCCGGTCTAACCGGATGCAGCAGAATACCAGTATTTTACATGGAGCGACTGCCTATCTGACCTCCATAACCCAGTTACTGGGTAATACGATACCCCTATTCCCTTGGTAAGACTGGTTGTCAGACTTTCGGCCTTCTGACTACCCGTAACGACTGTCAAAGATCCACGAATGACAGCCGGGACCAACGGCTTAACGTGCTTTCCGAAGCACGGAGTAAAGTAAGTCGCGAGCAGAAGCTATGAGGTACAAATTAGAATGAAGGCCAAGAGTCCAAAACGGCGAAGGAAAACATCGCGAGGAAACCGGCATGTCCTAGAACCAAAAATTAGAAGACATGTGACAACTACCATCCCGCACTGGGCCCGCGTGGTGGATTATGGCCTACTCCCTCTCACCGAGAGGGATAATCCTATATGTTCCCACTGCTGGGACACAGGCCTCCTCTTTCTGTGTGAGGTAGCGGGCCATAATACATCACGCGGGCCCAGTGTGGGTTGGTGGATTTCACATGTCTTGAAATTTTGGGTCTAGGACATGCCGGTTTTCACCTTTTTGAGAGCAGTAGTGATGAAATAATTTACAAAAAGTAAAGTGCCTGCTGGGATTTGAAGTATAACTTATAAGTGGCGGCGTTACCACTACTGTTCACATGTGCACGTGAAATCTAGTAATGAATACCTTTGCTCTATAAAAGGCACGTTTACATCGAAAATACATTTATTTGCGGCAAACATGTCGCATAAAAAAGAACACAAAATAAAATAACAAGTTGGGGGTAAACATACCTCACATCCACGCAAAACGGCCATCGCTCAGCAAAATGCTAAGATCCTATACGAGACAGATCCCAGCGCCGGTTTTCAGCGACAGCAATTTGTTGCTGGTTGGGCGGAGGTATTTATATTAACAATACATTTCATCTACATTTGCAAAAGGTAGGCGAGCAGCAATAAGACTGGTCTGCTAATAAAAATCACTAATGAGAAACCCCAATAAAACATCGCTTGATCTAACTTTTGAATCTTGATTGATGAAAAAGTCAAATATGTATGCCTAGCGAGTATGATGAGCTGAGCTCCTCTGCTCGCCTGGCGAGTATGATGAGCTGAGCTCCCCTGCTCGCCTGGCGAGTATGATGAGCTGAGCTCCCCTGCTCGCCTGGCGTATTTGAGTTTTTCCTTTATACTTATTTCAATTTTTCAGCCTACGTTTCCACGAAATAAAGATAACCCTCTTTGTTTTGTGAATACCTAGGAGTCTGAAGATGAAATTAGTATACAGTAGCAGTGCTTAAGTGGTTACAACTGCGCTGGGGAAAATTTTCGCTGATAGTGTTACGGTTTCATGAATATTACTGCGGATTACATTTGGCTCAGAATTTTTCAACGAATATTTGCTTATTTTAAGAATAAAATTTGTCTTGTCAAAAATTATGTCATTTACCATAATTAAAATAATGTCACAATTCTTTATGTACATAAATAATTTTCTTAATCTTAAATTTTCTAAATGCCAATACGAGGCTCTGAAAACAGCACGACAGTTACCAAAACAACATTGGGAACAACAAAAAAGTTCCAGATAATGATCAAGCCAAAGTGACATAACAACGTCTGCTTTCCTAGAAATTCTAATAATTTCTCGTTAAGCTAATCTTGATGGTTCAACACTTTCTACTTTCAGACAACTTCAACCCTATATCAGCTGCGAAAAACAGAATTCTTCTTCTTCGAATTGACCTCATTTCCCTTTCCAATTGACACGGCAATAAACGTAGTATCCCGACATAATAGCATTACCGAACTCCATTGGGGATTATCAGAGACAGATTCAAAATGGCGGGCGCACAGATAGCATCCGGCGATACTGGCTAGCTCCACGAGTATACATACGTAGCACCTGTAAAGAATGCTTTCAAGCGTTCCATTTAAAATTTTAATCAAATTTCAAATGATTCCAAAACGGTTATTAAAAGAAAATAGGTGAATACTTTTTAGCTTTAATCTATCTAGCAATAAATCTGAAGAGTGTGTTTGAACGCGATAATCTCTGAAACTACCAGACGGATTTGAAAAATTCTTTTTGCATTTGATAGCCCAATTTAACATCACACTATGATCCTTAGGACCAAAGCAAAAACAAAAAAAAAAAAAACAGAAAAAATGCTTAGCGGAAACGAAGCAATAGCGCGGGCAGGCGATGCGATGCGACGCGGTGGGTCGGGGGAACAAGAAGTTTCACGCGGACGAAGTCGCGAGCAGAAACTAGTAATATCTTTTCTTTTTCATTGAGTTTACTTTTATTTAATTAAGTAGTAGTTTTTGAGAAAATTGCGGATGGTTATGTATACAACCCGTTATCCCGCAACTTTTTGCGTCGGTAGAAAGTGGAAAGCTTGACCACAGCTGCAGCAGGTTAGCTTAGCTTTTCACACAAGAGCGCCAACATTGGTTCTAATATTTTAACTCACATGAAACTGGCAGCAGGATGCTTTTAGCTAATGAGGAACAATGTACGCTTCATATGGCAGGCACATACAGTCTTTAAAGGAAATAAGTATGAATTACATCTACAGCTCCTTTTAGGTCCCGTTCAAGACCTCGGGCGATGTGACTTGCGTCAAGCGAAAACGCGCGTGCTTCGTGCGTGGTCTGGGCATGCTCTTCTGGCAGCATCTGCATCACCACATGCAAACTACGCATAACACTGACGTCACACCAAATCCTGCATCGCGCAAGCAGAGTTTACCGCGTAACTAGCATATATACAACTTTTCGACATCAATCGCTGGGGCAGTTGCCCACCAGACACCCGTCGGTCGAAGGATCCTTGAATCACATTTCTATGGATGATGAGTGACTTTACACCCTGTTCCTCACACCTCTATACTCTAAACAACTTTTATTTGTTTTCTCCGCTTGCTGTTGCAAGACGCGTGTAGCTCGTGGCCATTGTGTTAAAAGCATACATTATTATGATATTATAAGTGGAATAATGTAGTGTAATCTTCGGCATTATGGGTCTAATTATTACCTACATATTACGTATTATATCTAAAAGTTATGACGCCTACGACCCTGAAATGCAGCGATGTTAAGCTCATTTCTGTCCTGCATACCAAACTCTTTTGCTAACCTTCATCATCATCTACTTAGCCTTTTCCCAACTATGTTGGGGTCGGCTACATTTTACATGGAGCGACTGCCTATCTGACCTCCGCAACTCACTTATTGGGTAATTCGATACCCCTTGGTAAGACTGGTTGTTAGACTTTCGAGCTTCTGACGACGTCGGTAACGAATGTCTAGGTCTTTGGAAGAAAAAGGTAAAGGTGACCTCTCCTTTCCTCAGAGGTGAGGTTTTAACAGCAGAGGTAACGCTGCAATACGCACGGCGCTATACAACGGAGTGTGTGGTAAAATAGGTACTTAGGTAAGAGTACCTATTTTACCGCACATTCCGTTGTATGGTGCGTAATTTTTAAGTTTCGAATTATGTACACATAGAGGCTTCGTAAATGCTTTTTTTGAGAGAATGTGTTGAAAATGTATTAAATAAAGAGGTATATAAATACCTCTTTCTTACAAAAGGTATAAACCTTTTAACAATATATACGAATTTTGACGTTCAAAAGTACCTTTTATGTGCCTATTTGAAATAAATGATTTGACTTTGACTTTGACTTACGCGATTAAGACCCGTTCCATATTACTTTAAAACCCGTTCCATAAATTTTAAAAAGAAACATTAACGAATTAGTAATTAGCAAACGTATGATTAAATTTATTATAAAGCTTATTTTAATTTAGCTTGATAAAAAAAAAAAAGAATTTAATACTAAAGTAAAAAGTAATTACCTTACCTTTTTATATAAAACACTACAGCACTAAATATTACACTTCCTGTTTTTCACTCTTGCTCTTCAAGATGCATTGCAAAACTGCACATTTAGATAAGCACTGCGGTCTGCCGTTATTAGAACCCATGGACCTTGACAAAGGGGTGTGATTGGTCAAATGGCAACCCGACGCCACATAATCTATCTATCTGTCTTCTCTTATACATGATTGATATATTGTACTGATAATTTATTTAATTGTTGATCAAAATATTATATCAGCGTTTTTGTTAACTGTACTTTAACTTCATTTTTCTTGTGGTCCCAAAATACCACTCAAAACTAATTATTGCGTTTATAGGTGGCATCTGGGACCGCGGTCCCGGTCCCAAAAGCCCCACGACCCACGAATGGGTGACAGCCGGGACCAACGGCTTAACGCGCTTTTCGAGGCACGGAGGGGTCTTGGTATGTGAAGACGGTCACCCATCCACGGACCAACGCGGCCAGCGTAGCTTAACCTGATCGATCGAACCGCGCGGCTGTTATTTCTTAGCCACAAGCCCCTCGACTCTTTTGCTAACCTTATATCCGTACTATGATGTAAGTACAGTCAGGAACTACTTAGTTAGGAGCTAATATTGCCTGGAGGTGTTCGTAACTTCATTACCCGAACTTGAACATTATGTTGTCGCACAGAGCACGGAACCACAGCGCCTGCAGCATCTAAAGACGATAGTTAGAACTAAGTAATGTAATTCATACATAACATAACATCACGCCTAAAAGCCCCGAAGGGTATGGCAGAGGGGTTCCCATAGGACACCCACATTGCGCCAGTTATGTTTAAGGCCCATGGAATAGGGGACGAGACTATTGTCAACATCCAGGTACAAATCCAGCCTCGGGGCTGCTACACAGAAATCCCTGATGAAATAACTCAATAACACTTTACCCGACCTGGGGATCAAACCCACCTCATACTCAACTTAAAATTAAAAATTCATGACGCTGAAAGTGCTTAGTGAGCACAACTTCTGTCACGGACCGCCATTCAAAGCCGAGCTAAGGTTACCTAGAAGAGCGGTGACCGTAAATAGCGTCCGCAATTTACCAATGAATGACTTCACTGAAACGTTACCTATGAAAATAAGTTGGTGTGTATTCCTAGAGAGCGTTTTTGACACTGTAAAGTCAAACTCCGTTTCCCAAAGATTTAAAATGCCTTAAAATCCTTATGAGGTTTTCCTTTACCGTTTTGAGAGCAGTGTATGAAATAATTAACACAAAGTAAAGTGCCTGCCTAAGAGAGCAGTGGTGGCCCAGTGGTAACAACCGCGACTTAAGAGTTGTAGATGGTAGGTTCGAACCCAGACAGGCGCTTTACTTTGTGTAAATAATTTCATCACCACTGCTCTCAAAACGATGAAGGAAAACATCGTGAAGAAGTCAGCATGTCCTAGAACCAAAAATTCGAAGACATGTTACATATACCAACCCGCACTGGGCCGGCGTGGTGGATTACAGCCCACTCCCTCTTCAAGAAAGGAGGCCTGTGCCCCATTGGGAACATTATAGGCTAATTATGTATGTTATGCAAGGTATATAATACTTATCTTCACATTTCAACAATTCTACAGTTACTTAGTCGTAAGATAGTTTGTTAGTGGCGCCGATACCCTTGTTCGCAAACTAAACTTAATTTAAGTTCAGTGCAGCTTTTTCTTTCTGTCATTAAGAAAAGTACAGAAGATAAATATTAGTTTAGTCCCGTCAAATTAAAAACATAGCTACTAAAAATACGACAAGTTACGTCAGGCGCTGATTAATTTGACAGGACTAAACTAATATTTATCTTCTGTCCTTTTCTTAATGAAATAGAAAGAAAAAAATGCACTGAACTTTTTAGTTTAGTTAGTGAACAAGGGAATCGGCACCACTGTCCAATAAACATTGAAAATGGCAGAAAAACTCAAGTCTAGATCATAAAAATAGGTTGTCAAACCGGTGCGTGCGTCTAAATCCAAAGTGGCACTAATGTGTTGGGTACCTGCCAGCTGCCAGCCGCGCCAGCTTGTCGCACCTCGTATATTAACGACGACGGTACAATACAAAGGTATTGCTTGAGAAACCTGCCATGTAAAGCTTGATTTATGGACGGTAAGTTTCGAAGGATGAGAATTAGAACTTATTCATATTCATAACAGTTATTTTTACGTGTGATTTCTACGAGAACATTATATCTACAGTGGCCTCTAAGAGTTAGATGGCTCAATCTCAGAATATCAGATTCACAATATAACAGATTATCTAAATACCAGATCCGCAATATACCTGAAGACATTTTCCAGATCCGCTGTGATGTCACATTATGATTTGAAATGAAAAAATAGTCAGGTGCTACTAAGGGATTACTTGATTATTTTTTATGATAAGTCAAAGGTAGTTGAATTAGTCAATAAAAACGTTATAGCAGTTCAAACATTTGGATCACTAGAATTTTAAATCATATTATGTGTTTACTAAAACACACAGTGTTGCTAGGTAAATAAGCTGATGTAAATCTGCCTTTATATTGATATCTATGGTTAAAACTTACCGAATTATCCCTGGTTTTATACCTGTCTCTCTCTCTCACCAGCATGCGTCCTTTTCTAATCAAGAAGGACGCTTAGCGCGAAGCTGTCAATGTCATAGCGTTTGTAAATTATGCCGGTAAACATCGAAAAATTTTAAAATTTTAAAATTATGTGTTAAAATTGTTAAATACAATAATTTATCGTATCAAATTAACACCCAGTGTCAATTTAGTATAAGTGTCGTGTTTTTCCGTTGTGAATAAGTGTAGAACATAGAAAGCCCCGTTAGGAGTATTATTGTTCTGTAATTAGTGTTTCATGTTGAATCCGGACGAAATTGTACGGGTAAGTGCTGGAGGTGAGCAATGTTCTAAAGTTGAAGTTTCGGATGGAGTTCAGAATGTTGAGCCATGGAAATTTCTCTGCGAGAAGCTCAAGAGTTCAATTCTTATTATAATTTATTAGACCATATTAAGAGAGAGAGAAAAGATCTTCCTCTACCCGTTCAGCAGACCGAAAATGGTTGTAAATTACAGCTCGACACCAATAGTCAAGAAAAGTGTGACTCACTTCTTGACCACGTGACTACTTCTTGACCACGAATGATGCAGACTTAGGGTAGGAAGCTCAATTAAACAGTACTTATCTATCAGGAAAGTGGGCCCATATCAAAAGCACCATCAACAGTCAGCGGATGACTCTGGAAGCTGCGCACATTCAAATTCAGTCGGAAAACAGAACCCTGGTTGCATACCTTAAGAGGGGACACTTTCCCTGGCACTGCTAGGATTGACGACCAGAGTCCTAAAACTTGCAGAACAGTTACATTTAACTCTCAGCCACTTACCTCCCGGGGAGTCTAAATCGAATTGCGGTTTGCCTATCACAACCCCTAGAGTGGCATCTTTTGCCCCAAGCCACGGAGGCTTTATTCAAAGTGTGGGGTGTCCCAGACGTCGATCTGTTCGCGTCAAGAGATACGGCTATCGTACCAAAGTACGTAACATTGGATACCAAAGATTGTTCGGCAGTCTTCTGCAACGTATTCAGCCGAAAATGGGACTATCATATATGGTGGGCATTCCCCCCAAGTTGAATACTGGCTCATTAGAGTACTGGCTCATTTGAACAATGCAAAAGGAATTCACATCCTAATAGTACCGGAGTGGATCAAATGTACTTGGCTACCCGACCTGCGAGCGAGAGCCATAGTAGAGCCACTTCTGACAAAGAACCTGCGGAAGGTCCTAATAGATCGGACGACAGGCAATTGCCCTGCACAACTTGACTTTTCTTGCCTGGAAAATTGGGGGTGGGCCAAGTTGCTCACTGGTCCATAGAGGAACAGTACTTGTTAAAAAGTAGCTGGCGGACATCTACTATAACAACACATAGTACCGGTATTATAAGATGGTTATTGTTGTGTGATACCAATAAAATTAAACCCAAAAACACCAGCAGGCCAGCAGGTTTGCTAGATTTTGGCACAGTTATTTTTAGGAGATAAGTTAGCTTATGAAACTATTCTTCTTCTTCATAAATGAGCTATTTCTACTTACTGTGCAATATAAAAAGGAGATATCTAAAAATGTTTTTTCGTTCATCAAGTTCTAAAAGTCATTTCACTTGCTAAACCTGCACTACAAAAACTTCCAAATTAGGCAATTTTGTTTAACTGGCTAAGAACTTCAATAAATTCAGATTCTTTATTTCACACAGCTTTAATACTCTTGCTGGCCTTAGTTATAGGATTCATGATTGAATGTCGATGACGATAAGAGTAGGGAAAGTCCAAAGAAACGATGGATGGAATGTGTGAATGATGATATTTTTAGAAAGGGGGTGACTGTCGAGGTGACGACTAATAGAGAAGTATGGGAGAAAAAAACATGTTGGGACCCGAAATAAATTGGGATAGGGACACGAGAATGATGACAATAGTATTATAATATTACGCGATTCTCGTTAGGTACTAAACGAAGTAACAAGTCGAAGCCAGAATGTTTCAATTATGCAAAGCTGGTGTGGATGATGGTGTGGACCGTAATGCAAATGCCAAGATAAACCAGGCTTTGAAATCTTAGTTTATTTTGTAAGGATTTGTTAATGTAATAGAGGTAGCCATGAAACCGGCATTAAAGCATTAATCTATACTATTGCCACATCGTTTGTTACCGAACCGGGCCAATGTTCTAAGCATTTAAGGAATGGCGAAACTACGAACATCTTACACATGAACATACGTAGTCTGAATTGTAACTACGATAAGCTCAATGTTTTACTAATGAGCATGGACTTAAGCTGCGATATAATTGTGCTATCGGAGTGCTGGTTAAGTAAAGTAATGAACCTACCCGTACTTGATGGTTATGTATAATGTAAATCAAAATTTTCAAATCAAGACGACGGCGTGGTTGTTTATGTGTCCTCTAAGTTGGATTCATGTACATGTACTGAACCTACTTTTGTTGATGGAAACTGTCTAGTATTCAAACAACAGAGTATCGCTATTGTTGCCGTATATCGCTCGCCTTCGTACAAACAAATTGACAGCTTTTTGAGTAGCCTCAATAATGTTTTAACTTCTTTATACTCATTCAATACAGTTATTATAGTGGGTGATATAAATATCAACATAAGCCCTAACAGGAACAATTCTCACGCCGATGAGTACCTTAGTCTGACAGCCTCTCATGGCCTCCTACCGGCACATGAGATACCTACCCGGGGTGAGAGTTGTCTCGATCATGTAATGCTCAAAACAAATAATATTTCAACGGTCTTTGTGTTGGATACGTGTATTACTGATCATTCTCCAACCTTGCTCTGTGTTGATCTAAAAATGAACCAGACTAAAAATACGAAAATTGTTAATAGACTCGACACTCAATCCGCTATAGGTGATGTTAAAAATACAGATTTCATTTCAATTCTTTCATCAAACGATGCCAATTTCGCGGCCGAAAACCTTGTTACCATTTTATCAAATATAGTCAAAACAAATACTAAAAATGTCACAATTTCGCATAGAAATATAATCATGAAACCATGGATAACACCAGGCCTTTTAAAATGTATCAGAAATCGCGATAAATTACACATAGAATCAGAAAAAGATAGTAAAAATATGATCAAAAGAATCACCTATACCCGATATCGCAACTTTTGTAACGAACTTTTAAAAAAACTAAAGAGAGTTTATAACCAGAATGAATTTAAAAAAGCAAAGGGTGATCCTAAGGCTACGTGGGATGTTACTAAGACTATTGCCCAACTTAAACAACAAAAATCTACACCTGATGAACTAGTGAACATTTCGGATGATCCTACCTCTTCTATAAATACAGTTAATGACTTCTTTGTTAACATAGGGAAAAATCTAGCTGTGTCTATCATGCGTAAGCAAAATGAGGCTAATGCAAATTCCTCACAAATTCCCCTACCCTCAACAAAGAATAGCCAGGATCCAAATTTGACAGGTACCTCGATGGCTCTTTTAGATGTCGATGAGAGAGAGGTTGAGACAATCATCATGGGACTTCGCAACGATTGTGCCATAGGATGGGACGGAATTTCGGCTAATTTCTTGAAGGAAATACGCACGTTTATTTTACCTTCCCTGACACATGTTATTAATTTGTGCTTTTTGCATGGCAAATTTCCTAGGGTATTCAAAAGAGCTCTTGTGTATCCTATCTTCAAGAGTGGGGATAGAGGCAGTGTCACGAACTACAGGCCTATTTCAGTATTGACCACAATTTCTAAAGTTATAGAGAAAGTACTCAATGCACGTCTGGTTAACTTCCTGAACACGAATAAGGTTTTAGCACAAAATCAATTTGGATTTAGACGTGGTAAGTCGGCTGAAGATGCAATTATTGATCTGACTGAGCATATCAGTAAGACACTAGATTATGGCAACAAATGCATCGGCTTGTTTCTTGATTTGTCTAAGGCCTTTGACACTGTCTCGGTGCCCATCCTTGTCGATAGACTAGAATCCATAGGCATTAGAGGAATTACTCTTGATATTTTTCGTAACTATCTAGAGGAACGCAGTCAGTCTGTTAAGATTGGTACTCTTGTCAGCAATGAGCAGTTTGTCAGTTACGGTGTGCCCCAGGGGAGCGTGCTGGGTCCAACGCTGTTCTTAATCTACATTAACAATTTATGCACGTTAGCCCTACCTCATACTAAACTCTTGTGATATGCCGATGATACAGCACTGCTCATTGATGGTCCGAACTGGGACCAGGTTAAAGTTTATGCAGAAAACACCTTTAGAATTGTTATGAATTGGCTATCTGGCAATCTCTTAACACTTAATCTAGACAAAACAGCATTCATAACTTTCTCCCTTTCGCAAAGAAGCCAACCTCAACCAGAGACGTATACAATACAGGCGCATCGCTGTGACTCTGCCAACGCCTATTGTGACTGCCTCCGCATTAAGAGGACCTCAAATATAAAATACCTTGGAGTTCAGGTCGATTGTCTGCTAAATTGGAAAAGGCACATTGATGAACTCGTCCCCCGCATTCGTAAACTCATTTTTGTGTTCAAGAAACTCAGATCAGTGGCAGATCTTAAAACACTGAAAACAGTTTACTTTGCGCTTGCCCAATCTTTGCTAGGCTACTGTATCTCTGTCTGGGGTGGCACCTTTGCAGTCAGTATGTTACGAATTGAAAGAGCGCAAAGAGCAGTCATTAAAGTCATGTGCAGGAAACCCTTCAGGTATCCTACCGCACTTCTCTATAAAGAGTGTGAGGTACTAACTGTTAGGCAACTCTTTGTGCTCCAGATAACACCACACTCCCTACGGCTTCGAGGAGGCAAGCGCAAAAGAACGAGACTGTGTAGCACGGAGAGACATAGAACTGCTCTTGCTCAGAGGCATTATTGGATACTGGGTTCACGGGTTTACAATAAACTCAATGCTGTTCTAAATATTTGCTTACTTACCCGACACCAATGCAAGAACGCTGTGAGTGACTGGCTGAAGAGTCTCACCTACGAAGAATCTGAGAGACTTATACAATTAGTGGGTTAACTGACTATTTCATCAACGCATACTTACTCATACCTTCTGAAGTTTGGACACATAATACCCCTCACACACACACACACCCTCACACACACACACTCACCCCCCCCCACACACACACACAAACACACACATACTTCCTAACACACCCTAATACACATACACACAAATACTCTTTTTGCTTGTTTTTTTTTTTTTTCTCTTTTTCTTCTTATATATCTTTGTTTGTAAATTATAAGTTAATTACTAATTTATTCATCTTATTTAGTTTGGGATTTATTAAAAATTTAATTTCTTTAGAACTATCCTAGCTGGTCCGGAGGAAGGTGATGGTATTCGTGATACAGGGTAATCCTAGTACGAATGCCAAAGCACTCCTTTGACATCTAAGTGCACATTATTACGTAAGACCAAATTTGTTTGTTTTTAAGGAGATTTACTGTACCCATTCTTTTAGTAATAAAGATTTTTATTATTATTATTAAACTAATAATAAAGCTGAAGAGTTTGTTCGTTTGTTTGCTTGAACGCGCTAATCTCTGAAAGTACCAGTCGGATTTGTAAAATTATTTTTCACTTGATAGCCTTTTCTTTTACATTTGATAGCCCAATTTTAGAGGAAGGCTATAGGCTACTTAAATTCACACTAGGACCCGAGCAAAAACAAAAACAAAAGTCAGAAAGAACGAAGTAACAGGGCGATGCGATGCGATGGGGTGGGTCGAAGGAACTAGAAATTTCACGCGGACGAAGTCGCAAGCAAACGCTAGTCGTGTTTAAAACACGGTGTGTTGGCGTTGTCCTAGACATGTTTTATTAACTATTTTGTTCACCGTTTTGTAATTTTTGATAAGTTTTGTAAGAAGCTTTGGATATTTGTTTTGGTGTTAAAGAAAACAGTAGACACTAACCATTATGTATATGATGTATTGACGTTACTTCAGACATGCCTTGTTAACTACTTTAACTACCTTGTTTACTGCTTCATGAAGTTTTGTTTTTCGTTAGATCATGAGTTCATGACCCCCGAACGAATAATAAAAAATAAAATGTATCTGTAAAGAATATGGAACCACGAGAAGGTATACAAGAAGGTTATCTATCTGCAACTTAACTAAGCTGTTCTTCGCACGTTTTACCAATAGAATGCCACATTTTGCATTCTGTTTGTTCCATTTTTATGCAGACGCACGTATGCATTTTGTTAAAAAAAAAACATTTTTTTAAACCTTTTAGACCTTTTTTAGACCTTTTATTGGGGACAGTTGAATATTAAACTATAAGCACCCATAGATTCATATGGCGTTAATATCTACTATTTATTATTTAAAAACTGGGTCAAAATGCCTTAAGAAACCACCAGAGGGAGTATGTACAGTCACGAGCACTAATATGTCAACACTTGCAAACTTTCAATACCGATTTTTTCGAAGTAACGAAAACAACAATGAAATACGGCACATTGCACAATCCTATGGGTTGGAAAATACTATGTTCGGAACAACACAAAATTTTATTCAAAATAATGGAGTAAACCGCTTTTGAATAAAGCCAAGTGTATACATATTTATGCTCGTGACTGTACCTACCTACCAAAATTCAATACCTCGATTTTCAGCTTAGGATGGAGAATTAATTTACTCTACAAGTGCTTTGATAAGACATGATATGACATAGATAAGCATGTTTGCTTTTGACGATTTTTGTCCTACTCAATGGACTATCCGACCAAAGAAACAATAGAAGGACAGTGTGAAAGATGATATGGCTAGAAAGGGGGCGAGTACCGAGATGACAACTAATAGAGAGGTATGGACAAAATTACGGGGTCGACCCCAAATAAATTGGGTTATGGGGAAGAGAATTATGATGATGACCAATGGACTATCTGAAGAATTTTATACGAAAAATTGGGATACCGCAAAAATTACTTTCACCCTTTCATGGCTTATTCTATGGAAACCGATTTTCACAAAAGTTTGTGGTCGCCAGCGTCACTTTAATTATACTCCATTTACATACATTTATTTACATTCGAAAAGTAACGGCCCAATAACGACAGTTATTGTGTAATATTGTTGAAATGAGTCGCATTTAAGAGTTATTTTAAAATGTTAATGATAAAACGATTACATTGCTTTGTTTTGTATTTATCGTAAAAGAACGAAGTTTTTTTTATCGAATCAAATCAAATCCAATTATTTATTTGCTAGAATGTACGAGTAGGTATACAAATAAGGCCGTGAAGAATTCAAGTTGAGTCATACATTCTGTTGTCAAAATTCAATTGAATCAATACGATGCTATAATAAAAAATAATTTATACGTTTATATCGAAATAACGAAAGAGTGGTAACCGTTATTTTTCTAATGTATAAATGGAGTACCTATAGTTTCTATATTATTAGCAGTGATAGGAATAGGTAGTGCCTATTTGCCTAAACTTCGAAGAACAGAGACAAGAAACGGAGACTTCCTTAGGACTAAATTTTTTACGTTTGTTTTTTCCGTACGTACATTTTTTTTTCATGCTTTCCAATTACGTCATATTTAAAAAATAATATAAAATACATATATTTGTTACAACAATATTCTATGTGTTTTATTTTTCCTTTAGAGCCCATAGAGGATAAGTTATTATTATGGAGTTATAAATTATAAATGTTATGTCTAGTCGCAAACTTTAGGTAAATATAGAGGAATTACTTATTCCAAATAACATAAATATTTTTTTAATGTATTTAAAAGTGTCCCGAATTTCGGGACGGATGTCCCGGAAAAATGTTGTCCTAAGGAAGTCTCCGTTTCTTGTCTCTGTTCTTCGAAGTTTAGGCAAATAGGCACTACCTATCCTATCACTGATTATTAGGTATCTTTCTAAACGGCACTTTATACTCATAACATTACACCAGGTATTTCAATAAAAAATAATAAAAAAAGAAAATCGTGTTGTTAGTCCCCTTCTGTTGCAAACTTGCAAGTAGTGGCAAAACTCGCGTGTTGCAAAACTTGCAAGGCAACGTGACACAAAGTTTTAGAACCGCGACAAGGTGTCTGTGCACTACCTACTACGTGAACAGCGTGACAAATGGTGCGGAGATGCTAATGGAGTGAGACCGATGATGTTCCACCGAGAATAAATGTAGCTTAGAATATTTTGTAGCGGGAGAAGGTTTTTTTTCTTCTAAGGCAGCTTGAGTCACTGGAGTGTTAATAAAGCCTCCACGAGTGATGAAAGTAACGTTACGGAAAGGGCAGTCTGCACCACAATTACCATTCTTGATCATTACATATTGTTACCTAAGCATGACTTACTTCTTCATAAGCTCATGTCGGCACGAGAAATAAAGATGAAGACTAAGCCGTGCCGGGCCCGGCCCTGTCCGAGTTTGGTCATTTTGTACAGACCAAAACATGGATAGGACACGGACGCCGCACGGTGTTAGCATGAACTGCTTCGTATAAAATGTTCGAGAATTTTTGGATCCACGACTCGGTGAGTCGTTCGTGCTTCGTTCGGGGCACGGCTCGCGCCCGCTACGGACCTAACGACTATAAAAAAAAAAAGTAAAAATTTCGATTACATTTCCTTTTCTCATTTTCATTCCGGCGGAGATGGGTGGAGATGTGCGCGGAGAGGGTAGCAGACGCTTAACAGCTAGGGTGTATCTACCGAAACTGTGCGGAGAGACCGGTAATTGGCTAGACCGGAGCTGAGCTGCGTGCGGCGAGCGTCGTATAACCCACCCGCTCTAAGCAAATATGAGACATCTCCTGTCCTCTCTACTCAACCGCGGAGACGAGATATGCAACGAAATCCTATTGGTTGTTTCTAACAATCTCCTCTCCTCACGTCTCGTCTCCGCTGTGGTGGAGCCGGGCCTTACGCTTCTTCAAGCAATCAACTTCAGATTAATTCTAAATAACATTATTAATTCACTTAGTTTTTCGTTCTCTATAGAAAACCAAATCATTTGGGAAATAAATATAACGAAATAATAAATATTGGTACAAAAAATAATGAATGAGGTCCAAACATTTTTTTCATCCCTTGCCGTTTCCATAATCAATTAGGCTTACGATGAATCTACTCCCACGGCCTTTGACATCCAGCGTTAGCCTGACTGTAATAAAATAACGATCATATTTCCGTTGCCAATGATTGATATATGAGCACACCTGCCTCGTTGTTCTGGATCGGGTAAAGGGCTATTGGGTTTTTCATTATAAACATCCTGTATAATTACTCAGTAGCAGGTCGGAGTTTGGATGATTGCCTGGTTGATGCCAAAAGGCTCGTGAATGTAAGTGTAGGTACATACCTTCTAAATATATAATATCCTAAACACCTGTTTGGGTAACGTATGATATGGATCGGAGTCTGGATTTGTGCCCGGTTAATGGCGATAGGTTCGCTCCCTATTACATGGGGCCTAAAAATACTTAACTGGCAAAATGTGGATGAACTACTCTGCCCTACCGAAACAAAAACACATATACAACATAAAACATATATTTTGTAACAATACCTAAGTGGTGGAAGATAGATACCTTATGTAGTTATTAGTAATAAATAATAATAATACATTTATTTCAGAAAAACACATTTAAGGTTCACGAAAACAATTTTCCAACGAAAAAATGAACATTACAGTAAATTGTGTATCCAGGGTTGCCTGCCTACTAATGAAAAAATCATTGTATTGGATTGGTTTGAGAAGTCTCATCAGTTGCCCCGCTCCCGGTAATTTAACTTTAGTAAGAGGAAAATGTCGTGAGGAAAGTTTTGAGTGTGAACGTGGATTGCTAAAGAGTAGGGAACGACCGAAGAAGCGATCGATGGGCCGATGGACTGTTTGTTGAATGAATGAATTTATGAATGTATGAATGTCTGTATATTTTTGAAGTTAGTCTATTTGTAAAAAAATACCCTCATTTATTTCTATTAAATGAACAAGTCTCCAAAAGACTGAACAAAAAAAATGCCGGGAAATTACTAGCCTGCGCAGAAGTTGCAATTATACAGTAGAAATGCCAGTTGTATGACAATTAAAATTTATGATAAATTACCACCTGCCTGAGAATGTTACCAATGAATAATTTTAAATGTAAAATGTTTGTTTGGCTTTTAGACATGTGTTTTTATTCCATCAATGAATTTTTAAATCCTACTTTTTGATATTTTAATTAAGATTAATAATGATATTAGTACTTTGGCATTATTATGAATTCTTGGACATTGTAATTTTTATTTTAACATTATGATTTATTATTTGGCGCTAAATACCGCTGTTTAAAGCATATTGAATGTCGCTGTACTCGGGGAGTCTATGGTTCAGCTACACTCAAAAGACCTACAATGCTCTGCGGATCCAGTATAACAAAGCATTTAGAGTGCTGTTGGTCTGTCTCGGTTCTGTAGTGCGTCATCTATGTTCGCTAAGCCACGTACCGACTGCTTCAATGCTGTACTACGTAAGAAAGCGGCCTCGCTGCTAAACAGACTCCTTGGCAGCCCCAACAGCATTCTACGCGCTATAGCCGGGAGACATGACAGCCCGTTTGTGAGGTCACTTGCCACCAGTCAATTGTCGTTGTTATTAGTTAAGTACTAACATACGTTAAGACTATTGTTACTAACCCAATGGATGTACTATATATATATATAGGTTAAGGTTATTGTTAATAACCCAATGGGATCTTTGTTATCCTGAAAATAAATGAAATACGAAGTTTCACATTATGATTTGTATTTTTTACCATTTTGACTTATAATTATTTTAGATTTAACTATTAATATTTTGAAATTATAATTAATGCAATTTTGATCAATCTTATCCAGTCTGCATGTACATAGCTTTTAATATTTCTACACCAGCAATGGTAGTATGTGTGAAAAAATGTTTAATATAAGACCTCAATGTACCATAATACTGAGAAATACATAAATACAATACAATACAATGTTATTTTATATTCAATCCAACATTATCAATAACTCGTTCTTCAGTTCCTCGAAAATTTTACCTTCAAAAAAGGCGGAGATCTAGAGGAACTGTCTGACAGCCATAACATTTATACGGACACAAACACGGATATTCGCTACCCGCAATCAGTTTGGTTAGCCAATGAAAACCATTTGCGGCCAGCTCGGAAATGCTATCAGCATTTAACCAAAATCGATTTAGCATCTACACGTTTAACTTAAAATTGCCTGACTTGTATGTAATTAAGAAGGACCACAGACATACTTGTATAATTGTATAATTATGTTCCTCTGTAGAATATGGACTCCTCAGTAATTGTGCAATGAGAAAATTAAAACAATATGGGTAAAAAAATAGAAAAATAGAAAATATGTTTTATTGTTACTTCTAGAAACACGTGTATAATAAAAAAAATATAAGTTAGTTCAAATATCTTGTTAGTAAAAGAAAACAAATATATAATTACAAGCACAGAAAAGAATTAGTCGACAGTTGCACGTCGTGACTGTGATAAGAATGCTTCCAGTCGGTATGATGCTGTGCTACGGAGAGCTCATGATAATATAAGTATGTATTAGGTATGTTGAAACTGTGTGTACTCCCCGTCACTTTTCCCTAAAGGTTCATTAGAAAACCAGCGTCAGACAGCATCTGTCTGGCATTAATGATGAAATGAACCTTTTTAGCGCAGCCGTGACGCACACACTATTGGTGTCTGAAACATTATTTTTTCATTTAATTAATTTTGTATTTTGTGTTTCACGAACTGTGTCCAAATAAACTTTTTCTTTTCTTTTCTTTCTTGTTTTCTAATAGTTTATCTGAGGGCAGACCTGTTCAAGGATATAAAAGCCGGACCTTTTTTAAGTATACATATACGACCTGCGCAACAGGTGGTCCAGCAGTGGCTGGAGAGAGATTATGACCACGCGTCAAACGTAAAATGTCATTTAGGATTGATATATCTAGGAGAATTAACTATAAAATAGAGTTTTATAATTAACCATTTTTTCGTCGGTTGGCGTCACCAGATATAGGTACTTATGTACCTACGTGTTCAGTAAATTAATAACGATTGGCAAAATGAAGAAAAATGGTTACTATACCTACCATAGGTACTTCCAGGGACATGATATTAGAATACAAATAAAATTCAAAGGATTTTCAGTTTTTAGGAGCATTGTATATGGACTCGTTAACGGTAATCTGAAGATTTAGATCTGTCATCAAATGTATTGAATATTTCAACCAATAGAATGCAGGAAAACAAAGTTGAAGCTCCTATAATTTAGTTATCTAGATTTATTTGAGACAAGACAATAAGGATGTACCTTAACCGTTGTCGCTTCAGGAAAACGGAGACCGTCCTTATTGTTTTAGCCACTTTGGTCGGCATTCTCAGATTAAAAAAAAAATGTAGTCAGCTAGAAAATGGACAGGTTTTACAAAAAACTTTTTTTGGTGTCAATCAATCCTATTTCTTATAACAATCAAAAAGCTTTATAGGACAACTGAGGTTTGAGCAGGTACTAGAAAATTCAGAAATCGCAAAAAAAACTTGTTCCATTCTTTTGGTAGGACAGAAATTCAAACTTAATTTTTTAACCGACGAAACAACGGAAGAAGTTCTCAAGTCGACGCATAATTGTTTTTTATTTTTATGTATGACCACGCATAACTTTTTATTATAATGAACAGACTGGCCGAAAATAAACAAAAAATTTAAACTTCGACAGAATACGCGTTATAATTTTATTTGCTTGAAGAACAAGAAAGTATTTTATTTGCATGTGATTTCTGAGAAAAATATGACCTAAAATAATTTATCTATCCTGTATATATTATATGTTTAACGCTTTTCATGGCTGTCTGTGTGACAAAGTGGTTCTTTCAAACACACACAAGTATCACAATAAATTAGAAAATTAATTTTGGAAGGTTTATATGAATATAATATAATATTAGTATTACACTCATACAAGTATCATTAAAAAATCTCGAAGATTAGTAAAGTCATAAAAACCTTACAAAACAGAGGCGGGTCACTAGTCTGTTTATTAATTAAAGTCGCTTTTCGTGTGTGCCTGTGTAACCGTGTTGCTCTTCTCAATTACTCAACAGATTTTGATGCATTTTCACGATAATTTCGAGAATGAATTCCGGAAGGTTTATGTACATAATTATTACTAACGTGTCATAAAAAAAAATCGATGTTTAGTCAAGTGATAAAAACTGTGCGGAGCAGGGGCGGGTCGCTATAGTAACCAATAAATTGCCCCTACCCCTTATAATTGTATCATAGCGAACTCCCACAGGTTGTAATCAACAGGCTTGTAATAACTTCGCCGTCACAGTACGCAAGCCTATTGGGTAAACCTATAAATAGTCGTTAATGTTACGAATAGCGTATTTATTCGCCTAAGTTATGGTCAACAGTAAAACACGAGCGGTTTTATTAGTGAATCAATATCTCAGAGCTTTGTTCTTAGAGTATGAAGGTGTATTACAGTGCGCTAGATAAGCACTGTCGCACCATATTCAGCCTATAACGTTCCCACTGCCACATAGGCATCCTCTCGGTGAGAGGGCGTATGCCGTATCCACCTCGCGGGCCCTGTGCGGGTTGGTAGATGTGACATGTCTTTGAATTTTTGTGAAACCAGTGTGTGACAAGTGTGACAGACAAGTGGGTTTTGGCATTGTAAATGTTTAAAATTCAGCAGTTGCAGAGGCAGTCTTAAAAAAAGTAAATAGAGTATTACCGATTTTATAACCGTTCGATTTCACGTTACTTTTACTCCATGAGTTTGGTGTGCTAGGCCCACTATTCACACCACACTGATTGACTAGATTTTGGCATTCAAGGTTTCAAGTGGCGACCAACCAGAAAAAGCGGCTAGATAATGAAACTTGGTAAGTGTGCATACACACGAACGACACGTGTTGACGACAGAAGCAACTGCAACCGTTTGAGCACCGTAAGTACTCAAATACACCAGCGACACGTTGTCGATGGATGCAGTAGTCTCTGTCGTCGACGCGTGTCGCTTGTGTGTATGCACACTAAGTATCTCAGATAAATCAATTCCCTGGGCCAGCCCCAGGAAATTGATTTAACTGAGATAAGCCAGTCACTGGACTGATGGTGAGACTGACTGCCAAGAGTACTGAAGGAAAGTCACTCTTGACGCAAAAAATAATTAGAAAGAAATCTATAGCTATATTCATACTCTAAGTGCTCACAGCTCAGAGCACAAGTCAGTAATTACAAGGCTATTAATTGATAGGCTTGTTGGGCTATTTTTAACCCCCAAGTTAAGACGCGAACTCGTAAATATAGAGGGTGTTCTGATTGCGAGCGTGAAGAGGCTTTTAAAATGAATACAGGCTGAGCAGGAAATTAAGCACGTGCCAGACACGGATAGTTAAATTAAGCACGTGCTCAACACGAATAGTTAAATTAAGCACGTGCCAAACACGGATAGTTAAATTAAGCACGTGCTAAACACGGATAGTTAAATTAAGCACGTGCCAAACACGGATAGTAAAATTAAGCACGTGCCAAACACGGATAGATAAATTAAGCACGTGCCAAACACGGGTAGTTAAATTAAGCACGTGCCAAACACGGATAGTTAAATTAAGCACGTGCCAAACACGGATAGTTAAATTAAGCACGTGCCAAACACGGATAGTTAAAAGTATCACCATCATCTGCCTAGCCTTTTCCCAACTATGTTGGGGTCGGCTTTCAGTCAAACCGGATGCAGCTGAGTACCAGTATTTTACATGGAGCGACTACCTATCTGACCTTCCAGTTACCTAATACGATACCCCTTAGTAAGACTAGTTGTCAGACTTTCGGGCTTCTGACGACCCGTAACGATTGTCAAAAATCCACGGATGATAGCCGGGACCAACGGCTTAACGTGCTTTTCGAGGCACGGAACGGTCTCGAAGATGGTCACCCATCCACGGACCAACCGCGGCACGTGTAGTTTAACCTGATCGATAGACCCGTGCGGCTGTTATTACTTAACCACAAGCCCCTCATGGATAGTGAGAAGTTTATAGGTAGGTACTAACAGTTTGTTTTACTCTAGATGGATGGATTAAAACGCTGTGCGAGTTCAATGGAAGCTATAGGTTAAATGGAATGGATTGTATTGTATTGTAACTAAAATAGACACGCTGAGGAACAGCGGGTTGAGGCCTGTCGGGGGAGCGGTGAATGCTTACACCTCGGGCCGTAGACAGAGATGGAACACCGCGGTGGTTTTAGCTGGTAAGAGTCCAGCATACCCCTCCGTCACCCCCACGACGGAAGTCCATCAGGATTTCCACCGCGCAGCAAAAAAAAAAGGTTAAATGGAATGGTTGGAAATATGATCACATATGTAAGTACTATTAAAATATGTGGACCTAGTGTTACTTCTGAGTATTTTTCGCATCCTAATTGAGTAACACACTATCAATCACAATCTGAATCATTTTGAAGGATATTGCTAATCCATTGCTTCATATGCTCTAAAAGTTTGTCTGCTTAACAACTTAAATAACGCAATGAATGATGTAGAACAGTCAAAATGAAGGACCAAGCTACAGTTAGTGTGTTATGCAATTACCCCGCCGGTCTTTCTTTTCAGAGTAGTCGGATAGGAAACACAAACTTCATCTACTTTTAACCCTTGGGCCGCGGAGTGAGTGCCAGACAGCTGGTTGAAATTTCCCGTGACTCAAGGGGTGCATTTGCCATACAACGTGGCAATGCCGCCAGTCTCTTACATCACCAGTCGACAGCGATGCGGAAGAATTTTTAGTCGCCATATTTTAGTTTGTTTCTAATTTTTTTTAACGTTACCCCACACTATGAATTACTCCTGTATCGTGGGTGCGTTTACAAACATTTAAACTCACATACACAAACAGCCAGACCCGGAACAACTAGCTGTAGGCAATACAAATATTTGTTCCGTGCGGGTTCAAACCCGCGACACGCGGCGCAGCAGTCGGTCGCTAAGCCACTGCGCCAACCGTGCCGCCTACTATGTAGTTTGTTAATAGTTTTAATTAGGTTAGGATATTATGTTTTAATTGTAATAGATTGTTAGTTATCCTTTCTGCTATCTTATTTTTATACTTTTTCATTGTTTTAAACATAATTTATTTTTGTCGACTAAAAGTGTATTTTTTATACCAATTTACATAAATAAATTTCATTTATCATCCTCGTTTTGGGCGAAACTTTTCTGGCTTGAACAAATTGCATAAATAAGTTATGAAACGATCAGAATTGCGAGAGCAATTTATTGTATACCTAAGCCATGGAACTATCTATGGATATACTCAAATGATTTCAGCAATTAAATTCTGAGAATATAACCCAGCGATTCCTGTGTTATAATTTAATCACTATTAAATTATAGCACATCGTAATCCCTAAATA
Source organism: Apamea epomidion (assembly GCA_947507525.1). NCBI lineage: Eukaryota > Metazoa > Arthropoda > Insecta > Lepidoptera > Noctuidae > Apamea > Apamea epomidion. The sequence continues at coordinate 8,785,837 of OX382242.1, read as the reverse complement.
TTTAGGACTGAGCAACAAACCAGAGGGAAAATGCGGGCTTATTAGTCATTAGTATGTTTTCTATAGGCAACTCGCTCGAATTTAAAAGCGACGATTTGCCCGTTACGGGCGAGTAAATTCGTGCGAATCGATTAATAAGCCAAAATGCCGGAGCAGCTTACTATCTAGTTAATCATGAGATTATTAAGCACAGTCGAAAAAGCGCTTTGCACAAAATCTGGCAGAGGCGTCCGTGGCACAAGAGGAGTACATAACTACGTTGGTACCTAGGTACTCCAATTGTGCACGCTCGTACAAGCAAGCACAAAATGACCGCTCCTGCGCGAGACTACTAGAGTATTTTGTTGAACGCTTTTTGTTTGACAGCATAATTAAGCAATTTTTATTTGAGTTTGAACTTTGAATTTACGGAAATGATTTTATTTGTTTACCTACAATAGGAAAACAAACAAAATATGTTCATGAACTGTTGCCAAATAAATGTTATTCTTTCTTTCTTTCAAACAGTCTTTGATGTTCGATTCCGTCACACTCGAGGGTCAAACGCCACAGGCATGGAACAGAGGCGTGGTGATACTTTTCTTTAAAAAGGGCGTTATTGCCCTTAAAAATTATAGTTTCATCTCACTTCTGAGCCATGTCATGTAAAAGCGGTCTTCAAGAGTCATCACGAACCGTCTCGCACGCAGGTTTAACGACTTCCAGCCTCCCGATTGATTCGGATTCCGTAAAGGTTTAATCACCGTAGACCACATACAAATGCTGCGGCAGGTTATACTGTTTTCTCAACTACGAGAAAGCCTTCGATTCGATCAAAACATGGTCTGCACTGGAGTCTCTTAATCGTTGCCAGATGAGTACGCGGTCGTCACTCCAGAACGTTTCAGCCTCACCGGCCATCGATTCTGCGAGCAATGTGTCCTATCCACTGCCACATAAGTTTGGCAATCCTTCGGACCTGAGTTTTTACTCATTAAAACATCGATGAATAGACACGCGCAGTCACGTCCCGCATCCCGCACAGGGTTCACCTCAGTGTGTATGTATAAAGCTCTAGGCTCTGGTCTGTAAAACATTGGCGTACCTAGGTAATAATTTGGAAATCAATTTTGTTTGAGCTAACGTTTGCTATAATTGAATTCCTCATCACAAAGGCACGTAACTACAAAAAAATGAAATTACATTTGGAGGAACGTAGTTCGAACACACCTCATTTGTATAAATCATTTTGTTTTTCAGACTGTACTTAGGTAGAACTTACTATTTTCACACACAAGCTGTCTCCTGCGTATTAAAATATTTTTAGATAAGTGTCATCTATTCACAAGACAATATAACCTCAAAACCTGGGTCAGTTGGAATTAAGCTTTCAAAATGCTAAATGCTATATGTGCTTTCCAACATCGTGTTTTCATACACAAATGTGTATGGCCACGCCTCTTTGTTTTAACGTTTTTGTGTAATGTTACGAAAAAAAAAAAACACGCGCAGGAGATATTACGGCTTTAGAGATATGTAGGTACATATCTACATACAAGAAATATAGCTACGTAGTTAGTTTTTCTTTTAGTTTGTTATCTAATTCTGTTCGAAACCTTTTAATGTTCGTAATTTGTTTACAAGAAAGTTTTTTTTTTAATTATTTCAGTTACCTACCTATTCTTGCCTATCCTATCCTATACCAATGTACTATACACGAATAACATGTAGGTAATGTTTTAAATAATGGCCTATTATTTATTGCTGGTTTATATAAATGGTACGCCACAGACTACCTACACGATTGTCTCTGCTTCCCTTTTTAATCCATCCGAAGGTTGTCTTTACCGCCCATTGTGTCACCCTTTGTAAAATTTCCATATTTATGATGGTAATTTATATGGTGAACGATGTAGGTATGATACCCCTAGTTACTGGGTACACGATACCCCTTGATAAGACTGGTTGTCAGACTTTCGGGTATCTGACGACCGGTAACAACTGCCAAAGATCCACGAATGATAGCCGGGACCAACGGCTTCACGTGCTTTACGAGGCACAGAGGAGTCTTGGTATGTAAAGATGGTCACCGGTCCACGGACCACCTGCGGCAAGCGTAGATTAAACTTTGATCGACTCTGCAGCTACCATTACTTAGCCACAAGCCCCTCGGAGTAAATTTCTGCATTATGCCATACGCACAAACGTACATAGAACTGGCAGAGTCATTAGTCAAAAAGGCGTAAGTAATAATTTACCCGACTGCTAAGAAGGGTTCTGTTTGGCCTTTTTGACTTACGAAGGAGAGAAGGAGTAAATGAATTTTGTTATTTATGACGGTAGAATAACCTTTGAAGTGCCAACAATTTTGAAGGCTCGCAATCTGGTGTAACAATTCAAGCTTATTAGGGTCCTTTGAAAACTTTCACAAAGCCGACATTAGCCTGGAAGCCAACAAAAATACGAGTTCCTGTTTGACTTGGAAAGGCTCGGAATAATATTGGAAAAGTATGGAAGGAAAATCGCCGAAACTTTTTATATCGGTGCTACAAAACATAATGAAAGATCTACCCTGGATCTGAAAAGGCATAAAAATAGGTACGAAACATCTTCACCATCTACGGTTTGCGGACAACATCGTACTGTTCTCGGAAGATGCTACAGAACTACAAACAATGATGGAAGAGCTCGACGCAGTAAGCACAGATATTGGCCTCGAGATGAATATCACAAAAACAAAGATAATGACGAACCATTGCAAAAAACCAATAACTGTAAATAACGCAACCGTGGACTACGTAGATGATTACGTATACCTTGGCAAGTAAGTATCCTTTCGAAGGGAGAACCATACTGAGGAGTTAGATAGGCGTATTGCACTCACCTGGAAGAAGTACTGGGCCTACAAGGAGGTAATGAAATCAAACATGAATGTAAATTCATGTTTTGAAAATTGCAAAAAAAAAGTGATGGACTCATGCCTCCTACCCTGCCTTACATACGGATGCCAAACGTGGATATTTGACGCCACAACCAGTAGAAAACTTGCAACATGTCAAAGAGCACTAGAAAGCAGTTCCCTAAATATCAAACTAAAGGGCAGAGTACGACACAATTTAATATGAAAAAAAAACTCAAGTAATAGACGCTCTAACGTTCGCTAGAAGTTTAAAATGGAGATGAGCAGGACACATGGCGCGCTATACAGATGAGAGGTGGACGGAGACAGCGACATTATGGAGAGGCCCTCACGGATATAGACGTAGAGGTAGACTGAATGCGAGATGGAAAGACGAAGTAGAGGCCATCGCAGGAAAAGACTGGACACATGTCGCCAAAGATCGAGAAAATTGGAATTCTCTGGAGGAGGCCTTTACCCGAAAAGGGGTCCAATTAGCATAATCACTATTATTATTTACTTATATACGTTACCACAATTTTCCATAATACCTAATGTCATGATTTAAATAACTTATAATTTTGCATGATTTAATAAAAATGGATTAATTAATTAAAATTATTTTGTTATGATTTTTTATGTATTAGTTGTTATTTCATGAATGACATCTCTAAAATGTAATTTTATTTAAAAAAAAAAAAAAAAAATCTCATGATTATGCTTAAATGTAATATTGTTATGTAATTTTAACAGCTAATGGAATTAAAAGGCTTTTTTAGTTTCATTTTTTATTTATTTATTATGGAAGAAAAAGACATGTTACGCCGACCCCAAATGAATTGGGATAAGGACAGGAGAATGATGATGTAGAATAAGATTTTTGTTTTTGGTTTCGTGTCCACTTGTCCCGTCCTGTGTATCTTATGTTTCGTGTCCACTTGTCCCGTCCTGTGTATCCTATGTTTCGTGTCCACTTGTCCCGTCCTGTGTATCTTATGTTTCGTGTCCACTTGTCCCGTGCTGTGTATCCTATGTTTCGTGTCCACTTGTCCCGTCCTGTGTATCTTATGTTTCGTGTCCACTTGTCCCGTCCTGTGTATCTTTTGTTTCGTGTCCACTTGTCCCGTCCTGTGTATCTTATGTTTCGTGTCTACTTGTCCCGTCCTGTGTATCCTATGTTTCGTGTCCACTTGTCCCGTCCTGTGTATCTTATGTTTCGTGTCCACTTGTCCTGTCCTGTGTATCCTATGTTTCGTGTCCACTTGTCCCGTCCTGTGTATCTTATGTTTCGTGTCCACTTGTCCCGTCCTGTGTATCTTATGTTTCGTGTTCACTTGTCCCGTCCTGTGTATCCTATGTTTCGTGTCCACTTGTCCCGTCCTGTGTATCCTATGTTTCGTGTCCACTTGTCCCGTCCTGTGTATCTTATGTTTCGTGTCCACTTGTCCCGTCCTGTGTATCCTATGTTTCGTGTCCACTTGTCCCGTCCTGTGTATCCTATGTTTCGTGTCCACTTGTCCCGTCCTGTGTATCCTATGTTTCGTGTCCACTTGTCCCGTCCCGTGTATCATATGTTTTTTCCTTTTCATTTAGCCACGAACACGTTCCGAGTTTCATACGCATAGGTAAACATTAAAATGAAAAGTCGAAAATCAGAAATCACTTATACCTCGAAAGGTGCTTAAAATTAAAGCAATAATAGTTTGCACAACTTTGGTGTGTTTTGCACAACAAAATCTAGCAAATCTATCTAGCAAATTGAAATAACTCGATATATATCTTGATGTTTCAGCAAGACTGTTCTTAACTAAATCCTGAGTAGGTACATGTACGAACTTTGAAGTGATTCGTGGAAATCGTTAGCTATCGGAGTTTTCGTGTAAATACCCTTGTACGGAATCCATTCCTAGGGCAAAAAAAGTATTATTGGACTTGACGAAGTTTATTGGAATAAGTAAGATGTAAATAAATAAACTAATAATAATAATAGGTATGGAAATGTGTAGAAAGGGGAAGGAATCATCAGAAGATTCTTCCGCATGGCTGTCAACAGGAAAAGAGCGCAAAAGGCTGGCAGAACTGCCCCGGTAATTGGCAATACTGATCCTTTGACCTAAAAATAGCTCCCAGCCCTCTGGTCACGCGGAAACCTTGTTTTATTATTTCCATAAAAGCCTTTTTGGTCTCCCACGGGTCTTTTTCTCGCTTGTTGTTTGTTTAATATTCAATTTTTTATTGCTTGTATTTCTTGTGCGTGTCCCTAATAAAATATTTTCCTTTCTTTCCTTAAAACCTTTATTCTCCGCCACGTAAACACAGTATGTAATTGAATACAAAACACTCTGTCGGGATACATCGTTTTGTAAAACAGAGATCAATAAGTAATTCTAGTCGTTGTGCAGTAAATTGAAGAAAATGTAAATTGCTCCGTTGTGTCCGTGACCGGGGTGCTGATACGCTCCGTGATAAGAATGTTGTCAGTGTTGTCACCCTCGTCAACACCACTACCATGGGATGCAGTGTGAAGAAAACATTAGAAAAGAATGCGTACAACGACAGAATAAAATCTATCTCACGCGAGTGAACGGGTGAGATAGATTATTCTTTGTCTGTGTGCACCCCTGATTTGTGAAATAAAAGATATGCTTCTAGTCGTGTAAATAAAAAAATCGAGGAAATTAGAGATCACCTCGTGATGTTTTTCTATCGAGGAAACTGTATTATTTTGTTTATGTTCCAAAAAAAACCTTGGAAATATCATGTAGTTACTCATGTTATTTTTATTTTATACCTAAGTCTTGTCAATTTCACGAAAATTAATTAAAGAACGTATTTTTTGGAAGTAAATAAAATCGTGTTTATTGTTATTGTTACACAAATCGCATTCTTACATCATAATTTAGTATAAAAACATACATACATTTTCCTGGACCTCACATGTATAGGTATCTCACGCTAGGGTTCCATGTGTCGTGTCTTCGTGAGGACCAGAATCTTTGTTTTAGGCGAAATTACATACAATAAACAGAAGATTAACTGAATTTTCGAAGTAAGACCCATAAATGTGCTAAATTAAGGTCAACATTTGCTTACAACATTGGTATATGTTACCTACAAGTCTACAGATTTCGGTTAGCCTTGACTTTGAAACAAAGTGCGAAATAATTCACCTTCCAGATTTAACAATATAAGGTGAAGAAATCCTGACTAACTTTAATAATTCCAATCCAACCTGTCCCTTGCTGCCCTCTCCCAGCGACGCCATAAGCCCAGGTCCGTACCCTACAGGGGGTCCCCTTAGCGTGTAGTCGCTTTGTTTTTAAGTTTTCAAGCCCTGGCCTTAATTTATTGAGGCATCCACAGGCATGCCCGGGAAGCAGACGACATCCTCATAAGCTGAACTGCGATATGCCATATAAAAAAAGACTAACTTTTAATACTCATTACCTTATCGTTTGTCACTATGAGAAGAGGTCTTTGCCTTGCAAAGACACAATCGCAGGCCGATTCTAATAAATACTGCTTGAAACCAAAATTGCGTTTAATCACTCTTAATCTACATGTAGATAATTAATGAATCCTAAGAAAGCCACATATGCTGAATTAGTACAGTGATACTACACAATATTCTTATTGAAATGATTCAGTGCGTGAAATCTCTCGAAGCATGCGACATGTTCGAGACGAAGCAGAACAAGTGATAAGGGACGTATTAACGGGTCTCGTGGGCACATTTATTGACAACAATCTGTACTTGCCAGACACTGACAGTTTATTAAATGCAGTGCAATATTCAATTATTATAAAATTCTAGCTGGCCCGGCGAACGTCGTACCTCCAAATTTAAAAAGATCTTTTTTCTTTTAATTTTCTTCTATATAAACTTTGTCCTGGCAATAAAAAACACAAAAAAAAAAAAGAATTATCCACTTTGGTGCAGTCGATCGGAAGTTATGCGCGTACATACATTTCGGTGATTCATTTTTATTTATATAGATTTGATGTCGTTACAATGTATGCTGTCTTTAAAAGATTGACAAAGATGTGGTGTATATATGTAGAATAAAAAAGACAAACACATACGTCGGATATGGTAGGTTCAAAGTTGGTTGGTATATTGTATAGATAAGTTCAGGACACATCCGCTGCTAAAAGGATAGAGCAAGGGTAAAGGCTAAGTAGCCTTTGATATTTTCCTAATTGTGGTCTCGTGGTCGCAAGTGCGACTGCTGAGCTTGGGGTTCTGGGTTCGATGACACTCACTGCTCCACCCAAAGCGGGAGGGGTCATTTGATGATTTCCCACCCTGAAAAAAAAAAAAAGAAAAAAAAGGGGGCCACGGTATCTCTTTTGAACAACTCGCGGCCCTGGTTTGCATCGGCCCTAGCGGACCCCGTCAGTTCGTGCTGACATCTCTTTGAGGCGCGCGTGGAACACAACGCGCCGTCGAACCGGGCCTGGTCCTTGGCAGCTCGCCACCAGCAAGCCCGCGCTTACGGTGGCCGGGAGTCGGCCACGTAGTAATACGACTAGGTCATGCATTAATATAGTTGTTCGATAAAAAGAAAAAAAAAAAAAAGAAAAGTCGGATAAAAAAAATTAAGTACTCAATCCAGTAAAAGGACTAGCAATCGCGGCTGTAGCACAAGAAAGTTGTTCTAGAAGTAAAAAAAAATACGAATTCCGTCAGGAATTTCTTGGCAGCAGTCCGGAGTCTGGATTTGTGGCCGGTTAGCAAGAGGCTCTATTACTGATCTGATATTAACTACTAACCCAATTCCGAAGTTTTTTTCAGTAATAGGAACAGTATTACCATGTGTTATATATTTTATGTTAAAACGAGAAATTTCACGCAAATGGGCACAGGAGCACAGGAGGACAGGAGCTAGTGTTAGATAATCGGAGCTAGTACAAAACGAAAGAACGTTTATATAAATGTATATTTATGTTATGCGTACATATAGGTATACGACAAAAAGTCGAAGTACAAAAAGTTAACATACTGTAACGTTGTTTACGACTTACTTTTTATGATACTCATAAAGATACGCTCTATAAACTATGCGCAGAGTGTCAAGATCTACTAAAAACGCATATATTTGTGCAAAGTTTTATACCTACTTCATCCTTTTTCATCATGATTTTAGTAAGTATAGTGGATGGGTAGGCCTTTTGTGTGGGACGCAACGTGTGTGTAAGCTCTTGCGCCAGCCCGTCTTCTTCGCGTTTCCGACGTGCTGTGCTGCTGCGGCTGCGGAAACCTCAAGTAGAGAAAGTATAATAACCTTATCGGTGATTATATTTTCGAGGCGTTTGTGGTTGAAACCCTCGGGCAGTGGGGTCCGGGTGCTCATGGTTTGTTCAACGAAATCTCCAAACGGCTGGTTGACACTACTCGTGACCCAAGGCTGGCTTTTACCGTGGCCATAGGCTAAGTGTTGCCATATAACGTGGCAATGCAGTCTGTTGGGTACATTACCAGTCGACAGCGATGCGGAAGAATTTTTTGACGCCATATTTTAGTTCGAGCAGTGATGGCCCCGTGGTAACGGCTGGGACTTACGAGTTGTAGGTCGTTGGTTCGAACCCAAACAGGAGTTTTACTGTATGTCAATTATTTCATCACCACACAAAACATCGTGAGGAAAAGGCAGGTCCTAGAACCAAACATTCATTATTTATTCACACCAATAAGTAAAACATCTTACAGTATTCCAAGACGATGTTATACACACTTAATAAACTATCTATAAACTATACAAACATAAAATTCAACAAGAAAAATAATATAATAAAAATTACAATATTATGCCTACTTCGCGGCGTTGTTGATTATGGCCCATTCCTACAGAGAGGAAGCCTTTTTTTTTTTTTTTTCTGTGTGGGAAATCATCAAATGACTCCTCCCGCTCTGGGCGGAGCAGAAGGGAGTGTCAGACTTTTACAGACTAAAACCCACCCGTGTTCCTTCAGTTGCCTGTGCCAGGGGCCATGGTATCTCTTTCGAACAACCCGCAGCCCCGGCGGCATCGGCCCTAGCGGACCCCGTCAGTTCGTGCTGACAGCTCTTTGAGGCGCGCGTGGAACACAACGCGCCGTCGACCCGGGCCTGGTCCTTACCGGGCGGCGAGCTGCCCATAGCTCGCCGCCCGCAAGCCCGCGCCTACGGTGGCCGGGAGTCGGCTGTTGACTCCCGTCCAGGGCGTCTCCTGCGGCGGCTTGGCGCGCGAGGGTGCAGCGATTGCCTCTCCCTCACGCGCTCCGCCTCCTCCTTCGCGAGCATTACTGCTTCGCAGAAGGAGGTGACGGCCTCCCATTCACTCTCGCTCCGTACCATGGCCTGGATAAGTGCCGGACGCGAGAGGTTGCCGCCGCCGATCGCCGCCACGAGGACACGGCGGGGCCCCGCCCAAGCCGGGCAGACCTCCACCGTATGCTCCACCGTGTCCTCCGGGCGATCCCCACAGTGGTGACACGCTGGCGTTTCCTCCCGCTTTATCCTGAACAGGAACCTCCCGAAACAACCGTGTCCGGTGAGGACCTGCGTCAGGCGGAAGGTGAGGGCGCCGCCTCTCTAGCCACTCCTCAAAGAGGGGACTTATCGCCGCAATTGTGGCGTGCCCAGCGCTGGGTTGCAACAATCGCACTCTCCATGCCGCTATGAGATCCCGCCGGAGCTCTGTCCGCTGTGCCGTGATTTCTCGACAGAGAGGAGGCCTGTGTCCCAGCAGTGGAAACATAGGCTAATTATGCTTTATTTTAGTTTGTTAACTGTTTTAGTTAGGTTAGGACATTATATTTTTATTTTAATAGTTAGTTAGTTATGTAGGATTTTAACAAAAGTTGTACTTAATAATAAACTCCAACAGTAGGTACTCGTATAAGGTCGTTCCGCTTAGCAATCAGTTTTCCTGGACCGTGTTAAAAGAATTTGATACGATCAGTGATTTATAAAAACATGTAAGTATTATTTACATGTGTAAGCTATCAACTTCATGTTTGTATTTTTTTAATTGAATTTAGCTCATTTTCCACTACGTAAATGAATACTACAGATTTTATCAGCGAACGTATTGCTGACCGACCGTGATAATTACTGGCTTGATATACGGATTGGTGAAGTTGTTACAAAAACATGTATTTAATTCTTTGTTTTCTTCTAATTAGCTGCGGGGTAGTGGCATAACACACTAAGGGAGGGCAATGTTGCCCACGAGCAACTTTGGTCTCAGCAACAAATTAGTAGACAGCAAGTCTACGGTTATATATGAAAATGCGCGCATGTAGCGACACGACAAAGACCGCACTTTCATAGAGTTAATGTGAGAGACAAATTAGTTGCCGAGACAAAAGTTGCTCGTGGGCGCCGGGCTCCCTAACAATTGTATTTTGATAGTTCGACAGCATCATTCATTGCGTTATTTACGTTGTTGAGTGGATGAATTTATATCGAATTTATGAAGCAATGGGTTAAGAATTTACTGCAAAATCCTTCGGAACGTGAAAGAGAGTGTGTTACGGAATTGGGGTGCTGAGGGCCTACGTTTTAAGCGTTCTTGTTTGTACAACGACTTTCAACAAATTTACATAACCTTTTTAGTTAGCTTATCCAATACATTTTCGACTTTTTCATCATCGTTATCGCTGATAGAATGTCACTTTGTCTAAGGCCCCTAAATTCGTTTTCTAGACCAGGCAAAGTTTTACTGTTTTTAGGGTTTCGTACCTCAAAAGGATAAACGGAACGATTATAAGATCACTTAGGTGCTTATGTAGAACTCTTATTACGCTTCAATGAACAAACCATTATTACACGCACAAAAGAGATTCCTTTCTACTTTTGGGGGTCCATACCTCAAAAGGAAAAACGAAACCCTTATAAAATCACTTCGTTGTGCGTCTGTCTGTCCGTCTTTCAAGACCCTTTTTGTCAGGAACGCGTGGAGTTATCAAGTTGAATTTAATATCAAATATTCAGGGCTTTAATTCCTTGAAGCAGCGAAAAAATCACTTCTAAGTCAACGCAATCAAAAGATACGGGCGTTTATGTTCCATTTATGCCGCATATTTTGACACTCGCAAGCGAATCAAAACCTATAGGGTACCGTCCCGTTGACCTAGAATCATGAAATTAGGCAAGAAGCAATGTAATGTAGCATAAGTAAAGGAAAAAATCAGAATACCGTTTTGTACTTACATACCAACAAATTTGTATGTACGGAACCCTCGATGCGGCTCGGTGAGTCCGATTTTTTTTACTTCTCAGTAGCATACCGGAGTCTGGCCCGTTAATGGCAGTAAGCTCGCTCTATATTACATGGAATTTGAGCATAAATGGAATGCTACTCCCAAATTTAACAGGCTTGGGTCTCTTACCTACCAGTGCAAGAACAGGTAAACAGCTACCACATACCAATGATTATTCTATCGCCACCAACAATCAAAGAGTCTTTGGTACCCCCAACAATAGTCCTGAATTATCGCTTTAATTTCTCGTGATGTTAAAACACACTCGCATCGAGTTTATGGTCTAACAAAAGATCGCACTAGTGATAAGATTCAAGGAAAATGGTACCACTATTGTTATCTTTAATTATATCGAGCCTGTGATACCGACCATAAGCCTACTATTAAACCTGCTGACCAAAAAATTGTGGCGGCATCTACATCGCCACATGCGAACTACACATCGCACTGACGTCATGCAAAATCCTGTATCGCGCAAGCAGAGTTTACGATGCGATCAGCATATATGCAACAGCCCGGTATGAATCGTCGGGCAGTTGCCCGCCAGACACGACACCCATCTGGTCGAAGGCCATCCTCCCTTTTCTATTGAGGATGAGTGAAATTAACACCCTGTTCCTCATTCCTCTAAACGTTCATCAATTACGATTAATTAATTATTATTTTATAGTTAAATTGCAAGGCCAACATGGTCAGAGATCCCACAAGACACGGAGGTTTGGAAGAAACAAGGGGCCTTTGCCCAGCAGAGGGTCACAATCAGGCTATCAAAAAAAATATATATATATTTGCAATGTTTAATTTTATAGGTGCGGACTGTGGTTTATAAATTCAAAATCGAATTCGCAATTGTTCTCTTTAAGGTCAGGACCACTACCTACACATTTTCCTGCGTTACCAATTGGGGTACCTCTCACAAAGACCGTATAATAGGACCTTATTTAGGGGTACGTTTGTACGTACATACCTACACAATTCTCAGACACCTACGCTGTATCAAATCAGTTACTTACCCAAAATTGAACATCGCGATGAAATTGAAGATACAAAACCATCTGAAGAAACGTTAACTAGTTTCCTTTGACTAAGTAACTTAGCAGAGATAAGATTACCCTCGTAGTAAATTAGAAATCGGTTACGTGAACCGGAAACCGAAACCAGTTGAGTAAGTAGGTCATAAAAGTAACACGAGGATCGAGGATGTTTCATCTGAGAGCATTCAAAAGGAAAATGGGACCCTGGCGGCTAAGCAAAATCATGATCACGAACATCTTTTTTGAAATGAGAATGACTAAAAATCGTTCCAAAAAGTCTCATGCATCGAGATCAAAATATTACAGTATTCATTTTCATAATTTTTTTACGACAAAGCGTAATTTAAAGAAATAAAGTGTTGATATTGTATACCCTTTACATGACGTATCGTTTCAAAGATTATACAATCGTACCTCCAAGATAAGTCATATAACGAAACTGAAAAGATCTTAACATAATGTGATGAACATCGACAAGCACACACGCACACACCCTCACACGCACCCTCCCACACTCCCACACACCCAATCACATACACACACACACACACCCCACACACTCCATCACACACACACACGCTCATATTTACCTCAATTTAATTTAATTTAATTTAACTTATTTTTTTTTATTTTATTTTACGATAGCAAAATGTGTCTTAAACTTTTAATTGTATAACTCAATTCTTCAAAATTGTAACAGTAACATCAGAAGCACTATGTAACTTTTACGTCTTTTTACCTTAGGGGACCGGACTGCTTCTCCTTAACACAGGTTTCCATAACCTAGCTAGGAGAGCAGTGCTCACCCACACGTTTGTAGAAATAGTACTTATTTTGTAAAACTGTATTTTTAACGTGTTCCACAATCCTTTGTCTTTTTTTTTTTTTTTTTTTGTGGATGGGAAATCATCAAATGACTCCTCCCGCTCTGGGTGGAGCAGAAGGGAGTGTCAGACTCTTACTGACTAAAACCCACCCGTGTTCCTTCCTTAGCCCTTTACGTACCAGGGCAGCGGTAACCCTTTCGGACGATCCCGCTACCCCGGCAGGCTTCGGCCCTGTCGGGCCCCGTCAACTACGCTGACATCTCTTTGAGGCGCGCGTGGAACACATACACGCCGTCCGGCACGGGCCTGGTCCTGATCGGACGGAGAGCTACCCATTGCTCTCCGCCCGCAGGCCCGCGCCTACGGTGGCCGGGAGTCGTCACGCGGCTCCCGACGCCCGGAGCGTCTTCCTCGGCGGCTGAGGCGTGAGGATCTTTCCCTCGCCCATCCCGCCACCTCCTTCGCTAGCATGACTGCTTCGCAGAAGGAGGTGACCGCCTCCCACTCCCTCTCGCTCCGGACCATGGCTTGCACCAGGGCCGGGCGCGAGAGGTCGCCGCCGCTGCCGATCGCCTCTACGAGGACACGGCGGTGCTCTGCCCAAGCGGGGCAGACCTCCACCGTGTGCTCCACCGTGTCCTCTGGGCGATCCTCGCAGTGATGACACCCGGGCGTCTCCTCCCGCCTGATTATGTGCAGGAACCTCCCGAAACATCCGTGTCCGGAGAGGACCTGCGTCAGGCGGTAGGTGAGAGCGCCGTGACGCCTCTCTAGCCACTCCTCAAAGAGGGGTCTTACCGCCGCTATCGTGGCGTGCCCTGCGCTGGGTTGCGATAGTCGCGCCTTCCATTCCACCATGAGACCGCGCCGGAGGTCCGTCCGCTCCGCCGCGATTTGCCGCGGGTGCGGAGTTTCCCCCCGACGTAGTGCCTCCGCGCGCCAGTCATACAGGCGCGCGAGGACTATCGCCTCCAGATCCCATGGTGGCAGTCCGGCAAGGAGGCTTGCTGCCTCGCCCGAGATCGTGCGGTATCCCCGGATAAGCCTTATGGCTACCACCTTTTGGGGCGCGTTCAGGTAGTGTGCGGCTCGAAGCCGCAGTGAACGCGCCCATACCGGGGCCCCATAAAGGGCCATGGACCGCACGACCCCCGCGTAAAGCCTCCGGCAGGAGGCGTTTGGCCCCCTAAGGTTGGGCAGGAGCCGCTTTAAGGCGGCCCCGGCCCGTTCCAGTTTGGGGGCCAAACGTCGGAAATGCTCGACGAAGTTCCACCGGCTGTCGAGGACGAGACCCAGGTATCTCATCGTTGTCTCGACGCCGATGTGAACCCCTCCTACCATCAGTTGGGATCCCGAAGGTGGCCCGTACCGGGGCCCATGAAAGGACATGGCCTCGGACTTGTGCAATGCCACCTCGAGACCCAACTGCCGGATCCTTTCCACGACTATCGCAACCCCGCGTGTCATCGCGTCGGCCGCCGCCTGATGCGACCTCCCCTGCGCCAGGACCAGCGTGTCGTCAGCGTAGCAAACTACGCTGACGCCATCAGGGAGGTCGGCCCGCAGCACCCAGTCGTAACCGATGTCCCACAGGAGCGGCCCCAGAACCGATCCCTGCGGGACACCGCACGACATCTCTCGCCGGTTCCAATTCCCGTCGCGACCGGGGTAGATGACGGCTCTGTCCGTCAAATACGCCCCGACTATTCGACGGAGGTAAGTCGGCACCCGGTGATACCGGAGTGCCTCCCCTATGCAGCTCCAGGGCAGGGTGTTGAACGCGTTGGTGATGTCGAGTGACACCGCCACGACCACCCCACCCCGGGACACCGCGTCCCCCGTCGTGAGGGCTCTCACGCGCATGATGGCGTCCACCGTCGAGCGCCCCTTGCGGAAGCCAAACTGGCACTCCGCAAGATCCGGCCCCGTCCTCACCAGGTGCCCGACAAGGCGGCCCGCAATCACTCTCTCAAAGAGCTTGCCGACCTCGTCGAGCAGCACTATGGGCCGGTATGCGGACGGAGAGTCCGCAGGGCGCCCTGGCTTCTGAATGAGGACCAGCTTCCCCGTCTTCCAACGGAGTGGAAACTGGCCTCTCTCCATGCATGCGCTTAAGAGCGCCTCCAGTCGAGGCCCGAGAGCCCTCGAGGCCAGGACCCAGGCTTTACCCGGCAAGCCGTCGGGTCCCGGGGCGGTATTTTTGGCCTTCAGCCTGCCTACCGCCGCTCTCAGATCTACCCCGGTCACTTCAGGGGTGTCGTCGTCGTTGTCCGCGTGGCCCGCTTCGGGCACCGCAAGTGGCGGAGCCATAGGCGGGGGAGTATGCTCCCCCCTTGAAGGGAACAGAGCGCTCACCACCTCCTCCACCAGCTGTGGGCGGAGACTCTGCGTCAGCGGGGGGGCCCATGTGCGGAGTTTATTCCGCACCATTCTGTAGGGGCGCCCCCATGGATCTCTGTTCAGAGTCTCCAGCATCTCCTCGCGGGCCATATCCTTGGCCCGCTGAACAGCCTGTTGGAGGGCGGTCTTCGCCGCTCTGTACCCCTCGTATAGCTCCACCTCCGTGGCTTCCGCATCCGGAGGGCGGATGCGGAGCCTGCGGTGCCTGGTGTACCGGTGTCGCGCGTCGACGCACGCCTTGCGTAGCGCCCCAACCTCCTGCGACCACCAGTACACCTGACGTCGGGCGCATCCTGGCCGGACTCGGGGCATTGCCACGTCACAAATCTCGGACATGGCCTCCCGGAACCACTCCACCTCATCGTCAATATCAGCAGGCCTGTCCGGTGAAAACACCCAGGCCTGCACGATCGAGGCTTCCAGGAGAAGCTCCCGGTCCAGCTGCTTCAGCGCCCACCGCGGACCACTCGGGGCCTGTTGGACCAGCGCGCTAGAGGTCTGGGTGGAGACCTCAAACCGGATATACCGATGATCGGAGTAGGTCTCCACCTCCTCCATGACGCGCCAGTCAATGACACGCTGTGACAGAGCGGGGCTGGCGAACGAGATGTCCACCACCGACTCGCCCCGCATCCGCACACACGTAGGAACAGAACCCCGATTTAGGACGACCAGGCCTGTTTCCAGAGCCCAGTCCTCCACCATCCTGCCCCGCACATCCGTGCAACGGGAACCCCAGGCCAAATTCTTGGCGTTGAAGTCCCCGAGCACTAGCACGGAGTAGGCATGGTTTCTAGCGACGACGACACTCAACTCTGTTAAAGAGTTCTGGAACTCGGCGAGAGTTCGGCTCGGAGAGAAGTATACTCCCACTACTACAATCTCTCCGAACCGTGCTGCTACGCACCCCTGTCCCCTCGTGACACCTTCGAGGGACGGGGTACCGGCGGCGGCCGACGAAAGTATGGCCACTGAGCCGTTCAGGTCCTCCACCCAGTCATCCCTGGGCGGGACAAAGTACGGCTCAGCGACCACGGCGATGTTAATCGACCACTGCGCCATGCTCTGGAGCAACAGGTCCTGAGCGCAGGCGCAGTGGTTGATGTTCGCCTGGAGAAGGCGTAGTGGAGGAGTTATTACTCCTCCATTTCAGCCCCCTCCCGGGCCCCCTCGGCAGTGGTGGCGGCGGCGGCGGCGGCGGCGGCGGCGGCGGCGGCGGTGGTGGCGGCGGCGGCGGCGGTGGCGGTGGCGGCGACAGTGGCGGCGACGGTGGTGGTGGCGACGACGGCGGAGGGCCTGCCTTTCCTCCTGGCTTCGGCGGGTGGAGCGCAGGACTTGCTCCCCGCCCGGTGATCGGCCGGCTTGCCAGCAGCCGCACATGCGACGCAGTGCGGCGCGGCGTTGCACGAGCCGGCCGTGTGTCCGGGCTTGCCGCAGCGGAAGCACAGAGTGCTGCGGTCCTCTAAGGTGCACTGGACGCTCACGTGGTGCCCCACGAGGCATCGATAGCACCTTAGAGGTCTGGGCTCCAGCAGCTTGACCTGCGCTGACACCCAGCCCACCAGGAGCCTTCCGCCCTCCACTATCTTCCTCGCCGCCGTCACGGGACAGCTAACCGTTATGGTTCGCATACCCGTGAAGTCAGGACGTAGGGTGCCCGCCTTCACCTGGTCGGTCAGACACCCGCCCGTCCTGACGACGGCGGCTACCACCTCGGCCCCCGTCACCGAGTCATCCAGGCCCACAATGCGCATATCCGCGCACTTGACGGGCCTGGAGACTCGAGCCTCGTCC
Source organism: Apamea epomidion (assembly GCA_947507525.1). Classification (NCBI taxonomy): domain Eukaryota; kingdom Metazoa; phylum Arthropoda; class Insecta; order Lepidoptera; family Noctuidae; genus Apamea; species Apamea epomidion. The sequence goes on along the minus strand of OX382242.1, from coordinate 8,768,657 downwards.
GCATTGAGGGACGCCCTTAGCTTTTCAGCCAGGGCGTCTGCGGTGGGGCCGCTCGTCGCACCGGGGACCTCCAGCATGCGGGCACCAGTGGCGGTCACCCTATGCCGGAGGCCTCCGGTGATCCCCAGCTCCTGGAGATCCACCGTCGCTCTCGCTTTGGCGAGCACGTCGCCGTAGGTCACCCCCCTCTTGACCGCGTCCGGCTGTAGTGTAATGACTACAGCCGCGGTCTTGGGGGAGCGAAGCCTAGCCGCAACGGCTCGCTCCTTGCGGCGCCTCCTCTGCGCCTTTTTCCTGGCCGCTTTGGCCGCCTTCTTCTTCTCCCCGACCACCTGCCACTCGGCGTTGGTCGTGGGAGATTTGATTGGGGGAGGCGTAGGCTCTGGGGCCTTCCCCTCCCCAGCCGTTCTGCCCTTTTTGGGGGCCGGAGCCGCGGGTTTGGCGGCAGGCGCCGATTTTGCCGGCGCCGAGGCTCCGCCAGCCGACGTCGGTTTCGCCGGCGCCGGGGCTCCTCTAGCCGACGCCGGTTTGGCCGGCGCCTGGGCCCGGCCAGACGGCCCGGGTTTAGGGGCGGCCGCGGCCGCGTACGAGGCCGCCTTAGGCCCTGGGGCCGTCCTACCCGCCAAGGGAGGGCGCAGAACAATACCCTCCAGGACGGCGAACCGCGCCTGGAAGGTCGCCAGCTCCTGCCGAACCAGGTTCAGGACCTGGTTCTCCACCGGCACGGGCTGGCTTGGTGGTGGGGTGTTCTGCGCTGTGCCGGCCGCTCGCATCCCGGCCAGGTCCGCTCGGAGCTCCTCGTTCTCCTTTCGGAGGAGCTCCATGGCAGCCGTCAAGCGGGCCACCTCCGCCCGCATTTCGGACATGCCGTCCGGCGGAGGCCCGAGGTGGATGGCCTCCGCTGCCGCCAAGATGGAGGCCTTGGCCGAGACGATGGCCCTGTTTTTCGAAGTCTGTAACTTCTTCAGGGCCACGTCCCGGATCGCGGCCTCCACGACCTCCGCGAACCTCTTTTTGCGGTCCGCATCAGGGCCGCCAACCTCCGCCGCCTCGTCACTAGAGGTCTCTGGTGCGGACGCGCGACCAGAACCCCCCTCCTTTGCGGGCTCCTCCGCTTTCTCCGCCGCCTCCCGAGCAGTGAGCCCCCTCCCTACGCCTCGCTCTCGGGCTCCTCCCCGCCTGCTGGTCGGGATCTTTCTGGCCGAAGCCAGCTCCCAGTCAGAGGACGACCCCTGGCCGTCCACTGACCTTGGCCGCTTGCCCTGTGCCTTTCTCTTGGCAGCGGCCGTCTTCTGGTCACGGCGAGAGCTCACTGAGCCTCCCGTGCTCGCTCCTCCAGACGCGGCGTCGGACTCCGACCCCGCATCACTCCTCTCTTCGTCGTTTTTGGTTTTTTTGTTTTTAAATTTTTCCATTTTTGTTCCCACGAGTATTTACTTTAGGTACCTGCTCAAAATTCTGTGGTTCGCACTAGTGACTAAATCAAGCTACCCATTAGCCAAGCTTACTACCTCCCTCACGGTGCGCCGCCGCTTGGAGGTTTGGGGAATTTTTTATAGAGGTTAATCTTCCTCGCGGTCCGGGCGGTTAAGCCAAGACCCTCGACCCCCGTCAAAAGTCAGAGACATGACCTTGACAATCTTCGGGGCTACGATATTAACGGTGGCAGGAGGGGCGGGTTATCCCCTCCTGCCTGCCCGGCGGCAGGGTAAGTGCACACCAGGCCCGCTCTTACTCCACACAGTAGCCGCTCTGCTCCTCATAGCGGCTTGTGTGGAGCGTTCCTCTTGGCAGAACATTAGCATGCGGGCAGCGAGATCTCATTGGGAAAAAATCCCACTGAGAAATAGCTGCCCGCACCCCAGGATGCACCGGCCCGAAAACTGGTCTTCCCCCCGGACGTATCCAGAAGGGAACTCCAGTCCCCAGGCACACGTGGAGGTTTTCTGCCCTGGCACCCCACAATCCTTTGTCTTGAGTAAATAAATTTTATTATTATTATTATTATTTGCGCACACACTGGTGCACTCCTGCACTACTGTGTAGTTGGCTAGTCTCCGTTGAGATTGGTTGCCATGACCGTTTTTCGGTCGCGGTTAGATGCTGGCTACTATCAGTAGAGATCTGTCGGTTATTGGGTTTGGCCGTAACAAGCGCAAACTTTTCACTCTCTGACTAACCATACCTACACAATGAAGTGATAAAAACTTTTTTTGAGAGGGCATTTTTACGTACCCTTCTTGAAGTAAAAATGCTGCCTTAAAAATCGTTTTGACTTTGACTTTGAAGTACAAAAAGCACTTACGTACCCAGGTACCCACTTATTTGTTAAAAGTCTATACTTATAGGTACATAAATAATAAAGCTGAAGAGTTTGTTTGAGCGCGCTAACGCGCCTTTTAGACTCTTATAGGACTTTCTGTTTCATTTTTCTTTTTGTTACTTTTTTTTATATAACTGTGTTTAGTTTAGTCTGTGATCTTCCTGTAGAAGTCGCAATAAATACTTTTATTTCATTATTTCTTAATCTCTGGAATTAAGTACCAGTCGGATTTGAAAAAAAAATCTGTGTTGTGTTACATTTCATAGGCTAATTTTTGATGAAGGTTATAGGGCCAGGTTTTATATTATCCAAGTCCATCACGCTACGACCCTGGATCACAACCAAAAAAGAAAATAGTCCGAAAGAACGCTAAGCTTAACCGGAGTAATAGAACAGGCGGGTGATGCGATGCGACGCGATGGATCGGGGGCCGAGAGAGTTTTATAAAAATGTGGCTATTATTTTTGTACATTGTATATCTTACGACTTCCATGCAAACGAAGTCGCAGGTAGAAGCTAGTTTAATGAATGAACGCCAATGGGTTTTCATTAACATAATTAAATCCAGTTCCGTACTTATAGCGCACCGTGAACTGGCACCGTCAGTTGGGGCTGGTCATCACTTAGCTGCCTCGGCTTATTTTTAATTATTTTATTTTTGGTTTGTTTATTTTGATACTATTTGCTGTACTCTGGACGCTTTTAACGTGTACGTCATTATTTTACGCGCGCGGGGCGCGGTTTCACCCACATAAGTTTCGATCCCATGAGAATTTTGGGATAAAAAGTATCCTATGTGTTAATTCTGGTTATAAACTATCTGTGTTACAAATTTCATCCAAATCCGTTCAGTAGTTTTTGCGTGAAAGAGTAACAAACATCCATCCATCCATCCATACAAAATTTCGCATTTATAATATTAGTAGGATATTTCACATTAATGACGTAACTAATATTTTCGTAAAAATATATTTTAAAAGAGCGTCCATGGAGTTTCTTGTCCATTCTTCTTCACAGGTACCTACTACGCTTTGGAATGGGCACCTAGCTTCATATTTTCTGCAAAAAGTGCAGGCACTTTTGAATTGTCAAGAAGTCGGTCAGCCAAATGGTTTAATTGAAATAAATACTTTGAGTTTGAGCAACATCATTAAAGCTCGTCGGTTACTATGAAATGAAACTACCTATATTCCGATAAAGGAGTTTTACATGCCAATATTACATTCCCTGTGGCGGAACAAGGGAAAACTTGGTGTGTTCAAACGTAAAGCTTGAGGCTATGTCCAATTTACAGCGGTGAATCTAAAGGTCAGACCGTATTGCATGGCATTGCCAGTGAAAAGTCCAATTTGCGGATTATCTACATAGTAGCCGACCGGCCCCAAAACAATCTGCCTAGCCTTCTCGCAACTGTGTTGGGTTCGACTTCCAGTTTATCCGGATGCAGTATTTTTCATGAAGCGACTGTCTATCTGACCTCCACAACCCGGCAACTGGGTAACACGACACTCCTTGGAGTACAACGGACTAGTTGTCCAATTTTCAAGGGAACGCCGACCTCATTTAGTTTTTAAAATATGATTCACGTGTAAAAGTGTTCGTAAAACCAACTTACCAAATAAAATCATTTATTATTTAATTGAACATAAAATAAAATTACTTCAAAAAAATCTAATTGCAACGAAGAAGTTCAAAACAAGCTCAGTAGAGTGATGCAGTTATTTTAGTTCAATCTCAGATATGCTGCCACTAACTGAACTGAAAAATGAGTCCTTTGAACTTCTTAGTTGCAGTCTGGTTTTTAGATTGTTTTACGCCGGCCGTCTGAAAATCAAAATGTCTGAAGTCCACCAGCCCTGTAGCTTCGTGCTATGTGTCACAGCATTATGCTGAGCGACAGCTGTTTTGTGTGGAGGTGACGCATATTTTCTGAACAGTTCTTTTTTATATAAAATGACAATTTACTTATAGATTAGCTGAATTTTCTTTCGCGATTTCAGGTGGTTTTATAGATTAAGGGTAAACTAAAAGTGATGTTCATTCATATTCATATTCAGCTATTCATAAAATATAAGCTAACAGTTTACATCAAATCGCTTATATCTATGCTAATTCTACAAAATGACATTAAAATTTTAATTAAAACTTCATAGACTAAAAAAAAAATACATAACAAAACAAAAGAAAGAAAAAAATGTGGATAAATAATATTAAATTCGACAATGCAATATTTTGCTATAAAAACATTAATTCGGACGTCGGGTTTTCATTAAAATAAAGAACAGATTTTTCAATAATGAATGTCGAAGAAAAGGTTTTCCATTTTACTTTCCAGGTATTTACAAGTAGGTTCAGAAAATTAAATACCGACATGGCGGTTTTTCCGGGAGAAGTAAAGTAAAAATTTTGTGGCCATTATCATAAATATTTTCCTTTCATACGCTATACTCTTCAATCTGCGGTTACGAACGACTTTTTGAGTAACATTCAATCATGTAATTTTTTTTTATGATTTTTTTTTCCGGTGACAACATTTGGTCAAATTGAAGACGACCTCAAGTGCGAAGACTAGTCATTGCTTTGTTTTATTGGGTTCATGACTAGGTACTAATTAATTTAAAAAAGGGTAAAATACCTAAACTTTGTATTTTTATTTGCTAGAAGACGCTGCACCAAAGCTCTCCCAAAGTACTCTCACATAGTACTCTCTCACACGCTGCGATCGACCTTTTTGGAACGAAGTTCTTTTACGGAGCTTGCGTTAGAAGTAAAATGGGAGAAATTGCCACGTAACGTAACGAAAAAGCGTTATGCCCCTTCACGCGACTTTTCATTTATGTAATAGAAAGAGACAGAGAGAGAGATAGTTTACATGGTTTTCGAGAGTACTGAAATCAATAGTGCTGAAGCTAATAATGAGGTCAAAATGAAAATCCAAGGTGGCGGTTGCAAGAACTTACAAATTCTTCGTCATGGGTGTCGTTTTCATGGTTTTCGAGGGTGCTGAAGCCGGTATTGTGGTCAAAATAAAAATCCAAGATTGGGTGCAAAAATGTACAAATTTTCGTCATTTTAAAATTTTCAGTACCTACCTACTCGTATTTATTAAGTGGCATTTTGGTCTAGCAAATTAATAACCAGCTAGTCTATTCTGTAAAAATCACACCCTGCAAACGTATATGATGTGAGCTGTTATTCCACCTGAGGCTAGGGATTTACACTATCGACAACTCACTTCACCTAAGTTTTCACGGTGAGATGTTTACAGAATAAATCGGCAGAGTTTTTAACATGAATCTGATGAATTAACTTACTCGCTAATCGCCAATATTGCTTTTTTCATTTCACCTAACCTATTTATTTACTATGTAACGTTACGTAAAAATCTCTCTCATGGTCAAAAGCTGAAGCCCATAACCCTACTATCTATTCCTCACAAAGACTTTGACTTACACTTCTAATTACGGACTCCACAGGAATGACTATCGTAATTACACGTTACAGCACTCAGTCTCAGTTAAACTGGTCAGCACTAATGCAAATAGCTCTAATCAGCCTCAGTCATCAGGATATCTTCGTGGGCAATTGCTCGGCAAACTATGGTCACGCAAACTCCACGTATCTTAAGATCTATCGCGAGTTTCGTGTCTACGTTAATTAAACAGTCCTTGGAGCGCATTCAATGTCTTTGTGATTGCTGATGAGACCTTCGGGAGGGCGCCCTTGAACAACAACAGAAGACATTTTCAGGGTGAAATCTTAAGGAATTGACACCTTTGAAGTTAAGGTCAAGGGGACGGTGAGTGTTTCTGAAATTGGGTCGTGTCATGTTGCGTGACGTGTTTGACGGCGAAAATGTTAAAGATCAACAGGACTGAAAATATAAGGAAAATATTTGTATGTATGTATGTCTTCATCTGCTTAGCCATTTCCCAACTATGTTGGGGTCGGCTTTTAGTCTAACCGGATGCCGCTGAATACCAGTATTTTACATGAAGCGACTGCCTATCTGACCTTCACAATCCAGTTACTGGGTATTACGATACCCCTTGGAAAGACTGGTTGTCAGACTTTTGGGCTTGTGACTACCCGTAACGACTGTCAAAGATCCACGAATGACAGCCGGGACCAACGGCTTAACGTGCTTTCCCAGGTACGTAGGGGCCTCGGTATGTAAAGATGCCCACCCAACTACACACCAACCGCGGCAAACGTAGCTTAACCTGATCCAACGATCTGTCTCTCATTTGTTCGTATGTATGTATCATGTATATTTGTAAAAACATATACTACAAGAAAATAAAATAGAAAATTGGATATCAGAACCCCAGAAAGCCAGGTGAATAAAAAAAAACACTGCCACGTGCCAAGGGTTTATTTACAGAAAACCAGCTCAAGCTCTTTTTTCCCTATCCACAATGTTTATCTTCATAAAACTATATTTACTTTGTCTCTAAACTCAAACTCAAATGAAAGTCAGTCTCTAACTAACTCTAAAAGACTAACTATAAAAATAAATACAAAAAAAGCGTTGTGTAAGTGTAACCTTATAATTTGTGTAGGTAAGCAATTTAACTTATCTCTCCAATTAATAACTTTAATCAATTTTAAAGAAGCTGTTGCAGTCTAATTGCTTAAATTATTAAACAACTTCAAAAATTAAGTTCTGATTGTCACTTTCTTAGACTTTCAAAAGGTCGCAAATTGGCGTTGAACTTGTGTCTTGATCCTCACCTTGAAGAACTAAGAATACTTTTTCAGTTACAAGCATCTTAAGGCTGTGAAAGTTGACAACTTTGACATAGCTGTCAAATATTTCGTTGTTTTGAAGTTATCCGGAAAAGACGCGGAGTTACCTATATAGCTTGCAGAGTAAGCAAGCTGCTGAAGTGACAGTGGGCTGGCCATGTTTGTCGAAAGACCAATGGCCCGTGGAGCAGACGAGTCCTGGGGGCTTACTCCGAAGTGCAAAGTGCGAATGTTCGGATCGGACCGACACATGGCCGAACCGAATATTATTGAAAAATGCGAAAAAAGTTCGGATCGGCTAAGTTGGGTCGGGATCATAGTTAATATTCGAAAGAGTGTAGGAGTGTAGGATCGGAACCAACCGAACCAAATAGTAACTTCGTAGCAGGAAGCGGCCGAACATTCGGCCGATACTACTTCGGAGTAGACCCCCTGGGATGGAGACCGCGTATCGGCAAGCCAAGTGTGGGACACTTCTCAGCTAGATGGACCGACGATCTCAAAAGGTGGTTGCGACAGACTGGACAGGGTATTGTAGCGCAGTTTGGAAGAGGCTTATGTCCAGAAGTGGACTGCAATAAGCTGAGTTGATAGATTTCGTTGTTTTGATTAATTAATGAATATCACTAAATTTCTTTATTTATTTTTAGGAAAACTTACAGCTAAACATATACAGTAAGTAATAGATTATACAAAAATAAGGCCAATTACAAGTTCCCAATTCCAAGTTTAATTATTAAATATCGCTCTGTGATTCAACAAAATATAATATTATTATAATTATAAATTGCAATAATAATACTGGATTAGGTGTTGTAGCTATAATACTTTTAATAGGTTGTGTAATACGCGTCCAAGTGCTGCAGGTTGGTAGATGTCACATGTCTTCGAATTTTTCGTTTTAGAACATGCCTGTTTCCTCACAATGTTTTCCTTCACCATTTTGAGAGCAGCTGTAATGAAATAATTTAATTTAGTAATGTTGATTAATTCATCAAAACAGCGAAATCTTTGACAACTGTTTGTGACGTTGTTAGCTTTCAGAATGCACCCTAACTTAACTTAATACTAACTGCAAAAAGGAGCACAAGTTTATTTTCAAGGTTAATGTTTCTGTTCACAATTACATATTTAAAACGTATTTAGCAGAACACACATTTGTGAGACGTTTACATAAAAACAAACGATAAAACAAGACATTTGATTTTCCCCACGATTTCTTTAAAATGGTACCTACGTTCTCAGCAGTAACAATTACAATAAACTATAGGATTAAAAATGCCTACGTCATCACGAAATATGCAAATGGTTTCCAGCACAAATTAATTACACCTAAACTTAATACTGAGCTCTGTCAAAAATATCTACTTATTGATGTTCCTATTAGGTTACATTTCATATAATATTGATGTTTATAGTGTACCTGTTTATAGTGTACCTCTGAATTAAGTAGCACTGTTTTTACGACATTTTTTTGAACTTTACTTGAAGGTGAAATGAACTGTTCTCCGTAAAGACTGACGACTTTGAAGTTTAGCGAAATGTCAACTTCACAATTTGTTAAACAAATTAATAAAGTGACTAACTTACTAACTGCCTTCTGAATTTTAATTGTTTTGAGAATATTATTAATGATGGAAGAATTTATAATGTAGTAGTTATAGTTGTCTCAAAGTAATAATGCTTAGCGGAGACCGTTTTTGTAGCGCTCTTGTTTATATATTTTCTGCAAATAATTTATTCTTGTTCCTATTGTACGAGTACATTAGTTAGGGAAATTAATTGCTAGACAAGGAGATTGACAAACTTCGCCAATTTGCCTGCTGTCAAAGAATGGCAGATATGATTTGAATTTACGCACAACTTTAGTGGTTTCAATAGTCACCTTGACTATTGAATGAACTGCAGATCAAAGTCGTCTTCTTTGAACATCAATAAAAACGAGCAAGTATCAAAATGCGTGTGTCAAAGGTCATGTCTAAAAATGTTTTTTTTATTATTCAATAATTCTAACAAGGATAAATTAAATATATTTGGATAGACATCCCAAAAACTAGTGGTTCTAACTACATATATCATACATTTTTAAAGGCCTCTAATTTTGAGATTTTTTATTTTTATTTTAGTGTGAATTTACTCCTAAAACGAACAAACCTTTCTAATTGTCTAGGATGATAAATTGAACACGCTTCAAAAAATAATAATTTATCTAATATTAGAGTAGTATCTGGTGATCGAGAACATTTCATAATTACGTAGGAGAATTTCTTTTTGATGACTTGGAACCGAGTTCGGAAGTGGCTGAAAAGCTTTTCGACAATATTATCCTATTTAAAAACTGAATTAATACGAGTATGCTATAAATGGACGCAAGTATTACAGTTTTGTTATGAAATAAAACTTTTATTTTATTTTATAAATTCTTTTATTGATTTTCTTTATTTTCAATGTCTTGTCTTATAATATATAAAACATTCGGGAAACTGAGCAGGTGGAGATAGGTATATCATTTTGATGCCGAGCTCATTAAAGATACCAGACAATAAAATTGTCATCACATTAGACAGCTTACTGCAGTCCTTTTCCCAATTATATATAATAATATAATATAATAATAAATAATTTATTTCAGACTCTCACACATCCATATTATTGTTAGTAGCACAAAAATACTTATAAACTAAGTTAGTATACAGAACAAAAAATAATTAAATTATGCAACTGCAATAATAATCAGAAATACACAATTTCCAACTAGTCTCTGCCACTTCTAATAATTTATATATGTGTATACACTCTATTACTATAGTGGTGTGACTTTATTCGTCCTGTGATCAAAGCTGTCTCATGTACTGACAAACTGCCTAGAATATTTATTGGTTGTAAATCTCGACTTACTTCTATAGTAAAAGTATCGTTCGGTCGAATATGTACCCCATAATAAGAGCGAGCTTGTTTAATTTGATACATTTCTTGGCTAAATAAAACTAAATCTGACATGTCCATGGTGGGGAACGAATTGAGCTGAGGTATTTGAGCATTTATCTGGACGAAACTATCTCGGCGTCTATTAAGCTGATGCAATCACATCTTCATTAAGTATCTGCCTAGCTTTTTTCCCAACTATGTTGGTGTCCGCTTCCAGTCTAACTGGATGCATCTGAATACCAGTATTGCTGATCCAATCACATGGCTAGCTAAATAATTTGGCATGTTTATTCTCGGATTAGCTCTTTCCAGTATAGTTTTCTATACTGGGCATCAGGACGGTCAGTCAAAACGGGATGGAAATGGTTTGGTTGAAAAGCAAAGCACAAATTAAAATACACTGAATAACACAAACACGCGAGCGAAAGTGTGACGGATCAAACGGATGACTCATGACGGTCAACACACTATGTCATATGTGATAGATGATTCTACACAAATAACTGATGATTGACAGCGGCATCGTACAGCTGGGATGGACCGTGGTCCATCCCAGCTGTACGAGGCCGCTGTGTTGGATGTAGCATACACACTATCGTGCGCGCATCTAGCCTGCTAGATGTAATCGAACGGAGGTAGTCAGCGCACGTGTATTTTAAATAAAAATGCCACCATATTTGTCATAACGCCAAAAAATGGGAGTTCTTCTGATGTTTTCAACAGCAGCTGAATAGAAGAAAAAAATAGGAAGAGATTTTGGATGAAAAAAATCGTGTAATGCATTTATTCATTTTTGTTTATTCATGTAGTCCGCATTTGATAAATTCCACAAACAAGTGTGAGACTTGTATTTTTCAATAAATCGTGAAATTGTTTCATGATCCATTTTGGCGTCCGTTCGACTTCCGACGCAGGCTCTAAATGGTGCATGCTGCTATACAGCGAGTTTATACACGATCAGGCACGCGCGACACACGATCCTTCAGACGTACATCCGCGTTATTCAATGTCTATCGGCACGACGTTCGCGGTGGTGGGAGCTCTCACTTAATGCAATATTGGTCGTGCAAATCCGTCGAACCTATTCACGTTGTTTTTCATCGTGCATCGTTCATGACCCTGGCGGGAAGTACAGATGAACCGTCTATAAGACATTTTCAAAGTGTGGGGAGGTTTAATTTGGGCTGCCCAACCAGCAAAAGTTAGTTGTATAAAAGACCATAGAACGTTTTGTAAAACCTAATCGGTGGTCAAATAAAAGGCCAAAGACGGTGCGCCTACAAAGAAAGTGGCGCAATTATATCTCCATTCAGTTTTATAGTACATCTGTAGCGGTATCAGGCATGACAATTTTGACCTAATACAGTTGATGTAACAGTAACGCAATCTCTGTTTGATGACATACAAGCCACCGCTACGCTACTAAAGTACCTTTTTTGTCATTCATTCATTTTACATTCGTTCTCGCCGCTGCAATGTTTCGGTGTTTTTGAAGAGAAAAAGATAATAAAAAGAGAATGCGAAGATACATCGTTGAGTTAGATATTATTTTGTAATTAAATTATTCGTCTCTTACGGAGAAAATGACGTGCGACTGTAATTTTACTGTTAAACTATGTACGGGTTTACGACAATATTTGAATGCCCCCCTCGAATTATTGAGATTTTAGTAAAACAATTACGAATTTTAAGTCATAAACATACTTCCACCTTCCTGAACTCTACTATAGCACTCGTTATGACAGATTACAACCACCATTACATGGAATTAAGGTTTTAAAAGAGAAAGGATTTCCGTTATAGTACTATTGTGTAATAGAGGGACTATAACAGATATAAAAAAACAATCCTGTTCTAAAAAAGTGTATTTGTAATAAGTTTATCACTACGACTATAACGAGCATTAAACAACCTCTAAATGACAATTTAAGCTACATAAATGTAAATGTGTTTGAAACTCAGCTATATCACCAAATCACTCTGTTGTAGACTTATTGTGGCAACTATAGTACTATGTACTGTAACGACGATCTTAAAACCCACAATATCACAATATCGCCCTATTCTTGAGTTTTCATCTCTACTATAACAAAAGACCCATTATAGTTCGTTCATAACCTTTATTGCGTAAATCAGGCATATTAGGGCGACAGTAAACACTGTTATAAAGTTCTATCGTTGTATACTCGTCACATTGGAGGTTGCTATGACTCCTGACTATAACAGATATACAAAGTCGCGAAGTAAACCTTTACATCAATTCCTAATAGGTCGCTTTTGCTGTATAAACTTATAGAGCCAAAATGTATTGTCAAACGCTTTTACACAACAATCAATCACCACCAAAACCTTTATACATCGTTGATGAAGATGAAGATTTCGAGAATGAAGAGTATTCTATTCATTTCCCGTACTTCTGGAAGGCGTACGAGGGCCCAAAGTTAACTCGTAGAGACTCGTTAGACACTTTTGAAGAAATTATTTTGATTAAAGTCAAAGCATTTATTTCAAATAGGCACTTTTTAATGTCAAAAATTAAAATAAAATAAAATTGATTCTAGTCGCCCCTTCCAAAAAGTAGTTTTCGTATGGAGAAGAATAGGAATGACCTAATAAGAGCTTAAAGACGCGAGAAGTACATATTTGAAAGAAAGAAAGAAGAAAGAAAATACGTTTATTTGCGGTAAACATCACGGTAGACATTTCATGCATGTCTCTTATCATCTCTCTCTTAGGAGCTTTTGGCTAAGTAATAACTACCGCATGGGTCGATCGATCAGGTTAACCTAAGCTTGACTCGGTTGTTCCGTAGATGGGTGGCCATCTTTACATAGCAAGACCCCTCCGCAACAGCTTACTAAGTAATCTGTGCCTCCGTGCTTCGGAAAGTGCGTTAAGCCGTTGGTACCGGCTGTCATTCATGGTTTTTTGGCAATCGTTATAAGTAGTCAGAGCCCCACATATAAAAGCATATGGAAATGATAATATGCAATTTAAAGAATGAAATGGTAAAGGAATTGGTTTAAAAAAAAGGCCGGATTGTTAGGGTATACAGTGGTTTTTATTTTCACAAATACAGTTTTATAACAATCATTTTACTGTAATACATACATACATTATTATGTTTTGATTAGATCTGTAAGGTATTTTATAATCTTATACATCATTTGTATCATATATATTCAGTATATCATCCAAGAATTGAGCAGGAGGGAAAATATTAGTCTGATGCCGTGCCCGACCCAAATACCGACGCAATATAAATAAATTATTTATTTATTTATTTCATACTTTAAGCACAAGTAAAAAAATACTGCACAAAGGCGGACTTAATGCCCTAAATTAATAATTATATGAATTAATAATTATATGAATTAATAATTAAGGACTGAGGAACTAGTAGTCCAAAAACAATGAAAACTAATGTCTCATTTCTCGATAGTTGATGAGTTAAAAATGGGAAGTCAACCTCGCAATTATCTGGTGTTGGCTAGCTAATCTTATCACCATGGTATAAATAAGCTATTATGTTTGTCATGGCTTGTGCAGATGTGAAAAAATAAAATAACTTTTCGGGGTCAGATATCGGCACCCCACTTACATAAATTAAAAACTATTGAACGCTTACCTCGCGTGGTGCAATCTGATGGGCAATCGCATTCCTTAAGTGGAGAATCGGACTTGAGAATGTGTGATCTTATTCTTAAGAGTGACCTGCCACAGCTGATACACACAATAATATATGTCCATGACCAACAATCGGTGCATTTTGCTGTTCACTAGTTGGATGTCGTATTTGATTTTAGGCTGCAGTCCAACACGACTGGCAGACTACGCTGTCACTCGAAAATTGTATTTAATAAAGAAGTCATATTAATTAGATATTGATATTATTTTAAGTCAACTCAATTAAAAAGCATTTCTCAGGGGAAGACATGACAGTGATACATGTTTAAGAATATGGAACAACTATTTACCTGCTATGGTCGAACCCATTGTTCTATAAGATTTTGCACTTCTGCAATTTCCAACAAATATCTTCGTAATTTCGAGACATTTAAACCACAAATTGACACAGCGTAAATGTCCTCTTGAATGAGTTACTGAAGGCTGGGAAAACTCTAGCCGGTGTGAAAGCTGGAGCCATCGGGGGATCGAAAACGAGTCCAAGTTCGTGCAGGGTTTATCGTGAGAAGCGAGAGCGGGATCCATGTTCTGGCCGTGGTCAGTAGGGTGAGAAGAATTGCCGGAGTACATTTAGAAAGCCTATCCGTTGCTTGGATAAAAAATCCGCAAGAAAACGAACAAAATAATACAAATACAAACGAAGTCGACTTCTGATTATTTAGCTATGACAGACAGTCGTGCCGCCTAGCTGTCATAATGCCAGATTAGATGTTGCCGCTTAACAGACATAACATCGATTAATCGATATCGATTTTTTACGAATAAATTAAAGCGCCGCAAAGATTATTATTTTGTTTCTTTTTGTTTTTTAATTTCTATTTTTAATGTATTTTTAAGAACTGATAAGAATGACAGTTAAATTGTGCAGTAGCGTTTTTGTTATGATCTAAAGAATGTATGGCAAATCAACTAGCAATTCGCTTGTTTTGACATCTTAATACTTCTCGAAAAAAAAAACGTAATATTGTCATTTTAATAATTACATCCTAATAATCGAAAGAAAAAAAGAGAATCAATTATATTTTGAACGGAATTCGTAATTGGCAACACTTTTTATTTTATCCACAAACCAATGATTTCCGGATGTAACTATAATTTGAATTTTTATCTTTTCAGTACTTTTTTTCCTGCATAAGCGCTGCAATCTTGTTTGGATAAATAAATACCGCGATTAATAACCATAAAACAAGATGTTTTTTTTTTTAACAAAAGTAAATTTTTGGGCGTTTCATGGCCAATTCGGGCATTTTCCTTTATATGGGACCACCGCGCAAGATTCCTCTACCACACCACCACACCTACTACACACCATCACCACCACACACCAAAAATACCGACTAACCCACCCACCCTCAATCTCTCAAAACAAAAAAAAAAAAAACTACCACCGTGGAAAATTCTGAAAAATTGGAGTGAATTGCAGTTAAAAAAAAAACACACTCAATGAAAATTGATTGTGTAGTTTTTCAGATATTTTCTGTTACATCTATGAAAGGCAAGCTTATTTTTGTGCTCGATAACAACAATACTGTGCGGCTGACACGTACTTGGTCGGTTTTTTCCTTGGAATACGGCCTGTACTATCTTTTATTAAAATGGTGACTTTGCAGGCTTGAAAAGGACAATTTGGACAAAAAAGTGAGAATATGTTGTGTTTCTTCAATGTTCTTCCAATTAAACTAATTTGAACATTTTAAATCATCATCATAATCAGCTTATATTGTTCCCACTGCTGGGACAGGCCTCCTCTGTTCGAGAGGGAGTGGGCTATAATCTACCACGCGGGCCCAGTGCGGCTTGGTAGATGTCACATGTCTTCGAATTTTTGGCTTTTAGGACATGTTTCCTCCCGATGTTTTCCTTCACCGTTTTGAGAACAGTGGTGATGAAATAATTTACACAAAGTAATGCGCCTGTCTGGGTTTGAACCTACGACCTACAGCTCGTAATTTGCGGTCGTTACCACTGGGCCACCACTACTCCTTACATTTGAAATGTCAGTAACCCACTGACATTTCAAATGTAAGGAGATTTTCTCACTAAATTCTATAATTATATTACAGGGCCTAGTTCCACACATTTTAGTATTCCAACTAATTAGAAACGTTGACATTGGCATTCCACAAACCACTAAAACCTGGAATTCGATCCGATTCGTTTACTATTTCTGTCCATACTAATATTATAAATGCAAAAGTTTGTCTGTCTGATACCTTACAATACGGATTTCGATGAGATTGCACACAGGTAAACCATGACTTAAGTTAGGACATGGATACTTTATCCCGGTAGTATGTTCCCGTGTGATAATTGCCTACTATCACGCGGGCGAAGCTGCGAGCAATATCTAGTATACCCCGTTAAAAAAAAATCCTGATCCATACATTTATGTTCACATAACTCGACATAATGTATGGATCACCCAAAACTGTTTTTTTTTTACGATATCTGGGTTCGTCCCTTAGTAAAAGATAATGATATTAGTCTGATAATGATATGCTGAGATGATGATGATATAAAGATGAATTCAATGACCCCTCAAAATGTTAGGGCAAATACAGTGCAACCTCGATATAACAAATCGGAAAGGAACAAGTAAAGGGTTTGTTATATTGAGGTTAGGTTGGTCTAAAATTTGTTATAAAGAGGTAAAGACGTGTCGATACCTGTCGCGACTGAATCACATACTATTGGGAACGTTATATAAAGGGTCAACACCCTGCCTTGGAGCTGCATAGGGGAGGCACTCCGGTATTACCGGGTGCCGACTTACCTCCGTCGAATAGTCGGGGCGTATTTGACGGACAGAGCCGTCATCTACCCCGGTCGCGACGGGAACTGGAACCGGCGAGAGATGTCGTGCGGTGTCCCACAGGGATCGGTTCTGGGGCCGCTCCTGTGGGACATCGGTTACGACTGGGTGCTGCGGGCCGACCTCCCTGATGGTGTCAGCGTAGTTTGCTACGCTGACGACACGCTGGTCCTGGCGCAGGGGAGGTCGCATCAGGCGGCGGCCGACGCGATGACACGCGGGGTTGCGATAGTCGTGGAAAGGATCCGGCAGTTGGGTCTCGAGGTGGCATTGCACAAGTCCGAGGCCATGTCCTTTCATGGGCCTCGGTACGGGCCACCTTCGGGATCCCAACTGATGGTAGGAGGGGTTCACATCGGCGTCGAGAATACGATGATATACCTGGGTCTCGTCCTCGACAGCCGGTGGAACTTCGTCGAGCATTTCCGACGTTTGGCCCCCAAACTGGAACGGGCCGGGGCCGCATTAAAGCGGCTCCTGCCCAACCTTAGGGGGCCAAACGCCTCCTGCCGGAGGCTTTACGCTGGGGTCGTGCGGTCCATGGCCCTTTATGGGGCCCCGGTATGGGCGCGTTCACTGCGGCTTCGAGCCGCACACTACCTCAACGCGCCCCCAAAGGTGGTAGCCGTAAGGCTAATCCGGGGGTACCGCACGATCTCGCGCGAGGCAGCAAGCCTCCTTGCCGGACTGCCACCATGGGATCTGGAGGCGATAGTCCTCGCGCGCCTGTATGACTGGCGCGCGGAGGCACTACGTCGGGGGGAAACTCTGCACCCGCGGCAAATCGCTGCGGAGCGGACGGACCTCCGGCGCGGTCTCATGGTGGAATGGAAGGCGCGACTATCGCAACCCAGCGCAGGGCACGCCATGATAGCGGCGGTAAGACCCCTCTTTGAGGAGTGGCTAGAGAGGCGTCACGGCGCTCTCACCTACCGCCTGACGCAGGTCCTCTCCGGACACGGATGTTTCGGGAGGTTCCTGCACATAATCAGGCGGGAGGAGACGCCCGGGTGTCATCACTGCGAGGATCGCCCCGAGGACACGGTGGAGCACACGGTGGAGCTCTGCCCCGCTTGGGCAGAGCACCGCCGTGTCCTCGTAGAGGCGATCGGCAGCGGCGGCGACCTCTCGCGTCCGGCCCTGGTGCAAGCCATGGTCCGGGGCGAGAGGGAGTGGGAGGCGGTCACCTCCTTCTGCGAAGCAGTCATGCTAGCGAAGGAGGTGGCGGGATGGGCGAGGGAGAGATCCTCACGCCTCAGCCGCCGAGGGAGACGCTCCGGGCGTCGGGAGCCGCGTGACGACTCCCGGCCACCGTAGGCGCGGGCCTGCGGGCGGAGAGCAATGGGTAGCTCTCCGTCCGATCAGGACCAGGCCCGTGCCGGACGGCGCGTAAGTGTTCCACGTGCGCCTCAAAGAGATGTCAGCATAGATGACGGGGCCCGACAGGGCCGAAGCCTGCCGGGGTAGCGGGATCGTCCGAAAGGGTTACCGCTGCCCTGGTACATAAAGGGCTAAGGAAGGAACACGGGTGGGTTTTAGTCAGTAAGAGTCTGACACTCCCTTCTGCTCCACCCAGAGCGGGAGAAGTCATTTGATGATTTCCCATCCACAAAAAAAAAAAAAAAAAAAGGGTTTGTTAATTAGAGGTTTACACTTTTTTTTGATGGTTGAAAATTCGTTATAAAGAGGTTGTTCGCAAAAAATATTCGCAATGTAAAGGTATATTTTAAATTGACTCTTATGGGCAATTCAAGGGGATTACGAAGAATTCGTAAAATCGAGGAATTCGTTATATTGAGGTACATTATATTAAGGTTGCACTGTATTACAATACAGGTAAAACCTGTGAATTTGTAGGAGTAAGATAGTAATCTTTCGGAACTACTGATCTGATTCTAAATATCTTTCACTAATGGGAAGCTATTGCCGAAAATCATAGGATATATTTAATATTAAAACAATATATTTCACGTGGACGAAGTCGCGGACAGAACCAATTCAATTTCTAATCAATTAGGCTGAAGTTTTGACAAATCGGCGGGTAGGATTGTTAGTTGATTGAACGTAACCAGAATTCCATTTCAATCAATGACGCTGAAGTGTAATTAAAAAATCGCACTTGGCAGGTTTTTATTATGTTAAACTTTCTCACAGTTAGATAAGAAATTGATAAAAAAAGGTTTCTTCATGTATGCATTTAGGGTAATTCCAGGATAGGTGCCCCAATGGGATAGGTGCCGCGACTTTGAATACTCTATGTTAGAAATGTCGTAGGCTAAAATCGTACTACGTAATAGGAAGCGCTCTCCCCTAAGACCCCAGTGCCACGCCAACCGCACGCGAGAGCGCACGCGTTTTGCCCGTGAGTGTAAAAATCTTCCGCGGCGAGACCATCACAAGCGTTGAAATTATAATCGTAAGTACTGACTATCGAATATCTTTTCACTCTGTTATAAATTCTATATCTTTTTAATTTATTTGCTGATATTACAGTAGAAAGTACACGAAATAATGCTATAAATTATAGTTTTCTTTTTAACTTTTTTTTTATTAAAAAAGGCATCTATCCTGTGCTAAAAGTATAGTTGCCCCATCTGCTGTCCGGGATAGATGCCCTTAGGGGCATCCATCCCTAACTATTTCTATAAAGGTTTTCATATTGCAGGTGGAAGAAATGCCTCGAAAATATTAAAGAAAACCTGGGGTGGTCCCCGTCACATTAGTTGGACTGAAGAAAGCTTGGAAAAGGCTTTCCAAGAAATGACCAAAAATGAGAAAGGTGTAAATGACATAGCCAGAACTTACGGAATACCCTCACGGACATTGAGACGACGATTTGAAAAAAATAACAAGGAACAGTTAACTTTTTTTTTTTTTTTTTTGAGGATGGGAAATCATCAAATGACCCCTCCCGCTCTGGGTGGAGCAGAAGGGAGTGTCAGACTCTTACTGACTAAAACCCAACCGTGTTCCTTCCTTAGCCCTTTATGTACCACGGCAGCGGTAACCCTTTCGGACGATCCCGCTACCCCGGCAGGCTTCGGCCCTGTCGGGCCCCGTCAACTATGCTGACATCTCTTTGAGGCGCACGTGGAACACATACGCGCCGTCCGGCACGGGCCTGGTTCTGATCGGACGGAGAGCTACCCATTGCTCTCCGCCCGCAGGCCCGCGCCTACGGTGGCCGGGAGTCGTCACGCGGCTCCCGACGCCCGGAGTGTCTCCCTCGGCGGCTGAGGCGTGAGGATCTCTCCCTCGCCCATCCCGCCACCTCCTTCGCTAGCATGACTGTTTCGCAGAAGGAGGTGACCGCCTCCCACTCCCTCTCGCCCCGGACCATGGCTTGCACCAGGGCCGGGCGCGAGAGGTCACCGCCGCTGCCGATCGCCTCTACGAGGACACGGCGGTGCTCTGCCCAAGCGGGGCAGACCTCCACCGTATGCTCCACCGTGTCCGCTGGGCGATCCTCGCAGTGCGAGGTAGGTGAGAGCGCCGTGAAAAAAAACAGCATACCAAGCTGTAGCAAAATTATAAATAAGGAATATAACAAAAAAAAAAGTGAGGGCAAAGAAACAGATACAGATATATAGTTCTAGCAGCAGTGAAAATGAGGATCTAGATCCTATTTTCTTAAACTTGAACGAAGGAAGAGGGTTGAGAAAGAGACCATTAAAAATTTACGGTACTGACAGCGAAAATGAACATGATGGTAGTAATATAACATCAGACAAAGGAAAAGCCACTAAAGGAATATTAATAAAAAAAAAGCAACAAAGAAAGAAAGAAAGAAAAAGTATTTATTGCGACTCGCACAGGAAGATCATAAAACTAAACACAAACAAAAATAAAAAAACAAATTATATAAAAAAAAAATAGGTACCAAAACCAAATTATATAAAAAATAAAGTAACAAAAATAGAAAATGAAACAGAAAGTCCTGTACGAGGCCAAAAGGCTCCTATCTCAGCATGATGCTACGACATTTAAAAAATAAATGAAAGAAAGAAAAGAAAGTTAATAAGGTACAAATCCCTCAGAATACATTACATATTATAGACCCAAATTCAACAAGATATTATACTAGGACAGGCGAGAATGATTCAGTTGATAATTATTGTGTAGAATGTTATAAAAACTACAATTTGACTAAATCCAAATCAGATTGGATTGCATGTGCCACGTGTCGGCAATGGCTACATGAGACATGCACACAATTCCAAATTTACTGTTCGAGATGTGGCAAACTAAAAACTATTACATCACAGACTGAACTTAAGCTATAACCTAATACTATGTGTTAAGCATAAGATGATTGCGGTATAACTAAGGTATAAGAAGAATAAGACTGATAAAATTATCTTTCGTTAGTTCTGAAAACTATATTGATTACGTTAATTAGATGTATAAGATGATTATTATTTCACTAATATAAAAATGCTTCTTGTGTTTAGTAATTCTAGATAGACATATAATTATAAAAGATGTCACAAATTAATGTTAAATATTGATTACAAACTGATTATTGAAACTAGTATGTTTTATTTCAATTAGCATCTAATATTTAAGCATTCATACAGCGAGTCTCCTATCCCTCACGTTAGGCATCTATCCCTTGAAGCATTTTTACTATGAGTCTTCTATCCCTCACGATTTAGGCATCTATCCTATTTTTGAGAGGAGTAAAAAAGACACAATTTCCTCAAAATCTATGAAATTTGTGTAAAACAAATGGGATACCATCATAGATTAAAGATCAAAGTTACCATATGCAAAAGACGTATGGCCAATAGATTTTTAATTGTTAAGTTCCTCCCTATCAAAAAGTGGGGCACCTATCCTGGAATTACCCTAGGTGAATTGAAATTAGAATTTTGTGTTATAAGAGTTGGCGCACATCTACGTCAGATACGTCGGGCATAACTTCGTTAGTATGCGCATCCTCTCGGTTGAGTGTGTAACGTTCAATGTTTTATTATATACTTGCTTAGTTAGTTTTTATCTGGCAGTTTGAGTAATTTATGCGGATTACCCAAGTGTCCTTTCTTTGTTATTGTTCATCGAATCTTTGAGCTCCTTAAGCTCTGAGTTGTGCTGCACGATTACTGACAAATGCGTGCAATGACTGGACAGGTCTACTCAATCTGTTGTTCTTTCCTCAAAAGTCCATTTCAGACACCAATCTACATGATCTTCACATGATCTGACCAAGATCATGTCTGGACTTTAAAAGAGACTGTGACCTCTGAGTTTGTTTCGGCCTTTCCTATCAGGGTAGTGAGATAAGAAACGCCTACCTCATCTAGTTTTTAAAATACAATTGACGTGTAAAAGTGTTTGTCTGAAATAAGTCATTTATCATTTGTCCGTTCTGGCGTTACGCGACGTATCTTTCGTCAGATGTGTGACCACACTTAAATATTCAAATAATCGTACGCTCGGCTACACATCAAGCTACAAATTTCCAGTTTTAGCTGACCTCGCATTGTATATATTTTTCGTACAATCAGAAGTCAGCTTATACTGGTTATGTATAGCTTGATGTGTAGCAGTGCGTACGTCTTACATAAACACGATATTTTTACACAGCAATATGTTTGACCGATGATACCCAAAATAACTTGTTTATATTTATCTCAGATATTCGTGGAATATCCTTCCTACTAATATTATAAACGTGAAAGTTTGTATGGATGGATAGATGGATGGATGTTTGTTACTCTTTCACGCAAAAAATACTAATAATAATAATAATAATAATGGTCGCAATGGACAAGGGGCTCACCCCGCTCTCCATGGCGAAAGAGAACTGGCGCAAACCTGTAGTACTTACTACCGATGACCGCAAGAAGGTATGGCAAAGCAAGGAGCTTCACGGGTGCTTCTATCGGGCTCTTCATGAGCCCGGTGTAGATTTCTTAGCGTCCGTATCCTGGCTGCGTTTCAGTGACCTCTTCAGGGAAACTGAAGGTTTTGTCTGTGCAATTATGGACGAAGTTATCTTGACGAATAACTACCGGAGACATATTATGAAGGACGGGACGGCTGACGTGTGTCGGGCATGCCACCGTCCGGGTGAGTCCATCAGACATATTATCTCTGGTTGTTCTCGTCTGGCTAACAGCGAGTACTTGCACAGGCATAACCAAGTAGCCAGGATTATTCACCAGCAACTTGCTTTGAAATATAAACTTGTCGACTCAGAGGTACCGTATTACAAGTATGTGCCCGACCCAGTTCTCGAAAATGACCATGTCACGTTGTACTGGGATCGGTCTATCATCACTGACAGGACGCCAACAAACCTGATATAGTGGTGATAGATCGATTAGTGCGCCGCGCAATGATTGTTGATGTTACCATTCCACATGACGGGAACCTCGTGAAAGCTGAGAAAGATAAACAAATGAAATATCTTGACTTAGCACGCGAGGTTGTTGACATGTGGAATGTGAGCTCAACTGTCATTGTGCCGATTGTCGTATCGGCCAATGGCCTGATGGCCGACAGCCTCGATCAACATCTATCGAGGCTCTCGTTAGGCGGTTGGATCAAGGGCCTGATTCAGAAGGCAGTACTCCTCGATACGGCTCGCATTGTGAGGAGGTTTCTATCTCTGGAGCCCTAACCACCGGTAGCTTGGACCCTGCTCCCGACACCGGTGGATCACTATTTTTTTATATTTTTAAATGTTTTTTTTTATTTTTTTTATTTAATCACACTAATATTTAAAAATGTAACAAAATAAGACGACTAAATAAATAAACGACATAATAATAATAATAATAATGTTTATTTCTCACCACAACATTATACAATACATCATTTAAAATTTTATGATAATAACTACTACACACTGAACGAACTACTACACTGAACGAATTTAGATGAAATTTGGCATACATATGGTTTCTATCCAGGATTAACATATAGGATAATTTTCATCCCGAACGAAACTTCGGATCGAAACTTATGCGGGTGAAACCGCGGGGCGCGGCTACTACCATAATAAAAGACACGGGTAACTTCCCACCATCACCAAATACGCCTTAGCAACATAACGTAACGTTTCCTCAAGACCCTGTGTCCATGGATTACTAGGTAACTAATACTCACGGAGTTTATTATGTAACTGATACTCATGGTCTATTTGTAGCTAACTAGATACTCTGTTTGTGGAATTTAATACTTTTTATAATACTTTTTTACATAACAACTACCACGAGGTTCTCAGTATGGTCTAAAAATAGATGTTTTGTTCCTAAGAAAAAATCCACCTCCTTTTACAAAGTTCTCAGTAGGTATTCGTTACAATTAACTTTTCCGTTTCCATGTCGTCATTAAAAGAACAATGTTTACTACAACTTAAATTAGTTTCTGTGCTTGGCAACTCGTTTGTGGATAATATTATTCAATATGACGTGATTTCATACAAGGTCACTTTAAATCAACGGGTGAAACTGCACAGACATGATGATTTTCGATATTGATAACTTAGGGGGGTGCCACACCCCTTTACAGGGCACCGGTATGGGCGCGATCTTTGAGGCGGCGACCAGCCCGCCGGTTGATCGCGTCCCAAAGGGTCATGGCTGTCCGGCTCATTCGAGGATACCGCATGGTCTCCGCTGAGGCGGCGAGCCTCCTTGCCGGATTGCCGCCATGGGATCTGGAGGCCAAAGTCCTCGCCCACATATGGGAGTGGCGAGAGGAGGCAAAACGCCGGGGCGTTGCTCCGCTGCCGCGAGAAATCACGGCACAGCGGACAGAGCTCCGGCGGGATCTCATAGCGGCATGGAGAGTGCGATTGTCGCAACCCAGCGCTGGGCACGCCACAATTGCGGCGATAAGTCCCCTCTTTGAGGAGTGGCTAGAGAGGCGCCACGGCGCCCTCACCTTCCGCCTGACGCAGGTCCTCACTGGACACGGTTGTTTCGGGAGGTTCCTGTTCAGGATAAAGCGGGAGGAAACGCCAGGGTGTCACCACTGTGGGGATTGCCCGGAGGACACGGTGGAGCATATGGTGGAGGTCTGCCCGGCTTGGGCGGGACCCCGCCGTGTCCTCTTGGCGGCGATCGGCGGCGGCGACCTCTCGCGTCCGGCCCTCATACAGGCCATGGTCCGGAGCGAGAGTGAATGGGAGGCCGTCACCTCCTTCTGCGAAGCAGTAATGCTCGCGAAGGAGGAGGCGGAGCGCGCGAGGGAGAGGCAATCGCTGCACCCTCGCGCTCCTAGCCGCCGCAGGAGACGCCCTGGACGGGAGTCAACAGCCGACTCCCGGCCACCGTAGGCGCGGGCTTGCGGGCGGCGAGCTATGGGCAGCTCGCCGCCCGGTAAGGACCAAGCCCGGGTCGACGGCGCGTTGTGTTCCACGCGCGCCTCAAAGAGCTGTCAGCACGAACTGACGGGGTCCGCTAGGGCCGATGCCGCCGGGGCTGCGGGTTGTTCGAAAGAGATACCGTGGCCCCTGGCACAGGCAACTGAAGGAACACGGGTGGGTTTTAGTCAGTAAAAGTCTGACACTCCCTTCTGCTCCGCCCAGAGCGGGAGGAGTCATTTGATGATTTCCCACCCAGAAAAAAAAAAAAAAAAAAAGGGGGGTGCCACACGTCTGTGGGCCCCAACGAGTCTTCGTTGGGCCCTAAAAAGGCCACTTTAAGCAATACCTCTAAAAGATATTCATTTCCTGAATTCCCAGCAGATCATTAGCAATTCCTCCAAGTTTCGTAAAATTTCATTTCATATTTGGTCTAAACATTGCCGCATGAAAAAAATAAAAACCGTAATTTAATCGGTAAATTTTTCATTACAGTTTTTATTAATCAAATTGGTTTTTTATTTTTATTTCTACAGTTTAAATGTTATTTCATTGTGACATGAATTGCACACAGATCATATTATGAATTGTCAGTTTGTGACCATTTTACGAGTTTTAATATGATTCATATTGTTATCCTATTATGTTTCTGCAAAAGTGGCCTTTTTAGGCCCCCAGGTCAGGAGGTCTACAAATTGAGCACGAAATCCGTAGTTATAATCGAAGTAAGTGAGCAGTTGTGGCCTTGTAGTAACGGCCCGACTGACGAGTTGTAGGTCGTGAGTTCGAACCCAGACAGGCACTTTACTTTGTGTATTTAATTTCATCACCACTGCTTTCAAAACGGTGAAGGAAAACATCGTGAGGAAACCGGCATGTCTTAGAACCAAACAATCGAAGACATGTGACATACACCAACCCGCACTGGGCCCGCGTGGTGGATTACGGCCCACTCGGTCTCACAGAGAGGAGGCCTGTGTCCCAGCAGTGGGAACATTATAGGCTGATTATGCTGTGATCAAAGTTATAGTCAATCACTACTCCGTGTTACCTATGGACAGATTAGTTTGTGGCCCGACCTAAGAATGTTTTCCCTACTCCTAATGAGCTTTTGTCCATCCGAAAAAGTTAATTATTCGGGTGTAGGGTTCACTTCAAAGTTTCAAACTACTGTTTACAGGCTTAAATAGTAGCCCCCTGCACATACGATTCAGCCGTATTTGTTGAACAAGAAATTCGGCCCGTAGCAATTACTACACGTTTATTAGGCTTTCAACTCCGTTCCCCTGCCGAATCATGTTTGGTTGGCTCGGCAAAATTGGAGAAAACATCATCTTATCCACATTATATTTGATTTTGCGACCCGGCTATCAATCATGCCGACCGGGCGACCCGAAGAAGGTGTGTAGCCGACTTATAAAACAAAATCTTTAAATTATCACTTCATCAACCGTTATTATTTGTTGAAATGAGGTCAAGATATTAAAAATAAATGACAAGGAAGACAGTGACAATTTCAGAACTAAGGAAGGTACTCGTAGGTGACAATTCAAGAAAGTGACGATACACCCATTTCAGCTGAATACCTGTAGTTTACACGGAGCGACTGCCTATCTGACCTCCACCACTCAGTTACAAATATTGGCTCTTGTGATACAGGAGCTCCTAGTATAGCAGCCAGGGCTACATAGGTGTTTGTGTCATAAAGTAAAAAATAAAGAAATGGTTAATATTTATCGTTAATGCCGCAGAGTGCCTCTGACACTCAAAGCATAGACTGTAATGAGGTTACGTCTGGATTTACTAATATTTTACTATATATCTATTTTATTAGTTGGATAGAATAAGAAATGAGTATATAAGAGGAAGTCTGAAAGTGGCACCGGTAACTGGAAAGTTGTGTGGAAATCGGTTGTCATGGTATGGGCATGTGTTACGGAGGAATGAGGAAAATGTCGTGAGGAAAGTTTTGAGTATGAATGTCGATGGCTATAAGAGTAGGGGAAGACCAAAGAAACGATGGATGGACTGTGTGAATGATGATATGGTTAGAAAGGGGGTGACTGTCGAGATGGCGGCTAATAGAGGAGTATGGAAGAAAAGAACATGTTGCTCTGACCCTAAATAAATGGTGATAAGGGCACGAGAATCATGATGATATCTATTTTATTAGTTATTTATTTCTGTAACTGCCCGTGACATCACAGCGGGCCCTATTGCAGTATCATGCTGAGCCTTTTGGCCTCGTATAAGGCTTTCTGTTTAATGTTTCTTTATGTTACTTTTTTATATAATTTGGTTTTTTATTTAGTTTAGTTTGTGATCTTCCTGTACGAGTCGTAATAAATACTTTTTCTTTCTTTCTTACTTCTTTTGGAGGGATATCTTATCCTGTTATATATGCCAGTGCCTATACATATGGATAAGGGATGGTAACGATAAGATAATAAGTTTATGAAACGAAATAAGGTTCCTAATTAGGTGTGTCTGAAATAATTAAAAGAAGGACATCGTCTGAAAAGACGAGTTATTAGTAGAGATTAGTAGGTAATCCTGACATTTCTTTCTGAATTTTGACATTTACGGGTAGATTGATACTCGTGTTTGGATTCTATTTTCTGAAGACCCAATCATGACTCTTTATGGAAGGTGGCGAGAAAAACCCCAAACAGATTTTTGTCGACAAAGTTCATCATCATCATCTACCTAGCCTTTTCCCAACTATGTTGGGGTCGGCTTCCAGTCTAACCGGATGCAGCTGAATACCAGTATTTTACATTTTTATTTTATTTTTTATTCTATTCGGGAAACTTACAGCTAATATAAACAGTGCCATTACAAGTAGTCACAGTAGCCATTTACAAGTTTCCATTGATAAACACTTGAAACAAAAAAGACAACAAAAAAGATCGGTACAAAATACCTTTAACATAAATTAGGAAACAAAGTAACACGATTGACTAATACAAACTAAAAATCATTCAGACATGGAGCGACTGCCTATCTGTCCTCCACAACCCAGTTACTGGGTAATACGATACCTCTTGGTAAGTCGTTAGACTTTCGGCCTTCTGACTACCCGTAACGACTGTCAAAGATCCAAGCAATATTGCGCTAAAACACAATGAGATTAAAACGTATTCTCTTTTAACACTTTAACCAACCTTTCTTGTCTCATTGACATTTCCAACTGCTCCATATTACCTTAGTCTCTCCAAGGTAAGGCAACTAATTGACTAGCATGACCAGAATCCTAATTGTGCACCTTCAATCACAATCCGAACGATTTTAAGGCAATTACTAATCCATTGCTTCATATGTTTGATAATTTGTCTGCTCAACAACGTGAATAACGCAATGAATGTTGTTGAACTGTCTAAATGAAAGGCCAATCATTGTAAGTGTGATAACCATGTATATGTATATAATAAATATTGTTACGAGCTTCGGGTTCGTGACAATAAAAACTGCCGATAAAAATTACCAAAAGTTACACTTTAATTAAACAACACTAATAACAACTCAAACACACTAATTATAAAACACAATCGCTCTTAAGTCGCACTTGATGATCGCTTTTGATGTATTTACTTGTATCTAGAACCAAGTCTGATTGGTCGGTTTTTTTTTTTTTTTTTTTATAAATGGCGTCTCGTAGTTGACCTTGAGAGGTCGTGACTTCTTAACCGGACTATATGATTGGTCGCGGCTAGTCCCGGCCTTATATAGTGCCGCAAATAGTTCCAGAACCTTCTATTGTAGAAACATCTAGAATGTTCGAGTACATACCGGCCCCGACTGACCAGATGTCGATAGTTCTAGTAAGTTCTAGCATCGAAATTTCTACTCGATAATAGATGGCGCTAGTGACTCTATTAGTTCAGATATTCGATAATAGATGGCGCTAGTGACTCTATTAGTTCTGCTACTCGAAACTAGATGGCGCTAGTGGTAACTAATGTCACCATGTATCAGGCATTAATTGTGGCGCGCAACAATATCCTTCAGACTGATTTTCAGTCACAGTGGCCAAACTTTTTAAGAAGCCAAACAGGAGATATTATAATGCACGAGTGTGTGCGCAAACATAGGTAAACACCCTCTTACCTCACTCTCCGAATGGATAGAGATCAGGCGCAGGACCGACCGCTTTACGTGGTCGTCGAGGGTGAGGGTCAATTACTCAGAATAAGGTTTGGCAACAATGCCAAATATCTTGTATTATGGTCAAGGGTTGAGTGATTAGTGATGCAAATCAGATGTGCCATCCTATCTATGTAGCAATCTATTGGTTACGCAATCGGAGAACATTTGCATGAAGATGATATTGATATGTATTTGGACATCTCTGTAGGGGACATAACATACAGTTAGGGAGATAAATGTCCAGCGTAGCTATTCACAACCATTCGACAGGCTATCGTATCGAAAATGACACATTTCGATACCCTGATTTGCTTTGCCTCCGACAGCAAACAACTGTCGGAAGAATAGCGGTCGGGCTTAAACTGATAAAATTTTCGGCTTTGGACTTGTGAACAGCGTTTAGAGAACTCCTACGATACATTGATTGATGTTCGATACGGTACGGAAGCGTATCAAGTGGTTGTGAGTTTAGCAAGACTTGATTGAAACTGAATATCAATTTGCAAAATACATTTTGACGGGTGGAGGGCTGTCCTTTCAAGCTCAATTCATATAACTATATAGTCCAGGAATATTAGAGGTTTCACCTCGGAATGAGAGATAGTCAAATATAAAGTTCTATAAACCCTTATTTTGGCACCCTAAAACTTGTAAAACCTACTTATCGTAGGGTGACCGCAACTAAAGATATTCCAAGGTTAAAGGTCAAGAAATCGATTTTTTACACATTTATTGCAATTATCTCGTTTCCTATGGGTTTTATGCTATTATGAGATACTTGCCCTCATTTGACTAATATTCTTGGACTAACTGTATTGACAGAAGCTTCAGTTTGAAATATATTACAGTACACCTCGAATTATGTGGGTTGGATACGTGTGTATAAGAACCATTTAAAAGGAGGAATAAAAATTTAATAGAGAACGCGCCTGTTGTCCAAATTCAGACTCCCAGCTGCTAATAAACGAAACTTTGGAGATCACACCAAATTGCACCCATGTTCAGCAGTCATGTAGCCACGAGCACCAATATGTCAACACTTGCCAACTTTCAATTGCGATTTTTTTCGCTTTTCTTTTCGATTTTTGTTGAAATACGACACATTACATAAACCTATGGGTTCGAAAATGCTATGTTCGTAACAACATAAAATTTCATTAAAAAATAAAGGAGTAAACCGCTTTTAAATAAAGCCGAGTGTATACATACTTTTGCTCGTGACTGTATGTGGGCCAACATAGTTTGTACAAGATTTCACTGATGGCGAAAACATCTAACTATCATAACATCTGTCTTAATTGGTTTGATTCCCAGGTCGAACATAACTGTAATTGAGTTATTCCATTAGGAATTTTCCAGTGCCAGCCCAGAGTCTGGACTGTGCCCGATAAATGGCAATAAGCTCGCCCCCTATCACATGGGACTTAAACACCTGGCGAAATGTGGGTGTACAAACACGAGCACTAATATGTCAACAATTGGAAACTTTCAATAGCGATTTTGCGTGAAATAACGAAAACAACAATGAAATACGACACATTGCAAAAACCTACGGGTTCGAAAATACTATGTTCGTAGCAAACATAAAATTTCAGCCAAAAATAAACGAGTAAATCGCTTTTGGATAAAGTCAAGTGTATACATACTCTGCCGGGGTAGCGGGATCGTCCGAAAGGGTTACCGCTGCCCTGGTACATAAAGGGCTAAGGAAGGAACACGGGTGGGTTTTAGTCAGTAAGAGTCTGACACTCCCTTCTGCTCCACCCAGAGCGGGAGGGGTCATTTGATGACTTCCCATCCTGAAAAAAAAATAAAAAAAAAGTGTATACATACTTATGGTCGAGACTGTACTATAGGTACACCTCTGCCTAATCCTTTGGCATGATGTTAGATGATATCTATCTAAATAATAAACACAAATACCAATAGCAGTTCTCAGTCATTCGATATTGCAAATAGATGGACGCACATATTTCAATATTTACCTGAATGCCTATACCTAGGTACAGGTAGGTACCTAGGTAGGGCTGCTCTATGCCTAGGTTATAAAACCTGCTTGAATATTGCAGTTATTGGCATAAAAAGGAACGATCAAAGAAGGAAAGATCAAATCTGCAAGATTCCTTTGAGACATAAGTCTCAAAGGAATGTTGCAGATTTGATCCTTCTACGAACCGTGAAATAAACTAGAAGCAAGTGCATACGTTAAAGTTCGCGTCACAATATAACTAGTTTGAACAACTCGGTGGCAGCAGTATAGTGTTGCCGACGTATCATTTTTTAACTCTTTTTAATTAAAGATGCAGATATGGGGTCGGGAATTAACCTAGTTTCAGAAATAGAAACTATGATATTGTCTAGATAAAGAAAAAATAAGGTTATTCAATTATATTATAAAGAACGTCTTCCTTTTGTGTATAAACTCGTGGGCCAATTTTTTTTCTAAGCCTCCGGGTCGTTAGGTATGCATTTTGTGTAACGTTTCGTTTTACCTACTAATAAAAACACTTATGATGATGAAAAGCTCTTACCGGTTTTAATCATTACAAACAGGCTTAGGTAGGTCCAGCAGTACCTACCTAAGCCTATGTTTGTAATGATCAAAGCCAGCAAGCAATATAGATATTTTATTTGAAAATGAACTAACAAACCATTATATCAGGCATAGAGATCAGCGTGTAAGCATGAAATTAGTAAAACTTCTATGATTAGGGCGGAGTGAGGTGTTAAGCTCCCCCTGTTACGTCTTCGAGAGGCGCGCGTGGGACTCTACGCGCCGCCAGCTCGGGTCCTGGAATGGGGGGCGACGGATGTCTCCGACTCCGTCGGGCGTTGTCGGCCCTCCACCGATACCCAGTTTAATAATAATAATAGTTTGATAATAGTTTATTTATCACTTCTAAAATTACAAATTTCTCTTAGTCTAAGTACAAAATCATGGCAATGAATACATATTTATAAGAGATTACGTTGACGACTATACTAGTATAAACAACCCAGTGCGCCTGCTGTGAGGCGGTAGAGCACTTGTGATCTCCCTTTCCCTTTCTGCAGCTTCCTTCCACGAGATAACTGCTTGGCAGAAGGATTCCACTGCGTCCCAGGACTCTGCACTGCCGACCATTGGACGAATTACGGTTGACATTAACAGCTCGCTCCCTATTTCCAAAACGAGGCCACATCGCGGCTCGTCCCATGCGGCACATTCGGCCAGCGTATGCCGCACCGTGTCCTCCAGACAATGGACGCAGTGATGGCAACGAGCTTCTGGTTCCCTGTTTATACGACACAGGTACTTGCCGAAGCAGACATGCCCTGAGAGCACCTGCTTCACCGGAAACGACAGGGAACCGTGTTTCTTCCCGAGCCATTGGTCGACCACTGGTCGGATTGCTCCAAAGCGAGGCGCTAGGGTGCAGAAGCCTGTCCCGCCACTCCGCCACCAGGACCTTACGGAGCTGTGACTGACGCAGCTCGATATCGGGCTGTACCGGTCCACCACCCCGCGCTCGCACCTCCTTGCGCCACTGCTACAGTGACGCGAGAGCTCGTGCCTCTAGGTCCCAAAGCGGAGATCTGGCCAGTACACAGCCCGCCTCGTAGAAGATCGTGCGATACCCCCTAATAGCCCTGACGGCCATCGCCATCTGCAGTTTTTGCAGCACTGCGATGCTGCCGGTCGTCAGGTCAGAGGCTCATATCGGAGCCCCGTACAGGGCCATGGATCGCAAGATTCCTAGGTATAATCTTCTACAGGCGTTGCTCGGGCCCCCCAGATTTGAAAGCAGTGATGCGAGTGCCCTTTTTTTTTTTTTTTTTTTTTTTTTCAGGATGGGAAATCATCAAATGACTCCTCCCGCTCTGGGTGGAGCAGAAGGGAGTGTCAGACTCTTACTGACTAAAACCCACCCGTGTTCCTTCCTTAGCCCTTTATGTACCAGGGCAGCGGTAACCCTTTCGGACGATCCCGCTACCCATGCGAGTGCCCTTGCGCACTTATAAGCTTGGGTACCCGCCGAAAGTGGAGGCCCAGGTCACACCGGCTGTCGAGAACCAGTCTCAGGTACTTCATGGTAGACTCAACAGCAATTCAGGCCCCCCTGACCACGATGTGTGATCCCGGCGTCGGCGCCCGCCGGGGGCCGTGAAACACCACAGCCTCCGACTTTTTAAGGGCCACCTCCAGACCCAGGCGACATATGCGGCCCACAACTGGTGAGACCGCAGCTGTCGCCAGTAACGCCGCCTCCCTGTGCGAGCTCCCCCGGGCCGTGACCAACGTGTCGTTCGCGTAACACGTCAGGTCCACTCACGGTTGGAGCTCGCCCCTCAGCACTGAGTGGTTCCCGATGTTCCACAGGAGCGGGCCCAGGACCAAGCCATGCGGAACACCGCATGGCATGTCAGTTCGCGCATATTGGCTACAGTTCTAGCCTTTTTTTTTTTTCTCGCCGAGAAATGCTTTATGCATCCCCGTCTCGCGCGGGGGACGAGACGGGGTATGTGGGACTCCCTGTCGGGATGACAGTATACCCACTAAAACTCAGCGGTGTTCCCACATCGCCGTGATGGGAGGGCCATGGGAAACCGGCATAGCCTTTACTTCCACAGCCCTCCCAGCGCATGCCCGCCTAGATGGTATGGCGGGCCCCGCATGCCCCCCAGGTTGGGGGGCTACGGGAATGGCCGGAAACACCTGGCCATTCCCGTCCTACACTGGTGGAGGCCTGTGCGATACAGGCAACGGTGCCCCCGCACCCGTTGCCTGCTGACCTCCACGCCCGCCTAGCTGGCGGGCCCCGCATGCCCCCCGCGGGGGGGGGGGGGGGCTACGGCCGCAGAGGATAGGGAGAGCGGCAACGTAACACCGACACTCCTCTTCCCCTGCGGCCCCACCGCGTCCGCCATCTAACGGTGGCGGCCCCGTTAAGGCCGCGGAAGGTAGGGAGAGCGGCAACGTAACACCGACACTCCTTTCCCGCCGCGGCCTCCAATCCTCAGCAGCGATGTCTCCCATACGAGGGACATCGCGGCCCGTCTCAGGTAGGTTGCGATGTCGCCTAAGCGGCACCCCCACCTACCCGCAGGCCGCTCGTCGTCGGCTAAGCCGCAAAGCCTTGACGAGCGGCCCCCGCTGGGGTTCCTCTTGCTTCACCTCGAGCTTCACCGTGGTCGCGGGCCACGGCTACTGAGCCCACCCGCCTCGTCAATGCGGGAACCCACCGGGGGGGGCTACAGTTCTAGCCTAGCCTAACTCATTTGATCGGGTTGCCCTAGCTTAATTACTGCGACCAATGCAGCTCGCGCGTATTGGGTTCAGGACAGCCTAAACTTACCCGTTTGATCAGGGTAATGGGGCAACCTAGCTAAGTTACTGCGAGTAACTATGAAAAAAAGCCAGAAAGTTGAAAAGAGGCTCATTTATTTAAAAAAGTCTGCATTATTACAAGCTCAAAAAGTTTTTTAGAATTTATTCATTTAAAAAAGCGTAGATGTTTTCACAGGATCAGATAAATATTTCTCTTTTTCAATCGTCAGATAACTTTTACATAAGGAATAGTAAGCCGCCATATTTATTCATTAGATAAAAGATTTCTGTCTATTGAAATATTCTTAGTAAAGTGAAAATAAAGCGAGTGCTCGGTAAAATAAACTCGGTAAAGGAGCTTGTAACGCTTCGGCACCACTGACGCAATCACAGTAAGAGGACGACCCGCGAAAAACGTACTTTCAGCTATTTATAAAAACCCTTTACAATAACGTCAACATTCTTCTTGAAGGTTACTTCAGGTTAAAGGTAATAAAGTAGCAGTTCCCGTAGACAGGCGCGTCGCAACTCTAGTAGAACAATTTATATGAAGTTTTTGTAGAAGTTGTTTTACCAGAATCGAGTCGCTTCGCGTCTTTTTGCGAGAGCCATAAAGTATTTTTTTCTATTATGAAAAAAGAAACAAGTACGTAAGAAGATATGCAAGGTGACTGCTAAATTACAAACTAAAAATAACTTCGGGCTAAAGAAATATCATCAATTATTTATTTTTTCTTAAAAAAACAGAATCCATTTTTGTTTGTAAATTAGCAGTCACCTTGATTCATCACAGACGTAGTTATAGTATATTATATGAATATAACCCATAGCTAACCATTATTACGATATATTTTCTATACAATTAAAGAAATGAAGGCAAAATATATATTATAATATCGACGTAAAAGGTGAACGTAGTAGAAGCCTACGACAAAGATTTTTTTTTCAACACAAAGCTAAAAAAAACGAATAAATTGACAAATAATATCAAA
This sequence comes from Apamea epomidion, assembly GCA_947507525.1. Lineage (NCBI taxonomy): Eukaryota > Metazoa > Arthropoda > Insecta > Lepidoptera > Noctuidae > Apamea > Apamea epomidion. The sequence goes on along the minus strand of OX382242.1, from coordinate 8,733,398 downwards.
ATTCAACTTTAAGGCACTCTTCTGTATGCGCAGAAATGATCAATGAATTCGTAGCGACATTCAATCCTTCAATTGCAGCCATCGGCCGGAACGAATGTGATTTTCAGCCTATAAGAAAAAGAGATTTTCAGCCTATAAAAATGCTGCTGTAAAACATTTTCTCGGTATAATGGAAAATGTTAGCAAAGTTTTACGATAGCAGTTCAGCTCTGCTGTAAACTATTTTCATAAATGATCATTCCAACTTTATCCATCCATCCGTAATCTACCATTTTAGGCTAGCGGCATAAGTTGTAAAGAGATCATTTGTATAGCTCACATTGACATGTCATACTGTGCTGCCTGTCTATTTGTGCAGAGAGAAGTGGAGAAGTGAACTAGAAACGCTATACCAAATGGAATTCCACTTACCTCATTTACGCTTGTTTAACCCACCATCCCGAGCGTGGTGGATTACGGCCCACTGCTTCTCTCAGAAAGGCAGCCAGGGAACGCACTACAGGGATAAAAAGTATGCTATACGTAACCCGGGTCATCCATGTGGTGTTTTATCGAAATTTCAGCCGTTAAAGCGTGAAAAGGTACTAAACAGACAGCTAAATAGACAACCTCATCGTATCGCATCGCCTGCCCGCGTTATTACTTCGTTTTGGCTTAGTGTTTTATATTTTTGCTCGGCTCCTAGCGCGATGTTAAATAGCCTATGATCTAAGAATTGAACTATCAAAGACAAAGTTTATTTATTTCTGTAAATTAAAATAATACGGAAGCAAATAACAATTAATACGTAATTAATTCATAAAAATAACAAAATTAAATCCTTTCTTAACTAAAACTAAAATATGTATAGCGTCGAAAAATTCATCCGCATCGCTGTCGACTGGTAAATTACAAGTGACTGTTAAATTACAACGTGGTAATGCCGTCAGTCTCTTGGGTACATTAAATGTACCCAAGAGACTGACGGCATTACCACGTTGTGTGGCAATGCTTAGCCTCTGGCCAAGGTAAAAGCCAGCCCTTTTTTTTTTTGAGGATGGGAATTCATCAAATGACCCCTCCCGCTCTGGGTGGAGCAGAAGGGAGTGTCAGACTCTTACTGACTAAAACCCACCCGTGTTTCTTCCTTAGCCCTTTATGTACCAGGGCAGCGGTAACCCTTTCGGACGATCCCGCTACCCCGGCAGGCTTCGGCCCTGTCGGGCCCCGTCAACTACGCTGACATCTCTTTGAGGCGCGCGTGGAATACATACGCGCCGTCCGGCACGGGCCTGGTCCTGATCGGACGGAGAGCTACCCATTGCTTTCCGCCCGCAGGCCCGCGCCTACGGTGGCCGGGAGTCGTCACGCGGCTCCCGACGCCCGGAGCGTCTCCCTCGGCGGCTGAGGCGTGAGGATCTCAAAAGCCAGGCCTTGGGTCACGACAAGTGTCAACCAGCCGTTTCGAAGTTTGATTTGAATTTGATTTCATGAGCATTCGGACCCCACGGCCCGAGTGCTTTGACCCAAAACGCGAGATTCGTTGCCCGGAATGTTACCACGTCATAATTATATTTCATGTTTCACCATCTTTTTTTTAATGTAGGTATGTTTATTTTATTTTATTTCATGTTTTGATAGTTTTTTTTTTTTGTGTCGAATTATATGTTGCAGTGGTTTATTTTATTTCTAATTTTGATTGTTGTTTTTATTTATTTATGTATAATTGCATGCTGCACTGGTTAATACGTCATAACGTCAACGCCGGCTGCCGCTGAAAACCAGCGCTGGGGCTCTGTCTCGTATAGGGGCTTAGCATTATGCTGAGCGATGGCCGTTTTGCGTGAATGTGACGCATGTTTACCCCCAACTTGTTATTTTTTTTGTGTGTTTATGTTCTTTTTTATGCGTCATGTTTGCCGCAAATAAATGCATTTTCTATCTCTCTTTCTTTCTTTTACCTCTGTCTACCCCTAATCTGGGATTACCAGTTATATTTTAGTCCCATGTGATGGGGGCCGAGCCTATTGGCATCTACCGGGCCTGTGCCCTAAGGAATGTCTGAGTAGCAGCTCGGAGTCGGTACTATGGGCTGCTACTCAGACATTTCTGTTGGAAAAATCCAATAACACTATGCCCGACCTGGGAATCGAACCCATAGCCACATGGCCAGCAGCGGCAATAGGCTATTTTCCAAAAAAAAACTAATTAGTCCGTCAGTTAGATTATCAAAAAATATTGAACCCGTATTTTTTCTTTTGTCAATTATATAAAAAATGATGAAGATATCGCCCGTTAAAGTTCCGCGTGACGTCACTTGCTTGCGACATTTTTGCAAGCAAGTGACGTCACGACCCCCACTCCCAAATTTTGACGCGCTTTATCTTTGTAATTTTTTGTTTAATTGACAAAAGAAAAAATACGTACTGTCCGTTATTTTTCGATAATCTAACTGACGGACTAAATATAATTATTATTTTTTTACCCGGGCAACTACCCTATTTACCTAAATTTCAACAAAATACAATTTTTTTTGCGAAAAATCCAAAACAATAGATCATAACAAGGTAGAGATCGTCTAATTTAAAATGGCACGCCCCTCCACTGCTTGTTGCATACACATTTAAAATGTTTGTATAGAAATTTTAGTGGAGGGGCGTGTAATTTTAAACTAGACAATCTCTAGTGGGAAATTGAATATGAACAATAATAATAGGTACAGTCGACCGCATGTAAGTGGTAACTTTTTGACATAGAGACTTTGAGCTGACCTGTCATACGTACGTAGTTTCAATAGAATACAAGGCCAGCGGGGTAATTCCGTAACGCACTTTCTGTAGCAATGGCTTCCATTTTGACAGTTCAACAGCATTCATTGCGTTATTTACGTTGTTGAGCCGACAAATTTTTCGAGCATATGAAGCAATGGATTAGCAATATCCTTCAAAATGATTCAGATTGAGATTAATAATGTTATGCGATTAGGGAGCAGTTTATACCTAAGTACTGGTTTTGTTATGACTGACATGACGGTCAGATGAATTTATTTAAATGAGTCATACATACATTATAATAAATTAGTGTACGCGCAACAATTCTTTATGGTTTTTTGTATGAACTAAGCAATTAAAATCTTTTCCAAATAGGTACAATCGTTTGTTTTTTTGTTAAAGTTTTTATTATATGACGCGCATGCAGCTTGTATGACAACGTCATTGAAAGGTACATTTTTAGTTTTTATTGATTAGTAAAAACTTATAAGTTGTGTAAGTATATTATAATTATTAACATTTAGGAATACGCTACAGAAAGGTTTAAATCAGTAAATTTTACGGGAGACTACAGTCTATGTCCGTCAAAGAAGATACGGGCCTGTCCGAAAGTGACGACACGGTTAGCGCAGTGGCTGAGCGATCGACTGCTGCGCTGCGCGTCGCGGGTTCGATTCCCGCACGGAACAAATATTTGTATTGCCTACAATCCCCAGCGTGGGGCAACGTTTAAAAAAAAAAAGTTGATGCGTCAAAACAATCTGCCGAGTCTTTTCCTGACTATGTTGGGGTCGGCTTCCAGTCTACCCGGATGCAGCTGAATACCAGTATTTTACATGGAGCGACTGCCTATCTGACCTCCACAACCCAGTTACTGGGTAACACGATACCCCTTAGTAAGACTGATTGTCAGACTTTCGGGCTTCTGACGAACCGTAACGACTGTGAAAGATCCAAGAATGTGATGAAAACTTGGGTGAAGCGATTGTGGAGTGAGCTGTCATTCCAACTAATGCTAGAGATTGACAGCTCACTCTAAGGTCACTTCACCTAACTTTTGACGGTGAGATTTTTACAGAATTACACCAGTAAAACCACTAACTCGCCTATCGCAGTCGACTGCTGGACATAGGCCTCTCTCAAGTTTCACTATTAAGTAACATGTAATACCCATTTTATGAACTACTAAAACTATTATTACTATGGGTTTTTACAACGACGACCAAGGAATTAAATAAAAAAAGCTTGTAAAAAACATGCCAAGTTTAAGTTGGATTCACACACTACACGCACTGAGGGTTCCGTACCTCCCACCATTACTGAAAATGTCTGAGAAATACTTGTATTTATAAGTAGAGTATGAGCTTGTGACCGTTGTGTGAAAAGGAAAACCTAACAAAAAAGGGAGGACAGAGGCTGTGTTTGCTCGCGTCATTCCTTTCAAGCCAAAACTATTCTAGTCACCTAATTACCGAGCTCGCTTCGCTCGCTCTCGCAATAGAACACGGACGAAAAAGTTAAGCAAATTTATTTCTTCCTGGTTTTCTACGACTTTGTACTTTCTATTATTATTTTCAATGATACCGGCAATGTTTTTGTCACAATCTCAACTGCCTAGTATTTAAATTGGCCCGTTGGCACATTTTGGGTACTGAACCCTAATTATGAAGCTAAATATAAAACAAATCATAATTTATTCAGAGACGTCAAATAATAAAAGTTTACCTACCTAAAGTCATTCAAGGATAAGTTTTAAGCAGCAGTATATAAAGACTTAGTTAATTGAATATCTCATTATTCATCCAAGAATTTACGGTGAGTAACCTACCTACCTTCTAAATATTATTATATATATTTTTTTATTATTATATTCTTCTTTTTTATTATTTTATTTATATTTATTTTCTTTTTTATTCGTTGTTCATAATCAGCCTATAATGTTCCCACTGCTGGGAATATGTCACTGCTGGGACTTGATATGTCATCATCACCATTTCAGCCCGGAATCACCAACTGCTGGGTATAGGGCTCCTCTTTTTACTCCCATACTTCCCGGTTCCGTGCGTCCCTCATCCGGGTGTTTCCCACGACTTAACGATATTATCAACAAATCACGCTTTTGGACGGCTCTGGTTTCTTTGCCTTAAACTTGGCCACCATTCGGTAACAGTTTTACTCCTTCGGCTATCGCTTCGTCTAATTAGATGTCCTGCCCAACTCCACTTGAGGCGTCGCATACGACGTCATAAATTTTCGAACGGCAACGGATTTTGGTGTTACGTTGGCCACCATTCGGTCACAGTTTTACTCCATCGGCTATCGCTTCGTCTAATTAGATGTCCTGCCCAACTCCACTTGAGGCGTCGCATATGAGGCGCCACGGCGCCCTCACCTTCCGCCTGACGCAGGTCCTCACCGGACACGGTTGTTTCGGGAGGTTCCTGTTCAGGATAAAGCGGGAGGAAACGCCAGGGTGTCACCACTGTGGGGATCGCCCGGAGGACACGGTGGAGCATACGGTGGAGGTCTGCCCGGCTTGGGCGGGGCCCCGCCGTGTCCTCGTGGCGGCGATCGGCGGCGGCGACCTCTCGCGTCCGGCCCTCATACAGGCCATGGTACGGAGCGAGAGTGAATGGGAGGCCGTCACCTCCTTCTGCGAAGCAGTAATGCTCGCGAAGGAGGAGGCGGAGCGCGCGAGGGAGAGGCAATCGCTGCACCCTCGCGCGCCTACAGCCGCAGGAGACGCCCTGGACGGGAGTCAACAGCCGACTCCCGGCCACCGTAGGCGCGGGCTTGCGGGCGGCGAGCTATGGGCAGCTCGCCGCCCGGTAAGGACCAGGCCCGGGTCGACGGCGCGTTGTGTTCCACGCGCGCCTCAAAGAGCTGTCAGCAAGAATTGACGGGGTCCGCTAGGGCCGATGCCGCCGGGGCTGCGGGTTGTTCGAAAGAGATACCGTGGCCCCTGGCACAGGCAACTGAAGGAACACGGGTGGGTTTTAGTCAGTAAAAGTCTGACACTCCCTTCTGCTCCGCCCAGAGCGGGAGGAGTCATTTGATGATTTCCCACCCAAAAAAAAAAAAAAAAGGCGTCGCATATGACGTCATAAAATTTCGAACGACAACGGATTTCGGTGTTACGCTCTCGGTCTAGTAGGGTGCATGCCAACAAGCATAGCCACCGTAGGTCATTGTTGGTAGGACACATTGTTTGAAAAGGCAGGAGTTTTACTCTTGATATGTACCTAGTAAGATTAATAGTTGAATTAATATTATTACCACTTCTTGCCACGTGTCGATGGCACGTGTGTGTCATTTCTTTTCAGCTGGGTACTGGGCTAAAAAGAAATGACACAGACTACACGGATGGTGTAGTCAGGAGTAGTCATTTTTTACAGTACTCTCTTAAAGTATGTAAAAGCTAAATAGTAATGAAATGACCCACAAAATAAAAATTAATATTATCAGTGTAAGAGACTTTTTTTGTCTGTAAACCAAAAAGCTTGTTCGACTGGTACCTACGTGTCTGGGCATGCAAGACAAGAAGTGAGATACCTCATTCGATTGACCTAATTGTTTGTTTTATTTCCAGTATAATTATCATCATGAAACTACTCATTGTCTTGGCTCTGGTGGTGTTGGCTGTCGCTCGCCCGGATGACGGACACTACGACAGGAAGTACGACACCTTCAACGTTGACGAGGTCATCGATAACCTGCGTCTGTTGAAGTCGTATACACACTGTTTTATGGGTGACGGCAAGTGTACCAGTGAAGGAAAGGAATTTAGCAGTGAGTCGACATTTTATTTTTTACTAACTCTTTCCCGACTTGACTTTTGCTTGTGGCTAAGTAATAACAGTCGCACGTGTCGATCGATTAAGCTACGCTTGCCGCGGTTGGTCCGTGGATGGGTGACCATCTTTACATATCAAGACCCTCCGTGCCTCGGAAAGCAAGTTAAGCCTTTGGTCCCAGTGCAGTTTGTGGAGGTCAGATAGGCAGTCGCTTCATGTAAAATACTGGTATTCAGCTGCATCCGGTTAGACTGGAAGCGGACCCCAACATAGTTGGGAAAAGGTTAGGCAGATAATGACTAGCTTTTGCCCGCGGCTTCGCCCGCCTGACGGTTAGATATTTCCCACGGGGTTGTACTACCGAGAGTATCCTATGTCCTAAGTCCTAACCCAGATCATGGTCTACCCGACTACCCGCAATCCGTTAAGCCGATAAGGCATGAAAAACAGACATATAAACAAGCTATCTTTTGGATTTATAATAGAATTTATTAAAATTTAGAGTATCTTATGTATGCGTTAATGGGGTCAAAATAAGGTGCACACTTGTCTCAGGCGAAACTGAAAAATCCCTTGAAAAATTTAGACATAAGTATTTATTTCCATCCATAATCAGCCTATAAGGCTCCCACTGCTGGGACATAGACCTCTTCGAGAAGGAGTAAGCTGTAATATGCTACCACGCGGGCCCAGTGCGGGTTGGTAGATGCCAAATGCCTTCGAATTTTTTGTTCTAGGACATGTTTGGTTCCTAACGATGTTTTCCTTCACCGTTTTGAGAGCCGTGGTGATGAAATTTTTTACGCAGAACAAACCTGCCTGGGTTCAACCCCATGATCTTACATCTCGTACTCTCAGTCAGCCACCACTGCTCTTATTTATTTTGCAAACTTAAAATGAACGATGGCAGGACAGGAAGATCAAAGAAAAGATGGGTGCCAGTGGATTGTGTGATAAAATAATTACAACTTTATATTTGACTAGCTGCGCCCCGCGGTTTCACCCGCATTAGTTTCGATCCCGTGGGAAAATCGGGATCAAAAGTATCCTATGTGTTAATCCTGGTTATAAACTATCTGTGTGCCAAATTTCATCCAAATCCGTTCAGTAGTTTTTGTGTGAAAGAGTACCAAACATCCATCCATCCAAACTTTCACGTTTATAATATTACTAGGATGATAGTTGGATGGCTTTGGCGTAACAAGTCTTGACTTTTTGAGTACTATCTACTCAATTTGAAGCGACCCTCGAACTTGGAGCATTTATTTCAATTAGAGCATTTTAAGGCACTTTTGAATTGTCAAGAAGTTAGTTCGTCCGTTCCGAGTTGTAGGTTTCTTAATGTTCAACACGCACGGTCAAAGAATGACGTAAACTATTAGTAAGTCATTGCAATGTAACTCTTAGCTCATTGTAATAAAATATGAATTAGAGTGATTGCCGTGAGCTTGATAAAACTCTCGCAATCATTTTAATTTATACTTTACCTTACCGAGATATGAGTTACATTGCAATGACTTACTAATGGTTTTACCTCAATCGTGAATGTCCTAAGTACCTCAGAATTTGCCAGTAGTGTAACAAAATGTTTGATGAAAAGCAGTTCTTTAAGTGCAATTCGCACCCATGTATATTGACACTAGCATTTGCTCGCGGTTTCGTCCGCGTTAGCGTCGGCAATTATCCCACGGGAAGAAACTACCGGGATAAAAAGCATCCTGTAAACTCATACATATTGAATAACCTTTAATGTTATGAGCAGAGAGTGCAAAATCGAGTAATTTTTAGGTGGGTCAGTTAATTGCTATCACCGACTGTACTAACCCAGATTATGGTCTACCTGAGTGCCTTTGAGGTCATTCATGAAAAGGCAACAAACAGACAGACACTCGCATTTATAATCTAACCTATCCAATTCCTATCCTACTAATATTATAAACTTGAAAGTTTGTATGGACGGATGGATGTTTGTTACACTTTCACGCAAAAACTACAGAACAGATTTGGATGAAATTTGGCACACAGATGGTTTATAACCAGGATTAATTAACATATAGAATACTTTTGGCCCGATACTCGCACGGGATCGAAACTTATGTAGGTAAAACCGCAGGGCGCAGCAAGTACTTTTATATGATAAAGTCGCTTTTCGTGTCTGTCTGTGTGACAACGTTGTTCTTCTAAGCTATGCATCAAATTGTGATGCGGTTTTCATCATCATTTAGAGAATTTATTCCGGAAGGTTTATATATGTTAAACCCGTTTATATTAAACTGACATACCTGTATTAGAGAGAAATCTCGATGTTTTGTCAAGTCATAAAATCCTTATGAAGCATGGGCGGGTCGCTAATATGAATATTTTAGTTTGTGAAAGTAAATGTTTTAGTTTATGAAAGTAAAGATTTCATAATAAACACCCTAATTGCGTAACACACTTTCAATCACTATCTCCATTTCAAGGATATTGCTAATCCATTGCTTAATATGTTCGAAAAAATTGTCCGCTCAACAACGTACATAACGCAATGAATGCTGTTGAACTGTAATTGCATACCAGTTTTATTAGTTTCACCGGTAACTTTAAACACCACATATTCAGGATAACAAATAGAGTTTTCGTGACACCATTTCAGCGTTGGTTAACTTGTTTGAGAGTTAAAATTAAGCTTCTGAGCGCAACGAATTAGGGACACATCTAGTGTAACTAATATCCCGAATCACACGTTTTTTAACTTTTAATATACAGCCTTAGTATAGTTTTTTTTATCTCACAAATCGACGTGTGCTTTACTTGTGGTTACCAATTGTAAAAACAAGCTGTGAATGTGTGTCTAAGCGTAGGAGCTGTTAGCGGGATCGTCCGAAAGGGTTACCGCTGCCCTGGAACATAAAGGGCTAAGGAAGGAACACGGGTGGGTTTTGGTCAGTAAGAGTCTGACACTCCCTTCTGCTTCACCCAGAGCGCGAGAGGTCATTTGATGATTTGCCATCCTCAAAAGAAAAAAAAAGCGTAGGAGCTGTCGGTACCGCTCGAGACAATGGCGAAGTCGGAAGTGCGTGTGTACGCGTGTGTGTTATGTGCTAACGCTACTCGTATTCACGCACACATTCACATCGTATTTATACACTTGGTTACCACAAGTAAAGAACGCGTCTCTTCGTGAGCTGAAAATACTGGAGTTGGGGAACGTAGCCGGTTTTTTACGTATCTCTAGATATCAGTATTTCCTATCAAGTTTTTATATTACCTCCCTAACTTAAGAATAAACTAACTGTTACCTGTGACTTCGACTGCGTTTATTAATTTATTTTTTAAATATGTAGCGATGAAAAGTAGCCTATGTCCTCTTGGTTCCAGGCAACCTTTCTATCAATTGTTATAACGATCGGTTAGGTGGTTCAAGCGTGAAAAGGTAACAGACAGGTAGACGGAGTTACTTCCACATTTTTATTATTAATAGCTTTTTCCTGCGGCTTCACCCGTGTAGAGGTCGGAAAATACCCCATGAAACGTTATGCCGGTATAAAACGTATGCTATGTGTTAGTCCAGGTTATAAACAATCTGACATCTCTGTGTCGAATTTCATCCAAATCCGTTCAGCCGTTTTTGATTATTATACATTTATAATATTATAGATTTTTCCCGCAGTTTCGCCCATATAGAGATCGATCCGCGTGGATTTCGAAAATTATCCCACGGGAAAATACTACCGGGATAAAAATATCCTATGTGTTAATCCAGGTCATAAACTACCTGTGTGCCAAATTTCATCCAAATCTGTTCAACCGTTTTTGCGTGATTGAGCAACAAATATTCAATCATCTAGACAGACAAACTTTCACATTTATAATATTAGTAGGAAATAGTAGGTTAGTATAGTACGCATGTACAGTCATCAAAAGAGATAAGTAACCAGGGCGTCGGATATAGTTGAAGTTTAGTAACAAACCGATGGATGTTTTTGAATGAAATTTAATTTTATAAATAAACGGTTTGTTTTCTATTAATTAAATTAATTTTACATTAATCGGTTTCTTACTAAACTTCAACCATGTCCGATGACCCTGGTTACTTATCTCCTTTAGTGACCGTACCAAACCGCTATATTTTTATACCTTATAAGTTTTTCTTGGTTTCTCAGCTTCCTCAGCCTTCATAGGCTTTTGCTTTTTTATAAGTTCGCGTTCCATAAATATGGTTTCTTTCAAACTCTATCAAATAGAACGATTTGAATGAAAGCTAGCGCATTGATGTTCGCTTTGAGGCGATCATTATTTATATCTTTTACAAGGATTCTGATTTCATACCTTTTGCTAACTTATTTCTGATCAGCTATGAAGGATTAATAAAATCTAGATTAAAAGAAAAACTAACTGGATATATATATATTTTTTTAGATGTTTTTGGTGATATAAAGTTTTGTGCTTTTGAAAGTTAAGATTATTGTGACCGAATAAGAAAGAAAGAAAGAAAGAAAAAATATTTATTCTGCACAAACAAAACGCACATTACAAATTAAACAAAAACACAAAATATACACACACAACGTAGTCAAAAGCTTCGTATTCAAGAATATCATTTTGTCCAAGAAAATAACCCATTAACAGATGCATTTTATTTATTTATTTATTAGCACAATGTACGCAAAGCTGGAGTCTATAACTAGGCTAAAAACTTAAGAGTACATAGCCCCTATAGAGGCATGACAAACAGGGTATAAAATTCACTCATTCTTCATGGAAAATCCTCCTCCAACCAGACGGGTGTTATGTCTGGTGGCCCGACGATTGATGGCGGACGTTGTTTATAATTACGCTAGTCGCGCGGTAAACTTTGCTTGCGCGATGCAGGTTTTTGCGTGACGTCAGTATGAAGCATAGTTCGCATGTGTTCGGTGTAGATAGTGATATACAACCTAGTGAGGGCGCAGCAAGTAGATTTTATTACATTTTACTTATAGCTAGGTTTTTATTCATGTAGATAGTTTTAAACAAACTATAGTCCGGTACTTCTTTAAATACCTACTAGGTGTAAATATTTCGTGTTGGATTGGTTAAGTTCCTCCGGGAATATCGCAAAGAGTAAATTCCATTACTTATTCACGAAATGAATATTTATGCAGAAGTTGTTAATTCACGAAAGCCCTGAGGAAATCCCTATAGATCCCAGTTTCTATCATTTTGGCAATATTTATGCGGCATAAGAAAATTCCTGCATTGCAATAATCACTATGTACCACACTTTGAAAATGTCGTAACTCTGACTCCCAAGATACAGGCAAATGCCTAGTTTGAGGGTCACCGTCTAATCTATTCTTGTACAAATTGTGATTAAAAAATAAATTTAAAATTACATAGATAGGTAGGTACCTACTATGATGAGTTTAGTGTGAGGGCTATAAAATGATACAACGTTATAATTATTACATTTATTTCAAGCCAACGTTTTTACACCAACGCGCCTATACTGTCACTGTTTTCCGAAACAAAAAACCTACTAGAAATAATTTTAAAGGTTCATTCTTAATTCGCTTGACTGTTCGAATGCAACTAGAATTATTTTTCTGCCAGTGTGCACAACATAAGGTCAACTTTTGCAGCCAACCTTTACATTACTAAGGGCTGTTTTTTCAATGATTAATGACTAAGTCCCTATCAGCAGTTCAAAGTTACAATAAAGGTAAACAAACCCCGATGGTGATAAATAAAATTGTTTCAAAAGGCAAAAAGTCATAAAACACATAAAATACCAGTGGTGGCAAACATCAAAACCAAATTAGTCTATAAAAGTTGATACAAAGACAAAAAGGTAGCAATTATTCAAACTTTATTGGCAATTAACCAACGAAGCTCACCACACCCCCCCACACTCACCCCCACGTCTTTTTGCCACACCTCGTCTATTATGTCAAAATTCAAAAGGACTAATTTACTAAACTGTCATATAAAAAAAATAGTAACGTTCCTGCGGTAAACGAGAGCCTTGATTGCATTATCATATTTTTATGCTATCATTCTCGCGTTGTGTTAGGTTCATTGTCCATTCCAGCCTAACTAAAACAGTACTTTAAAGCCAAGCGCACAACACAGCCGCAGCGGGCTGCAGCACAACGCATTTTCAAACAAAAATTCGCATTTTCGTGCGTTAGTTCATAGACGATGTAGGCACGAAAGTGATGAAGGAGGATTTTTGCAATGCGTTGCGTTGCGGCGCGGCCGCCCTTATCTTCTTTACCCTTTAACAATTTCATCATCATCATCATCATTTCAGCCGAAAGACGTCCACTGCTGGACATAGGCCTCCCCCTCCTCCACTTCTGTGCTTCTCGCATCCAACGGGATTCTGCGGCCTTCACAAGATTGTCGGTCTTTAACAATTTATACGATATAAATGACTCTATCCTAATGTACGAATAATTCACAGACTGGATCCCCGAAGCATCCAAGACATCTTGTGGAAAATGCACCGATAAACAAAAGGTTCTCGTTGGTAAATTTATCAAGGCAATCCAGGAGAAGCTCCCTGAGGAATACGAAGCACTGCTGAAGAAGACAGACCCTGAAGGCAAGCACACCGAAGACCTGAAGAAGTTCGTCGAGAAATACGCACCTTAAGTTATTTAAGCTGACGGGCTGACACGATACAACACTTACTTTCAACTTGGTTAAATAAAACAAAGAAATCACTAGATCAAAAAGAATATTTAAAAAAATGGTCAGTATCTAATACTGTCGAAGTACTGAACTCGATCTACCTATTTTAGCAATGTATACAATATTTTTTTTTGGTTTAACAAAGCTTTTATTATCAGAACTAAGTTTGATTGGTGATCATTACTACAGCAATAACATCGTGTTGTAGAGTTAAAGTGAGTGTTGAAAATTCGAGTCAACTAACCTTAGAAACAAAAAAAAACTTGCAAATGACATATTGTAGCTGTTTAAATAATAATTAATTTGTGTTTTACATGCTGTGTTTTACATGCTGTGTTTTACATGCTGTGTTTTACATGCTGTGTTTTACATGCTGTGTTTTACATGCTGTGTTTTACATGCTGTGTTTTACATGCTGTGTTTTATTTTAATCTGGGCTCGATGCTTGCAGTTTGTTTACCCGTTCCTGTTGAAATTATCATGCATTATAAATGTACCTAGCAGCGGTCGCAAGCGCTACTGCTGATCATGATAGTCGTGGGTTCGATTCCCAGGGAAAGTGTTAATGGGTTTTTCTATCAGTAACTCAGTCGCAACCCGGAATCTGGATTTATGCCCGGTTGATGGCAAAAAGCCCGGCCCCTATTACATGGGACTCAAAAAAGATTGTTAAAAAAGTGGGTTTACTTATAGCCTCCGAGGATTTTAGGCGTCATATTATGTTCTATAAATAATTAATCTGCATAAGTGCCCTAACTGAATCCACGGTCATAGATTCCCCGACCCTATCGACGTCGGTCACATCACGCCAATCGAACGATCATCATAAATATGTCAAGATAACTCAATATCAATATAAATTTTTCCGAGCACACGAAATTGCAAGAGTAAATGGAAAATTCCAAATCAACGAAATAACATATTTATAGCTTATTGTTTCGGTTATTTGATAGCATCTCAATAGAAATAGCTCATATCTACAATTATTTATTTCATCTGGGAGCGTCCGGTGCAAGATGGGAGGTGAGTCATTGTCTGTGGGGAGACACCGTATACACACCGGAGGTCTGAGTCTTCCATGAATCCCCACTTATGGAGGTAGTCCTTGCTGTGGTCTACTTAGGTACGAAGTCTATTTTATTTTAGGTTTTCTAAGAAGGCCACGAAAACTTCCTATCTTGCACCGCATGCCCTGTCCTCTGCACACGTGAGAACCAACCGCGTCAGCAAATGGTATTCGTATCCACGTTGCTGAACTTTGGACCAAACAAAAAAAAACGTTTTATGTTTTCGTGGTGTTTTTGCCATTGACACGCTAAGAAGATAAGGGGGTACGGTAGTGTGGAGGGCACTACCTTGGTGGGAGCCAAGACGAGCCAAACACAAAAAGCAGGGGCACCAACTACCTTTACTCGAAGCGTTTCGTCTTATTTGCAAAACCTCATAGCTTAAACCTGAATAATGCTAGAGAGATCACCAAGCTCTCTCTCTCTTTGGCTCTACATTAGATCAGAAGGCCAATTCTCGTAATTTAAAACGTTCATAATCTAGTCGCAGTCTCATCTCGGCGACAAACAAATGTCAAAAGCTTGTCAAAATGTAGGGAAATTAGAGGTATTTTTGACAGATTGAGACTGAGATCAGACTGTGAACGTTCTTAAAATTACGAGAATTGCCCCCCGATAACGTTTTAACAGCGAAAGCGTTTTGTAGGTCTTAGCAACCTACTTTAAATGAAATGTTTTAGTGGGATTAGTTGTAACCAATCCGTTCAGGTATCCTCGCCAACTTTAGTTAGCGAATGATTTTCAAAATGTACCTAGGTGTTTGGATTGGTAATAATGTCCGTCTTTTAATAAATTCAACTTTATTTGAGAAATGATACTTAAACAAAGTTGAATTACAGTATATTTAAGACTCCTTTATTCAAAGTTGGTCCTCTGAATGAAAATTCAAAGTTTGTCCTTCGAATGCCAAGTCAAAGTTGGTCCATTGAATGTTAAGTCAAAGTTAGTCCTTCCAATGAAAAGTCAAAGTTGGTCCTTTGAATGCCAAGTCAAAGTTGGTCCTTCGAATGCCAAGTCAAAGTTGGTCCTTCCAATGCCAAGTCAAGGATGGTCCTTCGAATGCAAAGTCAAAGTTGGTCCTTCAGTCCGCCAATATTAGAACATCTCATCAAATACCTACAATGTTCCGCCTACATACATTTTATCATGATTCTGAAATATAGAGCAGTTTCTTCGAGGGTCGGGTTCCAATCAGGAAACCCTACCCTACCCCAAAAGGCTTCACGTCAGCTTTTGTGGTCACGTGCTCACTTCACTATCCCTTCCTGACGCCCTTTTCTTTCAAGTAGGCGTTCGTGATTAATATTAAATTAAACGCCTTTTCACTCGGTCACGGATGGGCAAAGTTTAGGGTTGAATCTGTCTGTTTGTCTTCACGATACTGTTTGAATGGCTCAATTTACGTTAGTAAGTGGACCTTGGTATGGGACGTGCTTATGCAAGGAAAATCCTCTTATTATTACAAAAAGATTATGGGTAAAAGGGGTCCAAATGTCCACCAGTATCATCCTACATATCCCAACTATCAAGGAGGTTGTAGAAAGGTCCTACAAGAATTACAAGGAAGTTCATTTTTATGACGTTGGAGTCTTTCCAACGTCATAAAAATGAACTCGCTGTGACACTTCTAAAGTCCACAGACTCTACCTATAGACTTAACAGAGAACGAATAGCGTCAATCTAACCAACATAATAACGAGATGACAAAATATAATAACGAGATGACACATCGCTGGGTGTGAACAATCTCGAACTGCCAAGTGAACGTTTTAAATTACGAGAATTGGCCTTCTGATTAAAGCTCAAGAGCTGATTGCAGATCGAAAAAAGGAAACAAAAATTAGACAAAAAAAAATCGTCATTTCAGCCGAAAGAGATTCACTGGTGAACATAGGATGAAACTAAGTCATCTGCTAGCCTTTTCCGAACTATGTTTGGGTCGGCTTCCAGTTTAACCGGATGCAGCAGAATAGACGACGGATGCGGCTGGAACGACTGCCTATCTGACCTCCACAAACCAGTTACTGGGTAATACGACACCCCTAGAATGAAAATAAGTAGTCTATTAAATAAGGAGTATTTTTTTAAGTCATCATATAAAAAAAGAAACCGTATAACGTTATAATAATAATACCAGCCTATTATTGCCCCACTGCAGGGCAAATGCCTTTTCTCATAGGCACGTGCATTGATCACCACGCTTGCTCAAGACCGGTTGGTGATTTCACAGGTTTCCTCACGATGTCTTCATTTACCGATGTCAGTAATGTTCAAGATAAACGCAGAAAGTATATATATGAATTAAAAAAGTTACATTGGTCACCCAGATTTGAACCCACAGCCTCGTGCATGACAGGCAAGGCCCACTGGGACATCAGTTATAGTAAAATGAAAATTATTATTTGTTGAATTTTTTTTAGCATGGTTCGCAAGTTTATAAAGGGGGATTTGGACTATAGTCCACCACGCTAGTCCAGTGCGGGTTGGTGGGTGGACGTTTCGCCAGAGCCTCGTTCGTTGCTCAGCAGGGTGCACCACGGGCAGGTGAGGTTGTGAGGTTGCCTTGGGGCTTTTCTAAGATGTTAATAAGACCCCTCTGGGTGGAGCAGAAGGGAGTGTCAGACTCTTACTGACTAAAACCCACCGGTGTTCCTTCCTTAGCCCTTTATGTACCAGGGCAGCGGTAACCCTTTCGGACGATCCCACTACCCTAATAAGACCCCTTTTTTTTTTCTTTTTTTTTTTTTTTTTTTTTCAGGATGGGATATCATCAAATGACCCCTCCCGCTCTGGGTGGAGCAGAAGGGAGTGTCAGACTCTTACTGACTAAAACCCATCCGTGTTCCTTCCTTAGCCCTTTATGTTCCAGGGCAGCGGTAACCCTTTCGGACGATCCCGCTACCCCGGCAGGCTTCGGCCCACTCGGGCCCCGTCGTCTACGCTGACATCTCTTTGAGGCGCACATGGAACACATACGCGCCGTCCGGCACGGGCCTGGTCCTGATCGGACGGAGAGCTACCCATTGCTCTCCGCCCGCAGGCCCGCGCCTACGGTGGCCGGGAGTCGTCACGGGGCTCCCGACGCCCGGAGCGTCTCCCTCGGCCGCTGAGGCGTGAGGATCTCTCCCTTGCCCATCCCGCCACCTCCTTCGCTAGCATGACTGCTTCGCAGAAGGAGGTGACCTCCTCCCACTCCCTCTCACCCCGGACCATGGCTTGCACCAGGGCCGGGCGCGAGAGGTCGCCGCCGCTGCCGATCGCCTCTACGAGGACACGGCGGCGCTCTGCCCAAGCGGGGCAGACCTCCACCGTATGCTCCACCGTGTCCTCTGGGCGATCCTCGCAGTGGTGACACCCGGGCGTCTCCTCCCGCCTGATGATGTGCAGGAACCTCCCGAAACATCCGTGTCTGGAGAGGATCTGCGTCAGGCGGTAGGTGAGAGCGCCGTGACGCCTCTCTAGCCAATCCTCAAAGAGGGGTCTTACCGCCGCTATCGTGGCATGCCCTGCGCTGGGTTGCGATAGTCGCGCCTTCCATTCCACCATGAGACCGCGCCGGAGGTAATAAGACCCCTTACGCCCCTTTTTTGTAATTATAAGTTGTATGTATTTATAGTATTTTTAAGTTATATTACTATTGTATTGTATGTGTTTATCTGGGCCTTGATGCCTGAAATAAATGGATAAAATAAATAAATAAATTAGCATAAGCCAAGCATAAAATGTAATGCATTTTTGTTAAATCAAGCTCGATTCACAAAAAAAAATGTATTATATTGGTTTTGACACCACCAGTTACGTCACTGATGTTGGTTTTGTCAATGGTGGACATTTGAACTAAGCCGCATCCATTTTTGCCCAAGGTTCTTTTCCAGCCCTGACACAGCTAGAAGGCGTCGTGGCTGACCCCGTAGAAGATGGTGGGACGAGCTGGACAAAACAAAGGACCAGTTGTCAACCTTAACCCTGGATCTTTAAAATTGGAAGTCATGGGGAGAGGCCTTCGCCCAGCAGTAGAATGATGCAGGTTAATAGTAACAGTTCTTTTCCAGCATCAACAGTAATGTGGTTGTCGCTAACTGAAGCTAACAACACCCGTAATAGTGAATTACTCTCTGAATAGCCCTTGACACCTCTTTTGACGCGTATTCATCTCCAGGGAAACGCTAAGTAAGAATCTCTTTTGACGGCGAAATTGACACTTAGTTTGAAGTAAAGTACAGCTCTTCTTTCTTTCGGTCTTTACTTACCTATTTATTATATCAAACTAGTTTCTGCTCGTGATTTCGTCCTAGTGAAATTTTAAAATGAAACATATCGGACCAATGGTTCGAAGATTACCCCCCCTACATACAAACTCACAAATGTTATTTTTTTATTTCCTTTTCTTTCGGTTTCACCCGCATATGTAAGTCTCGGTTTCGTGGGTATGTATCCAGATCAAGGTGATCATGTGCCAAATTTCATTCAAATCCGTTCATACGTTTTAGCGTGAAAGCGTAACCAACAAACATACAAATCTTTTTCTTAATAATATTATTGTAGGTACGTACCTCTACAGATTACACGGCCTCAAAGTTTTTTGAAAAAATTCACAAAATACATATAATATCCTTGAACCAGCCTACCCATTCCCACCAATTCAACGAAGGAATAAATACGTTGAAGCCAACCTGAAAAAGGATCAAATATAAAATGTCTAGTTTCAAATAGAAACACAAAAACTTAACAAAGGAAAGTCTTAAATAGCGACGAATGTTCCTACCACGTTATTTAGTTCTTAAAGGAACTTCAAGTGTGACCTGAAGAACAGTGGTGGCCCAGTGGTAACAACCCCGACTTACGTAAAGTTATAGGTCGTGGGTTCGAACCCAGACAGGCGCTTTACTTTGTGTAAATAATTTCATCCCCACTGCTCTCAAAACGGTGAAGGAAAACATCGTGTGGAAACCGGCATGGCCTAGAACCAGAAATTCGAGAAAATTCGAGAAATTCAGAAGACATATGGCATCCACCAACCCGCACTGGGCCCGCGTGGTGGAGTACGGCCCACTCCCTCTCACAAACAGAAGACCTGTGTCTCAGCAATGGGAATATTATAGGCTGGTTATGCTAAGCGTGACTTTCTGAAAAATAAGTATAAGGTAAGATATATTTATTTGTCAAAAACATGTGTAGGTTTACAATCAGTTGGAACGATTACAAAAAAAAAGTTTCAGCATGCTTTGCCTAGAAAGACGTACAAATATGATAATTATATAATTCTAAGTGCAAAAATCACAAAGTTACGTTAGAATAATAATTAAAATTTCATGTTCAAAATGTCTAAAGTACATACATCATTCAAATAGTCGGCAACATTTGTTTACTAAGTATCTTCATGCTTTTATTAAAACTAATAATATTCAAATCTTTGTATGCCTTTGGTACCCTGTTGTATAATCTTGGGGCCATGCTTCTTCTTCTCTTCTAAACTCTTACGCATGAGAGCTATTTGACGTAAGTATTCGAGTAGTTTTAAGTGATTTTATTTTTCTTCTAAACGAGAAAGCTTATACTAGATAGTAGATATAATACCTACCCAGAGAGAACACTTGGTAGGAGAAACAAGGGGTACCAAAACTTCTTAAAAATTGAGACATCAGGCGTCAAAATAATTTTCACTTACAAACTAGAGATTGGACCGGGATACCCCGGGTCTTGTTAGGAGGAGAAGTTCTTAAAAAGTGTCATTGGATTTAAAACATCCTACTAATATTATGAACCCGAAAGTTTGTGAGGATGGATGGATATTTGTTACTCTTTCACGCAAAGACTCCTGAACGGAATTGAATGAAATTTGGCGTCACCGTCAGGTTGGCTAGACCAAACGAGATATATATATACATGGGACCGTGTGCACTATTTACTACATATATGCTACTATAGGTAGTAAATTTGGTACTATACCTACAATGAATATTTGCTACCTTTGCGTTAAGAAATATATCAAAGAAATAAAGTGGCCAGCCATTCTGACGTCAGGTTGGCTGACCACTTCCAAGTTCTCATAGTTATAGCGTTGTATTAACTGCATTGTTAATGTAAATATTTACTACCTATTTGCTACCTTAATATATATTTTTTACAAAACTTTAAGAAGCTCCTATAAAAAGTTATTAATAAAAGCCATTAAAGCGCCTGTACATCAATTATGTACGTCTTTTCTCCTCAAAATAATTGCTCACAATATTTTTACAGGCGCTTAGTGCCACATGAACAACTTGTTTCTGGATATGAGCTAATGAACACAGTTACTTTTCTATTGTTATAAACCAAATTTTGATTTTCCCTTATTTGAGAGGCATGGTAAAGTTTTATCCATTTATAAATTTTTATAATTATTTACATAACGCATTTGTTCTTAGGAATATAAGTACCTACCTACATTAACATATATTTTTTACACAACTTTAAGAAGTTCCTATATAAAGTTATGAATTAACGTTAATTTAGAAAGTGCCTGCAAAACCATTATTAGCAAATCATACGAAAATAAGTCGTGGCGTAAATAATTTATGTGCAGGCGTTTTAATGTCTTTAATATTAATTAAAGACATTAATTAAACTTTCTGTGTGTTTGTACACGGACATGTAAAATATATCCACCCCTCTGCCCCGACCTCGACCTTATCATTGAAACTACTGAGATTAAAATTTTTAGTCACTGTCCTGTGTATTTGGAAGGCTATCAAAAATAGAAAACAATAAGATATTTGAAATTATTTAATTACATTTATCAAGTACATGATTCAAAATAAATTTCAAAAATTTCTGTCCGATTTTAATGTTGATTCAAAAAGTATGTCAGATTTTAATTATATATTATATTACTTATATTTTCTGCCATAATATGTGAATAACCTAATAAAAAAAAATAGACCATTTCCATGTTAGACCTATAGCATTTATTCTTGGGAATATAAGTATATATGTACTTGGAGATTTATTAAATTGGCCTTTTTATTTTATTTTATTTGATAGGAATAACAAACAGCAGTTTATTACATAGTAGGCACACAATATAAAATCTTATAATAAAAGTAACAAATACATATATTACATAGTAATATATGTATTATATATGTTATCATTTATTATATTATAGACGTTATCCACAGATTACTATACAGAATAGCTAGCTGTTAGCAGAACGAATTAAAAAGCACTTATTAGCTAATTACCAGGGTTATGATCTCTTAAAATAGTCGTAATTTCACTCTTAAATATAGCTTTGCTGAAAACATAATATCAGTAGAGCCAAACTGTTTATTATAGGTGTCAAGCAGGCGATCTAACGGCGAGCGAGCGCCTGAGTTAGTTCGATAAAATAAAGTAACAAATAGGCGTCTCGAACGAACTTCTCGACCGATTACAGTACGAGGGATCAGGAAGCACAAACTGTTCACAAGATCAGGGGGCCTAAAAAGGCCACTTTAAGCAATACCTCTAAAAGCTATTCATTTTCGGAATTTCCAGCAGATCATTAGCAATTCCTCTAATTTTCGTAAAATTTCATTTCATATTTGGTGTAAACATTGAAATAATAACCGTAATTTTATCGGTAAATTTTACATTACAGTTTTTATTAATCAAATTGTTTTTTTATTTTTTAATTCTACAGTTTAAATGTTATTTCATTGTGATATGAATTGCACACAGATCATATCATGAATTGTCAGTTTATGATCATATTACGATTTTTAATATGATTCATATTGATATCCTATTATGATTCTGCCAAAGTGGCGTTTTTGGCCCCCCAGTACAATCAAATTTATTGCGGCATATACCAAACAGAGTCAACATTTCAAGTAGGGTGCGATGGGATTTCAGGGTCATGAGGTTATATTTTTCATGCAATAATTGATATGACATTTTGGTTTTACAGCATCTGTAATGCATGGAACGTAGGTACTTACGTTGAACTAACTCAATGATCTCAACGTACTTTTTGTAATAAGGATTCCAGATGGGTACTGCGTATTCAAGTTCTGGCCGTATTATTGATTTGTATAGATGCAAGTAGGTAGAAGGCCGATGAAATTCTCTAGACGCTCTCATTACGAAACCAAACATTTTATAAGCTTTATTGACTATGTTGTCTATATGGGTGTCAAGATGGAGCTTTGAGTCAAGATTTACGCCTAGGTCCCGAAGGGATGAAACCTTGTTTAGGGCAGTGTTTCCAAGAAAGTAATTGAAATTCGTCACATGTTTTTTCTTAGTAAACGTAATGCTGTAACATTTAGAGTCTTGATCAAATTATGATAGGAGATTGATAATCATTCATTGACGTCTTAGATTATTTTTATTCAAAACTACCAACAAACTGTGATGATAAATTATTGTATTCAAGTTTACTTTTGTTGTTTGCGACGTGCACACGTTAATAATAATTTATTAAAAATCTTAATAAAAGAGTGTGATTTCATATCCAGAAACAAGTAAGTTGTTCATAAGGCACTAAGCGCCTGCAAAAATATTGTTAGCAATTATTCTGAGGAGCAAAGACGTAAATAATTGATTTACAGGCGCTTTAATGCTTTTTATTAATAACTTTTTATAGGAGCTTCTTCAAGTTGTGTAAAAAATATATGTTAAGGTAGCAAATAGGTAGTAAATATTTACATTAACAATGCGGTTAATACAACGCTATAACTATATTTCTTTGATATATTTTTTAACGCAAAGGTAGCAAATATTTCATTATAGGTAGTAAATAGTAGCAAATAGGTAGTAAATAGTGCACACGGTCCCATGTATATATCTCGTTTGGTCCAGCCAACCTGAAGGTGACAAATTTGGCCCACAGATAGTTTGTAACCAGGATTAACACATAGGATAATTTTTATCTCAATATTCCCACGGGATCGAGACTTATGCGAGTGAAACCGCGGGGCGCAGCTAGTCATTTATAGTTTTAAAACCGTGGGAATATTGCGTATTGTTATTTCAAAACAAAAAGGAATCTATTACATTAATAATAAAAATATAATTTATATGTGTTTACATTGAAATAAAGGAGACAATAATGGCAAATAAGTAGAGTAATTTTCAATTCTTTTGTACATACATTTTTCGTATATTTTCGATAAGATTGGTATTAGGGTGATGGGCGGTAATTGTTCAGGTAATGTATGTCTCCTTTTTTGCAAAGTGGTGTAACAACGGAAAGCTTCAAAGCTACTGGAAAAATTTCCTCATAGAATGAAAAATTGATCAAGTGTGTTAGTACTTCAACAATTTCGTCGACACAGATTTTAATGATTTTTGTGTTAATTTCGTCGTGCCCTTCAGAATTTGTGTTATTTAAAAGCAGAGTTACCTGTGACGTACTGCCGTACGTCACAGGTAACTCTAGCAATAATGCATCAATAATAATGAGCTAGCAATTATATCGATTCAACAAACAAATCAATGCCGCCGCATTGATTTGTTTGTTGAATCGATATAATTATATCACCCATCATAAAGAAACAATCTAAATTAGGCAAAATACGCAAAAAAATACAATATCAGCTAAAATGAGCACGAGAAATGACCGCTAGATGCCAGAGAAAGTGACTTGCTTTAAATGCAAGAAATCGGTTGATATTAAAAAAAACAGCCATAGATATGTTCAATATGTAACAACCGCTATGAATTAGATTGCATTGGATATCCAGAACAAACCTACCGACTTATGGACCAAGAGCCTAGGAAAAAATGGAGATGCCATGATGCCATGCATCAAAAATAAAAAAAGGCTCTAATACAAGCTATGTATTAGAGATAAGGAAAAAACCTCAAGCAAGCCGCTCTTCCCCGAAACAGATGTGCAAGTCTGCTGAGAAAAACCAACAGTCTGAAGCTGTACAACCAACAAGTTTTAATATGTCCGAAGTACTCGACTCCGATATACTGTCCGAAAATGAACCATCTACGGAATCGTACAACACTCCTAATAAACTGTCTAAAAGCGTCACTTGTCAGCTGTCAGCTGTTATTTGTCCTGGTAACTTATTTCGTTACTAAGGGCTGATTTTTCCAACGCGAGATAACTTTATCGGAGGAATTATTTTGAATTTATGACAGTTCTTTGATACAAAAACTGTCAGACGTCAATTTTTTTCCACAAATAAAAATTATCGGTCGATTGAAAAATCTGCCTGTTATGTGACATAAATTGGCAAAATGTTCAACAGTACTGTCAGGGCCAACATTTTCACTAGAAGTTTTATTCTTACACAAGCCGCTAGCCCGATGGGGTTTCCGATCGGATAAAATAACGAACTTCTATACAAAGTTTCACCCACTATTTAACCTGTAACGGCTAGCCGTAACGGCAAGTCTACCTGCAAAGCCCTAGGGCTTTGCAGGTAGGCTTCGCAGGCCGCTCACTAATAGTTTAAGATAAAATAAACAGTTTGTAAGGTTCATACATAAATAATTTCCTCAGAAGTAGCCTAGGTCGCGGGTAAGGTCACACCGGATACACTATTCACTGAACACACGATCACACGTGTAAGTTAAAAAAGGAATCGTCCTTGTTTCCACCGGACGGAGGAGGGCTTACCAGTACAGGCACAATCCCCTCTATGGGATGATTTTTTAAAACTTCTTCCTCAGTAAGCACTGAGGCAGGAGTTTTGAAAAACCAAAGGTAAGAACCTTTGTTATTTGAAACTCTTGGGCAAAATTTTATAGTTTTATACTTAGTGTCTGTCAGTGAGAGAATGAATTCAAGAATTTTATTGAGTAGATAGTACACGCTCGAGCACGTTCGATGTGTGTGCGCTTCGATGATTGCGAACTATCGCCGCCGCAGCACATGAGTAACTACCCCAGGCCACAGGGGCAAAGCTTTTAGAAGCTTTCTTTAGGGGCTTCCCAATTGTTCACAAATGAGTATTCGTATTGTTATCATTCTGTTGACGATAGCGCAAACGAGCATTCCCGAGGCTGCTGAGTTTACATGGTGCATTTTGCTCGAGATTTTGTGCTGGAAGACGTACCTTTGCAAGGCCCCACAAGGTAGATCGATGACCTGGTAAAGGCCACAGGAATCCGCTGGATGCCAGATTAGAAGCAAACAACTGGTCGAAGTGGCGGTGCTTGGGGGAGACGTATATCCATTCAATCACGATCCGATTAATTTTATAGGAAATGGCTAATCCATTGCTTCATATGTTTGAAAAAATCATCTGCTCGACAATGCAAATGACACAATGAATGTTATAAAATTGTCAAAATTATTTAGACAGTTACATTGCCATTGTTAGGGCCGGTGGTCTCAAACTGTTGGTTAAAGTAACGCGTACGTCAAATAATAACGATTACGTACTCGTTACTATTTGACGTACGGCAAGGCGGTAATTTTGTAGGTATTTGTAATTTGAATCAACGCTTTTTTTGGTTTGACGATAGTTAGCGCCATTTTTGACGTGTACGCGTGCGTCATGCGCCAGTGGACGTAAAACAACCCGCTCTTAGTGTGTTGTGCACTGCCGCACTGATATTATTTGACCCTATTCGACGAAGTATTTTGTGATGCGCAAAAAAAGAAACAAAACAAATGATTTATGAGTGTTTGGTCAGTTTATCGTCTTTGCTTATTTTATTTACACTCCTTGCTTTTCTGTGTTGTAACAGGAAAATGCGAGGATTTGCGATTCTTTAAGCACATCATTTTTATTATTATATGTATACGAGCGATTCAATCTGTCAACTCGCAAATGCTTGAAGGCGCAAAAAAAAATATGATATAATATCTAACTCATCTGTAGGTATATACTAATAATAAAGCTGAAGAGAAGAAAGAAAATGTTTGTTTTTTTTAAAGCGCTAATCTCTAGAACCACAAGTCGGATTTGAAAAAAAATCTTTTTTTTGCATTTGATTTCATGAGAAATTTAACTTTTTTAACATCACGTTATGACTCCTTGCGGCAAAGTTAAGAGAAAAAAGTAAGATAGAACTCTAAGCAGAAATGAAAGTTTCACGCGCAAGAAAATGCGATGCGACAGCATGGGTCGAAGGAGCAAGCACTTTTACGCAGACAAAGTCGCAGGCAGAAACTATTTGTTATATAAAATAAGTAGCAACTAAGAAGTAACTTATTTTAGACAACTACATTCTATAAAAAAAAATGTTTATTTCAATTAACATAGTTGGCTTGCATTATATGGTTTGGAGACTCCTTTTAAGCAAGGAAATGCTTGTGTTAGGAGATATATATAATGATGTTAATGATTTTGTTAAAAGGGTCAATTAAAATTAATGAAAACCGAAAAAGTGCGAGTTGGTCTCACATGGAGAGGCTTCCGTACGATGTATATGTATATGGCTGTGACATATGGACAGACAGAGAGTCACACGAGTGATCTTATAAAGGTTCCGATTTTCATAGTGTAGGAAATTATTATAAAGTATCTATCAAAGAGAATGGAAGAAATCATTTACATAATAAATCGAACGAAGGACGTAACTGAACAGGAAAAATCAAAAATATAATTGAAAAATTATATACATATTTGTGAGCCAACAAAGATAAGCCACTATGAAAAGAATAAATAAAAGGAAGAAAAATTAATAAAATAATAATTAAAATAGTTTACGAATTTATCAACGCAGACAGCGTTAACAATAGTAATTAAAAAAAACAGTAATGGATAAAAACGGGACCCTATTACTAAGACTTCGCTGTCTGTCCGTCTGTCTGTCACCAGGCTGTATCTCAAGAACCGCGATAGCTAGACAGTTGAAATTTTTACAAATTATGTATTTCTGTTGCCGCTATAACAACAAATACTAAAAACAAAATAAAATAAATATTTAAGGGGGGCTCCCATACAACAAACGCGATTTTTTTGCCCTTTTTTGCTCGATATCAATAATGGCAACAGGTAGGCACTTGAAATATTCACAAAATACTGAGTTATATTTTTACTTTAATAATAAATAATAAAATTAAAATAAAATAAATATTTAAGGGGGGGCTCCCATACAACAGACGTGATTTTTATAGATAATGATACGGAACCCTTCGTGCGCGAGTCCGACTCGCACTTGTCCGGTTTATTAATGATACTCCCATCATTTTGTATTTACATTAATTAATGTTAATTACTTTGTAGAGTTGAAGATAGTAAGCAAATTAAGTATGCAACATGTTCAATTACAATTAACGCACACCTTGGGGGTGTGCGTTAATTCACCCCAGTAAGAATATTATGTTATAATGATAATACATACACTTAATTTTTACTATCCTACTAATATTATAAACGTGAAAGTTTGTATGGATGGATGGATGGATGGATGGATGTTTGTTACTCTTTCACGCAAAAACTACTGAATGGATTTGGATGAAATTTGGCACACAGATGGTTTATAACTAGGATTAACATATAGGATAGATACTTTTTATCCCGATATTCCCACGGGATCGAAACTTATGCGGGTGAAACCGTGGGGCGCAGCTAGTTATGTATAAGCCATTGTTTTTTTATTAAATTAGTTATTCTGATTGTGGGAAAAACTTGTAGTCACATTACAAATCTACGTACGCACATAGTCATACACGTATAAGCTTGCGTAGTAGGTATTTCATCCATTTTGGTTTGTTTTGACTGAACAGCGGAAGGTGACTATAATAATTCGTAATTTCAATTATTTATTTATTAATCAGCTGACTTTTTTTACCGGCTGGACAAAAACTGGGTATAAAAGGGAAACAGGGTGGAAAAGGGGAGTCGGAGAAGCACAGTTTTTTCTCACAAAAAATATAATTTAGATTTTTTCAAAGATACTAAATATGTAGTAGGCATAGGCATGTAGTATGTAGTCGGCTGATTGGTAAAATCCACAGTCAGCCCATGCTGACTGTGGATTTTACCAATCAGCCGACTAGCTATTATAGGGACTAAACTATTGGATATATTTGGTGGAATTTTCGTAATCTGACTGGAAACGTCACAAGATTTAATTGATTGCCGTATTGTCGTCTCCACCTTGTATACTGTTAGAAACATCATTGGAAGTCAAGTTGTAAAAAAAAGGAAATTAACATCCCATTATTTAAATTTTTTGCTCATATTATTATCATGAAAGGTCTTATTACGCTGTAACTTCATGAAATAATAAATACAAAAGAAAAACCAGCTTAGTGAATGTTGGACCACGTACAATAATATTTTCGCATGCATAGTATCAATTTTACCGACCGCAAAAATAAGTTTATATTACAACGTTTTTCTCTAATAAAAACATTAAAAACAAAGTTATCACTGCGATTGTAACCGAAAAGATCCCATAGCAAAAACTACGGACTTAAGTTAAAAAAGTCACTTAGATACATTATAGTATTTTTAATTATGGGATCCGACGATACCCCACTCGCTTATGTACATTGATTGTTTTTTACCTTCCTAGGTAACATGTATATATAGAGAGCCACCCCCAGTAGTTTTTCGTAATTTATTCGTTAATTTTTTACCATTTGGCTACGGAACCCTAAATAATTATAAAAAATATTTTAAATAAATCCAAGTTATTGAATTCACAAAAGAATACATATCAAGTACCTACGTTTTCTTATTTAGATTTATTTTAACGGACTGATTAATTTTCATTTCTTGAAAAATAACACGATGTTGCGAAAATATAAACTTAATTTTTAGCTGTGCTAGAGTACTTACCTACCTAACTTAAGACAAGTCTATGGTACTAGACTTGTCTTGACAAGTCTACGATCGATTACAAACCGGACCCGTTCTGTTTTAGTTATTTAGTACTAACATAGGCTAAGCTATTTTTGTTACTAACACTATAGACTTTTGTAGTCTGAATAAATAAAGATTATTAATATTATTAGGTTACCTAGTACAAGTTGTTTATACCTAAATGAAGCTATTTATACCTAAATCTTCGCAGGGTGGCTGGTAGCAGCTGAGCGAGGGTTGCCGAGAATGGAGCTGAATGGTGTGCAATTGAAGAGGCCTGTGTCCAGCAGTGGACTACAGTACGGCCGATGAGGATGATGAAGCCAAAATAAATTGTGAATCTGAGTTTACGCAAGTAAAGAATGGATGGGAAGCTATTAAAAGAGAAAAAAAGTAAGGTTTACATTTAAGTAACGTAAGTTTAACATTGAAGTAGTGAAAAGAAATAAAAAGCCAAAATTGTTCAAAAGCTCGCGCAACGATTGCTTGCAAAAGCAAAAAAATCGTAAAAGGAATGCTCGCGGTGAGTATCGACCTTTGGGGTGTTTTATTTTTTACTTCTGTTCCGATTTCAATTTAATATTTAGCTCCGTCATTCAGATTTGAAAAACTGAATTATTCATTGGCTTTTATCGCTGACTCTACCTACACATTTAATGTAGGAATAGCGCCAAATAGAAACAATTTTCGATTGGCGTTTGCTTTCAAAGCGCTTCGTAGTTTTACTAGGTACGATTTTCAACAAGATTGACATAACCTTTTAGGTAGCTGTCACTTGTACTCCGCGTTATTGTGATATATTTTTTTGTACAAGACCATACCTGGGAACTTTCTGGTTACGGAAATATTAAAGGTCAAAGTTCCAAATATATTAAATGAACTTTTTTTCACGAAAACAAGACCTGTCTTTTTTTTTTGTGGCGTCTCGCAGTTCTACCTAGGAGGTTGTCGTCTGCTTAACTGATCTTGGCTGTGGGTACCTCAATAAATTAAGGCCTCCAACAGGCTTAAAACAGCTGAAAAACTAAGCAACCGCAAATATATTGGGATAAAAACCTACCTCATTACCAAAATTTAATTATTGGGATAGAAACATTGTTATCACAATTATCTCTAAGCGACGGTGCGGCATGATGGTATCATAGATAAGCGTTGTCCGTGTGCCACGATGTAGCGTTGACACGTAATACCGCTATCGCAGTACAGTCACGAGCACCAATATGTCAACACTTGGCAACTTTCAATTGCGGTTTTTTCGTGAAATAACGAATCCAACGTTGAAATACGACACATTACATAAACGTCTTGGTTCGAAAATGCTATGTTCGTACCAACATAAAATTTCATTAAAAAATAAAGGAGTAAATCACTTTTGAATAAAGCCGAGTGTATACATACTTTTGCTCGTGACTGTACACAGAACTATAATGTGAACCTCCACCAGTTATAATGTCCAATAATGTAGGCGATGCAATTAAAATAGTGTCTAACTAAATAGAAAATAATAGAAAATGGAATGAATGCCGAAATCTATCAGGAGAATGAAGAAGACTAATAGGATAAAAATTTGATGAATGCGACAAAAATCGTGGAAGCATTTTTTTAAATCTTTTTATTTATGGTTTTATTACGAGGACAAGCTCGTAAGTGCCATAGCACTTACGACATTCTTAGTTCGTGGAAGAAATCATCTTCCATCTCACGTTGCGGGAACTTCAAACATATTTTTGTTTCATAAATCTGTCGCCGTCACTCTGTTGAGACGAGAGGACTGCGCTCAAATTTTCGGCTGCGCTGGTATATAATTTATTTGCGTAAATGATATTTTTGTAATTTATCACTTTGTGGGAAAGACACTGTGAAATATAAAACATGGAAAAATAAGTAAAACCACTTCCGAAACAATTATTAAAAACGGGCAAAATTATAAAATAACAATATTAAAATAATTCAATGTTGATATTTAAAAAGTTAAGATGACATAAACATTATTTGACAGATCTTTGAGTGGTATAGTACAACTAACGCCATTGTTCTGCATTTCAGTCCATTTTCTTGCGGAGAAAATTTACAACATAGCCAACCAGCCAATTTCACGTTTATTTGAAAGTTCGTGCTGGAGGTTTTAGACCTTATTGCGACCAACTCAGAATCTAAATCTGTTTTCTCTCAAACTCCGAGTAAGGTAAACCTTACACGATCCATTTCGAACAAACTCGAAAAACTGAAAATTTTGCATAAAGGTAGCATATGGGTATATTATTATTGAAGTATACAAACGAAATAAATCGGAAATTAAATAGGTAATGGGTTAATTGTGGACAAAAGTACAAAACGGTGTGCACATGAAATATTTCATACGGATAGTGTTCTCATGACTAGCCTTCTTTTTGTGATGAGTAAAGGTAGTAACGATCACAATGTTTAGGATTGTCGGCTTCGCCGATAAAATAGTTCAGATCTAGATGGGTGCTAAGTTCTATAGAGTTGAAAAAAGTCTAAAGTTCATATTATAACTTGGTAAGTTTCAGCTGTTACAAAAGAGGAGCCTAATGAACTTTCGACTTACTTTGGCACCCATGCCAATTTTTTGATCGGTCAATCCGACAATTCTCTACTTCTTTTGTACCGAAGTTGGACTCTTTTGTCCACAAATGTTTTCGGCGGGGATTTTCCCTACTCGCATTTCACACTCGAAAGGTTTTCATGACACATGCCATTTGACTTTGCATATTTGTTGCTAATTTATTGACTTTGCACGATCCTGCAAAGCAAAATCTACGATATACCATTATAATTTTTAACACATTTTTAACACTGTTTTCCAACAAGATGTCGTGACGTCGAACTTGTACCTACAAGGTCCTAAATAAAATTTGGTTACATTGTAATTTCAAACAGTAATTTCAAATGTTGACCATAGAATACCTGTTTGTTCAATATATTGTGATATGACTCAAGCTTTCGATTACGTAGATCACAATATCTTGCTTGATAAATTAGAAGCTTACGGAATAAGAGGAAACGTCCTGCTGCTAATCGAATCGTATCTGAAAAACCGAAAGCAATATGTAGAAATCTCGCAGGTAGATCCGAAAACCAAATATGAAAGGGTCTATAGGTCACGTGATAGATCAATTTCATATGGCGTACCACAGGGGAGCGTGTTTGGTCCCCCTCTATTTATACTATATATAAATGACTTGCCCAAAGTGACGAAACATCACATGACTCATTTTGCTGATGACAGTACAGTTACTATTGACTGTACAAACAAACTAAATTATAATAATGAAGTAACTAATACTATAATTCAATAATAAAATGGCTCAATAATAACAATCTCAAAATAAATATTGACAAAACCAAACTAATGGCCTTCAGTCAACGCAAAAACTTAACGATGAATATTCACTAGGATAATAATAAAATAAATCAAGTAAGCACCTCCAAATTCTTAGGCTTAACCATAGACCAACGCTTGGATTGGAAAGCACACACTACAGAATTGGCAAAGCGACTTAGCAAATCGACGTATGCTTTATATAAGCTCGCTCCAGTCATAGGAACGGATGCTATTGTTACAGCATACCATGTAATGGCGGGTTCAATATTAAGATATGGCGTTATTTTTTGGGGAAACTCAGCCAATAAGGAACAAATATTTAAATCCCAAAAAAAGTGTATTAGAGCGATATTCGGTTTGAAATGTACAGACACTTGTAAACCATTTTTTATTCAGTATAGAATACTGACACTGCCCTCTCTGTACATATTTGAGGTTGCGGTATTTGTGAAAACCAACCCAAATTTATTTCCCAAGCTATCTGACTCAAATAACCGTAGTAGACGACACGTCAATATTCTATGTGCAAGACAGTCGAAGACAGCTCTGATGCATAAAAGTGTTTTCTGCATGGCACCAATTATATATGACCATATACCAGAATCAATCAAAATCTTAAATGTTAATTTGTTTAAAAGACATCTAAAAAACTTTCTCATAAGTAAATCTTATTATAATATCTTGGAGTTCCTATCGGAAAAAATAAGTGGGATCTAAGTATCGATGGCGTTGCCATTTTTTTAAAATGATTTTATGATTGACTTCTTGGTACTCATCTTGTTTTCAGTTTATTTATTCTTGACATGCACGTTGTAACAATAATTAAAATTAAAATGTGATTGGACTTTTTGATAAAATAAATTATTTCTTTTTCTTATTTTTACTTATTTAAATTGACATTCTTGTATTTGTATCGATTGTTGACATATTTAATATTGTAGCCAGTGACATTTGATGTAATATTACGACATTTTTATTTTTTATTTGTGGTGATTCAAATGATTTGATGACAATAATTTGTAAAATGGAATTATAATAATACTTTAATAGACTTTACTAAAATTATATTAAATGATTATGATTAAATTTTGACGTTGTATTTTGAATCGAATCTAAATTTTAACATTTTTAACTGTGAAAGAAACTTAAATTTTGACGTTGTTATTTAAATTTAATTTTTAATTTTATAACGTTATTCTTTTTCTTTTCTCTTTTTGTTTTTGTACTTTTTGTTTTTGTATTGTCTAGTGCAACTAATTTTGTATGCCATAAATGGCAAAACATGTAGCCACCTCATATTAATTATAAGACCTTCATACTGTACTCATGTTTTACAAAAATATATATTATCTTATCTTATCTTATCTTATTGGAATTTGAACTTTGTCACGTCATCAATGAGTTTCTAGTTCCAAAACATGACTAATACATGATTCTTAGATTCTGCATTCAAGCTTAGCGTATAGTAAGTACTTATTTATGCAAAATAAACAAAAGCCAAAGAAGATTCAAATTCAAACACGAATATATAGGCCGGCCGAAAAGTTTCTGCAGGCGGGAAGGGATTGTGTTTTGTTTTGGTCGTGTTCGATGAGAGGGGTAGGCAAGGAGGCGCTGGTGATACTTGATTTTTTTCTGCCTTTATTACCAAAATTAATTTAACCCCAAATAATATAAGTTACATCGTAAAACAATTCATGAAATTTTAGCAAACTCCCGAAGATCAGAATACTTTGAACAGCTAATCAAGTGGATATTATTAAGACAAAGCAAAATGTCAAGGCAATTCTACTGAAATAGATTAGGTAAGGTTTTATTTAAATTAAATAATCAATTACAAATACTTGAATAACTACATTTTCAGAACGGGTGAAGGAAAACGTCGTTAGGAAAATAGACATGTCCTAAAACAAAAAATTAGATTATAGATTATAGAAAAATCAACCCGCACTGGGCCCGCGTGGTCGATTACAGTTACCTTCCACAGAAAAGAGACCTGAGGGGCAATTCTGGGGTGCCAGGGCAGAAAACCTCCACGTGTGCCTGGGGACTGGAGTTCCCTTCTGGATACGTCCGGGGGGAAGACCAGTTTTCGGGCCGGTGCATCCTGGGGTGCGGGCAGCTATTTCTCAGTGGGATTTCTTCCCAATGAGATCTCGCTGCCCGCATGCTAATGTTCTGCCAAGAGGAACGCTCCACACAAGCCGCTATGAGGAGCAGAGCGGCTACTGTGTGGAGTAAGAGCGGGCCTGGTGTGCACTTACCCTGCCGCCGGGCAGGCAGGAGGGGATAACCCCCCCCTCCTGCCACCGTTAATATCGTAGCCCCGAAGATTGTCAAGGTCATGTCTCTGACTTTTGACGGGGGTCGAGGGTCTTGGCTTAACCGCCCGGACCGCGAGGAAGATTAACCTCTATAAAAAATTCCCCAAACCTCCAAGCGGCGGCGCACCGTGAGGGAGGTAGTAAGCTTGGCTAATGGGTAGCTTGATTTAGTCACTAGTGCGAACCACAGAATTTTGAGCAGGTACCTAAAGTTTAATACTCGTGGGAACAATTATGGAAAAATTTTTAAAAACAAAAACCACAACAGACGAAGTCAGGAGTGATGCGGGGTCGGAGTCCGACGCCGCGTCTGGAGGAGCGAGCACGGGAGGCTCAGTGAGCTCTCGCCGTGACCAGAAGACGGCCGCTGCCAAGAGAAAGGCACAGGGCAAGCGGCCAAGGTCAGTGGACGGCCAGGGGTCGTCCTCTGACTGGGAGCTGGCTTCGGCCAGAAAGATCCCGACCAGCAGGAGGGGAGGAGCCCGAGAGCGAGGCGTAGGGAGGGGGCTCACTGCTCGGGAGGCGGCGGAGAAAGCGGAGGAGCCCGCAAAGGAGGGGGGTTCTGGTCGCGTGTCCGCACCAGAGACCTCTAGTGACGAGGCGGCGGAGGTTGGCGGCCCTGATGCGGACCGCAAAAAGAGGTTCGCGGAGGTCGTGGAGGCCGCGATCCGGGACGTGGCCCTAAAGAAGTTACAGACTTCGAAAAACAGGGCCATAGTCTCGGCCAAGGCCTCCATCTTGGCGGCAGCGGAGGCCATCCACCTCGGGCCTCCGCCGGACGGCATGTCCGAAATGCGGGCGGAGGTGGCCCGCTTGACGGCTGCCATGGAGCTCCTCCGAAAGGAGAACGAGGAGCTCCGAGCGGACCTGGCCGGGATGCGAGCGGCCGGCACAGCGCAGAACATCCCACCACCAAGCCAGCCCGTGCCGGTGGAGAACCAGGTCCTGAACCTGGTTCGGCAGGAGCTGGCGACCTTCCAGGCGCGGTTCGCCGTCCTGGAGGGTATTGTTCTGCGCCCTCCCTTGGCGGGTAGGACGGCCCCAGGGCCTAAGGCGGCCTCGTACGCGGCCGCGGCCGCCCCTAATCCCGGGCCGTCTGGCCGGGCCCAGGCGCCGGCCAAACCGGCGTCGGCTAGAGGAGCCCCGGCGCCGGCGAAACCGACGTCGGCTGGCGGAGCCTCGGCGCCGGCAAAATCGGCGCCTGCCGCCAAACCCGCGGCTCCGGCCCCCAAAAAGGGCAGAACGGCTGGGGAGGGGAAGGCCCCAGAGCCTACGCCTCCCCCAATCAAATCTCCCACGACCAACGCCGAGTGGCAGGTGGTCGGGGAGAAGAAGAAGGCGGCCAAAGCGGCCAGGAAAAAGGCGCAGAGGAGGCGCCGCAAGGAGCGAGCCGTTGCGGCTAGGCTTCGCTCCCCCAAGACCGCGGCTGTAGTCATTACACTACAGCCGGACGCGGTCAAGAGGGGGGTGACCTACGGCGACGTGCTCGCCAAAGCGAGAGCGACGGTGGATCTCCAGGAGCTGGGGATCACCGGAGGCCTCCGGCATAGGGTGACCGCCACTGGTGCCCGCATGCTGGAGGTCCCCGGTGCGTCGAGCGGCCCCACCGCAGACGCCCTGGCTGAAAAGCTAAGGGCGTCCCTCAATGCGGACGAGGCTCGAGTCTCCAGGCCCGTCAAGTGCGCGGATATGCGCATTGTGGGCCTGGATGACTCGGTGACGGGGGCCGAGGTGGTAGCCGCCGTCGTCAGGACGGGCGGGTGTCTGACCGACCAGGTCAAGGCGGGCACCCTACGTCCTGACTTCACGGGTATGCGAACCATAACGGTTAGCTGTCCCGTGACGGCGGCGAGGAAGATAGTGGAGGGCGGAAGGCTCCTGGTGGGCTGGGTGTCAGCGCAGGTCAAGCTACTGGAGCCCAGACCTCTAAGGTGCTATCGATGCCTCGTGGGGCACCACGTGAGCGTCCAATGCACCTTAGAGGACCGCAGCACTCTGTGCTTCCGCTGCGGCAAGCCCGGACACACGGCCGGCTCGTGCAACGCCGCGCCGCACTGCGTCGCATGTGCGGCTGCTGGCAAGCCGGCCGATCACCGGGCGGGGAGCAAGTCCTGCGCTCCACCCGCCGAAGCCAGGAGGAAAGGCAGGCCCTCCGCCGTCGTCGCCACCACCACCGTCGCCGCCACTGTCGCCGCCACCGCCACCGCCGCCGCCGCCGCCGCCACCACCGCCGCCGCCGCCGCCGCCGCCGCCGCCGCCGCCACCACTGCCGAGGGGGCCCGGGGGGGGGCTGAAATGGAGGAGTAATAACTCCTCCACTACGCCTTCTCCAGGCGAACATCAACCACTGCGCCTGCGCTCAGGACCTGTTGCTCCAGAGCATGGCGCAGTGGTCGATTAACATCGCCGTGGTCGCTGAGCCGTACTTTGTCCCGCCCAGGGATGACTGGGTGGAGGACCTGAACGGCTCAGTGGCCATACTTTCGTCGGCCGCCGCCGGTACCCCGTCCCTCGAAGGTGTCACGAGGGGACAGGGGTGCGTAGCAGCACGGTTCGGAGAGATTGTAGTAGTGGGAGTATACTTCTCTCCGAGCCGAACTCTCGCCGAGTTCCAGAACTCTTTAACAGAGTTGAGTGTCGTCGTCGCTAGAAACCATGCCTGCTCCGTGCTAGTGCTCGGGGACTTCAACGCCAAGAATTTGGCCTGGGGTTCCCGTTGCACGGATGTGCGGGGCAGGATGGTGGAGGACTGGGCTCTGGAAACAGGCCTGGTCGTCCTAAATCGGGGTTCTGTTCCTACGTGTGTGCGGATGCGGGGCGAGTCGGTGGTGGACATCTCGTTCGCCAGCCCCGCTCTGTCACAGCGTGTCATTGACTGGCGCGTCATGGAGGAGGTGGAGACCTACTCCGATCATCGGTATATCCGGTTTGAGGTCTCCACCCAGACCTCTAGCGCGCTGGTCCAACAGGCCCCGAGTGGTCCGCGGTGGGCGCTGAAGCAGCTGGACCGGGAGCTTCTCCTGGAAGCCTCGATCGTGCAGGCCTGGGTGTTTTCACCGGACAGGCCTGCTGATATTGACGATGAGGTGGAGTGGTTCCGGGAGGCCATGTCCGAGATTTGTGACGTGGCAATGCCCCGAGTCCGGCCAGGATGCGCCCGACGTCAGGTGTACTGGTGGTCGCAGGAGGTTGGGGCGCTACGCAAGGCGTGCGTCGACGCGCGACATCGGTACACCAGGCACCGCAGGCTCCGCATCCGCCCTCCGGATGCGGAAGCCACGGAGGTGGAGCTGTACGAGGGGTACAGAGCGGCGAAGACCACCCTCCAAGAGGCTGTCAAGCGGGCCAAGGATACGGCCCGCGAGGAGATGTTGGAGACTCTGAACCGAGATCCATGGGGGCGCCCTTACAGAATGGTGCGGAATAAACTCCGCACCTGGGCCCCCCCGCTGACGCAGAGTCTCCGACCCCAGCTGGTGGAGGAAGTGGTGAGCGCTCTGTTCCCTTCACGGGGGGAGCATACTCCCCCGCCTATGGCTCCGCCACTTGCGGTGCCCGAAGCGGACCACACGGACGACGACGACGACACCCCTGAAGTGACCGGGGTAGATCTGAGAGCGGCGGTAGGCAGGCTGAAGGCCAAAAATACCGCCCCGGGACCCGACGGCTTGCCGGGTAAAGCCTGGGTCCTGGCCTCGAGGGCTCTCGGGCCTCGACTGGAGGCGCTCTTAAGCGCATGCATGGAGAGAGGCCAGTTTCCACTCCGTTGGAAGACGGGGAAGCTGGTCCTCATTCAGAAGCCAGGGCGCCCTGCGGACTCTCCGTCCGCATACCGGCCCATAGTGCTGCTCGACGAGGTCGGCAAGCTCTTTGAGAGAGTGATTGCGGGCCGCCTCGTCGGGCACCTGGTGAGGACGGGGCCGGACCTTGCGGAGTGCCAGTTTGGCTTCCGCAAGGGGCGCTCGACGGTGGACGCCATCATGCGCGTGAGAGCCCTCACGACGGGGGACGCGGTGTCACGGGGTGGGGTGGTCGTGGCGGTGTCACTCGACATCGCCAACGCGTTCAACACCCTGCCCTGGAGCTGCATAGGGGAGGCACTCCGGTATCACCGGGTGCCGACTTACCTCCGTCGAATAGTCGGGGCGTATTTGACGGACAGAGCCGTCATCTACCCCGGTCGCGACGGGAACTGGAACCGGCGAGAGATGTCGTGCGGTGTCCCACAGGGATCGGTTCTGGGGCCGCTCCTGTGGGACATCGGTTACGACTGGGTGCTGCGGGCCGACCTCCCTGATGGCGTCAGCGTAGTTTGCTACGCTGACGACACGCTGGTCCTGGCGCAGGGGAGGTCGCATCAGGCGGCGGCTGACGCGATGACACGCGGGGTTGCGATAGTCGTGGAAAGGATCCGGCAGTTGGGTCTCGAGGTGGCATTGCACAAGTCCGAGGCCATGTCTTTTCATGGGCCCCGGTACGGGCCACCTTCGGGATCCCAACTGATGGTAGGAGGGGTTCACATCGGCGTCGAGAAGACGATGAGATACCTGGGTCTCGTCCTCGACAGCCGGTGGAACTTCGTCGAGCACTTCCGACGTTTGGCCCCAAAACTGGAACGGACCGGGGCCGCCTTAAGGCGGCTCCTGCCCAACCTGAGGGGGCCAAACGCCTCCTGCCGGAGGCTTTACGCGGGGGTCGTGCGGTCCATGGCCCTATATGGGGCCCCGGTATGGGCGCGTTCACTGCGGCTTCGAGCCGCACACTACCTGAACGCGCCCCAAAAGGTGGTAGCCGTAAGGCTGATCCGGGGGTACCGCACGATCTCGCGCGAGGCAGCAAGCCTCCTTGCCGGACTGCCACCATGGGATCTGGAGGCGATAGTCCTCGCGCGCCTGTATGACTGGCGCGCGGAGGCACTACGTCGGGGGGAAACTCTGCACCCGCGGCAAATCGCTGCGGAGCGGACGGACCTCCGGCGCGGTCTCATGGTGGAATGGAAGGCGCGACTATCGCAACCCAGCGCAGGGCACGCCACGATAGCGGCGATAAGACCCCTCTTTGAGGAGTGGCTAGAGAGGCGTCACGGCGCTCTCACCTACCGCCTGACGCAGGTCCTCTCCGGACACGGATGTTTCGGGAGGTTCCTGCACATCATCAGGCGGGAGGAGACGCCCGGGTGTCACCACTGCGAGGATCGCCCAGAGGACACGGTGGAGCATACGGTGGAGGTCTGCCCCGCTTGGGCAGAGCACCGCCGTGTCCTCGTAGAGGCGATCGGCAGCGGCGGCGACCTCTCGCGCCCGGCCCTGGTGCAAGCCATGGTCCGGGGCGAGAGGGAGTGGGAGGCGGTCACCTCCTTCTGCGAAGCAGTCATGCTAGCGAAGGAGGTGGCGGGATGGGCGAGGGAAAGATCCTCACGCCTCAGCCGCCGAGGGAGACGCTCCGGGCGTCGGGAGCCGCGTGACGACTCCCGGCCACCGTAGGCGCGGGCCTGCGGGCGGAGAGCAATGGGTAGCTCTCCGTCCGATCAGGACCAGGCCCGTGCCGGACGGCGTGTATGTGTTCCACGCGCGCCTCAAAGAGATGTCAGCGTAGTTGACGGGGCCCGACAGGGCCGAAGCCTGCCGGGGTAGCGGGATCGTCCGAAAGGGTTACCGCTGCCCTGGTACGTAAAGGGCTAAGGAAGGAACACGGGTGGGTTTTAGTCAGTAAGAGTCTGACACTCCCTTCTGCTCCACCCAGAGCGGGAGGAGTCATTTGATGATTTCCCATCCTGAAAAAAAAAAAAAAAAAAAAAAAAAAAAAAAAAGGGGCAATTCTCGTAATTTTAAGAACGTTCACAGTCTGATCTCATTGTCATTCTGTCAAAAATACTTACCTCTAATTTCCCTAAATTTTGACAAGTTTTTGACATTTGATTGTCGCCGAGATGAGACTACAACTAGATTTTGAACGTTTTAAATTACGAGAATGGGTTTTCTGAGCCCCAGAAGCCAGAACATTATGAGCTCATTCTGAACTTCAAATATACATAGTACCTACATGTAGTTGCCTAAAAGGCTCAGCTTTAAACGAGTTTCCCAAAAATTGGGACCTTAAAAACATTGCCAGATTAAAAATAATAAACAAACAAAACGGCTACATAAACGGCGGACCTAGAAATTCAAGTGATACTGAATTGGTTTTATATACTCTGTAGCATTCATGAACTGGGCTTTCAGACTGAATGTGCTGAATTCAATTTGAAAATACACAGGGTATTTTTGCTACGTAGCATAATCAGCCTTATATGTTCCCACTGCTGGGACACAGGCCTCCTCTCTGTCAGAGGGAGTGGGCTGTAATTCACCGCGCGGGCCCAGTGCGGGTTGGCGGTTATCTCGTGTCATTTCAGAATCTAGGTATTAATTATAAACAGTTTGTTTTCATGCTTTTTGCTTTTTTGCACGCCACCGTAGTTCTTAAAGCGGTGACGGATGACCTAAAGGTTCTGTGGGTGTGTGCCAATTGGCAAATACGGAACCCATATATACTTAATTTCAATCTATCCGTCCGTCCGAAAGTAACACAGCTATTTTTTAAGACTGACTTTTATTCCAACGTTCGATTATTTACTTTACCTTTTTAACCCAATTTAAAATTCGCTTCTAGTGTGCGAATTTGTGAGGTAGGACAAGTAACCCCTGTTCGTCGTTCACTTTTAATAAGAAGGCTTTCCAAAAATATACAGAGTCAGTATTTGCACAATCTCCAATATCAGGTTGAATCTGGCCATGTAGGTGCCTATGTAGAACCCTTATTACGCTTCAATGAACAAACTATTATTACACGCACAAAAGAGTTTCCTTTCTACTTTTAGGGTTCTGTACCTCAGAAGGAAAAACGGAAGCCTTTTAAAATCACTTCGTTGTCCGTCTGTCTGTCCGTCAGTCAAAATCCTTTTTCGAACGCGTGGAGTTATCAAGTTGAAATTAATATCAAATACTCAGGGGCTGCAATCCCTTGAAGCAGTCAAAAAATCAAACTTCTAAGTCAACGAAATCAAAAGATCCAATCGTTAGATCGTTTATCCGTATATGCCACGTATTTTGACACTCGCAAGGGAATCAAAACATATAGGATAGTTCCCGTTGATCTAGAATCATGAAATTTGGCAAAAAGCAATTTCATGTAGCACAAGTAAAGGAAAAAATCCGAA
Source organism: Apamea epomidion (assembly GCA_947507525.1). Classification (NCBI taxonomy): domain Eukaryota; kingdom Metazoa; phylum Arthropoda; class Insecta; order Lepidoptera; family Noctuidae; genus Apamea; species Apamea epomidion. The sequence goes on along the minus strand of OX382242.1, from coordinate 8,691,518 downwards.
AATCGTAAATTTGTAGTTAAATTACAAAAAAAAAAACTATTTACATACCTACAGATTTGTTCGGTACCCTCGATGCACGAGTCCGACTCGCACTTGTATGCGTTTTACATTCCTAAAATAAAATTGAATAGAATAAAAAACATTTTACTATAGTTAGATAAAACACGCTAATTAAGAATCTTGAATGGCTTTAGTCAGAAATAACCCCTTTTTGTTAAAGGGAAGATATTAAAAGACGGAATACAATCAAGGATACTTTAAAAATAAACTTGTTTCATTAATTGACAAAAAATATAGTAAAGTTTTAGAACCATATTATTTAACAAAGGAAAAAAACGAAAAAAAGTTAATGAAACAGAAAAAGTTATGAATTTAGATTGATGAAAAATTCTATGTAATAAATCTACCTACTAAGAAATAAAAAAAGTCGTTCATCTTTAGTCAATTTAAAGTAACAAAAATAATATCTCAAATTAGATTGTTAGAAATCTAGTTTTGAGATATCATTTTTGTTACGTTTATGTATAAAGCGTGTTGCTTCATCATGGGTCGAATTTGGATGAGTTAGGCTCGAGTGATCAAAGAGTGGCCTGCGGGGTAATTGCGTAAAACGCTATCAGTAGCATGTTGAATGTTCGAATCATGAATAAATGAATGGTCGAATAAACGTCTGACTTCTAATCAATTGAAACCCAATGAACCTAGCTGGAACTTTGTGATATAGAGGATTTGTAATTAGTACAAGTAAGTACTGTGAAGGGCTGGACGAGCACTTCGGTACCGGGAGAAATCAAACAACGATACGATTCCTTTAAGTGTATGTTGACAGAACGACTTTACATATTTCCGACTAAACTAGCACTGACTTTTCTTAAACAAAAATCCTAATAAAATATTTGACACCTCATTCTAAACTTGCTTGATTGTTCGAATGGAACCCGCGCTAAATTATAGCCAGCCTGCACTACATAAGGTTGACTTTAGCGGACAACCTTTACAGTACTTTGTTACCTACTTAATTCCCCAATCTCAAGGCTGTGATGTATGAGGTAAGGGATATTGAAGATACCTATGCCCAGCAGTGGACTGCAGTAGGCTTATGATGATGATATCTACTAAAATACTCACTCACACGGTAAATTAAAAAAACTATTCATTCATGATAATCTCCTCACCATTAATCGGTTTATCAAACACAGTTGAATTAAGCATTCTTCAGGCTTAGAGGCTATTATTAATGTTTGATTTTGGTTCACATGATCGTAATTAAAGCGAGCAGTTAATTCGTCAAAGGAAATTTTGAACTCTAATTTTAATGAGCAAGTTGTCATTGAGATTTGAGGCAGATTTTCCTATCCAGCAGGTTATGAAATCCTTTACATACTAGATACGTGAAAGTTGTATGTTTGTTACATAATTAAGTTTTAAATGCTGCTCTTATGTAGTTTTAATTTAGCATACAGGTAGACTATGACCCTATTTAAAAGTTAGGCACTTTCCCTAGCGACTACGTCCGCGTGAAAGGAGATCGGACATTTTAGTATGGATTTTGTTCCAAGTGGCGTCGGATGATAAGACCTGCTTTATTAATTAGATAATTTAATATTGTAACACAACTACACCCGCCAATAAAAATTGACACATGGAGAATGAACCGGTTTTACCGGTTTTACCGTGATTTTATTTTAAGTAGCCTTTTTCAAGAATTGGCCGATCAAATGCAAAAATATATTTTTGGTAGTTCCAGAAATTAGCGCGTTGAAACAAACAAACGTTTCAGCTTTTTTATTAGTTTACCCTATATCCTTTTCCAGGTCTCCGGCTAAGTATCTGTAAAATTTCATAACGATAGGTTCAGTGGTTTAAAGGTGAAAAGGTAGTAGACACAGACAGAGAAGCAAACATAACATCACGCCTGTGTAATCTCCGTAGGGTTAGGCAGAAGAGTACTTATAGAACACCCACTTGCCACAGCTACTTTCTCATTTACAATATTAGTATGAACTTTTTCATCTGGATACATTTAGGAATTTCCTTAAGGATATGAGTAAAACTACGGGCAAAAGATATTAGGTATAATGCGACCTTCGCATCACAACGAAATCTCAAGCACCAGTAGTTAAGTGGGAAGACTTGATGACACTGAAAATATGCAATGAGGTCGAGTCGATGTCATTAACATTAATGGAGGTAAGAATATGGGAGGTTAAACTGATGATGATCGTGTTAAATTGAACGATAATGTGAAGCGAATTTCAGGACATCATGTAAGCGGAGCGTATGCTGCATCAACACACTTTTAAACAACGATTATTATCAACGATACCCTTGAAAGTGATACGAAAGAACAGCATCAGCTTATCTAGTTTAATTTAAGGGGGTGCATTCTGAATGTAAACGTAAGGTGGGATGCCCCGAGGCTAGGTGGAGCGACGATTTTCTCAATGGCTGGTATCAGCTGGATTAGAGTTGCCGAAAATCGAGTTGAATGGCGTGCAATAGGAGAGGCCTATAAGCTGATGATGATGATGATTCTCAATGTTGGCAACGTCACAAATAGCTGTCACAACATTTTGCTGTTTTGATTCATCATCATCATGATTTCAGCCCGGAATTACCCACTGCTGGGTATAAGCCCCCCTTTTTCCTGCCATACTTCCCGGTTCCGTGCGTCCCTCATTCTGTTTTGATTAATAATGAATATTACATACATACTTAAACTCACGCTTTCTTCCTATGGGGGTAGGTAGAAACTACGATCCTTATACAGGGTGGCAGGGACATCGACGCGTAAACTATAACCATGGGTTCAGCACAGTCATGAGTTTAGACCCCATAGCGTCGAAATTCTTCGTCGGTTAATTCGGTTATCAAGAAAGAAATATTCTGTTTCACAGAAAAGTGCAATACCTACGCGGTCAAAATGTATGGAACAGCAATATTTTTTTTAATAACCGACGAAAAATTTCGACGCTATGGGGTCTAAACTCATGTGCTGAATCCATGGTTACAGTTTACGCGTCGATGTCCCTGCCACCCTGTATACTCCTTTGGTTTCGTTTGCGTTCGTGCATCTGGTCATACATATACGCATGCCGGTTATGAACTAATATTACTAAATGAAATATCGTTCTGTGTTGTACTAAAATATTGAATATGAATTGCAATCACTAATATCGTGACGCTGAACATTTAGTTTTAAGTGTAAAAAGAGATAGGAGAACGAGGAGCTCCGAGCGGACCTGGCCGGGCTGCGAGCAGCCGGCACAGCGCAGGTGACTCCACCAAGCCAGCCCGTGCTGGTGGAGAACCAGGTCCTGAACCTGGTTCGGCAGGAGCTGGCAACCTTCCAGGCGCGGTTCGCCGTCCTGGAGGGTATAGTCCTGCGCCCTCCCTTGGCGGGTAGGACGGCCCCAGGGCCGAAGGCTGCCTCGTACGTGGCTGCTGCCGCCCCTAAGCCCGGGCCGTCCGGCCGGGCACAGGCGCCGGCCAAACCGGCGTCGGCAAGAGGAGCCCCGGCGCCGGCGAAACCGACGTTGGCTGGCGGAGCCTCGGCGCCGGCAAAATCGGCGCCTGCCGCCAAACCCGCGGTGCCAGCGCAGAAAAAGGGCAGAACGGCTGGGAAGGGGAAGGCCCCAGAGCCTACGCCTCCCCCAAACAAATCTCCCACGACCAACGCCGAGTGGCAGGTGGTCGGGGAGAAGAAGAAGGCGGCCAAAGCGGCCAGGAAAAAGGCGCAGAGGAGGCGCCGCAAGGAGCGAGCCATTGCGGCTAGGCTTCGCTCCCCTAAGACCGCGGCTGTAGTTATTACGCTGCAGCCGGACGCGGTTAAGAGGGGGGTGACCTATCGTGACGTGCTCACCAAGGCGAAACCGCCGCCGCCGCCGCCGCCGCCGCCGCCACCGCCACCGCCGCCACCGCCACCACTGCCGAGGGGGTCCGGGAGGGGGCTGAAATGGAGGATTAATGTCTCCTCCTCTATGCCTCCTCCAGGCGAACATCAACCACTGCGCCTGCGCTCAGGACCTGTTGCTCCAGAGCATGGCGCAGTGGTCGATTAACATCGCCGTGGTCGCTGAGCCGTACTTTGTCCCGCCCAGGGATGACTGGGTGGAGGACCTGAACGGCTCAGTGGCCATAATTTCGTCGGCTGCCGCCGGTACCCCGTCCCTCGAAGGTGTCAAGAAGGGACAGGGGTGCGTAGCAGCACGGTTCGGAGAGATTGTAGTCGTGGGAGTATACTTCTCTCCGAGCCGAGTTCCAGAACTCTTTAACAGAGTTGAGTGTCGTCGTCGCCAGAAACCACGCCATCTCCGTGCTAGTGCTCGGAGACTTCAACGCCAAGAATTTGGCCTGGGGTTCCCGTTGCACGGATGTGCGGGGCAGGATGGTGGAGGACTGGGCTCTGGAAACAGGCCTGGTCGTCCTAAATCGGGGATCTGTTCCTACGTGTGTGCGGATGCGGGGCGAGTCGGTGGTGGACATCTCGTTCGCCAGCCCCGCTCAGTCACAGCGTGTCATTGACTGGCGCGTCATGGAGGAGGTGGAGACATACTCCGATCATCGGTATATCCGGTTTGATGTCTCCACCCAGACCTCTAGCGCGCTAGTCCAACAGGCCCCGAGTGGTCCGCGGTGGGCGCTGAAGCAGCTGGACCGGGAGCTTCTCCTGGAAGCCTCAATCGTGCAGGCCTGGGTGTTTTCACCGGACAGGCCTGCTGACATCGACGGTGAGGTGGAGTGGTTCCGGGAGGTCATGTCCGAGATTTGTGACGTGGCAATGCCCCGAGTCCGGCCAGGATGCGCCCGACGTCAGGTGTACTGGTGGTCGCAGGAGGTTGGGGCGCTACGCAAAGCGTGCGTCGACGCGCGACACCGGTACACCAGGCACCGCAGGCTCCGCATCCGCCCTCCGGATGCGGAAGCCACGGAAGTGGAGCTGTACGAGGGGTACAGAGCGGCGAAGACCGCCCTCCAAGAGGCTGTCCAGCGGGCCAAAGATATGGCCCGCGAGGAGATGTTGGAGACTCTGAACCGAGATCCATGGGGGCGCCCTTACAGAATGGTGCGGAATAAACTCCGCACCTGGGCCCCCCCGCTGACGCGGAGTCTCCGACCCCAGCTGGTGGAGGAAGTGGTGAGCGCTCTGTTCCCTTCACGGGGGGAGCATACTCCCCCGCCTATGGCTCCGCCACCTGCGGTGCCCGAAGCGGACCACACGGACGACGACGACGACACCCCTGAAGTGACCGGGGTAGATCTGAGAGCGGTGGTAGGCAGGCTGAAGGCCAAAAATACCGCCCCGGGACCCGACGGCTTGCCGGGTAAAGCCTGGGTCCTGGCCTCGAGGGTTCTCGGGCCTCGACTGGAGGCGCTCTTAAGCGCATGCATGGAGAGAGGCCAGTTTCCACTCCGTTGGAAGACGGGGAAGCTGGTCCTCATTCAGAAGCCAGGGCGCCCTGCGGACTCTCCGTCCGCATACCGGCCCATAGTGCTGCTCGACGAGGTCGGCAAGCTCTTAGAGAGAGTGATTGCGGGCCGCCTCGTCGGGCACCTGGTGAGGACGGGGCCGGATCTTGCGGAGTGCCAGTTTGGCTTCCGCAAGGGGCGCTCGACGGTGGACGCCATCATGCGCGTGAGAGCCCTCACGACGGGGGACGCGGTGTCCCGGGGTTGGGTGGTCGTGGCGGTGTCACTCGACATCGCCAACGCGTTCAACACCCTGCCCTGGAGCTGCATAGGGGAGGCACTCCGGTATCACTGGGTGCCGACTTACCTCCGTCGAATAGTCGGGGCGTATTTGACGGACAGAGCCGTCATCTACCACGGTCGCGACGGGAATTGGAACCGACGAGAGATGTCGTGCGGTGTCCCACAGGGATCGGTTCTGGGGCCGCTCCTGTGGGACATCGGTTACGACTGGGTGCGGCGGGCCGACCTCCCTGATGGCGTCAGCGTAGTTTGCTACGCTGACGACACGCTGGTCCTGGCACAGGGGAGGTCGCATCAGGCGGCGGCCGACGCGATGACACGATGGCGGGGTTGCGATAGTCGTAGAAAGGATCCGGCAGTTGGGTCTCGAGGTGGCATTGCACAAGTCCGAGGCCATGTCCTTTCATGGGCCCCGGTACGGACCACCTTCGGGATCCCAACTGATGGTAGGAGGGGTTCAGATCGGCGTCGAGACAACGATGAGATACCTGGGTCTCGTCCTCGACAGCCGGTGGAACTTCGTCGAGCATTTCCGACGTTTGGCCCCCAAACTGGAACGGGCCGGGGCCGCCTTAAAGCGGCTCCTGCCCAACCTGAGGGGGCCAAACGCCTCCTGCCAGAGGCTTTACGCAGGGGTCGTGCGGTCCATGGCCCTTTACGGGGCCCCGGTGTGGGCGCGTTCACTGCGGCTTCGAGCCGCACACTATCTGAACGCGCCCCAAAAGGTGGTTGCCGTAAGGCTTATAAGGGGGTACCGCACGATCTCGGGCGAGGCAGCAAGCTTCCTTGCCGGACTGCCACCATGGGATCTGGAGGCGATAGTCCTCGCGCGCCTGTATGACTGGCGCGCGGAGGCACTACGTCGGGGGGAAACTCCGCACCCGCGGCAAATCGCGGCGGAGCGGACGGACCTCCGGCGCGATCTCATGGTGGAATGGAAGGCGCAACTATCGCAACCCAGCGCAAGGCACGCCACGATAGCGACGGTAAGACCCCTCTTTGAGGAGTGGCTAGAGAGGCGTCACGGCGCTCTCACCTACCGCCTGACGCAGGTCCTCTCCGGACACGGATGTTTCGGGAGGTTCCTGCACATAATCAGGCGGGAGGAGACGCCCGGGTGTCATCACTGCGAGGATCGCCCCGAGGACACGGTGGAGCATACGGTGGAGGTCTGCCCCGCTTGGGCAGAGCACCGCCGTGTCCTCGTAGAGGCGATCGGCAGCGGCGGCGACCTCTCGCGTCCGGCCCTGGTGCAAGCCATGGTCCGGGGCGAGAGGGAGTGGGAGGCGGTCACCTCCTTCTGCGAAGCAGTCATGCTAGCGAAGGAGGTGGCGGGATGGGCGAGGGAGAGATCCTCACGCCGCAGCCGCCGCGGGAGACGCTCCGTGCGTCGGTAGCCGCGTGACGACTCCCGGCCACCGTAGGCGCGGGCCTGCGGGCGGAGAGCAATGGGTAGCTCTCCGTCCGATCAGGACCAGGCCCGTGCCGGACGGCGCGTATGTGTTCCACGTGCGCCTCAGAGAGATGTCAGCGTAGTTGACGGGGCCCGACAGGGCCGAAGCCTGCCGGGGTAGCGGGATCGTCCGAAAGGGTTACCGCTGCCCTGGTACATAAAGGGCTAAGGAAGGAACACGGGTGGGTTTTAGTCAGTAAGAGTCTGACACTCACTTCTGCTCCACCCAGAGCGGGAGGGGTCATTTGATGATTTCCCATCCTGAAAAAAAAAAAAAAAAAAAAAGTGTAAAAAGAGATGAAACTTCCTAATGCTTTTTTAAACCTTCAACTGTTACAACACCAATATTTTCGTGCAATTCAGAGCAATATTTCATAATTTCATTTAGTAATAACATATAATATAACATCACGCTTTGTTACCCCGAAGGGTTAAGCAGAGGCGTACCCTAGTATACCCACATTTTGCTGGCTATATTTAAGACCCAAGTACTAAGGGGCGAGCCTATTGCCACTATCGTGCAAAAATTCCAGACTCCAGACTGCTACTGAGAAATTCCAGATGGAAAAGGCCAATAACCCTTTGCCCGACCTGGGTATCGAACCCTCAGTAGTGCTTGCGAACACAAAACCAACGAGGCATGTTAGTAATTTTGAATATTTAATCAAAACAGTGAAATATTTGACAGCTATATGCGACGTAGAGCTGTGGTGGCCCAGTGGTAATAGACCCAACTTACGAGTTGTAGGTCGTGGGTTCAGACCCAAACAGGCGCTTTTCTTTGTGTAATATATTTCATCACCATTGCTCTCAAAAACGTGAAGGAAAACATCGTGAAGAAACCGGCATGTCCTAAACAGCTGAGTTTTGTGATCGGATTACATCGAATAGGTTCAAAGGGTCACAAAAACGTCAGGAAGACTTCTGTTTCATTGACTTCGACACGCTTTCTTCATCATCACCATCATCTGCCTAAACTTTTCTCAACTATGTTAGGGTCGGCTTCCAGTCTAACCAGATGCAGCTAAATACTAGTATTTTACATAGAGCGACTGCCTATCTGACCTCCATAACGCAGTTACTGCGTAATACGATACCCCTCGGTAAGACTGGCACACATTCTTCATCATATCGAAAATCCAAGTAATCGTTTCTTATTTTGAAAATCTGAAACATTTTTGTAAAAGGGAACTAAACATAACATTAGGTCTGTAATCCCCGAAGGAGTAGGCCAAGGTGTACACATCGTACACCCACATTTCACCAGTTATGTTTAAGTCCCATGTAATGGGGGTGAGCCTATTGCCATTCACCAGGGACAAAACCAGACTCTGGGCTACTACTAAGACATTCTAGGAAAAAACCCAACAATACTGCCTGACTTCGAAAGCGAATCCAGGACCTCATGCTCAGCAGTCGCGCTATCGACCACTAGACCAACGATGACGCGGTCAAAATGTAACTTGTACCTCCTTTTTAACATTCCCACAACAGTTAAGTTTTTCCAATTAATTCTAATTTATAACAAGGCAAAGTGACAAACATTGGCGGAGAACTGTTAAGAGGAAAACCGGTCAAGTGTGAGTCAGACTCGCACGAGAAGGGTTCCGTACCACAACGCAAAAAACTCCGGAAAAAACACGTTTCATGTGTAGAGATGGCCTTTAATTTTTAATATTTGTTGTTATAGCGGTAAAAGAATACTCACTTTGTGGAAATTTTAACTGTGGTAGACAGTTTCTTTTATAGCCGCGTTATTAATTTTTATTAACTTTATTTTATTTTTATTATTTGTTGTTATAGCAGCAAGAGAAATACACACTCTGTGAAAATTTCAACTGTCTACCTATTACGGTTCATGAGATACAGCCCGCTGACAGTCAGACGGACGGACGGGCCGACGGACAGCGGGTTCCATTGGCACCCTTTGGGTAAGGAGCCCTTAAAAGCAGGGCAATAAAAAAATAAGAACGTAAACCATTTTGGACATAGACCAAGATAGTTTAGTTTTTGTTTACTGCCCATTAAAGTGCAAATTTACAAACTTAAAGACGTAAATTTCAATAAAATCAAGATAGGGGATCTGTCTACACGATAAGCGGTCATTCGATCTAACACTTGCATTCTACACTCGTATAAATCTAACATTTTAATTAATTTATTTATTTAAAGTTCTCGCACAAAAAGGTACAAAGGCGGATTTAATACCTTCGGCATTCTCTACCAGTCATCCAAGGGTGGTGAAGAGATTAGATGGCAGGTGCTTTGGTTGAGAGGAACAATGATAAAAAAACTATTAAAACTAGGTACACGAATATATAAATATGTTAGGGTAATAGCTTGGGGTGGGGTGGTAATTGAACAAAGAACTTTTAGTTTAGACTAAAACGTATAGGCCACAATCTGCCTAAAGTTGGGCACTTTTCCAAATGTAGCCCACGAAGTAATGCAGCCTCGCAAGAGTTAACCGTTAGTGTTTAAATGCTGAATATCAACTATTTCGAGTGTAAGCTGCCAGCGTTGACGCTAATTGCAGCCCGATTGTAGCATTTGTACAACCCAACATAGGTGGCTTGTACTTACCTACTCAACATATTTATGATTCGACGTACGTTTTTGATACTTTTGTATACCTATATTTAAAAAAGATATATGCGTGTTACGCATGCGGGTACAGAAACATAGTTTTGAATGTAAAACCAAACTTTTTAAATAATTATACGTTGTCGTTGTTTTTTAATAATTATAAATATGTTTATATTTGTATATACTGTTCTTCAACACATCGGTGACCCATGACCTAAGTACTTAAATTGATGGGTTATTTAACTGAACCGATGCCCGGTGGAGCAGACGAGTCCTGGAGTGGATCGCGTATCGGCAAACGTAGCATAGGACGCCCCCCAGCTAGATGGACAGACGACCTTAAGAAGGTTGCTGGGACAGACTGGATACGGAAGGTGGAGGACAGGGTGTTGTGGCGTAGCCTGGGAGAGGCCTATGTCCAGCAGTGGACTGCGATAGGCCGAGTTGATTTATTGATTGATTTAACTGAAAATTTGTATCAAGGAAAGAACCTTGTGGAAGATAAATTGAGATTCCTTGTTGTATAAGAATGAAAGTTTCCAAATCAAAGTTAATAATACATATCTGAAAACGAGGAAAACTGATATCTAAAATGACAAAAACAATCGGTGATATCGGTATTACTTATTTTTTTATTGCTGAATGGGCCTGCTCTTGGCACCGATCACGCCTGATGGAAATCGATATTTTTATATCAGAAGCGTATTTTTGTATTACGAAGCACACTTGGTACAAGATCCATAGATTATAGTTATTTATTTCACTTTGTGACTTAAAAAATAACCATCAAAAATGTTTTCCTAGAAACCGTTCAATTAGTAATTTCGCCACAAGAAGTCCTTTTGATATTTGATTTAGGTACCTAAGTCTATATTCTAGAGGACATTCCCAAGTAAATTAAATATGATCACATTTATTTTCTAAGAAAAACACATTAAGCTGGTTTCGTAATGAATCCCTAGAGTGTTGTGGAAACTGGAAATAGCCCACTAATAAATGTTGTTTACTAACGGCCAGGTAACGCAAATAACATAATTATCTAGATCATTTTAATATAAAAAATGTAGTAGAAGCTGTGAAGTGAGCTTTAATGTTTCATATAACATCACGCCAACATTTCTCCTTGGGGTAGACAAAGGTGTGTAATACATAAATTTAGGCAGTAACTGAAATAGGGCGTTATCTTGTTGAAATGATAATGAAATGAAATGATGTTTATTTCTGTAAGTCATCATCTGCCTAGCGTTTTTCCAACTATGTTGGAGTGGCTTCCAGTCTAACCGGATGCTGCTGAATACCAGGGGGTCTACTCCGAAGTAATATCGGCCATTTCCTGCTCGAAGTTACTATTTGGTTCGGTCGGTTCCGATCGTACACTCTTTCGAATATTGACTATGGTCCCGACCCAACTGGGCCGATCCGAACTTTTTCAATAATATTCGGTTCGGCCATGTGTCGGTCCGATCCGAACATTCGCACTTTGCACTTCGGAGTAGGTCCCCTGTATTTTACATGAAGCGACTGCCTATCTGACCTCCACAATCCAGTCACTGTGTAATACGATACCCCTTGGTAAGACTGGTTGTCAGACTTTCGGGCTTCTGACAACCCGTCTTGACTGCCAAAGATCCACGAATGACAGGCGGGACCAATGGCTTAACGTGCTTGCCGACGCACGAAGGAGTCTCGTTATGTAAAGGTCACCCATAGGTATATGGGATGTGCATTTGGATTGAGTGATCTTTTTCTAAGTGTGGTTAGTAGAGTAAGTTTTTGTTGAGATTTAGCTCATAGTCGTTTTTGCAAAATGTCTGAATTGAGTGATTCACACTTAGGGCAATAACTGAAGACCCTTGAGCGTGACAATTTTATTACTTTGGGCTATGAGTTTTGACTATTTTTGACTAAATGTACAATCAGATTTTGTCACGAAATAAAAAATAGATCACTCAATCCAAATGCACGTGTATATGGATCTTATAAGCTATTTTTAGATACACTTAATTTATTTTGGTAAATATTTCAAAATTAGATGGCGCCGGCATGTCTTAGCTGACTGTTGCCTGAAAAGAAATGCCACAACAAATTCTGAGGTCATGCTTAGAGCTCCCAACATTGTATTATTAGGATTTTTATATGAGTCTAACAATGCAGGGCCATGCCTGCAAGAGTGTTTAGAAGAAAGAGTCATTGCAGCTTAGAGTAGACATGTCCTAGCAGACGGCATGCATGCGTCAGTTGATGTATTGAATTGAAACTGATATATTTACTCTCTCTCTCTCTAGTCAATCCTTCATGTCTGAGGATCGTGGTCACCTTCGGAGTTGCATCTGAAGCGGATGATCCGCCTCCACCAGTTTCTGTCCAGCGCATCCCTTATCACCGTGCAGAATTTAGAGGACGATGATTTGTTCACCTGATCGACGGTCCATCATGTTGGTGAACGACCGCACGATCGCTTGCCTTTGATATATTTTCTCTTATTTGATTAATTAATAAACCTAATCTAATTGTACTTCAGTATACAAATAAAATGAAACATTATGATTATTTAGATTAAATAATAACAGTGATGTTTTAAATTGGTAAATCGTTTACTTTAAACTAAACTAACTTTAAATTAAATGTCTAGAATGAAGTATTTAGTTAATAAATAGTTTTACTGATCTGCTAATAGTATGTTGATTAAGCTATTCAGGTTGATTTAATTCTGAGTCTTAATTAAGTATCAAATTAACGATTCGATTTACAGAAAGTGGGTCTGCGTCACCACGCAGACCCACTTTCTGTAAATCAGCCCATAATCTTCCCACGGTGGGTTATGGTCCATTCTCTCTCGTGTGGAAAAAACCTGTGTCCCAGCAGTGGGAAGATTATGGGCTGATTATACTTGTAGGTAACCTACTTATACAGAAAATATATTTCGAGCATTTGGAAAGTTTAAATAACGTTACCTATATTAAAACATTTTAGACTCTAGATTGTCCTATGGAGGGGGACCAGCATATTTCCAAGCATTCTTGTCTTCATAATCAGCCTATATTGTTCCCACTGCTGGGATACCAGGCCTCTTCTCTTCGAGAGGGAGTGGGCTTCTACCACGCGGGCCCAGTGCGGATTGGTAGATGCCATATGCCTTAAAATTTTTGGTTCAAGGACATGCTGGTTTCCTCACGATGCTTTCTTTCACCGTTTTGAGAGCAGTGGTGATGGAATAATTTACACATAGTAAAGCGCCTGTCTGGGTTCGAACCTACGACCTACATCTCGTTAGTCGCGGCCGTTACCACTGGGCCAACACTGCTCTCATTCAGCATATTTTATAATCTATATTATATATAATGGAATATATATATATATTCCATTATATATATATATATATATATATATTATGGAATTAAATAACTTCAGGTGAAAAAAAAATAAATAAAGGAAATTTGTAAATTATATATATTAAAATATCTGAGTAGGTAGGTATTTAATATTTTTTCTGCTGTGAGGCTGAAATAATATCACTACGTCCTTTATGATGGGATGGATTTAGGGTGGGATGTCAAGTTGAATGGTGAGCAGCTTTCATTTAAATTATTTTACCAATACGTGTTATGTTATTTACATAACAAAGTTCTCAAAGCAAATAAGGAAGTTCTTAGGAATGTATGCTCAAGTTTAAATAGGTATTTTTTTAATAAGCCGATTATTTTACGAACGTATTATAAGTATATATTGTATGCATGTATTATAAGTTTATAGTCTGGTTCATATTATTAATGTATGCAAAATATTCTAAAACATTTTAAAAGAGTAACGGTGGAGTTTCTTGCCCATTCTTCTGCATACGAAAACTACCATTTGGAAGGGGCGACTAGAATCAATTCTATTTCACTGTAATTTTTGACGTTCAAAAGTGCCTATATGTGCCTATTTGAAATAAATGCTTTGACTTTGTTTATGTATTTGTCTACCTATATATATTAATCTGTAGATAGATATATTTTTAATCGTTTTTTTTAACATTGCTTCTCTCAACCAAAGCACCTGTCATCTAATCTCTTCACCACCCTTGGTTAACTGGTACAGAATGCCTAAGGCATTAGGTCCGGCTTTGTATCTTTTTTGTGTGCAAAAAATTAAAATACATAAATAATAAACGAAATGAATGAAAAAATACGCGAGTCTTTAAATGATAAAAAATAGGAACGGGTTACGACATTCTGTGTTAGGCTTAGCATGCACTGTGATTGATCAGTTAGTATAATTATGTACCCAGTACCTAACAAAAGCCTCAATACACGCTGCTCGCCAGGCTTTGGTGGTACTGAAATAAGATCGAGTAAAAGCTGGACGCAGTGCGTGTTTGTACGCGGTTTAACATTTTCGGCTATTTCAAATAGAGTGAGTTTAATCGCAACGCGTGCTAAGCCTTAATGACAACTAACTGACCACCAACTACCTACTCTATGGTCAACGATAACTGTTAATGACAAGCTGTGGTGGCCCAGTGGAAACGAAGTAGGAACGAAGTGGGAACGAAGTAGGTAAAGTCATAAAAGAACATCATTAAAGAGTCGACCAGAAAAAAAATTACTATTTTCTTATGGGAAATAACAACTTGAGCATTTATTAGCCAGGAGGTTAACCCCCTGGCTGCTATTTGAGATTGAAAATGCCAAATATCATATTTCTGTAACAGCGATGGCCGTTTTACGTGGATGCGACACATATTTCCCCCAAGGTGTTCTTTTTTGTGTTCATGTCTTTTCTTTGCGTTAAGTTTTACCGCAAATAAATATAGTTTCTGTCTTTCTTTCCTTAATTCTGCTTGCCAATATTAGGCACCACTTGCCTTGTTGCCTTACAGTAACGAGACAGATATACTTGTTTGTGTTTGTGAGCGAAAAATATCAAAACATCTGCGTGTGTACTCAACCTCTCAGAGATTCATTAAAACTAAATTGTTATTATTTTCCTCTAATTACGATCTCGTCTAAACAAAAGTACTTAATTATTCTTATTATTTAACAATCAAAAGATCTTTATGAACTTAGTTTAAACTCTTAAACTGCTATTATACATCAAGTTGATTCAATACTTCACGGGGCTCGTGGCTAAATTATAACAGCCACACGGGTCGATCGATGCTTATTTAAGATACGCTTGTCGCGGTAGATTCGAGGGTACCCGGTGATCAGTGAACATCCCTTTCATGCCTCGGAAAAAATCAAAATCAAAATATTTTATTTCACATAAACCAACATGGGCATTTACGAAACGTCATAAGCTAGGTGCACGGTCTCAATTGAAAGCACTTTAAGCCGTTGGATCTTAGCAAAGGCAAGATTGTTTTACCCAGTAACTGGGTTGTGGAGGTCAGATATAAGCAGTGGGTTCACGTAAAATCATGGTATTCAGCTGCATCCGGTTAGAATGGAAGCCGACCCCAATATGTTGGGAAAAAGCTAGGCAGACTGATCGGTTGAATACTTTACGGTTATTTATTTATTCAATTGAACAACTGGTTATCTCAGCAGATGTACGTAAACAGGCTACAAATCTTGTTGATTAACAGTAATGGCTGATATACATATTTTATCACATGTCGATAATATCAAATCTAGCACAATGGATCAGTTTGATCTACTGAGATATATTATTATACCTATAGATGAGTATTAAGTGCCCGGAGGCTGCTGTGGCACATTTATTTTATTATATATAATATAAATGTGTACATTTACAGTGCCCTCCAAAAGTTAGTTAACATTGATCCACTTCAGCTGTGATGCCAAATTATGTTGGTGTCGTAAAAGGCTTTTGAAAAGATTACGGTGTTTTCAACTCTCTTGTTGAGTCAAGCATTGAATATCCTACACAGTGCATCCCAGCGCGTCAAAGAAACACTGTTGGATTTTCAACTATCGGCTCTAAACAGAACGTTAAAAATCCAGTGCCGAAAACAAAATCGTCCGCGGGTACGAGGTCTTTTTGGCAGGGTGGTAATCAAATTAATATTTTATGAAAATATGGTTATCATAGTCATTCTTAGCATGGAAAATACAAAATTGCCCCTGTCAGTTACAGGAGCACAAAGTGTAAAGCAATCTATAAAAACCCGCAATAAAAACTAATTTAATTGAGCTGCTGATGTGAACCGAATTTATTTACTGACACACTCGTATATAATAGAAAGAGGCAGAGAGTGAGAGAAAGAGAGAGAGAGAGAGAAAGTGTGAATTTAACACGCGTTTTAATACAGAGCCATCTAGTATAAGTTTTTAAAGCTCTTATAAAGTTGTCGCCATCTTGGATTTTCGTCACTATTGGTTTAGCACCCTCGAAAACCATGAAAACGACGCCCATATTGAAAAATTTGAAAATTATTGCAGCCGCCATCATGAATTCTCATTATTGGCTTTAGCATCGTCAAAAACCATGAAAACGACGCCCATATTGAAAAATATTAAAATTTTCGTAGCCGCCATCATGGATTTTTATTTTGACCTCAGTATTGGTTTCAGTCCCCTCGAATACTATGAAAACTATTACGAAACTGCATTGTCCCTCCATGCGACTTTCGCATAGCGCTTTTTCGTCACGTAACGATTTTCCCAGTTTACTCCTACCGAAAGCCGCGTTATTTTAAAAACTTCGATCCAAAAAACCTGGATTTATTTCCACGAAACTTTTATAAAAGCCAAAATCCCTTGTTGTTTCCGATTATGGAATGAATGCAGGCCTACGCTTCTGTGGTTTATGTCAATTGAAACATTTCAACAGTGTAACGAGTTTTATATTCACTTGTAAATCGTCAACATACATACCGATTTTCACTATCGCGAAGGTCAATTATTTTGTTTGCAAGTGTGTACTGTATTGCATGCTGTAGGGGCTCGGGTCTTAGTAATAACAGCTGCAAAGGTCGATCGAAGGTTAACGCTACGATGACTGCGGTTGGTTCGTGGATGGGTGACCATCCATTACATGTCGAGAAATTATAACATTACTTTTCGCGCCCCCGTGCCTCGGAAAGCACGTTAAGTCGTTGGTCGCGGCTGTCATTCGTAGATCTTTGACAATCGTTATGGATAGTCAGAAACCTAAAGGTGCATCCAGACCTGGCGAATGCACCGCGACTGCGCCTCTCGCGAGCCGCTTGCGAACTGCGCGCGTGCATTTCATGTTCGTACGCAGCCCCTGCGCCCGCCGCGCACCGCTCGCGCGCAACACTTTAGTTTATGCTCGCGCGCAAGCTACGCGCCGTACTCGAGCGGCGCAGGAGGCGCGCGAGTGCCGCCCGCGGGCACCTCCCTCGCCCCGTCCACGTCTCGTCACCAAAATACCCGCTCAGATTGTGTTGACGGCCAGCAACCAACCTTTTTTATACTCTTATGTTTCCTTTGGGATCCCTTCTTTTCGCATAATATTCTTTTTCCGAATATATTTTGGCATATTGATTTTGGTATAATTTGTTTTGCCATAATAATACTTTGCCATATTTTTTTTGGCATACGGTTTATGTTGGCAAATTAGCAAGGCTAATTTGTTTTGGCATAAATTTAATTCGCATAATTTTACTAGGCCTAATGACTATTAGCATTTAGGCATACAATTATTAGGCATGATGTTTCCTGATATTTACTAGTGCTATTGAACCATATGGGTTAGGTTAGGTTAGAACAGTAACCATTAACGCCCGAAGGTGAACGAGTGAAGCGAGCGTGCTGCGGGAGCGGCGGTGACAGAAACGAATCGCTACAACACCGACTCCACGTAGTATGTCTGTCCTACACCTAGAGTGTTATTTAAAATAGCGTAGGCGCGGAGGGGCCAGGCGGCCCGCGAACTGATGAGCAGGTGGTTTTAACACTGGCCGCCGCGGCTGAGGCTGGCCGGCCAGATCCCCTCTATTGTTGGTGAATCATTCGGGATAGATGAGGCTATAACAGTATGATGTTTCCTGACATTTACTACTGTTATTGAATCATATGGGTTTGGTTAGGTTAGAACAGTGACCATTAATGCGCGAAGGTCAGCGAGCGAAGTGAGCGTACCGGAGCAGCGCCCGCCGAGCGCCAGATACCCTCTATTGTTGGTGAATCATTTGGGATAGATGAGGTTATAACAGTATGATGTTTCCTGACATTTACTACTGTTATGGAATCATATGGGTTTAAAGGTTAGGTTAGAACCCCCCGGTGGGTTCCCGCATTGTCGAGGCGGGGGGGCTCAGTAGCCGTGGCTTGAAGGCCCACGCTAAGAGGAACCCGAGCGGGGGCCGCTCGTCAGGGCTTTGCGGCTAAGCAGACGACGTAACGGCCGGTGGGTAGGTTGCGGTGACGCTTGGGCGACATCGCAACCTACCTGAGGCGGGCCGCGATGTCCCCCGTGTGGGAGACATTGCGGCTGAGGATTGGAGGCCGCGGCGGGAGAGGTGTGCCGGTATTGCGGTGCGCCGCTCTTCCTACCTTCCGCGGCTTTGACGGGGCCGCCACCGTTTGATGGCGGACGTGGTGGGGCCGCAGGGGAAGAGGAGTGTTGCTGTGACGTTGCCGCTCTCCCTATCCTCTGCGGCCGTAGCCCCCCCCAATGCGGGGGGCATGCGGGGCGTGCCCATTAGGCAGGCGTGGAGGCCAGCAGGCAACGGGTGCGGGGGCACCGTTGCCTGTATCGCACAGGTCTCCACCAGTGTCGGACGGGAATGGCCAGGTGTTCCAGGCCATTCCCGTAGCCCCCCAAACCTGGGGGACATGCGGGGTCCGCCAGTCCAGCTAGGCGGGCATGTGCCGGGAAGGTCGTGGAAGTAAAGGCTATGCCGGTTTCCCATGGCCCTCCCATCACGGCGATGGAACACCGCTGAGTTTTAGTGGGTATACTGTCATTCCGACAGGGAGTCCCACATACCCCGTCTCCCCCCCGCGAGACGGGGATGCATAAAGGTTTTCTCAGCGACAAAAAAAAAAAAAAAAAAAGGTTAGGTTAGAACAGTGCCCATTAAGGTGCGAAGGCGAGCAAGCGAAGCGAGCGTGCCGCGGCAGCGGTGGCCGAGCGCCAGATCCCCTCTATTGTTGGTGTTGTGGGTTGTGGTTTGGGTTATACTTAATTACAACTTTGCAATAATACACAATAGCTTTATGATACCGTCCACTTAGAAAAATAAAAAAATGGTTTGTTCTACCTACAATGTAAAGTGCCTACAAATTTCATTAGAGCAATATTGTACTCGTATAAAAATGTGTGTTAGTGTCTAACATTTTAGGAGCTAATTATTATGCATATTTGTTATGCCTATAAAGATATGTTTTAATATCATTATGCGTAAATAAATGTATGCTTTAGAATGTTATGCTTAATCATTATTATGATTAGACAAATTATGCTTATAACATTATGCGTAAACAATGTTATGCGAAAATATAATTAGGAGAAACAAAAGTATGCCAAGTTATATTAGGTCTTAAAATTTTATGCAAATGGATAGGGAACCGTTTCCTTGCCTTGTTTATGGTCCGACATCTTCGGAAGCAAATTCACAACTGAGGCTCATAGTTCAAACGCGAAAGAAGCTATGTGCGCACAAGCTGCGCACGCGCTGCACGCGCGCCCCACTCGAGCCCTGCCGGAGTTGCGCCTAGGCGACGCACCAAACGTAGGCTCACCGCACGCGACCAACACGCGCACAGTTCGCAAGCGGCTCGCGAGCGGCGCATTCGCCAGGTCTGGATGCACCATAAAAAAAGGCGCGCGCGCAGCTCGTGCGCACATACCTTCCTTCCGAAGATGTCGGACCATACGACTGCCGTTAGCATGATTGCTGCAGCATCGGGTATTTTATTACTGACAAAAACTAAAAGGAAAAACAAGACGTTGGTGGCAGGTTCCGTTTTTTAAAATAAGACAGAATAGCGAGGGCGGCACGCGCGGTTCGCAAGCGGCTCGCTAGTGGCGCATTCGCCAGGTCTGGACACACCTTTACTACCAGTCTTACTAAGGGGTATCTTGTTATTCAGTACCCCCCAACCCCAACATACTCGTAGTTGAAAAAGGCTAGGCAGATGAAATGTGAATACTGTATTCCCATATATTGTAAATTATTTGAGTATGAATACTACACGAAATCAAGAGAAGCATGTGTATTGTTAATTGGCCTAATCTCCGGCATGTGCTGTTAATAAATTAAGACTAATTTGTTACACGTGCTGTTATTGTTTAACACGTGATCAGTCAAAGGCTTTCCTCTCAATAGTGTAATAGTATTTTGTACTGGAAATACTGGCTTTCACCCGTGTGGTATGTCGATAAAAACTAGCTATATCCTTCCCTAGGGTTCAAAGTATTCTCACATGTAGTGTCGTTTAAAAGGTCTTTCCAATAGAAACAATATTTACTATGACGACCTTTACTAATTCGTTGCCCGTTCGGAATTATCTATAGGTTGGTATTGCGAATGATGTCCATAGACGTGGGTGACATACAACGATGTTAAAGGCCGCGTTCTAACTGAAATAAAAATAACAAATAGCTTCTTGTACTATATAATGTTGCTCCGACCCCCCGATAGATGGCAGGACAAGCCTTGACTGAGGATATTAAAAAAGGGATAAAATCTACAGCAATTTTACATTTTCGACTTCACGACTAACTACAGAGGCGGTAGGCACTGTACGATGGCTTGCTCCGTGAATTTCCGTTAATATTGACTGCTAATTGTGAGGAAACAGATGCCAGATTACATTACGCTGTCAGCTTAAGCTGTCACAAGCGCCATCACACAGTGCCGCTGAATGTGAACCATTGAGAACGAGAACAAGGATACCCCTTTGTTAATAAACCTGCGGAGTAATTGCGTAACACACTAACAGTAGGAATGGCTTTCATTTTGACAGATCAGCAACATTCATTGCGTTATTTAAGTTGAGAGAGAGCAGACAATGTTTTCGAACATAGGAAGCTATGGGTTAGCAATATCCTTCAAAATTATTCAGATTGTGTATAGTGCGTTACGCGATTAGAGTGCTGGAGTTAATTTACAGTTAGGTGGCAGTGGACATATTGCTCGGTGAACAGATGGCCAGTGGGACCAAGGGTTCTGAAACGGAGGTACCGAAAGATGTAGCGTTGAAGGTGGATCTATGACCTTGTGAAAGCCGCAGGAATCCGATGGATGCGAGAAGCACAGAAACGGTGGAAGTGGCAATGCTTGGGGGAAAGGCCTTTTTCAGGACGTCTTTCGGATATGAAGACGATGACAAAGTAACACTATTAGATATTTCATTGTTCATGGTTTAAGTTAGCATAACTTTACTCCGAATTTATTAATGACATTTACAGGTTTAGTGTTCAGTGTGAATTTGAATAATTAAGTCTATATGCTTTTAAAGTTCTAAATCCTGATCAGAATATTTTAAAATTTTGGTGCAACTAACTTTCATAATTTGCATACCAATTAATGGTAAAATAATATTATGTCATCGCACAAACAAATTATATACCCTAAAGCTACCATCTTTTGTACCACATTTACTGCAAATAAATGAATTTGACTTTGACTTTATTTGTTGTTCCCATTAACACGATAGGTACGAAGTTCTCGTCTACAGTGCATCGAATTGAGTTCGAATTTACCCGCTCTCACATAAGTTTATTTGCAGAGCTTTCATAGTCACTTACCTTTTTTCTTATTTCTTCTTTAAGTAAACCATAACCATCATAGAACTTAAGTAGCTAAATGTAAAGGTCATTAAATAACAAAACTCACATTACAACTTTATTTATAAAAGGATATGTACAAACTTTTCTTTATGAGCATAACTAATGGCGAATGCTTGAATAGCGTACTTTAAAAGTTATATAATATTTATTAGACAAGTTTTATTTCCATGTACAAGAGAAACGCATATATATATTTTTTACTTATATCGATATTATATTGTAATTATATTCTATGGTATTTCATATACAGTGACTAGAATATATCGTTATATAACTTTAAATATTTTTTAATATTTCATATATTATTTTGACTGCATTTTGTACAATGTTTAGGGCCATAATGTA
This sequence comes from Apamea epomidion, assembly GCA_947507525.1. Classification (NCBI taxonomy): domain Eukaryota; kingdom Metazoa; phylum Arthropoda; class Insecta; order Lepidoptera; family Noctuidae; genus Apamea; species Apamea epomidion. Next base: position 8,669,713 of record OX382242.1, on the reverse strand, counting down.
CAAATACTCAATATTTTGTACATAATCTTCGTTATATATTTTGAACACACTCATTTAATACGTTATAAAAAGTTATAGTACTTTAATTAACTGTTAGGTGTGTTACAGAGACAAGTGAAGCCATGGACTGCCATTAGAACACTAGGAAACTAAATTGTAATAGCATAAACTATTTTTATAAGCTTTACAAAAAACTTATCAAACAGCTACAGTTCCAAATAAAACGTTTATACATAGTTTCACTTCGACGTACTACTACAATTACTTAAATGCAGTATGCAGCGTAAATTAACTTATTTTTAAACATAAAAATGCTTATGTTAAATAATTTTTGGTGTAACATCAGTCTAAAATAGAATTACAATAAAATACATGATGAACACGACCTCTTTTAATATTAACGCCCTCTCTTGTTAGGCGACGGAACTAAGCAGTGGCGTACAAGACGTGTATACAGTGTTACTGCAAAGAACAGTGTAGGAATGAAAAGTGGCGCCCAGCATGGGACATGGTGCCCTACTTGGGCGCCATTAATAAACAATGAGCTACTTAATACAGGTTTTACTTAAAAACTAACCTTAAAGTAACAAATTAATTAAGTAAATTAATCAAAATTAACAATTTACGATCAATTAAAGCAATAGGTGGTTACAACTCTTTGAAATATTGTGATTGTTTTGTGTTTTCGTTTTTGTTCGTAAGCTTTTGAACATAAGAAAATAAAAATACCTACCTCAATTCTCATAAAAAAAAATTAAGTTTGTTATTAGCTTGCTTTCTTTTAAATAAAATAAAATAATCGCAAAGTTTTAATCTATTTTTGATATTGAAATAGTACAAGAGTTTCTGGGTCGTCCAGAATCCCTTATAATATATTTGTAGTTTCAATACATTGTACACAACAGAGTAATAAGTAACCCGTCAATGCTATGCATGCAATTAAGGTGCAGGTAATTTATCTTGAGCTACCTATGTACTTATGTAGGTATATACATAGTGATGTGGACTCCAGTTGATAACAATACGTATCATGACTATGGTTGTGATGTCAAGGTCATGGTCAGTTGTATATCTAAATAAATAATGTAAACAGTGAGTTCTTGAGATAAATAAAAGGAAACAAGTAAAGCAGCCGCATTGGAGAAAGCCATTTAAGGTTTTATGCAAGTAACGTTATTATAGTTCTGTTGAATTTGGGTTTCTAAACAGCAGTGCCGTGAACAGTTTAAATATTAGGACGTTTAACCTGGGGAGTTTGTTGCGCCACTTCTTCTTCACAGCGGAAGTGGCGAAGGGCGGACGTTTTGGGGGATTGCCTTTTGTAATTTTGACGTTCGAAAAGTGCTGATTGTGAGCCTAATTTGGATAAAAGACTTTTGATTTTGGACATATTGTATCTTACCATAAAACAACAACAACATATACATACAACAACAACAACATATTGTATATTACAATATAGCCGAATATTTTATATTTTTCTAGAACGAAGAATGAATACAAAATTTTGCTAACTAATTGTCAAGCGGTCCTAAACTGCTTTGTTTGGTTGACGGAATTTTAACAACAGCCTATCTGATTACTTGACTTCCGTTTAATTTTGACAACTCGGTAATTTCCCAGAAACTGGGTGTAAAATCGTCGAACCATATCTGAAGGCCAATTCTCGTAATATAAAACGTTCAAAATACAGTCGCAGTCTCATCTCAGCGGCAATCAATGTCAAAAACTTGTCAAAAATGTAGGGAAATTAGTGGTTTTTTTGACAGATTGAGACTGAGATCAGACTGTGAACGTTCTTAAAATTACGAGAATTGCCCCCCTGATATCGGTCTAACGTCAAATTCCATAGGAATGTTTATATACATATATCTTTTGGGCATTTGTTGAATAACCGTGTATTCTTATAGAATGGAAATTAATTGTAAGTACTTATGTGTTTGTTTTGTTAAAGTCAAAGTCAATTTGTATATTTCAATCAAAGTATTAAAACATTCTTTTGAATGTCAAAATTACAAGAAAAAAAAAGAATCTAGTTGCCCTTTCCAAAAGGTAGTTTCGTATTTAGAAGAATGGGCAAGAAACTCCATAGTTAAGGCTCCCGCAGACAGGCGCCATGCGACGGCGTGACGCGATTCCGGTAGAACGATTTCCATAAAGTTTTTATAGAAATTGTTCCACCAGAGTTATATCGCGACGCGCCTCTCGGGAGCCTTTACTCTTAAAAAAGAAATCTTTGTAATCTACCCAGCAGTAAGATTTAATTGAATGAGTAATAAAATATATACTTGAAGGGGTTCGTTGATCCTAAGATTTATATGTAGAAAAACAAATATTGATGATTCGTGCCGACCGCCTAGTCTTTAGGATTTCAAAGAAGACTTTGTTTGAGTGTAGGAGACGATTGGTAACAATCCGAAATAAGAAAGACTGTTATAGTATTTTATATGGACAGGGCGGGACCAACAATATTAACGTGGTAGATTAAATTTTACTGACTCCTCGCAAGAAAATATGATAGATACGGCAGCACTCACGTCAGTGGTAACAAAACCAGTTCCAGAACACACTATCAGAAGCAATGGCTTCTATTTTGACAGTTGAACAACATTCATTGCGTACTTCACGTTGTTGAGTAGATACATTTTTCGAACATAAAAAGCAATGAATTAGTATTCTTCAAATTGATTCAGATTGAGATTGATTGTGTGTTACGCAATTAGGGTGTAGCATAAGGTGGCCTCTTATTCGATTCAAACTCCGTACTATGCTAAGCCAGCTCCAGGTCACAGTATTACCATACTGACGTCCGATAGACTGTTAAAAATTTGTACCGCCAACTGCAGTCGAGTTTCTTCTACTTTAAAAGCTCTTACAATACAACTCTGTATACTGTTTTTATATTTATACATAGATACGTCATATATACCTACTTGTAAGAAGGTTCTAAGCCAGATGTCAGACGCTTCACTGTTTGTTCACTTTTGTCTTTCATTCGACATCTTTCACTCAGTGCAATGTCTGCACCACGAGTGAACCAAAATGAATCAAGAGTGAAAAAATAATTCAGTACTTTTTACTGAACCGAACTAACGATATTGAATTTCGGCACACATCTTTCAATCGGCTACCGAATGATCAAAAAATTAAGGAAATGAGCAGATGAACGTTCACGTTCATTCCTATGCAATTTTGTCGTTTGAACGTGGAATGAAACAAAAATGAGCATTAAATCGAGTGAATCATCTGAAGGCCAATTCTCGTAATTTAAAACGTTCAAAATCTAGTCGCAGTGTCATCTCGGCGACAAACAAATGTCAAAAACTTGTCAAAATTAAGGGAAATTTAAGGTATTTTTGACAGATTGAGACTGAGATCAGACTGTGAACGTTCTTAAAATTTCGAGAATTGCCCCTCTGATACCAGCGTAACTTAAATAGTGCAAGGGAGAACAAGACTAGAATCAGTTTTATAAACGCCGTATTTATATCGGGGCGAATTTTTTTTGGCGCACTGTGTTTTCAACGCTCTGCTTAGTGCCGAGAGTTGAAAATCCAACAATGTATATTTCTGATGCGCTGGGATGCGCTCTGTTGGATTCTCAATGCTCTACTCAATACCGAGAGTTGAAAACGCAGTGTGCAATTAAAAAATCGCCGCAATTAAAATACGGCGTGCTTTTGTACCTACTTTATAAAATATAAAATTATATTCTGTTTTCTTACAACAATAGTTTTATATGTTTTTATATTTACAATTAAATATAGGTACACACTTATTTATTCCTTAACACGACACAATTATATATAATTAAGCACTAAAATGTATAAAAATAACATAAATAATTTTATTGTAAAGCTTAAAAAGTATATTATTTTAATTTGATAACTTGAATTAAATTAGGTACAATACCTACTATTCACTGTAGCAAATCAGTCGGAATGACAGAACTTAATGTATAAGTACATAGAAAACTTAAATATAGAAAAATACAAAACCTTTTGTATTTTCCTTCATTAAAAAGTTTGTTGGGCAAAGAATTCTGTATAGATAAAATACTGAGCAACCCCAATAGATTGTCTTCACATTTAGAACCAGCGTGGTAATTGCGTAACACACTAATAGTAGCAATGGCTGTCATTCTGACAGTTCCACGACATTCATTGCGTTACTGACGTTGTTGAGAAGGCAAATTTTTCGAACATTTGAAGCAATGAATTAACAATATCCTTCAGATTGTATTGATAATGTATATCGCAGTTAGGGTGTTGGTTATTTAGCATCCTTCAAAATGATTTAGATTGTAATTGAATTGTGTTACGCAATTAGGGTGCAGATAAAATAACATAATAACATAATATTTTGTGCTAACTACCTACATATTACGACTAAGGCCTATTTGCATCACAAACAACTAAATGCATTTAGCGCAAAAAAAAAAATTAAACATCGTTAATTTCTTTCAATCTTTTGAAAATGACAGAGACAGAAATACGTTTTGAATTCATAAAATAACATCACGCCTGTATTCCCCAAAAGGTTGGGTAGAGGTGTATGTACCCACACCCACACCCACCATTACTAGTTATGCTTATGTCCCATTAATAGGGGGTGACCTTATTGCCATCAACCGGGAACCGGCTACTACTGAATTCCAGATAGAAAAATCTATGAACACCTTGCCCGACCTGGGAATCGAACACAAGACCTTATGCTCAACAGTAGCGCTTGTGACCACTAGAGCAACGAAACAGTTGCTTAAATACGTGTAACCGTTATAAGGCCAACCGCTTAACTGAGACATTGCCTGTGGTAGCAGCGCAGTGCGGGAGGGGTGTAGTGACGTGATGCGAGAGCTCAGTGATTCGTCAACTTGTGACAACTATCACTCCTCTCGCACCGCGCAGCTACCTCAGGCAATGTCTCAAAGCGGTCGGCCTATAGATGCATTTAGTAATATGTGGTGCAAGTGAGCCTAAAACTACAATTAAATTCGTTAATTATGTATCATGGCCGTATCCTAACACTTGTATTTACAGGAAATGCTGTAAAACAGTGGCATGTTTCTCTTGTACAAACCTTCCTCAGGGTATCGACGACTTCGCTCTGAAACGTTAAAAGAAAAAATATATAAGTACCAGGTAAATATCATGAAGAGATTAGGTGAGAGTATGATTAGAAGAAATATTATTAGTTCACATAATCTTGATGAAGACTCCTATAAGATTGCGAAACCATTTTGTCAGGATTTGGTAGATGCAGGTCTGCTTGATATACTATATACTGGTATACTGTTAGCCTGCATCATCCTACTGCTGGGAAAAGGCCTCTACCCATGACTTCCAGCTCTTTCGATCCAGGGCTTAAGTAGACCACTGGTCGTTTGTTTTGTCCAGCTCGTCCTGCCATCTTCTACGGGGTCTGCCGCGACGCCTTCTAGCTATGTCAGGGCTCCACGTGGTGGTTATTTTGGCCCACAGGGCATACGGCAGACGTGGCCAGCCCAGCTTGATTAAAATCTTCATTAATTCACTGACAGACATATATTTGTTTCTATCTAACTGGCCCCCCTGAGCTACAGCAACGAAAATACATAAATGCCATTTCAGTCTTTGTGGCGGAGGTACATTGTATCTTTTCGTTTTATTGTACAGGTTCATTCAACAAGCTTACAGTCTACACCGCTGGGTGTAAATTTTCCTCAAGAATTCCTTATACAGAAAGAAATTGAAAATTTGCAACAGATCGAAATAGGAGAGACAGTAACAGTTACATAATCATAATAAATTGTCATTTCCAAAATCTAAATTCTTGATAAAAATCGTGTAATTATCGTCTTAGATAGTGCAAACTAAGTTATTTTTCTTCTAGTAGACACGAATTATCGTCGTTACAGTAATTGTTTTTTTCAAAAGTAGATACCAATACAAATAAGAAAATTAAAATATCAATTTTAGCGTGCGCTCGGTAAGCAATACATTCATTGCTGAGTTCAAACCATGAAGCAAGTTGGCAACGTTTTGAACTAGCGGTATTTACCTAAGTTTACCGTTCCTACGAAAAAAGATCGCGCGACGACGACGTTGCAAACCGCTCACGTACGCGCACGTACTCGTATATGCACCCCTTTCCTTAAAATACATGCTCTAAATTTACTTTATAGTACGCTGAATTAAATATTTTAATTTGTCGCACCTATTCAATTTTATTCTGTATTATGAAAGTGAGCACTTGGGAAGAATTTTTTAATATTAATTCCCTGAAGGGGTTGCACGGAGGTTCCTGATTTTTGAAGGTAGAAACGTGGAAGTTGGTACTTAGACATCTGTTTATAAGTAAAGCCGTGATATAAATTCTTGATAACTCATCCCCTAAGGGTCTTAAAGAAGAAAAGTTTGCCGATAGGAGATCCCATCAGGCACACAGTTTGGTCATTACTTAGCTTATAACAGAACGCTACTACACTCTCCAGACGCTACGTAACGCCAAGTCACTTTTACGTCACTTAGGGTGGCTAATTTCGTTCGGTCAATGAGCGTTTAGATATTTTAATTTAAAAAGTCTAGTACAGTTCGAAAAACATCTTAACAAAGAAAAATACAAGTACAATCATCATCTGCGTAACCTTTTTCCAACTATGTTGGGATCGGCTTCCAGTCCAACCGGATGCAGCTTAATACCAGTATTTTACATGGAGCGACTACCTATCTGACATCCATAACCCAGTTACTGGATAATACGATACCCCTTGCTAAAACTGGCTGTCAGACTTTCGGGCTTCTGACGACCCGTAATGACTGACAAAGATCCACAAATGACAACTGGGACCAACGGCTTACCGTGCTTTCCGAGGCACGGAGGGGTCTTGGTATGTAAAGATGGTCACCCATCCACGGACCAACCGCGGCAAACGTAGCTTAACCTGATCGATCGACCCGTGCGGCTGTTATTACTTAGCCACAAGCCCCTCAAAGCAAAACATACAAGTACAATGTTATTACGAATTTGTGTGACAAATTCAGTAATTTCATTAGCTTGTATCACTTTGTCGAACATCAATCATGTTTATGAACGTAATAGCGTCGTTATTTAGAGGGTGGCATGTTAGTTAATCAGCATCATTATTATGTTATTCAGAACATCAGCCCCTTTATTTATAAACGTTGCTTAAAGTTAAGTACTGATTAGCGACTGTTTAACCACACATTTTTTACTTTTAAACGTCTCTTAACTTTAAGCTTGTTTATAAATAAACCCCTATATCATAAGTTTCTATACAAAATCAGCTAATATAATGTTCCCATTGCTGGGACACTGGCCTCCTCTCTGTGAGAGGGGGTGAGCTGGATCCTGGCTGATGTCACGTCTTCGAATTTTTGGTTCTAGGACATGCCGGTTTCCGCACGATGTTTTCTTTCACCGTTTCGAGAGCAGCTTCAATACAATACTGACTAAATTAAACAATACAGCGAATGAAATAACATCATTCTAACAGTGATTTCTGCAAAAATAAATAATTTGTATTGAAATAATAGACAGCTAATTTATGATAAAATCTACTTTAACTACATCGAACTTGTAACTTCGCACCACTCTAAATAATCACGTTGTCTAGCCGCTATTTTTGTTGCGAAATTCCAATGTTCTTACGTTTTTTGCAATGTACAGATCTGAGGGGTAATACTCGTAATTTTAAGAACGTTCACAGTCTGATCTCAGTCTCAATCTGTCAAAATATACCTCTAATTTCCCTACATTTTGACAAGTTTTTGACATTTGTTTGTCGCCGAGATGAGACTGCGACTAGATTTTGAACGTTTTTAATTACGAGAATTGGCCTTCTGGTTGTATGTTGATCTAAATATGATTCGCAGCCATAACAAATTTTTAGTTATATGATTACAATCATAAATATCATCAATATCACTCTCTAAGTTCATATTATCCTATTGAATGACAATTTCTTGAAATCATGACTTTTGAGGCCAATTCTAATTCAAAGAGTAATATTGCTGATTCTAATGATTATAATTCTGTAATGTCATATTTGTTACGGTCTCGAATCATATTTTAATCAATATACAACCTAACCTAACCTGAAAATTGCAAAAAATGAAAGAAAATCTGTATTTGGCGGGCATAGTGCATCCATGTTAAACAGAATATTTTTGAGTTACTTACGTGTTTTGTCCATCGGATTGCGAGCCGGTTGGTGGTGGCCATCGGTGTAAGTGTGCCCGCCACATCATCTGCCCGAACGTCATTCGGAATTGCCTCGACATGGAGCAATACAGCACGAAGTTGATTGCACCATTTAGCAGTGCTAGCGCATCCATCAGTTCTCCAAATAGATCGTAGCAGCGTTTGAAGAAGCATCTTCCTAATAACCCACTCAGCAATCCTAATATTCCTTGTGGAAGTTCCGTTACGAGAAAGAGAAGTAGCACTGCTACTAACATCTTGGTCGTTCTATTCGTTCTCCTGTCTGCTTTGTACTGTCTTTTTACTGCTTTATTATTCGTTGGACATTTATTATACACTCTGATTTTCTTCTGGTGCTGGTTCGCGCTGTACACTTCTCGGATCAGCCATAAGCTGATAACTGTGAGTATACAGCAGGGTAGCAATTTGATGACGACGGCATGCACCCAGAAGTTGATCTGGTATAGCTGACCCTCCTCGTCAGAGTCCACGTGGTAGAGTATCATGGGCCCTGATGGTTCCAGGACTACTGCGGTGTGGATGTCAAATACCTGTGGGTCAAAACAAATGGTATGAATTAATAAATATAGTATAACTAGCGGACCCGGAAATTGTCGTCCTGCCCGGAAAAGCAGCGCCACCTACCGGGCCCAATTGTGTTTTCAAACTATCCAGAAACCCATTGAAACATACACACAAAATTTCATCCAAATCGGTCCAGCCGTTTAAGAGGAGTTAGGTGACAAACACCCGTACAGAAGAATTATATATATTAAGACATATGTAGTGGTATTCAGCTGCATCCGGTTAGACTGGAAATCGGCCCCAACATAGTTGGGAAAAGGCTAGGTAGATAATGATAACATATAGTATAATATATAAATAGGGAACAATAATGATGTAGCTGTAGAGCATTGTAAGGATAGGACTTGGCCATCTGATTTAATTAACCTGTATTGGAACATGGCTTAAGTCTACGTTTAGATGACATATAGCATACGACAAGATTCATCAGGCACATCCTGAATCTTTGATGGTGATTTTTCAGCGACCATTGTGATGATAGGCTCATGATTTAAATTCTCAGAAATTGGCTTTGCATCAATTATGTAAGTTGTATGACAGGCGTCTCTTCTTCAACAGAAACGCGATTTGAGAACGAAGTCTCTCCAGAATAAAACGAAATTGAATCTTAAAATAACAATGAAACATTATATAAAACTCAACATTATATAAAATTAGCATAAGACATTCTATAGCCTATTGTTTGTTCCAATGAATTGAATATTTTCCTTCGTCAAGTAAAAAGCAAAACAAGTCTGGTTTTTCTGTTCGATTTGAAAACATCCGGTCGGGTTTCCGAATTTTCGACTTCATGGTTGAGATATCAGATATACTCGTAGTAGATACTGTAGCTATCTGAATTCTGAATGTTTCTTCATTATTTGGGGTTTATTTTGCTTTCAAGTCGAGGAATAAAACAAACGCCTACCTACCTACTTATTTGTATTTATATATTTATTTGTGTACCTACCTAGTTTTAATAGTTTTTTTCACGTTGTTTCTCTCAACCAAAACACCTGCCATCTAATCTCTTCACCACCCTTGGAGAATGCCAAAGGCGTTAAGTCCGCCTTTGTATCTTTTTTGTGCGAAAAGTTTAAACAAATAAATAAACGCCTACTTATCGACGATTTCGGGAATCTAATAGTAAAAGAAAGGACGTTTAAAATGCCCGTAAAAAAATACCAACCGGTTATCAGTCGCCGGAAACGAAGCGAACATAATATTTTTTAATATTGTTATCAAAACAATACGATTATAATAGGTCATTATACAAGCAGGACCAAGTGAAAAATGTTCGCCGGGCGCCGTCACTGCTCAAACGCGACCGCTCTGTAAAGCTTTGTGGCTTAGAACCAGCCCCAGCACTCTCGACATTCATAGGATCGCTTTACGACCGAATTCGGTCGCAAAGTCCTGTCACTCCATACATTTCACTTGTCAATTCGGGACTTTGCGACCGAATTCGGTCGTAAAGCGATCGCTATGAATGTCGAGACTGCTGGGGCAGGGCTGGAAACCGGTACCAAAACTACAGGTTCTGTATCGGTACTTAGCGGTTCTAGCCATTTCGGTACCTGGGTACCGGTTCCAGACGGACACCGGTTCCAGACGGTACCGGTTTCAGACGGGTACCGGTTCCAGACGGGTACCGGTTTCAGACGGGTACCGGTACTTCAGCTAACAAGTACTGGTACCAAATTTAGGTATGCAATGCGTACCAAAATTCTCATATTTGTGCGAGGAAGCTCGTACGGCAACCTTAAAGTTATTTTTCGAATGCCTATTAGATATCCTTTTTACTTCACTCTGGACTTAGAGACATATTTGTTTGGTGCCGGTACAGTACCGATAGTGGTTAGAAATACCAATAGTACAACTACTACGTCTGGTACCGGTACCAAAAGTACAGGTACTACTCTGGTACCGGTATCACACCAAGGCCAATGGTACTAGTTCCCAAAAATACCGGTAATTGAGTCGAGTGGCTGGCTACTCGAGCACCAGCCATACTGCAACTATAATTACCCATTAAAGTTGCAGCTTCAGCGGCTACCAGTCGTTGACCAGTAGCGGACAGTAGCAGACTAAGCCAGCCAGACAAAACTGTTAGTAGTAGTAGTAGCTACATGTACATATATTCGGGCCGTCCTTTTCAAGAAGTGAATACTACATATATTCGCTTTTTCCCTAACATAATTATATCTACATATTCTACATATTTGATTTTGCCGCCCAACAGGCTGTCAGGAACGTGTGTAGCACCCCTAAGACGGGATGAAAAAGTTCAAACTTTACTGAAACATACATCGCATACCCAAACACATCGTGACTACATACTGACGCAAATATCTACATATTTGCGTATTCAAAGCTATCTGACACCATTCGGAGAAAAAAAGCGTGTACATAAAAACAAATACCTACACTTACAATGAATGTTTTTAAATCGAAACGTTATAAAAGCCATTCGTGCGTTCCACACCGTACATTGTCAAATCATGAAACAATAAAACGGAAAACCGTTTTGTTAACTGTATATGTATGTTACCGGAAAACCCTATAATACAGACATTGTATAGAATACCTAACAATGCTTATATAATGGGAGGTAGTAAACTTTCTAAGTACTGATAAAAATGGTAGGCATTTATTTGTTCTTACATGAAAATCTAAGACATTTTGATGTACAGTCACCAAAAGAGATAAGTAACCAGGGTCGCCGGATGTAGTTGAAGTTTAGTAAGAAACCGATTAATGTTTTCGAATGAAATTTAATTTGACAAATGAACTGTTTGTTTTCTATTAATTGAATTTAATTTTATTCGAAAACATCCATCGGTTTCTTACTAAAGTACAATTATATCCAACGACCCTGGTTACTTATCTCCTTTGGTGACCGTACATATAATTTTCTTTTGAAAGCATAAGCTCATTTGAATGACGCAATGCTGTTTGCAACTACATTTTATAAACCCTAATGACAGGAAATATCAACTTGTGTTGTTGACCTACGGTTAAGTATAGAATCATAATTCTGCAATAACTAATATTCCCGTGGACATAATTTCTTCCTGGCTGATTTTGCTGTATTTATTATTGCAAAGAAAATTCATTAGGTTGGTCGTCAAGGAACACGCAATTTTATGTATTCGCATATTTTCATTTGAAACATACGTAGTTCTGCGTATTAACTTTCTTTCATCAGTGTGATTCGCTGATCGGATGCCATAGTTGTTCCTTGACGCTATATAGGTAAGAGGAACAGAGCGTAATGTTTACTTATCCGCCATAGCAACAGGAGGATTCTTCGATCAGACGGGTGTCGTGTCTAGTGGGCCACTGCCCGATGATTGATGTCGGGACGTTGTATATTATAAGCTAGTCGCGCGGTAAACTCTGCTTGCGCGTTGAAGGATTTTTGCGTGACGTCAGTGTGATGCGTAGTTCGCATGTGGCGATGTAGATGCTGCCACAACCCAAATATTGCGTTCGTTATAATATAATTATACGCGACACTGAGTCATAAAATCAAAGTAAAGTACAACACCCGCGCGCCCTCTCGCTATCCCGCTAACCGCGAATTCCACACATTCCCGATTGAATATTCGGCATTCTATAGAAGAATATAGGAAACAGGAGCATGCAGAATGCCGATACACACACACACACGATACATTTATTGTATTTCTGACAGTACAGTTACACGTGCGGGTCATTGTGACGGCACGTGTCTCGTGCCTCTGTAATATTGCAATAAAATTCGCAATATAAATCTTGAATTGCGTATCGCTATCAATCGGTTCATTTTGAACGATATGTTGATATGAAAATACTGAGGACGATGAACCTATTTGCAAACAGTTCTGATGGACAAGACAAAGGTTCTTATACCTATCCAGTAGACAATATTTCATGTTTAACTTTTTCAATAAATATAATATTGTCTTTGTCGAAAAAATATCTCACGGGAACGTACTACCGAGATAGTGTCTTTTGTGGTTAATCCAAGTTATAAACAATCTATGTGCATTTCATCCAAATCCGTTTGGCCGTTTTTGCGTGCTTGAGTAACAAACATCCAAAAATACAAACTTTTACATTTATAATACATAATAGGCTATTTTCCTAAAAAAATATAATTAGTCCATCTGTTAGATTATCAAAAAATATTGAACCCGTATTTTTTCTTTTGTCAATTATATAAAAAATTATGAAGATATCGATCGTTAAAGTTCCACGTGACGGCACTTGCTTGCGACATTTTTGCAAGCAAGTGACGTCACGACCACTCCCAAATTTTGACGCGCTTTATCTTTGTCATTTTTTGTTTAATTGACAATGGAAAAAATACTTGTCCATTATTTTTCGATAATCTAACTGACGAACTAAATATAATTATTATTTTTTTACCCAGGCAACTACCCTATTATGTCATAAATAAACAAATAAAAACTCTATTCAGTTCTGAAAAAACACGGTGAAATATAAAAAAAATAACATAAACTAGTAGTAGATTACAAGAAGCCTTAGGTGCTAGGTTTTTACAAATGCCCTGTTTTTTTTACAAATACATTTGGATTGCCTGTGTCGTGAGGAATAGAATTAGAAGGAAAGGTAATTAATTCATTTTGTAAGCTAGAAAAAACTTAGCAACTCCTGTATAATAGTACTGTAGTCTAATAAAGTGAACTATCTAAGTTAAACAAGTAAAATAAATGAGGTAATTCCTATTCCTTCCACAGTCTGGGGACGCTAAATTTGTCTAATTTAAACTGATTCCTGTAGATAAGACAGTCTGTTATAAACGTGGGTAAACAATTCTGAGAGCCAAAACGTTTTAACCACTGTTAAGCAGAATTAAGTTCTGAATGAAAACTTTGATCGCTTAACTATCTAACTAGATTACGCGCAAACTAAAACCATGAATTCAGCACATGATTTTAAACCCTCCAAGGTAGAAATTTTTAGTTAGTTATCAAAAAATACCTGCTGTTTTATAGAAAAGTGCAATCCTTTCGCGGTATAGAACAACATTTTTGTTTAATTAATCGACGAAAAATTTCTACGCGTGGCGTTCAGAATCATGTACTTAATCCATTGTAATAGGTTGCGTGTCGATCTCCCTGCCACCCTGTATAAAATTCTACGTTTTTTCCAGCATCATAGGACATTATTTAACCATTTGGAAGGTTTCTCATGAAATATTTCCATGGAACGCACACACTCCATTGGCTTAATGCTAATCGGACTACTTTTGGGCCATAAACGGCTGAATTCAGTCCATATATCATTTTGAAATAGTTGTGAACGATGAAACTCGGTACATGTTTGGCATTCTACCATATTTTCATATCATGTAATGCTCTGGCTAGCTTATGGCTGGGTTTTCTTTTATGAATAAAAAAGGGGGTGAAAGCCACGAGAATGAGTGAGGCGAGAGCCGTGAAGAGAGACGAATGGGCGCCCTTTCGCTAATCCTCGACCGACAATTTGAGAACCTTTTGCCTATGAGGGTAGTTGTCAAGATGGAAAAGTTCAAGGATGCACTTATCAAGCACGAAGTTGCCGACTTTAATTTGGCATGATAGATGTACACTTGACGATACATCAAGCATTACATTTCCAGTTTTAACTGACCTCGCATTGTATAGGTTTTTTGTACAATGAGAAGTCGGCTTATACTTGAAAGTATTGTATGTATTACTTGATATGTAGTCGTGTATAGAACCTAGTGGCGCGTGGCCAAAATCAAAACTAGCACCTCCATCTTGGGTTTTCAATAAATTTCACAAAACAAGTGCACAAAATGTTTACCAACAGCGCCCCCTGTCGACGTCATTCGAACGCCAAAAGTTCCTTGTAGTAGTGTGTTTTACCTCCGACAGCAGCAACCGAATAGCAACCTTATTACCACGAATATAAAGATTACTTTGATTCTGACAGTGATTCAAAATCATGGGTAAAATAACTGTGAATAGACTGTACGAATAACGTCGTGAGTCGTCTTGACTTCATATATTGCCCTTTAGAGGGGGATGACTACCGAGATGACGACTAATAGAAAAGTATGGAAGAAAAAGACACAGCGCGGAGCCCTAGTGAATTGGAATAAAGAAAAGAGAATGATGGTGATTTTGCACTATCTACAAATTTTAACGTTAGGCGCCTTCCTCACCGGATCGGCGCGTTTTCGATTCTGTACCGAATCTGTACAGATCTGTGTTTCTTTACCGAGAAACACTTCTTGACTGGCTCGGTTTGCTACGGTTTTTGTCATTTGTTATGGGTCCTGCGCTGTGTGTGAACTGCGGGGTGGGGCGGAAGTGAAGGGACGGGCGAGTCGAATGGTTCGGTACAGAGACGTGTGTATGCGCTCGGTAAAAAACTGTACCGAAACTTCTGAGTCAAAAAGCTTTCATTTAATTACATGCACTCGGTAAAGAATCTGTGCAGATTCGGTACAGAAACGAAAACGACACGAAAACGCGTCGACTTGGTGAGGAAGGCATTTAAGACATCGCAAACTTAAAGTTGCGTCCGGACAGTGCGAAGCGTGTGCCGCAAATGCATTTTTGACAGATCTCAGATGCCTAACCCTGAGAAGCCGACACGTGCGAGGCTTACCATTTAAGCACATGCTTCGCACTGTCTGGATGCCCTTAACAAAGAATACACCGTAGTGACATCGGCACACATACACACACTCACACACACGGACACAGGGTCAAATTAATAAGCAGGTGAAATATAATAAAAACCGTTTTTCTAGACTTATATTTTTAAGTAGGTAACTGCTACCCGCGGTCGTTGACCCCAGAAACAGCAATAGACACTCAAATTGAGAGTAATTTAATTTGACCCCGTAGAGGTCTGAAATCGCGAGAAAAATATTAAGAATGACACGCTTGATTGCCTACTGTTTCAGCAATCAAAAGTGTAATTTTTTATCTTTTCCGGAGTGAAGTATACATACATAGTGGTGGTAGGGTATAGTATACATAGAAATATAAAGAACAGAGGACGCAAGGGGGCGTGTCTGTGTCCACGCGTAATGTTCAAAATGCTCATGTAATAAGCAAATGGCCGTCTCCGCGAACTAGTGCGTTTTCGACCGTGATCGTGATAAAATATAAGAATGCCGTTTTGTTTAGTGGTTTCTTATAAAAAACGAAGCAAAAACAAAAACTTTGTATCTACCTTATGGAATCACTTACCATATGTAGGTAAGTAAGTATAAGTATTTTACTACACTTGTCTTCAAAATCACGAAAAACAACAAATTGTAAAATATTTGATGTTAAATTCTAAAATGTTAGATGTTCAGGAAAAAGACATACTGAATTGTACGAGAATAGCCAAAACTAATCCATCCAGCAACCGTCCTAAGTCCATAATCGTTCAGTTGGCATCACCTAGGCTGCGCAATCAACTCCTTGCGTCGGTTATCAAATATAACAAAAATAACCGAGATAATAAACTTGACCGTGGTCATCTTGGATTTGCCGGTCAAAAATCTCCAGTTTATGTTGTTGAACATCTTTCTTCCAACAACAAGGCTCTTCATGCTGCGGCTAGGATCAAGGCTAAGGAAATGAACTATAAATACGTTTGGGTTCGAAACGGCAAAATATTTGCTAGAAAAGACGACGGCGCGGAATACATACTCATAAAAAATATGAATAGTTTAAGTAAAATCATTTAACTTTTTCTTTGAATGCATACTTTAGTACTTATCTTTTATTAAAGTTCAGCAATTTATCTATTTATTATCAGAATTGTAGAGGACTAAGAACAAAAACCAACGCTTTTTACTGTAACTTTAGTTGTATGGATTATGATGTATTTATATTAACTGAAACCTGGCTCAATAGTAGTGTCCTGAGTAGTGAATTATTTGATGATAGGTATATTGTGTACAGAAAAGATAGGGAAACAACAGGCTTTCATCCTGATAAGGACGGTGGTGGAGTTCTGATTGCTGTTTCAATTAAAATAAACTCAAAACGGATTGAGTCATGGCAAAGTAGATGGGAGGATCTTTGGGTCACAATTGATGTTTCGACTACACAAACATCGCGTCAGTTAGCTCTATGTGCAGTTTATCTTCCGCCACCGGTGTGTCTACCCCTGATTGAACATTATATCGAGCACTGTAACACCGTGTTTGATACAACTGATATCCCCATTTGTATAGTAGGTGATTTCAATTTGGGCAAAATAGCCTGGGACCAAGGTGCACCTAATAATTTACTACCCAGCACTTGTTTGAGATTATTAGAATTTATGAATGTATGTAGACTTGCTCAGCATAATTTGGTTAAAAACTGTTCGGAGCGTATATTGGATCTAGTCTTATCTACAATACCATAATGCACCGTAAGTGAATCCAGTTGCTCTTTAACCGTAGTTGATAAACTTCGTCCGCCGCTTGATTTTGCTTTATCATTATTGAAAGAATCTAATCTCCCATATAATAATTTAAGCCAGAGAAAAAACTTTTACAAGGCTAACTACGATCAAATTAGATCCTTTATAAATGAACATGAGTGGGACCGAAAATTTACGAATAATAAGGATGTAGATAGCATGATAAACGATTTCTATGAAGTATTAAATAATGCATTCAACAAATTTGTCCCAAATTGTAAGTCAGTAACTTGCCGTTATCCTCCATGGTTTAGTAAAGCAATTATAAGGTCATTAAAGGAAAAAAATAAGTTAAGGTTGCGTTTTAAAAAAATATAAAAAGCCGCTGGATAAACTGGAGCTAAATTTAATTACTAAACGCTGCCAAAACCTAGCCAAAACCTTGTACAATACCTATATGGAAAAACTGGAATCAGAAATTAAAGAAAACCCAAAACTATTCTGGACATATGTAAAGGCAAAACGCGGTAGGTCAAGTGTCTATCCACTAATAATGACTGATGGACAGACTATAACATCAAATGGTCCAACTATCTGCAATCTCTTTGGCAACTATTTCGCATCGGTTGACACCCCTGATCATGACACAGAATTTAAGAGTGACTCAAAGTTTCTTGACTCAATAGAAGTTAATAGCCAGTGCCTAACAATTCCTGAACTGGACAGTGAAACACTGCTGAAAAAGCTTCAATCTATTGACATCAGAAAAGGTGCAGGCCCTGACGGAATCCCAGCTTTATTTATTTCTGTCTGTGCTACAGTCCTGGTTGCTCCACTTCTAAAAATATATGGGGTCTCGTTAGCAACTGGAACCTTCCCTACGGAATGGAAAAAGGCCAAAGTTGTTCCTGTGCCCAAATCGGACAAAAAGACACCATATCCAACTATCGGCCCATTGCAATACTTTCCACCTTTGCCATGATATTTAAGTCGTTAATCTGTCCTCACATTCAGCGACATTTCCGACTCTATGTAAGTGATCACCAGCATGGCTTTGTTGTATCTAGGTCGACTGCCACAAATTTTTTGTCTTTCTCGGAGTCTCTAATAGAAACCGTTGACTCAAATAAACAATTTGATGTTTTGTACACCGATTTTAGCAAGGCCTTCGATAAAATTTCCCATTCCATATGTGGGGATGTAGTGTTATTGAAACAACTGTTCTCAAGCGATTACCTTTAATTACTCACTGCAAGAGTATAAATGTGTTAATATATTAATAGAAGATACATTCATATGGATAGGGTCATAGACCTTATACTATAGGTAGTACTACTACACCTCACCTCAGGGGTGATAGAAAAAAAAAAAAAAAAATAGTTTATAATTTTTTTTTTTTTTTTTTTTTACGTAAATGTAACTTAATATCATTTCTTATGTTACCAAAGGTTTGGTTCTATTTTTATGGATTAAATAGGGTTTATTAAATTTTAATATTTCTACATTAACACCTAAATCATTTAAAACAACAAATGGTCCCTCCCATTGAGGTTCTAACTTATTAGCTATTTCATTTCTAATTAAAATTTGTTGTCCTTTACTGTATGTCACATTATTTAAAGACTTATCATAACAACTCTTACGGTTTTGTTTACTTATAAGTAGATTATTACGAGCATCTTGATGTGCTACTTGTAACCTATACTTAAGATCTAAAGGATAACTTTCTGGATTGTACAATGGTTCTATGTACTGACTAACTCTAGATGGTACTATACTAGCTCTACCAAATACCAGTTCGAATGGTGTGTACTTTGTCTCTGTATGAACTGTATTGTTGAAACTGTAACACCAAAATGGTAGCCAGTGACTCCATGTGTCTTTTTGACCATTACACTGTATTCGTAAAAACGATCCTAAATTTTTGTGTGAATTTTCGAGCGCACCGATGGTTTGATGGTGATACGCTGTAGACATTAATTTATTTATACATAAAAGTTTACATACCTGTTCCATTACTGACGATACAAATTCTGTTCCACGATCAGTTGCGATGGTATTAGGTATTCCAAATCTTAAAATAAAATTATTAACTAATGCTTTAGCAATACTTACGGTTTCCTTCGTTTTCAAAGGATAGGCCTCTACGAACTTAGTAAGCTCGCACTGCAGTGTCAAAATATAACAATTTCCTTCAATGTCTTTTTCTAATGGACCTACGACGTCCAGATAAATTTTTTCAAAAGCATGTGAAGCCGTTGTAGTTATCTCCATGGGCGCCTTGATATACCTACAATGCTTCATTTTCTGACATTTAATGCATTTACTCACAAATTGTCTAATATCGTTGTCTAAGCCTGGCCAGTAAAAATGTCTCTTAATATTATTGGTCATCCTACGTACTCCTGCATGTCCTGCGGTAGGTAGTAGGTGAAAGTCATGTAAAATATACTTTCTTTCTTCTTCATTATAAATTCTCCTAACTCCTCTCAATACATAAATACGTGGACCGGTCCAATCCTTATTGTCTTTTATCTCTTTTAATACATCTTTAATAAAACTCTCATATTCCTTATTTTTTACTATGCATAGCTCATTTATACCTATTCGTTTACAAAAATGACCTAACTTAGTCACAAATTCGGCTCGCGTAAGTTGTGCTCTAAAGTTAAGATTAATATACAACATCTTCTTTCGATTGTTATAAATAAAACATTCCTTTTCTTCATCTATATTATTTTGTCTTTTTAATTTATTTAATTCATCACTTCCTATAAAACTCATTTCTACAGAATTATTCGGAATTTTTAGTACCTCAACTACTCGTGGTTGATCAGGCCACGTTTCGTCTCGTTTACTAAAACTAGGTGTATCCAATTGTTTTCCTACATCTAAACGTTTTTTCTGAGCTCTAGTCATAACTAAAGAAATTTCATTATTCATCTGTTTTAAAGTATCCGATGTTATATTAATTCTAGATAATGCATCTGCTATGCTATTATCCTTTCCTTTTAAATATAAAATTTTAAAATCGTATTCTTCTAGTGCTAGTCTAAATTTAAGTAGTCTGCTAGATGGGTCCTTCATTGAAAATAAATATATTAAAGGCTTATGGTCTGTCATAATTGTAAATGATTTACCGTATACATAGGGTCTAAAATACTTTACAGCCCAAACAATTGCAACTAACTCTTTCTGAATGGTTGGATAATTGAGTTCAGCTTTATTCAGAGGTCTGCTAGCATAAGCTACAGGTTTCATATTTTGATTGCACAAGACTGCTCCAATAGCCGTCCCTGACGCATCTGTTTGAATGACAAACTCATTATTTTCTGAAAAATCTGGAAAATCTAATACTGGTGGTGTACTTAAAGCATGTTTCATTGCTTCAAACGCACTTTGACACTCTTCAGTCCAAACAAATGGTACATGTTTTCTAGTTAATTTATTTAATGGACAAGTTATTCTTGCAAAGTTTTTAATGAATTTCCTATAATAGTTACAAAATGCTACAAATCTTTTTACTTCATCGGTATTACTTGGTACAGGGTAATTTTTCAATACTTCTACTTTAATTGGGTCGGGTAAGACTCCATTTTCTGATACTAAATGCCCTAAATAAAGAATTTCTTTCTTTAAAAAAATTACATTTTTCTGGATTTAATTTTAAATTAATTTTCCTAAGTCTTTCCAAGACGTCTGTTAAGTTTTTATTATGGATATCTAAATTTCTCCCAAAGACTACTAAATCGTCTAAATATATAAAACATTTATCGTATGTTAACCCAGACATAGCAACTGACATTACTCTACTAAAAGCACTCGGACTTGTTTTTAATCCCATAGGTAGCCTCTTCATCTGGTATTGCCCAGTACTAGTTGTAAACGCTGTATACTCTCTACTGTTTTTATCTAAAGCTACTTGGTAATATCCTTGATTAAGATCTAAATGCGAAAAATAGACTGAGCCAGAGAGCGAATCCAAAATTTCCGTAATACTTGGCAAAGGAAATTTATCGTCTACAATACGGTCATTAAGCTTCCGATAATCGACCACTAGTCGCCATTTTTTATCGTTGCTACTTTTTTTTGGTACCAGTAAAACAGGACTCGACCATTCACTCTTCGCCTCTTCTATAATGTCATTGTCAATCATTTTTTGAATTTGCCTATTTACTTCATTTTTCAAAGAATGCGGCAATCGGTACTGCTTCGTATAAACCGGACTTGTATTTGGTTTTATAGTTATGGGTTGTTCATAAACACTTGTAGTCGTTAACTTATCACCTGGTAAAAAGAAAACATCCGAATATTTAGAACATAATTCTTCAATTGATTTCCGTTCGTCCATTTTTAAATGATTTAAATTTAAAGTGTTTAATAAGTTCTTTGCTCGTTCTAAACTGTTAGCGTTTGATTTAAAATTGCATAAGTGAAACTCTTCAATTGAATATATCTGTGGTTGAAAAGTTGGTAGGTAAATATCATGCTCGTTAGTGTTCAAAATTTTAACCGGTAATCTATTATTTTTTATTCGTCCAATACATCCCGCTAGAAAAACATTTTCCGCTAACTGTTCGCTATGGATAATACAGTCATTCATATTCTCAATATTTAATAGCAAATAATGTATCGACTCACTTCGTGCTGGGATATGTAACACCTCAGCTGAGTAATCTATGACATCACTTAGTTCTAATGAATAATACTTTCCATAATTAGATAGGTTAATGACATTAGTTTCTAAGTTTATATTTGAAGCGTACTGACAAAGAAAATCTAAACCTAATATTCCATCTGCCTTTAATGGTATGTTATCAAAAACGTGAAGCTTGATATTAAAGTCAACAAAGTGTTGGTCATCACGATGAGTCAAGCTAAGTTGAACAAACCCTGATGAACTAATTTTACCTCCTATACCATTTATGATGGTTTCATCTCTAATTACTGCACTATCGTATGGTAACGCATCTTTTTTAATTACGGACAAAGATGCTCCGGTATCTATTAACCAATAATATTTCCTATTACCTATGTATAATGCTAAAAATTTTGCCTTACCTTGCAAAGCTAAAATGTTATGTTTAAGATCGAAAAAACTGCATTTCGTTTGTTGTAGGCATACTATCGTTCTTATCTTGTTCATTGCTGGAATAAAATATTCTATTGGTACGACCTTTACTACGAGTTTCATTACTCGATCGATTCTCGTTCGAAGTTAGATAATCTCGTCCACGTCCGTTACCACGATAGTTATGGGATGATCGCCCACGTGAGTTATTGAAATCACGTCTGCCGAAGTTATTTGAATTATGGCTAAAATTACCTCTCAAATTATTTGAATTATGCTGATAATGATGTCCTCGACTGCGTTGGTTTAACTGCTGACTATGAGAACCACGGCCATTCCTAAAGTTGTTGTTATTGTTATGAAACTTACCTCTTCCGCGGTGTGAAAACTGCATGACATTTTCGTTGGTCGAAGTCGATGCCGATGTCAACTCTTCATCTTTCGCTGCCTGGATCGCGTCCTTTAAACTGTCATAATTACGTGCAGCAATAATCGTACTTAGTCTCGAATCCTTCAATCCATCTGCGAATCGCTTAATTGCCAATTTTTCGTTTATGGGCTTGAGTACGGAATAACTATCAGAATTACCATTTGCTTGCGATATGGTCAGATTAGTAAATAACTTTTCTAATTCTGTTCCAAACTGATCAATTGTACGCCAGCCTTGCGTTGCGTTTTGTAATCGTGATTGTATTGCAGTAAACGATTTTTTTGGTAAAAGTGCAACACGTAAATCTCTGACAAAATCGTTCACAGATGTGTAATTATTGGTTATACGTAATTTTGCATTTTCTGATAATCTACTTTTCAAAACGAATGTCATTAGTAACTTTTTCCCCGTTTCCGACAACATGTCTGCGTACATTTCTATAGAGTCAATGATACTTCTGATATTATTTTCGTTATTGGTCATTACTGGAATCAAACTACATGCCGTTTTTAAATCGAACTCCATGATTGATTCTGAATTTGGACTTGCTTCAGAAATATCACTGTCACTATCACAGTCTGATTTAATTACAGCGCACAAAACATTAATTTGCGAATAACACGATTCTATTTCGCTTTTCGTAACTGATAATGATTTTAACAATTCTGATTTTATTCCTGGTTTTGTAGATAATAGCTTTATTAATCCTTTACTTTTCTCATAAATTGTTTCAACCTCACATAATTTATTCTTAACAATATTACCCTTAAATCGTGTTTTTCCCTTTTTAATTAAATATTTCCTTATTGATATAAGATCATTTAAACAAAGTAACAATTCATCTTCCATTCCCTCATGCAAAAGTAATATATATTAATTAAACCATTTAATACATACCCGATTCTCACAGTGAATTACTGTAGTAGGGGACACAGCGTGTAAGATGATACATGATGATATACGATCACTCAAAACAAACTTAAACTGCTAATTTATCTTAGAGTTCATTATTTTAATTCTTAATGTCTATTATCATTTTATTGTCTCTTTATTTATATGGTGATTCGCGAATTCATCTCACGCACTATAATACGCACAACGCACTTGAGACGCACTTAGTATGCACTTCACTAAATAAATGATACCGCACAGCTGCCAGATGAGTATGATGAATACTCCGACTTCTACGTCATTGGAAGATTTGCTTGCTCTTCTCCGCGAATTGCTCTGGAACGGTTGAACGATCGTCGCAGGCTGTTCTGCAAAATCTGGTCCCTGATCCAGGAATGGTGACAATTCCTGTACTGCTTCCACGCAAAATATATAATGCCAAGACCCAGTAAAACGCAAATTACTATGAGGATAATACTGATCGTCGAAATATGTGCCTTCAATTCTTCAACGTGTGCATTATTGGAACCAGCAGAATTCTGGTTCACGAAGACCGTCTCCTTTTCTACGTTGGAACGACACATTCTCACTGATTTCCGGACGTTAAATTAACTTTTTAAATGTACTTGATTCATTTTAATTACGAAAGTTCCATTATCCACAAATATTTTCACGCCAATTTATTACAAAGAGTTTAATTTATTTACTTTGCTTTGGAGCCGTAACACTACGCCGAGATAGAAGTCGCGTCACGCGCCCCAAAAATGGCAAGGGTCGCCATGTGGGGATGTAGTGTTATTGAAACAACTGTTCTCAAGCGATTACCTTTAATTACTCACTGCAAGAGTATAAATGTGTTAATATATTAATAGAAGATACATTCATATGGATAGGGTCATAGACCTTATACTATAGGTAGTACTACTACACCTCACATACTAGGTCATAAACTAGCCACGTACGGTATTAATGGGCCCTTGCTAGAGTGGCTGAAATCCTACATAATGAAGCTTGAATTTCATGTTGTGGTGAACGGTTTTCGATCTGCCGGCAGTTATTATATGACTTCCGGAGCTCCTCAAGGCTCACATCTGGCTCCCTTATTATTTATTATATTTATTAACGACCTTCCCACCTGCTTTTGCTTCTCTGAGTGTTTCTTATACGCTGATGACCTAAAGTTTGCTAGAAAAGTCGAATCATCTAGTGATATAGCGCTCTTACAAGATGACCTAAACAGGCTTATCAAATGTTGTAAAAATAACAATATGGAACTAAATTTTAAAAATAATTATCAACTGTCATTTTATAGGAAAGCTCATCCTATTCAGTCAGAGTACCTAATAAACGAGACCAAACTACAACAAGTCGATACAATTAGAGATCTAGGAGTACTGTTTGATAAAAAAATAACTTTCGTCCCTCACCTTGAGAATATTATTAAAAAAGCCTCCAAAATGTTGGGTTTCGTACAAAGAAATACTAGGGGATTCAAACTCGTTGGCACTAAAATAATGCTGTACAACAGTATTGTACGAAGCGTCCTGGAGTATAGCAGTGTTGTATGGAGACCACATGCACCACTATGCTACACATAAGTTACTCTTAGAAAGAGTCCAAAACCGGTTTCTGTGGCACCTTGCTTTTTCAAAAGGGAAAAGCAAACAGCTACCCTCCTACAACACACGTTTAAAATACTTCAAGATGCACTCTTTATCAACACGAAGAGATATAATTGATACTTTGTTTCTTTATAAACCCCTTAGAAATAAAATCGACTGCCCTAATATATTGAGTCTCCTAAAGTTTCGTGCCCCTTCCCGATGTCCGCGGAACCCCATTACTCCGCTACACCCACCTCTTCGCAGAACTGTGCTAGGTGCAAACTCCCCGATTCCACGCCTGTGTAGAATGCTTAACGGTTGCAGTGATCTTGTAGATATACATCACGACAAACTGAGCCAATTTTACAAAGTAATTTTCCAGCACTATTCTTGTATTTAGTTAATGTCTGTTGCTTTATGTTTTAGACGTAAGAACGTGATATTTTACAAATTTAATTTATTTTTATTTTTATCTGAATCTATTTGAATGTTTTAATGATGAGAAAATTTAATTTAACTAATTAATTTAATGTTTTAATGTGATTTATTTTATTAATGATTATAATTTTAATTTATTTGAAAGCTTTTAATTTTTTTCTATTAATTGTTAAACCAATTTCATACTATTTTTAAGAATTTGTAATCGTTATAATCAATTTATTTATATTTTAATATTTTTGTATCGTTAATTGATGTTATGAGTTATTTTAATTGCTTGAATGAATGAATGAATTGCACCGATCCCAGCGTGGTTTGACCAGACTCGATTAATCGAATGAACCCCAAGATTCACACTAGCTCCTGTAGCCTCATGTTCATGGTGCTACAGTGACCATTGCATATCTAGAAGTAGACCGGTTTTTGTAAGGAAGACGTGCCCGTAGTTATAGACCGGGGGCGCGGTTTTTGTAAGGAAGACGTGCCCGTAGTTATAGACCGGGGGCGCGGTTTTTGTAAGGAAGACGTGCCCTTAGTTATAGACCGGGGGCGCGGTTTTTGTAAGGAAGACGTGCCCGTAGTTATAGACCGGGGGCG
Organism: Apamea epomidion; assembly: GCA_947507525.1. NCBI lineage: Eukaryota > Metazoa > Arthropoda > Insecta > Lepidoptera > Noctuidae > Apamea > Apamea epomidion. The sequence continues at coordinate 8,643,546 of OX382242.1, read as the reverse complement.
CGGTTTTTGTAAGGAAGACGTGCCCGTAGTTATAGACCGGGGGCGCGGCTTTTGTAAGGAAGACATGCCCGTAGTTATTATTTTTAGTAATTATTTTAATTGCTTAACCAAAAATTGTGTATGTGGTGTTAGCCTATAAGTAATTGTTACACTTGTTAATGTAGGCATACAATTAAACTTAATGTAAGTGTTGTGTAAACAATTGTTGGCCAACCAAATAAAAAAAAAATATATTTCGTGCTTTTACTACGCTATTTTTGTTTTATTTATGATATTAAAACAGTTTTATTTTAAAGACATTGTTAAATCATCAATCTGCGTAGCCTTTTCCCAACTATATTAGGATCGGCTTTTAGCCTAGCCGGATGCAGCTGAATATCAATATTAAAATACTGATATTCAGCTGCATCCGGCAGATAGGCAATCGCTCTGAGTAAACTCAGAGCGATTGCCTATCTGACCTGCCTAACCCACTTACTGGGTAACACGATACCCCTTGTTTAGACTGGTTGTCAGACTTTTGGGCTTCTGACTACCTACCTGTAATGACTGTCAAAGATCTACGAATGCCAGCCGGACCCAGCGGCGGCGTCTCTATATGTAATTTATGGTACCTATCCACGAACCGACCGCGGCTAGCGTAGCATTACCTTTGATCGACCCGTGATCGGCTATCATTCAGCTACGAGCCCCTTTCATATTGTAAAATCATATTTCAATCAAATGACTACGTTCTAGCATCAAAAACATTGATCATTATACTTAACGGTCGAATGGCATTACAGACAATGGAGCAAAATGCAACTAATTCTCGGTATCGAAACGGTTCCCAATATGCCGAAAATTATGCTTGCAAATGGCTGTATAGGTATTAGAGAGCCGGTTACCATGAATTCAAAATTATCGATCATAAATTTGTAGAACACGGAATTTTGCTCACACGCCCTCAGAAAAGTGATTTTGAATTTTAAGCGCTGTGGTTTTAACTGTTTCAACTATTTTGGGCTACCCATTTACTTATATGCGCTACCTAATGAAACCTGCCTCCTATTGAAAACTAATTAAACCATGGAAGCTCTCGATATCAGTCAGAATTTCTCAGCAGCGGCCAGTAATGTGAATTTGTGCCTGTTGATAACAATTTCATAGCTATTATAATAATACCGTACACCTCTGCCTGCCCCGTCGGGGAGAAAAGGCTTAATGTAATAATAAACAGTATTTTTATCTTCTTTTTAGCGTGTCGATGGTAATCTGAATGGACTCGGCCGAGAATTTGGGTAGTTACGTGTTTGGCGCCATCACTAGCATCCATCAGTTTCTGTAACGTGCAGCTGACAGGACTGCCGGTCGATTCTGTAAAAATCTTACCGTGAAAACTCAAGTGAAGTGAGCTTGATGTGAGTTGTCAGTAGTATAAATCCCTAGCATTATTTGGAATGACAGCTCACTCCACGCTAACTTCACCTAAGTTTTCACGGTGAGATGGTTACAGAATCGCACTCCTGGACACGCAGGATATGATAATAGGTGTCCCATCGTTTGTGGAACAGCACCACATTTACAAATCTCCACCTGAATAGGTTTTCCTTGCTTCGGCCAACCTGGTTCCGAAGTCTGTTTAAAGACTTCTAGGTTACCCAAGACACTTCATGTAAGGTGTTATATTATAACGTTGTGTCTCTTATCTCTTATTTACTAGATAATATTATTTGTACACTGCCAGCAAAAAAAGCCTCTCACTCGAAGTCACGTAGAACTCATTAGTTCGACTCGACGGAGTATAATTCACTTTACGCGGTTGACTTTCACCCTCGCCAGACGGTAAACAACTCACTCTAACATGATTCCTACATAGAAAACTTAATGTATATACATATTATATGACAACATAGGCGGTAGCTCGGGAATTTTTTACAAACCTCCATTTGGACCCACACGGGAGTGGAAAAACCATTTTGAGGCACTCTAAAATGGATTTTCAAAACTGGTTTTGAAGGTGTGCCTCTGCGCATTATAAGGAAGATAATTCCTTGCCCTCAAACATTTTTAATCGTCATCATCATCATTCTCCTTCCTCCTTCTTCCATAGGTACATCTTTTGGCAGTCATCTCAGGCCACTACATTCCCTTCTTAGGTATATGATCATTCGAATAATACATTCATTTTTGGCCATCATCTCAGGCCATTACATTACCTTCCTAGGTATATGATCATTCGAATAATACATTCATTTTTTTGGTCGGTTTTTATAAACCGGTATGTTGAGATCTCACTAAAAAAGCGCTTTATTACCACAGGGTTAGTATAGGAACAAGGATATATTATCACTTATCCTACCCATCGAGTAATATCTCCTTCTTAAGAAATCCCGGACTCGCGGTTAACTACCCAGAGCACTCTCTTTTAGAATAGCTTCTAACATTAGACAGGCCTATATCTGTAAATGTTAGTAATTCTTACTTATTTATCTGTACAGTCACGAGCATTACATAACATAATCAGCCTATAATGTTCCCACTGCTGGGACACAGGCCTCCTCTATGTGAGAGAGATTGGGCCATATCCACCATGCGGGACCAGTGCGGGTTGGTAGACATGTTTTCGAATTTTTAGTTCTAGGCCATGCCGGTTTCCTCGCGATGTTTTCCTTCGCCGTTTTTAGAGCAGGGTTGATAAAATAATTTGCACAAAGTAAAGCACCTGTTTAGGTTTGAACCTACGGCCTACAATTCGTAAGCCATGACCGTTACGACTGGGCCACCACTGGTCCCGAGTCACGAGCATAATTTACTTTAATTTAAGTACGCAAAATTCAAAAGCGATTTTCTCGTGAAGTAACGATTGCGACTTTGACAAATGACTTATTTCATAACAATATGGTTACGATAGAGACTTTGACCAAAGTTTGTCTTTAAAAGATCGCTTTTACGATAAGACTGCCCATTGTGTCACCCCTTGTAAAATTTATTCATTTATATCTGTAACATTTATGGTGAAAGAGCTATCTATCTTTGTTGGTAACATCATAAAACATCTATCAATATTTTAGGAGAAAATCGCTGTTAAATCTTGCGTAGTATGGTGCTCGTGAGCAAATGGTGGCCCAGTCGTGTCGGCTCCCATTTACTAGTTGTAGTTCGCGAGTTCGAACCCAGACAGGCACTATACTTTGTGTACTTAATTTCATCACCACTGCTCACAAAAGGGTGAAAGAAAACATCGTGAGCGAAATTCTAAAACATTTGACATCCACTAATCCTCACTGGGCCCGCGTAATGGATTATGGTCCAATCTCTCTCACAGGGAGAATGCCTGTGTATCAGCAGTGGGAATATTAAAGTTTACTTTTGCTTGAGATTCTCGTGACTGTACCTAGCCTAACTTTTTATAGCATGTGAAGTACACAATTTTCAAAGTTGGCCAGTCTTAGTTAAAAGTTGGTACACAATGCTTTTTACTAAATGATGTTCTATAGGTTTGAGTGGTACAACATTAAGTACATAATTGACGAACGTGTTGACGATTTGACGACACGGTTGGCGCAGTGGCCGAGCGATCGACTGCTGCGCTGCGTGTCGCGGGTTCGATTCCCGCACGGAACAAATATTTGTATTGCCTACAGGTAGTTGTTCCGGGTCTGGCTGTTTGTGTGTGTGAGTTTAAATGTTTGTAAGCGCACCCACGATACAGGTGTAATAACTAGTGTGGGGCAACGTTTAAAAAAAATATAATATCGTTATGGGGTTCTATCTGGCAGTTATGAGGTTACTTATGTTGTTTACAACTGAACATCTAACCTGGTAAGAAGCTCTTTTGTAGGCATGGGTTCTTTTGTAGACAGTTATAAATAACGAGGTTCCACGAATAAGGGGAGGCTGTACCCATGTACAGCCTCCCCTTATTCGCGGAACCTCGTTATTTATAACTGTCAATTCATATATCGCACCTTTCGCAGCTAGTTTGTCACTTTTTACAGCGTTCGTAAGAACGCTGTAAAAAGTGACAAACTAGCTTATGAAACATTGACCCTTTTGTAATTATAATAAATACCGCTAGATGGAAGTAGCGTCAACGTCAAATTGAGCGAGACTTGAAAGCAACAACGCCTGATTGTATTTCGAAAATTTGTATTAATTAAATTACAAAATACAAAGACATTATGTTTAACTAACATTAAAGTATATATAACCAGGTATTTGTGTAATATTAATTATTTATACATATTCTCGTAAAAAAAAGATATTGAGGAAAGAGTAGAAATAAAGTTTCAAATGCATTTTACTCGAGTGTATAGTATTTGCACTTATGGTCATTCTAATTCTAAAGGCGCGATATGTATGTGAATTTTCGCCAACGTTTTTCAGCTTAGGTTTTTTTGAAATGTATGATTTGTTATATTTATTATTAGCCTGTGATGCCCACTGCTGGGCAAAAACCTCCCTACTCTCTTTCCACTTTTCTCTGTTCAAAGCTGCTAAGGACCAATAGTATTTGTTATGCTCAGATATTAAATTATTTAGAACAGTACGCTGCGCCCCGCGGTTTCACCTGAATACGTTTCGATCCCGTGGAAATATCGGGATAAAAAGTATTCTATATATTAATCCTGGTTATAAACCACCTGTGTGCCAAATTTCATCCAAATCCGTTCAGTAGTTTTTGCGTGAAATAGTAACAAATATCCATCCCACAAAAACTACCACCCATACAAACTTTTACGTTTATAATATTAGTAAGCTATACAGGGTGGCAGGGACATCGACGCGCAACCTGCTACCTTATTAGAGAGATTAGAATGTGACCATTCTTAAAAATACAGGAATTGCCTCTCCGATCTTAATCTCAATCTGTGAAAAATACCTCTAATTTCCCTACATTTTTTAAAAGTTTTTGACATTTGCTGGTCGCCGAGATGAGACAGCGACTAGATTTTGAACGTTTTAAATTACGAGAATTGGGCTTCTGCATAGCTTTTTACAACCATTCGATACGCTTCCGTAACGAATCGAACATCAATCAATGTTATCGCAGGAGTCCTCTAAACGCTGTTCACAAATCCAAACCTCGAAAATTTGTCTGTTTAAATCAAATAGACGCCCGCTATACATCCGACCGCGTTTCCTGTCGGAGTAAGTAAAATCAGGTTATCAAAATGTGTCATTTTCGATTCTATAGCCTGTTCATTGGTTGTGAATAGCTATGCTGATCATACACGAACGCATAATTAGATAAAAATCTTACCATATAAGTAGGTATGCAGAGTATAGGCGGTAAGATAAAGCTGCTGAGTATTGCAGTGCTACATCGCCTTTCTGTGCACAGGATGTGGTTTTTATCCGAGTATCTGAAACAATATAGTATAATTTATTATATATTTGACTAAGGCCTGATTTTTCAACCGTCAGACAATTTTAACTGAACAATATATATATATATATGTATTTTTAAACGTTGCCTCACACTAGGAATTACTCTTGTATCGTGGGTGCGTTTACAAACATTTAAGCTCACATACAGTCGATCGTACAGTCACTGTGCCAACCGTGTCGTCAAACATGAGGGTGTGACAGCTTTTTATAGAGAATAGTTATGTTAAATCACCTTTATTATTTGTCACTAGCACTTTGACATGCGGACGAAGTCGAACAGAATCCGCGACTTCGTCCGCGTTTTCTTGTTCACGACCCACCGCGTCGCATCGCATCGCCTGCCCGCGCTATTACTTCGTTATCGCTTAGCGTTCTTTCTGACTTTTTTACTTTTTGCTCGGCTCCTAAGTGTCATATCATGATGGTAAATGGCCCATAGCCTTCCTCAAGAATTGGGCTATCAATTGCAAAGATAATTATTCAAATCCGACTGGTATTTCCAAAGATTACCCTCTACATACAAACTTAAAAACAAATACCTATTTATAATATTATTATAGATACGAGTATAAAAGTTTTCTTACGATTGAAAAATCAGCACTTAAGCTAACATTTAAAATAATAATAATACTTGTGTATGAAAAAAGAAGCAAAGGAATCATAGCCCAATAATTCGTCTGCATCGCTGTCAACAGGAAAAGTTCCCAAAACGCTGGCAACATTTCCACGTTGTATGGCGACGCTTTGATGTCCTTAAGTTAATAACTTAAACTTATTAAGTAAGCTTTGATGAAGAATGCTTTGAATTTTAACTTTTTTTTAAAGAGGACAGACAATTAGTGAAAGCTGAGTGGGTTTTAATTTTCATCTAACATTTTCCGTCTTTGATCTCCCCTGAAGTTTTTAAATTTTTTTTTTTTCACAGTGTATAAGGAACCAATTAGAACTACCGTCAAATGATTTTTTTTGTAAGACGGAAGGCCGGATTTTCATCAATCAAACCTGACTGGATGTTGGTTTTCATTATTTTTTGGGGGAGAGAGATGGAGATTAGTAGATTATAGTGTTGTCTTTGTCTGTAGCACCGGAACGGCGGTAACAGTATGTTTTTTTTTCCTCTGTGCTTCTGATTTCCTTCCTATTCACCGCCTTCCGTAGTGCACAAAACCCGTTTCAAAATGCATCTTGTCCAAAGTGTTGGAATAATAATTTCCGATTTGCGTTTTGCGTGCTTCTTTGAAATGAAAATAGTTTGTGAAACATTTTGAAGTTTCATTAGCTTTCGAAGTGTTTACAGTTAGAGTAGAATTTAATTCTTGCAGTGAATTGATCGCTTATGAGAATTTCTTTAAATTTTTAGCAAAGTGTAGTTTGGCTATAAATTCTATCTTCTGATTTCTGTATTTATATGTAATTCAATAAAATCCAATATTGTTTTTAATTTTAAAGATAGTAGGTAAGCACCTATCCATACCTACTTCTACTTAAAATCAATTTAGGTAAATAAAGCATAGTATAATCAGCCTATAATGTTCCCACTGCTGGGACACAGGACTCGCGTCTGCGAGGAGTGGGCCGTAATCCACCACGCGGGCCCAGTGCGGGTTGTAAGATGTCACATGTCTTCAATTTTTTGGTTCTTGGACATGCCTGTTTTCTCACGAAGTTTTCCTTCACCGTTTTTAACTCCCGACGGAAATAGAGGGCAGTAGTGTTGAAATAATTTCTACAAAGTAAAGTGCCTATCAATGTTCGAACCTATGACCTAAAATTTGTAAATCGCGGCTGGGCAAGTTGGTAAATTAATCTTGAATTTTTTGTGCGCATAATTAAAATCTTTTAGCGGAAAATCCGATACAGAATATAAGTACCTATCTATAGATGAATAAAATTGCTTCCCCATTCAATGGATTTGCGGGAACACTTTATCCGATTCCAAATAATATAGTAGAACTTACAACTGGAGCAAAAAGCGTTCCCACAAGTTAGCGCGATAAACGAAATAACTCCGCTGAAAATATTCAAACAGTTTCTCTATTTACGTTATTTATTTTGCTCACACATTGAGAACTTTGCTCACATCTGCGGGATAGTGTGGCGATAGCATTTTTACTTTATTTATTTTCAATTTAAAAGTTTTCTGGCTCAGCGGGAAATCTCTAAGCGTAGTTTGATTATATTATTTTTGAAACTAGCTACTAATTTCTTGTTCCCCGGACCCACTCCGTCGCATCGCATGGCCTGCTATTAAAGTTCTTTCTGTCTTTTTGCTGGCTCCTGAGGGTCCTAGCGTAATGTTAAATAGCCTATAGCTTTTCTCAGTAATTGTGCTATCAAATTCAATTCCAGAGATTAGCGCGTCCAATCAAACAAAAAAAATAAACAAACTCTTTCTTCAGCTTTATTATTAATATAGATTGACACGTACTTACTTTTAAACTTCAAATAACAAAAAAAAGAATTTGAAGTTTAGAACTTGTGTCACTCTACTTTAGCATTAGGTACTTATCTAAAGTGAAAGTTCGAAAAAAACATTTTTTTTCCAAAGTACGTAAGGACTTTTGAATCTCGCGGCGTACATTGAAGAAGTCATTTTAAGTACTGCTTCAAATTCTCCATTCAGAAACCGGGTGTTCGACAAATTCCGAGTTGAATTTTAAATCCGATCATCAGATGAAATTAGTTTTAGGGCGTTAGTGAAACTGGCATCTCGGCTGACAGCTTAAATGAAGATGAAAGACATACGTATACAGGGTATTACAAGACCCTTCACATAGCCGTCAACTACGCATTCTGTACATCAAACTAAGTAACATTGCATAATTTTATTTTATTTTTTACTAACCATTAATGTCCCACTGCTGGGCAAAAGCCTCCCTACTCTTCTTCCACCTCTCTCTATCCAGCGCTGCCAAGTACCAATCTTTATTAATTGCTTGATTCCAGCTCATCGCGCTATCTCCTTCTGAGCCTGCCGCGATGTCGTGGTCGTTAGTTTGGCCCATTGATAGTCTGAAATGCGGCAGATGTGTCCAGCCCAATTTCATGTAAGATTTCCGAGTGACATCAGAGGGGTAATTCTCGTAATTTTTTGAACAGTCACAGTCTGATCTGTCTCAATCTTTCAAAAAATACTTCTAATTTCTCTAGATTTTGACAAGTTTTTGACATTTGTTTGTCGCTGAGATGAGACTGCGACTAGATTTTGAACGTTTTAAATTACGAGAATTGGCCTTCAGTTATTTAAGTGATGGAACGGATTGTTGTATTCTTAACCCGGTCCTGAAGTTTAATACCCAGAATACTCCGTTACATAGCTCAGAAATATTATTAACGTTAAATGCCTTTTATTTTTATATGGTTCAGCACAAAAAAAAAATATCACAATGACAGAGAAAACAAGTGACTCTCGGCTTCGTTAAGGGTATTTTAGGATATTCCTCAATAATTAAAGGGTGTAAAAGTACTACCTATTTTACATATTGATTGAGGAAAATCTTCAGTCAAATAATCAGGGGATTTTACATGAGATGTCAATGAGATGTCAATCATTTTGATTATCCGCATAACGTTATGCGGACTACTGCACTGGCGCTGTCTTTTTCTGCGGGAGAATCCGCGTGCCCCGTGTGAAGTCGTTCCGCCAATGCAAAGCTAGTGGATACAGCTTTGAATGAAACGTCATCACTGGTTGCCTAAAACCGACCCCGGTACAAATGCTGTATCCACTGGCAGGAATAGCGCCATCAGTGGTTCGAGCGGTGGCAAGCTCCAGCAAAAGAGCCAAAATGTTTTCCGACACACGACACACTTTGCACGACAACATCCTTGTGCCACAAAGGCTTAAAAGTCGAAACAGATTTTAAAGTGTGTCGTCCCACTCACTGGCGAACGGTCGCAAGATAGACTGAAGCTGTGGCGAGACTGTGGTTCCTTATCCAAACATTTCGTCCCACCCGCTAAAGACCTCCCGCCTGGACATTTGCCATGGGTAACCTGGAAGTCTTTAAATAGACTCCAGACCCAGGTTGGCCGAAACAAGGAAAACCTGTTCAGGTGGAAATTCATAGACGACTCCGCCTTGGAGTGTAAATGTGGTGCTGTTCCACAAACGATGGGACACTTGATATCGTGTCCTGCGCGTCCTGTCAGCTGCACGTTACAGGAACTGATGGACGCTGCTGATGGCGGCAAACAAGTGGCCGAATTCTGGGCCGAGTCCATTTAGATTGCTGTCGACACGCTAAGAAGAAGATTTTAATTGTTATTTCAGTCAGTCAATCATTTACTCTTCGAAAACCGGAGGTTTTTATCACTGTCTATCAAGTTTGAGCCGGGTGGCTATAAAGGCGGGCGATGTGGAGGGTGGCGATTTTTGAGATGGGGCTTTAACCGTTGTTGCTACAATAAAATGGTTAGGGTGACAGCCCTTATTTTGAAAAAAAAAAAAATACATTCAGATAGAAAATGGGCAGTTTTCACAAAAACCTTTTTGTGATGCCAATCAATCCTGTTTCTTAAAATGATCAAAAAACTCTATTGAACTAACATACGTTTGAGTACTAGAAAAATCAGATTAAAATGTCTCAAAAAGTTAAGGACAGTCTCCTGAGACCATTTCCCTGTATCTACAACGATTAGCCCTTCTAACCCTGACTCAAAAATCCATCTTATATACTTAACGTTGATAGGTACCTAACCTATATCATATTCATGCAATAATTTCCTGACAGACCGCTTCAGACGCGACTGAAGGGTCTAAATCATAGCTTTGTGTGATCTGCTCTGGCATCCCGAGCACCTCCGGCGTGGTGAGTAACACCGGATGGTATAACTCCATGGTATTACTCGGTACGTCCGCGTCCGATATAACCCAACAGTATGAAATGTTTAATGATGGGCCACCTTAGTATGTTTTTTAAGTGAAAACTTCTTTCAGTCATTTAACACATGTAGATCGCAAAAAATTGCACTGTACTGATTTTTTAGGATGTTGTTAGGATGTAGTGTACAACCATGTTTGCATCTTCGAAAGATCTGTACTAACTGCGTGGTGGTCGAAAAACCTCGAATTTTTTTACTTCTTTCAGTTTTTACCTTCTAAAAAGTGCACCCTACGTACAAATTATCAAGTTATTTTTAAAGTAAATAAAATTTTCTATAATTTGAACGCAGCCGTAGCTCTTTAGGTCCAATAAAACCCGAGATACAGCACTTCAAACATACACTTTTTTTTTTTAATGTCGAATATTATAGTTTTAGCTGTCATCTCATGTTAACAGTGTATACATATCTGTAGCTATGAGTATGGCTTGTACCGCTCGGCCAACAGTAAAAGCAAGTTTTAATTTTAAGTTTTCACTTTTTTTTACCTACTAATGTAAAAAAAACGGGGTGAATAGGAATGCAGGGGTAAATCGGGCCGAAACTTTAAAATGGATTTGTACTTTAAAATCATATAGTTTGCTGCAAACAAGGACACTTAATCTTTAATTAAGAAACAGTAAACACATTACAGTCTTTTCTGGCAACAAACTATATTATTTCAACGTTGAAATCCATTTTAAATTTTCGGCCCGATTCACCCATGTATCCCGATTCACCCCGTTTTACGGTATCTAATAAATATCGTAAATAGATCAAATTCCCCACATAATGTGGATAACGTATGAATGTTGTCTAATGATTTTATCGGTACCGTAACTAAGCTATATACCACTAATAAAGCTGAATAGTTTAGTTTGTTTGAACGTGCTAATCTCCGGAACTGTCACTCAGATTAGAAAAAATATTTTTGCATTTGATAGCCCAATTCTTAAGGAAGGCTATAAACTATTTAACATCGCGTTAGCTCCTTTAGGAGCCGAGCAAAAAGAAAAAAACGCGACGGGGAGTTTTATATAAATGTGGCTGTTATTTTAGTATAGGCACTGTGTAACTTATGACTTCCAAGCGAGCGAAGTCGAAGCAGAAGCTAGTAATATAATAATTCTTTATTTAGCAGACAACACATTTATGATGCAATTATGATAGTTACTTACTATTGGTCGATAATTGATTTATATTTAAGTAGTTACTATACATAAATAAATGGCAATGGCAAAACTTTGATAGGGCTGAGCATGAAATTCTGAGAATGATATTTATTACGAATTTTGACAACGAAATAAATAACTGACTAATTCCTTTTTTAGGAATTTTATTAGACATTTAGAAGTTCAGTTAAACCCTAAGCTACGTGAGAATATAGGGTGTGCTTCGAATACCTTACGATTACACTTATATATATACACATTCAACATTTTGGAATTGTATAACTACACAAAATATGTACACACACATCAACAGAATCTAGGAATATCTTAATCCTAAATTATTTACGAATTTATAGTTTAAAATCTTTATAGTTTCCATAAAAAGTTTATATACAGATTGAAACCTCTTTTTTAGTTTTTGATTGATTGCTTGTTTAGTTATACCTAGGTAATGTTTAGCGGTAAATCTATTGTTTATAAAATGTAAAATTGTATATTCCCGGGAGCTGCATCTGCCAACAAACTGCTCTGCAGTTTGGCAGAAGTAAAATTTGTTTGGAAAATTTAGGCTGTCACCAAGAATAAACGCTTTTTCGTTTTTTTTCATTCATTCATTTTTAATTCTATTTTCAAAATGTAAAAATGTAAATAAAAAAAAACAAAACACGGCGGCAAAATTGTTAGTAATTCGTTACGCTAAGGAAAATTTAATTTTTTTTATTAATATAAATGTCGAAGATTAATTAATGAAAAGGGATTCGCTTCGCTTGTTTTTTTTTTTAAAATTAACGTGCCGTGTGAGCTTTAAGAGCCATGTCACGTCGTCATTTGAGTCGAGATGAAATGTTACGAGCCGTGGGCATGTTAGAAAATGGTGCTATTCAACGTGTCGTTGCTGAGGCCCTATTCACCAGCCAAAACGTGATATCAAGGTTGTGGTCACTTTATCGCAGTAGGTACTGGGGATGTGGCTGAACGGCACACGGGTAGATATCGTGTTACTACGCAGAGACAGAGTCGATTTCTCCAAATGACCGCCAGAAGACAACCCAATATCACAGCGATGCAACTGTTAGCTACAAAAGCTCCAAGAGGACTACCAGCTGTTGGAGAGCGACCAAACCGTGCGAAAGAGGTTGCATGAAGTTGGACTTTATGCTCGAAGACCGCTACGTGTTCCAGCATTGCGACGTGGCAATCGCGGGTGGCGGGTTTCGTGGGCTCGGAAGCATTTACCATGGAGTGACGAACAATGGTCTTTGGTGCTGTTCACTGATGAGTCCCGGTTTGGGTTTTATCCGGATTCACGAAGAACACGCGTTTGAAGAACTGCAGGGAGAGTTAGCCGTCTACGGCACCCTCAGGAGGTCTACTCATTCCAAGGCGGGACAACCATGGTGTGGGCAGGAATTCGTCTTGGCGGACGAACCCAGCTCGTTTGGATCTAAGCCTGTAGTAAGTAGAGCCTGTTATTGTCCCACAAAGAATCCAAATGGGCCAGGAATTTCTACTCATGCACGATAATGCTCCTTCCCATACGGCGCGGCTGGTGTCGGCCGCTCTCCGAGACCACGATATTCAAGTTTTGGATTGGCCTGCACAGTCGCCCGACTTAAATCCTATCGAGTATGCCTGGGACATGTTAGAACGCTTTGAGAGATTTCCCGCCAAATTTGACGACGGAAAAACAACTTTACGAACACTTGCAAAGAACAGGGGGGTCTCATACCGCAGCAAGACATTGACCATTTAATTTTAAGTATGAACAATCGATGTCGATGTGTAATTAATGTTAGAGGTGGCAACACTAATTATTAATAATTAAATTTCATAAGACTTCAATTTCAATTTTTAATGAATAGTTTTATAAGAAATGAAGATTTTTTATCATAGAAATTTTCTACGGCGATTAAAAAAATTAACATTTATATTTAAGACAAGAAAATCATGAAATGTTTTTTATTTTTTATTTGGACCTATAAACTACCTATCATTCTTCCATTTACTATATCAGAAAATTCTTCATAGATTTTTGGATAGTTGATGAAATATAAAATATCCCTAGATTCTGTTGATGTGTGTATATTTTTAGGAGCAGCATTTGTTTTAAATAGTCTTCTAATGATTACTTATTCAGAGATTTTTTAGCAAGACATTTTTTTTGGAAATCTTTTTAGTAGCAATTACATTTTCGTGAAATGTCGCTTGGGTCAAGGCTCGACTCTTTCGCAAGTATCAACCGTACTACTTCGTACTTCTTTTGTTTTTAGCCTCATTTCACTGTCGGCTCGAATTCCTGGCAACTGTGTCTATTGTAAACATGCCTAACTATTTACTTGAAAAGGCTGCCAGCTACGTTTCATTCAAAACCGTTTGTTATTGTCAAACTGAATTGGATACTCTGGCATAATGATTTTTATTATTATTAAAGATTTTACGAATGTATTTTGACGAAAAATATCAGCGAAGTTTTAATGGGTGGACTAAATAAGATTGCGCACCGCTTCGAGCCTTCTTGTTTTGCGAAGTCTGCTCAAAATAATATCTGTTTGCCAACTTTGCGTGCAAATTCCAATTATTACGCTCCGTTACTTGTTTATGATGTTAAGAAGAATTATCGAACAGAGTAGGTAACTTAGTAACTAGGCTTTTTGAGCAATAGAATAACAAAATCACCACTGTTGTAGTCACAAAATAGAAAATTAATGAAAAAGTGTATACAACGACATTGTCAATACCTACGCCTGTCGTGTGATACAGTTTTCTAACTAGTACAAGATCTATGATCTTTTCATATGCACATCACTTTGAAGAGACACTGACTTCTAAGATACAGGTAGGTACATAAACCTAGTTTAGAAGTCAGGGTTTTTCATTCTGGAACACTAACTTATGCCATTTTTAGATCAAAATAATGTAAATGCATATATGGACAAATATTTTTTTTTTCCAGTAGTGTTAAGTACAGTCACGAGCAAAAGTATGTATACACTCGGCTTTATTCAAAAGTGCTTTACTCATTTATTTTTAATGAAATTTTATGTTGTTACGAACATAGCATTTTCGAACCCATAGGTTTATGTACCTAATGTGTCGTATTTCAACGTTGCATTAGTGTTGACATATTGGTGCTCGTGACTGTACTGTATTGCACTGCAAAGACTTTGCTTAAAAAAATCTGTAAAACTGTTTTTGTGGAAAGAGTGTAGGGAGGCCTTTACCTTGCAGGTCATCACAGCCTTTTAAAATAAAAATAATAACCGTTTTAGGAACTATAAAATATTATTATACAGGGTGGCAGGGACATCGACGCGTAAACTGTAACCATGGATTCAGCACATGAGTTTAGACCCCATAGCGTCGAAATTTTTCGTTGGTTATCAAAAAAAAATCTTCTGTTTCATAGAAAAGTGCAATACCTACGCGGTCAGAATGTATGGAACAGCAATATTTTTTTTTAATAACTGATGAAAAATTTCTCCTACTACTCTATTTATCTTTCTACTCTCTCATGTAACGAAATGTCAATAAACGAGGCACGTCCTTGAAATTTAACTCTCAATTCTCGTCTAATTGTCGAATCGCCGCCTAAGAAGTTTCACTTCTAAAACTAAGGTTGTATTTATATCATTTAACTATGCAGATACAGGGCATATAATTTTATTAGTACCTACCTGGAAACTAATTGTATTATTTATTTAATTAACTGTTTAAACAGACAAGAAAAAACAGAACAGTACAGAAGAGTAGGTATAAAGGTGATGCTTATTTGTTAAGTAATTTCTTCCAGCATACTTGCGATAGGAAAGCAGATAAAGAGATGTATACAGCGTGTTTAAGAGTAAAAGATAAAATAAAATTAAAAAAATAAAATAAAACAAATAATATGAAAATATACTTACATACAGATAAACATACAGACATGTACATACTTCTATATTTGTTTCTTTATTTCTTTTTTACAAAAACATTAGTAACCCGTGTTGTCTAAATACGTTTAGATATCCGTGGTTTAGCTAGAGCTATATATTCTAAACTACTGAACTATATATTCTGAACTATATATTCGAGTATAGTCCCTTTGAAACCAAAGCTTAGCACACACACGAAGTTTACCTCAATTCCCTTAACATAAATATAGGGTTGAGCAAACCTTCACAATGATCTATAACCACAGGAGAAGTGATTGATTACCAAACAAACAGACAAACAGACCTTACCGCTAATCCTAGGATTAGTTGCGTCTATGATACGAAGGATTGTTCGGGATATCCCGGGAAATCTACTTCAGTTAGATATGGCGCGGATAGAAATGGATGGACAGATTTCATGAAATCATGATATCTCAGTGATGATTGACTTTAAATTTAGGGAAGGAGGAGGCGGTTTGTCTAGGAGTCTATCCGGGAAAGAACTACATACTTATACTTAATCTGTTCCAAAAGTACCTGATGAAAGTGTAAACAAACCCTGTTCAGCATCCTAATTGCGTAGTACACGATCAATCGGAATGGGTTTCATTTTGACAGTTCAACAACATTCATTGCGTTATTTACGTGTTGAGCAGACAAATTTTTCGAACTTATGAAGCAATTTTTTTTATTTTTTTAAACATTGCCCCACATTAGTGATTTCTCCTGTATCGTGGGTGCGTTTAAAAACATTTAAACTCACAGACACAAACAGCCAGACCCGGAACAACTACTTGTAGGTCATACAAATATTTGTTCCGTGCGGGAATCGAACCCGCGACACGCAGCGCAGCAGTCAATCGCTCAACCACTGCGCCAACCGTGCCGTCAAAAGCAATGGAAATGGAATGGAAGCAATGGATTAGCAATTTGCTACAAAATGATTCAGATTCCGATTGATCGTGTGTTACCCTAATTGCGCATTTCTTTATTAATAAAAAATAAATACGCAATTAGTGTGCCGGTTAATTTCTTACACAATCACCAAATGAAATAATAACACATTCATCTGTACTTAGAAGATATACAGAGTAATAAATGACTTTAGAGCAGTGGTGGCCCAGTGATAACGGCCGCGACTTACGGGTTGTAGGTCGTAGGTTCCCAGACAGGCGCTTTACTTTGTGTAAATTATTTCATAACCACTGCTCTCAAAACGGCGAAGGAAAACATCGTGAGGAAACCGGCATGTTCTAGAACCACAAATTCGAACACATGTGATATCTACCAACCCGCACTGGGCCCGCGTGGTGGATCACGGCCCACTCCCTCACACCGAGAGGAGGCCTGTGTCCCAGCAGTGGGAACGGACTTTATATATTACCACTACATATTGGCATTTTCTGATTCATTTGTTACATTTTGATTACATACTTTTGGAACAGGTTTAAAGTAGTGCTGGTGTTACACACACAAGGGAATACTTCAGCTTTGGCTCTGGGATGACAATGCATTTGTTACCATGCATATTACAGACGTCCATTGGTGACGGGGCCCACTTACGAACAGCGGGGTAATCGCGTAACACACATAAAATGACAACTGATCGCATTTTCTTTCATTTTGACAGTTCAACCACGTTCATTGCGTTATTTACATTGAAATGCAAATGATTTATTAAACCTATGCAGCAATGGATTAGAAATATCCTACAAAACTCTTTGCTTATGATTGAAACTGTGTTACGCAATCAGGTTGAAGGTGGGCCGCATAATTGTTTCCGAATCATTGCATTAAAAGCAAAACCCTGCTTCGCAATCCCTTTTTCTTTTGTGTTTTGTAAAGTGTAAATGCAACTTACAGTACCCAATTTAAACCTACCTATTGTTTTAGGAGGATTACCATCCACTCTAAATACCTGAAAATAACCAAACCTACTTGTTTGTTTGATCTAACTTCACGCCTCAACGGTTCATCCAATCCTTATGGATTTTGGTACACGAGTAGTTTGTGAAAAGGAAAATAATATAATTTGCTTTTTATCCTACTGTGGGATCAAGGATTTTGGCAAAACTACTGTTTGTTAAAGCTCTTTGTAGTTTGTTTGTGTTGAACTTTTTCAAAGACGACCAGTCTTTGAAAGATTATGTTGCTATTGATAGAGACAAGTAGGAAGATAGTTTAGGGGTTTTGTATCGCAGTGGAAAAATACAGCCTTACAATAATAATAATTTATAGAAAAATAGTAGTCGAAATGCACACAAAATAAAAAAATGCAATAATTAATAGACATCTTAATGGTGACCAGTCAGTTCACCAAACATTCATTTAAAAATTTTTACTTGACCAGCAACGATTGGCAAAAACATTATTTGTCATTTCATCATTTTACAACAACAAGTTTACCAAATATTTTACTTAGCAAAATAAATATCCGATAAACTTTTATTTAATAACGTATTATTTGACAAACAATTCATAATTTTTTTCATTTCATTTCATAAACAACGTTTGGAATTAGGACATTACACAAAAACACAGATGCTGACAGAAACCCTAACCAGGGACGGTCGACGTCAGGGGCACCCCGAGGTTAGGTTGGTTAGGTTCCTCTGAACCCTGCAGACAGAAATAGGAGCCCCGCGCAGCGGCGTTCCTTCGACCTGCTGACGGAAACCCTATCCCTAGACGGTCGACGTCAGGGGCACCCCGAGGTTCGGTTGGATAGGTTAATTAAAACCCTGCAGACAGAAATAGGAGCCCCGCGCAGCGGGGCTCCGTCGATATTTAGTAGAAACGTGATTTATCCTAATGAATCTAAATGAGAAATGAAAAATGTATAAATGATTAAATATCATGTGATGCATTTGTTAAAAGAATTGTTTGCCAAATAAATGTTTGTGAAACGAGTGTTTATAAAATAAAACATTAGCGGAATAAGTTGTTTTCGAAATAAATAGTATACGAAACATTGGTTTTAAAATGAAAATTTGTCAATGGAGTTTTGGTGAAACTTTAGTGAACCCATTTTAATATACATATTTAAATGAGAGGCGGCTTACAATAGAAATCCGCCAACCTGCACAGGGCCCGCGTGGTGGGTTATGGCCCACTCCCTCTTACAGAGAGGAGGCCTCTGTCCCAGCGGTGGTAATATATGGCTGATTATGCTTATGATAATGTGGTTTCCCATGTACATAGTGAGTTTCTTTTTTCGAGTTAATAATAAATAATACAATTATTTGTATGTTAAATGAGTCGGGGCCAGTAGTTACCTAATAGGCTAATGGTGATATTGTATAGGTATCTATGTATATGTAGGTATATAATTATGTTGTACTTACTTGATAGCTACATATCTCCACACAGCGAGTGACAATGTGAGACATATCGATGCCGTGTGGAAGATCTGCGCGAAGTGCATGTGAAATAACAGGTAGGCCGCCCACTTGTACGGCATCTCGCGTTGTCCCGGTAATATCTGGTAAAAGAAAAGACAAGAATACATTGTGGATAAGTAGTCGATATTGATTGAAATAACACAAAGGACAGTTGCGGAAGATAAGTTCCGGGAATTGGCTCTTAAAAGAGTCGTTGGGGTGGGTCTTGAGAAGAGACCGGTTCGTGCCATCATTGTGGTGAAAGGATTAGTCACTAGACCCTGCGTTATCGAGTGTCGGACTTTTTTTTAGTAGCAGTGATTATTGGGAACAAAATTCAGCCTTGTTTAGAATCAAATGTCTGCATGCTGGCTGTGTGTGGTCTATTCTGTAAAAATCTCCGGTGACGTGAGCGTTTGGTGAAGTGATGCTGGGGATTGGCACTGTTAAGTTTGCGCACAGTGCGATTTTTGATTGAATACCTTACATTCTTGAGTACTTAGTATTATTAATTTAATCACATTCAGTGTAGGTACATTATTTTTTAATAGTATCGATTCGGATATGATAAACTTAAAGACAGTAGTTTCCAAACCCAGATCTACAGTTTCAGGTCACACGGGACCAGTGTGTGGCACGTGTAGTGTGCACCCATACGATAATAATTCATCGTCTATAACGCCCTTGGGTCACAATTGACCGACTTGGCATTTAAAGATCGCAATATTTAAGCTTAGAAATATTATTCGTAAATAAGTATCTAAGTATTTACGAATAATATTTCTAAAGTTGATACTTTCCTTGTCTTTAAATTAGTCCTTGTTATTTCACTTAGTCTACTTCGAATATTCTTCGTTCATATGGAAAAAGCCACGATCAAAGCGAAATATATTTACCATTCCTATAAACGAGACAAATTTATTTATTTAGCGATGTTTTCATACCTTAACCAAAAACGGTACTTAATAAATAAAATGGTACTTATGGATTAAAAGTATGAAAGTACCTACGCAATTTGTAGAGGGCAAGATGTGTAGGAACCCGTTGAATGCGAGAAGCACAGAACCGGTCAAAGTGGAGGTGCTTGGGGTATGCCTATGTCCAGCAGTGGATGTCTTTCGGCTGAAATGATGATGATGATGAAGATGGGTGTAAGATGGGGTTTTCTGTCGGCAGAAAAGACGAATTTCCATAGAAACTTTCAACCCTATTAAACTATTCTTTTAGGGGGTGAATGGTCAAAAATCCTGCCTCAGTGCTCATTTTCGGTATATAAGGAACTTTTATAGAAAATTTCAAATTTCTAGACCCAGTTGTCTGTCAGTGAATAAATTTATTTTTTATTAGATAAATTCAAGCTTTCAAGTATTATTTTTCTATAATTATTGATCAAAAATCAAAAGTCATTTATTCAAATTAGGCTGAGAATCAGCACTTTCGAACGTGAAAATTACAAAAGACCACTTCCTAGTGCTTTCGCTGGGAAGAAGAATTGGCGCAACAAACTCCCCAGCAGATCTTTTTGGGGGGTATCGTATTACCCATTATACCCATATAGAAGAGATTAGATGGCAGCTGCTTTGGTTGAGAGGGACAATGATAAAAAATAAAAAAACGTCTTAAACTAAGTACACAAATACATAAATAGGTTATATACATACATATACTATTACTATAATATATACAAAATCAAGGGAGAGATGTGTTGAGATGACTCTACGCTATTTTTTTAATATTGTTAATCTTTTTCTCGTTTCTAATATATGTACTTGTTGTTTTACCGACTCTAGTTCATATAACATTCATCGTTCATATGGCATCCCAAGCTAAGATCAAAGGAAGTCATAAATTACTACGCTTCTATACGAGAAAATATTATTTGAATATACTAGCAATATTTTCATTCTTAAACAAGCAATGGCATTTAATGAAGAAAAGGGTACACAGGAATCGGGCCAAAGTATAAAAGTACGCAATTTATAGAGGATTTGAAACAGAATGGAGTCCGACAAACGTCGTCAGCCGTGACTACAATCCCGGCCTTTTATAATTCAGTTGGTTTTCCGCGCTATCGCTACGCTTGCAGTGAGGGGGTCGGCAGTGTAGCCTACTGTTTGTTCAAATCCTTTCTCTGAAATGAATAAGGTCAATTTTTTTAGCAGTATCAAAAATTTGGTAGGTTGACTTTTGAACGTAAAAAAACAAGCTTTTATTTAAATGCGCTAAAAAGAAAAAAAATAAACTTTTATTTTATGACTTTTACTAAACGTCTTATAACGTCATTACACAATTTTATGACATAAAAGCTTGTCGCGAGATTTACTTGTGAAGATAAACAATTAATTTAAATAACTTGATGAGATGGATTTTAGCTATTAACATTTTCAAACTAAGTAAATACGAGTATTTAAATCTCGCGACAAGCTTTTATATCATATAAATGGTGTAATGACGTTATAAGTTGATAGTAAAAGTTTTAAAGTAAAAGGTTATTTTTTTTCTTTTTTGCGCATTTAAATAAAAGCTTATTTTTTAAAAAGGTCTTTTACTTTTTTTTCGAGTTATTCTTAGCAAGCCCTTTCATTTGATAACCATATTGTACGAGTGCATAAAAAATAATTAGTCCGCCATCTTGAGTGTGCCGCCATGTTATATTTGGAATGGCGTCACATAGTTAACCATGCATTGTCATCCAAACTAAACGTGTATATAAAGTTTCAGCTCAATCGATTGAAGATATCTGCTTCAAAATTGAGCTTCAAGCTTTAGAAATCCGCCATATTGGATTTAGACTGACGTCACTTTATTTTTCGAGTTATTCTTAGCAAGCCCTTTCATTTGATACCCATATTGTAGTAGGAGTGCATTAAAAATAATTAGTCCACCATCT
This sequence comes from Apamea epomidion, assembly GCA_947507525.1. Taxonomy (NCBI): domain Eukaryota; kingdom Metazoa; phylum Arthropoda; class Insecta; order Lepidoptera; family Noctuidae; genus Apamea; species Apamea epomidion. The sequence continues at coordinate 8,621,957 of OX382242.1, read as the reverse complement.
AGGGTTTGCCGCCATGTTGGATTAAGAATGACGTTACGTCACACAATTAACCATGCATTGCCATCCAAACTGAACGTGTATAAAAAAACAAGCTTTTATTTAAATGCGCTAAAAAGAAAAAAAAGAAACTTTTACTAAACGTCTTATAACGTCATTACACAATTTTATGATATAAAAGCTTGTCGCGAGATTTACTTGTGAAATTTGAAAGTTTGCATATTTTTTTGTAAGTCATCGTTAGTTTATAATCTATCTACCGAGAATAATATATAAATTATCGAAAAATTTTCAACTGCAACAAATAATTTACAATTAACGCATTACTTTGACGGTTTGGCATGGATAGATTATACTCGTAAACTATCTAAAAGTTATATTGTAAACAGTATGGTACAGACACAGAGCACATCGAGCTACTACAATCTGTCAAATTTCTTTAATATATTTTCAACTTTATCGCTAAAGAATTAGGTTCAAGGTTGATTGGGAAAATTTGACAGTTTCGGGTAGTTTGACCTGCTGGCGTCTGTACAGTCTTCCATTTATCGACAGTTTATAATCTCGCGAAATAGATTGTAACCTGACGGTGTTCACAATCATACGGTGACTTATATTTTACCTATATATATATATAAGTCGCAATCAAGTCGTATCCGGTACGCCAGCGCCATCTGGTGGCGTTGGGCAGAGTCTAGCCTGAGATCGTGCGAGTGGACGAGAGCCCTGCGGTTCGGAGCAGTCTCTTGATCATCGGACATCAAACGGACAACATGTGCTCAGAAACTGTCTTGCGGTCCATATCGTTGTGTCGTGTACCTACAGTCTGTGATTCGCTAGTGCGATTAACTTGTTCGTAAATTATAATCTGATGTGAACTGTAGACGGTTTTTCTATTGCGCTATTAATAACCAACACTACCCATATTACGCCCACGGCAGTTAAATATGGCTCACGATAACGAGACACACACACCTTCTCCGTCATATATTATACCATTTTTTTATCAGAGTATATTAAAAGAGCACCAATTTCCTAGTAAGTAAAATACCTCTCAATTTATTTTCATTATTTAGTTGCAAAAACAAGTGTAGTATGATGCTTATTATAGGTGTAACAAGGTAATTTTTGGCTCAACATGTTTGACCATGGCTAGTGTACAAATTAGGTCGAAAGACAATAAAATTTCAAAATAAAAATACATTCATTTATTCATTATTTTGGTATTTCGGTTAGGCGTCCTATAACTTAATAACACCCTAATATTAAGTGAGTGATAAATGGAGAATTATTAAATTCAATGCCGTCTGTTTCGTGTTTAATAAGGAAAAAGGTATGACTTTGAAAGTGTCTCGAAAGTTAATACTTTCCAGACTTCGCCGTCGTAAGACCATTTCTTTACCGTTTAAGTACTTGCATTGGTAGGTAGGTAATTACTTAATCTTTGTAGAATTATTGATTTTCATGTCTGAGATGAAGATTAAAATGTTTTCTATTTGACTCATACCAGCAGCAGAGTGAAACAAACTAACTTAAGTGGCAGTGGGCAGTGGAACATTGCTCGCAGAATAGATGGCCATTGGGGCCGAAAGGTTCTGGAGTGGCGACCGCGTACTGGAAGACGTTGCGATGGAAGGCCTACGACAAGGCGGACCGATGACCGTGTGAAGGCCGCAGGAAACACAGATGCGGCCGAAGTAGCGGTGCTTGGGGGAGGCCTATATCCAACAGTGGACGTCTTTCAGCTGAAATGATGATGATGATGAGAACCAAAACTGTTTTTATGATAGAAAAGAATAATAGATTATCTTGTGCCAAACCATTCTTTTTTCAGTAGATTTTGTAAACGTCAACATGCTCTATGAAACTGATATTACCGCGACCGTGCGTTGTGAGAAAGCAGCTATTTCAGACGTTTTTTTGTATCTAACTAATACCTTTTTTCAGTATTAATAGACGACACATAAATAAATGCTTGTTGGATTATCAACGTTCGGCCGCTGAGAAAAACAACAAAATCGCGCTGTTAAATTTTCGACTTTCCTGCGCTTTACCGTTAGTACTATTATTTATTCTGTGGCTTTAGTGTAGACTGGCGCGATTCCCGGTCGTAATAAAATATCATTTATTTAAGCTTGTATTGTGCGCTCAAAAAATATTTCTTAATAAAAATAATTTATTGTGTTGATTAATATTTTTTTCCCTTATTATTCACTCATTTACTGCCATAAAATAAAATGATGTAATATTTACGCTCGTTGACTTCTTAAATGAGAATAAGTGGTACAAGGGTGGGGACGCTTTTCCCCAATGTTCTTTAACAGCGTGCTTTTATTTAAGCAATCGGTTAGGTATCGCTTAGTATTAGCGAAAACGGGCAAATATTATATTACTGTTTTATTGCAAGCGTGCGCGTTTTCATTATAATAGAACGATAGTCTGTGTACAGATAGTCACAGTCTTTGCACAGCCGAAGATCTACGCAAGTCCATAAATACTCAGTTTGAAAGTTTCCAAGCTGACTTAGCGCAAGTTAGTTCGAAACTGCATTATCCATGAACGAAAACCACCAAAGACTTTGTAGTTCTTCCTAGTACAGACTGACATGGTCACAAAAAGATACAGAACGTACCTCCATTACTTGGAACCTAATATGCAATTTCGAATAGCGGGGTGGTTGCGTAACACACAAACAGTAGGGATAACTTCATTTTGACAGTTCAACAACATTCATTGCGTTATTTACGTTGTTGAGCAAACACATTTTTCGAACATATGAAGCAATGGATTAGCAATATCTTTCAAAATGATTCAGATTCTGATTGAAAGTGTGTTACGCAATTAAGGTGCTATATACTCGTAGATAAGCATCTTCTGAGTGCACTCGTCCTATCGTAGGTCTTTTCCATCACTTTTTATCAAACCAGACAGGTCAACAGCCGACCCATTACGTAATGGACTATAGCTGTGCCCTTGAATAATTTTCTGTCGCGTAAACAAACAGCAACCCAAGGAAAATCATTATTTACCTATCTATACAGGGTTTATTTTCAAAGACCAGGCCTTTAAGGGTGTGGTACAGACCATCAAAGTGAACGAATTTCTCCATGACCCCAATATCGTAATCGCGACAAAATTATCAACTGTCCCATAGAAAACTTCAACACCTACTCGACCTAAACGTATAGGACGGCTGAATTTTTATTCGCGATTACGATGTTGGTCCCATGGAGAAAATAGTTCAGTCTGATGGTCTGTACACACCCTTAAATTTGGCTCGTCTTTGAAAACTAACCCTGTATAATAGCGCAGGATAGCCTTTACCAGAAGTCGCCATCGTATAATGGTGCAGAAGGTTCAATATCATCAGGATTGTGCTGCTGTGCTGCTGGAAAGCAGTTCGTCGTGGACGTGGTACGACAGTGACTCCCCTGACATCATCTCTATCATCAGAAGACAGCCGCCACGCTATCATCGATGTGACGCTCTGCTAGAGTGGCAGTGTTGAACCAAACATTTTAAAAAGATATATGATATCCACCAGGCTCACGTGGTCGATTATGGCCTCTACATGGACTCTAAAAAAAAGAGACCTGTTATCCAAAACTAGGATCGTTGAAGGCAGAATATGCGCTGACAAATAATGAAAAGTTGTTTTTCAAAAAATCATAGAGAAAATTAAGTCAAGTAAATGTAGCCAATGAAGTGAATAAATATCCCTAAAAGGGTTGGCACTCAAAATGCACCGACATCTTCAGTGTAGGTGCAAGATTATATATTATAAGAAGCAAATGATGGAACTCCTACACAGACTCCGTGTCGCAGAGTCGGTGTTCACTGACGCGATGCCCACTGAGCCAAAGGACTACCCACGTACAAAGGCATCTCAGGCGAAGCTGCGACAACATGTGGGTGTTTGTGTTCAAGTAAAGGACGGCGCCCACTATGAGGTATGACACGCCATGGACGGCTAAGCATGAACAAACTCAAGCTCCAAGCATTTATGTATTCCAATGGAATCATTTACAGGCAATTCTGAATTGTCAAGGAGTCTGTTAGATAGTCAGAAAGTTGAAGCTAGTTGTCCATTCCAAAACGTAAATCTCTATGGAGAACTAGTACTTCAGTTAAGGGAACTGAATCCGCTGGGCCATGACGATTTCAATGAAAAGTGAGTGCTAAAAGTATTAAAAAAACAAGATTCAAAATTATGAAAATCCTTTGCAGGTCATACCGCGCTGTGTGGCCTGGTAAGCAATAAGCATTGGCTTTAATACAAATCCAAGGTTGCCTGGAAGAGATCGCAGAAAGCGATAAGGCCGCCCATTATATATTTTGTAGTGTTTGATGTATTCTATGTCATGTATCTTTGTGGTGTACAATAAAGTATATGTATATAAATATATTATCAGTCTTTTGTTAATTACAGTACCTAAAATAGGTACCAAAGATTCCATCTTATTCAAAAAGTCATTTCTGCCAATATCTATTGCAGCACATCCAAGATGGTACTGATACTAATGCCTAAATCTGACAATTTATACATGCATATCTAAACATGGATGTGCCCCCGTGGCTAAATAACAACAGCCGCACAAGTCGATCGACCAGGTTAAGCTATGCTTGCCGCGGTTGGTCTGTGGATGGGTAACCGTCTGTACATACCGAGAACGTGCTTTCCGAGGCACGGAGGGGCCGTGCCTCGGAAAGCTATAAACTATCACATTTTATGTGCCTAATGATAATAAAATGAATTCAATCAACTAAAGAAATACGTAAGAATTATTCCACTGAGCCGTGCATTTATTTTTTAAATTAATTAAAGGCTGAGTTTTCAATCATCTGATAACTTTCTTCGAGGAATAATTTGAACATTTTGACAGTTATTTCATACAAAAACTGTCAAACGTCAATTTTATTTGTCAAATAAAAGTTATTTGGCAATGGAAAAATCAGCCCTAAATCTGCAACATTACTTTTATTTTGGTGGTCATGCGATTTAACTTATATCAAACGTATAGCTGTTTTGAACTTTACGAGTACTTGTTGCTGCGATGCGCTATTGTCATTCGTTCGTCTTTTTGCTTTCTACCGCACCCTAAATCTGTTTACAAAAGTATTCATAAATGTTTACTGGCTAACTTTACACATCATGTCACAAAATGCTTTGAATGTTACTAAGTACTGCTTATTATCATAAAATAGCATGCGCCCCGTTAAAGCATCGTTAACCACGTGTCTATTATCATTGCAACAATCACTAAACCAACAAATGGATTCCGTTAAATGCATTACTAGGTATATATATACATATAAGTGGTCTAAAGGTTGTCTATAAAAGTCGACCTTATGTCATGCAGGCTGACAGTTCAACTATAGTTGCATTCGGACATTCAAGCGAATTCAGAATAAGCTTTCAAATCATTTCGAATCAGATTTTCGTTTCGATAAAACAGTGATATACAATATGATTATTATACATATAAATAGGTGCATTTATCACACGTTCGCATAGAATAAACGTAATAATTACCTATAAAGTTTTATCACAAAATAGTCTCTATAGTATACTCATAACAAAAGCGTCACATTACCACTAACAAATATCTAGGAATATGCACTATAGCCATTGAAATGTTAATATGGACATTATCTGAAATATCAGGTGCATGTATTGAAAGCTCCCTGAGCACTACCTACTGATAAAATATTAGCTGCACGAATAAACTTAAACTCAATTAAAATGCCAACGTTTGCCAGTTACCTACTGTGTATTTTTCCTACCAGATCTAATTTGGTGATAACCGTTCAAAAATCACCAGTTATCTATAGTGTATAATTGCTACAAGATCTAATCTGGTGCTAACCGTCCAAAAATCACCAGTTATGAACCTTCAATGTATTTTTCCTACATGATCTAATTCGATGCTAACCGTTCTAAAATACCAGGGTCCCTACGCTCGAAATCCGTAGATTCAGCCGAAGTTACGGGCGATAACTACGCCGTATCACCTAAGGACATAATATTAGTTTAGGGCCCGACCTAAGAATTAATGAAACCACGATTTGACAGTTGTCCCTACTCCCGATGTGTTTTTGCCCGGAAAACAAAAGTTAATTAATCGGGTGAAGGATTAAATTCCGAAGTTTCTAACGGAACTACTTTCGGACGGGGTCGTATCTTCGTTGACAGAGTAAGAGATTACCGCCCCTGGTGCATAGATGCCTGTCATAGGTGTACATGGTACAAAAATCACTAGTTTTGGGTTTGGGCATCAATCGCATTCTTTAAGTAAGGTCTAGGTGTAAACGTCTGGTAAGTCCGTCTTTGTAAGAATTATCTACGGGAAAAACGATAGAACATAAAATCACACCTGTTTTCCTCTCGGCTCGGCAGAGGGCGTGTATCATAACATCCACATTTCACCACTTTTGTATAAGTCCTATATAATAGGGAGCGACGCCATTGGGGTACAAATCCAGACTCCAGGCGGCTATTACTGGTAAAAATCCTAATAGAAAAATCGAATAACGTTTTGCCTGGACCTGCACCCTAATTGCGTAACACTCTCAATCTCAATTTGAAGTATTTTGAAGGATATTGCTAATCCATTGCTTTATTTTTTCTATGGTCTGCTCAAAAACGTAAATAACGCAATGAATGTTGTCGAACTGTCAAAATAAAAGCCATTCCTACTAATAGGCTGTTACGCAATTAACCCGCTGGAGATCAAACCCAAAAAAAATGTCAAGCAAACACTACACTTAATTATAACCAACGACTAATTTTCATAAATTCAAAACCATATTTGTTTACCAAATAAGTTAGAACAGTATGTTAAAAAAAACTGAAGTTGTCAAAAAGTAAAAGGCCCGTTTTGACATTGACAGTTCTATTAGTTAATAAAGATCAAATTCGCAAAAGACGTATTCGTTTGTATGAAACTGACAGGTGTCAAGAACGCATTCTCACATTTCAAAACGGGCCTTTTATTTTTTGACAACTTTACCTGCAGTATTGCCTCTCCTTCTTCCTTTAAATATATCCAAAGGTTTTTTTTTTAAATATCTCTTTTAGCGATATTCTATTCATTCTAATAAAATACTCATTACTTTTGTACTTACTAGCTTAGCCCGCGACTTTGTTCGCGTGGAAGTCATAGACAATGTCTGTACTAAAATAACAGCCACATTTTTATAAAACTCCCCGTCGCTATTACTTCGTTTTCGTTTATTTTTACCCGGCTCCTATTGGTCTTAGCGTGAGGTTAAATAAACTATAGCCTCTCTCAAGAATTAGGCTATGAAATGCAAAAAGTTTTTTTTAAATCCGACTGGTAGTTCTAGAGATTATTATGTATTATTTGGTTAGACACACTAAAAACTAATTAGCTCATGCGTGTGTATCAAATAGGTTGAAGATATTTAATCTGTCTAGTCGATTCTTGAAGCAGTTCAGTGTGGGAGCCGTCACAACATTTTCCGGAAGTCTATTCCATGTTGTTACAACTCGGTTAAACAAGAATTGCTTCAAGGGCTTTTTTTTAATGAATTTTCCCATAGCTTTAGGGAATGACGCAAATGTTTGTTCGCATTCAGTGCGCATTAGCGTGTACATACAAACAAACAAACTCTTCAGTTTTATTATTAGAATAGATATATAGATATACTTATATGTTTCGCGTACTACGGCTACCTATAGGTAGGTATACCATCGAAGCGTGCATACCAGGGATAAGTGTTTGCATTTGATATCTGTCTGATAGCGGCTATTATCAAGTTATTATGCACGTTATATTTATCATTATCGATATGATACAACTGTGCCTCGTGGTTTACGTCAGGTGCTTGATAAGCTTTACATTAAGCTTTCAAATGCACTTCTACTAATTTCAAATACTCATAGTTTTTAACTATAATGTAATACTAGCTGCGCCCCGCGGTTTTACCCGCATAAGTTTCGATCTTATGGGAATATCGGGATAAAATGTATCCTATATGTTAATCCTGGTTATAAACTATCTGTGTGTCAAATTTCATCAAAATCCGTTAAGTAGTTTTTGCGTGAAAGAGTAACATCCATCCATCCATTCATACAAACTTTCACGTTTATAATATACTAACTGTGCCCCGCGGTTTCACCCGCATAAGTTTCGATCCCGTGGGAATGTCGGGATAAAGAGTATCCTATGTGTTATTCCTGATTATAAACTATTTGTGTGCCAAATTTCATCCAAATCCGTTTAGTAGTTTTTGCGTGAAAGAGTAACAAACATCCATGTCTTTCCATACAAACTTTCACGTTTATAATATTAGTAGGATTAGCTGTGACCGCGGCACTGCCCGTTGCTAAGGTGGCATAATCGGCCTAAAAACTGCTGGGATACAGGCCTCCTCTCTTCGAAAGAGAGTGATGTGAGGCCAGCAGACTCATACTGGAAATGTGTAGCCTAGATATTATGTTGCCGAGTGCTCATACGTTAACACGTGACTAAAATCAGTAGTTATCCATTTGCGAATATCAGTACCGAGAAAAAGTTAATATTTCTACGTAGCCCGCAGCAACAAGGGTTCCAAATAAGATATAACTGCATTAATAATACTAGCATGCACGTCTGTTGCAATATAAACCCAGACTCGTTAGTCATTAGTTCTGAAATCGAACTCGTATTTTCCGTATTTTTCCACAATGCAATTAGTGCTGTTTTTCAATGTAATTCTTGAAGAAAGTCGTCAAGATTACATTACTGATTAATTACTAAATTGCATGTGTTTTTTAATCTTTTAAAACACTACCTTTTAAAGTTAAAAAATACACTGATTGCTGAAGAGACCATTATGGTCAATATTGCTTATATTTTTTCCACCAGCTAATAGCCTGCACAACATTTTCTCTCTCATTATATTCCAAGCAAAAATCGTACTATCTGCTATTTTTTGTTAAAAGATCTTCAACATCTTGTTGTTTTAAATCTCCAAGTTTAAGATAAAGGAAAAGTTCAAATGAATACTGAAAGTCGTTAAAAGAAAAACATTTATTTTTTGCCTTTCCAATTACTGGAAGATACATTTAAGAAGTCATTACCCAGATATTCTTAGAGCCAATGTATTTGGGATTCCATTATACGGGATAGCTGTAAAGTTATTCTGTAATCGCCGTACTAAAATATCATGGCGAACATGAGATAAAATTCGAACAATTTCAATACATCGGTAGCTTAGGTCGTACTAACCCTTGGAACCACAGATTCAAAGAGAATGGAGCAAGCAATAAGCATGATTTGGCAAAGACACAATAATGTTTGTCAAAGTAATGGCTATGTTATAGACTTGACTGCTGAGCGTGGGTCCTGGGTTCGATTCCCAGATCTGGCAAAATGTTTTTGGGTTTTTAATTAGGAATTTCTTACTAACAGCCCGGGGTTTGGAAGTTGGCAGTGCGATGCCCCCCTGCCTTGGAAAGTACGTTAAGCCGCGCCTGATCTCTCTCCGGTCGTGTCGGATTGCGTGCCATCCCATCGGACTATGAGAGTGTGGGAAGAGGGAGTGCACTTGTCTCTGCGTAGACACTTGTGCAATATAATATCTCCCGCGACGAAGGCTAGTCTCGGTTGAGATTGGCCGCCATGCCTGGAATATGGACTTGAGAACTGTTATTATGTTATAAAAATCAGAATCGAAATATTGTTGAAAGTTGTATTGCTTTCGTATGACAACACATACGAAAACGCATGAAATTATATCATGCCGATAGCTGAGTAGAAGTCCTACAAATAGAATATAAACACTAAATTGAACAGCACAGTGCTGCTGTCCAAGCGGCAGCCGCGTGGTAAACTTACACTGCTACAAAGATCTTTTGGCACTCGAATCGTGTTGAGAGGGGGCGTTGTTAGTAAAATTGTATAGACAAAACAAAATCGCAGCGTTAATTCAGATTTTGGCCACATGCCAAAATAAACCTTGTAGCGCTATATTGACGTCAGCCGCCAACGTTCCCTCAAACATTAGCACTTCGTTTCCTAAGTACTCCATGTTCGTAAACGTATTAAACCGCACATAACACGACGTTATATGGTGAAGTGATACAATTCACACTTAGCCGAAGTTCAGCTAACGGTATCTCTAGGAAATGGCGCTTGTTCAGACACCTCGTTCATGTGCGCTGAAGAGCTTTAGCGACTAGGTACACTAAGTTTGAACCAACCTCACCTACCTTACCAGTTACCCAAATTCCTTGCACTCTCCAAAGGTAGGTGACTTTTGGAGCGTAGTAGGAATTACACATACATACATATAAACATACCCGTATTTACTAAATGGAAAACTTACATAAGTAGGTATTGTACAGTGGAATGTCTGTTTGTCTTGCTGTCAATTATTGTACTTATACCTTAAACCAATTAACTGATTTATGTGATTAATAATTTTAACCTTTTACCCGCTGATATACCCTACACTATTCGTATTGGGTAAGGTAGGGTACAATCAGCTGGGTGTACGGCGGGAGTTCGCTCTTGTTGAGTACATAATTAAACTACTCCGCGGAATACAAAATAATCCGGGAGTACTACAGCGGTTTAGTGTTGTGTACCAGACCGCTACGTGTGGAGGCGGCGGCGTCCACCACTGTTGCTGGTACCGCCAGCGAGGACCAACTTACTGGCGAAAACACCTTTAACCCGAGCAATACACACTATCAATAAAATTCACATACAAATTGACGTATTTACATGTACTAGGAGTCAACTCGCAAGGGTACTATTATATAATTTATGCTACACATAAGGTGTGATAGGCAAATTTTTGTATTCTAAATAAATGTGTAGTACTATGTATTAAATGTTACTAAGGTATTTAATAGTTGTTCTGTGTTATTGTTATGCATGAAATTTATATAATTTAGGATATGTAGTACGAGTATGTTATAGAAGTTCCTTATTAGGTTAATTTAATATTGTAAGTAATAAATACCACACCATCGCATCATCATCATCTAGTAAAACATAACATCCTGACTGAAGAACAAAAAGGCTTTAGAAAAGATAAAACTATTAACATGGCCATTTATGACTTCCTGAATAAAGTAATTTCAAATGTTGACCATAGAATACCTGTTTGTTCAATATATTGTGATATGACTCAAGCTTTCGATTACGTAGATCACAATATCTTGCTTGATAAATTAGAAGCTTACGGAATAAGAGGAAACGTCCTGCTGCTAATCGTATCTGAAAAACCGAAAGCAATATGTAGAAATCTCGCAGGTAGATCCGAAAACCAAATATGAAAGGGTCTATAGGTCACGTGATAGATCAATTTCATATGGCGTACCACAGGGGAGCGTGCTTGGTCCCCCTCTATTTATACTATATATAAATGACTTGCCCAAAGTGACGAAACATCACATGACTCTTTTTGCTGATGACAGTACAGTTACTATTGACTGTACAAACAAACTAAATTATAATAATGAAGTAACTAATACTATTAATTCAATAATAAAATGGCTCAATAATAACAATCTCAAAATAAATATTGACCAAACTAATGGCCTTCAGTCAACGCAAAAACTTAACGATGAATATTCACTATGATAATAATAAAATAAATCAAGTAAGCACCTCCAAATTCTTAGGCTTAACCATAGACCAACGCTTGGATTGGAAAGCACACACTACAGAATTGGCAAAGCGACTTAGCAAATCGACGTATGCTTTATATAAGCTCGCTCCAGTCATAGGAACGGATGCTATTATTACAGCATACCATGGAATGGCGGGTTCAATATTAAGATATGGCGTTATTTTTTGGGGAAACTCAGCCAATAAGGAACAAATATTTAAATCCCAAAAAAAGTGTATTAGAGCGATGTTCGGTTTGAAATGTACAGACACTTGTAAACAATTTTTTATTCAGTATAGAATACTGACACTGCCCTCTCTGTACATATTTGAGGTTGCGGTATTTGTGAAAACCAACCCAAATTTATTTCCTAAGCTATCAGACTCAAATAACCGTAGTAGACGACACGTCAATATTCTATGTGCAAGACAGTCGAAGACAGCTCTGATGCATAAAAGTGTTTTCTGCATGGCACCAATTATATATGACCATATACCAGAATCAATCAAAATCTTAAATGTTAATTTGTTTAAAAGACATCTAAAAAACTTTCTCATAAGTAAATCTTATTATAATATCTCGGAGTTCCTATCGGAAAAAATAAGTGGGATTTAAGTAACGATGGCGTTGCAATTTTTTTTTTTTTTTTTAATGATTTTATGATTGACTTCTTGGTACTCATCTTGTTTTCAGTTTATTTATTCTTGACATGCACGTTGTAACAATAATTAAAATTAAAATGTGATTGGACTTTTTGATAAAATAAATTATTTCTTTTTCTTATTTTTACTTATTTAAATTGACATTCTTGTATTTGTATCGATTGTTGACATACTTAATATTGTAGCCAGTGACATTTGATGTAATATTACGACATTTTTATTTTTTATTTGTTGTGATTCAAATGATTTGATGACAATACTTTGTAAAATGGAATTATAATAATACTTTAATAGACTTTACCAAAATTATATTAAATGATTACGATTAAATTTTGACGTTGTATTTTGAATTGAATTTAAATTTTAACATTTTTAACTGTGAAAGAAACTTAAATTTTGACGTTGTTATTTAAATTTAATTTTTAATTTTTTGACGTTATTCTTTTTATTTTCTGTTTTTGTTTTTGTACTTTTTGTTTTTGTACTGTCGAGTGCAACTAATTTTGTATGCCATAAATGGCAAAACATGTAGCCACCTCATATTAATTATAAGACCTTCATACTGTACTCATGTTTTACAAAAATAAATATTATCTTATCTTATCTTATCGCATTAGGTTAATCCTGTTATGATAGTTGTAAAGGTAATTATATAAATAGAATAAATAACTTATAGTTACTTAAGATGTAGACATGATAAATAACACAATAATGTCTAAAACTAGATATACTATACTAATCTATATAAATAATAATATTAATCATGAAACAGGAGCAAAGAAAATATAATGATGATGTTTAAAGAGAGAGCAAGTGATTTTTATTATAATTTTAAAAGTAGACAAGTTTCTCTACTCCCTTCAGTAAAACTCCTTCTACGAAAACAAATTAGTGAAATCATTCAAAAGCGCACAAGAAAATGGCCGGAAAGGAATTACTCATGAACGCAAAATAAGGCGTGAAATATTCCACTTTCAAATTACTAGTTTCATAAATCATTGAAAAGCTGTGTCCTGTCGAGTGGCTGCGAACAATTTTCGGTCCCACCGAATCCGGTTGAACTCCGCCACAATGCGGCGGCCGGAAACGGACGACGACCGCAAAGCCAAAAACGGTTAACGGGATATTCACTTTTTGAGTTTTCGCGGAGCTCTATTTTACCTTGCTTTGAATTAGGTAGGTAGCTACGGTAGGTAGGCACTTAAGAATTGTGCTTGCCAAAATTATGGTTAGTTTTGGGGTGTGAATTTTTAGTTATCAATTAAAGGTTGTCTAAGTAATAACGGCTTGTGGCTAAGTAATAATAGCTGCACGGGTCGATCAATCAGGTTAAGCTACACTTGCCGCGGTTGGTCCGTGGATGGGTGACCATCTTTACATACCAAAACCCCTCCGTGAGTCAGAAAGCATGTTAAGCCGTTGGTCCCGGTTGTCATTCGTGGATCTTTGACAGTCGGTACGGGTCGTCAGAAGCTAGAAAGTCTGACAACCAGTCTTACCAAGGGGTTTCGTATTACCCAGTAACTGGGTTGTGGAGGTCAGGTAGGCCGTCGCTCCATGTAAAATACCGGTACTCAGCTGCATTCGGTTAGACTGGAAGCCAACCCCAACATGTTGGGAAAAAGCCAGGCAGATGATTTAAAGGTTGTCTGTGAAAGATTCTTAAGCGATAAAGAACTGAATGTCTGTAATTTTACTTGTCTTATGTCGTTATTATGCATTTATTTACTCAATTACTATAGTAAATTACTGCCGCGGTCTGTAATGACTGCGTTGCTGGTAGCACTGATGATGGACGAAAGCGCAGCGTAGCCCAGCTCCTCGCCAACACAGCCGCAGCCCTTGATAGACAAGCCAAGACCAAGGGCTCCCTGTCCTCCGTCAGGTTATGATAGTCTTTTATTTTCTTTCTTTTTATAAAAACGTTGCTCCACACTAGGAATTACTCCTGTATCGTGGGTGCGTTTGCAAACATTTAAACTCACATACACAAACAGCCAGACCCGGAACAACTACGTCGCTACTACGTCGCTACTACAACTACTGTCGCCAAAAAAAAAAAATTTAACTGGAAAAAAAACCGAACTGAATTGATTTAAAAAACTGTACTTCACCAAAACCATGTACTTCGGTATTCCAGAATTCATTTTCTTTAAAGGTCGTTAGTATAAGCTAGAAAAACGTTTTCCGATAAAGACTTTGATTTTCTGTCGATTTTCCGTTGCGCAGTCTTTTTTTTGTATTTTTTTTTCCTTTGACTTCGGTGGCAATAAGTAATCAAATACCAATTTCGCTTCCTTTTGAATGTCCGGCGGTATTAAACACTTAGAATTGGAGGATTCGTCGCTTGAGTTCATTTTTACAATTCAATTTTAAATAAATATCACGATTTATGGAAAATAATTATGGAGAATTGCTAAAATTTACACCGCGCCCTCCTTTGGTTTTTCTCGTGCTTTTGTTTTTTTTAATTAGATATTTTTTAATGATGATTGTACTGCCTGTACCTTTACAGCCAAATTATGATTAAAATCGTTTTGCACGTGACTAATTTTGAAAGAAAACTCGACAATAATTAATTTTCAAAGTAAATTAAAAGAAGAGAGAAAAAAAGAAAATACGTTTATATGCGGTAAACAAGACGCAAAAAAGAAAATTAAACACGAAAAAATAAGAATCAGTTGGGGGAAACATGCGTCACATGACACATTCACTCAAAACAGCTATCGCTCAACATTATACTGCGACCCTATGCAAGACAGAGCCCCAGCGCTGGTTTTCAGTGACAGCCGGCGCCGACGTAATGACGTCGTCCGGTGCAGTAAACAAATTATTAGGACGCTGTACCGGTACAGCGTACTTAAGGAAAAATAATATAATTTAATTTAAATGTGATAGAAACAAACAGGAATATAAAAAAGGAAAAAATGAAATATACATGCTAAGCGAATATCATCCTCAATAAACGTTTTACGCTTTATGTAGTGGCAACATTTCGAAATGTCCTATTTGACGTACGCGCACCCAACATGCACTAAAAAAATTATGAAGAATTGCTGGTGGCCACAACTCCTCACCAGCAATGAAATTCCATACAACTTTGCTGGCGACTATTAAAGTACCTAGCGCGGAAAGGTCAACTTCGCGCAAAGAAGGTTGTCAAAATAATGACCAAATTACAAGCATTTTTGAGTCAATACTTGTAGGTACCTACACTAAAGAGTTTTTATCTGAATACACTCTAAGCAAACCAATCACAATCTCGACTAAATGGATTCTTTATCTAAAATTGTATCGTAAAGTAACAAAGCCGCATAAAACAGCTTTGGCGGTTAAAGTTCCTACCACACTTTAATCTAGTTCTTGTCACCTACAAGTCCCAAAAGAACTGGAAGGCGACAGTGACAGGTTATTAACTTTTACACGCTTTTTGTACGAACTATATAAATCTAATATCGTTCATCTAAATATAAAACCACAAAACGAAAGGATTTGAAGCGAATTCAGATATACATACAAAAAGAAAAAAATGGCTGCCACACGCTTCAATTAGGACGTATTTTTATTGAATACTAGCTTCTGCCCGCGATCTTGCGAGCAAAATTTCTTGTTCCTCCGAACCATAGGTATATTATACCCATACATATATTAGTTTTCGCTTAGCGTTCTTTCTTGCTCGGCTACTGAAAGACCTAGCGTGGTGTTAAATATTCTATAACCTTTCTCAAGAATTAAGCTATCAAAGGCAAAAATATTTTTTCAAAACCGACAGACAGTTCCAGAGATTAGCGCGTTCAAACAAACAAACAAACTCCAGCTTTATTATTAGTATAGATATTCAGTTTTTGCCGATCGGCAAACACCGTTCGACATCTAACACCACTGAATAATGTTCGGGTAAGCTCAGTATAATTTGCTGCCCGGCTGCTACCGAATCATGCCGACCCGAACAAATCTACCACCCCACACTTTTCAAAATATTGAAAAGTCTGCTTCTAGGCTTCTACTCCAACCAGATTCAATGGATGTATTCTTAAATCTTCATTTACAATTTGGTGGTAATTTGCCCATTTCCAGAATCACAGACAATATGTTACGTGACGGTCGGACGCTGTTTATAACGTGACGGTCTACGGATCTAAAGACTTTATTCTAATAACTAACAACTAAACAAACACGTTCTTAGAAACACGTGTTGAATACAACTTGTTTGTTTATAGCAGAAATTGGATTGGGTAGTCGTGATTCGTAACTGACTTTTTGGTCTAATCTAGTGGTCACAAACTTGGTCGGTAAGCTGTAACCCGTTGCTGGCTTACGCTACCGGGTCAAATGGGAGCAGCTGGCAAAAAAGGCTCTGCTGAACTGTATGTAATTATTTTTAAAAAGACATGTCCACTTGCCAAACGGCAATGGAGAGGGCTATGCTTGGAGTTGCCCTGAGGAAACAAAAGCGGTCAAAGTGACGATGCTTTTGAGAGGCGTATGTGTCGCAGTGGACCTGTTTGACGCGCAGGCTCGCGAAAGATGGAAACAGTGGAGGGAAGCCTTTGTCCAGGAGGGAGACAGCGTAGGCTGGTAAAAAAATAAAATATCCTGTTTCTTACCGACTGTTATTTTTTTTTTCAAAATCTGTCAATCATAGTTTCTCAAAAAGTTAAGGACGGTCTCCCAAAAGCATCTTACTGCTTCGTGTCAAAAAACCATCTGTATCTAAACATTTCTTGTAATTCAAAATAATTTGGTTTTACCTCAACTAATTAGGTGTCAGAAGCATTACTAACTCATCAAATGCACCTGCCTACGTGTATTTCTAATTATTTGGATTTACCTAGTGGCAGTACACGTTCTCAATTAAAATATTAAATTAATTCGGATAATTGCTGATTCGCAAGCATACCTATATTACATTATTTATTTAACATTTTTGAAATGTTAGGTAGATATTAACTAAACACATTTTAAGCTTTCATAATATGCTAGTTCAAGGGCGCAGACAGAAATAAAAACTTAGTATGTACGTAGTTAAAACCCACCACCAGCCTTTTTACTCACATTATAGGTAAAATGATCGTCTATTATATCAAGTTCTTAAGAAAATGTAGGTGTCAGATACATTTATTTTTATTTTTTCACTTGAAATTGTGATTTTCGTTTGTGCAGAATAAAATATTTTTCTTTTTATCTTTTCTTTCTTCATTTATAATATCAACAGTTGAGCACTAACTTCTGCTCGCGATTTCGTCCGCGTGAAATTTTTATGTTCCGTCCATTGGTGAAAACTGTATAAAGCGTTACTTTTTGAGTTCATCGCGTTCAGGCAGACTGACAGACGCGGCGGGTGGACTTTGTTTTAGAATATACTAGCAAGGCAGATAAGTGTCGATCCCGTAGGAATATCAGGATAAAAAGTATCCTATGTGTTATTCTGTGTATAAGGTATATTGCTGTGAAGTTTAATTAAAATCCGTTCAGTATTATTATAAGTAGGATAGCAATGTAGTGAAGAAGATAAGTAGATATGTATTGGTTTTTTTTTAAGTAGAAACTTGCGCCGTCTCTTTTTAAGTATGTTTTCTTTTATACAATTTATAGCGTGTACTTGAGATGTTATACCTACGATTTCATAATGATGTATATTTATTTAAGCATCGGAAAGAAAACAAATATTTCCTGTACTCCGATGTCCAAAAAGAACAGCTAGGTGTTTCGGGAAAATTCAACAAATATATTTGTATTTTCAGGTAAATTCTTGAGAAATATACATATTTGTGGATTGTTTCCAAAAGGGTGATCTTTTTCCCCATTGCTAAAATTAACAAGGGTCATTATTCGGCAAAATAACAGATCCATTTTATAAAATCTATTTTTAAATGGCGCTTGGAAGAAAATTCTGCGGAACTGTAGCCACTATGTACATATTTAATAAAAATAAAAAAATGCTGGCAATCAAATATGTATTTTTTAATGCCGCCATCGTACAGACGCTAGCTGGCAAATCAAGCTACCCGAAACTGTCAATTTTCCCAATCAACCTTGAACCTTTGATTGATTGTAGTAACCTCTGTGGTGGCGTCTGTACCTACGAGGCAAGAGAGAGCTAAAAACTGGGAAACATGGTTTTTATTCATTTATTTATACAGCCATTTCTGTCCCACTGCAGGGCAAAGGCCTCCCCTCCCTCCTTCCACTTGTCCCTATCCAGTGCTGTCAAACGCCAATCCTTGTGGAAAGAGTCGAGCTCGTCCCGCCATCTCATTCTGGGCCTGCCGCTTTGTCGTTTGCTGCTGTTTGGGACCCATTGTGTGGTTACTTTAGCCCATAGCTCCTCCGGCATGCGACAGATGTGACCAGCCCAGTTCCATTTTAACTTGGCAGCCGTGTGACCTACATCGGCAATTTGAGTTTTAGAACGCAGTATCGAGTTCCTTATACGATCAGAAAGTTTAACTCCAAGGAAGTTCCATCCATAGTGGACGGTGGGTGGTGTGGGTGGTCCATTTGTAGTAAAATATTGGTATTCTAATGCAAATACAGCTGTTGTGCTAATTTAAAAACCCAAACCCATTAAAAAAACAATTAGGCAACCAGTTATTTATTTAGACCACATTTTAAATGTATTATCATATTCTGACAAATAAATGATTAGGATTATGACAATACAGGGTGGCAGGGACATCGACGCGCAAACTGTAACCATGGATTCAGACCCCATAGCGTCGAAATTTTTCGTCGGTTATTAAAAAAAAAATGCTGTTCCATACATTTTGACCGCATAGGTATTGCACTTTTCTATGAAATGTTTGCGCGTCAATGTCCCTGCCACCCTGTATACTCGTAATATATATACTTATTTTGGGGATTTTTCAATAAAGTATATACTTAATTATACACCAGAAAATACATAACAAAACATACGATTATAACTACAAAACATACAATGGGCTGCCTACTTAGTGCATTTTTAATTGTCCAGATAACCAAAGTAATTAGTACTTTAATGAGAGATTACAGATTTATCTTTTGTTTTCTCATGCTATTTATAAAAGATGAAATAAGCTCAGTCGAGTCTAGTCTAAATAAACCCACGTCATCTGATCTCAAGCCAACGCCAGCAAATAAGGATAGCCTATTTTCGTCAATAATTTCTAGCTACACTCAGCCTCAAAAAGATGTGAACTTCGACAAGAATTCATTTGATTGTCCACAATTTGTGTTCCATAATACTAAAGTATTGTGAAGCTACAATTAAGTAACTCAAACTCAAATTTACTTATCCGTACACACAGGTGTAATGTAGTGGTACATGGTGGTATAAAATAAAAGTAAACATGTTGTGTCACTATATGTTTTGCCTTGCAAGGCGTACAAATATTGCTCACCCATTAGGTAATGGGTGTACAGTAAGGCCAACATAATTATAAAAATACTGCTAAATAACAGTTTTAAATCTTTAGCAAAATATAAACAAACAACATTACACAAAACATAAAAAAAGAAAATAGTATAGAATTATAAAACAAATATTACACAAAAAATATTGAATAAATATTAAATCAACAAAATTCTTAAACAAATATTATAAACTAAACTTCTGAACTAAAGTAAGAAATTAGACAATTAATAAATCTGAGATAATGGTGTTACGGATTTCCCGTATGTGTAGATATTTTGTGGCTACTCATTGATACAATATTTTGGAACAAAGATTGTAGACAATAAAATTTGTTTACATTTTTGGCGAATTTTTCATATCATCATAGGCCCTTTGTATACGGCACGGTTTCGTCGTGGAAAAACGCGTCTATCAACAAGCTTCTTAAGCTTAAGCGTATGTGTACAAAGGGCCTTTTTTTTTTTTTTTTTTTTTTTTCAGGATGGGAAATCATCAAATGACTCCTCCCGCTCTGGGTGGAGCAGAAGGGAGTGTCAGACTCTTACTGACTAAAACCCACCCGTGTTCCTTCCTTAGCCCTTTATGTACCAGGGCAGCGGTAACCCTTTCGGACGATCCCGCTACCCCGGCAGGCTTCGGCCCTGTCGGGCCCCGTCATCTATGCTGACATCTCTTTGAGGCGCACGTGGAACACTTACGCGCCGTCCGGCACGGGCCTGGTCCTGATCGGACGGAGAGCTACCCATTGCTCTCCGCCCGCAGGCCCGCGCCTACGGTGGCCGGGAGTCGTCACGCGGCTCCCGACGCCCGGAGCGTCTCCCTCGGCGGCTGAGGCGTGAGGATCTCTCCCTCGCCCATCCCGCCACCTCCTTCGCTAGCATGACTGCTTCGCAGAAGGAGGTGACCGCCTCCCACTCCCTCTCGCCCCGGACCATGGCTTGCACCAGGGCCGGACGCGAGAGGTCGCCGCCGCTGCCGATCGCCTCTACGAGGACACGGCGGTGCTCTGCCCAAGCGGGGCAGACCTCCACCGTATGCTCCACCGTGTCCTCTGGGCGATCCTCGCAGTGGTGACACCCGGGCGTCTCCTCCCGCCTGATGATGTGCAGGAACCTCCCGAAACATCCGTGTCCGGAGAGGACCTGCGTCAGGCGGTAGGTGAGAGCGCCGTGACGCCTCTCTAGCCACTCCTCAAAGAGGGGTCTTATCGCCGCTATCGTGGCGTGCCCTGCGCTGGGTTGCGATAGTCGCGCCTTCCATTCCACCATGAGACCGCGCCGGAGGTCCGTCCGCTCCGCAGCGATTTGCCGCGGGTGCAGAGTTTCCCCCCGACGTAGTGCCTCCGCGCGCCAGTCATACAGGCGCGCGAGGACTATCGCCTCCAGATCCCATGGTGGCAGTCCGGCAAGGAGGCTTGCTGCCTCGCGCGAGATCGTGCGGTACCCCCGGATCAGCCTTACGGCTACCACCTTTTGGGGCGCGTTCAGGTAGTGTGCGGCTCGAAGCCGCAGTGAACGCGCCCATACCGGGGCCCCGTATAGTGCCATGGACCGCACGACCCCCGCGTAAAGCCTCCGGCAGGAGGCGTTTGGCCCCCTCAGGTTGGGCAGGAGCCGCTTTAAGGCGGCCCCGGTCCGTTCCAGTTTGGGGGCCAAACGTCGGAAATGCTCGACGAAGTTCCACCGGCTGTCGAGGACGAGACCCAGGTATCTCATCGTCTTCTCGACGCCGATGTGAACCCCTCCTACCATCAGTTGGGATCCCGAAGGTGGCCCGTACCGGGGCCCATGAAAAGACATGGCCTCGGACTTGTGCAATGCCACCTCGAGACCCAACTGCCGGATCCTTTCCACGACTATCGCAACCCCGCGTGTCATCGCGTCGGCCGCCGCCTGATGCGACCTCCCCTGCGCCAGGACCAGCGTGTCGTCAGCGTAGCAAACTACGCTGACGCCATCAGGGAGGTCGGCCCGCAGCACCCAGTCGTAACCGATGTCCCACAGGAGCGGCCCCAGAACCGATCCCTGCGGGACACCGCACGACATCTCTCGCCGGTTCCAATTCCCGTCGCGACCGGGGTAGATGACGGCTCTGTCCGTCAAATACGCCCCGACTATTCGACGGAGGTAAGTCGGCACCCGGTGATACCGGAGTGCCTCCCCTATGCAGCTCCAGGGCAGGGTGTTGAACGCGTTGGCGATGTCGAGTGACACCGCCACGACCACCCCACCCCGGGACACCGCGTCCCCCGTCGTGAGGGCTCTCACGCGCATGATGGCGTCCACCGTCGAGCGCCCCTTGCGGAAGCCAAACTGGCACTCCGCAAGATCCGGCCCCGTCCTCACCAGGTGCCCGACGAGGCGGCCCGCAATCACTCTCTCAAAGAGCTTGCCGACCTCGTCGAGCAGCACTATGGGCCGGTATGCGGACGGAGAGTCCGCAGGGCGCCCTGGCTTCTGAATGAGGACCAGCTTCCCCGTCTTCCAACGGAGTGGAAACTGGCCTCTCTCCATGCATGCGCTTAAGAGCGCCTCCAGTCGAGGCCCGAGAGCCCTCGAGGCCAGGACCCAGGCTTTACCCGGCAAGCCGTCGGGTCCCGGGGCGGTAGTTTTGGCCTTCAGCCTGCCTACCGCCGCTCTCAGATCTACCCCGGTCACTTCAGGGGTGTCGTCGTCGTTGTCCGCGTGGTCCGCTTCGGGCACCGCAAGTGGCGGAGCCATAGGCGGGGGAGTATGCTCCCCCCTTGAAGGGAACAGAGCGCTCACCACCTCCTCCACCAGCTGTGGGCGGAGACTCTGCGTCAGCGGGGGGGCCCATGTGCGGAGTTTATTCCGCACCATTCTGTAGGGGCGCCCCCATGGATCTCTGTTCAGAGTCTCCAGCATCTCCTCGCGGGCCATATCCTTGGCCCGCTGAACAGCCTGTTGGAGGGCGGTCTTCGCCGCTCTGTACCCCTCGTATAGCTCCACCTCCGTGGCTTCCGCATCCGGAGGGCGGATGCGGAGCCTGCGGTGCCTGGTGTACCGGTGTCGCGCGTCGACGCACGCCTTGCGTAGCGCCCCAACCTCCTGCGACCACCAGTACACCTGACGTCGGGCGCATCCTGGCCGGACTCGGGGCATTGCCACGTCACAAATCTCGGACATGGCCTCCCGGAACCACTCCACCTCATCGTCAATATCAGCAGGCCTGTCCGGTGAAAACACCCAGGCCTGCACGATCGAGGCTTCCAGGAGAAGCTCCCGGTCCAGCTGCTTCAGCGCCCACCGCGGACCACTCGGGGCCTGTTGGACCAGCGCGCTAGAGGTCTGGGTGGAGACCTCAAACCGGATATACCGATGATCGGAGTAGGTCTCCACCTCCTCCATGACGCGCCAGTCAATGACACGCTGTGACAGAGCGGGGCTGGCGAACGAGATGTCCACCACCGACTCGCCCCGCATCCGCACACACGTAGGAACAGAACCCCGATTTAGGACGACCAGGCCTGTTTCCAGAGCCCAGTCCTCCACCATCCTGCCCCGCACATCCGTGCAACGGGAACCCCAGGCCAAATTCTTGGCGTTGAAGTCCCCGAGCACTAGCACGGAGAAGGCGTGGTTTCTGGCGACGACGACACTCAACTCTGTTAAAGAGTTCTGGAACTCGGCGAGAGTTCGGCTCGGAGAGAAGTATACTCCCACTACTACAATCTCTCCGAACCGTGCTGCTACGCACCCCTGTCCCCTCGTGACACCTTCGAGGGACGGGGTACCGGCGGCGGCCGACGAAATTATGGCCACTGAGCCGTTTAGGTCCTCCACCCAGTCATCCCTGGGCGGGACAAAGTACGGCTCAGCGACCACGGCGACGTTAATCGACCACTGCGCCATGCTCTGGAGCAACAGGTCCTGAGCGCAGGCGCAGTGGTTGATGTTCGCCTGGAGAAGGCGTAGTGGAGGAGTTATTACTCCTCCATTTCAGCCCCCTCCCGGGCCCTATCGGCAGTGGTGGCGGCGGCGGCGGCGGCGGCGGCGGCGGCGGCGGTGGTGGCGGCGGCGGCGGCGGCGGTGGCGGTGGCGGCGACAGTGGCGGCGACGGTGGTGGTGGCGACGACGGCGGAGGGCCTGCCTTTCCTCCTGGCTTCGGCGGGTGGAGCGCAGGACTTGCTCCCCGCCCGGTGATCGGCCGGCTTGCCAGCAGCCGCACATGCGACGCAGTGCGGCGCGGCGTTGCACGAGCGTACAAAGGGCCTTAAATTAACTTTGTACACGCTTTTCTTGCCGTGAGAAACTACAGTTTATTCGCCGTGTGTGGCACGATCGTCAGTGTTGTATGGATCACTATGTAAGCTTGTACACGGACACGTTTTTTCTATGGCGCGGTTTATATGCCGCACCGTAATGAAACCGTGCCGTGCACAAGGGGCCTAATGTATATGTATGCTTTTTTATATTTTTCTCCCAATGAAAATGATTACTTAATAAAATAAATTAAATTAGCCATACCTACTAAACTAAACAAAAAACATACGTAATGTTTTTTTGTTTTTCGGGGGTATAGAAGCGGGTGGCCTTTTACTGATCAAATTGTGGCTCATTGGAGTACCTTATCTGGCTAAGGCGGCCCACCTGAATTCGTTGTCGGTTTAGGGATATCCAGGTGTGCCTTGGCAGTAGGTGGCCCGCAGAGAGTTTTTCTACAGGATTATCTACCATAGTCGCCTGGAGGGGGTTGTTTGAGAACTGTTATCGTGTTTTGGTTTAGTCAACTCAAGGAAACTGTTGACCGACGCCTCAGTCCGCCCCTTGGCTTCTACACATTGCAGAAGGCGAATTTATTGAAAAGCAAATCGCCTACCAACTTAAATTGTCCGTAAGTATATTCCAATCTCAACTTCTTTGACAGTTGTATGTAATGTAATGGGTATAATATGGCAAATTGACGTAGGGTGTCAATTTGCTTAATTTGTCAGCAGAGGCAGTGAACAGTGGTGGCCGAGTGGTAATGGCCCCGACTTATATACTTATAAGTATAAAGTATAGTATAGTGTAGTATGGTATATAGTATAGTATATACTTGACTTATATACTTATACTTACGACTTGTAGATCGTGGGTTCCCAACCAGTTAGCAGCTTTACTTTGTGTAAAATAATCTCATCACCACTGCTCTCAAAACGGTGAAGGAAAACATGTTGAGGAAACCGGCATGTCCTAGAACCAAAAATCCGAAGACATGTGACATCTACCAACCCGCACTAGGCCCGCGTGATATATTACAGCCCACTCTGTCTCACAGAGAGGAGGCCTGTGCCCCAGCAGTGGGAACAGTATAGGTTGACTATGATGAAAGAAATCCCAAACTACTGCCTATGTTTTTATATAAAATGTATATTCATTAACTTTTCTATGTAGGAATCATATAAGGGTGAGTTGTTTACCGTCTGGCGAGGGTGAAAGTCAACCGCGTAAAGTGAATTATACGACGTCGGGTCGAACTAATGAGTTCTACGTGACTTCGAGTGAGAGGCTTTTTTTGCTGGCAGGGTACAAATAATATTATCTAGTAAATAAAAGACACAACGTTATAATATAACATTATAAGCAACAATTGCAATTTCTCAGGAAAAAAGAATTGTAGATGCGCTGCCATCCCAGATACAAATACGTTAAACTGTTTCATGTGCTACTCGTTGCCTATTACTTAGAATTTGTATTCCTCGATCCCTCTTTGTCAAAGATCACAGAGATAGACACACACGTAGAGTATCGCTGTACAGTCACGAGCATAAGTATGTATACACTCGGCTTCATTCAAAAGCGATTTACTCCTTTATTTTTTAATGAAATTTTATGTTGTTACGAACATAGCATTTTCGAATCCGTAGGTTTATGTAATGTGTCGTATTTTAACGTTGCATTCGTTATTTCACAAAAAAATCGCAATTGAAAGTTACCAAGTGTTGACATATTGGTGCTCGTGACTGTACGTGTCCCATGTTAGCTTCAAAAGCAACTATAGAAAGTGGGATGGATAGGTGGCAGCCACATGTAAATGATATCGTTGTTGTATCTACTGTATAGTTAGATAGTTTTCGAACAACGTACCTAGATTTGACGACGGAACGCATGGAAGCCTTTACTTTGACATAGTTATAACACAACCTTTACAAACCTTTAAAAAATGCGTTATTCCTGCTGCAGGAAAAATGCTCGTACCTATTGAAAAATTTTCTATCTGGAATTTCTCAGAAGCAGCCCGGAGTCTGGATTTGTGCCCGCTTGAGGGCATAAGCTTATCCCGTGCTATATGGGTTTTAAATATTGTATATGTCGGAATCATTCGTTTGACTATTCGAAACGCGAGCGCCATCTCGTGGCGCTAGACAGAGTCTAGCCTGAGTTCGTGTAGGTGTACGAGAGCTACAGCTACAAAAGCGGCGTGAGCAGAGCTGTCAGGATCATCGAAACATTAGACATTGTACGAACAACATGTGTTTAGAAACTGTCTGCGTTCCGTATCGTTGAGTTGTGTACCTACAGTGTGTGATTCGCTAGTGTGACTAACTTGTTCGTAAATTGTAATCTAATTTGAACTGCAAACCGTTTTTCTATTGTACTATAACCAATACTACCCATAGGACGCCCACAGTAATTAAAATATGCCTGATGTTAACGAGAGACAGACATACCTTATCCGACATATAAGTTACTGGCGATAAATAGGTGCGTCTCTACCTAACTCTTCGGGAAAAGTAATGATTATGATGTAAGTATACAGAAAATTAAGTAAGTAAGTAACTCAAGTGCGTTTTAATTTTGTACGTTTACGTTTCCTTCTTGTGTTTTCCTGTGTCTAAAATGCACTAAGAAGGGTATCCAACCTTCAGAATTAAAAGCAGAGTTATATACACTGCCGTCGGGCCCACAATGGGTGCGGTGTCTTGTGGGCCCGACGGTAGTGTTAGTTAGTGGTCGGAGGATCCTCACTTTTCCATGGAGGATTTAACTTTTCACCCTGTTCCTCATAATTCTATTCTTTAACTGAAGGGTTGGTATATTTTTTTATTAAAACTTTATGCCCAAGAAAAATAATACAGTGCAAAGGCGGATTTTACGTCTGACGTATTTTCTACCACTCAACGTTAGGGTGATGCAGGTGCAACATAACAGGATCGATAGCTCTAAATGACTATAATTTACAAGAATACATACATACATATATTCAATTTATTCTGTTTATATTTACATAATTATAAACAGAATAAATTTTATCAGGAGTAATAACAATCGGTTTAGGGAGAAAACGATGTTTCAGTCAACTTCTTTCGAATATATCCACGTGCCTTCTCTTAAAGATATTCACGTATATTATGCCAGACGTAAAAAGAGAGCTAGGTTTCATGTACCACTTACAAAGAAGTAAGTATACGGCATCTGCCTATGTATTTATAACCTGTAGTGCTAAAGCATTTCCGAGTATATAAGATCAAGGTTAGCCCGCGAAAGTCCAATTTTCTTACGTTTTTATCGTTCATAGTTCATTGGGGTTATGTGAACTTCGAGGGTTGTATTGATGATTTTAATAATTATAATCTGTAAATACATACTTGTCGCGAACACACGGTCGCAAATTATATTTTGTTCAACATACAATCTGACACTGACCTGCAAATTGCAAAAAACGTAAGAACATTTCTCTAGCGCTTCCTCCTTAAGCCTTTCTTCACTCGTGAGCTCGTCAACGAATCTCATAGCTTAATATCAGAGAATAAGGCGGATTTTGGCCTTTCCACAACAGATGTGCTAGGTAGCTAAACGGTCAAGCTAATAATACCACCCTACTGTTGCCCCACTGCAGGCCAAACACTTCTTCTTATACAGAGAAGAGGTAAGGCTTGCCCAAGACGGGTTCGCTGACTGTGAGGCTAAGCTACGAAATAATTATGTTTATTTCCACTAAGCTAAGTGGTGTAGCGGAGTGTGTAATGTGCTATGAAGACGTATGTAAAAAACTTAGCTTCGTTGCACCCTTTTCCATAAAACCTAAGCTACGAAAACCAAACGATCCTATTGGTTGATATACGGTTTACGGCTTAAGATAATTTATTTCACTCAAAAAGAATACCATTATTCACTCATATGCGGAAAAACATAAAAATTAAGATAGGCGACGGTTTTGTTGGGTTATGAACTAAAATTAAGTTATATAAAAATAAAAAATAAAACAAAGAAGACTTACAATTCAAACATTATTCTGAATATGGTTCTTTAATATCATAACACATCCCACGTTACACAGCTAAGCACATCGCAGGTGGTAAAGCAGCCATAAAGACCAAGGTTAATTCATAAACGTTGCTTAAATTTAAATAATCATAGGCGCCGATTCCCTTGTTCACAAACTAAACTAAATTTAAGATCAGTGCAACTTTTTCTTTCTATTGGATTAAGAAAAGGACAGAAGATAAATATTAGTTTAGTCCCGTCAAATTAGTCTCGCCTGACGTAAATTGACGTATTTTTAGTTGCCATGTTTTTAATCACGCCTAAACTGTCTATGGAGTATCTTAATTTGACAGGATTAAACTAATATTTATCTTCTGTCCTTTTCATAGTGAAATAGTAAGAAAAAGATGCATTGAACATAAATTTAGTTCAGTTTGTGAACACGAGAATCGGCGCCATTAGCGATTGTTTACCGATAATTTTTTTAGGTATAAACGCCTCTCAACACTAATCAACGTTTATAAATAGTGAGGCAATTTCAAAACGTGACCGCGATAAACAAAACCGCCATGAATAAACATGAAGAAATACTGTCAAGGATTTGTATCAGAATTGACAAGGGAATTTAGATGAAAAATAAATAGGTTATCAATGAGAAAAGAGAAGCTTTGAATAAATTCAGGACATGGACAAACAAGGGTTGACCTTTAAATGAAGTTATCATTGTTATGAAACTACTGGTGGTATTTGTTCTAATTACAGATTGTTATATTTCTAATAAACAAAGCAACATTGTCGAATGGTACTTATAATGAAGGTTTAGTTTCAAAGATGGATCTGTTTATTCGGGATATCAAGCAAGACTTACATAATCAGCATATAATATTTTCACTATTGGGACACAGGCCTCCTCTCGGTGAGAGGGAGTGGGCCGTAATCCATCACGCGGGCCCAGTGCGGGTTGGTAGATGTCACATGTCTTCGAATTTTTGGTTCAAGGACATGCCTGTTTCCTCACGATGTTTTCCTTCACCGTTTTGAGAGCAGTGGTGATGAAGTAATTTACACAAAGCAAAGCGTCTGTCTGGGTTCGAACTTACGACCTACAACTCGTAAGTCTTTGCGTTTCCACTAGGCCACCACTACTCTCAAGCATGACTTGGACGTTGAAAATTAAACCCGTGACGAGGAGTTTTCTACAACAGCTAACTACTTATCGTGTATTGTAAAACCCCTTTCTTCAATACACAATATTTAACTGTTGTTATTAAGGCGGGTCGTACGATACAACGCACCGCGCGAAGGGGCGCGGGAAACGGAACCAAATTTCACTATTATTGTTTTGGGGAATGGCATCTCGAAGTTCAACCTATGAGGTGGTCGTCTGCTTAACCGGGCTTGCCTGTGGATGCCTCAGTAAATTAAGCCCTCCAGGCAGGGCTTAAAAACTTAAAAACTTAGCGGCAAAGGGCACTTCCTGTCGGCTGGATCGGAATTATTTAGGGACAAATTTAAAATTTAAAACTCGAGTAAACTCGAGCGTTTTTATTGTATGTAACAAAACAACGCGTGGGGACGGGTTATCTGCGCCCCGTCGCGTGGCTCGTTGTAGTACCGCACGGGTCCATCAAAACAAGCACGCTTGCCAAGGTCGGTCCGTAAATAAGTGACCATCCATTAGATACATATCGAGACCCGTCCATGTCTCGTTGCGGCTGTTATTCGTAGATTTAACCAGTAACACAGTTGACAATTGCGTGCAAGTCTTGAAAACTTCGTATTTATTGGAACAAGATAGATAGTCTTAGGAGTTCAATCATTTGTTTGGCGTCAACGACCGGGAGATGTTCGAATCCCCGAACCCAAAAGGTTGTTTACATAAAACTCGTGTTAAGAAGGTGCAAATAACATTGGGACGAGATCCAAAAGCAAATGCTAAGTCTGTTCGGTAGTAAAGGAAGGCATTCTTTGTATTCAATCATATACAAATGCTACCTATCCTAGCGACCCGCTCCTGCTTCGTACGGTGATGAGGTTGAAGACCGCATCAAAATGCATTGCGTAATTTAGAAGACCAAAACGCGATCACACAGACCAATCTGACTTTTATTTATAACTCAACAGTGGGTCTACTCCCTAAGCACGAAACGAAGTTCCTAATTCCGGCCGTAGTATCGTACTCCGTATCACTTACGGACATTACATTACTTCGTTTTCCGAACTAAGCATGATGACAACATGTTTTGACAGTTGTCTCTACGCATGATGTGTTTTTGCCCGTGCGAAAAATTTTATTTTACGGTTGGTTTAACGGATCGGCTACTTTCGGACGGACCGAAATGACACGAAATGAATCTTTTTGTTTGTTTATTAATTTTCAAGCCTAATCTACTGAATCGATCATCATGAAATTTTGCATATACGAGTACGTTGTCAGAGGTATTACCTTTCAGGATAAGGCGGCAGGAAACGCCAGGGTGTCACCACTGTGTTTATCGCCCCGAGGTGGAGCATACGGTGAAAGTCTGCTCGGCTTGGGCAGAGCACCGCCGCGTCCTCGTGGGGCGATCAGCGGAGGCGATCTCTCGCATCCGGCCCTGGTCCAGGCCATGGTACGGAGCAGCGAGAGTGCATGGGAGGCCGTCACCTCCTTCTGCGAAGCAGTAATGCACGCAAAGGAGGAGGCGGACCGCGTAAGGGAGAGGCAATCTCTGCGCCCTTACGCCCCTAGTCGCCGCAGGAGACGCCCTGGACGGGAGTCAACAGCCGACTCCCGGCCACCGTAGGCGCAGGCTTGCGGGTGGCGAGTAATGGGCAGCTCGCCGCCCGGTAAGGACCAGGCCCGGGTCGACGGCGCGTTGTTTTCCACGCGCGCCTCAAAGAGATGTCAGCACGAATTGACGAGGTCCGCTAGGGCCGATGCCTGCCAGGGCCGAGGGTTGTTCGAAAGAGATACCGTGGCCCCTGGCACAGGCAACTGATCGAACACGGGTGGGTTTTAGTCAGTAAAAGTTTGACACGCCCTTCCGCTCAGCCCAGAGCGGGAGAGGTTATTTGATGATTTCTAACCCAAAAAAAGGGGTAAGTATTAACTTCATCCAGAAAAAAAATACTGTTCCTGAGGAAAAGGACAATAATTTTCAACCGTCACAATTGCTTTAGGACGATAGATGGCGCTACGTGTCTTTCGAATCATGATTGAACTATGACCCGACTTTCTGAGCAGTATTCTAAAAAAAGTACCAGACTTGCTAATTCACGATAGTATTTCAATCATTAGCATTATGCTTTGAATAGGATTTGGATGAAATTTGGCAAACAGATAGTTTATTATAACCTGGATTAACACAGTATAGTTTTTATTTTGGTAAAAAAGAAAGAAAATGCTTTTACTTGCGGCAAACATGACGAATAAAAATAAACTAAACACACAAAAAAAAAAAGTTGGGTTAAACATGCGTCACATTCACGCAAAACGGCCATCGCTCAGCATAATGCTAAGACCCTAATACGTTTCCGTGGGATAATTGCTGACCGCTACGCGGGCGTGCCGCAGGCAAAAGTTAGTATATAATATACTAGCTTCTGCCCGCGGCTTCGCCCGCGTGGATGTCGGAAATTATCCCACGAGAACATTATTATTTACTTTCGATCCTAGGTATAAATACTAAGTTTCGAGTAAATCGGACCGCGTGGTAAAATTCTTCCATACAAACTTTGAAACCCCCCAATCCCCTTTTAGGGGATAGTTTAGAAAAACAAAAAAAAAGAATAAGATTTTTGAAATAAACCTTGTTGTCCCCTTTTACCACGACAGGCTTTGTTTTTAAAAAAGCGTTTGGAACGTTCTTTCGATTGTTGGGTATAAACAATCTTTACCTAAGTCATACAATGGAAACGCTTTCGAGTTAATGGAAGCAAGCAGTAAAATCCACCCCTTAAACTGTATTACCTTTTCCACTCCGGTAAGAGACAATTTTTGAAAAACCCTTAAAACACATACTTTTAATTTTTTTGTTTTAAGTGTTACTACTTACCGAGTTTCGAGTTAATCCGTCCGAGCGGTTTAAATTTTTTTCTTACCTATTAACTTTTTCACCCCCTAAATCCTCTGTGAGGAATTCTTTTAATTGCCAAGTATCAAGTTTATTAACCGAAGGAAAAAAATTTTTCATATTTAAAATTGTATCCGCTTTTCACTGCCACATGGGTGGAATTTTGAAAAATCGTTTGGGATGTGTTCATAACTTGACTGAAAGATTATTTATGCCAATTTTCGAGTTAATCAAGCCATGCTGTAAAATCCTCCCCTGTAAAATTGACTGCCCCTTTTCAGCCCGTCAGGGGTAGATTTTCGAAAAACCCTGATTCACACTATTGTTTACTTTCAATCTTAGGTATAAATACTGAGTTTTGAGTAAATCGGACTGCGCGCTAAAATTCTTCCATACAAACCCCTCAATCCCTTGTTAGGGGGTAGTTTAGAAAGATAAAAACTGGCAATCTTCATAATTTATTTTGATAAGTATTCAGCTTAAGGAATAAAATTTTTCATACAAACGAAATCCCCCCATTTCACCCTCTTAGGGGTGGAATTTCGAAAAATTCTTTCTTAGTGAATGCCTACTCTTCACGAATAACACACCCTCCAAATTTCATGTCTCTAGGACCAGCGATTTAGGCTGTGCGTTGATGTATCAGTCAGTCAGTGAGTCAGGACTTTGAATTTTATATAAATAGATAGATGTAGATAGATAAAGATTTCTTTGTTTTCTTGGATGGTAATACTGCATCCTAATTGCGTAACACACAATCAATCAGAATCGCTTTCATTTTTACAGTTCAACAACATTCATTGCGTTATTTACGTGTTGAGCATACGTACTTTATGAAGGTAACCTTTTTCGAACCTATGAAGCAATGAATTAGCAATATCCTTCAAAATGATTCAGATTGAGATTGATTGTGTGTTTCGCAATTAGGGTGCTGATTTGTGCGCTGCTGTGAGACAAACAAATATAAAGTATCATTAGAATACCGAATTAGTAGAGCGTTAATACAAACAGATATGTAGATATCCTAATAATTTATTACGTCTGTCTTCCCCTTTATTATCCAATAGCTTTCGCCTTCGGTTTCACCCGCGTTGCGGTCGGAAATTATCCCATGGGAACGTACTACCGGGATAAAAAGTTTCCTATGAGTTAATCCAGGTTACGCACTATCTGTGTGCCTTTCAATAGCTGGCAATCTGACCTAATCTGGCCACCGCGTCCAAGCTTTATAACCTTAATATATGTTATATTTAATATAACATCACGGCTGTATTTCCCGAAAAGTAAGCAGAGCTGTACCTATAGTACACCTACATTTTGTCAGGTATGCTTGAGTCCCATGTGCCCTGGGGCGAGTCCATTGCCATCATCTGGGCCAAATCCAGACTCCGGGCTGCTTCTGAGAAATTCCAGATTGAAAAACCCAAATACAAGTTCAAGTTTTACTTACCAGATATCGATAAATGGCGAAGGGTACGTACTCCAGCATGACGAAGACATCAGCCACTGCCAGCCACTTCAGCAGCCGGTTGATGGGCGCCGCTGCTAGGTCGCGCCGCGTTAAAACTGCCACGTTCAGCGCATTCGCTAGACTTCCGAAGAAACATACCTGGAACAAGTGAGTTTGTAAAAAATGTTATATATACATATGTCACCGCCAACTGGTTTAATCACCTATTTAGTTAACCGCCTAGCCTTTTAACTAAACGGCGGCCGTTCAACAAACGGCTTGAATGATATTCAATAAATTATAGTTTAGGTTTGAAATGTAACCAATCACGTGCGAGCCGAATTGGTCGCAGTAAATAAGCCAGGGCAAACAGAAATCTTAATT
The DNA here is from genome assembly GCA_947507525.1 of Apamea epomidion. Classification (NCBI taxonomy): domain Eukaryota; kingdom Metazoa; phylum Arthropoda; class Insecta; order Lepidoptera; family Noctuidae; genus Apamea; species Apamea epomidion. Next base: position 8,588,178 of record OX382242.1, on the reverse strand, counting down.
TTTTAAATAAAATAAAATATCTCTTTTTAAATCCTTCGATTGAAGCCGGCCGATGGGTTCAATCAAAGGATTGAATGTTGCTACGAATTCATTGATAATTTCCGCACGTGGAGTACTGCGGTGCGGGGTGCCTTTAAGTTGTTTTTTTTATATTTTATTTGTTTTTTTTTTTTGTATTAAAAGTTTACCACAAATAAGTTATAGTATTTATTGATAGATTAATTTAATTTTAAGTTAGCCCAAACCAAACCGACAACCCAGCAGCCCGACCAAATAGGTTAGGTCAGAACTGTGATCAACCGCGTGCGAGCCGAGAGAGCGAAGCGAGGACTACGTACTTCCAAAGGCCAGGTGATTGACTAAACGGCTAATTTAACCAGTTGGCTGCGATACAAAAATCCTATGTCCTAACCCAGGTTATGCATGGTATAATATGTGTGTCAAACATCGAAATCCGTTCAGACGGGTAACAGACACACGCACCGACAGCGTTACTGTCGCATTTTTAATATTAGTATGGATATACGTTAGTATCTAACGGCACATTGATATATGATCCGAAGGAAACAAACGAGGAATTTATTATTTTTACAGTAAAGTTTTTATTTGTTCACAAAACAACACTACTAACAAAAACCTGAAGGTGGATGCTCCAAGGTAGCCCGCGAAATTCAAATTTTCTTACGTTTTTTGCAATTTGCTGGTCAGTACTAAGTTGTATGTTGATTAAAATATGATTCGCGGCCGTAACAAATATGTATTTACAGAATTCTAATCAATTAAGGACAATTTACAAGCTGACACTAAAATATAAATACATATACAACATGTCCTGGAATTAACGCACACCACCAGACACCCCAATTAGAATATTATGTTATGATCATAATGAAAGAATAAATAAATCATAATACACTGAATTTTTATTATTATGTAAAAAACATTGTTTTTGTAACAAATTAGTTACCTATAGTACTGATTGTGGGAGAAAATTATGGTCACATTACAAATCTACGCATGCACACAGTCGCACTCGTATAAGGGTCTAGCTTAGTGGGTATTTCATCCATTTTGGTTTGTTTTGACTGTACAGCGGAAGTGTGACAGTCATTTACGTAGTTTTAATTATTGGGTTAAAATATTACCTATATATATTAAAAATTACAGAAATCGATTCAGTAAACGATACTAAACAAACTACTTTCATAATGTGCATTAGTTCGGTTTCACATTGTATATAACATTATACAAGTATTTAATAAAAAAATAAGGAAAAAGGGAGGAGTTGCAAACTAATTCTCTGGTATTCCCGAAACTCGAATTAACGAAATGGAAATCAACCATTTTGTTAATTCACTAAAGTCGTCAAATGAAACAGGAGTAAAAGGTAACACGTAAGAACCCTTTACCCAGTAGGTAACTATTTGTAGTAGGTATTGCTCAAGTAAGAACACTCGAGACTTCTCCCCGTTTAATTGTGTGAGTTTCACAAAAGAGATATCAAACTTCAATACAAAGAAAATGAAATAACCTGTGCTCGTTGTAAAATGGCGGGAATAGGGCCATTACGGACAGAAGCTATAGCCGTGTTCAGTAACTTATGGGTCAATTAGATAACACAACTTGGCGCATAAAGCTCTTTCCGACCAAATGTACTTTTGGCACTCTAAAATGCGTTTGCAGCATATTTAAAAGATCAGGCGGAATGGAAGAAAAGTTAAAAAGTCGTTGAACAATATCCCTCTGAGAGGCATTACAATCGTAGGTAGATACTTAAAGTTATTTTTTCTTATCTGTGGTTGATTGAAATAATTTGAAAAAAGAATTTAAGGACAAATCTTTTTCACTTATTCAAACAGAAGGACTGTTTGTTCACAATTATTTCAAATCTGACAGCATCAACCCAACAGCAACCTTATTACAACCAGAATAAAGATCACTCTGATGTTGACAGATTTGTCAGTGGCAGCAATCCAACAGCTACCTTATCACGACGAGAATAAAGATCATTGTGATTTTGACAGTGATGCAAAATCAGAGAAACTGTGAAAGGACTTCACCTACTTTAGGGAAAAGAAAACTAATCAATTTCTTACGTAAATTAAATTGAAATCATTTCCGTGACCCGTGTACATAAAGGCCCACGTCACCAAACAATGATGGTATACTAATGTACCAGGGTCCCATAAATTTAAAGGTGGTTAGCAATCAATCTACTTTAGACTCTTTGGAGTGAAGCCAATTTAGATTATTACGACTGTTTACAGGAAACATCAATGGTGTAGGTTATTCTATGAGTGAGCAATATTTATGTGGAAAATATTTCTTTATAAATAGAAAATGAGATTTGTTTATCCTTTTGTACAACTGTAAGGTTAGTGGTTGTAATATAAATGTGAAAATAAAAGGTTTACTAGTTCACTGTGTTTTTTCCGAAATTTATGAATACAGTTAGCAGCTACTCAAAAAGTTATCCAAGTAGGTTTTCTTGTAGCTACAACGGTCGACTCTGTAATTTTTGATGTACAGTCGCCAGCAGGTCAAGCTACCCGAAACTGTAAAATTTTCCCAATCAACCTTGAACTTTAATGTTTTAGCGATAAAGTTAAAAGTCTATTAAAGAAATTTGACAGGTTGTAGTAGCTTGATGTGGTTGGCGTACCTATTTTTTAAAAATTTATGGTAGTTTTTTTTTCTTGACTGTGCAACTGGCAGCTAGCTTAGGTCAGCATGGACCCTATTTCGGGCCGGTGCATCCTGGGGTGCGGGCAGCTATTTCTCATTGGGATTACTTCCCAATGAGATCTCGCTGCCCGCATGCTAATGTTCTGCTAAGAGGAACGCTCCACACAAGTCGCTATGAGGAGCAGAGCGGCAACTGTGTGGAGTAAGAGCGGGCCTGGTGTGCACTTATCCTGCCGCCGGGCAGGCAGGAGGGGTTACCCTCCCCCCTCCTGCCACCGTTGATATCGTAGCCCCGAAGATTGTCAAGGTCATGTCTCTGACTTTTGACGGGCTTGGCTTAACCGCCCGGACCGCGAGGAAGATTAACCTCTATAAAAAATTCCCCAAACCTCCAAGCGGCGGCGCACCGTGAGGGAGGTAGTAAGCTTGGCTAATGGGTAGCTTGATTTAGTCGCTAGTGCGAACCACTGAATTTTGAACAGGTACACAAAGATAATTACTCGTGGGAACAACATGGAAATTAAAAAAAAAAACCCAAAAACCCAACCGAAGATGTGAGGAGTGATGCGGGGTCGGAGTCCGACGCCGCATCTGGAAGAGGGAGCACGGGAGGCTCAGTGAGTCCTTGCCGTGTCCAGGAGACGGCCGCTGCAAAGAGAAAGGTACAAAGCAAGAGGCCAAGGTCAGTGGACGGCCAGGGGCCGTCCTCTGACTGGGAGCTGGCTTCGGCCAGAAAGATCCCCACCAGTAGGCGGGGAGGAGCCCGAGAGCGGGGCATAGGGAGGGGGCTCACTGCTCGGGAGGCCGCAGAGAAAGCGGAGGAGCCCGAAAAGGAGGGGGGGTCTGGTCGCGCGGTCGCATCGGAGCCCTCAAGTGACGAGGCGGCGGAGGTAGGCGGCCCTGATGCGGACCGCAAAAAGAGGTTTGCGGCGGTCGTGGAGGCCGCGATCCGGGACGTGGCCCTGAAGAAGTTACAGACTTCTGAAAAACAGGGCTATAGTCTCGGCCAAGGCCTCCATCATGGCGGCAGTGGAGGCAATCCACTTCGGGCCCCCGCCGGACGTAAGTCCGATATGCGGGCGGAGGTGGCCCGCTTGACGGCTGCCATGGAGCTCCTCCGAAAGGAGAACGAGGAGCTCCGAGCGGACCTGGCCAGGCTGCGAGCGGCCGGCACAGCGCAGGTGTCACCACCAAGCCAGCCCGTACCGGTGGATAACCAGGTCCTGAACCTGGTTCAGCAGGAGCTGGCGACTTTCCAGGCGCGGTTCGCCGTCCTGGAGGGTATAGTCCTGCGCCCCCCCTTGGCGGGTAGGACGGCCCCAGGGCCGAAGGCGGCCTCGTACGCGGCTGCTGCCGCCCCTAAGCCCGGGCCGTCTGGCCGGGCACAGGCGCCGGCCAAACCGGCGTCGGCTAGAGGAGCCCCAGCGCCGGCGAAACCGACGTCGGCTAGCGGAGCCTCGGCGCCGGCAAAATCGGCGCCTGCCGCCAAACCCGCGGCGCCGGCCCAGAAAAAGGGCAGAACGGCTGGGGAGGGGAAGGCCCCAGAGCCTACGCCTCCCTTAAACAAATCTCCCACGACCAACGCCGAGTGGCAGGTGGTCGGGGAGAAAAAGAAGGCAGCCAAGGCGGCCAGAAAAAAGGCGCAGAGGAGGCGCCGCAAGGAGCGAGCCGTTGCGGCTAGGCTTCGCTCCCCTAAGACCACGGCTGTAGTCATTACGCTACAGCCGGACGCGGTCAAGAGGGGGGTGACCTACTGTAACGTGCTCACCAAGGCAAGAGCGACGGTGGATCTCCAGGAGTTGGGGATCACCGAAGGCCTCCGGCATAGGGTGACCGCCACTGGTGCCCGCATGCTGGAGATCCCCGGTGCGACGAGTACCGCTGACGCCCTGGCTAAAAAACTAAGGGCGTCCCTCAATGCGGACGAGGCTCGAGTCTCCAGGCCCGTTAAGTGCGCTGATATGCGCATTGGGGGCCTGGATGACTCGGTGACGGGAGCTGAGGTGGTAGCCGCCGTCGTCAGGACGGGAGGGTGTCTGGCCGACCAGGTGAAGGCGGGCACCATACGTCCTGACTTCACGGGTATGCGAACCATAACTGTAAGCTGTCCCGTGACGGCGGCGAGGAAGATAGTGGAGGGCGGAAGGCTCCTGGTGGGCTGGGTGTCAGCGCAGGTCAAGCTGCTGGAGCCCAGACCTCTAAGGTGCTATCGATGCCTCGTGGGGCACCACGTGGGCGTCCAGTGCACTTTAGAGGACCGCAGCACTCTGTGCTTCCGCTGCGGTAAGCCCGGACATACGGCCGGCTCGTGCAACGCCGCGCCGCACTGCGTCGCATGTGCGGCTGCTGGCAAGCCGGCCGATCACCGGGCGGGGAGCAAGTCCTGCGCTCCACCCGCCGAAGCCAGGAGGAAAGGCAGGCCCTCCGCCGTCGTCGCCACCACCACCGTCGCCGCCACTGTCGCCGCCACCGCCACCGCCGCCGCCGCCGCCGCCACCACCGCTGCCGCCGCCGCCGCCGCCGCCTCCGCCACCACTGCCGAGGGGGCCCGGGAGGGGGCTGAAATGGAGGAGTAATAACTCCTCCTCTACGCCTTCTCCAGGCGAACATCAACCACTGCGTCTGCGCTCAGGACCTGTTGCTCCAGAGCATGGCGCAGTGGTCGATTAACATCGCCGTGGTCGCTGAGCCGTACTTTGTCCCGCCCAGGGATGACTGGGTGGAGGACCTGAACGGCTCAGTGGCCATAATTTCGTCGGCTACCCCGCCGGTACCCCGTCCCTCGAAGGTGTCACGAGGGGACAGGGGTGCGTAGCAGCACGGTTCGGAGAGATTGTAGTAGTGGGAGTATACTTCTCTCCGAGCCGAACTCTCGCCGAGTTCCAAAACTCTTTAACAGAGTTGAGTGTCGTCGTCGCCAGAAACCACGCCTTCTCCGTACTAGTGCTCGGGGACTTCAACGCCAAGAATTTGGCCTGGGGTTCCCGTTGCACGCAGGATGCAGGAGGCAGGATGGTGGTGGACTGGGCTCTGGAAACAGGCCTGGTCGTCCTAAATCGGGGTTCTGTTTCTACGTGTGTGCGGATGCGGGGCGAGTCGGTAGTGGACATCTCGTTCGCCAGCCCCGCTCTGTCACAGCGTGTCATTGACTGGCGCGTCATGGAGGAGGTGGAGACCTACTCCGATCATCGGTATATCCGGTTTGATGTCTCCACCCAGACCTCTGGCGCGCTGGTTCAACAGGCCCCGAGTGGTCCGCGGTGGGCGCTGAAGCAGCTGGACCGGGAGCTTCTCCTGGAAGCCTCGATCGTGCAGGCCTGGGTGTTTTTACCGGACAGGCCTGCTGACATTGACGATGAGGCGGAGTGGTTCCGGGAGGCCATGTCCGAGATCTATGCCCCGAGTCCGGCCAGGATGCGCCCGACGTCAGGTGTACTGGTGGTCGCAGGAGGTTGGGGCGCTACGCAAGGCGTGCGTCGACGCGCGACACCGGTACACCAGGCACCGCAGGCTCCGCATCCGCCCTCCGGATGCGGAAGCCGCGGAGATGGAGCTGTACGAGGGGTACAGAGCGGCGAAGACTGCCCTCCAAGAGGCTGTCCAGCGAGCCAAGGATACGGCCCGCGAGGAGATGTTGGAGACTCTGAACCGAGATCCATGGGGGCGCCCTTACAGAATGGTGCGGAATAAACTCCGCACCTGGGCCCCCCGCTGACGCAGAGTCTCCGACCCCAGCTGGTGGAGGAAGTGGTGAGCGCTCTGTTCCCTTCACGGGGGGAGCATACTCCCCCGCCTATGGCTCCGCCACTTGCGGTGCCCGAAGCGGACCACACGGACGACGACGACGACACCCGTGAAGTGACCGGGGTAGATCTGAGAGCGGCGGTAGGCAGGCTGAAGGCCAAAAATACCGCCCTGGGAACCAACGGCTTGCCGGGTAAAGCCTGGGTCCTGGCCTTGCGGGCTCTCGGGCCTCGACTGGAGGCGCTCTTAAGCGCATGCATGGAGCCAGTTTCCACTCCGTTGGAAGACGGGGAAGCTGGTCCTCATTCAGAAGCCAGGGCGCCCTGCGGACTCTCCGTCCGCATACCGGCCCATAGTGCTGCTCGACGAGGTCGGCAAGCTCTTTGAGAGAGTGATTGCGGGCCGCCTCGTCGGGCACCTGGTGAGGACGGGGCCGGATCTTGCGGAGTGCCAGTTTGGCTTCCGCAAGGGGCGCTCGACGGTGGACGCCATCATGCGCGTGAGAGCCCTCACGACGGGGGACGCGGTGTCCCGGGGTGGGGTGGTCGTGGCGGTGTCACTCGACATCGCCAACGCGTTCAACTCCCTGCCCTGGAGCTGCATAGGGGAGGCAATCCGGTATCACCGGGTGCCGACTTACCTCCGTCGAATAGTCGGGGTGTATTTGACGGACAGAGCCGTCATCTACCCCGGTCGCGACGGGAATTGGAACCGGCGAGAGATGTCGTACGGTGTCCCACAGGGATCGGTTCTGGGGCCGCTCCTGTGGGACATCGGTTACGACTGGGTGCTGCGGGCCGACCTCCCTGATGGCGTCAGCGTAGTTTGCTACGCTGACGACACGCTGGTCCTGGCGCAGGGGAGGTCGCATCAAGCGGCGGCCGACGCGATGACACGCGGGGTTGCGATAGTCGTGGAAAGGATCCGGCAGCTGGGTCTCGAGGTGGCATTGCACAAGTCCGAGGCCATGTCCTTTCATGGGCCCCGGTACGGGCCACCTTCGGGATCCCAACTGATGGTAGGAGGGGTTCACATCGGCGTCGAGACAACGATGAGATACCTGGGTCTCGTCCTCGACAGCCGGTGGAACTTCGTCGAGCATTTCCGACGTTTGGCCCCCAAACTGGAAAGGGCCGGGGCCGCCTTAAAGCGGCTCCTGCCCAACCTGAGGGGGCCAAACGCCTCCTGCCGGAGGCATTACGCGGGGGTCGTGCGGTCCATGGCCCTGTATGGGGCCCCGGTATGGGCGCGTTCACTGCGGCTGCGAGCCGCACACTACCTGAACGCGCCCCAAAAGGTGGTAGCCGTAAGGCTTATCCGGGGATACCGCACGATCTCGGGCGAGGCAGCAAGCCTCCTTGCCGGACTGCCGCCATGGGATCTGGAGGCGATAGTCCTCGCGCGCCTGACTGGCGTGCGGAGGCACTACGTCGGGGGGGAACTTTGCACCCGCGGCAAATCGCGGTGGAGCGAACGGACCTCCGGCGCGATCTCATGGCGGAATGGAAGGCGCGACTATCGCAACCCAGCGCAGGGCACGCCACGATAGCGGCGGTAAGACCCCTCTTTGAGGAGTGGCTAGAGAGGCGTCACGGCGCTCTCACCTACCGCCTGACGCAGGTCCTCTCCGGACACGGATGTTTCGGGAGGTTCCTGCACATCATCAGGCGGGAGGAGACGCCCGGGTATCACCACTGCGAGGATTGCCCAGAGGACACGGTGGAGCATACGGTGGAGGTCTGCCCCGCTTGGGCAGAGCACCGCCGTGTCCTCGTAGAGGCGATCGGCAGCGGCGCCGACCTCTCGCGTCAGGCCCTGGTGCAAGCCATGGTCCGGGGCGAGAGGGAGTGGAAGGCGGTCACCTCCTTCTGCGAAGCAGTCATGCTAGCGAAGGAGGTGGCGGGATGGGCAAGGCAGAGATCCTCACGCCTCAGCCACCGAGGGAGACGCTCCGGGCGTCGGGAGCCGCGTGACGACTCCCGGCCACCGTAGGCGCGGGCCTGCGGGCGGAGAGCAATGGGTAGCTCTCCGTCCGATCAGGACCAGGCCCAGGCCAGGACCAGGCCCGTGCCGGACGGCGCGTATGTGTTCCACGTGCGCCTCAAAGAGATGTCAGCATAGTTGACGGGGCCCGACAGGGCCGAAGCCTGCCGGGGTAGCGGGATCGTCCGAAAGGGTTACCGCTGCCCTGGTACATAAAGGGCTAAGGAAGGAACACGGGTGGGTTTTAGTCAGTAAGAGTCTGACACTCCCTTCTGCTCCACCCAGAGCGGGAGGTGTCATTTGATGATATCCCATCCTCAAAAAAAAAAAGCATGGACCCTAGATACACCTGTCCCACCGCCAACGAAGAAGCAACTGCTGGTCATCAATCATCTACAAATTTTTCGCTCCAGAAACGTACAATAGGTGTAGGTGTCGTGTAAGTAAAGGAAACACATAATTTATATTACTAGTTAAATAGTTGATCACTGACAGTCACACTGCCTGAACTACTGAACTGTGTCTTCATTAGTAATTATTAAAGAAAATACTCGCTCAGCGACGCTCGCTTGACGGGCAGAACACTCGCTGTGAGACCCTCGCTTGGTAAATACTCGTCTCGTAAGTTATTCTACTCGTCGCTCACGCCCACTCGCTCATACAAAATCAGCCTATAATGTTGCCACTGCTGGGACACAGGCCTCCTCTCGGTGAGAGGGAGTGGCCTGTAATCTACCACGCGGGCCCAGTGCGGGTTGGTAGATGTCACATCTCTTCGAATTTTTGGTCTAGGACGTGCCAGTATCCTCACGATGTTGCCCTTCACCGTTTTGAGAGCAGTGGCGCTGACATACACAAAGTAAAGTGCCTGCCTGCTACGGCACTAGCCGTTTACCTGCGCACTGAGCAATTTAACGAGCAAATTGGTGGTCTGAAGGGAGCGCGATGCTAGTAAAGTAACTATTATGATTCAACAATAAAACAATTACACCTATATATATTATATAACAATAGCCTAGTACATTAGGACACGACTGTACCCGTGCGCAGACATAACCCCTCCACTGTCGCTCACCGTTCTTTTTACGTGACGACAACGGTACGCGTGATCGACGGTACGCAACCGACGTCAGCGTAAACTAAATCCAGCCTTAGATCTGGTGCAGACCTGATGAAGCGCAGCGCAGATTAAAGGGCTTTGAAGATTTTTATATGGAGTGAGGCATACCTACTGTCGCGCCATTTTGAAAATGGCGACCACGCATGAGGCCTATATAAATCGATATCTGACATCAATGCAAACAGAAAACTTAGTAGATCGATTTATATTATGCGTGGCCGCCATGGGTGGCCGCCATTTTCAAAAAATGGCGCGACAGTAGGTATGTCACGAATCTTTAAATCCCATTCGCTGTCAAACAAATATCACAAGATTCGTCTCGCTATTAAAATCTACAGTAAATTTACGGCGAAAAAAGCTTGTGTACACGAGAGCATAATTAACAATCAAACATGCGTTAGCGTAAACATTTCCTATTTGTAAAAACAACAATCTCCTTACCAAATTCGAGTTCGTCTATCAGAAACCATCAAAAACTCATCAATTCAACGTAAATAACCTTTTAATCACTGACGACCTTAATTATGGGACATTTGATACCCTAGGTAATGTTTGCGAATCATTATGGGCCGATGATCAAGCCAAATGGGCCAATAATGTCCGCTAATGGACAGATTTACGTTTTTAGCCAAAGGGTAAAAGCGGGACCCTATTACTAAGACTGTCCGTCTGTCTGTCTGTCTGTCACCAGGCTATATCTCATGAACCGTGATAGCTCGACGGTTGAAATTTTCACAGATGATGCATTTCTGTTGCCGCTATACTTAACTAAAAACAGAATAAAATAAATATTTAAGTAGGGCTCCCATACAACAAACGCCTTACGGAACCCTTCGTGCACGAGTCCAACTCGCACTTGGCAATGATGATGATGATGATGACAGGGTTAGACTAGCTTAGAACGGGCGCAATTTTCCCGCTGTGACTTTTTTTGCGCATTGGATTTTCAACGCTCTGCTTAACGCCGAGAGTTGAAAATCCAATACAAGATAAAATTCCGCCGCGATATTTTCACTTACGTGCGTACGTCGGCATATCAGTATAAGCTCACGTACCTACGCACGTAAGTGCACACACAACACGAACATTATACTCCACCACGGTTGGTGGAGTATAATGATCGTGTTGAAGTGTGATGAAAAAATTTGTATTAACATTCTCATAAACAGAAGAGGGTAAAGGTAGAAAGTGGCACCTGTGACTGTAAAGTTATGCGGAAACCGGTTGTCATGGTAATTTGATCTGAAGGAATCAGGATATGTCGTGAGGAAAGTTCTGAGTGTGAATGTGGATAGCTAGCTACAAGAGTAGGAGGAGACCAAAGAAACGATGGATGAACTGTGTGAAAGATGATATGGCTAGAAAGGGGCGACTAACAGCTTCCCGATTGAGTGAAATTTCGGTCACGGTGGCCAAACTCAACGGATATTATAGTGCACAAGTGTGTGCGTAAACACAGGTGCAGGTCTATTCATATATATCAGGGCCGTGTCCGGGACGTGGACGGTCCGTGCTCCGTTAGGGGCTCAAAAAAATATCGTTGTATACATTTTATATGAGCTCGTTGACACACGTCTGTGTCCAGGATGACGACGGAGCTTCAGTGTCTGCCTTGTGTATGCAACGCCTGTCACGTCCCGGACACGGCCCTAATATGTGTGGATAGACCTTTACTCTCATAGTCCGTTGCGACTGCAATCCGACACTAACGGGGAAAAATCAGGCGTAGGACCAACGGCTTAAACATGCTTTCCGAGACACGGGGGTATTAAACCCAATAAATATTATCAATATTTTTTTTTTGGGTATTAATTCCTAATGGAAAACCCAACAGCACTTTGTCCGACCTGGGAATCGCACCCAGGACCCCACGCTCAGCAGTCGCGCTTGTAATCACGAGACCAACGGGGCAGTTACATAGCTGATTATTATTATAGTGAATGGACTAAATACTGTTAATAGTTGTAAATTGTGCATATTACGCTTTGTCCCAATAGTATTGTGGCGGCATCTTCATCGCCACATGCAAACAACGCATCATACTGACGTCACGCAAAATCTTGCATTGCACAAGCAGAGTTTACCGCGCAACTAGCATGTATACAACGTCCCGACATCAATCGTCGGGCAGTTGCCCACCAGACACAACAAGTCGGAGGATCCTACCTTTTCTATGGAGGATGAGTGAACTTTACACCGAATAGGGTGTAAAGTTCACTCATCCTCCATAGAAAAGGTAGGATGCTCCGAGTTGTAGTAGGTCTTATACCTCTATAGTACATATCTTGACTGTTATAAGCTAGTTTTCATCAAACTCGGAAACAATGTCAACTCCACCCATAACTTCACCGTTGCAGTCAAAACTAATAGAGAACTAATAGTTTATTAATGAATCATTTAAGTAGAAATTGTCAACAAGTGACCTGTTCGACCTAGTTCCCAACAATAGCACGGGATAGTACAGAAAGTCAGCTCTATGCGACGAGCTGAAACAGGCGCACGCACATATACACATATCGTCTGCTCCGAAAGTACTCGTATCTGATAAAAAAAACCTTTTAATAAAAAAAACAACAACCGACTTCCAAAAAAGACACTACAAAGTGAAAAATAACTTCAGCTTCGGAAGTCGGTGTCGTTGGTTTCACATTTTCGTTTTTTGACACCGACTACCGTAATTAAAGATAGTATTCACTTTTTAATTTTACCTACCCCACACAAATTCATATAACTCTACTTATTAGGTAAATATCAGTGACAGGAAGTTATTAAAACATCATTAATATAAACTAAGTGGACATAATTCGTAGTATTGAAGCTAACTACCCAAGCAAAGTTAATAAAATTTATATGGGTTCTCATATAAATTTTGAGGCCCCTGAGGCATAAATTATCCATTAAAAAAAGAATTTTGCAAATAGGCTTATAAATAACGGAGTTCTGAGGTAAGACACATAAAATAAAAAAAACAACCGAATACCGACCCTCCTCCTCTTTTAGAAGTCGGTTAAAAATGTAAACAAATGATTCAGCTCTGACAGCAGCAACCTAACAGCCACCTTATTGTAACAACAATAAAAATCACAATGATTTTGACAGACTTGTCAGTGATAGCAACGCAACAGCAACCTTACTAGAATGAGAATAAAGATCACTGTGACAGTGATGCAAAATATGAGGAGATAACTGTGAAAAGACTATATGTGCGAGCATTTTCACTCATAGTATGGAGGTGACCTTCTGTGCCTATCTATTTTATGACAATAGTAGATATCGACCACCTAATAACAGGCAGCTGTCACCTCATGAATCAATCAAACGGCCTAGAAAGCCTAGACAAGGGACAATAACGTCTTTACTTTGTAGACTTTTTTCGTTTAGTTGAAACGTGTCCGCACTTTGTTCTTGAATTTTGTTAAAAAACTAATTTCGCGGAGCTAGCAACAGTTCTAGGGCGGCTGCTCCCCAGATTTTAAACACCACGTTCTTTCATTTATCATGAGAATAGTTTTAGTAACACCACACTGGTCATATTAGGTACAAATGGTTGTTATAAAGTAAAATAAATCCACCCAGATCCTCGAAAAGGATCGTGGTTCGGATAGCCATACTAATGCGACCATAGATATAGGAAAGAAATGTGACTAAGTAAATAAGACGATTTTCCCAAAGTCGTGGGTAACAAAATATTACCCAGAATATGCTGGGACCCCTTTACACTTGGCATCACAATCGGGGATTATGTTTAGGGACCAAATATTCGAAACACATGCCTAAAATAATATTTATTGATAACATAATATTATAACATTACACTTATACTCCCCGATACTACTACACTAATAATATAAAAGGGTAAAAGGACATCATTCAAGCAAGAATATTTTATATACAAAAATTTAAGTAGAAAAAATAGTACACTTTTGTCATGGGAAATAACATCTTGAGCATTTTTTACTTTTACAGCGAAAGCCTAAAATTAACCTCCCAGCTGATATTTGAGATTGAAAATGCCAAAAATCATCATATTGTTATAACAAGTACATATTTTAAGCACAACATAAAAAAAAATAGTAACTTTTTTTAATGTTGTGCTTAAATATTATTCATAATTCTAATTGATTCTATACATTTCATAATTGAATTTAACATCCTGAACATGTTTTAATTATAAACTCGTTAGCAAAATGTGATTTTTGGCATTTTCAATCTCAAATAGCAGCCGGGGGGGGGGGGGGGGGGTAGACTTTCGTTGAAATAGTAGAAAATGCTCAAGATGTTATTGATGTCGTTAACCATAAGACAGCAGTATTGGGTACTAAATGAATGATGTCCTTTTTGAGTATGTAGGGGTAACAATTTTTACGTGGACGAAGTCGAATTATTTTCTTTCTTACTTTCAATTAAAATAATATTTATACTATCTATTATGTCATAAAGTTATACTCACAATGAGGCTGAGGTATCCATGTATACTGTTGTAAGCAAGGATGATATCTCTAAAGTTTCCATCGCAGTACGTGCAGGCTGGTTCACTGGGTCTTGTCAGGTTCAACCTGGTCCTCAATCCATCCACAAGCTTCACTAGGGCACCAAAGTCCAACGGTTCATGTGAACTGTTCTTCGTTTGCACCCTTAAAGCGGAGAGGAACTGGGTGAAGTCCACATTCGTCCTATTCTCTCCAGTCATTTCAGTTTCTAGCAACATCTCTTCAAACAGATTAGTCAGCGTCTGTGTTATGTTTGAAGTGTCATCTCCACTCATTTTTATATGATCATCCCAAATGAATCATTATTCGTTAGCGGTCTTTCATTGGCTCTTCAATTTCCTGGAACAAGTATTGGACAATTAGAATATTTTCATTTCCTATGTATTCAAAGGATGCCTTTACGTATTCATGATCAAACATATCGTCTTTCAAGGAAACGATATATATCAAACAGTTAATGTATGTATACATATAATTTTCTCTTTGAAATGTATATGTAAAGGAGACTGAAACGATTACATACAATCTTGGGCCTGGGTGTAAAAAGATGAAAGTGGTGTCAATTAATAGCAATATTATCAACCTTTCACTGAAAATTCTGCGGATTTTGTCAATCTGAGAACAGAGAACAGCTAATCAGACACAATATTTACTAATTTTTTAACATGATGATGGCAAATTGCAACTTTTCACACATAGAATAACAACTAACTATGTACATACTAGGTAGCAGACAGTGTTACTTTCGCATACTTCATATTCCTATAAAATGCAAGGGCTATGTTATCTTGTCAAAGAAATGATTGCAAAGAGCCTTCTTTAATTTGGGCACACTAGTATTAAAAAGATCTATGTCAACTTCCTGGCAGGTTTCATTATACATACGGCTCGCCCTAATCATGTAAGAGTTTTGTCTGTAAGTTGTTCTTGTTGATGTGCAACAAACGAGGTTTACGCAAAAACGAAGAACATACGCGCAGCCCAATTTTGCTCAGCAGCTCAGGGATGTCGTTGGATCCGTTTGCAATTTTGGATAAAAATGCTAAATCAGAAATTTTTCTTCTTTCGTAAAGTGGAAGAACATGAAATTTTTTACAACGCACATTATAACTAGATAGATATGTTTTAGAACGAAATTGAATGTACCTAAGGAATTTTCTTTGTATGCCCTCAATACAATCGATGTAAGTATTATAGTTAGGGTTAGTTATATAAGAGATTAAGTAAAAGTGAGGTTATGTTACAATCTTTAACTAACAGCTGATTCCTGAAGTGCAAAATATATTCTTTTGCACTAATAGTTATTATATTTAGTAGAAAATGTTTAAAAAATCATATGAATGAACGTCAATGACTTCAAGTCATAGGTAGGTAACAGGTATGAAGTTATGGAAAGGATGTCTAAAATAAAAAAAATCATTTAATATAGTGTTTTATTCTTCTTCTATTATAATTAAAATGTTGTCTAGGAATTGTGCAGGTGGCACTGTATGATCTTGGTACCTAGCCCAGCTAAGGTACCATATAATTCACATTATATGAGTGCAGCAGCCTACAGATCGTTTCCATACAATACAATTGCAGTAATGCATTACTATGGTCCTCTACGAGAGCCGTCGAGTCAAATATAAATAAAATAAGTTTTTCGACTTATATGTCGGGATTGTATGCGACCCCTAAGTAACCAGGAAGTATTGGATCATCGTGTAAGGGTCGTCGACAGGGCCGAAGCCTGCCGGGGTAGCGGGATCGTCCGAAAGGGTTACCGCTGCCCTGGAACATAAAGGGCTAAGGAAGGAACACGGGTGGGTTTTAGTCAGTAAGAGTCTGACACTCCCTTCCGCTCCACCCAGAGCGGTAGGGGTCATTTGATGATTTCCCATCCTCAAAAAAAAAACAGTCGGCAACTGTCTAGTGTCAATGTCAGTCAGCTGTCATGGCTGAGACATAAATAAACTAAAAATAGGAGACTGTTTTTTTTGTATCGATATGAAATCGATAATCAATTAATTAATAATATTGGTTTTTCAGTACGAGTAATTAATTAATATTTTATTTATTAATATGACTGTAATTATATGCACTATATTGCATATACATAAGTATATAGAGTACATTTAATTACTTTGAGTTAATTATTTAGTGCAGAGATTTTATTTTCGTAACTGTCTAATCGATTACTAAATCGATAATCTCACGAAAACTATCTTTCTCATATGTCTCCGCTTCCAGATTGAGAATTGAGGTGATTTATCATATACTAAGATAAAAAAATATGACCAATTTCTTAGATTCTCAACTTATTACATTTGGGCCCACCGTGTTCCATCTCCAGCCTTTTTCCGTGGTACCTGGGTTGATGATAGCATTAACGTGGGTCATGACGCAAGTTAGTACCGCGGCTGCGTTACATTATTAACACGGTGGCCCCGGTTGATTTTTACAACCTTAAAACAAGGTTAAGGGAGATGCTAAGGTAGCCCGTGAAATTCAAATGCACTTGAGTTTTTTGCAATTTGCAGGTCCGTGTCAAGTTGTATGTTGAATAAAATATGATTCGTGATCGTAACTAATATGGCTTTACAGAATTATAATCATTAATAAGATAATTTTAATTTCGCCTTACGGTAGAATTTCCTCTTTTCAGCGTTGTTTTTAGAGTAGAGGAAATGTAATTTCGATGATAAATGGTAATATTGATTTAATTTGGTATTTGGGCGCCTCAGTTAGATGGGACAAATATTACACTAAAATAATTTGACCTACCAGACAGAAAGTGCTTTTCTATGATTCATGATACTGTGGGTAATTCAAAGAGAAAATGGTAAGTCAAAGTCAAACTTAAGCCAATTATTTCAAATAGGCACATAAAAGGCAGTTTTGAACGTCAAAATTTGCAAAAAATATAATTGATTCTAGTCGCCCCTTCCAAATCCTTCCCTCGGCCTTTACCAATCTCATCTTCGCATGGAGAAGAATGGGCAAGAAACTCCACCATTACTCTTTTTAAAAATGTTTTGCAATATTTTGTATATATTAATTATATAATTGTATGTGAAGACACTGGACCTAGAACAAAATTACTATACCTATTACGGTAGCTAGTTCTTCGGAGCAAAAGTAGCGGCTAAGAGAACTAGAGCCGGATAAAAAAGATATTATTACGTTAGCCATAAAACTGAGTGGTTCTGTAGATAACATAGACGCGCAAAAAGAAATTCTGCCAAAAATATTACGTTCCATTGCTTTCCTTTTGTGATGTGATAAAACATGTTCCCCCAAAAACACGTAATAGGAATTGTACAATATTTGTCGTAACATGAATGATGAGTATCGTTTTTACTCTCGTAAACGCTTCAGTAAACTTATTCATCTCAGTGAGATATTGAACGAAACAGTAGTAAGACTATGTTTGCCATATCAACTATGTACGAACGACATTACAAATGGCATTTCAGCCCTGTTCCAACTGCTGATCCATTCTGTAAAAATTTCAACGTGAAAACGGAGGTGCAGTGGAATCGGCGTGGCTCGCGCAGCTTAGAATAAATATTATTAGCAGTAGTTTATAAGTTTACATTGTTACTAACAAATATGGAAGTGATTTTGAAATAAATAATTTTCATTGTCTGTTTATATATATGTGTGTAGGTACATAAATGGTAAAATAAATAAATAAATGTTTATGTATTTTATTTTTAAGTGAGCTTAGTCAATAGGGTCAATCCCCAGCATCGGGTGGAATGACATGAGATTTTTACCGCGAATAGACCGCGGCAGGTACAGTCAACAGCAAAAGTAGATGATCAAAATCAGAAATTCAAACCAAAGTCAAAACTGATCACGAATATAGCAGCTATACTAGTAGTAAATGTTTGGTATAATTTACAATTACATACTTTTGAATGACTTTGACGCCACACAGTTCTGCCGCGAACTCCGTTCATTGGTATTGAATTTCTGATTTTGATCATCTACTTTTGCTGTTGACTGTACGAGAATGAAGATAAGATAAGATAAGATAAGATAACATGTATTTGTCAAAAAACACGTGTAGGTTTTACAATGAGATGGAAAAAGAGAAAAAAAGAAGTATCAACATGTTTTGCCTAGAAAGGCGTACAAATACAATCGAAATAAATTATTCGTATTAGAAAGAAGTAGACAATATTGACAAATTCATAACAAGCGATACAATTGATAGTTAAATAGAGTTGTTAAAATACAGATAATTCGTTAGTGTCCAATAGCAAATATGTTAAAAAGTAAAATGTCAATAAGCTTTAATATAATGTCAAGAGTGTTAATAATGTCAGAATGTTAAAAATCATAGTCCAAAATAATAATTAATTACATTAGCATGTATGTCTAAAGTAATTTATCATTTAAATAGTCGGCAAAGTTATAATAGCATTTATTCATTAAAAGTTTTTTAATGCTTTTATTAAAACTATTTATATTTAAATCTTTGTATGCCTTTGGTAGCTTATTGTATAATTTTGGGGCCATGCAGAATACACTCTTACTCATGAGAGCTGTTTTAGACCTGTGTAAACGAAGTATGCGATTTTCACGTTGACTTTGTTCGGAACCATCTGAATACTTTGGAAACAGTTGGGGATTCTTTTTAACAAATAATACCGTTTCAAGAATATACAAGGAAGGAAGTGAGAGAATTTGATGTTTTACAAAATATGGAAGGTTTTATTATCTAACTGTTGTCAAACAACAGATTCACAAAACGAAATAAAAAATACATCAATGTTTCCGCAGTTATACCCTAATAATGTACAAAATATATCCTGCCTATCATGGACAAAATACACCTTCCAAGATTTAGGCTTTTTTTATTTTAAGGCCGATCACTCATTACTAGGCGTCACGCGACGGGGCGTGGGAAACGGAGCCAAATTCCCTGCGCGGAAACGCGTGGAAGCGCGCGATTTCACGCGCTGGGGCACGTTATGTGCGCCCCGTCGCCGTCGCGTGGCGCGTTGTTGTGTGTAATCTGATTTAAATGAACCCGATAATAGAGCTGTCCCGGTCGGACAATAAGTTAAATCTACACATAAACAAGAAAAAGAACAAGATAAAGTTTGTAGCGGCCATCTGTAGCTAAACGTTTGGCTCATTAATGATAAATGATAATGATAAATGATTTTATTTTGTAAGTAGGTTTGTACAAACACTTTTACACGTCAATCATATTTTAAAACTAGATGAGGTCGGTGTTTTCTATCCGAATAGTCTGAGAAGAAAGGCTGAAACAAACTCAGAGGTCTCAGTCTCTTTTAAAGTCCAGACATAATCTTGGTAAGATCATATGAACACCATGTAGATCGATGTCTGAGATGGTCTTTTGAGGAAAGCACCACACAGATTGAGAAGACCGGTCCAGTCAGTGCACGCATTTCTCAGAAATCGTGCAGCTTAACTCAAAACTTAAGGAGCTCAACGATTCGATGAACAATACCAAAGAAAGGACATTTGGGTAGACCACATTAATTACTCAAACTGCCAGACCATGACAAAAACTAACAGAACAGATATAAAAATAATATAAATAAAATGACTGACATAGTCTTCACATTCACAATAAATAAAATAATAGAATACTTTACAAAGTAAGCAAATGTCATTGTAAGTGTACATTAATAAAACAAAACAGAAAAAAATAAAAACATTTAATATGTAAAAATTGGAAGCAGCTCAATCCCAAGCCTTTTTGTCCTCGATATAATCATTAACGGTATAAAAGGCTTTCTGGCACTACTTATGTACGTTTAAAGAATGATTTGAATTTATTAAGGCTTACATAGATCTTGAACGGAGCTTGGAACTTTATTATAAAAGCGTATACATTGGCATCTGCACGAGCCACCTATTTATTGAGCCTTGTTGTAGGTACAACAAATTTGTGTTTGTTCCTAGTATTTATATCATGGATATCACTGTATTTTTTAAACCATTTTATATAGTTTTAGACCCATATAAAAGATTTTCATAAATATATTGAGAAGGCACAGTCATAACATTAATCTCTTCAAATTTGTCTCTAAGCGAGTGTCTCGGACATACTCGTAATTGATAAATTGATCGAACGACTCGCTTCTGCAAAACAAAAATAGTCTGAATATCAGCAGCATTTCTCCACAATAGAATACCGTACGACATTACACTATGAAAATAGCTAAAGTACACCAAACGGGCTGTCTCTATGTCAGTTAAATTATGATTTTTTTAACAGCGCATTAACTTAGCTTTTTTGGCAATTTATCTATACGTGGACCCCACTGAAGCTTAGCATCCAAAATTATACCTAAGAATACTGTGTTGTCTTCAGGATTCCATTCTTCGCCCTTTATCAACACATTAGTTTTCACCTGCCTAACGTGAGGTAGCGTAAACTTAATGCATTTGATTTTTTTCTCATTTAAAAGTAAATTATTAACATTGAACCAGTAGACTACTTTAGAGATTGCGCTATTTATCTCGTCAGTAACCTGCTGCTGACATTTAAGTTTAAACAAAAGTGAAGTGTCATCTGCAAATAACACTATATCATGATTATCCTTTATGAGGTACGGCAAGACATTTGTATAAATAAGAAACAAGAAAGGACAAAGAATTGAGCCCTGTGGGACTCCCATTGTTATTATAGGTCCGGGAGATTTTTTTCTATTAACGTCAACGCTCTGAATCCTCTTACTCAAGTATGAGGTAAGCAGATCCAGAGCAGTGTTCCAGATTCCGTAGTGGCGGAGTTTCCTGATTAACGTTTCGTGAAGAACGCAATCGAATGCCTTGGACAAATCACAAAAGATGCCCAAGGCATCGCATTTATTTGCCCATGCATTATAAATATGTCCTAAAAGTTCAACACCGGTAGTTGAATGAACCCTTGTAAAACCGATCTGTTTGCTATGTAATAATTTGTGTTTATTAAAAAATCTTTGCATTTGGTCTAAAATTAATTTCTCAAAAATTTTACTAAAGGTAGGTAGTACAGAATAGGTCTATAATTTGTAGGGTCTGATGCACTACCTTATTTAAACAAAGGTATAATTTTACAATGTTTCATGAGGTCAGGAAACTCCCCACTGTCAATACAATTAAGATATGAGCGAGAGTATGTACTACAATGTCAATAATAGACTTAGCAACTTCTACAGAATTACCCCACAGATTTGCAGTCATTTTAACATTTAAAGTGTGAAAGGTTTTAATTATATCTGTACAGGTAATATGTTCAAAATGAAATTCCGAATCGCAACCATTAACATTTTCCATAAGCAAAGACTCAGCAACAGAAGGTGATGAGTTTAGGGATTTAGTAGTTGAAACGGGAATATTTGTAAATAAATTTTCAAATGCCTCGGCAACTTGTGAGTCTGATTTTATTATGTTATCATTAATAGACAAGCTGTAGTCAGTATTTCGGTTATTAGATTTTCCCGCTTCACTATTATTAAGTCGTTTTAATTACATTACTGCTGTTTTTAATCTTTGAACCCAAATAACGTGACTTGGCCATATGACAAACTTTATTAAATCATTTTGAATAATTTCTAACATACAAATTAAATTCATCAGTGTTAACATAAGTCCTTTCATTGTACAGTTCATAAAGCCGTGTTCTACTTTTATGAATACCAATGGTAGCCCAATCACTGAAAGATGCGTTACTATTAACCGAGATAGTCTTGGGAATAAAGGTGGAATCAAATTGTTTACAGTATATTTAAAAAGAAATATCATATACATGATTAGGATCAGCATGAATTGAGAAAACTGGTAATTTATTAATTAGTTTAAGTTTAAAAGCCTCCAAGCGACTTGCAGTTTTGGGGTTAACAGTGATATCCTTTTTAGCCACTTTTTTGTTTTGGTTTTGAATAGCCCGCAATGATCAGAATCTAGTAAATTTATAAATTTCTTTGTGGCTTAGTATAATATCTGTATAAATATTATCTAGGCATGTGGCACTAGTAGGTGTTATTCTTGTGGGCTCTAAAATTGAACAAGAACTGGTGATTTTTCAGCCAATGTTAAAAAAAAACAATACTATTAAAATTCATAAATAATTCTACTTCTAAATCTTTGTTTATAAATCCTTGAACATTTTGATGCACCAGGTTGATACTATTTACTGATTTTAAACTTTTTATTGATTTGTTTTTGCAATTCTGTACGTTATAGCTAGAGGTAGCCTCTATTGTCTTAATTTCTATTTAAATTATTAGCCTGTCATTAATTGTGACCAAATAATTAGCAGAATTATTTATGATGTCATTGCATTGCTCAAAAGAAGCTTAGCCAAATTTTTGGCTGAGAAAGAAAAAAAATATGATAGCGACACAGCTATCTGTCTTTTATAATATTTAGAAAGATTATGATAATACATAACAATGTTAGGTATATCTATCTTTTGTCAAATAGAAATTATTACTAACGTAATTGTTATTATCAATCAAATGGAACATGTTATTATTAAATGTCAAGTTATGTATTGCCATATTCAATTCAAATCTTAAGCTATTTTCTTCCTGTGGCAAACTGTTACTATAAGGGAACGTAAACAACACAACTTTTCTTAAACTAAGATTGCATAATGTTCTATGATACTCAAGCACTTCTCCTTTGTTTACATTTCCCCTATTACCCATAAAAATAAATAAGTATCCTGGGTAAAGTTACATTTAGTAATTTCTTTCATAATATGAAACAAAGAACAACCAGGCATACTCATCTGTCAACAAGTGACCTAAGTCCTTACCTATCTCATCACAAAATAACACAATATCATCATTTAAACTTTGTTTACAAGGTTTATTGGAACTATTAGTAGAAGGAATTATCAAATCAACACAGGGCTGCAGTAAGGAGGTATTGCATATTGTCAATAAATTATCCGGCGTAAGCACATTAGATGGTGTTAGACAGCATAAATATCACGTTGGCTCGCGATAAAAGTTTTCTAAATCCATTTCATACTTTCGTTGAAATATTCATTTGCCTAGTGTAGCTATGCATAGTTTTAGCTCAAAACACTTTATATTTATACAGGGTGATTTTAAATTGGCAGCCTAAACTCCGTAGACGCGATGGGTATCAATATCTAAACAAATAAAAAACATACAAATATTTACATAAGAAGTTAACACAAAAAAAAAAACGGATTCTTGAAACTGTCTTTTGAAGTCGCATTCTCACAAGCTCGCCTCGCATTTTCCTTAACCAATATCGTTTTAAATTCTGTACAAGTCCCTTATCCAATTTATAACTTGGCATATTTTAAATATTAAGTATTTGTTTTACTGATTTGATTAATCTATGTTAATGTTCTCCGTCTCACAGAGAGGAGGCCTGTGTCCCAGCAGTGGGAACATTATAGGCTGATTATGTACGTATGTTTATGTTCTCTGGTTTTTATATCAGACTAACATAAGTGTCGATCCCGTAGGAAAATCGGAGTAAAAAGTACCATGTGTTATTCTCATGTATAAGCTATATTACTGTAAAGTTTTATCAAAATCCGTTCAGTAGATTTTGCGTAAAAGACGTCCTCACAAACATTCGCGTTTATAATATTAATGAATAGGACTAGCTTCTACCCTCGACTTCGTGTGCGATCCAGGATGAAGACTAGCATATGTCCATTTCCCAGACTACCTAACTGTCAAATTTCATCCAATTCCGTTCTGCCATTTTAGCGTGAAACCGTAACAGATAAACAAACCCACTTTCGCGATTATCATATTATTACAGTTAGGATTAAGATAACTGCTCCTTTAGTTTGATTTCGCTTAGCGTTCTTTCAGACTTTTTTTCGTTTTACTCGGCTCCTATGGGTCGTATCGTTCTGTTAAAAAGCCTATAAATCTTACTCGAGAATTGGGCTATCAAATGCAAATTTTACAAATCCGACTGGTACTTCTAAAGATTAGCGCGTCCAAACAAACAAACTCTTCCGCTCTGTTACATTAGAATATATATTTCCATTCGGCCCTTATCCATTATTTGTAGGCAAAACTGTGTGGTTTGCTTCTCGTTCGTCTGTTTTCATGTACTCCGGATCGATTAAAGTCGTAAACAAGAGTACAGTTTGGTATCTGTATTTACCATAGGGTACTTCAGTACGGCTGTGTACACAACCAACTCAATTTAACCGTTGTTTTGTCTACAAATAACAGTTTTCCAACTAAACGATCGTCTGTTTCACTCTACGTAGTTAGTCGTGTAGTTACTACGATACCAAATTACTTCTTGCTAACATTACCTATGTTTACTACTGGACGTCTTCTCTCAAGTTGTGCTACAACACATGGGTAGATCTTTCTCTCACATGTACTCGGCATCTGAAGTCCTCAGAAAACTCATTTGATTGACTAAATTAGCTGCTAAAACAAATTTCAGTGCGAGGCTTGTCATGAGTAAAACCAGCGTGTTCTGTCTGATATATAGCGAGATAATTAAATAATGCAGAGAAAGCAGTGGTGGCCCAGTGGTAACGACCGCGACTTACGAGTAGGTCGGTTACGGTCGTAGGTTCGAACCCAGACAGGCGCTTTATTTTGTATAAATAATTTCATCACCTCTGCTCTCAAAACGGTGAAGTAAAACATCGTGAGGAAACCGGCATGTCCTAGAACCAAAAATTCGTAAACATGTGACATTTAACTACCCGCACTGGGCCCGTCGGATTACGGCCCACTCCCTCTCACAGAGAGGATGCCTGTGTCCCAGCAGTGGGAACGTAATAAGCTGATTATGTAAATAAATTATATCAAATCTGCTATTTTGGCTAATTTCTTTACAATAGATTTGGACTACCAAAGACAGACTTTAGTGATAAGGTGGATAGTTTTAGACTTTTCTTAATTCTATCACAAAACCCAGATTCTTCTTTAATCCATTTACTATATTCCGCATATTCAGTTTATATTTCTTGGAACCTGAAGGAACACTTAATCGGCTTCCTATTTTTGCGAACCACTTCACATTGCATTGGTCCGTTAATTCTTGTCCAACGTGAGAGCGAGAGCACTTGCCAAGTGGTCCCTGACCGCATTGTAATGCATAGTTACCTATCTATACATTCGATATTCCCAACTGGAGAACTTTGGAGTAATTGTTAGGTTAGTTATTCTAAGTGCGAATGTCACCTAACTTCTATACACAGACTAAGTCTTATACTGGGCAGAGTTTGAATTTTTGGCAGTTTTTACCTAGTGCCAAAAATTCAAAATTGGCAAACGTTGACATTGTCGTTATTAGACATATTGGAATAATAACTTTAACAAATTAATGTACCTATCCTTTTATTTTTTTAAATGAGACGTGTTAGTTTAAATACTGGTATGCCAGTCCTTGACGAATCATGTAATATCATAATTATATTTATAAGACCTTAATATACCATGTTTTAAAGCAAATAAATATATTCTATTCAATTTTATCCCACGAATAAAAGATATCTGACTTTGGTAAAATCAGACCTAAATATTTCTCTTTCTTACGTATACATGTGTTTTCACACACAACGGTCCACTTGAAGGACTAAGTGCGGAAACCAAACCCATAACATAGAACATAGAACACTTGTAGGAACCTTTTCATTTCAAGATCTATCAGAAAATTTAAAGACCCCTTCGGGAAATACAGGTAATGTTTATATGAAGGCATTATTACAGAAGGTAATTAAGAAGGGTACTACAATTGCCTTAATTAAAGTGGCAAGTTCACTAAACTCATACCTACATGATAATCCGGATATGCTGTTACTCAAGATACGTGGGAAGCTTGGTCACATAACGCCATTACATTATGACGGGACTAATGACCCAAATATTGTAATGGCAGACGCTCCTTAAAACGTGTGTGGTTACCAACTTCCCTCAATAAACGAATGATGCTAAAAATAGGTAATTCAATTTTCATCATACACGTGAAACCCAGTGTAGATAACATATAGTATCATCACACAATGTGATTAAATATAAAATACGATGACGTTCCTCCCTTTTCAATAGAATATAATAGAATTTTTCTTTATTAAAGTAACCAAGACTCAACAAGATTGTTAGTAAAACTTACGGCTATGTTAGTAAGCACAGACACTAAACAAAAACAATCAAAACAGTACAAAAAATAACGACATCACAAATAGCGACATCCCATGAGAGACGGCACATGAGTCCAGGCGACTCGCAACCATGCTTGTCTTAAGCATGGTTGCGAGTCGCCTGGACTCACTGTTGGAGCCGTCCCACACCCTGCGCACCAGGAAAGCGCACCTTTTAATTCAATGGTAGAACTCTCGTCCCTCCCTTTTCAATAAAACTTTCGTTCCTCAACTTCTTAATATTTCTAAGTCATTCAATGTTTTGAAAATTATTGGCCAGTTTCATTGAAACAAAATGATGTTTATATCTGTAAAGAGCCGATTTTCATTAGTCAGAAAACTTTTATCTGAAGAATAATTAAGAGAGTTTGACATATTTTCGATACAAAAACTGTCAAACCACAATATTTATTCCTCAGATAAAAGTTATCTGACGATGAAAAATCAGCCCTAATTATCTTTTAAGACAATTTACACGTAAATTTTAGTCATTATTTTAAAACTGGATGGCGTATTTATATTACAACGTATTGATGATGTTAAAATAAACAAATTTAATCCACAAACTATATTGTATTGCATGACGTATTATACGAAATAATATCTACACTAAAACGTATACTTACGTATGAAACTGCTAAATTCATGGCCATAATGAAGTTCACGCATCGTTTATCGAAAGCACGTACATAGTTGCACGCATGACAGCACATCAAAATCATCGGCCGAGTTACGAGTAGTTTCAGTGCGACGTCAACAATATCGTACACTCTCAATAATATGAGCTGCGAAGGCATAAATAATTGAATATTTCGAATAGTTGGTTATGGTCCCAATTGGGCGCCATTAGGTGAAGGAAAAATGATAGTTGGTTATGGTTCCAATTGGGCGCCATCAGGCGAAAGAGGAAAAATGAAAAGAGGTTATAAATGTGAAATTATTTTTTAAGAACGTAGTTTTTCACATCTTCGAAATATGGACGATAATAATGTTCCCAATGAAAGATTAAAAGGTTTTGCGGTCACTGGAAAGAAACTTTTATTATCCAACTGGATGAGGTTGACATAAGTAGGTACATCCTATTAGGAAAAGGTCAAGTAGGCCTTTATTCTGTACGTTCAAAGAAATTAGACATCTGGTAACATTATTTTTGTTAACATTCATCCATGCTGTCGGTGTCTGCTTCGTCGGCTTCCTTTTTCTCTGCACTATCTAGTATACTTATATGTATACCTCCTCAATGATTTAGGTTAGGGTAAAAAAAAATAAGATTAGATGAAAAATGCAGTCCGGGGCAGTGTTCCAACTGCTCTGTCCAACTAGTTGGACCATGGGTCTTTACTAGGGGCAGTTGTCTGTTGGGCAGTGACCTGTTGCTGCCGGTCGTGGTCGAGTCGATGGTCGGCAGCGAAAACTCGTCTCGCAGAAGCAGGCTGCGCAAAGGGAGAGGGAGATCTCGTCCACTTACCCGGCCCGCAGCAGGCGCACCGGGCGTCGGCGGAGGGCGGACAACGCCCTCTTCCGGCCCCCCTAAATGGGTCCAGGGGCGACGGACTCGGGGAAGTCCGTTGCCCCCCACACATCAGGACCCGAGGTGGCGGCGCATAGTGTTCCACGCGCGCCCGTCTTAGACGTCGCGGGGGGAGTCTAACACCTCACTCCCCCCCCTGACCCGAGGAGGCCGCGGTGGTGGGCCGGCACCAGTCGGGGGTTGCGGAAGGCGTAGGTGTGATATGGAACACTGGGGTGGTTATTAGTCAGTAAGAGTCTGACAGACCCCGTCGCCCGCCCCGGGGCGGCGGACACCCATGAGGATTTTCCAACCAGGAAACAAAAAAAAAGTTGTCCAACTTTAAAAAATAGTAGGACCACAGCACCTTTTGAGAGTTCCGTGGTCTAATTCATTTAAAAAATGACTTGCCAACTCTAAAAACCTCAACTGCATCTTTATGTGTGTATGGTACATAGGTACCATACACACATAAAGATGCAGTTGAGGTTTTTCAATTAAACGTTGTTCAATATAACCGTAAACCAATAGTGGTTTACGGTTATATTGAACCTCTGCAGTAAATAGGATGGTGCTGGCTGGTTGTTAACAATTATAGTACAATATATAATTTAAAGTTCGTGTTTACAAAAGTGGAAATACATATTGGAGATGCGCAAATAAAAGGAAAATTACTTGCAAAGGATCGGTGGCCGTTAATGTACGTATTAATAGGTAATTCTAAGTATCCTTGAATTTCTATTTGTAGTCCAATCCTACAGTTATTACGGAATCACGGTTAATAATAAGTAATGGAAGATTTTCTTTAATTTTAGGTAAAGGAGGAAGTTGTAAACACGACGCCACATTGTGATAATTATATTCCAAATGAAGTACAAAATGAAATATCGCTATCAATAGACAACTTGAAAAAACAAGTAAAGGTTTCCGATGAACCTATTCCAAAACTGTATAACGATACTTTAACTAAATATAAAATTACTATTTACTGATTATTATTATGAAGGAACGCGTATAATAGTTTTTTGTTAATTAAAAGCAAGAGAGTTGATGAAAAAGTTAAATGAGTATTTTGCGGACGGAACCTTTAAATGTTGCCCCAGACCTTTCGTACAATTATTTACTATATTTGAGGATACGGGACGCACAAATGAGTCTACTAATGTTGGGCCTTTGGTTTTTGCTTTTTTAAGTGACAAAAAGCAATCCACTTATTTTGCGTTATTTGAAATGCAAAGATCACAGTTAAATTGGGATCCAAAAATATTTTGGTCCGACGGTTAAAATTGTAGGCTGTTAATATCATTGGTCATAATGTATTTGGAGAAAAGCAAAAAAAAATAGGTATCTCAAAAACTAAATCAAAAAGAGTCAAAAGGACTATTTCATTATGCTCAGTTTTTCCACTATTGCAGAGTGATAAATTTATAGAAGGCTGGGATTACATAAAAATAGAAAGTGGTGTTGAAGCTAACAAACTGATTCAATATATAGAGCCGTTATAAGCGTATTTAGCCACCAGGACTAATAACATTTCAGAAAGCTCACATGCAAAACTAAGTCGGTGCATCAATGCAAAAAATGTTACATTGTAACGTCTATGAAATGTTTTAGAAAATTTTACAACTTTATCAAGCGAAATCGCACACAAAAGACGTAAGGTCCAAATTGAGAATGATAATTATATACGACACATTCAGCTACAACTGATTTCAGGTGATATTACTGTAGGTCATGCTTTAGATTAATTTTGTTGAATGTTGTAAAACATTGTAAAAAATAAAGTTTAAAAATTAGTCACCCGACTTTAAGATTGTTATTTTTCACCACTTTGTGGATCGCCCGGAGGACACGGTGGAGCATACGGTGGAGGTCTGCCCGGCTTGGGCGGGCCCCCGCCGTGTCCTCGAGGCGGCGATCGGCGGCGGCGATCTCTCGCGTTCGGCCCTGGTCCAGGCCATGGTACGGAGCGAGAGTGCATGGCAGGCCGTCACCTCTTTCTGCGATGCAGTAATGCTCGCGAAGGAGGAGGCGGAGCGCGTGAGGGAGAGACAATCTCTGCACCCTCACGCGCCTAGCCGCCGCAGGAGACGCCCTACACGGGAGCCAACAGCCGACTCCCGGCCACCGTAGCCGCGGGCTTGCGGGCGGCGAGCAATGGGCAGCTCGCCGCCCGGTAAGGACCAGGCCCGGGTCGACGGCGCGTTGTGTTCCACGCGCGCCTCAAAGAGATGTCAGCACGAACTGACGGGGTCCGCTAGGGCCGATGCCGCCAGGGCCGCGAGTTGTTCGAAAGTGATACCGTGGCCCATGGCATAGGCAACTGAAGGAACACGGGTGGGTTCAGTCAGTAAAAGTCTGATACGCGATTCCGCGATTTTCCCACCCAAAAAAAAAAAAGTTTGTGGTTTTACTGCAAAGAGGTTCAATATAACCGTAAACCAGTAGGTACCATACACACAGAAAGATGCAGTTGAGGTTTTTAGAGTTGGCAAGTTATTTTTTAAATGAATTGGACGACGGAACTCTCAAAAGGTGCTGTGGTCCTACTATTTTTAAAGTTGGACAACTGCCCCTAGTAAAGACTCATGGTCCAACTAGTTGTACAGAGCAGTTGGACCGCTGTCCCGGAATGGAAAAATGAGGTAAGGTACACACGTACACTAGATGAGCTTGTTGGTTTAGTGGCCACAAAAGCGCTTGCTGAGCATAAAGACTAGCCGTCAGTTATTAGTAATTGATTTTCTATGAAATTAAACGTTATCCAAAGGTGTTGTTGGAAAATTAAAGCGACCGTAGCTTAGTACAAAATACGGTTAATAATTATTACACAAAATTAATTAAAATCAAATGTCAAATTAATTCTGAAAATTAATGACTCTCCGCCTATACTAAATTGAAGTGCCATTTTTTAGTCCTTTAATAATACATGAAAAAGTATGATGAACATCAGAATTTGTGTGTCTCTCATTTTTTACAAAGCTACATATTGACGATTCTCAACTCTGTGCACAGAACTTTCATCTTCTGAATGTAAACGTAATCGAATATTCGACACAAAATAATTTTCTTTCACAATCAGGTCCACATTGTTCCAGTTGTTTTAAAAATAGCATCTAAATCTAGTTTACAGTATTAGGTAAGTACCAGCTTTTGCTCGTGGCTTCACCCGTGTGGAAATAATCCCACAGGAACGTACTACCGAGATTAAAAGTATCCAATGCACACTTTGTCACACTACCGATCTATTTCGTCTGCTCGACGCCCGTGTCGCTGCAGGGATCCAGCAGAATTTCAGCGTCAGGTACATTTGCCTGACACATGCTGAGCTGGACTCCCATTTGCAACCATAAAACGCACACAGGACTTTGTATATTCATTATTTTGATTAAAGTAGGTCATAGTGTCACTTAATTTCTTTAAGTATGTTTTATTTTTAGGGCTATCTCAAAAGGATAAACAGAACCCTTATAAGACCACTTCGAAATTAATATCAAACACTCGGGGCTGCAATTCCTTGAAGCAGTGAAAAATCAAACTTCTAAGTCAACGCAATCAAACGATTCGGGCGTTTTGTCCATTTATGCCGCATATTTTGACACTCGCAAGGGATTCAAAACCTATAGGGTAGTTCCTTCCATTGGCAAAAAGAAAGGTTCCTTCCATTGGAAAATGTCATGTAACACAAGTAAAGGAAAAATCTAAAAACCACAAATTTGTGGATACATTACAAAAAAAAATCGTGATAAACTATTTACATACCTACAAATTTGTCGGAACCCTCGGAGCGCGAGTCCGATTCGCACTTGACCGGTTTTTTTTTTTGTATGTTGGCACTTTGTATTTATATATTCATGTAATTCGTTATCATTTATCAGACTCCCAAGATAAATGCCTAGTTTGGGGGTTGCCGTCTATTCTATTTTTGTACAAATTGTGATTAATAAATAAATAAATAAAAAATTTAATTATGCTTTTATGTGTTGTGCTATGTCTTTTGTGTGCACTGAATAAATGGTTTAAATGTCTATCTATCTATGTTTAGAACCCAGGTCATGGTTTACTTGTGTGCCAAATTTGATCGAAATCCGTTCAGCCGTCCGACTGGTAGGCGGACAGACAGAGTCACTAAATACAACGTGTTTTTTTTATACTCTAGGGGGTCATTGTACTCATCATTATGAACAACTTTTACTATGGGACCAAACCCGAAATCGCGAAACAAAAATCTGGTGGTATCTACATTTTCACGACTTATACGAACATAAATGTAGGGAACAGCTGATTATTTTTTTCGCGCTTTCCGGTTTGGTCCAATAGTAAAAGTGGTAAGTATAATGACCCCCTAGAGTTATGGGATATCAAAAAAAAACACGTTGTATATACAGGAATCTGTTTCAATGACACAAATTGTTATGGTTATAATTTCTGAATTCTAAATTAAGACTTGACCTTTAGATGAAATTAAATTCCTATGAATTGGATCATCATTGCGGTTTCCTCTGACGTAAACCTAATTTCTAACACAGTCAAGATTACATAATGTCATATCCCACATTTTCATTAACTACTAAAGATTTCATAACTTCGGATATATCAGGAATAGTGACCCTACAACAAACAGAGCCCCAAATATTATTCTAGGTACAAAATTTGTACAATCACAAACAATAATTGTTGGTGATGTTCTTCAGAAAGATCAGGTGCGTAGTACTCGCAACCAGCGTGTAGTCTGAAGGCCAATTCTCGTAATATAAAACGTAATTTAAAACGGTCAAAATCTAGTCGCAGTCTCATCTCAGCGACAAACAAATGTCAAAAACTTGTCAAAATGTAGGGAAAGTTGGGTTTTTTTTGACAGATTGAGACTGAGATCAGACTGTGAGCGTTCTAAAAATTACGAGAATTACCCCTTTGATCTAAGTCTTAATCTGTCAAAAATATCTCTAATTTCCCTAAATTTTTGAAAAGTTTTTGACATTGATTGTCGCTGAGACTAGATTGCATCTTAATTAAATTAAAAATTGTGAATGTTTTTAATTACGGCAATTGGCCTTCAGATGTATGAACGTAAACGCCAAAGGAGAAGGATCGCAGCTGCAGGTAGTGTTCTATAGTTCCTGCCTACCCCCATGGGAATATAGCGTGAGTTTATGTGTGTCACAAATACAAACAAGTTAATATAAAAGTTGTAATAAGTACATACATTGTTTTCAAAAAGACGGAACGCAAATCATATCCGTACCACGCTTGTATGTCCAACTTTATATTCATGAAGACCTTTGCCCAATGCCATCGGTGCAATTTTCAGGCAATAAGCACACGCTATACTTTGGTAGTACATCGTTATTGCTTGTGGCCCTGTCCGCATTGAAATAGTTATCCGTCCTTGCTATGCATAATCTGTGATGTCCAACTGCAGGGCAGAGGCCTCCCACTCTCTTTGCACTTCTCTCTGTTTAAAGCTGGCTTCATAACTTTGAAATACACGAAGGTTTTTGCTCGTAAACAAAGGTATTTTTTTTATTCAGCTGTTATGAATGTAAACCATTCATTTCTTCTATTGAAGTCACAGAGAAGACAAATAATAAAGGCTCACGCCAAGAAGTAACAGCCGCACAGTTCGATCGATCAGGTTAAGCTACGCTTGCCGCGGTTGGTCCGTGGATGGGTGACCATCTTTACATACCAAAACCCCTCTGTGCCTCGGAAAACACGTTAAGACGTTGATCCCGGCTGTCATTTCTGGATCTTTGACAGTCGTTGTGGCTAGTCAGAAACCCGAAAGTGTGACAACCAGTCTTACCAAGGGGTATCGTATTACCCAATAACGTGTTGTGAAGGTCAGCAAGGCAGTCGCTCCATATAAAATACTGGTATTCACTTGCATCCGGTTAGACTGGAGGCCGACTCCAACATAGTTGGGGAAAGCCTAGGCAGATGATTGTGGATGATCATATCAGACAGCATTATTATGTCTATACAAGTATTTCAGCGACTCAACAAATATGTTTTTTTAAGAACCTCAGTTTGGCTAATAAACAGTGATCGTTGGCAAGTTTATTGCCTATAAACTAGAACATCTGTTCGCATCGATTCTCCACTAATCGTCACTCCTACGCACCAGACGAAAATGCTTGTAAAATTTCTTCTATTCATCGGTATTTTCTTTCACACAGTAGTTATTCGATTCAGATATTTAGAAGTCTGCGCCAGGAGTTTTTCTATTTCAGTTATTTACTTTGATCGAGGAGTAATTTGCTACTATTTTATATTTATTATATGTATAGATACTACGAACTTAATAGGTTTATCGTTTTTTTCTGCGAGGATTTTATATATTTGTTGATCAGGACTAAAAAGGGATTGTGCCAAATAGTGATTTGCACAATTTCTATTAAAAAGTGTTTGAAGTTGTGACTTTGACAACCGAACTTGAAACACGACTTTGGATCTAACGTTTATCGGTTTTTCGTTTGATAAATTATTTTAAATAGATTTTTTTATTACTGATGGTTCTTTTACTCGGTTTCTGAATTGAGAATTTCAATTTGAGAATTTGGAAGGACTTCACTTTAACATCCATCGATTAATGGGGGAAGGGAAGGGAGGGAGGTGTAGAATTCCCCCTGTGATGGAAAAGTTGCAGAACCCCCCCAGGGGGGGCTTTTGTAATATAAATATGTTTTTTAAAATTTTCTAACCTAACGTTCGAAATTTCTTGTTTTGACATCGATTTTAAGGTCGAAAGAGGTAAGAAATATGGATTCCCAGCTCGATGGATGTTAAACTAAAGCTTAGCGAGAATTTTTTAAACTCTACTTCAATCTAGCCCGCAAAATTCAAAATTTCTTCGCATAAAGCGTAAGGGAGGGGCACCCACGAGCAACTTTTGTCTCGGCAACTAATTTCGTCACCTCGGAGGGTAACGGACCCACACTTCTGAGGTATGAGCGTTAAAAAATTAAATGATGCGCGTAAGAACAGTTAGTTTAACATAAATCAGCGTCATAAAAAAATAGAGTTCAAATGTTCACACTAGATTATTAAAACGTGTTACCATTGAATGCTACAATTTAAAAATATCAAAATATCATGGTTTTTAAGTTATGTGTCTTACGCCTGTTGGCTACTATTTTAAATACAATGTAATACTCTTATTA
The DNA here is from genome assembly GCA_947507525.1 of Apamea epomidion. Classification (NCBI taxonomy): domain Eukaryota; kingdom Metazoa; phylum Arthropoda; class Insecta; order Lepidoptera; family Noctuidae; genus Apamea; species Apamea epomidion. The sequence goes on along the minus strand of OX382242.1, from coordinate 8,553,359 downwards.
CGGGGTGTACGTCACTTAACTCTCTTGTCTTGTTGACTTTTTAATCTAATGACATATTAATCTAATTAATAATAAGGAGCTACTCCTCATAGACATAGTCATTAGCCAACAGGTTCGTCGATCCCGCAAGGATCTGTCGACATGTTGGATAGATTATAAGAAGGCCTACGACTCGGTGCCACATACATGGCTCATGAGGATGCTGGAGTTGTACAAGATAGATGCAACTCTGCGCACCTTCCTTGAGTCATGTATGGAGCAATGGAAGTCGGTCCTTCGCTATCCAGGGTGTCGACAGATACAGGGGAATGATTAGCTTTTATGGATTAAACGGGGAACATTTCAGGCCGACAGTTTGAGTCCACTTTGGTTCTGCTTACCGACAACCACAAGAAGGTATGGCAAAGCAAGGAGCTTCACCGGCGCTTCCATCGGGCTCTTCATGAGCCCGGTGTAGATTCCTTAGCGTCCGTATCCTGGCTAAGTTTGGTGACGATTTCGGGGAATTTGAAGGTTAAAACCTACAGATTCCCCGAAATCGTCACCAAAACTCTGTCTGTGCAATTATGGACGAAGTTATCTTGACGAATAACTACGGGAGACATATTATGAAGGACGGGACGGTTGACGTATGTCGGGCGTGCCACCGTCCGGGTGAGTCCATCAGACATATTATCTGGTTGTTCTCTGCTAACGGCGATTACTTGCACATGCATAACTAAGTATCCAGGATTGTTTACCAGCAACTTGCTTTGAAATATAAACTTGTGGATTCTGAGGTACCGTATTACAAGTATGTGCCCAACCCAGTTCTTGAAAATGACCACGTTTTACTGGGTTCGGTCTATCATCACTGACAAGACTATTGTCGCCAATAAGCCTGATTTATTGCACATGACGGGAACCTCATGAAAGCTGAGAAAGAGAAACAAATTAAATATCTCGACTTAGCACACGAGGTTGTTGACATGTGGAATGTAAGCTCGGCTGTCATTGTGCCGATTTCTATCAGCCAATGGCCTGATGGACGAAAGCCTCGATTGACATCTTTCGTTAAGCGGTTGGATCTAGGGCCTGATTCAAAAGGCAGTACTCCTCGGTACGGCTCGCATTGTGAGGAGGTTCCTGTCTCTGGAGCCCTAACCACCGGTAGCTTGGACCCTGCTCCCAACATCGGTGGATCACTATTTATTTTTATTTTTAAATATTTTCATACTTATTTTTTTATATTTTAAGAAATATTTAATAATTTAATTAGATAAATAAACGAAATAATAATAATAAAGATTATTCATAAAAAAGTAAAAATACAATGTGACTTCAAGATTCGGTGAGCCACAGACAAACTAAGCATCGCTTTTATCTTGTGGCTCTGAAGATAATGTTTTATTTATTTTTAAAGGGAAATAAATCAAATCCATCCATCTATCTCTGAATGTCCTGACATTCATGTTAATAGTATAACCACACGCTGAATAATTACATACGAATAAACATTAATTGCTTAGAACTCACAAGTTATTGAAGTAGTTCATATTAATAATGAATAATTATTGTCGTTTTACACAAATCACCGTGGATGTTACTCGTAACTCACTCTCTAAAGTCTCAAACCAAACTAAACAATACACGCACAAAGTCGTCGAAATGTAGAATGCGGATTGGTGAACAGGAATAAACACGATTTTTCTCTGCCAATTAAATATTCCCAAATACTAACGGAGTTGGATAAAAAAATGACGAATCACATAATTATGATGTAATAATTTTGGTGGTCAAGACTTCTATGAGCTCTTACAACTATTAACCACTGAATAATCAATTATTTTGACTTTTAATCACAATGAATTTAAGAGGCATAGAATTTTTGACTTTTATTGAAACTAAACTAAAATGTATTGGCAAATTTTAAAAAAACCTGCTTCCAGTTATGATACGAGTATCTGTTAGATTTATTGACTAATATAAACTTTGGCTCTTTCTCAACATGTTAATGCACTTAACTCCATTTCGCAAAAATTGTGGCTTAGCTCCATTGCCCTCCAAGGCAACGATTTGTCTCACGTCAACTCTATGGGGTTGTATGAAAGTGCGCGCATGTGGCGACGCGACAAAGACAGCACTTTCATACAAATCCTTAGACATTTAACGAGGTCTAAGTATTATTTTTTTCAAATCTTCAAATCAGATATAAGATGTTTGTAAAATACATTTTTATCAACATCAAAGGTTGGTGCCGCACAGAGTGGGTATTTTACCGCTGTCTGAGTCTAGTCTGAATAGATAAAACTACGCAGACAAAGCAGTACTTAGTCGTTTTGTTTACGATCGAGTAAAATACTGTTACTGTACTAAAATTGGAATCGTATAAGTGAGTAGGACGTATAGTAAGAATGTCGTGAGAAGGTGGGTAGATGTTGTTTCCATTTTAAGATATTGTTTTTAAAGGAGGCATATAGTTATCGGTGTTTTCCCGCGTGGAGTGTTATTTACCCTTACTTAGGTAAATATTACGCTTTTGTTCAAATATGTTACTCATTCGTTACTCACTGTTACTCACTCATTTGTTACTCACTGTATGTCCTTTACAGGGACGAAATAGAAAGCCAATTTTGTTAATAATGTGTACCTGTGTATGGAGTTCTAAACGATTAACGTCTATCAATACGTATAGTTAAGGGTGCAGTTATTAGTGAATGAACTGGTACATAAATTCTGTGACCGGTTCAAAGATACGGTCTAACTAGGTACTAACAAAGTGACAAAGGTACCTTTGCAATTAGGGAAAATGTTGTAACCATAATAATGTGTACAGATGTTTATTACTCCGCCATTGTAGCTTCCGCCCGCGTGGTATGTCGATAAAAAGTAGCCTATGTAATTCCCCAGAGTTCAAAGTCTCCCCATACCAAATTTCATCAAAATCAATTTAGCCGTTTCGGAAATTAGCCGGAATAAACAGATAGACAAAAAAATATTTTTTGTTTTATAAGTACCGTATACCTTTATATGCATTTAGTAAAAAGCAGTACTTTGAAATTACAAACAGACACTTAAATTTATTTATATCAATTTTTTTACATGTATAAGATCATCTATTAAGCCTCAGACTTTAACAAAAACGCGTCTCCGCGCCCATTTGGCTGTGTTTCCCGCGCAATTCATGGTTCACGTCGCGTCGTTGTGTGAACGACACCCAACCCAATGGCTGAACTTATTTGAATCAAAGTCAACCGTATAGACCTGTGATGAACACAGCATGAGTGCAGCCGCGAGAAACGACTAGTTCTAAAAAAATAAAACAAGAAATAACTGCTGGATTGTTCCGATAATTTATCGAAGACTAGAACTCAACAGACATCAACTAGGTAGTCCTTACAAAGAAAACTTTGAAGTTACAAGAAAATTGAATAGAAACCCAACCTTGAGAGAAGTGTTTGCTGTTAAACGAAGTTTGTTCTGTAACTACTCGTATTGTAGTGTTGTGGATTTCTTAGAAGCTGTATTTTATGGGTAAAAATATTGTAACGCAGTTTTATTTATGTTAGCCAACCCACGGATGTTCCATCTTTATGGAAAAAGTTTTTAAACTAAACTTAGCTAAAGCGTTAATAATTATTACTACACTTAAGCGTATATATATATTTCGGAGAAGGTATGTCTGTCTCTCGTTAACATCAGGCATATTTTAATTACTGTGGGCGTACTCGTACTGTGGGTAGTGTTGGTTATAGCGCAATAGAAAAACAGGTTTCAGTTCAAATCAGGGGTGATTCTCGTAATTTTAAGAACGTTCACAGTCTGATCTCAGTCTCAATCTGTCAAAAATACCTCTAATTTCCCTACATTTTGACAAGATTTTGACATTTGTTTGTCGCTGAGATGAAATTGCGGCTATATTTTGAACATTTTAAATTACGAGAATAGGCTTCCAGATTATAATTTACGAACAAGTTAGTCACACTAGCGAATCACACACTCTAGGTACGAGTACACAACTCAACGATACGGAACGCGAGGCAGTTCTAAGCACATGTTGTCCGTACGATGTCCAATGTTTCGATGATCCCGAGAGCTCTGCTCAGACCCACGAACTCAGGCTAGACTCTGTCGAGCGCCACGAGATGGCGCTGGCGATCCGAATAAACGAATAGCTCGGACATATAATACGGCAGGAACCCCTTGGATGCGAGAAGTACAGAACCGGTGGAAGTGGAGGTGTTTGGGGGAGGCCCATGTCCAGCAGTGGACGTCTTTCGGCTGAAATGATGATGATGACGTATAACGTACAGTCAGTAAAAGTTGTAAAAATACCATAAAATATTAATTTTGGTTTGGGCATTACATTAAATTAGATGACTCTTATAAAAGGAAAACAAAAGATCTTCAAAGATCAAAGATCTTTTAATTATTATTATGAAAAATAAAATATAAAAAGAGGTTTTATACCTTCTTGTTGGCTCTAACAGTCCCTTAGAAAAAATATCAACATTTTTTGATACACTGAGCATGAGACATAAATTATTTGTTCGACTATGCGTACTGAACTGAACATACTGCCATCATTTTTCAAGATAATATGTGAGAAAGGAAAATGTTCAAAAGTTCGTCGTAATTGTACACATCATCGCACACAAGGTGCGATAATAGTTATTTTCCCGTTCAAAAAGTGCTGAGTCGTGGTTGATTTTGAATAAATCTCTTTCGATTTACGCATTATCTGCTTAGCCTTTTCGCAACTATGTTGGGGTCGGCTTCCAGTCTAACCGGATGCAGCTGAATACCAGTATTTTACATGGAGCGACTACCTATCTGACCTCCACAACCCAGTTACTGGGTAATACGATACCCCATGGTAAGACTGGTTGTCAGACTTTTGGGCTTCTAACGACCCATAACGACTGTCAAAGATCCACGAATGAAAGCCCGGACCAACGGCCTAACGTACTTTCCGAGGCACGGAGGAGTCTTGGTATATGAAGATTGTCACCCATCCACGGACCAACCGCAGCAAGCGTAGCTTAACCTCATCGATCGAGCTGTGCGGCTGTTATTACTTAGCCACAACCCCGTCTTGATTTACTACCTATGAAAATACCCAATACCTTGATACCATTGTCAAAAGTCGAAGAAGGTATTTAGGTTACCTTTCCTAACAATACAACCCGTGTGCCCGATCGTATTTCCCATCCGCAAAAATGACGAACTTCCACACAAACTTTCATCCCCTATTTATCCCCTTTAGGGGGTGAATTTTCAAAAATCCTTCCTTCCTATCGTTATTTGTTTAGGAACCCTTGTGTAAATGGCTTTTAAGCTCTGTGGCATACCTACCTGTCAGCCATTTTTTTTTTTTTTTTTTTTCAAAATTGTGGACAGGTACGCTCAGACTCATCTTCAACCTCCTTTCATATTTCTTAACTCAGCGGTTTAAGCTGTGCGTTTATGTCAGTGAATGAATTCAAGATTTATGAATAAATTTTTATACCGTTGTCACTTGTCAGTACCTACCTGACTTAGGTATTTAGGTAACCTTTTCAAACAAAAAGAAAGAAAGAAAATAAAAAGAATGATAGCCGGAATTTTAAATTACGAATAGGTACGCAGACGCACCCAAGCGTAGGAATGTAGATTAGAAACAGTTGAAAAACGCAAACCAAACATTACGCTTTAATTTAAACAATCTGTTACTGGACATTTTATTTATGTTAAGTTGTCACGAAAGCTTGTTTTAATTTTGTATACACTATGTTAAACTACCCTCGTTATGAATGATTAATAGATTTGTCATGGGTACCTATTAAGTTTTCTACTCTGAAGTGAAATTATAAACGAAGATATAATTCTACGTAGATATGTATAAAACACGTAAATTAAAAGGAAAAAAATGAAGTAAGTGTTTAAATGTTATTGTTTTAGAGGTCCGTAGACAAATGGTTATACCACAATCGGCCTATAATGTTCCTACTGCTGGGACATAGGCCTCCTCTCTGTGGGTGGGAGTGGGCCATAATCTACCACGCGGGCGGGTTTGTAGATGTCACATGTCTTCGAATTTTTGGTTCTAGGAGATGCCGGTTTCCTTCACCGTTTTGAGAGCAGTGGCGATGAAATTAAATACTTTTTTTTTTCGGGCGCAAACCTTCCAAAGGCGTTTGGTCTTTGGGAATAAAACCAGGGAGTGTAGGATTTTTACGCCACTAAAACCACCCCGGTGGTCACCATCTGCACATGGAAGGGGCACCGTTACTTCTCAAAAGACCAATCCAGAGCCCCCTCTGTGCAACGCCTGTTAGGGCACATCTCTGGGGAGACTGTAAAGGGGTCTCCCCGAAGCCTGACTGTGCAAGTGTGCGAGGTAGCACATGACCACTGTGCGCCGCCTTCCCCAAGGTCACTCAGTGGGCCGAAAGAGCCCCCACTCTAATCGCCCGCGACCCCAAATTCCCGCCTTTGTTAAATGATGCAGGAGGGGTTTCGGCGTGTTAGGCGTAGAGGCGGTTGCCTGCTCGACGCCTTCTTCTCCGAGCGGAATCGGTTCTCTCACGATCCAGCTCTGCAGCCTCCTGCTAGACCATCACGGTCTCACAGAAGGAGGCAACTTCCCTCCAGTTTTCTGTCTCCGACAGCATAGCCCTCACTACTGCTGGCAGAGACAGGTCTCGCCCGATCTTGGCGACCAAAACCTGCCGCTCAGAGGCCCACGCAGGGCACTTCTCGAGCGTGTGCTGTGCAGAGTCTAGGTCGCTTCCACAATGGTGGCAATTTGCCGTGGCCTCACGCCCAATCTTGTTCAGGTACTCACCGAAGCAACCATGTCCAGTCTGCTGACTGGACATGGTTGACTTAGCCTATAAAAAATGCGCTCCTCTCTTTTCAGCTAGGCTTCGAAGTGCGGAAGAACGGCTTCGACCACGCGCTTTTGCGAATATTGCGGCTGTTGCAGCCGCTCACGCCACCGCTGAGCGCGTGTCGCCGTTCCTGCTGCCTCAGCCGAACAACAGCGATGCCTGGCACACCATTGCCACTTTGGTGGATGACACGGATTCGGTTATAGACACTCGCGTCCATATCCGCCAAGATGTCTAGTAGCGGGATATCCAGTGCAAGGTCAGTTGCCGCCTCAAAGGATACAGTTCGGTATCCGCGTGCGATACGAATCGCCATTTTCCGCTGCTGACTATTGATTTTAGTCCTGTAGCGCCGGACAGCCTAATTGACCAAACAGGTGCCCCATAAAGGACCATCGATCGCACGACACCCGCGTAACGGCGGCGAACTTCTTTTCGAGGCCCACCAAGATTGGGCAACAGTCTGTGCAGCACAGTCACAAGCACCCACTACCTTTCCTACTCGGGGAACCAGGCGCTCAAAATGCTCTACGAAGCCCCACCGACAGTCTAGGGTTAGGCCGAGATACTTAATGTATCGACGCATCTGGACTTGCGCATTTTCCACTCCGACCAATGAGCTGGCTGGTTGTCTGCTCCTCGGCAGTTTGTGAAACCAAAAAGCTTCAGTCGGCGGATCGACGCCATGACTTTTGCCACTCCGAGCTCGGCAAGCTGAATGGTCTCGTTGAAGGCGTCCCCGCTGGCCAACACCAGCCTGTCATCCGCGTAACAAACGACATCAATTCCATCAGGAAGGTCGACACGCAGTACCACATCGAAAGCAAGGTTCCACAAGAAAGGACCTAAAACTGATCCCTGCGGAACCCCACACGTAACCTCCCTGCGATGAAAGCTACCGTCCCGACCCACATAGTGAATGTTGGCGTCTCAAAGGTAGGCCCCGACGATGCACCGTAGGTAAGCAGGCACTCTGTGATGCACAAGTGCCGTCCTAGTCGCATCCCAAGGCAGAGAGTTAAAGGCGTTGACGATATCCAAACTTACCGCCAACACCACCCCACCCCGGGATACCAACCTTTGCCTGCCTGGGTTCAAACTCACGACCTACAACTCGTGAGTCGGGCCCGACACCACCGAGCTACCACTGCTCTATCCCAATGGTTATACAATTAACCATTCTCGTCAAACTTTCAAAGTCTGTCTGACCCATTTGTCAAAATTGATTTTATTTTGTACTGATTGTCAACATTCCACGATTCTGAAACTGTACTGTAAATACTTAAATGTAACTAACAATAAGTATTTCCTTATTTGAAGCACGTTTTCCGGCAGTAAGTAGGAACATCAGTTTCCTGTATTTATCGCTTCAAAAGCAACCTGTAAATAGGTCACCGCTTCACCTTTAGTCTGTCCCAAATAAAATTCCAATGTCACACACACGAAATACAAAAAAGGTTTCGATCTCGTTAATACTACTAACCCCTAGAGATACGCAACATTAAGATATTGTGTGTAAAATCTTCAGTATGAAGAAAACGATCTTAAGCCATCGTTTACAAGCCGTCATGCCCCATTTGGTTACCCTTTTCGAACTTGCCGATCTTGTTTACTTAAAAACTTTTTGCTAAGTAAATGAGAGCGCTCTTTTTTCTGAATCGTTATCTGTGGGCGTAACGTTACGTATCGTTACCTCAAAACATTTTATTTAAAGTTTTCCCCGCGGCATCACCCGTTTAGATGTCGATGTGGATTTGGTGTGTAGAGAATAAGTAAAAAACCGGCCAAGTGCGAGTCGGACTCGCGCACGAAGGGTTCCGTACCATTATCTATACAATGTTGTTCATACACTATATTATGACCTTTTTTTTTACTGTGAATATTTCAAGCGTCTCCCTGTTGCCGTTATTAATATCGAACAAAAAACGGCAAAAAATCACGTTTGTTGTACGGGAGCCCCACTTAAATATTTATTTTATTCTGTTTTTATTTATTGTTATAGCGGCTACAGAAATACATCATCTGTGAAAATTTCAACTGTCTAGCTATCACGCTTCATGAGATACAACCTGGTGACAGACAGACAGACGGACAGTGGAGTCTCAGTAATAGGGTTCCGTTTTTGCCCTTTGGGTACGGAACCTAACAAATGTGTGATGTGCATGAGAGCAAATAAATAAATAAACAACAGGAAGCTCGCTATGTAAATAAAATATATATGATCAACAAATGAAATCTCTTAAATGCTTTAGACACATAAAACCCCTACGGTCCGCACTCAATTTTTTTTTTTTTGCCACGACTTTATACCAAATCTCAATTAAATTTTAATTGGAATCAATCCCAGACTGGCAACGTTAATAATTATATTTCCGAGCCTTTTTAATAAAGTACTTATTCGCTTAAAGGCTTTATATTAAATTATAAATCGACTATTTGATGGTAAGTGACGAAAATTATGTCTTATTAAATTGTCGTGCCTTTTTCCAAGATATTTTTCCATTGAGGAAAAAATCTATAAATAAATGACACAGGAAACTGATTGACAACTGTTATCAATTCAGTTCTGTGTTATTTAGTTTGTGTCAATAAAATTAGAACCAATTTTCCTAAAGAAAAGTGTCCGAAATGGACGACAGCGTCAGTTATGCTCTTATATTCTTTGACATATTATGGATTTTCTTGTCAAAACGCGTTTCCGCGTCGTCGCAGTTAATTACCTCTCTCCCTCTTATCACTTTTGAAATCTCTCTCTCTGTCTCTCTTTTGTAACCTTAAAATCTTATCTGACAGAATATTAAATATGACGTCGTCTTTTGTAGTTGGTATTGGTAACGCTTATTACAAGAATAAGGATCGTATACAATTCTAACTGGGGACTTAACACCAGATGGGCAATTCTCGTAATTTCAAGAACGTTCACAGTCTGATCTCAGTCTCAATCTGTCAAAAAATACTTCTAATTTCCCTACATTTTGACAAGTTTTTGACATTTGTTTGTCGCCGAGATGAGACTGCGACTAGATTTTGAACGTTTTAAATTACGAGAATAGGCCTTCAGCTCTTATAGCAGGGCAGAAGTTGAACTGCACCGCTTTTTTGTACTTAGTCATAGAACAAAAAAGCAGTGCAGTTAGACTTCTGCCCAGCAATAAGAGCTGGTGGTAAGCCCCTTGTTGCCTGCCACTTCGTCTGCGATCCAGGACGAAAAGTTGCCTATGGCCTTTTCTATGCCATGGTCTACCCATGCAAAAAGCAAAATAGGCTATCACGCCGGGACCCTTATCCTAACGTAATGTCTGCCTTCCTCAACAATTGGGCTATCAAATGCAAACACATTTTTTTTAATCTGTCTGGTAGTTCCAGAGATTAGCGTGTTCAAACAATCAAACAAACTCTTCACTTTTTTTATTAGTACAGATCTTATTTCCATGTGCGTACAGTCTATGAAGATACATTTTAATTACAGACAGATATGAAAAGCGACTTTAATTTATAGTACTCCTAGAATTTAAATTTCCTGTTCATCTATAGGTTCATCTATACAAAAAGTCGTAAAACATATTCATAAATTGTTTTCTACACCAACTAGGTACTCATTCAGTTCATTGACTCATAATAACTAAAAAGCACAGTGTGTTTTAGCCCCCTTTGTTTAAAAACTAAGAGCTAAATGGGTATTTTTGCAGAAAAGAGAGGGTCCCTAGCTAGCCCAACACAATGCTTTTCAACTCTAACATCGTAGATTTAAACATAATTTAATATTAACTACCAGCCGCACCGCTACACTTGTCGCAGTCGGTTCGTAGATGCGTGACCATCTATTACACATCAAGACCCCTCCGTAACTCAGAAAGCTGATGTCGTTGATCCCGGCTGTCATTCGTAGATCTTTGACAGTCATTACGGCTAGTCGTAAACCCAAAAGTATGATAACCAGTCTTGCCAAGGGGTATCGTATTACCCAGTAAGTGGTTGTGGAGGTCAGATAGTCCGTCGCTCCGTGAAATACATTCAGTTGCATCCGGTTAGACTGGAAGCCAACCCCAACATAGTTGCCAAAGGGTTAGGCAGATTGGATAATCTATGACGCAAAGGTTTAATATTATTTTAGTCCATGTACGGTCACCAAGGGAGATAAGTAACCAGGGTCGTCGGATATAGTTGAAGTTTAGTAAGAAACTGATGGATGTTTTAGAATGAAATTAAATTAAATTAATAGAAAACAAACAGTATAATTATTATTTCATAATCAGCCTATATTGTTCCCACTGCTGGGACACAGACCTCCTCTCTTCGAGAGGGAGTGGGCTATAATCTACCACGCGGGCCCAATGCGGGTTGGTAGATGTCACATTACAATTATTATATATCAAGTTAAATTTTAATCGAAAACATTCTCATCATTCATTTTCTCTTTTGGTGACTGTACCAACCTATATCAGTTGCTCTAGTACTTAGGTAATCTAATATGTAGGATCAATCAAAGCCTTGTTATGTCATCGATATGCAAACGATGACATTAATGTTATCGTAAACAATATTGGCTTTCTCGTTACCTACTTTGTTAAGTTGTTAACAATTCATTGATGTATACGATTTATGGGGTTTCATAACATAACAAAAGATCACGCCTGTAATCCCCGAAGTGTTAAGCAGAGGTTTACCTATAGTACATCCACATTTCGCCAGTTATGTTTGGGTCCCATGTAATAGGGTTCAAGCCTTTTGCCATTAACCGGCCACAAATCTAGACTACAGGCTGCTACTAAAAGAGATGTCAGCATAATTGACGGGGCCCGACAGGGCCGAAGCCTGCCGGGGTAGCGGGATCGTCCGAAAGGGTTACCATTGCCCTGGAACATAAAGGGCTAAGGGCTAAGCAAACATAAAGGGCTAAACCCACCCGTGTTCCTTACACGGGTGGGTTTTAGTCAGTAAGAGTCTGACACTCCCTTCCGCTCCACCCAGACCGGGAGGGGTCATTTGATAATTTCCTATCCGAAAAAAAAAGGCTGCTACTAAAAAATTACTGTTACGGAAAAACCTAATATAGTGCAACCTCGATATAACAAATCGGAAGAGAACAATTAAGTATTCGTTATATCAAGTAATTCGTTAAGCTGAGGTTTGTTAAATTGAGGTTAGGTTGGACTAAAATTTGTTATAAAGAGGTAAAAACGTGTTGAAACCTGTCGCGACTGAATCACATACTATTGGGAACGTTATATAAAGGTTTTGGGTTGGCAAAATTCGTTAATTAGAGGTTTACACTTTTTTTTGATAGCTGAAAATTCGTTATAAAGAGGTTGTTCGCAAAAAATCTTCTCAATGTAAAGGTATATTTTACATTGACTCTTATGGACAATTCAAGGGGATTACGAAGAATTCGTTAAATTAAGGAATGCGTTATATTGAGGTACGTTATATTAAGATTGCACTGTAACACTTTGCCCGACCTGGGAATAAAACCAAGGACCTCACACGCTCAGCAGTAGCGCTTGTGACCACGTGGCTTTCATGAGTAAAATATCAATTTCGCTCCATATGAAATATTGGTAAGTACCTATCTATTCAGCTGCTTCCAGTTAGACTGGAAGTCGGCCCAATATAGTTGGGAAAAAGGGTACCCAGGTGGCGCTGAGTCCCTTATTCACAAACTAAACTAAATTTAAGTTCAGTGCATCTTTTTCTTTCTGTTTCATTAAGAATAGGACAGAAGATAAATATATTAGTTTAGTCCTGTCAAATTAAGATACTCCATAGACAGTTTAGACGTGATTAAAAACATGGCCACTAAAAATACGTCAATTTACGTCAGGCGCTGACTAATTTGACAGGACTAAACTAATATTTATCTTGTCCTTTTCTAAAAAAAAAACAGTTGAACCATAGATTTATGTTCGCATAACTCGACATAACGTATAGATCAACTGATTTTTTTTTCACGGTTTCAGGGTTGGTCCCGTAGTAAAAGTTGTTCATAATGATGAGTACAATGACCCCTTTCAGGGATAAAAACGATCAAAATTTAACGGTGCATAATGTGGCGAAGGAGATTCTTCACGAGCATGTTGTAAAAATTCCGATCACGAATAAAACAGGTAATTTCAGGTATATACGATGAAGAAACTTTCAGAACATTTTGATCTTTATTGAAATGTCTGCTGAATATTAATAAAGCAAGCTCACAGAAAATCATTGTGAATTACTTTCTCTACAGATTCTTGAACAGTGATTTACATTTCAGCCCGATTGCTAGTTTATTGGACATATTGTTATTATTTACGGATTTTTGGTATTTGGTAGATGCACGAATTTTTAGAGCAGGATTGTATTCAGGTCATTCGACACAGAATGCTGTACTAATTAAATATATTACTTGAATGACATTTGATGGGCATTTGTTTTAATAATATTTTGGCAAAGAAATTATGTTAAAACTTCGTTACAATATTGACAGGCACCTTGGTAGCTTTTTATTTTATTCTGCCCGGGAAACGAGCTTATAGCTGAAATATATGGTCCTCTCTATCGATTTCGATAACGGCGACTCTTTAAAATTATTATTATTTCCTATCGAAGATGGATCTCAAACATCTGAGGTGAAATGTGTCAAGTTTCTTTATGTCTGGTTTGTAGAGGCACCATGTTTCTGCGGCATAAAGAAGGACGGGTAAGATTAATGCTTTGTAAACACTAACCTTTACCTCTAGCTGTAGGTCATGGGATTTCCAGACACGATCATTAAAAATTAACAACATTATAAGACAAAGTGGACAGTCCCTTCATAAGGCACTGGGTACGGAAGCACGTGCCATTGGTGTTGGGCCAAGTCTTTTGTATTACTTTGTAAAAGTTTACTAACATAGTTTTTAAATCATTGTTACTAACATTATATGGATTATGTGTACTTGTATGTGTAGTCCGAAATAAAGAATATATTATATTATTAAGGCGTCCAAAGTTTGCAGCAGCATTTGCAATGCGCGAGGGTATCTCCGAAGCTAGGGTATTATCATGCCTATTAGTGCTTCCAAGTTATTTAAACTGCATTACTTCCTCTAGTGGTAACTAATATAAACAGCAGTGCGATTCTGTAACTATCTCACCGTGAAAACTTAGGTGAAGTGAGTGTGGAGTGAGCTGTCATTTCAACTAATGCTAGGGATTGACACCTTTGACAGGTCACTTCACCTAACTTTTCACGGTGAAATTTTTACAGAATCGATCGGCTGTGCTCTTAAACAATATGCAATTGAAGGTCATTTACAAGTTTCCTCCACTGATAAACACATAAAACAAAGAATGTCGGTACAAAATACCGATAACATAAATTGGGAAATAAAATACACGATCGACTAATACAGACTAAAATGGTTAGTATGTCTGTTAGACTTTTTAAAAATATAATCTCTGCTTATAGCATTTTGAAATAGGTGGTGTACCTATTTCAAAATGCTATAAGAAGAGATTTATCAGTCTGTCAACAAAATGTAAGAATCAGCTAAAGTGTGATAGCCCCGATATTTTGTTACCATCGACTACCGGTTCGAGTACCGGTATAGTATATTTTATATAGTATATTTTATTCGGTTACCGTACCGACTCAAAATACATTTACTAAGATTAACACAAAACTCCTTGGCTGAACCTTATCCGTTTTCTATTAGTTCGTTAATTGCTGTTCACATTAAAATTCCATTATAAATATAATATAATATTAACAAAAGCTCACTTTGTTGACTTCTCAGTAATAAATATTTAACTTAATTTCATCTTTTCTGCGAAGTTAGTTACTTGGAAAATATTCGAGACATAGTTCAATAAAACTCTCAGAGTAAATTAAATTAACGACTGGAAGGACATTAATTGCAAGAAGGACACGTAAAACGTTGCTGTAGAATGTATTTATTACAAAAACATCAGCTACTATCTATAAATACTAACTTTAGAGTACACAAAGCAAACTTATTTTTCGCAATAACAGATTAACCGCCAGGAGTTGTGACTGTAAAGACGATTAGCATAGCTATTCACAACCATCCAACAGGCTATCATATCAAACATTTTGATAACCTTATTTGCCTTGCCCCCCAAACAGCATTATCTCAACCTAGCCTTTTCCCAACTATGTTGGGGTCGGCTTCCAGTCTAACTGGATGCAGCTCAATACTAGTATTTTACATTTAGCGACTGTCTATCTGACCTCCACAACCCAGTTACTGGGTAATACGATACCCCTTGGTAAGTTTGGTTGTCAGACTTTCGGGCTTCTGACAACCCGTAACGACTGTCAAAGATCCACGAATGACAGCCGGGACCAACTTAACGTGCTTTCCTAGACACGAAGGGGTCCCGGTATGCGGGTTGCGGCACTACTTAGCAATGATTGAGTTCAACAAACCCAGTGGTTTTCGTCTAACTGGTTGAATGCCGTAACTACAGAAATAATTACAAAGCCATTGTGTCTCGCATGGATCCACGTTCCGCATACGAAGGGTTAAATTACGTGTTTACTAATATGTTAAGCTCAAATATGGCCTCCTTCCAATGAATTGCGCGTAATACATCAGAAGTGATATTAATTACATAAGTGAGCAAATAATAATCAAAACAGATTCGATGTTCTGCCGCTTATAACTGAAGTGATATTCAGTGTTCATAAACGGGAAATATTTAACTGATCCTCAAAATAACTTTTTGAGATGGCGGGATGAGATGGCGGGATGAGCTGCACTTCTTTAATACTGATCGATCCTTGGCAGCTGTAGACAGAGAGTTGCCCAGCAGTGGGACATCAATAGCTACAAAAAAAATGCAACCTTTTTAAACAATTGAGTCTCTTTTTAACTTTCTGGCCTTTCCTCACAGTTGCTTGCAACTAACGGTTGGTTGGTAGTAACTAGGCTAGGGTACCCCGACCAAACGGGTTAGGTTAGGTTAAAACTGTGACCAACAACGCGCGAGCCGAATCGGCCGCAGTAACTAAGCTAGGGACCCCGACTAAACGGGTCAGGTTAGGTTGAAACTTGACCAACAACGCTCGAGCCGAATTGGCCGCAGTCACTAAGCTAGGGACCCCGACTAAACGGGTCAGGTTAGGTTGAAACTGTGACCAACAACGCTCGAGGCGAATTGGCCGCAGTAACTAAGCTAGGGACCCCGACTAAACGGGTCAGGTTAGGTTGAAACTGTGACCAACAAAGCTCGAGCCGAATTGGCCGCAGTAACTAAGCTAGGGACCCCGACTAAACGGGTCAGGTTAGATTGAAACTGTGACCAACAACGCTCGAGCCGAATGGGCCACAGTAACTAAGCTAGGGACCCCGACTAAACGGGTCAGGTTAGGTTGAAACTGTGACCAACAACGCGCGAGCCGAATTGGCCGCAGTAACTAAGCTAGGGACCCCGACTAAACGGGTCAGGTTAGGTTGAAACTTGACCAACAACGCTCGAGCCGAATTGGCCGCAGTAACTAAGCTAGGGACCCCGACTAAACGGGTCAGGTTAGGTTGAAACTGTGACCAACAACGCTCGAGCCGAATTGGCCGCAGTAACTAAGCTAGGGACCCCGACTAAACGGGTCAGGTTAGGTTGAAACTGTGACCAACAATGTGCGCTACATCCAAGTTGGTCAGTTGGTGGTGGTCTGTTTGAGAAACAGAAGCACAATCAGATCAGTTAAGTATATTAGACTGTTCAATAATATTTTTAGGAGCGCAAAACGGGAATTATTAGAGATTTGATTAAATATATGCCTTAGTAAATTATTTATCCAAAAACAATACCAGTTGAAAAAAATAAATTTTCAATTTAAATTCACGAAGCTCAAAAGAATACTAATACTCATTACAGGCGAAAATTGAAAACTATTGAGATGTTAATTGGATTTAAGGGTGAAAATCGAAGCTCATAAATTTAATATTTTATTATTATACATATATATATATATATATATATATATATTATTTATGTTCATGAGCAAAAGTATAAGAACTATTAGTCTGCCTCGTTAGTCTAGTGGTCGCAATGGGGTTCGATTCCCAGGTCAGGCTGTGTTATTGGATTTTTCGATTAGGATTTTTTCCAATAGAAGCCCGGAGTCTAGATTGGTGTCCGGTGATGTTAGCTAGTCATTGATGAGGAAACGAATGATCGCCAATAGTAGCCAGTGGTTTTCAGCCTATCGACGACTTGGAGAGCATGAAGGGCCGATATTTTTATCCGTACTTAAACTCAACCAATTGTTAAAAATAGTAATTAATGGTAAAATTTTTGCAAAATGTGTTTTTTTTAATCAATTTTTAGTTTATCTAATGGTTACTTTTCTAACTAATACTTAATTATTTAACCATTAGCAATGATATTATATCATCTTTAGATAAACTAAAAATTGATAAAAAAACACATTTTGAAAAAAATTAACCATTACTATTTTTAATAATTGATTGAGTTTACCTACGGATCAAAAAACCGGCCCTAAGTCACACAATTTGGGGCTCAAGTAACATAAATTATAACTAGAACAGATACCTACTACTTACTTTTCTTCATTGGTAAGTTAGCAAATAAACATGGGAACTTTTCGATAACTAAGCCCAAAAACTTAGCAGACGAACGGTCGCACTTTTACATTTTCTATAAATCTATCATACTAGCTTCAGCCCGCGACTTCGTCCGCGTGAAATTTTTTTATATCCTTTAAGTAGCTGTGCCTCATTACTTAATATCCGCTTAGCGTTATTTCTAGCGTTACTTTTATTGTTCGCCTTCCTCATGAATTGGGCTGTTAAATGCAAAAATATTTTTTTTAATCCGACTGGTAGTTCCAGATATTAGTGCGTTCAAACATACAAACAAAGAAACTCTTCAGCTTTATTATAAGTATAAATAATATAATATATTACATCACATTAATATCAAAGTGTAACGAAAACCAAACTGTACTTACATTGAAGTTATTAAAAAAAAGGAAATTGCTACGAAGTGTGGAAACGAGTGTAATGCCGAAAATATAGCTTTTTAATTGTGCGTTTCTCTGTTTGTATGTTCTGGATTAGCGCAAAAAACGGCTGAAATTTGGCACAAATATAGTTTATAAACTGGAGTAACACATAGGGTACTATGATCCCGGGTAGTACGTTCCCGTGGGATAGTTCTCGACATACCCGCGGGCGAAACCCCGGGAAAAGCTAATTTTATAATTGCTCCTCACTAAACATATACGCCTATTGAACAATAGGTATCGAAGATGACATGAATACCCTTCGATATAACAAAACAGTCGTTTATTTGACAAGTTTCAGAAGTATCTTCTACATAATACGATGTCCTTGGTGAAACAATACTGTCTGAGACTTTGGTCTCCGCTTCATACTCAACATGTTATTATTTAGGTAATGCCCTGGATTAGGTAGGTACAACGGATGACCAATTTTTAAAATACAATATTTCCAAAAAGAAAAATAGCTGTGCCCCGCGGTTTCACCCGCATAAGTTTCGATCCCGTGGGAATATCGGGATAAAAAGTATCCTATATGTTAATCCTGGTTATAAATCATCTGTGTGCCAAATTTCATTCAAATCCGTTCGGCAGTTTTTGCGTGACAGAGTAATAAACATCCATCCATCCATCCATAGAAACTTTCACATTTACAATATTAATAGGACTAGCTTCTTTCCGCGACTTCATTCAAGCGAATTTCTTATCTTTACATCTATATCTTACCATTAGTAAAAGAATTTTTGGATCGGATCAGTAGTTGCAAAGATATAAAATCAAAACTTTTACGTCTTTATCATATCAGTATAGATAAGTATATCACAATAGGTAAGGCGGATGACACACTACGACGCGCCACGCGACGAGGCGCGGGAAACAAAGCCAACATTCTCTTTATTGCATTTGTATATAAAAAAACGGGGTCTCCCTTGTTTCATCTAAACAAATTGTACAAATTATCACTTCCTATACAATTTTCCGCATAATTTCATTTGCCAAATTATTACTTAGCAAATAATTACACCTAATGTTTGGCTAGTGAACGTTTAAACAATAACTTGCTTAACAATTAGTACTTTTACCAATTTTAATGTAGTCAAATATTTCAGTTGGTATAACATATTTTACGCAAAATGAAATAAGCCAAATATTTAGTATCGTCAGTTTTCTATTTACCATTTCTATTCAGTCAATTGCTTAGTCAATGACAAAAGATTTGCATCTTTATGTCAGTTGCACAAAATATACAAATTAAATTACAATGTGTGGTTTGGTTTTACATTCAAAAATATGTTTCTGGCACTCGCCGGCTGCTGCCGCGGCACTGCTCGCTTCGCTCGCTCGGCTCGTGCGTTGTGTGGTCACAGTTCTAACCTAACCTAACCTAGCTGTTTCGATTTAAAAAGATATATGCGTGTTACGTTGTAAATTTCACTAAACTCTAAGAAAATTATAAACTATACTGTCAATTAATATTATATAAAATTAGAATGGATTCTAACCTAACCTACAGTTCTGGTAGTAGTTCGTTTTTCGTTCACCGTTCGTAAACATAGATATAGGCATAAATTTGACTTGATTCAGAAAAATTCAAGCACATAAACTTAGACTACACTTACAAAGAAATACGCAAATGACATCAAATAAAAGTGCATTTTTAAATTATATAATTCCCAGAAAAAAATATTTTTATCATTAAGGTATTTTTTTTTTTTTCATAACAAATATTTGTCTAAATGTTTATTGTCTAAAGATTGTTTGCTGTAATAAATCCTCTCCTAAATTTTGCTGTGCCCGACAGGGTCCATCTTGATCTTTTACCCTTTATATAATATCTATGTAACACATATGGAATGCAATAAAGATTTGAGTTTGAGTTTGAAATCATTTGATTAAAGACCAAACGCCTTAATGACATTATCCTTGGTAATTTCTGCCGAGTGAAAATTTGACAATTTAATGAAAATGTGCGTACTAAATCATTCCAAATATTCCATTGGTATAAAAAAGTTGCTAAAATTTGTTTGATTATGAAATTTTGACAAAATAAGTTTGGCAAAACGGCAGGCTCCCAAAAAATCGTGATCTAAATTTATTAAAAAACATTTTACCTACGTAGAAAATAGAGTTTTCTCCTAAAAGTGTAACTTTTTAAAAAAGGGTCTCTCCAGTGCTTAGTTATGGATGCATCGATACTTATAATAGTTTTTTTTTGTATAGCACCTTCTCAGTAATCACCGCATGTGTCGCCAAAATCGTATAATTAAAACTACGGGAAAAGGTCTTACCTTACTTAAAATAAAACATATGCGGTCAGGTGACCCACGTCAGGAACCTAGTTCCTTACGTGATACTCGCACACAAACACAGACACTCGTATAAACCCAAATAGAGACAAAAAGAGAAGGAGAAATTCGCACCAAGGGAGCAAACGCTTTTTCCTTACGATTTTCTACCAGTCAACTCCAGCATGCCCTTAACGTGTAATTGCTTAGTTTTAAAGTTTTTATGCCCTGCCTGGAGGCCTTAATTTATTGAGGCAACAGACAAGTCCGGTTAAGTAAATAACAATCTCCTAGGTTAAACTGTGAGATGCCACTCAAAAAAAAAACAGTCATCTCCTAAGTCACGTTAAGGAACTTCGTTCCAAAAGTAAATAAAACAGCTAAGTAAATAGGGACTAAAGCTTTAGTTTCCTAGGAAAGCGGTTCCGTCGTATTATAACAACCGCCCCGAAAATCTGTAATTTTCATCAGGTCTGACATAAAGGTGTCAATAAACGCTCTGTATTTGGACACCCGATCATTTACCCTTCACCGCTTTCTTTGAAAACAGCTTTAGCAATTTTTCCTAATTTCCGTTTCAAGAAAATCGATTCATGCCTATTTATTTATCAAAATAAACTTTTTATTATTCGCGTCGTACGCAATTCTAGCCTTATTGTTGTCGCTTTTTTATATTTAAGTGACTGTTCTGAAGTTTATTACTATAACACGATCCAAACGGCCGCGTAGATCATGATTTTACTGCTACTATAACATTAATATTATTTTAGTAAAACGAGAAATATAGCCAGAGAGGGCGATAGTTTACTACGAGATTTGGCACAATTGCTAACACTCTACTTTCTAGGTGAAGAGTCGCTGGTTGCAGGCGCGGATTCTGCCCAGTTTCAACTACAAATGTTGCCCGAATCGACTTTTAAACATAGTTTTACAACCTGTAGTATCCGCATATTAGCCATCCTCGAAATGGGGGTCCAATCTTCAGTTTACGAAAAAGAGGTGCAAAAGGTTTCTTTTAAAGGATTTCACTTGCTTGTAAAACCTAGAGATAGTGATAGTGATCCACCGATGTCGGGAGCAGGGTCCAAGCTACCGGTGGTTAGGGCTCCAAAGACAGGAACCTCCTCACAATGCCAGCCGTATCGAGGAGTACTGCCTTTTGAATCAGGCCCTTAATCCAACCGCCTAACAAGAGCCTCGATAGATGTTGATCGAGGCTTTCGGCCATCACCCCCCCGGTGGGTTTACCCCCCCCCCCCCCCCCCCCCCCCGGTGGGTTCCCGCATTGACGAGGCGGGTGGGGCTCAGTAGCCGTGGCTCGGAGGACCACGGTGAAGCTAAGAGGAACCCCAGCGGGGGCCGCTCGTCAAGGCTTTGCGGCTTAGCCAACGACGAGCGGCCTGCGGGTGGGTGGCGGTGCCGCTTGGGCGACATCGCAACCTACCTGAGGCGGGCCGCGATGTCCCTCGTATGGGAGACATCGTGGCTGAGGATTTGAGGTCGCGGCGGGAGAGGAGTGTCGGTGTTACGTTGCCGCTCTCCCTACCTTCCGCGGCCTTGACGGGGCCGCCACCGTTAGATGGCGGACGCGGTGGGGCCGCAGGGGAAGAGGAGTGTCGGTGTTACGTTGCCGCTCTCCCTATCCTCTGCGGCCGTAGCCCCCCCAACGCGGGGGGCATGCGGGGCCCGCCAGCTAGGCGGGCGTGGAGGTCAGCAGGCAACGGGTGCGGGGGCACCGTTGCCTGTATCGCACAGGCCTCCACCAGTGTGGGACGGGAATGGCCAGGTGTTCTCGGTCATTCCCGTAGCCGCCCAACCTGGGGGGCATGCGGGGCCCGCCATACCATCTAGGCGGGCATGCGCCGGGAGGGCTGTGGAAGTAAAGGCTATGCCGGTTTCCCATGGCCCTCCCATCACGGCGATGTGGGAACACCGCTGAGTTTTAGTGGGTATACTGTCATTCCGACAGGGAGTCCCACATACCCCGTCTCGTCCCCCGCGAGACGGGGATGCATAAAGCATTTCTCAGCGAGAACAAAAAAAAAAAAAAAAAAAAAAAAAGAAAAAAAAACAAGGCTTTCGGCCATCAGGCCATTGGCCTTTCTTGAGCAAAAGCCTAGATTGACACCAACCAGCCAGGCGGCTGGTTGGTGTCATTTGGCTTATCGTAACTAACTTCTACATTGGTCCAGTAACGGAAAGGGTGGTTACTGTCAGGTCTGGTGTTGAATTCCTAGGCCTTAGCAGTCCAGAGTTTCAAACTTAGCTTGGTAAATGGTAATATCAACTCAACCCCTATTTCATAGGATCTAGGCCTACTATATAAGCCAACGAACTCATCTTTGTTTAAAATCGAAATGTGTATTAAATTGGTTTTAAACTTATAAGTTTACAAGGATGTAATTGCTGTGAGCTTTAAACGGTAAAGAATAAGCAGACGCAGCACCATGATGTGGAAGTAGCAAAGTTTTGGGCCGAAAAAGAAAAAATGTCGAGCCACCGACACGAAGACAACAATATCACAGTCAAAACTACAATATGCCTCCATTCATTCATTAATTACGCTTCCAATTCAAACTTTTCGTATATCCATTCCGAGTTGTAGCTTTAATATCCTGGCCAGAAATCCAAATGATTTATCTCAGAGAGATAAAAGTTTCAAAGCTGCGATTAACAGCAACGTAATCGGATTACCTTGCTATAAGTGCATACATAGGTATGTAGGTATGTAGTAGAGATGATATATAGTAGATTAAGGCCGGTTGTACACACATGTCAACATGACTGCGGGCCGTGCCTACTCGTATATACCTACCTACACACGGCGGTCAACCGTAGTTTTTCACGGCAAAAAACGTATGTATACAACAGGCCTGATGCCCGATCAACCTTGGTTACAAAGTAATTAATCGTCTTGCGCGAAGCTTCAAAGGGTTCACACAAAAGGATCTTCTTTTGTAGTTTTAGCCGTCAACATGTCAACGATAGTCTGGCTGCTCTTTCGAAATGGTTTGCAGCTAATAATCTTTTACTTAATGCGAACAAAACTAAATGTCTTAAGTTCTCATTACGAAATATACCTCAAGTGGGTCTAAATTTAAAACTTGATGGCAAGAAACTAAATGCTATTACGGAATCTGTATTTCTGGGGATTACTTTAGATTCAAAATTACAATGGGGCGCACACATATATAACTCTTTCAGGTAGATTAAGTTCAGCTGCATATGCAGTAAGAAAAATAACGCAATTGCCAGATATAGCCACAGCTAAGTTAATATACTTTGCTTATTTCCACAGTATTATGTCTTATGGTGTTCTGCTGTGGGGATGGGCAGCTGACGTAGATTCAATTTTCATTTTACAAAAGAGGGCAATCCGCGCAATCTATAATAAAAGTTTGTAAAATGGGTCCTCGCGAGTCTCTTAGAAACAAATTCAAAGAAATTGATATACTGCCTCCTCTTTACATTTTAGAAAGTATTTTGTATGTTCGCAAAAACTTAGGACTTTTCAAAATAAGAAGCGATTTCCATAATATATGTAAATACACCTAGTAAAAATGAATTTGTGATACCTAAATTTAGATTAACTAAAACTAGAAAGTCATTTCTTATAAACAGCATCCGCTTTTATAACAAGTTGCCAATGCCGGTTACAGAAATTAGCGATGGAAAGTTCAAAACCCTCATCAAACGTGTCCTTATCAAAAAAGCATATTATAACATTAAAGAGACTATGTTGAAGACAAGGTAGTTTGGTAATGATTTCTTCTGCACATGTGGCTTCTCTGGCACGTCATTAACGGCTTAGCTACGTAAATGTCTATTAACTGCTCTCAAATTACGATGTGTATTTATTTTTTACATACTTCTTTGACATTATTTACAGACAATTCTAGTTTCAACTCTCTATTAGTGGTTGTAATGGCAGTCATCTCACTTGTTTTTTATATTTTATCTGTCCTTTTGATGGATTTTTCAATATTTTAGAATGTGAGGACTTTGTAGGCGTTGTAGACTTTAGATCTGTAGACCATTTTTTTATTTTATCAAGTGCCTGAAACTTGTTGACAGGCCTACGCTGTCCTCCCATACCTACTGTAATTTGAAAACATTGTAAAAGCCAATTATTTTTAAAAGAGTAACCGTGGAGTTTCTTGCCGGCTCTTCTCCATAGGAAACGACAAATTGGAACCGTGCACGTAGCTTCTGACGTTTCATAAGTGCCCATGTTGGTTTATGTGAAATAAAATATTTTGATTTTGAGTTTGGTAACTAGTTAGGTACAGTCTACGGTGTTAATGAGAAACATTATTGAACGCACATTATATTGTTATTTATAATATTAATTAACTAACAATTGAAAAGAGAATGACCAAAAGTCGTACCAAAAAGTCTCATGCGTCAAGATCAAAATATTATAGTAATTATTTTCATTATTTTTTACGGCATTACGCGTCGAGGGTTTGATTTTTGAACAGGGAATTTAATTTAAAGTAAAATAGTGATATTGTTTTATTCCCTTTACATGACGTTCTGTTTTAAATGATATTATGATTAATATAACCTTGAATTTTGAAAGTGTCATGATCACGTGTTTCAAAAAACATGTAAAAAATATATACCGCATGAAGAAGTTATTGTCGACCTCATCTAGTTTTTTAAAATATGATTGACGTGTAAAAGTGTTTGTACAAACTTACTTACAAAAATAAAATCGTTTATCGTTTATACTTTGCCGATTCTACATTTATTAAAAATAACTAGAATAGAATATAATTTTTATTTAAACGATTATCATTTTTTTAGAGCAATAATGGCCGTTCGTGTGTGACATGTCAAACAAAATAAAGTACCTTTACCTACCAAAAAGTGCGTTTAGGTTATTTAGATTTTTTTGAATATCGGAGATATTCAAAAAAATCTACACTCGGGTTTTGTTTACAAAAAGAACTTTTGTAGGAGTTAATATGATAAGTGTAGTCTATAAAAACCAAGTTTGACTTTGATGCAGCATGGTACAGGATTCCATACATCCAAAGCATTGTCCTTTTTCTTCCCCCAACCCACCCCGTCACATCCCATCGCCTACCCGCCCTATTACTTTTTTTTCGCTTACCGTTCTTTCATACACACAAAAATTCCATTCAAATACTATAATATTGTTCGAAAATCATCTCTGATAATGATTGAACTCTACCTACTGCAGTGTGTTACTTTTTTTATTAATACCAAAATTATAAGTAAAGAAGAAAAAAAGTTGTTTCCCGCATTTATTTCGCTACACTACCTATTGCAGATCAAAACAATTGTTTTCTGTACGTAGGTCAAAAGTCCCCAATAAAACGAATTTCAAGATTTCTTGTAAATATTCATGAATTTGTGTCCTCCCGCGGCAAAAAGGCTTAGTAAAATAATTACATTGTACCAGGTCGACAAGCCCCGTAACTAAAAGAAATGAGTTAACGGCATGCTGGGTTCCGGATATCAACAGACCACGACGTAATGCAAAAATAATTGACATGGCGAGTTCTGGAGACGAGTTTACACATTACAGCCGCATCGGGTCGCGGTGCATTCCTATGCGCTAAAATGTGCGACGAATTTATTTATTTATTTATCCTCCTACTGGAACGCCATACAGCAAATTTTTTGCTACGTTGGTGACGTAGTGAGATTACTTCATGTGCTGCTTTCCATCCATCCTGTGCGCGGTGGACATTGAACAGCCGGCGATGGAACACGCACGCTCACACAGCGCCAACTCCATAGTTCCATTACTCCATCCAAATTGCGAATGTGCTTCTAATAACTAAACTAACTATAATTTATCACATTATTGCTTTCCTGGTACATACTTCGTTCAAAATAATGAACAAATTCAAACTAAACGTTAAATAAACTATTGAAATCATTGTAAAATTGTAGGAATTATTTAGTGTTTTACATCACAATGGTAAATCATTATATGGTTTTGTGAACAAAATCAAAATGATTGCCGGGTGGTAAGTACTTATTTTAATTATTTTCAAGCTATTCTTCGCAATTTCCTTTGTAAAGACAATAATAATCTGTAGTCGTCATTTATTTTCGTTGTTCTAGCTGCGCCCTGCGGTTTCACCCGTATAAGTTACGGTCCCGTGGGAATATCGGGATAAAAAGTATCCTATGTATTAATCCTGGTTTTACACTACCTGTGTGTCAAATTTTATACGTGAAAGAGTAACAAAATCCAACCATTCTCACAAACTTGCGTTTATAATATTAGTAGGATTTAGTATGTATTTATTGATGTATTTATAATAGTATATTATTTTGCACCAATTACAACCCCATTTTTATACCCACGCATTCACTGTCCATTCCAATGTTGCCTGTAAGAGATCGCAGAAAGCAACAAGGCCGCCAATTGTATGTTTTGTAGTGATAATTGTATTTTATGTTATGTATTTTCTGGTGTACATAAAGTATTTTTATAAATAAATAAAAGACCTACAAATTACGCGCCCACGCACCCACGATACAGGAGTTATTCCTAGTGTGGGGCAACGTTTTTTATAAAAAAAAGAAAGAAAGAAAGAGAGAATTGGCATGAACTTTTTTCTAAGTATTTTTAGGTATATTGTCAAGGATGCGTATTGTCTGAAAAGCCTAGGGTCAAGTTGGGAACAATCTAGGAAAAACAAAAAGATATACGTACATATTAATAAGTATCGGCAGATGGTTAGATTGTGTGAGGAATTATATGAAAGACAATGGAGAAAGGAAACGTGTTGCACCCTAATTGAGTAAGATAAGATAAGGTAAGATAAGGTAAGATAAGGTAAGATAAGGTAAAATAAGGTAAGATAAGGTAAGATAAGGCAAGATAAGGTAAGATAAGGTAAGATAAGGTAAGATAAGGTAAGATAAGGTAAGATAAGGTAAGATAAGGTAAGATAAGATAATTTGTATTTGTCCAAAACATAAGTATACATACACATGCGTAACACACTATCAATCACAATCTGATTCATTTTGAAGGATACTTTAGTTAATACATTGCTTCATATGCTCGAAAAGTTCATCTCCTCAACAACATAAATAACGCCATGAATGTTGTTGAACTGGCAAAATGAAAGCCGTTGCTACTGTTAGTGTAATACGCAATTATCCCGCCGAAGTAACATGGACGAGGGCAGGAAGGTGATGATAATTAGTACGAGTATGTATCGGCGCTCTCGAACATACCAAGTAGTAAGTATGCCTACCTAACATCACCATCATTCATCACTCTACTGTCCTTATCCCAATTTAATTCGGTCGGCCGGCGCAGTGTCTTTTGTCAATCAAACAAAAAATGACAAAGATAAAGCGCGTCAAAATTTGGGAGGGGGGTCGTGACGTCACTTGCTTGCAAAAGTGTCGCAAGCAAGTGACGTCACGCGGAACTTTAACGGGCGATATCTTCATCATTTTTTATATAATTGACAAAAGAAAAAATACGGGTTCAATATTTTTTGATAATCTAACTGACGGACTAATTAGATTTTTTTTTTGGAAAATATGCTATTGGCACCTATCTATAAAATTGATGACGAGATGACGACTGATAGAGAAGTATGGAAGACAAAGACACGTTGTGCCGACCACGAATAATAATTGGGTTAAGGGCAGTTGAATGATGATGATCTAAGCATATTTCTAAAATAATAATGACTGTTTAAAATGTAGTTGCTATCAAGAGATTTAGTAATATCAAAATTAATTATTTTATAGGGAAAATCAATTTATCGATGCATGCAATATGTTATCGTAAAACGTTTTTAATATAGCAGATAACTTGATGTTAACATTGTTTTAACAACTGATTGAAAACGTTTATTAGAAAAAAGAAGCCTAACATGAAAATTGAGCTTTATTATACTTTATAACCACGTTTAACCAAATAAAATCTTGAATAATAGAACTAAAGACTCACAATTAACTACCTTAATGACGCATAAAACATCTTCAATTAATATCTATTAAATAGTTATTCAATCATCATTATTATCATCATATGTTAATTATTTAAACAACACGTAACTTAACAACTTAAGATTTAACGTAAAATCGTAAATAAATGAAAAAGTCAACAAGTTGTTACGTTCTCCAGTATTTACTAAATCTTCAGGAAGAACCTACCTGTGTACCTACATCTTATTATTTTCTAATGCTAATTACCCAACAGTAATATTTTATTCAAATAAATAACAATAATTTTGCTATCTGGCAATTTAAAAAACTTTTTTCAACTTTAATTTAAAAAAGAACAAGCCCCACTCACCTTTCAAAAATAAACGCACCGAATATAAAAACACAGCTAAAAAAACGAACTACGTAATTCCAAAAACAAATTCACTTGAATAGATCACCACCATTGTTTATGAGAAGTTCCGTTCATATCGGAACGCATCTGAAGTCAAGTGGGTCTTTATTAGTTAGGGGCTTAGATACATTCGCTGCGTACGCCCGTCGGCAAACAACTGAGATTCGTCGTACATTCGCCGCAATTCCATGGTGATATTGATATTGGTACTGAAGAACTGGGATGTTTATTGAGTCATTTTATTACGTATTTCCCTTGGTATGTTCTACTTACATAATGTTCAATGTGAGAGTGAATTGGAGAATCTATTTTTAGTGGTATTTTTAATGTAAAGTGTGTACGGTGATAAATTGGAGTGTCTTCGGACTGTTTGCGAAATTTGTTGTTGTTTTTGTTTTGTTAAAAAAAGGCTCATAAGCTTTTTTGGACATATTGATCAACTCAAATGGCTAGAGAGGGAGTGTTTTCAAAATGATGACTAATAGAGAAGTACGGAAGAACAAGACATGTTGCACCAGCTCCAAATAAATTGGGATAGGGGCAGGAAACGATGAATGATGATAACATTGATCAGCTCAAGGCCTTCCTACATAATATTTGACACATGAATTAACATAGAATTTTTTCTGTAGTAGTTTCCTCGTAGTTAAATATTAGATTAAGTATTTTTTTAAATAATTAGATTTTGGGAGTAAATAAGACGAATATGACTGCTAATTAAAGATACCTTATTTTAATAATCGCTTATTTTAAAATCCACAGTATAGTCTCGAGCATAAATACCTACCTTAACCCTCACACAGACTTTTCAATTTCTTTTTCTTACTTTTCGAATGTCTCGTAAAATTAAATTGCAACTTTGCGAAAAGTCCAATTCCATAATAAATGAGATATAAAGTAAGGTTTCGAAAATCATAAAATTTTATCAAGATGAAATGGCTTTGATTTTTGCGTAAATGTAGGCGAGGTATTAATGCTCGTGACAATCTAGTTAAATTTCCATTTTTACTTTCATATTTTCCTAGTTATTGCCTCGTTGATGTAGTGTTCGCAAGCGCTACTACTGAGTATGAGGTCCTGGGATCGATTCCTGAGTCGGGCAAAGTGTTATTGGGTTATTCCAATAGGAATTTTTCAGTACGAGCATGGTAAAAGCCAGTATTCGTGGATCTCTCTCTGGATATGTGCTCGGTGGATGATAATTAGAGCAGTGGTAGCCATGGTAACGGCCATGATTTACGATTTGTAAGGTGGTAGGTAGAGGTCTGAGGAACAGGGTGTATAGTTCACTCATCCTCCATAGAAAAGGGAGGATCCTCCAACCAGACGGGTGTTGTGTCTGGCGAGCAACTCACCAATGAATGATGTCGGGAAGTTTATATGTATGCTAATTGCGCGGTAAACTCTGCTTGCGAGATGCAGGATTTGCGTGACGTCAGTATGACGCGTTGTTCGCATGTGGCGTTGTAAATACCGCTACAGTGGTGAGTTCAAACCCAGACAGGCACTTTACTTTATGTAAATTATTTCATCACCACTGCTCTCAAAGCGGTGAAGAAAAATATCGTGAGGAAACCGGCATGTCCTAGAACCAAAAATTCGAAGACATGACATCTACCAACCCGCACCGGGCCCGCGTGGTGGATTGCGGTCCACTCCCTCTCACAGAGAGGATGCCTGTGTCCCAGCAGTGGGAACATTATAGACTGATTATGCTTGATGGCAGTAGGCTCGCCCTCTGTTACATGGGACTTAAACGCAACTGGCGAAATCTGGGAGTACTATAGGTACATCTCTGCCTTACCCTTCGGGGATTACAGCCGTGATGTTATGTTATTCTCTAGTTACTTTTAACTTAAAACCAACCTTCGCCTTGTAAAGTATAATAAATGGTTTCCCAGTTGCCAATGAGCGAATCGACAGTCATGAGTTTCACGGCAAAGCTTTTTCCTTAATCAGGAAGCTTCTTTGTAAAAGAAATTTCTTACCTTCCTTGAGTTTCAAATAATGGATAATAAGGGTTTTGTAATTTTACACAGAACATTTTTCCTTCAATATTTTATCATAGCGGATTTGTGTAATCATTTTTACTTCATAAGCAAATAATTTGTATTCTTTCCTAAGTATTAAATTGAATGAAAGAGATTCAATGAATAATTTAATTAATAATAAATAGATTCTGTCGTACATAATTCACATGAACATACAAACCGTTTTTCTCATTTGAGTTAATGTGAAAGCTTAATTAATTTTACAACCGATAATTAATTTTGTGTGGGTTCATTATTTCGTGAAAAGTGAAATGGACTTTTCCTTAATTAATCAAAAGATAATAGATTAGATTTTTGTATGTTTGTTTGTTACGCGGGTGCGTGGCTAAATAATAACAGCCGCACAGGTCGATCGATCAGGTTAAGCTACGCTTACCGCGGTTGATCTGTGGATGGGTGACCATCTATTCCGAGACCCCTCTGTGCCTCGGAAAGCACGTAAAGCCGTTGGTCCCGGCTGTCATTCGTGGATCTTTGACAGTCGTTACGGGTCGTCATTAGCCCGAATGTCTAACAACCAGTCTTACCAAGGGGTTTCGAGTTACCCAGTAACTGGTTTGTGGAGGTCAGATAGGCAGTCGCTCCATGTAAAATACTGGTATTCAGCTGCATCCGGTTAGACTGGAAGCCCACCCCAACATAGTTGGGAAAGGGCTCGGTAGATGATGATGTTTATTACGCTTTCACGCTAAAAGTGCTGATTCTCAGCCTAATTTGAATAAATGACTTTTGATTTTGATTTTAAAACCCCGACGCAAAAACGACGGGGTGTTATAAGTTTGACGTGTCTGTGTGTGTGTATGTCTGTCTGTAGCATCGTACCTCCCGAACGGATGAAACGATTTTGATTTTGTTTTTTTTTTTTATCATGGGTAGACACACACAACCTGGCTAATTCTCCCGGGATCGAGATTTATGCGGATGAAACCGCGGGGTGCAGGTAGTATATCATAATTTTATTCAATGTTGTAATATTCTGATTATACATACATCGCTAGTTAAATAAAAGCCTGTAAAATAATATTTTATTTGAGTCTCGTAACCGTACCCCTTTCTTTTTTGGGTAGGAAATTATCAGATGATCTCCCGCTCTTCGTGTCAGACTTATACAGACTTAAACCCACCCGTGTTCTTTCAGTTGTCTGTGCCAGGGGCCACGGTATCTCTTTCGAACAACCCGCAGCCCTGGCAGGCATCGGCCCTAACGGACCCCGTCAGTTAGTGCTGACATCTCTTTGAGGCACGCGTGGAACACAACGCGCCGTCGATCCGGGCCTGGTCCTTACGGGGCGGCGACCTGCCCATTGCAAGCCGCGCCTACGGTGGCCGGTAGTCGGCTGGTGACTCCCGACGTCCAGGGCGTCTCCTGCGGTGACTAGGGGCGTGAGGGCGCAGATTTTGCCTCTCCCTTACGCGCTCCGCCTCCTCCTTTCCAAGCATTACTGCTTCGCAGAAGGAGGTGACGGCTTCCCATGCACTCTCGCTCCGTACCATGGCCTGGACCAGGGCCGGACGCGAGAGCGAGGCCGCGCGGCGAGAACTTTTGCCTCCAGATCCCATGGCGGCGATACCGTGCGGTATCCTCGGACCAGCCGGACGGCCATCACCCTTAGGGACCCGTTCAACCGGCGGGCTCGTCGCCACCTCGAGGAACGCGCCCACACCGGTGCCTCGTAAAGGGCCATAGACCGCAATCGTAACCCTACCCTAAACTAGCAAAGTCTTGCTTGTTATTTTTCATAGGTTTTTTAAATGTAGGACAGAGTAAATGGTCTGGGTTATTATGTAGATTACAGACAGTATTATTCATTTAAATACATAAATTCTCGCCTTCTTCCCATGGAGATAGGCAGAAACTACAGAATGCCACCTGCTACGATCCTTTTTTTTTTTTTTTTCAGGATGGGAAATCATGAAATGACCCCTCCCGCTCTGGGTGGAGCGGAAGGGAGTGTCAGACTCTTACTGACTAAAACCCACCCGTATTCCTTCCTTAGCCCTTTATGTACCTGCTACGATCCTTACGTACTCTTGTAAACTAGTCCCTAATTAACTACCAAGTCAGAATTTGTGACGCATTCTGCTATTTCTTGTGAGGAGTAATTTTCCAAGAATGTCAGAATGAAATTCGCTAATGGAGAAAATATTTGTCTGCGATTTTTCTTGCACATGAAAGCGCAGGCCACACCGCGAGCTCTGGTATTTGCTTTGGAAAGTTAAGTAAAAAAAAAAAAATTTTTTTTTGTAGACCTGTTTTTGTAGACATATACTTGAAGTTAACTGTACCTACCTTAGAAAGAAAAAAGCAGTACCGTTGTACTCCAATTATAATTATGCCGTATCCCCTATGTATTATTTCGAGAAAAGTAAAACGGAATATTCCTGAACTGATTAAAAAATAATATTTTATGTAGGTATAACATAATTTTGTTCAATGTTGTAATTTTCTAATTTAAATTAAAACTTTATTTGAGTCTCGCAACCTTACCCTAAGCTAGCAAACTCTTTTTTTTATTTTTCTGAGGCCTTTTTTAAATGTCGAAGAGAGTAAATGGTCTGGGTTGGTATATGAACAGGTATTTAGATTATTAGAGATGGTACAATTAATACTAAACTAGTACTTAGTTAACTTCAGGATTTGCGACGCATTTTGCAATTTCTTCTGAGAAGTAATATTCCAAGAATGTCATAATGAAAATCTCTAATGAAGAAAATATTTGTCTGCGAATTTTCTTACACATGAAAGCGCAGACCACGCGAGCTGTCGGCCGGGCGGGCTGGTATTTGCTTTGTTGAAAGTTGACTAAAATTGCCTTTCTTATACAGGGTTAAATTAAATTAGCTAGCGAAACTCGACAGACGTGCTGGGTATCGATATTTAAACACGATAAAACGAAAAAAGAAAATGATTTGATTATTATTTTTTGGGGTTGACGACCTGTGATATTGTAGATAGATAGATACTTACTTGAAGTAAAATTCGTTTTTTTATTATTAAAACAAAAACGGTTCGTTGTTGTAAATAAAAACGGATTTATTAAACTTCAAGTGAACTAACAGCAGTCGTTGACTCCGAAAAAAATATCATGATATATGTATTTTTTGTTTTATCGTTTTTAGACATTGATACCCATCACGCCTGCGGAGTTTTGCTACCTAATTTAATTTGACCCGGAGTCATACTAATAAAGGTGCGATGCTCGCCCGCCAGCCTGTCTGCCCGCCAGCTCGCGGTGTGGCCTGCGCTGAATTGTGAGGCGTCAAAGTGGGTCAAGATTTTCAAACATGAAAACTTGGAAACCATTTCATAGAGATAGTTAACATGTTAGTACTAAACTTATGCTAGTTCACATAAACATAACATAACGTAGGTAATATAACATAACATCTGGTATTTTTCTCGAAACTTCTGAATAAAAATATACTTGCTTAGTTTAGTAACTATCTGAATATTAAATACTAGCTGCGCCCTGCGATTTCCTCCACGTAAGTCTCGTTCCCGTAGGCATATTGGGGAAAAAGTATCTTATATCCTAATCCAGGTCATGGTCTACACATTTGCCAAATTTCATCCAAATCTGTACAGCCGTTTTAGCGTGAAAGTGAAGCAGTAACAAACAAACATAGGTACAAAAAAAAACTTTTCTCTTAGTAATATTAGTTTAGACGTATAAGCCCCATTTTAACCCCCGACGCAAAAACGACGGGGTGTTATAAGTTTAACGTGTGTGTGTGTGTGTGTGTGTGTGTGTGTGTGTGTGTGTGTGTGTGTGTGTGTGTGTGTGTGTGTGTGTGTGTGTGTGTGTGTGTGTGTCTGTGGCATTGTAGCTCCCGAACGGATGAACCGATTTTAATTTTGTTCTTTTTTTGTTTACATAACATAACATAGCATTACCTCCGTAGAAGGGTTAAGCAGAGGTATACCTATAAGTAGGTACACCCCCATTGCGTCAGTTACGTTTAAGTCCCGTTTAATAGGGGGCGAGCCAACTACCACTACCAAGCACAAATCCAGGCTCCGGGCTGCCACTGAGAAATTCCTGATGAAAAAACCCAACAACACTGTGTCTGACCTGGGACCCGGGGGCCTAAAAAGGCCACTTTATAATAGGATAATTTATTTATTTATGGGTCTACTATGTAACGATTGTTTACACCAGTTATGAGCATAAAAAACAAGCAAAAACTGATAAACAATAGTGTACAATCACTTAAAGGTAAACATAACATGCATAACGAAAGTTGTACGTACGATACAGAAAAAAATTAAAAATATGAATCATATTAAAAATCGTAAAATGGCCACAAACTGACAATTCATAATATGATCTGTGTGCAATTCATATCACGTAATTAACCTGTTTGACAGTTTTGTATGGAAATTCGTAAAATGGTCCACCAATGTTTACACCAAATATGATTGATATGAAATTAATTGTAGGTGGTTAAACTATTGTGTGTAAGCATTTAACGAAAATTAGAGGAATTGCTAATGATCTGCCGGGAATTCAGGAAATGAATAGCTTTTAGAGGTATTGCTTAAAGTGGCGTTTTTAGGCCCCCCGAACCCAGGACCTCATGCTCAGCAGTAGCGTTTGCGGCCACTCTGGACCAACGAGTCAGTCAAGCTTTTTGTTTACGTTTACCGCAAATACAGAACAAAGCCTTTAAATGAAGAAAAAGTGAACAATTTTTCATCGCAGCTTTTAGCGTCACTGTCGTATTTGAGACGGGCATATTTTCAAAACAAAGTTGTTTTATCTTCATTGTTCGGCTCATTGATATTGCTTGCGTTGCTCATTTTCAAAAAGCTCATTGACATTTTGTATAAAATGAACCAACGTTTTCAATTATATGCTTATATAAATACCGATTTTTTTTCAGTGAATCCACCTGTGTGATAGATATTGTTGTTTATTTATTCAAAAATTCGTAAATAACACCTTAACAGCTATAACGCCAATGCAATGTTACTACCACAAAGATACACATACATCTAACTTACATTGAATACAATTAAAAATGCAATTAAAAATACAATCAAAAATACAATCATAATTACAATAAAAAATACAAATAAAATACAATTAAAAAATTCAATTACAAATACCACTAAAAATACAATTAATACCACTTCTCAACATTTTCAATGCACTTCAATGCTACTCCTGTGAACTTCATCAGGCTACAGTGAAATATCAATATCAGTGAACATCATTTGAAATAATATTTAACAATCTCATGGCTAAAAAAAGTTACTAGCATTTACCACAAATACCTTCGTATGCATGTATTGAAGATATGACTATACCTATAGAAATACAACAACTAAAATTAAATTTTTAAAATTAGTCAGCGCCTGACGTAAATTGACGTATTTTTTGTTGCCAATTTTTTATCACTTCTAAACTGTCTATGGAGTATCTTAATTTGACAGAACTAAACTAATATTTATCTTCTGTCCTTTTCTTAATGAAATAGAAAGAAAAAGATGCATTTAGTTTAGTTTGTGAACAAGGGAATCGGCCTATAACGTTCCCACTGGGACTCAGGCCTCCTCTCAGTCTCTCACTGTCTTGCTTATAACAGAGGCTCTTATAAATGCACCGTAATTAGTAATTTATGCGTATTAGAATATTAATATTATAAATTGGGGGATTACATCGCTAATAATAATGCTTGGCTAAACGCTGGTCCTGCTCCATAAGGACGCATAAATAAATTGATTAGCATTTGAAAATACTGTTGGAGCTGCTGAAGATTTTAAAATACTTTTTTTTTTGCATTATATAAATTCAATCTCCTAATATTGTATAATTATAAAGCACATGTGTAAGTACTATGTACATACTATAAAGCTAGCATTTACTGAGTACGTCTTTCATTGCCTTGAATGTGCCCTGGCAGCAGAGAGTATGTCATGCTCACTCAAATGTCTCGCTGATGGTGGCGCGTGTGTTGGATCATTGGGCTGCCTTCAAAATGGTTTAGCTGAATGGTGCTAATCCATGCGTCATGTTCGTGAACGGGCGCCGCCAGTAGGTACTGGTCATCTCTTTGCTGCCATGGCTTATTTTAATTTAATTTAATCTTTAAAGTGTTCTTATTTTTATTTTTTTTCATTACGGGCCCTTTTAACGATCTGCATCGTTCTCACATGCATGGTTTCTAACATGAATCATGTAACCAATGCTTTGTAACCATATTATATTGATTTAAAAGACTGTCCATGGAGATTCTTGCCCGTTCTTCTCCATAGGTACCTACGCTTTGGAATGGGCAACAAGCTTCATTTTTCTGACTGACCGACCCCTTGACAATTCAAAAGTGCCTGTAATTGGTTTAATTGAAATAAATACTTTGAGTTTGAGTTTGAATTAATGAATAGAAGAAAAGCTCTGCCTTCACTATCATTAGTCAGTACTTACAATTAGCTCTTCGTTAATTAATCATAAAAGCTAAGGGGAGGAGGAAGTCCCCGAAGGTATAAATCATGGAGGTGAGTAAGGGGATACGTGGGATTTTCAAGTGTATGAGGACTGATATTCTATTTCAAAATGAAGGTACTTTTATTTACCTACTCACGTTAATTGCAGCACAGTTGTGGGAGCCAGGTGGTTTCCAATGTTTCTAAGATATAAATAAGTAAGTACAGACGAGCGAGTCAGAATTAATAATTTAGAATTGGAAAAGACAGGCTCTGAGAGTTCCCTGGACGGGAGTCAACAGTTCCCTGGACGGGAGTTAACAGCCGACTCCCGGCCACCGTAGGCGCGGGCTTGCGGGCGGCGAGCTATGGGCAGCTCGCCGCCCGGTAAGGACCAGGCCCGGGTCGACGGCGCGTTGTGTTCCACGCGCGCCTCAAAGAGCTGTTAGCACGAACTGACGGGGTCCGCTAGGGCCGATGCTGCCGGGGCTGCGGGTTGTTCGAAAGAGATACCGTGGCCCCTGGCACAGGCAACTGAAGGAACACGGGTGGGTTTTAGTCAGTAAAAGTCTGACACTCCCTTCTGCTCCGCCCAGAGCGGGAGGAGTCATTTGATGATTTCCCAAGCAGGAAAAAAAAAAAAAAAGGCTCTGAGAGTTCAAAGTACCCGGACAATGAAAGAAAAGTGTGGAAGGGAAAACGAAAACATTCTTGGTACAAAAAGCAGTACCTAAATCTGTACTAATATTAGTAATGCGAAAGTTACTCTGTCTTATAGGCTGAACGGGTTTTGAATTTTAGCACCTATATAGGTAGACCGGGGCAAGGAAGGATATTTTTTCCTCGGTAGTAGGTTCCCGTCGGATAATTTTGTTTGTACAAACACGCGGGCGAAGCGGCGGGCAAAAGCTAATCATCGATAAATTAGGCATGTGTTACCCAGCAAAATAACATAATAAATTCTACCAGAACATGCCTAAAATCCGGTTGCCATGGGAGATATTGCGTCACTCCTTAAACGCTTAGACTATGATAAACTAGCGACCTTGGTCTAAAATATCAGTTAAGTAAATCTTTTGGTAGTACTAGACGTATGTACTAGTTAACGGGCCTGTTATTACTTTAATTACATCCAAAGTCGTTAACAAACCCATTCCCTAAATGACAGAACAAGTAGAAGGTTTTCCATTACACGAAACAGTATCATCTCTTTAGGATCAATAAATCTTGAAATCCTCAAGAAACTCGATCATGCGAAGATTTCTTGGAAATAAATAAATAAAAGTTTTGACGCAACAAGAATTAGATCGTCAATGATACTTAGCGGCTTAGTAATGCTTGGTAGGTGAAGTGATCGTGGAGTGAGCTGTCATTCCAAATGATGCTAGGGATTGACACTACTGACAACTCACATCAAGCTCACTTCACTTGAGTTTTCACGGTGAGATTTTTACAGAATCGACCGGCTGGGTTAACCTTTGGATGGATTAAGAAGGGGAAGGAGAGACAAATACTGTAGGTAGTCTGTGGTGTACCATTTACTTATTGCATACTTAAAGTATATTATACAAATCTAAATAAATATATATATGTCAGAGTCATTCGTTTAACTATTCGGAACGTTAGCGCCATCTCATGGCGGTAGACAGAGTCTAGCCTGAGTTCGTGGTGGAACGAGAGCAACAGCTACAAAAGCGGTGTGAGCAGAGCTCTCGAGAGGATCGAAACATTGGACATCGTACGAACAACATGTGCTCAGAAACTGTCAATTGCGTTCCGTATCGTTGAGTTGTGTGAGTGTGTGATTCGCTAGTGTGACTACCTTGTTCGTAAATTATAATCTGATTTGAACTGTAAACCGTTTTTCTATCGTGCTATAACCAACACTACCCATAGTACGCCCACAGTAATTAAAATATGCCTGATGCTAACGAGAGACAGATATACCATCTCCGACATATATATAATAATAAACATGAAACAGGAGCAAATACAATATAATGATGATTTTTAAGGAGAGAGTAATGGCTTTTTTATCATAGCATTTTGATTTGACTCGTACCTTGTAGGTTTTTTTGGCTGTCTTGTATTTATTCCGGAACTGCTACAGGAATGCTTGTTTTCTGTGCTAGTTGTATATAAAATAATCATATTATATTTTGCGGTTGTAATACAACACCCACGCATTTATACCTGCTAAATTTAATAAATTATAAAATGTATGAACTAGCCAACGTCTTGAAGGCGCCTTTACTAGATTTACGACTCATTTGATCTACGATATTGCCCAAATTTTGAGTTGTTGTTGAATAACACCGTCAGATTCAGGTCAATCAAGTTTTTTCTTTGAACTAGAGTCTATTATTACACCGGGACGCATAGTTCTACGTATTAGGACATTTTTATTAGGTTTAGTGTGATAAACAGTCAAAGATAAAATAATATCACCCGTTTTTAGCACAAGCGTACTGTATAATTCCTGTTTTGCGGTCTTCACGAACACTGGTATATATCTGAGCGCCATTGACTATGACCACGATACTTATAAAAGCAAAGTGAAAAAGATGTCACAAGTAACATTTCTGCCCTTACTGATGTAAGAGTCCATCAATTTCTTCAACAACCTAGACACTAATTTGGTCTATTATCATCTTTTCCAAGATAAGGGAATATATTGGAAAAGATGATATCAGCCCCCACCCCCTCAACTCCCTGGAGTTCAGACCGTACACCGTATTATTCCTTTTAAAATAACGACGGGTCAAGAGTAAACCAGCGGCAGTTCTAGGTAAATCGTATTTTTTTTCTTAAACTATTCACCATCTGCCTAGCCTTTTCCCAACTATGTTGGGGTCGGCTTCCAGTCTAACCGGATGCAGCTGAATATCAGTATTTTACATGGAGCGACTGCCTATCTGACCTCCAAAACCCCATTACTGGGTAATACGTTAAAGTTACCTTTTACGTAATGTGCGATTCTGTAACCATCTCACCATGAAAACTTAGGTAAAGTGAGCGTGGAGTGAGCTGTAATTCCAACTAATGCTAGGGATTGACACTATTGACAGCTCACTCCAAGCTCACTTCACCTAACTTTTCACGGTGAGATTTTTACAGAATTGATCGGCTGGAATATGTATCTACGTTCTAAGACAGCTGTCAAAAACGGTTAACATAATGAACAGGGTATAAGTAGACAAAGAAATCTGGCCACTATTATTTTAGCTTCAGCTCAGAAACACAAACAGTTTATCTGGCTAATTCTCTTTTAATAAAGGTAAGCTTACCCCAATGATTACGGGATCGAGGAGGCTTTTATCCAAAAAAAGGGGTCGACATAGGAAAAAAATTACAACTAATACAAGACTAACACTAGTAGTTCTATTTTATTAAGTACCTGTTGCTTGTTGACAAACCTACACTGTCCTCCCATATCTACGTTAACGTTTACAATGTTTACCTACCAATGTGAATTACCGAATGCATTTACTTAAAAATGAAAACATTGTAAAAGCCAATTATTTTTATAAGAGTAACCGTGGAGTTTCTTACCGGCTCTTCTCAGTACCGTTTACCTAGCTTCTAACGTTTTATAAGTGCCCACCTAGGTTTATGTTAAATAAATTATTTTCATCATAAGTAAGAAAACTTGACTAACAAAATTACTAACATTACTTTTGATTTGTACACTTTCAAATTCAAATTAATTTATTGTTTGTCACGGGTGAAATATCAGTTCTAATGGTTACCTATTATAAAGGATCGCTGTAACATACCTATAAGGTGTACAATATTTAATGCAGGTTCCATATTTATTCAACATTAAAATCATTATTCGTTTAAAATCATTTATTCAACATTAAAATCATTATTAATCTTAAATCAACGTCCATCATTGGTATAAGCATTAATGTAATTGTTCGATAAAAAGAAAAAAAAATACAAAAGTTGGATAAAAAAATTAATTAAATTATACACTACACACACTGACTACGGTACACTGATTTCATATTAATTAAATTATTCATTGATGTCATTCAAATAAATGACTCATTGATGTCATACAAATTAAATTAATCATTGATTTCATAAAATTTCTCGTTGATGTCATACAAATTAAATTAATACACAACTTAAAATGCAGATTATAGAAGCTTCATTATACCCGAATCAGGTATAAGTAGCAGAGTAAAATGATAACATAGTTACCGAGCCGCAGTTTCTTCCGAAAGTTGTGTTCTTAAACAGATTGCTTACCTAACCCGATAAAACTTTCCGAGTTACCGACTGAATAATGTGCGATACTCCGCCACAAATAACAAAGAAGAACAGTTACCTTACATCAAAACAATACCTGTCCACGAAAGACATTCCAAGTATAATGAATTATCTTTCAAAGTCTTTGGGATCACTTGTTAACGCGAGGCATCGATATACCAAAGTGGTTTAGGAAACTCGATTCGAACTTAAACTTAATAAACATTTAAACGATAAAATTTCAGGTGTTAAGTAAGGTCTTGGGCTTGTTTCGTAGAAAAACTTGTTTCTTTAATGAAGTTTTTTTTACATTTTTGGGGACGTTTTAAGCTGTTTACCTAGGCTATTTGTTTCAGATGGATAAACAGAGAATATCTTACTTATTTAGTTTTTAATATGTATTTATTATGTACAGCTGTGCTATAGTATTTTTATCTCACGAAGCGACGCGCGCTTTACATGTGCTAACTACATAAGTGTATTAAGACGCAGTTAATGTGTGCGTGAACACACACACACTTCCGACTTCGCCATTGTCTCGGAGCGATACAGAGAGCTCCTGCACTTACATACACATTCACAGCGTGTCTGTAAACTTGTTGCCCACAAGTAGAGCGCGCGTCACTTCGTGGCATAAAAATACTCTAAAACGATTGGCTGGTCAGTAAGACCAAGACGTATAAACGTTACTCAGCTCATTCTTTGACTTACATAGACATATGTTCCCGTCTCTATCTTGTAGTTCCAGTTTTGCGACCGTCACAGGAGTTGCGCTTAGCCAAAGTGCGTGCTAAATAACTACACGCACGCTACACTAACGCATTCAGTAGTGCCTCGGCAATGTTTGCAGACGCACGCACTGACGGATTTTATGCACTGTGGCGTAAGAAATCTGCCTCTACTCCGCAGGCTACGTAGCAGTCCCAACACTATCTTGCAACCAATAACCCCACGGGCAGATAACCCGTTATTGTGGGCGATTACAAACCGGACCCGTTCTGTTTTAGTTATTAGGTACTAACATAGGCTAGCTATTTTTGTTACTAACACAATAGACTATTGTAGGCTGAATGAATAAAGATTATTATTATTATATCGTTTATCTAGATACTGGCCTTAGATTAGTAGCGATTCTGAACGTCTGAGGGCGGCGATATTAAACTCATTTATGTGGATGTCTATAAATCAAATAGAAAATATTTTATTATCCAGGTAATACAGTAAATAGCTAGTTGAGACGACATCGACATAAGTAGCTTAAAGTACTGCCTACAGCTAGGGTACATATATGTTATTTGCCAGTGAGCCCCAAACTAGACAGTTAAGTCTGTACCTGAAGGGAAGGTACATACGTAGAGCTTACGAATTACTATTCCTGTATCAATTTATTTCTAGTAAGTACTTGTTTTAGGGCCCGAACACACATATCACAACTCAACCACACCACATCGCGGCGACAAAATGTGGGCCGGCGGTGGTTACGTGTGGATAGTGTAGTTGCAGCTTCTTGCAGTTGTGTTGTGGTCAATACAAAATTTCGATGTGGTTGCGTTGTCGCTTGTGTTTGCAAATAGACAGATCGCTGTGTTTGCGATGTGGCCAGCCGCTGTAGCGCGGTCTCGCTGGTGGTTGCGTTGTGACTGCGACATAGCCTCGACCAAACGGTCGATTTTGACGGCCAAATGTGGTCCGCAGGTACCATGTGAAAAAAGTTTCACTCAAAAATCTCAAACCATGAAGGTTCTATGTCAATTCAAAGTACCTATTACAAAACGCCAATTTCATTATTTAACCCCTTTTATTATAAACGTGAAAGTTTGTATGGACGGTTGGATGTTTGTTACTCTTTCACGCAAAAACTACTGAACGGATTTGGATGAAATTTGGCACACATATGTTTTATAACCAGGATTAACATATAGGATACTTTTTATCCCGATATTCACACGGGATCGAAACTTATGCGGGTGAAACCGCGGGGCGCAGCTAGTATGTGATAATACTAGAAATTTACGAGATTCGGACTTTTTTCTTTACTTGTGTTGTGAGACCTTCTTCCCAAATTTCTTGATTCTAGTACCCTACTTTCTTCTTTTAGGGCTCCAAGGGACCGTAAACCTACGTATTTTTTAGTAATTTCAACTTGATACCTCCTCCACACGTTCCAGAGAAAAAGGGTCTTGACAGACTGACAGACGGAGAGACGGACGGGCAAAGTGATCCTATAAGGGTTTCGTATTTTCCTTTTGAGGTTCGGAACCCTAAAAACGACTTTAATTTATAATACCTAGATGTACCTAAACATTCTGAAACTATGTGAGTAAAACTTTTTCAATCGTCCTCTCGAGAGTCCACATTTAGAGAATGATGAGGGCATTTAATATTAAGAGGGTTTCTGCAAGATAGTGGTCAGTAGGGTAAGGGGTAACCACTTAACTCCTTTTAATTCGATCGATTTGCTAGTGTTCCTTTATTTCTGAGATTTAAACTGGTTCACCAATAGATATTAATGTGTTTTTCTAACTATGTCGTCAGTTTTGTTAAGTCAGTATGGGCGAGCCTATTTCATATACCGGGAACAAAAGGGATCGAACATTTGTGGCATATCCGACCCACCGCCATTTTGATTTTTTTTAAAAGGTTTCCGCGCACTGTAAATGTCGTCTAAATGGGTACACTAATAGAAACAAAAAATGTCAAGTAACATGGTACCATAAAGTGTCACGTTTCCGATATATTTGGAGGATTTTTTCTTATTTTTTATTCTTTATTAACTAAAAGGGGGTTTTTATCCATACGTATATGCCAACCCTATCGTACCTTATTAACTATTTGCATTACACTTGGATTAAAAGGAGAATCATTGACATAGGCTTCATCGTCACAAAATCTTGACGACGTGAATAACTCTATTCTTCAGGTACAAGATTGGTTTACGGTAAATAATTTAGTACTTCATGAAAAAAAAACAAAATGCATTAGATTTAAATTACCTAATGTTAGAAGTAGCGAATGTGACATCGTATTGAATGGCCAAAAATTAGAATTTGTTAATCAGACAGTTTTCCTAGGAATCACGCTAGACGAGAAATTACAATGGGGACCTCATATAACATCTATTGCGGGGCGGCTAAGCTCGGCCGCATATGCTGTTAGAAACATAAGACAATTAACAGACGAAGAAACCGCGCGCCTGGTCTATTTTAGTTACTTCCACAGTATTATGTCATATGGCATTTTACTGTGGGGTCGGGCTGCTAACATTGAATCCATTTTTATTTTGCAAAAGAGAGCTGTCAGAGCCATTTACAATCTACGTCGCCGCGAATCTCTTAGGGAACTATTTAAAAGGGTTAATATTATGACGGTACCTTGCCAATTCATTTATGAAAATATTATGTATGTAAGAAAAAATCAAAATCTTTTTAATAAAATAAGTGATAGACATAATTTTAATACTAGAAATAAAGATAAATTAGATCAACCGTTTTTCAGATTATCTAAAGTACATACATCTTTTATGGGGTACTGTGTTAAATGTTACAACAAAATACCTTGTGAAATATTGCAATTAAATGAAAGGAAATTTAAAACTTATATTAAAATTACACTTTGTACGACCCTTGCCCGCTGAAGTGCCAGCCCGCGCCGTAGCTGAGCCAGTAGCTTTAAATCCCCCGACTGTGACCTCTGAGTTTGTTTCGACCTTTCTTCTCAGAGATAGTCCTAGGAAACGCCGTGCTCATCAAACCACTAATAATATAA
Organism: Apamea epomidion; assembly: GCA_947507525.1. Classification (NCBI taxonomy): domain Eukaryota; kingdom Metazoa; phylum Arthropoda; class Insecta; order Lepidoptera; family Noctuidae; genus Apamea; species Apamea epomidion. The sequence continues at coordinate 8,508,368 of OX382242.1, read as the reverse complement.
ATTCCAAATACTAATAATATAATAATATAAACATATACATAGCACTAATAATATAAACTCCCAGCGACGCCCTAAGCCGAGATTCGTACCCCACAGGGGGTGCCCTTAGCGTGCAGTCGCCTAGTTTTAATTAGATTTAGCCCTGGCTGGAGGCTTTAAGATTTCTTAAGGCAACCACAGGATAGTCCGGTTAAGTAGTCACGACCTCTCAAGGTCAACTACTAGATGCCATATATAAAAAAATAAATAAAAAAAAACGACCGGATCAGACTTGGATCATTGATACATGCGAATACATCGAAAGCGATCTTCAAGTGCGACTTAAGAGCAATTGTGTTTTATAATTAGTGTGTTTGAGTTGTTATTCAATTAAAGTGTATGTTTTGGTAATTTATATCGGCAGTTTTTATTGTCACGAACCCGAAGCTCGTAACAATAATTATACACCCAATTAAGCACATCTAATAATATTTAATTGTTTGAATTACCACCTAGCTCTCTTCGTCTCTCCTAAATTTTGTATCCAAACAGGAAAAAAATATATTATACTCTGTTTAGAAAAGGCAAACAGGAAATTTCTGAATTTATAAAATCAAACAAATATTTTTGTAAGATTAATCAGAATTTCCGTATTTTATTCCGCTCTGATAATTTCCTTTGTTTCCTACAACCTTGTGGTTTTAGGTGATCAGGCCAAGCATAAATAATCCGTACCGAATTGTACTGAAATACATTTAATTATCATTTAGATGATAAATGATTCATTATCAAACTGAATTACAGACAAACGGTTTAGTTTCATCAACTTTAGTTTATAGAGATGTATGAATCTCAAAATCGATGAAAACAAATGACGACCAGACAAACTAGATTTTGGTAGGAATCTTCAGTCCATAATAAAACTGCTAATTCACGGGACATACATATTATTATAAACAAAAAATAAAAGCGGCCATGTTGAAAACTAAAGGGAGACTTTCCTCCTTTAATTTTTAACTTTATTTTATTTTTATTGTTTGTTGTTATAGTTGCCACACACTCTATGAAAATTTCAAGTGTCTACCTATACCGTTATAGGTAGACACTTGAAATTTTCACAGCTCTCTTGCCTATGTGTCTCTTGAACCGTTTCAAGAGACACAGCCCTGTGACAGACGGATGAACGGACAGCGGAGCCTTAGTGATGGACCCTATTGCTAAGGCTCCAATGTCCGTCCGTTCGTTGGCATCCTTTGCGGACGGAACCCTAAAAACATACGCAACTCTTCGATGAATCATTAAAATGTTTTGTTAAGACGAACTTCCAAGAATTACAAACTGAATCATTCCAACGAAACTATTTTAAAACGACGCCCATCACTTTTGACATTCCGAAAGTTTAAAGCAATCGTGCTAATGCCACGAAATAAGACAGACTAACCTTGGTACGTGTTACAGAAAAACCGTGTTTTTAACCTGTAAACACGAAGAAATTGGTAAGTCTGTGATGTAAGTATAGTACAAACGCGTCTGTAAACACAGCCAAACAGACTCGAGTGGGCTTGGAGTATGAATTAGACGAGCTATAGGAAAGCACAGTCAGCCTCAAAAAGAAAACCTCAAATTGAAATGAAAATAATTCATTTGCTTGTCTATAATCTGTGTTCCATAATATTGTATACCTACAATTACCCAATGTGTTATACATATATATAGCTTGTTGCTACACATTGATATAACAATAATGAAACACTAAATTAATTTTCTAAATTTTTCGATAGTTTATAATCTAGATTATAAACTAACGATGTTCATAATCATACGGTGATATATAAAAATTTTTGAGGCTGACTGTAAACTAGCTAGTACTGTAAAGTTTGTCCGCTAAAGTGGACCTTATGTAGTGCAGGCTGGCAATAGATTACTTAGCTCTGGCCGCATTCGAACAGTCAAGCAAGTTTAGAACGAGGTGTCAAATATTTTGGATTAGGTTTTTCAGTTTAGGCTTGTGGCTAAGTAATAACAGCCCCACGGGTCGATTGATCAGGTTAAGCTACGCTTGCCGTGGTTGTCCGTAGATGGGTGACCATCTTCACATATCAAGACCCCTCCATACCTCGCGGTCCCGGCTGTCATTCATGTATCTTTGACAGTCGTTATGGGTCGTCACTAGCCCGAAAGTCTGACAACCAGTCTTACCAAGGGGTATCGTATTACCCCGTAACTGGGTTGTGGAGGTCAGATAGGCAGTCGCTCCATGTAAAATACTGGTATTTAGCTGCATCCGGTTAGACTGAAAACCGACCCCAATATAGTTGCAAAAAAACTGGGTAGATGATGAATAAAACAGTGATAATTTAATTGGGAAGATGTAAAGTCGTTCAGTCAAAATAAACGCAAAGAAATCGAAACGATGTTTGATTTCTTAGAAGAGCTCATGAGCTCTTCACAGTACATAATTATCCGTGGTGCCCGACAAAACAACATTGCCAACTGAAAGGGTTTGCTTCCACCTTAAAATGGTAAAAATTAAAGGATTATCTCAAGCTAAAAAGGCAGTATACGTTCGCTGCTTTAAAAAGGACCTCTTTCGACACATCAAGGAATGGTTGTGAGAGAATATTCCCAAAATCACACATCACGTAGAACTTTTCTTTGCGACGAATTGAACTGTAAACGGCTAGTATTAACATAACATCACGCGTTATTTCCCCGAAGGGTTAGGCAGAGGTGTCACTTATTGTAATGTACTATACCTTATCAATCTGGCACAAATCCAGACTCCAGGCTTGCTACTCAGATATTCCAATTGGAAAAACGCAATAACACTTTACCCGACCAAAAAATCGAACCCAGGACCTCATACTTAGGAGTAGAGCTTGCGACCACTGGAACAACGAGGCAGACCGTTCAATGAACCGTTGGCGTTGCTCAATAGAACGAGAAGCGCTCTACATTGCTTTTATTCATATCTACTCTAAGGCGTAAACATAATTACTATCTATTATTCTGTGGCTCGTAAATAAAGCCAGTTGGCTCGAAAAGCTGGTCGCTAGCGGGCAAAAGCTCTGGAGGCATAGAAATCGAGATAAAAAAGGAAGATTTCCACTTCTCACTTAATCATTTAGATCGGGTAAATTAACAATTATTTACAACACAATTTGTTGGCTTAACTGGTACTTAAACTTTGAACGAATTGTTATCTGTGTACCTAATTATACATAATGAGAGCAGTGGTGGCCTAGTGGTAACAGCGACTTACGACTTGTAGGTCGTGGGTTCGAACCCAGATCCAGACCCGACATCTCCAACCCAAGTCGTTTACCTATTAGATGTACACCATAAACAATATGGATGTAGTTTTTTTTATTATATACTAGCTGCGCCCAGCGGTTGCACCCGCATAGGTTTCGATCCCGTGGGAATATCGGGATAAAAAGTCATATATATTAATCCTGGTTATAAAACATCTGGGTGCCAAATTTCATCCAAAATCCGTTCAGTAGTTTTTGCGTGAAAGAGTAAAAAACATTCATCCATCCATCCATCCATACAAACTTTCACGTTTATAATATTAGTAGGATTAATTTTATTAATTTCGAGACTTCTTACCTCCTAATATTAATCCTACTAATATTATAAACGTCAGATCGCACCTGAGAGAGTGATTTCATTTCCTATCACCTGCCTATAAAGGCAGGTGATAGGAAATGATAATCAGGTGCGAACTGAAGGAAAGCACTACTTATCTGGAAGCGATAAGTACAAATTATTCCATGACCCTAATTAATTTATACCTTTCCTTGTGCTTTGTCCTCTGCGTCCAATCGGTTAGGGACGAGGAAAGGTGGAAGAATATGGGGGAGGCCTTTGTCCTGCAGTACAACAATATATTAAAAAATCACCACACACGCTACATTGACTTGGGTTAGGCCCGTTAATGTAGGAAAATAGTAAAGCTTCCGAAAAACAAATTAACTTCCAGCGATCTGTGGTTGACTGTAATACTAACTAAGCTGTGTTATTTTTTTTTTATTATGAATTATTATTGGACATTGTTATTATTTTTTTTTTTTTTACATGTTATTGGCCGTAAAATTATTCCATTTTAATCATATTATTGGACTACAGATATTATTATTGGTGAATTTGTTATTATTATGATATATCTATTGTGTTGACATTTTTGATGATTTCTTATTTAGGTTGTTTTTATGAATTCGTTATTATGGACATTTTTTAATTACCTATTGTGTTAAGATCATTTTGGCTTTTTTTTTATTTTTAACTTTTTTATTTGTAAACATTCAGATACAATATGTGTTGTTATTGAATAAATGAAATTAATGAATTACCGAAATGTTAATACAAAATTAAAAAATGTTGTATTTAACAAACAAACATGACATTTCAAATAATAAACCAAATTTCCAAAAAAATACTAAACTTCCGAAGAAATACGTTTCCGTAAAGTTATAGTTTAGTGAAATTTGCAAAGTAACACGCATATATCTTCTTTAAATCGAAAGAGCTAGGTTAGGTTAGAACTGTGACCACATAACGCACGAGCCGAGCGAGCGAAGCGAGCGGTGCCGCGGCAGCGGCCGGCGAGTGCCAGAAACATATTTTTGAATGTAAAACCAAACCACACAGCCACAGCGCCACAGTTATAAAATGTGTAAGATTGACTCTAAATTTATAATATAAAATAGGTAAGTTACGATAAAAATGATGACCTGTAGATTTCGGTAAAACGCAATTTAAGCTGGTGGAAAAATATAACGTCAGCAAATATTGTATTAATTTTTCGGAATTTTCAGCATTTTATTCGGTCGTTTCTTTATTTGTATTCGCTTATAAGTTGTCGAAAAGTTAGTATTTAAAGCAGTAAATTTCATATTTTGAGTATGCTCATATTTCAATTTTTTTTCGGAGATTTTATTACTACCCGTTAATGTATATTCAAATTTTATTTGTTTCAAATCGACTTTATTTCAAGTTAAACAAATATCAACTTTATATTCATGGGAATTAAGTTGATTTCAGAGTGACGAGCACTATTTAAATGAAAAAGTTATAAAAATGTTTGAAGTTGTAGCGTAAACTGAACCTTATTTTGTAGGAATTAAAGCTATTTTTCCTTAAACTCATATTTATTTACATTTTTGGCGAATATGACTCGAATGCAGATTAGCTCACTAGCCAAAGAGTTAAGAAACAAAACTTGTTTACCAACAATAATTTCATCATTATCATTCACAGCCGGACTGCGCCGGTTGCCCACAGGCGTCTCTTTTCTTGTGACAATCCCCACCCTCCTGTGTCAGGCTTATTCAGGTTTTGCCTCTAATGAATTTTCCGGCAAAGGCACTAATTCTATAGAAATCTACATGCCCTTAGCCTTAACATCTTATGTGAAAATCCTACTAATACATATTATAAACGTGAAAGTTTGTATGGATAGATGGATGGATGGATGGATGTTTGTTACTCTTTCACGCAAAAACTACTGAACGGATTTGAATGAAATTTGGCATACAGATAGTTTATAACCAGGATTAACACATAGGATATTTTTATCCCGATATTCCCACGGGATCGAAACTTATGCGAGTGAAACCGCGGGGCGCAGCTAATGTTTTAATATTCACATAACAAATGAAAAACTTGAAAGGGAAGCTAAAAACGGGTAGTAGCATTGGGTCAGATAGTCGGTAGTAATAGATGTTAGCACATTACATCTTAGTACAACGTACGCGAATAATCGAATAATCAGCCTATGATGTTCCCACTGCTGGGACACAGGCCTCCTCTCTGTGAGAGGCCGTAATCCACCACACGGGCCCAGTGCGGGTTGGCAAATGTCACATGTCTTCGAATTTTTGGTTCTAGGACATGCCGGTTTCCTCACGATGTTTTCCTTCACCGTTTTGAGAGCAGTGGTGATGAAATAATTTACACAAAGTAAAGCGCCTGTCTGGGTGCGAACCTACGACCTACAATTCGTAAGTAAATAGATATATATATATATATATATAGATAGATAGATCGTAAGTAGACAGCTAGAGGTTTAATCTAACTGAGTGTGTGGGATGAAAGCAACAACTCACCCTAGAAATCCACAAGAACTCTGTACACTTATCTTGTTTATTATTAAACACAAGCTTCTTCCCGCGGTTTCGCCGGCGTTGATATCGGAAATCTGAAGGGTTTTTATTTTTTTGCGCGGAACCCCAAAACCTGCTTACCTGCTGTCTTGTATGGATCAGAATGTTCGGCCACAAAAAGGATGAATGAAAAGCAATTTCATGCAGCTGAGATGAGAATGCTAAGAGGGATGTGTGGTGTCACACGTATGGATAGAATATGAAATGAGTACATAAGAGGAATGTTAGTAGTGGCAACAAAATAAATTACGACATGAAGCCGCACCCACCTTTGCAGCATGGAGGACACCCACCGATCAGAAAATAGGAATGTGCTACGAAACTCAACAATCTGAAAACTTTTGAGAACGAAAACTATTTAAGCCAGTCCGTAATACTTCCTCCATAAACAATTTGAACAACAATACAGCCTTGTTCATTCGAAGAGAAATCTTGAATAACTTAATTGAGATGGAAACTGATATTACCACCTATTGACGTCACATTGGTTGACGTCATCACGTCAACGCTGGCTGTCGCTGAAAACCAGCGCTGGGGCTCTGTCTCGTATAGGGTCTTAGCATTTGCTGACCGATGGCCGTTTTGGGTGGATATGACGCATGTTTACCCCCAACTTGTTATTTTTTTGTGTGTGTGTTCTTTTTTATACGTCATGTTTGCCGCAAATAAATGTACTTCCTTTCTTTCTTTCTTTCTATTGAAATCATAAGGGATATTATTTTTGAGAGATATTTTCGTATCCGCTTTTCTATTTATACCTGAATAAACATTTTAGGTCCATCTAAATTACGTCAAACGTAAAGGGGAAGGGAAGGGGTCAATCAATCAATCAATCGTCTATATTTGTAAACATAGGTTACAATAGTGTGCAAGATATTACAGTCATTGTTATACATATTATAGTTTCGCTGTGTTTTGCCATTTGGCGTACAGATATACATTTAAAGGAGGCTGTTGCCAATCAAGTGAATAAATTAGTTATATAGGTACTAGTATTAGAAAAAAGGTAAAAGTTTAATTAATAAGTTTAATAATGCCAATATCAATTTTAATAAAATGCATTAGGTAATGTCGGGTAATGTCAATATTTAATGAAATACGATAATGCCAATAATAAATAGTTATGATGTCAATAAGTTACTGCTAAGAAAAATGCTTAAAATTGATATTGTCCACAGTGCTGTGAGAGTCGTCATGCTTTTATAGTCAAGTTACGAGTATACAAATATGTTATATCAAAGAACTCTCATCAAAGTAGGCGCTGAGAGAATAGTAACATTTTTGTATTAATATAGTATAAAATTTACGCTTGAAATTGACTAAATTTAGATTTTTTATTGAGCAAGGTAACTTATTAAATATTCTTTGGGCCATACAAAAAAAGCTTTTCCTCATTAAGGCCGTACTTGTATATGGTACTTTTAGCTCTAACTTATTTCTATCACGTAGTGCCTATATTGACTTTTGAAAGCTATTTCATATAGGTTCATGTTTGTTTTAAGAAATATATTTACCTCATAAATACACAGAGAAGGCAAGGTTAAAATTTTGAGGCTTTTGGGGGGTCAGCAAACTGTTACAAAAGTGCTACGTCATGTCACATGTAAATAAATCATCATATATCTAAAGTATTAAAACTCTAAACTGCGACTCTTACAAAAACTTTAAAATATTATTAGATTTATTTAAAGTTAAAAAATATTTGATGTCACAACAGGGGAAGGGTCACACAAGTATGACCACCTGTGACAAGGTTGGCGAGGGCTCCAAAATTCATGAAATTCGTATAATTAATCATGGCCCTTAATGTAGGGTAAATTATTTTTGTTTATTGACATACCTACTGACGTCATCTAATAAAATCACCTGGAATTTAAACACGAACAGATCTCGGAAAAGTTTGGCATCATATCAAAGGGGGTTATCTATGTTTGGTTGAGTTATTCCGGTCGGATCCCCTTGATCTTGAACTCCATCTGCCAATATTATAGCTATTAGTATGGTTTTATGTCGCCCATATGGAATGAAAAATTCTACGCCCAGCATTCCAGCACTTGATTGCGGATATAGTCCTCCTTATCGATTTCGATAACGCCATAATCCCTTTAGAATTATTATTATTTCCTAACGTGTACCTACCCTAATAATATGACTCGCCAGACCGAACCGATCACAATAAATGCAATAGAGTTGGCCGGCAGAGTTCAAGGCATCTATATGCCATTAACTCTGCCGGCCAACTCTCGTCAACGTCTTTCTTTACGTGTTTAGCGTTTTCCGGTTAGAGTATCGTGCTTTTTTTCGAAAATTGCGGACCACCAAGATAGGTGACATGTTAACCTACTCATTTAAATTACCTGCCTCTGTGCTGACTTCAGAGCATTTGAAAGAGTCCGACTTTAATCTCAAGTAAAGCTTCTAACATCGTGAGGAAACGTGTCCTAGAACCAAAAATTCGAAGACATGTGACATTACCAACCCGCACTGGGACCGCGTGGTGCGGTTCCGTCCCTCTCACTGAGAGGAGACCTGTATTCCAGCAGTGGGAACATTATAGGCTGATTAAACTTATTTTGCATAATTAATTGTATATTTCATACTCATAATTGTTAAAAGCTTAAACGTTATGTGAACTAGAGCGTACAATTAATTAATTAAATGTATACAAATAATTAATCTCGGATTTCGGTATTTACTTGGAATTTAGTACAGTCCCCAAAAAGATGTATACACGGACAAGGGATCATTTTACTGTCAACAAACATTGTATCCGTCCAGGTACAAAACATAGTATACAGATTATTTTACAAAAACAAAGTAAAAAAATTTACCCAAAACACCTAATTCGCCAAAAATGTAAACAACAATGGCCGCTCGAAATTGTCTATGATTTAATGATGTGGTGGTATTAATTTTAAGTTTTGGTGCTATCGATGTTACGACTTTTTTTTAGTAGTGTTTCATCAGTATTTTTTATATTGAGATATCTTCATAAGTTAAGTTAAGTTTGGTTTAAAAATCGTGAAAACGAACAAGATATTAATACAATTATATTTTGCACTGGTTGCAAAACGCGTAGTTACAAACTGTAATCGAAATAAATTGATAAATATTACCTCAGATGTCGAACATACCGTCCTGCACAATATATTGCCGGTTATTCGTCATAGCTTCGTCTTTAGGCACATACCTAGTATAACGATTCACTAGAAGTCTAGTTAGCACGGGCGTTTTAAGATCGCTTGAAGCGGCTATGATTGAGAGTTTCAATTCCCAGAAACAGTTTTTCCACATTCGAACCCGAAAGGCGACATTGGGCAATACGTGGGTTCGAATCCACGTCAAGCCGTTCTCTTTTTTAAAGTATTCGTTATAAGTCGTAACGAAAACGTTCAATGTTATAGCAGTATAATATTTTAAAACTTGAGGAGTCCCCATATTACCAATAGACTTACGACGTTATTTAATGAGAAAAAAAGACCGCATCTTTATTAAGTAGAACACGGGTTAGCTCCAACAGCATCTTGAAAATCCTAGCCGAATAACACGATTATTGTCAGTATAACAAAAAAAAATTATGTACTTAAATTGATTTTTTTTCCACAAAGGAGTATTAAGTACTTCTTGTACAAATAGTCGATATTTTTTATGTCAATCACTAGCATTTCAATGACAAGATAAATTTAGACGAGACAAAAAAGGATTTCAGGTGTATGACGTTTGTAAAAATTCAAAATCCGTCCCAGTTTTCGCTTTTATTGATAGATATAATAGTATATTTAAAAGTTTAGAAACACGCACAGGGTGTGAAAGTGAGTGTGATAACACGTGTATCCTATTAAGTGCGAATTTAATCAGTGAGGCGTAGATATCGCGTTCAATTCCCAGGCAAGTTCAATGTTATTGCCTTTGGCGAAAGGCCGCCACTTCCAGTATATGACCGACGACCTTGTGAAGGCCGCAGGAACCCGTTGGATGCGAGAAGCAAAGAACCGGTCGAATTGGAGGTGCTTGTGGGGATATGCCTATGTCCAGCAGTGGACGTCTTTCGGCTGCAATGGTGACCTATGATCAAAACAATGTACACAATAATACTTCCAGAACAAGGTAAACAAGACTGAAAACGTATACCTATCTTTTTGGGGCCGACCGTACACAAACAACTAAATACAGTCTATTCGTAAAGGCAGGCCAATAATCCTAGAAAACAACGAAACGAGATACTAAAACAAAATGAGAGCTTTTTGATGTGACCGTGAGACTATTACGTCGCAATCTTCATCGGGCATCACCTCCTGAAGTACAGACGCCAGCACATAAAGCTACTACAATCTGTCAAATTTCTTTAATAGATTTTCATCTTTACAGCTGTAGCATTAAGGTTCAAAGTTGATTGGGAAAATTTGACAGTTTCGGGTAGCTTACCTGCTGGCGTCTGTACTTTAGCGGTCAATATTACTGTAATTACTGTATTTTTTTTATCGATAACCTATAATAATTTATGATGTTATTGTGTAAATGACACAAAAGGACAAAAGTGGTTATTGGAAATAAATCTACGGTACAATGTTCTTGTCTAGCGACGGCGACGCTTTGTTGAAAATATCGACGGCGTTCGTGATATGGAATATTTTGATGAGACAATAACCCTGCTAGAAAAATAGAGCTTTCGTCAAGTCATCCCGTGTAGGCTTTTAATTTGGGATCCAACGTGTGTCGATACTCTTGGGCCATTCAACCTTTCTGGCTCGGTGTGCTGTACTGGCGCTACTGCAGCGGCTGCGGAAAAACTCAAACGACGCAAGTATAATAACCTTATCGGTAATTATATTTTCAAGCCGCTTGGGGTTAAAACCCTCGGGCCGTGGGGTCTGAGAGCTCATAGTTTGTTCAACTAAATCTCCAAACGGCTGGTTGACACTTCCCGTGACCCAAGGGCTGACTTTTAGGGCACGCCACAATTGCGGCGATAAGTCCCCTCTTTGAGGAGTGGCTAGAGAGGCGCCACGGCGCCCTCACCTTCCGCTTGACGCAGGTCCTCACCGGACACGGTTGTTTCGGGAGGTTCCTGTTCAGGATAAAGCGGGAGGAAACGCCAGGGTGTCACCACTGTGGGGATCGCCCGGAGGACACGGTGGAGCATACGGTGGAGGTCTGCCCGGCTTGGGCGGGACCCCGCCGTGTCCTCTTGGCAGCGATCGGCGGCGGCGACCTCTCGCGTCCGGCCCTCATACAGGCCATGGTCCGGAGCGAGAGTGAATGGGAGGCCGTCACCTCCTTCTGCGAAGCAGTTATGCTCGCGAAGGAGGAGGCGGAGCGTGCGAGGGAGAGGCAATCGCTGCACCCTCGCGCTCCTAGCCGCCGCAGGAGACGCCCTGGACGGGAGTCAACAGCCGACTCCCGGCCACCGTAGGCGCGGGCTTGCGGGCGGCGAGCTATGGGCAGCTCGCCGCCCGGTAAGGACCAGGCCCGGGTCGACGGCGCGTTGTGTTCCACGCGCGCCTCAAAGAGCTGTCAGCACGAACTGACGGGGTCCGTTAGGGCCGATGCCGCCGGGGCTGCGGGTTGTTCGAAAGAGATACCGTGGCCCCTGGCACAGGCAACTGAAGGAACACGGGTGGGTTTTAGTCAGTAAAAGTCTGACACTCCCTTCTGCTCCGCCCAGAGCGGGAGGAGTCATTTGATGATTTTCCACCCAGAAAAAAAAAAAAAAAAAAGGGCTGACTTTTACCTTGGCCAGAGGCTAAGCATTGCCATACAACGTGGCAATGCCATCAGTCTCTTGGGTACATTATCAGTCGTCAGCAATGCGGAGGAATTTTTCGACGCCTTATTTCAGTTTGATAATAGTTTTGGTTAGGTTGGTATATTATATTTTTATTTTAATAGTTTCTTAGTTTATTTAGTATTAGAAGTTTATCCAGTGTATATATTTTTATCCCGTATTAGCTTTCTAATGATTGTGGCCTAAAAACCCGCCAAAGGACATCGACCACGCCGATATTGATACCCTTTTCTGGGAATACTGGTATTAGAGGGCACTGCCCTCGCTCGCTTGCTCGTGTTGCCTGCTTCTGTGAAAATTACACTGTAAAACATCTTATGTGCAGTGAGCTATCATTCCACCAGCCGATCGATTCTGTAAAAATCTCACCGTGAATAGTTAGGTGAAGTGAGCTGAGAGTGAGCTGTCAATAGTGTCAATCCCTAGCATTAGTTGTAATGACAGCTCACTCCACGCTCACTTCACCTAAGTTGTCATGGTGATATTTTTACAGAAGAAACCAACTGGTCTATTCAATACCTACTGATATACTGGTTCATTTATTTTTTTATTAAAACACTGAGGCCCACTTGTATGTTTAGTAAATTAATAAATGTACCTAGAGTTTGTAAACTCGAAGTTAAGTAATTATGATTTTCTGAAACAATGAACAAAAATTGATAACCCATCTCTTTTACACTAGGTACATTTTCCATTTCGTAATAATAGGGGTTAAAGTATGAAATTGCCGTTTCATTGTAATTGGTACTTCGAATGGACATAGAACCTTCATGGTATGAGATTTTGGAGTGAAACTTTTTTCACATGGTACCTATGAAGTTCTTCTTTTAAAAAATGTGCAACATCCGATTATCGACTTTCAGTTGTTTTTTTATTCAGCTTAGACAAGAAAGATGGATACTTCGAAAATTCGAGTTAATTTTGAATACGAGTTCCGACGCGGAACTAACGCGGCAGAAACAGCTCGCAATATCAATGTTGCGTTTGGAGAGATGAACGCACCGTGCGATTTTGGTTTAAACACTTTCGTGATGGAAAAGCAAAGCCTACCACTATAAAGGTAATGGTAACTGTTTGGTGGTCTCAGCATGGTGTTATTCACTATAGCTTTCTCCGATCTGGTCAAGCAATAACGGCAGATGTCTACTGTGCCGAAATCCGAACAATGATAGCAAAACTAGCAGTGAAACAGCCCCGACTCATGAATCGATCTTCACCATTATTGCTCCATGATAACGCGAGACCTCATACAGCACGAGAAACCGTTTTAACTCTACAGGAACTGCAATTAGAAACCATTCGTCACTCTCCGTATTCGCCAGACCTTGCTCCAACGGACTACCATTTTTTTCGTGATTTGGACAAATTTTTATGTGATAAAAAGTTTTCTTCTCAGGAGGCAGTACAAAATGCTTTCACACAGTTTGTCGAATCTAGATCACGAGAGTTCTATCGCAAAGGCATAAATGACCTTCCTATTAGATGGCAGCAATGTATAGATAATAATATTTTGATTAAATAAATATGTTAAATTAAAAAAAAAAACGAATTTCAATTTTTCAGTACAAATCGGCAATTTCATACTTAAACCCCCAATATTTCAACACAAATGTATTTTTGTTATGAAATGAACTTGAACTTTTCAATTTAATCGTAATGTATGTGGTTGCCATGGAGACTTAGTTTAAAGTTTTTTATAATTTGTAATTTTTTTATATCAAATTTTCACTTACTGCAACGTCGAACAGTATAAAATACAAAATCAGTTATCGGCGGTACCTCATAACGTCAATTTATTTTGACATTACTAGCACTAACCTAGAGTTTAGATACTTACTCTCCCACATCAGTGGGTTAAATACTTAGGGTGAGTTGCATCAAAAGCTCCGTTATAGTTACATCAAAGTTAATTTTAATTTTAACAATAAGTATGACCATAAAATCTAACTATCTGTTGTTGCAGCATCATGTAAAATGTAAAAAGTTTAAAGTTACAAGGGGGACAAGTGATAAGACGTCTTATTTCCCCAAAATGTTCGTGGGTAATTTTTTTGACAAGAACCATCACACTTTCAAAAATAACCAAGATGAAACTTATTTTTTCGGTGGGATTATTTATTAAACGCAACGTGTTTTCAAATATGAAAACATAAAATATAAGTCACGCTCTGAGGTGGTAACCAAAACTGTTTTTATTAAGTAATAAAATAAATAATAGTAATACTACTATCTATATTTATAATAAATGTTTTTTTTTGTTAGCCTATGCTGTCCCACAGCTGGGCAAAGGCCTCCCCCAGATCCTTCCAGGAACTCTTTTCGTTAAAGTTGGGTGATTTTTTGACAAGGGCAACACTTCAAGCTTTTTGTCATCGTGTCTTGTCGCTTTCTTTTGTTGGCTCTAGTGATGTTACTCAGTCATAAATGGACTCGATTGTCTCGATTATGTAATTCGAATACTCAATTCTAGTTGGTTGTTGCTTCGTACGCTTGAAACGCACACAAAAAAATTTCAAGTAAAGAATCATAGCAAGATCCAAAATACAGTACCTAACCGTTCTATATTGGTACATCGGTGTGACATTCGGCTAGGATTGTCTTTGTTCGACTTTCTAAAGAGCGTTGTGTCCTACTCTAATTCCACTGATTATCAGGTTGATCTGATAGTCAATGACGATTTTAATGACAAAATATTACACTTTATCAACTGACAGCACTAACCCACAGAACATGTATTTTCTCTTATTTAAACTCTGTGACTCTGTACATCACAGTATTTTGACGGTTTATTACACGAAATATATCTATTCTCTGGTTTATTGTCCAAGAATGACAGTTAACTAGTGTGGCAGTGTTGGTGATGTTTATCTAATCGCGACTACATCGAGTGGCACCTTGAGAGAAAAAGGACTTATATTTACTCGAGCAAAGAGTTAAATAAAATCGAGCCGCATCACTATCTGACACTGTCAGAAAGACAACAGGTGTCAAGTGACAATAACATTCATTTTATTTTTCCGTTTCTTTCGAATTGCTTGAAATTGATATTTCTGTTATCCTGTATGTAATTGAAGGATTGCGTTATTGGAAGATGCATTATAGCATAAGAGCATTGACTCCAGAAGGATGTTGTGTTAATTGTTCAGTAAGATTTCAACGCAATGTGCGAAGACATTGCCCGAGACTGCTGCAGATGTGCGGTAACTTGTGAACGCAAGGATTCACGAACGCAAGTCAAACCATCTCTAATGCAGTTGAATGAAAGTGCGCTTAAACGATGCAAGAAAGTATTGAAACTGTTTATACATTATGGAGATTTGGATACAGGAATATTATACAGGGTGGCAGGGACATCGACGCGCAAACTGTAACCATGGATTCAGCACATGAGTTTAGACCCCATAGCATCGACATTTATCGTCGGTTATGAAAAAAAAAAACTTCTGTTTCATTGAAAAGTGCAATAACTACGCGGTCAAAATGTATGAAAATGCAATTTTTTTTTTAAATAACCTCTGAGCACTGGCGGCTCACCGAGGCAGAGTTGAGAGTGGCGGTACGTAGGCTGAATGCCAGGAACACCGCCCCAGGACCCGACGGCTTACCTGGAAAAGCTTGGGTCCTGGCCTTGGAGGCTCTCGGGCCTCGACTAAGGGGGCTACTAAGCGCATGCTTGGACAGGGGCCGGTTCCCACTTCGTTGGAAGACGGGGAAACTGGACTCGCCGTCCGCTTACCGGCCCATCGTGCTGCTCAACGAGGTGGGCAAGCTCTTTGAAAGAGTAATTGCAGACCGCCTTGCCGGGCAGCTGGTGCGGGTGGGGCCGGATTTGGCGGACAGCCAGTTTGGTTTCCGCAGGGGGCGCTCTACGGTGGATGCCATCATGCGCGTGCGAGCCCTCACGACGGGGGATGCTGTGGCCCGGGGTGGGGTTGTCTTGGCGGTGTCTCTAGACATCGCCAATGCCTTCAATACCTTGCCCTGGAGTTGCATCAGGGAGGCACTCGGGTATCACCGGATGCCGACCTACCTCCGTCGCATTGTCGAGGCCTATTTGACGGACAGGGCCGTCATCTACCCCGGTTACCGGGGAGAGTGGAACCGGCGAGAGATGTCGTGCGGTGTCCCACAGGGATCGGTCCTAGGGCCGCATCTGTGGGATATCGGGTACGACTGGGTGCTGCGCGCCGACCTCCCTGATGGCGTCAGCGTAGTTTGCTACGCTGACGCCAGAAACAGCGACACGCGCGGTTGCGACAATCGTCGAGAGGATCCGGCAATTGGGACTCGAGGTGGCATTGCACAAATCTGAGGCCATGTGTTTTCATGGTCCTCGGGACGCGCCACCGTCGGGTTCTCAAATAACGGCGGGAGGGGTTCACATCGGCGTCGAGCTGACGATGAAGTACCTGGGACTCGTCCTCGACAGCCGGTGGAATTTCGTGGAGCACTTCCGACGTTTGGCTCCCAGACTGGAGCGGGCCGGGGCTGCCTTGAGACGGCTCCTTCCCAATCTAGGGGGACCAAACGCCTCCTGCCGGAGGCTCTATGCGGGGGTCGTGCGGGCCATGGCCCTTTACGGGGCACCGGTATGGGCGCGATCTTTGAGGCGGCGACCAGCCCGCCGGTTGATCGCGTCCCAAAGGGTCATGGCTGTCCGGCTCATTCGAGGATACCGCACGGTCTCCGCTGAGGCGGCGAGCCTCGTTGCCGGATTGCCGCCATGGGATCTGGAGGCCAAAGTCCTCGCCCACATATGGGAGTGGCGAGAGGAGGCAAAACGCCGGGGCGTTGCTCCGCTGCCGCGAGAAATCACGGCTCAGCGGACAGAGCTCCGGCGGGATCTCATAGCGGCATGGAGAGTGCGATTGTCGCAACCCAGCGCTGGGCACGCCACAATTGCGGCGATAAGTCCCCTCTTTGAGGAGTGGCTAGAGAGGCGCCACGGCGCCCTCACCTTCCGCCTGACGCAGGTCCTCACCGGACACGGTTGTTTCGGGAGGTTCCTGTTCAGGATAAAGCGGGAGGAAACGCCAGGGTGTCACCACTGTGGGGATCGCCCGGAGGACACGGTGGAGCATACGGTGGAGGTCTGCCCGGCTTGGGCGGGACCCCGCCGTGTCCTCTTGGCGGCGATCGGCGGCGGCGACCTCTCGCGTCCGGCCCTCATACAGGCCATGGTCCGGAGCGAGAGTGAATGGGAGGCCGTCACCTCCTTCTGCGAAGCAGTAATGCTCGCGAAGGAGGAGGCGGAGCGCGCGAGGGAGAGGCAATCGCTGCACCCTCGCGCTCCTAGCCGCCGCAGGAGACGCCCTGGACGGGAGTCAACAGCCGACTCCCGGCCACCGTAGGCGCGGGCTTGCGGGCGGCGAGCTATGGGCAGCTCGCCGCCCGGTAAGGACCAGGCCCGGGTCGACGGCGCGTTGTGTTCCACGCGCGCCTCAAAGAGCTATCAGCACGAACTGACGGGGTCCGCTAGGGCCGATGCCGCCGGGGCTGCGGGTTGTTCGAAAGAGATACCGTGGCCCCTGGCACAGACAACTGAAGGAACACGGGTGGGTTTTAGTCAGTAAAAGTCTGACACTCCCTTCTGCTCCGCCCAGAGCGGGAGGAGTCATTTGATGATTTCCCACCCAGAAAAAAAAAAAAAAAAAAAAAAGCACTGGCGACTCCGTTGTAGTAACTGCTACTTACATACAGCTTGTAGATCGTAGGTTCAAATCCAGAGAGGCACTTTACTTTGTGTAAATTGTTTCATCACCACTGCTCTCAAAACGGTGAAGAAAAACATTGTGAGGAAACCGGCATGTCCTAGAGCTAAAAATCGAAGACATGTGATATCTACCAACCCGCACTGGGCCCGCGTGGTGGATTACGTTACGGCCCACTCCCTCCCATCAAGAAGAAGCCTGTGTCACAGCAGTGGAAACAATAAAGGCTGATTGTGCTTATAGAACAAATATGATGATTGCACTGAGGTGTTAATTTTAGCAACGTAGAAGTTATTTATTATATTTATATAGCCATTTCTGTCCCACTGCAAGGCAAAGGCCTCCCCTCCCTCCTTCCACTTGTCCCTATCCAGTGCTGTTACATACAACACGCTGCACGCTGCACGCTGCGTGCTATATTACAAATCTTTGCAGAAAAACACATTTTTGCTGTGCAAAGAACAGACGAGACTAGCACAAAACATAAAAAAAACAAGCATGGGACAACACTGAAAAGAAATTCAATGCCAAACTCCAAAAAAATTATGACACAAACCGTAACTATAGCCCTTAACCGCCCAAAATTGGGCGATTAATGTTATTGTTATTTGTGACGTTATTTTGACACTTGTGACAATTGTTAAAATGATGCAACCCGAATTTCGCTTAATCGGAGATTTGACGGCTGTCAAAGCAATGATTATCGTTATAATTGCTTGTTATGGTTATTTATGACGTCATTATAACAATTGTCAAAATGATGCAACCCGAACTTCGCTTAACCGGAGATTTGAAGGCTGTCAAAACATTGGTTATCGCTATTTAGTTGATGCAACTCACCCTTAAAAGTTTAACCAAAGTTTACCTCTACCTCTTGGTGGGACAAGATGAATTATTTGATTAACGATGATTAATTGAGATGATTAGGATAATCCATGAACGCGCAGATGGGCCTAAGGGTCTACTTTACCAAAATCAATTAATCCAATCCTATGTCAACAATAAACAGTTTTTGAACTGAAGATGAAGACTGATAGCGGTACCACCAGATGTATGAACGCAAACAAAGCAAAAGGATTACATACTCCAACTGCCTGTAGCAGTTGGCGTTCTGACTCCCTTGTGCTTCTTCAGCCTTTCGCCACCCAATGCTGAGTGTAGGCATCCTGCAATGCACGCCATTCTTCTCTGTCTCTAGCCTTCCTAAGCCAGAGCGTTCTTTAGTTTTTGCCAACCCCCATGTGGAGAAGGAATGGCGTGAGTTTATGTATGTAAGTAAGCCCGATAACTTCCAAGAGGCGATATCAGTTCCTATGCAACACTTGCTGTTCCTCGTATGTTATGATATGTTTCTTTATTGATAAAAGTTTACAGCAGTCTTATAATTAAACTATACCCAAAACTATGCACGCCTTTATTCCGTTTACTTAAGGTTTTGCTTTCTGCCGAAATAACGCTGAGGTAATAAAGTCCTGCTTTGTTGGTCTAGTGGTTGCAAACGCTGCTGCTGAGCATGAGGTCCTGGGTTTGATTCCCGTGTCCGGCAAGCTTTATCAGCTTTTTCCATCTGGCATTTCCCAGAAGCAGCCCGGAGTCTGAATTCATGTACTATAGGTACACCTCTGCCTGACCCTTCAAAGAATATAGGCTTAATGTTATGATATGTTATAAAATTAAAAAGAAGTCATAGTAAAACATTAATTTTATCGAATGTTTTATCAGTAACTAAGAGCTGATTTTTCAATCGACATATAATTTTTATTCGTGGAATAAAATTGACGTCTGACAGATTGACGACGCTTCAGATTGATTGACGTTTGACGTCTGATTTCTTCTGAATTTCAAAACTATTTCTCGAATAAAGTTATCAAATGTTTGTGCCCTAAGTTAAATACTTACACCCAGATACAAGATCATTTATCTATCGTAAATGATTATAGTTAGTTACCGTTAGAGAGCAGTTGTGGCCCAGTGATATCTGAATGGACCGATTCAATGAGCAATCTAATCTAATCACCTGCGCTATGAATGGGATTAGTTAACACAGTAGCCAATATGTAGATACGAGACTGTTCATTTTTAACATCTTGACACGTCATTTATTATTATCCCATTTTATTAGTGGCATTCGTTACATAGTAGAGCAGTGGTGACCGAGTTGTAGGTCGTAGGTTCGAACCCAGACAGGCGCTTTACGATGTGTAAATTATTTCATCACAATTGCTCTCAAAACGGTGAAGGAAAACATCGTGAAGAAACCGGTATGTCCTAGAACCAACAAATCAACGACATGTGACATCTACCAACCCGCACTGGGCCCGCGTGCTGAATTACGGCCTACTCCATCTCACTGAGAGGAAGCCTGTGTCCCAGAAGTGGGAATATTATAAGTTGATTATGCTATTGGTTTTATTAGGTACATTCTGGTACATTTATATTATCTTGGGCTGATTGTGTCAAAAAAAATGTCAATGGTAGTTTGGTTGTGGTACTTAACCCAAATAATTAACATCACCTAAATTATAAATAAAGTCCATAAATACCAGTTTTCCTATTAAGTGGTGCTTAAATACTTTTACTATGAATCTAAAAATAAAACAACGGAGATAAAAATTCCAGTAGGCATTGTTATAACTGGCAGGAAACATTTCCTGTCAGGATACCTCGTTCATTTAATAACTTCATGCTAGTTTCCGTTTTAGGAAATTAAACACACGTTGGATTAATATGGAGAGCAAAATTATATTCTAACGACTATGGGTTTTGCCAATCTTTCAATCAATCAATCAACTCAGCATATCCCAGTCCACTGCTGGACATAGGCCTAACCCAGGCTGCGCCACAACACCCTGTCCTCCCTCTTCCGCATCCAGGCTACCCCAGCCACCTTCTTTCGGTTGCCAATCTTTGACTAGCCTTAATGACTAAACTATTGGTTGGATTTTCGTATGCAGAGTGAGAACGTCATTAAATACACGCAGTTTAATCTATTGTCGTATTGTTATATTATATGTATTTTATAATTGTACTAACTTTTTCCCGCGGCTTCGCCCGCGTGGAGGTCGATAATTACCCCACGGAAACGTATTACCTGGATAAAAAGTATCCTATGTGTTAATCCAGTTATAATAAACTATCTGTTTGCCAAATTTCATCCAAATCCTATTACAAGCATAATACTAATGATTGAAATACTATCGTGAATTTATGCAGGCCAATGGTACTTTTTGTTAGAAAGCCGGGTCGGGTCGTATTTCAATCATGATTCGAAAGACACGTAGCGCCATCTAGCGTCCTAAAGCAATTGTGATTGTCGAAAGTTATTGTTCTTTTCCTCGGAAACAATATTTTTTTCTGGATGAAAGGTATCCTGTCTTTTTTTATACCCCTGTCAACGTATATGCAAAGTTTCATGATGATCGGTTCAGTGAATTAGGCGTTAAAAGGTAACATACGAACAAACTTACTTTGCATTTATCAGTTAGGATTTTCACATTTCTGCTTGTTGTTGTTTCAGCGTTAGACAAAACATAATACCAATTTATTTTCGTGACTTTCTGTTCAGGCAATTGGAAGTGAAGGCCAAATTGATTTATGTACTTAATTAATTTGCTTCACTTCGTTACTTAATCCTCTGCAGTTTATTTGACGATATATGTGATAAAATAGAATAGAATATTTTTTATTATGTACACCGTGTATAGTATACATATGCGGATATTGCGGAGGGCGAAGGCCTAGGACTTAAAAAGGAGAAATTAAGTGACGGACAGCTGGCACTTACGTTTATTTTTACAAGTCAAGATGACAGTTTCTCAACACTATCTACTCGTAGATCAATCATAGACAACTATATAAGAATATGACGTGCAATAAGTTTGTACTTACTTATTAACTTTAGGAAAAGAGTTTTAAACTTTATCTTATTTATTTTCCGACTTTTAAAACAGCTTTTTATTAAATGCATATGAAAAAATTTAAAGTAAAAAACATAATAACAAAAAAACTTTTTTAATAAAAATTTATTAGGTAGGTAATTTAATTATTATTATAATTTTTTTTTTCTTAATTTATTTTGGATAAAATTCACGAAGTTTGGAATTTAAGAAAATTCATACGTAAATTATGAAATGAATGACAATTTAAAACCGAGGGGACCTGCGTACCATCGGCGTTGTTCAAATACGAGGATAAAGTAGATCAACCTTTCCCATTTCAGTAATTACATACATTTTAACAAAAGGATTGGCGGTGCTAAAGGACTTGATCCTTTAATACGTAGGATGTGGTTTTCAACACACAATATTTGTATTTGCTGTAGACAACACTTTAAAAATCTACACTAATCTCTGGAACTACAGGTCGGATTTGAAAAATATTTGTGCATTTAATAGCCCAATTCTTGAGGAAGACTATTTAAGGCATACAGGCTTTTTTGGATGGATGGATGCTCGTTACTCTTTCACGCCAAAACTACTGAACGGATTTCGATGAAATCTGGCACACAGATAGTTTATAACCAGGATTAACACATAGGATACTTTGAAGCCGTGCAAAAAGAAAAATAGTCATAAAGACCGCTAAATGAAAACTTAGTGATAGGACAGGTGATGCGACGCGACGGGGCGGATTGGGGGAACAAGAAAAAAAAACTAGTATCATCATAATATAGGTACCTATAAAATAAGAAACGTAACTACCCAAGTTATATACTATTATGGGTACAATGCTATGTAAAATATTGCCCTAAAGCCCGGGGCAGCGAATGAAAGTGCCTAAATCCTACTAATATTATAAATACGAAAGTTTTTTTGGATGGATGGATGCTCGTTACTCTTTCACGCCAAAACTACTGAACGGATTTCGATGAAATCTGGCACACAGATAGTTTATAACCAGGATTAACACATAGGATACTTTTTATCCCGATATTCTCACGGGATCGAATCTTATGCGGGTGAAACTGCGGGGCTCAGCTAGTCCTTTCTAAGTTCAGATGAAAACTTGTAAAATAAACATAACTCTGGGTCATAACTGGACAAGTTATGTTTATTTTACAAGTCCTTATAACATTACACTAAAGATTAATTTGCTGTCGTACAAAATAAAGTCTGGTGAAATTTTTTGGGACTCAAGGAATAAATTAGAGAAATCAAAGGTTTTGTTATCTCGACGGCCCTGCTTGAATAAATTGATGAGCCTAAAAATAGGTCTAAGGAAAGAAAAATGGTCTATAAGTCTTGCTCGTGTTGAAAAAAATTACTAAGGTCAGAAACTGTAGTGGTATTTTGTAAAACATCTCACCGTGAACGCTTAGGTGACGTGAGCTTAAAGTGAGCTATCAATAGTGTCAATGGATAGCATCAGGTGGAATGACAGCTCACTTCACCTAAGTTTTCACGGTGAGATTTTAAAGAATAGGCCTGCAGGTCGGCCATTTTTATTAAAACACTTGACGAAAGTCTCCTGTTTTAGTCGTGGCCTTTATAATTTAAACCTACTAAAAAAAAGTTATAAAGTGACTAATTGCGCTAAATGCGACTAATTGCGTGATACTTTGTCGTTTTAAACAACTTTCGCAGTTTGACCGACATCAAAATAATATAATTAAAAATATCTGCCACAAACTTATTTTATAACATAGGCCCGGTAATGTATTTTTCATAATAAATTCGAATGCTGAAAATTGCTGAAAAATCCTGAATGTCATGACGTAATTCGCAACATCCCGTCGGGTCAGTTGATAGATATGTCATATGTCAAAATCTAGTCGATCAGAGTGGTTTAACCGATTTATTTGGATTTATTATAGTTCTGTTAACCCTCGGTAGGTACATGAATTATTAAAAGAGTGTCCATGGAGTTTCTTACCCGTTCTTCTCCATATGAACCTACTACGCTTTGTCATTGGCAACTAGCTTCATCTTTCAAAAGTGTCTGTAAATGATTTAATTGAAATAAATGTTTCAGTTGAGTTTGAGTCAGTAGTAGCAAACTGGTCGCCTGTTTACTTATTTGTTTTGGTGACTGTACCAGGATTTATTCCTACAATTTATTAACGTCAACTGTTGCGAAACTTCAAATTTGTAATAATCTCGTAGTAAACTATTTTTATTCTATTCTCTGAGTTTGTTTCGGCCTTCCTTCTCAGAGTAGTCAGTTAGGAAACGTCGACCTCATTTAGTTTTAAAAAACCATGATAGACGTGTAAAACTGGTACACGTCAATTACTTACAGAAATAAAGAAATAAAATTATTTATTATCCGTGTAACGAGTTTTTCAACGTGCCTCTTGTTTGGGAAAATGTCTAAAAAATTAAAATGAAAGGCTCGTTGGTAGATAAGCGCATCACTTGAGAACAGCTGGACTGATTTTCCTGTTTTATTTTATTTTAAAATGTTCGTAATAGTCCGAATTCGGTTTTTAGAAAAACGAAAAATTGGGAATGTTGCCCGGAAAATTTAAATTGGTGTTTTTTTTTTTTTTTTTCAATTAGTTATGTGTTTGTTAGAATGATTGAATTTTGGTCAGGACAACATCGGTCGGGTCAGCAGGTTGAAAATAGATATAAATCAGTAATATAAACAAGATTCATTTCAATTTATCCGATTATTTGCATGTCGATGACAAATATAACACAAAAAACAATATACCTATATATATATATAGATACTGTTCGCTGACACACCCATTAGGTCCTAACGTAATTTATCCGATTCTTAGCTATATTTATATAAAAACATATATATATCGTTTTTTTTCATTTATGTGCGGTGGATACCGTTTGCTGCCGCACCCATTAGGTCCTCACGTTTACAGATATTTTATTTATCAGATAATTCCATAACAAAACATCAATACACATTTAATAGGCTGTACAACCTAGCAGGGATGACTGCTAGCTTTTATAGCCTATTAAATGTGTATTGATGTTTTGTTAAATTACTTAAATGCAACTGCAAATTACCCAAATGTGACAGGTGCGACTAGGCGGCAACCCATTTAATGGTCTACGATAAAATTAATTTTATTAAGGCCACCGACGAATTCATGGAATGTTTCCCCACAGTTAGGGTCCTATAAACTTCGTACAGACATAGGTACATTAAGTAAAAATTGGGTAACGAACCACTGATTTTATAACGAAGTAATTAAATTCGTTTTATTGTTGAACCGTGACGTTCAGTGGTTTTAATTATTATTTTCGGTAGTTTATTTTTTGGAAGCCATCAGTATGAAATTGTCGAAAAGAGGAGGCTGGTGTCCCAGCAGTGGGAATAATAAAGCCTGATTATGATGGTATGATATTGTGTGATAATTGAATATCACACGCTCAAAAGGTGCTTGAGGTACATATGAAATTGGCGTTTCGTCGAACTGGCCACTTTGATCTAAAATATATTTCGTTTGGTTAGGAATTCCAAATTCAAATGTAATTCAAGTTTAGGTATTTGTGTTTCGAATTTAGTGATTCATTTGTTTTGGCGCCACTTGATTTTTCTATTCTTAATGTTCATAGTTCTGTTCTTAATGTGCACTATAACGCGATATAACTTAAAATATCGCGTTATTTACGAATACGAGTACGAGTTCCACCGTGGCACCAGCGCTGCAGAAACAGCTCGAAGGATTAATGATGTGTATGGGGAAGCTACTGTCAATGAAAAAACTGTACGTTTATAGTTTCAACGTTTTCGTTCTGAAAAATTTGACTTACAGACCGGCTTAAAAATAAGTCCTGCCAGGTAAGAGATGACCAAAGGCGCCAGTTTATCATCATACATCTTCATACTGATTAAGAAACTGACCAAACTATCGGCTGATCGAAAATCTGTAGTCCGCGGGAGCTCTAAGTCCAACCAGTGTTGTTTTTTACAAAAACCTACTAAGATTGCTAATTTTCCTCAGAATAGAAAAGAAAATCAGTAAGAATAGAATTGAACTTCCCCTTTTCTTGTCTATGAAAAGAAATTGAAAACTAACAATGAATCATAACCATAAATAATGAGAATTTCGATCAACATTTTTGACATTGATATTGTTGCGCGCCACAATTAATGCCTGATGCATGGTTACATTAGTTACCACTAGCGCCATCTAGTTTCTAGTAGCAGAACTAATAGAGTCACTAGCGCCATCTATTATCGATTGGCTGAACTTACTAGAACTATCGACATCTGGTCAGTCGGGGCCGGTATGTACTCGAACATTCTAGATGTTTCTACAACAGAAGGTTCTGGAATTATCTGCGGCACTATATAAGGCCGGGACTAGCCGCGACCAATCAGACTTGGTTCTGCGATAGAAGCGAATACATCGAAAGCGATCTTCAAGTGCGACTTAAGAGCGATTGTGTTTTATAATTAGTGTGTTTGAGTTGTTATTAGTGTTATTTTTGGTAATTTTTATCGGCAGTTTTTATTGTCACGAACCCGAAGCTCGTAACAATATTGATAGAATTATACACTCGAATACCTGTACAAGTGTTTATTGGTACTCAACACAGTAAAATAGTAATTGTAACTCAAGAACTCGTTCACCGTCTCCAGCTGAGAAAGTAAGACCACTTTTCCCGCCCTTTTTTTTAAAGTCATCTATGGGTTGCCACAATTCAAAAGGATAAAATTTCTAAAAATGATTATATTGCCACCCATAATTAATATCAGTTAAATAATCGATCATTGTGTATACCTACCTATATGCTAACAATAGCCTACAATAATAACACCCACAGTCTTTGATCACTGGAAATGGATTTCATGATCGTTCAGCGGATCGTAAGATTGATTATTAATTAATATGTCGTAAACAAGAGTAACTTTGACAGCTAAGAAACTATTATTACCCAAGATTGGTAGTTACCTACGATGTCTGCGAGAATTGTTGAGCTTTACGACTAAAGCTTTGTCCACATTAAAGCTTTGGTTTTCTAAGAAAGCGGTCACACAATAAGGGTTCCTGTACATTACGCCGGAGCCGCACCGGGGCGGCGCCAGACCGAAAGTTTGTGTATACGAATGAATGTCGCCTCACAGCTTAATGTCATAATCAGCTTAAAATGTACCCACAGCTGAGACACAGGTCTCTCTGTGAGAGGGAGTGGGCCGTAGTCCACCACGCGTGCCCTGTGCGCGTTGGTGGATACGACAATAGCTAAAATAAAACTGTCAAAGAATGACAGTTGGGATTTCAATATACGCTATGTATTGCTTAATAATTAATTCCCCTGACTTGGCATGTATCCGGACTAGACTGGAAACCGACCCCAACATAGTTGGGAAAAAGCTATGCAGATGATGACTTGGATGACTTGGTATGTATCTGAATCCTTTTGTTCCATGTCTGTTGCTTGACGGACATAATTTAAATTATATTATATCGATTCGAATCTACTTAAAAGAGGAACAAAGCTTCAAGTGCGATTCTGTAACCATTTCACCGCCGTGAAAACTTAACTGAAGTGAGCGTGGAGTGGGATTCCAACTAATGCTAGGGATTGACACTATTGGCAGTTCACTCTAACCTCACTTCACGTAACTTTTCACGGTGAGATTTTTACACAATGGATCGGCTGATTTAGCACGGGCGCGGCTAATTGACATATCATTTACCGTTATTATGTATGAATCAACAAGTAAGTAGGAACCCTAAACTTTTTTAAATTTTAAAATGATTGATTCATCACTTACTTACTGCTGTTTGATACTAATGCTAATAGAATTCAAAGAATTTAAAATAGCCCAAAGGAGCCTCATCAACTATTAACGTCCGGAAAAATACATTTTCCATTTTATTAGCAATAAAATAATCGAGAAAACAAAATTGTGGTTTCCACAACGATGTTTATAAGACTGTAAATGGATGCCCGTTAATATTCCTGTCCTTTAAGCAAGGTTATTGAAATATCTCAAACACACAAACAAACAAGTAAATAAATAATCAACTAGCCCTGCCCATACATTGTTAATGTAAAGTTAAACTGAAAAAAACGGTCAAGTGCGAGTCGAAATCGCGCACCGAGGGTTCCGTACAAATTTGTAGGTATGAAACTACAAATTTACGGTTTTCGGATTTTTTACTTTTCTTGTGCTACATGACATATTTGCTCCTTGCCAAATTTCATGGTTAAAGGTCAACGGGAAGTACCCTATAGGTTTTAATTCCCTTGCCAGTGTCAAAATATACGGCACTATTGATTGGGTTGACTTAGAAGTTTGATTTTTTCACTGCTTCAAGGGATTGCAGCCCTAAGTATTTGATATTCATTTCAATTTGATAACTCCGTGTTCCTGAGAAAAAAAAGGGTCTTGACAGAAGGACAGACAGACGGACAATGATGTTATCTTATAAGGGTTCTTCGAGTTATCTTGTAAGGTTTTTCCTTATGAGGTACGGAGCCTTAAAAAATATCTAATTTCCTGGAATTTTATCCGGTGACTGAGTAAATAACTTTTCAGTTTTATGTAAATTAAACAGCAATGTGGTTTTATAGAGAATTATTTCAGCTTTTGAAATAATTAATCTAGGTTTTTATCCGTCCACAGCTATCATAAATAATCAATCATGATTAAAAATCCCGTACTTACATAATAATATTATTTTCGTAGAAGTACTAAAAAAAAATGATTCTGCATCGACGAAAAATTTGCTGTTTCCTAAAAAAGTACAATACCTACACGGTCAAAATATATGGAACATCAATTTTTGTTTTTTAATATCCGACGAATCATTTCAACAAAAGGGGTCCTGAATCATGTACTGAATCCATAGTAAAAGGTTGCGCGTCGGCGTCCCCGCCACCCTGTATTAAATGGCGTCAGAATATTTGAACTAATATATGAACGGACTTCCTACTAGTTTTTCTCATTTTTAAAACCAATGTAAGCATAATATATATTTTCTTTCTTTCTTTCTTTCTTTGGAAGGAATGGAACGGTGCCAAGTTATACAGCTTGTCTTCTGCACGTGTGAGCAGTTGAGCACTCTCTTAGAAAGTAATTCTGTCTGTCTGTCTGTTACCACGTCACTGTCTGTCACTGTCACGCCTCAACAACTGAACCGTTCACCGATATTCAATACATAGGTAGCCTGGGATATAAAGAAGGACAACCTACGCTATTTTTCTTCCTGGATCGCAGACGAAGTCGCGGGGAATAGCTAGTACCTAGTAAGTACTCTAGCCCCTCATGAAGATCGGAGACGCTAAACTCGAAGTCACGATCGATCGAGTGATCGAATCAGAAATGAAGAGATCCGCAGGAGAACCAAGGTAACCGACATATCCTGAAGAATTGCCAAACTTAAGTGGCAGTGGGCAGGGTACATTGCTCGCAGAACAGATTGCCGATGAGGCCGAAAGGTTCTGGAGTGACGACCGCGTACC
Organism: Apamea epomidion; assembly: GCA_947507525.1. Lineage (NCBI taxonomy): Eukaryota > Metazoa > Arthropoda > Insecta > Lepidoptera > Noctuidae > Apamea > Apamea epomidion. The sequence continues at coordinate 8,479,342 of OX382242.1, read as the reverse complement.
GGGAGACGTAGCGTTTAAAGGCTTCCCACAAGGTGGACCGACGACCTTGTGAAGGCCGCAGGAACCTGCTGGATGCGGGAAGCACAGAACCGGTCGAAAAGGGGTTGCTTGGGGGAGGCCTATGTCCAGCTGTGGACGTCTTTCGGCTGAGATGATGATGACTCTAGCCATAACCACTAGCCATGATCACAATAAATAATTCTAACCATCAGTTATCGATCATTATTCTTTTCTTCTTCTTGGTCGCGTACTTCATTACTGAAGGTCGTGTCGCTGAAAGGCCTTCGTGGCTTTAAGCACGATATTCTTTCACTTCGTTCGGTTCTCAGCATCTCTCAGGGTGGTCGTAACAGATAGTCCAGTGAGGGTGGTTACTTAGTCTGACCAGCGATTATTCTTTTAAATATTAGTTATTTCTACATATTTTTGCACCATGAAATCTGTATATAAACAGCTTGGATTTTCTAAAGCTATTAACCGAACTATCGATAAGTTCTTATGCTTCGTGTCTGTAAAAGAAAATTTAAAACTTATATTAAAAGTACACAAGTCTTTTGTAAACAAGCATATTACAAATTAGAAGATTATATCCAACATAAGAACGCTTGGAAACATGCTGGTCCTGCTCCATAAGACGATCTAATCTAGACAAAATCAATCTCGTTGCTTATTTATCCTTAAGAAAAAAACTCATTCACCGAAATGCAGAGAATGTAATCAGATTGAGGACTTGCAGCATTTGCTAATGGATTGTGTCCGCAACAGGCGCGAGAGGGAGTCACTTTTGAGAGAATTAGACTAACGTGGGATTACTACAATTATTTTATCCCAACCAACTTCAGAAGGTGCCAAAAAGTTATGTCATTTAATAACAGTCCTTCATTGGTGACTTCTATATTTATCACAGTGTTTCATATATTGTTTAACTGTTTAGTATAGTTTATGAATAAATATAAGTGTTAATGTTATAATGGTAAAAGGCACGATGGGGTTGATATATCTGTTTAGATAAAAACCCGAAAACAAATAAAGAAAAAAAAGGGATTATATCCAACATAAGAACGCTTGAAAACATGCTGGTCCTGCTCCATAAGACGATCTAGTCTAGACAAAATCAATCACGTTGCTTATTTGATTGTAAATTTTATTATTTTTTTGACATTGATTTACATTTCTGTAATTACTTTAACTCACACACTGACGTATTAATTATCATTTCTTTAATGAAAATCGTCTACATTTACAATGTTTGTAAATATGTGAGCACCATGTATCTATCACAACATAATTAATTTATCTGTCATGGCTTCGTTTTTTATTCTTTTACCTATTGTTTTATATAATAGGTAAAAGAATTAAAAACGAAGCCATGAGTAATTTTATTCTAGGAGCACCATCTTCACATAATTATAATTATATAATTAATGTATAAAAAAGATTGTAAAACATTTTAAAAGAGTAACGGTGGAGTTTCTTTCCCATTTTTCTTCATATGAAAACTACCTTTTGGAATGGCCGACTAGAATCAATTCTATTTTATTGTAAATTTTGACGATCAAATGTTCCTACTTTTTATGTGCCTATTTGAAATAAATGCTTTGACATTGACTTTACCACAAAACCGACTTTAAAGTACCCATAATTATTATCATCCTCATTCAGTCGAAAGGCGCGTACTGCGGAATATAGCCCAACTAGACTTAACTTAACCCAGACCTTATCTACTAATTGGGTATACAAAATTCGGGGTCTGATGAACAACATAACAGGGGCAATTCTCGTAATTTTAAGAACATTCACAGTCTGAGAGGCAATTCTCATAATTTTAAGAACGTTCACAATCTGATCTAAGTCCCAATCTGTCCCTACATTTTGACAAGTTTTTGTCATTTTTTTGTCGCCGAGATAAGACTGCGACTAGATTTTGAACGTTTTAAATTACGAGAATTGGCCTTCTGATCTCAGTTGCAATCTGTCAAAAATACCTCTAATTTCCCAACATTTTGATAAGATTTTGACATTTGTTTGTCACTGAGATGAGACTGCGACTAGATTTTGAACATTATAAATTACGAGAATGGGCCTTCAGATCACTGCGGTGGCGATAAACAAATGTTACAGTCTGTTTTTCTTCAATTCCATTACCTATTAGCATAGAAATTGGGGGCCGGACACTTCAAACGAAATATGATTAGGTACCCTCACTTCTCCCCAGGGTTATATGTGTGACATTTGCCTGTATCATGAAAAACATGTTTTGAAATGTGTTTTTGAGTGCCTAAATTAAATAATAATTTCTCTCTTTGCCAAAATATAACGACAAGTTTTGTTTTTTTTACATGACATCTTGTATAGCTGCATTTTGTGTAGCCTGTATCCCAACTTTTTCGTTTAATTAGCCATTTAGTTAACCGCCTAGCCTTCTAACTAAACGGCGGCCGTTCAACTAACGGCCTGAATGACATTCAATAAATTATAGTTTAGGTTGGAACTGTAACCAATCACGTGCGAGCCGAATTGTTCGCAGTAACTAAGCCAGGACACCCGACCAAATGGGTTAGGTTAGAACTGTGATCAACCGCGTGGGAGCTGAGAGAGCGAATCGAGGCGAGCATTACTTCCAAAGGCCAAGTGGTTGACTTAACGGCTAATTTAACCAGTTGGCTGCGACATACACAGTACATCCACATTTCTCCAGTAATGTTTGAGTTCCAAATAATAGCGAACCTATTGCCTTCAATCGGACACAAATCCAGACGTCGAGCTCGGTGTCTCGATTAGAGCTGCTACTGACAAAGACCCAATGGCACTTGGCCAGACCCGGGTATCGAACCCAGGACCTCATACTCAGCTGTAGCGCTTGCAACCACTAGAGTAACGAGGCTGCTCTTTTCAAAATCTTGTTTTTTTTTCTTGTTTCATTATCAGCTTATAGCCCGTTTATCCATACTGGACCACTAGTCCACTAGATCTCCAATCGCACGTCATTTAACGCGATCTATAGTTCCACCCTGCTTCCTTCAGCTTATTCACCCTCACCTAGCCTAAGGGGCGCCTCATCTGTTTTTATCTGACACAAATTTATTTTATTTATTTATTTAAGTATTTACACACGTCACGTTTCAGTATAAAACTGATTTACATCCGTCACCTCACACATCAGGGTCCAGTTGAAAACCAGCGTCAGACACTAGTAGTCTGGCATTTTTGCTGAACTGGACCTTTGTGGCACAGTATGAGGCAGACGTTCCTGCTAAGTCCTTACATCGGACTTTTAATTGATCTTTTATATGTTTTTATCTGATGTAGTATCTGGTGTATTGTGTGTCTTTTAGTCTATGCGAACTAAATGTATTTTCTTTCTTTATTTTCTTTATCTTGCATTATACGGGCGCCCTACCTTACGTTAAAGGGGATGCGCTAAGGTCGCTAATATAATAGGGGTTAAAGTATGAAATTGCCGTTTCATTGTAATTGGCACTTCGAATGGACATAGAACCTTCATGGTATGAGATTTTGGAGTGAAACTTTTTTCACATGGTACCTATGAAGTTCTTCTTTTAAAAAATGTGCAACATCCGATTATCGACTTTCAGTTGTTTTTTTTTATTCAGCTTAGACAAGAAAGATGGATACTTCGAAAATTCGAGTTAATTTTGAATACGAGTTCCGACGCGGAACTAACGCGGCAGAAACAGCTCGCAATATCAATGTTGCGTTTGGAGAGGGGACTGCTAATGAACGCACTGCGCGATTTTGGTTTAAACACTTTCGTGATGGAAAAGCAAAGCTTACCAATAAAAAGGTAATGGTAACTGTTTGGTGGTCTCAGCATGGTGTTATTCACTATAGCTTTCACCGATCTGGTCAAGCAATAACGGTAGATGTCTACTGTGCCGAACTCCGAACAAGGATAGCAAAACTAGCAGTGAAACAGCTCCGACTCATGAATCGATCTTCACCATTATTGCTCCATGATAACGCGAGACCTCATACAGCACGAGAAACCGTTTTAACTCTACAGGAACTGCAATTAGAAACCATTCGTCACCCTCCGTATTCGCCAGACGGACTACCATTTTTTTCGTGATTTGGACAATTTTCTACGTGATAAAAAGTTTTCTTCTCAGGAGGCAGTACAAAAATGCTTTCACACAGTTTGTCGAATCTAGATCACGAGAGTTCTATCGCAAAGGCATAAATGACCTTCCTATTAGATGGCAGCAATGTATAGATAATAATGGTAATTATTTTGATTAAATAAATATGTTAAATTAAAAAAATACGAATTTCAATTTTTCAGTACAAATCGGCAATTTCATACTTTAACCCCTAATATTATATAAATTCAAATTTACTTTGTTCAGTTTTTTGCAAGTCAGTGTCAGGTTGTGTGTTAAAATGTGATTCACGAATTTCGTGGGCCTCCCTGACGCCAACTCTTGCTTCACACTGACAGATTTAATAAAAAACATTTTCTTGGAAAAATCTTACAACATCAGTCGAAAACGTGCCAAAATAAATCAACTATTGGAGACGCAGCCGGAAGCTGTGATTTATTTTTTGCTAAGTTTCTATCTATAGGTTAGTGTCAAACTTATTCCATCGGAATTTATGGTGAACAAAAATTACCATTTGGCATTTCGCGGTAGAAGTATTTTCTGTGATTGTACAAAGTACTGACCCAGATACAACTTTTCTGTAACCTTCGAATGACTTTTATATAGGAATAGATATTATATTATTATACATTAATAATAGGTACTTATTATTGTGACTGTAGTAACACGACGATTCATATCATTGTGTGTCATATCAGTACCTCTCATGGTCATCATTTATGGTTTTATATGTCTAACATTTCCATGTAACATTTAAGTAGCTAGCGAAACTCCACAGACGTTTACGGAGATTACTTTTTTGATACGTCTACATTAAAAGTTTAGTTCACTTCTATTTGTCGTAATCGCATATTTACGGAAAATATACGTCCACAGTCCATATATAGCCTACACAAATAGATACGTAATTTGAGACAAACGTGAAGCAAATAACATAGTAACATACATATCTGCCCGCTAGCCCTGTTTGAAATCAAAGGACGCAATTAGATCACATATTCCAAGGGTGAATGAAATGCTTTTGATATCATTTTGTAACTCTTACATCAAACATTACGCCAGACAAAGTCGATATCGTGTATCGAACATGAATACGAAAGCTGAAGTGGTAACTAGGTAATAATAGTTGAACGCATATGGCATATTTATACGAGCATAAATATTGTGATAAAGAAGTATATTACTATGATCAGCTCGGCAATAATATCAGAAGGCCAATTCTCGTAATTTAAAACGTTCAAAATCTAGTCGCAGTCTCATGTCGATGACGACACGGTTGGCGCAGTGGCTGAGCGATCGACTGCTGCGCTGTGTGTCGCGGGTTTGATTCCCGCACGGAACAAATATTTGTATTGCCTACAGGTAGTTGTTCCGGGTCTGGCTGTTTGTGTATGTGAGTATAAATGTTTGTAAACGCACCCGTGATTCAGGAGTAATTCTTAGTGTGGGGCAACGTTTTTTAAAAAAGAAAAAGAAATGAAGATCTCGGGGACAAACCAATGTCAAAAACCTGTCAAAATGTAGGGAAATTAGAGGACTTTTTGACTGATTGAGACTGAGATCAGAGGGGCAATTCTCGTAATTTTAAGAACGTTCACAGTCTGATCTCAGTCTCAATTTGTCAAAAATACGTCTACATTTGTTTGTTGCCGAGATGAGACTGCGACTAGATTTTGAACCTTTTAAATTACGAGAATTGGCCTTCAGACTGTGAACGTTCTTAAAATTACGGGAATTGCCCCTCTGATTTCAGGATTCATGCATTAATGTCTGATTTCAGGATTCATGCATTAATATCTGTCGTCAAGATGGCGGCAAATATAATATGTGATCATTTGCGAAGTGTTGTTTGTGAAGTTGTTGAAGGCAAATAAAGTGGCAGGTCGGTAGTTTTCATGGTTTTAGCGGGTGTTAAAGCCGATCGTGAAGTCAAAATGTAGAATGGCGGTTGCTTGGGTGTCTTTTTTATAGTTTTCGATGGTGCTCGTCGATACTGAGGTCAAAATGTAAAACGAAGATGGCGGCTGCTAAAATTTTTCGTCATGGTTGTCGTTTTCATGGGTTTCGAGCGTGATGCCAATAGTGAGGTCAAAATGAAAATGTTTGCTTAAACAAGTCATTAGATCCCCACTAGACGTCCAAACCACAATAATTCGTTGTTATAAGGTAGGTATAAAAAACTTGGTGTTCTCTAGAAATGTTTCATAAACGTCTCAGGCGCCTTAACGAAGATTTATGTTCAAGATTACCGTCGCGTTTATGGCCCATGAATCCCGAATAACAATGTGCATAGCCGGCCCAGTGCATTACACTTGAGAAACTTGCGAAAGTGAATTTTCTTGTAAACTCAGGAAGAGGATATACTTATCTACCCTTTATATGGAACCCTGCATTTTAGGGTTCCGCACCTTAAAAGGAAAAAACGGATCCCTTATAGGATCATTTCGTTTTTCCCTTCGTTGTAAAATATTTGACTCGTTGGATTTATAAAAAAAAGAAAGAAGGAAAGAAAATACGTTTATTTGCGTAAAACATACAAAAAAAAAAAACAAAGTTGTTGGGGAAAACAGGCGTCGCATCCACGCAAAATGGCCATCGCTCAGCATAATGTCCTATGCGAGACAGAGCCCCAGCGCTGATTTCCGAACACAAAAATGTTAAATAACAATTATAAAATACTAAGGGCTGATTTGCCAATCGACAGATAACTTTTAACTGTGGAATAAAATTGCTGTCTGACAGTTTTTGTATGAAAGAAATGTCAAAAATTCTAAATTATTTCTCTCCCTTTAAAATAAACTTGCGTTGGAAAAATCAGCCCTAAGAAAAAGAAAGGAAAATTCTTTGTTTCTGCACAAAATGCAGTTCTATTTTTAGTTAAGTCCTTGAACTATGTCTACCCCTAGAATGCACCAACACAAGTACTTTTATTATCGCTTTATTTTTGTAGCTAATAAAACCTGATACAACCTTACACTAACACGTCTGGAAATGATATGATGCCAACATTTTGCTTACAAAATTAGATATCAAGGGGTTTCTCTTTGTTGTCTCAGCGTCAGCTGTCAGCACGAACTGACGGGGTCCGCTAGGGCCGATGCCGCCGGGGCTGCGGGTTGTTCGAAAGAGATACCGTGGCCCCTGGCACAGGCAACTGAAGGAACACGGGTGGGTTTTAGTCAGTAAAAGTCTGACACTCCCTTCTGCTCCGCCCAGAGCGGGAGGAGTCATTTGATGATTTCCCATCCAGAAAAAAAAAAAAAAAAAAAAAAAAAAAAAAAAAAAAAGGGGTTTCTCTTTGTTGTCTCAGCGTGCGGGAATTGTGGGATTGTGATTGTTTCTGTCATAATATCTTTAGTAGTTTGTTTCATGTAGCACACTTATACGATGGCTTAAACTCTAGTCATATTAGGGTTGAATCAAAGAGAAAATATACTTCTGCAGGGTAATTGCATAACACAATAACAGTAGCGAAGGCTTTCATTTTGAGAGTTCAACGACATTCATTGCGTTATTTACTTTGTTAAGTAGACAAATTTTTCGAACATATCCTACTTCCTGCTCCTACTAATATTATTAACGTGAAAGTTTGTATGGATGGATGGATGGATGTATGGAACGGATTTGGATAAAAGGACATTGTCCGGAATCGCCCTGTGTACAAGAAATATCGGACTATACGATAACTAATTGTCTATTTTATTATATTAGTTGCAAATACTTTTGTAAAACGGACTAGCTGCATGCCAAAATGAACATTTTAAAGTGTTTTACGCGACTAATAACATTAATCATTAATCGCCGTCATCTTCGCACAAACGTCATGTCGTATCGAAAAAGATTAGGGATGCCCAATCGATTGCAATCGATCGATTGAATTTTTAATTGATTGTTGCATGTTTTTGAATCTGAATCACTAGAACATTCACTCAAAAGCGCTCAGCCATTTAACAATGCACACTAACGCCATCTATCTACCGCGCTACATCACCACTATCATCTAAAGAGACAGCATCATTTTTACATGAATACACACAAACATTTTATCTCATTCCAAAACCAATGCTAAGAATACAGGTACCTACTCGTATGTTAATTAGATTCTATGCATTTAAACGTTGCAATTACATACACTTAGGCTTTAGAAAAAAACTGCATAGATACCTAATTATCTATAGGTACAAAAAATAGCTAAATGTATTATGAATTTATGATATTGATTTTTACTTTCTTAAAAATCACTCGGAGCTATGAAAAACTATACCTAATATTCGTTGTTATGGTTCGATTATACCTAACCTCAAAATCTGATACTTTTTTTGAAATATATCTATTCTGTAGCTAGTCCGCTATACAAATAAGATCTTATAGGACTTTACTAATGATCGACTATACAACACATAATTTTCCGATGCTCTTGGTTCCAGGGCGAACAATATATGGGCGCAGAGCAATGTCCTTTGGTACACAGATGTTTTATAACTAGGATTAACATATAGGATACTTTTCATCCCGATATTCCCACGGGATCTAACCTTATGCGGGTGAAACCGCGGGGCGCAGCTAGTGAAGAAATACCCTGATAAATGATTCAGATTGTGATTGATCGTGTGTTACGCAATAAGGGTCCTGGACTCCTAAATCAAGCCATCCTGCACATTTTGTATAGATGTCTATAGCTTTTTAAATGGTTGTGAATTCAGATTCGGAACAATGATGACACCAAAATAATGGCCAGTGACATAATGGCGCCAATTCCCTTGTTCATAAACTAAACTAAATTTAAGTTCAGTGCATTTTTTTACAAGCTTTATTTAACTTGTGATGTGTTTTTTCTTTCTATTTCATTAAGAAAAGGACAGAAGATAAATATTAGTTTAGTCCTGTCTTGACTGAATGGCCTTTACTTGGAATTTGTACGGTGGCTCGATTTCGGGAGTGTATAAGTTATGGCCCTTTTTGCGAAGCCGTGAGCTGAATCATTGCGTATTATAACTTACAGTTATTACGTATCAAATAAGAATTACGGTCTTTATACCAAATAAAACGTGAATCAAAATGGCTTCATTTTTGTGGGTTGGTTTGTTTGTTGGTCAACTAGCCAACATTTTTTTCTAGTTGATATAAATAGATTATTCATGACAAGCTGATGCCCGCGGTTTTTCTCGCATCCTATAATACTTGATCATGATCCCCGATAAAAGGAATCCAAGTTTTTGTAAACATGCAAACTCACAAACAGGCACACTCCTACACACTCACCCACACTGTACACTTAACAATGCTAAGATGGTGTTCACATCATTCTGTGTATTTGTTTCTGCTGCATGTATTGTATAGCTATTAAATTTGTCGTGTAGCGACAAGTAAAGCTAAACTTTTAAAGTGAAAGGTAAAATTAAATTAAAGAAAGGGAGGTAGAAAACAATTAAAGATATATTTATAAGAAATTTAAAAGATGGAGATGGACTGAAGAGTGGTGTGTAACATGTGGAGGTGGGGTGTATGGATGACGATGCACGATAGGTGGGTTGAGGAGGCTGAGGTGGAGATGCAGATGGAGCTGAGGAGGTAGACCGACGCGGGGCAGGTGCTGGCGACAGGTGCAGGTACAGGTGCAGGTTCAGGGGCAGGTGCAGGTACAGGTGCAGGTGCATGTGCAGGTGAGGACAGGTGCTGGTGCGTGTGCGGCACAGAGGACACCCGTAGGAGGGCCCACGCAGCAGGAGCAGAACGCAACACGGCAGCAGGAGGAAGCCGGCACGGCGGGGATGTTTTCAGGTGAGGCGGCCCTCAGATGAGGCACGGCCCAATAGAAGTTCGGAGTCCTCCGGCGAGGCGTGGCGGCGGTCCGACCGGTACTCGAGGCCTTCACGGAGGACGGAGGCGTAGAGAGGGTCCGTCAGGTGCCGGAGCGGAGAGGTACGCTGGGATAGGTGGCCCTGGAGTATCATGCTTTTTGTTGTATTCGCTTTAGAGGCGAAACCCGAAGTGATCCTTGCATTGCGTGGATCTATTATGTTAACTCGAAGAATAACATCATGTAGAAAATATGAATTCATCAATATGAAATCATGGCCACTCTCATATCTCAAATTCATATTTTCATGACAACGTTTTCGTTGTCAAAACTGTCATGATATAATAAATATGAATAAAATACAATCAATTCTATAGTTAAACTGTGTTATATGTACATTGTTTATTGGAAAAGATAATATCAATCAATGTGGGCGAAATTTCCAACCCTTGGATGTCTCTAAATCGTCGTAGTCTTATGTTAAAGTTGGAGCTGTGTCTTTGTACTGATTGTGGATAAAACGTCTCGTAAGGGACAGTCCAAACAGCGCCTAACAGTAACGGAATGCTTGATCTGACCCGGAGGAATGAATGAAAATAACTGTGAGTATGTACATTATGTTACAAATTGTAAATACGTAATTGGCGGTAACACAAGTTTATAGTATACACATATTTTAAGATAAAATTTCAGAGAGCTGTGGGTTTTTTTTTATAATAAATACACATTTTTATTAGTAGGTGGAAGTCAACAAGAGCACAACCTTTAAACTCTTATGGAAATAGAAACAAAATATGAAAATAGAACCAAGTATTTAAAACTAATTGTGAGTTTCATTGGAAACCTTAAAAAGGTTCAGGCTCTGCAACGAAAATAACAAAAGTCAAGATATGCGATTGGCTGTTGATAATTCAGTCAACCAACCACAGCAGGTTCTACTCGCTTGAGTATGGCTAGCTATCTTTTTTTTTATTGATTTTCGTTCCAAAAACCGGCCTCATCATTTCTGTCCACTGTAGTGCGGCCGACGATACCGATAGAATGACATCTGACATCTGTCAATTTCATACAAACGAATACGTGTTTTGTGAATTAGATCTTTATTAGCTACTAGAATTGTTGCACTGACAGGTGTCAGGACTGTAAATACCAAGTAAAAATGTAGTTGAATTATTGGTACCGATTTCCTTTGTCCGAAAACTGAAAGAAAATGAAAGTTATTCACATCCATTTCTGACAGACAGCTCGAGAAAAGGATAGTGATCGACAACGACTAAGTTAGAGATGTCAAAATTGTCAACCTATGTAGTTTAATGTCTATAACTTCGCCGTGTTTTTGATCGATCGAACGATCAATCGCAATTAAACTTGCCAGATGCCCCGTATTTTACGGACTACCCCGTTTTTCTGGTTGTACTAATATTGGAACCCGTATTTTTTAATTATCTTCCGTAAAAACCGTAGGTATTATTTGATGCTAGTAACCCTTAAATCAAGAAGTTGTTGGTGGCAACACTAATCGCAGTTGTCAATGTTTACGTGATTGAAACATATTGATGCGCAAAATGATCGACTACGAAATGCAATTGAAGCAATTGACAATATTACCACAGTTTTAGTTGATTGCTATTGATACAATTGCAAAAAATTTCGGGAACCCATAACGATGTAGGTACAGTGACAGCAAATGACAATATTTTTTTTAATTCGAACAGCGCCATAACAGAGCGATGCGTCTTGCGTTAAAAAAAAATCGAATAAGGCGTGCGAAAATGATACACATCAATATTGGAGCTTCATTCGTCCATCATTTGAAATCTTCAATCACGGAAAACATCGATAATTGAGATTGATCGTTTCGGGGATCCTTTGTGACAACTTTGTTTGTGGGAACCCGCCGCCTCTAAAAATCTCACCGTGAAAATTTAAGTGAGCTTGAAGCAAGGAACTTATATCCAACCTGGAATGCGCACAAGCTGCCGATGCGCGGTAGGAGCGAGATAGCTTCGCGAGAGCCCTCTGTCCCTTTCATTAGGGTGACCAAACAATATGATGTAGGTAGATACTAATATAATAGGATATAATATATTAACCAATAATTTGATTTAATTTAATAAAATAATAATTATTATGCTTTAAGGATATATTAAAGTAAAACGCATTATGGATAATTTATATATATTTATTTGGTAGATACTTAGTCAGGTTCACACATTACTAAATAAAACAGTTTTATGCAATTTCTGTCTTAAAGTTCAAATTTTCTCACCGTTTAAATCTTACCTGGACTACAAACATTTCAAAACCAAAATCAGCTAAATCGGCTCAGCCGTTCTCGAGTTCTCGAGACAAACGAACAGCAATTGATTTTTATATATATAGATATACGAACTGACGCACCTAAATCAGCGATTAACACGCTCAGCGCCAAGCCCCATATGCCAATACCACCAATATTTTAATTTTTTTCTTTTTTGTTTTTATTCTCTAAAATTATGTAGAAGTTTTGATTTAACAAATAAAACAAAAATGACCTCGGGAAATGCGAAATTTCATGATCACGTCTATTAAGTATTCGGTACACCATTCCTTAGAAAGTTATCGTGGCGTGTACTACAGAACAGCCTCAACACACATATTACCTACTGAAATAAATGTTAAAATCAGCCTAGTATAAACATAAAATACCTATAACAGACATGCGTAATTATGCTTACGTTGAAGACTACCTCCTATTTATATGCTGCATTGTGTAAATAATCTTATAATTTCGTTCATTATGGGCACCCTACTTCAAGAATTGAAATATACTTACTTGAAGAAAGAAACACCGCATCCTGCATAAGATTCGCTTTTGCAACCTTGAATCGCACACTTTTTAACCATCTTTATTTCGTCCGAATAAAGAAATTGATTGTTTTATCGTCGAATTGCAGTTAAATTCAAATCACCATCATTTACAACAAATTAATATAGCTGACGGGCTGCCAGTCTAACTTCTTCTACTAATAATCTTTTCTTTTTTAATTACATTTCAATACAGTGTCCAAATTATTGCTAAAAAAATGTTCTCATTCTAACAAATCATTGAAAAATATTAGATATATATCAGAACGAAAATAGTTATATAATAATAGATAATAGTTTTTTTAATAAGTCATGGCAATATTATTTTTTCCTACCATTCCCACTAAATTCGGGAAAAATCCTGCTGGCAACACTTTAGAAAGGGACACAGGGCTCTCGAAGCGCTTTCTCTCTCGGACCGGATTTCTCTTTGACCAAGTTATTGTCTGTAACAGAACTTAGCTTCATATACATAAGGTTTATTTTTATATTGGTGTCAAATTGAAATGCACATTCCAGGTTGGATATAAGTTCCGGGGCTTGAAGTGAGCTGTCATTCGGTCAGATGCTAGGGAGTAACACTATTGACAGCCAACTTCACCTAAGTTTTCACGGTGAATATTTTTCAGAAAACGTAAGCTGTAGTTCATTGACAATTTATAGCTCTTATAGGTATATGTATGTCCGTCCTTTTTATGTTTTGTATGACAGAAAAACATGAAAATAGCCTAAATTAGCTTTAGTGTATGTCCGTCCTTCTTTTTGGTTTTATATGACAAAAAAGGTGGCCTAAATTAGATTTAGCTTGTGTACAACCAAATTGGCGCCATTGCCATGGTAATCTGTCACAAGACTCAAAAGCTTTTTTAGCTCGACTACCGGACACCACATTTGTATCGGATGTGTCCCGCAGGGGCCACGGCTACAAATAAAACCTTTTGTCAAAGAATGAATGAGAAAAGAATTATCCAATTTGGTGCAGTCGATCGGAAGTTGTGCGCGTACATACATACATTTCGGTTATTCATTTTTATTTATATGTAGAAGATAGATAGATTTAAACTTTATGCACAAGTAAACAAATACTGGCCAAAGGCGGACTTAATGTCTAAGGCACTTTCTTCCAGTCAAGCTTCGAGTGATACAGAGACAGAACAGAGAAACAGCGGGGTAATTGCGGAACCCAGTAACAGTAGCAATAGCTTTCATTTTGACAGTTCAACAACATTCATTGCGTTATTTACGTTGTTGAGCAGAAAATGTTTTTGAACATATGAAGCAATGTATTAGCGATATCATTCAAAATTATATAGGTTGTGATTGATCGTGTGTTACGCAAATAGGGTGCAGTTTGATGTCTCATGTGCCTGTAATTACAAAGGTATCCAAATTTTTTTTAACCAGAATTTGGTAAAGTCCCACGTTGATTTTACTCAGTTCTTGCAAGTGAGTAATGGATATAACTCGGTTGCACTTTGACTTTGACTAAAACTTTTTATGAATATCAGCTATAAAATACTCAGAAGAAAATAGTTTAATTTTTAGGGCTCCGTACCTCGAAAGGAAAAAGCGGAACCCTTATAGGATCACTTTGTTGTCCGTCCGTCTGTCTGTCAAGACCCCTTTTCTCAGGAACGCGTGGAGGTATCAAGCTGGAATTTATATCAAATACTCAAGTCTACTGACCCTTAGAGCTGTGAAAAAATCAAACTTCTAAGCCAACGCAATCAAAAGATACAGCCGTTTATGCCGCAAATTTTCGTAAATTTTCGACACTCGCAAGGGAATCAAAACCTACAGGGTACTTCCCCTGAGCTCAGAATCTTGAAATTTGGTACGAAGTAACGTCTTATAGCACAGATAAAGAAAAAATTGTGAAAACCGTAAATTTTTAATTACATACCTACAATTTTTTACGGGACCCTCGGTGCGCGAGTCCCACTCGCACTTGACCGGCTTTTTTAATGGTGCTTTAAAAATCTTGTCGCTACATTTCACAGGTATGGTAATAAATCTCATGAAAGTAGGAGCATGTCTGATGATAGTTTACATAATTCATGCTCAACGACAACCAGTTAAAAAGGTAAAACTCAACGTTCTCCCGAAAAAGAGTCTCGTTAAAAAACTTGTTTCACGGATAATAAAAATAGTCTACTACGTGATTCTATTACGAACTTGAAGTTTCGCAACAGTTAATGTTAATAAATTCTAGGAATAATACCGGTACAGTCGACAAATTAAATGAGTTGACAGGCGACCAGAGCGGCAATCCTCGTCATGTTAAAAAAGAAGAGCGACTAGATTTTGAACGTTTTTAATTACGAGAATTGGCCTTCAGTTTGCAACCACTAAGTCTTTATATTCATTTATTTACTAGCTTTTTTCATGCAGCTTCGGAGCGCGTGGAACTCAGAAATTATGCCACGGGAACGTACTACCGAGATAAACCGTTTTTACGTGACTGAGTAACAAACATCCAAACTTTCACATGTATTGGAAGGATCATCATTTCAGCCGAAACACGTCCACTGTTGGACATAGGCCTCCCCAAGCACCTCCACCTCGACCGGTTTTGTGCTTCCTGCATCCAGCGGATTCCTGCGGCTTCCACAAGGTCATCGGTCCACCTTGTGGGAGGTCTTCCAACGCAACGGCCGTCTTCCGGTATGCAGACGCCTCTACAGGAACTTTCGGCCCCATCGGCCATCTGCTCTGCGAGCAATGTGCCCTGCCCACTGTCATTTAAGTTTGGCAATTCTTCTTTATTAGGAGGATTGTAGGATATAATACTTTAAGCACACAAATGTACAGAGGCGGACGGTTATACATGCACGGTTGTAGTCTGTGCTATAATTTAATAATATGTGTCGCGTATTAAAAACAGGTCATTTTTTTATTTTTTTTTATTGCTGAATGGGCTTGCTCTTGGCCTCGATCACGCCTGACGGAAAGCGATGGATAAGGTCTATAATGGAACGTGCGTGCCTAGAAGGTTTATTCTTCCTGCGTAGGTACCTAACTCTTTGGTTGACTGTACATACCGTGCTATTGCCATGTTTTACTTAAATAAAGTGAAGACAATAACTTTAGTCTTGTACGCTAACTTAGAGCTTAGAGCATCCTGCCCTAACACTTGTTCATACAGGGTGTTAATATTTTTTTTCTTAATATGTATACAAACCAACTGAGAAAAACATGATTAACTTGGCATTATTTATCTTCTTCTTAGCTACGAGCTTGACACCTTCAGTAGCGTCCATTAACTCCTGTAGCGTTCAGACAGGACACATTAGACAAGATATTAAGTGCTCCATTGTTTATGGGACAGATAGATAGATAGTAGGTATCCTTTTATGTCAAATTGCTTACGGATTTGCAAACAAGTTTTCCGGGTTGCCGATAAAAGTGTTTCAGATGAAAATGAATCCAGATTTTCGTCACTGCTTGATAAATATTTTAATTAAACTTGATAACATTTAACTATATTAAACCTATTAATATAGTTAAATGTAAAAAACTGTGAAACAGATATTAAGTTGAGTTCAGCCAATATTCTCTTTGTTATCTTCTTCGGCTCAGTTTTATAGAAGGAATATTAAAAAATAAATACTAGTTTTACGACTGAGTCTAAAATACGCATCAATTTCGCGGTTTCATGTTGGAAAATAAACAGCAACTTTATGACATAAATCTAAAAATAAACAGACATTTCGTGGAATCGTGTTTAATTCATTCTCGTTTTAACACCCTGTATAGACCAACCACAAAGTACGTGTGAGAATGCAGACATCCGTTTCCGAGTTTATAGTTATTCGCATCAACTGGTTGTAAACATACCGAATGAATTATTGCGTTTACACTATCTGCTATGAATACTAGAAGGGCTCGTCGTGGCTACATAATAACAGCCACACGGGCCGGTCGAAGGTTAAGCGACGCTTGCCGCGGTCGGTTCGTGGATGGGTGACCATCCATTATGTATCGAGAGTTCGAGACCCGTCCGTGCCTTTGAAAGCACGTAAAGCAACAGCCTTACGTGCTTTCAAAGACACGGGCGGGAATGACTGTCGGGACCAACAGGTCCCGACTGTCATTCGTCGATCTTTGCCAGTCGTTACGGGTAGTCAAAAACTCAAAGTTCTGACAACCAGTCATACCAAGAGGTATCGTGTACCCAGTAACTGGGTTGTGGAGGTCAGATAGGCAGTCGCTCTATGTAAATTACTGGTATGCAGCTGCATCCGGTTAGACTGGAAGCTGACCCCGAACATAGTTCGGAAAAGGCAAGGCTGATTGATTGAATGTCTGCTACGAATACAGTAAGCACCTAAATTATTCTTTGTTTTTGAGACTATTTTAGAGGTATTCGTGAACTCATGTATTTTATACTAGCTGCGCCCCGCGGTTTCATCCGCATATGTTTCGATCCCGTGTAAACATCGGAATAAAAAGTCCTATCCTATGTGTTAATCCTGGTTATCATCTGTGTGCCAAATTTCATCCAAATCCGTTTAGTAATTTTTGCATTTAAGAGTAACAAACATCTATCCATCCATCCATCCATAAAAACTTTCACGTTTATAATATTAGTAGGAAGTAGGTTTCTATATTATCGGTGTGTCTTTGGCTTTACACTTTGACAGGTCTAACTATGAATTTTCGTCATCATCATCATCTACAGCCCGACTTCACCCACTGCTGGGCCTAGGCCTCTCTATTCTTGTGCCCATCTCCACGTTCTTATGCCAGCCTCATCCACGGTATGCCCTCGTTTTGAATTTTCGTAGCTTGTTGTATCATACCACTGTAGGACACACTTCAGAGGAAACTAAACCTATATACAAAAGCTGGCCTAGTATTCTATTAAATCTCCGTACTACGCTAGACCAGCTTAAGGTCGAAGTGTACCACTGACGTGTTGCAAATGCCATGACTGAAGACCAAAAACCAACAATGTTTGTTTTTGGTCTTCAGCCATGGCATTTTATGGGTCTTCCTCTGCCCAGTAACCTTTAAAAACCATTGTATTCCCCAAGTAATTGTTAGGCATCTGCACAAGATATATTACTTTAAGCCACTCTTGGAGTAACACCTAAGGATATATGGCCATTACCCCTGAAAAAATAAGGCTATACATGTATCAGTACGGGAGAGATGGACAGAACCATTTGAAAACTGTCAACTCCTTAAATGGGATTGACGTAATATAATATCGTTGAGTTAAAAAACAAAGTGAATTTATTTATTTAATACTTTAAGCACACAAATATGCAGAGGCGGAAGGCATTTTCTACCAGTCAACCTTTGGGTGATGCAGAGACAACCAGTGGTAATCATGGACATTGAGGAATAAATATTTTTAAATATATAGATACACATAAACTTATTAAAACTATAAACATGAACTAACTTACCTAATATAGTATTATAATGTTGCTAACATTTTCTCTTATTTTTTCTCAGAAAAGTCACTTGTTCACTTGTTACTGGCCGCAAGGCGAAGCGAATTTTATGCGATCTGTTGATCAGATGTAGTTATTTTTTCCGATTGGCCTTCCTCCCGTACGATCATCGACCCCGGACTTACCCTAGGTATTATTTATTTTTCGCTTCCTGTCAAAATAATAAGTAATTATGTTCCAGTAGTTAACATTAATTATTTATTTATTTATTTATTTATTAGGGACAAAAAACAGTTACATGCTACAAAATACAGAGAAATACTTAAACTAAGATTTAACAAACACGTAACCCACACCATTGTCCACGTTTTAACTAAAGGTTAAAAGAAGTGTTAAAGACAAGTGATAAAAAGAAAAAGAAATATAAAACACTAGTCGCTGCCATTATACATTATTAGTATTATACTCGTATTACTGGTGTTTCTGGTGTTCTTAATACGATAAAATATATGTAGTATAATCAGCCTATAATGTCCCACTGCTGGGACACAGGCCTCCTCTCTGTGAGAGGGAGTGGGCCGTAATCCACCACGCGGCCCCAGTGCGGGTTAAAAACGCAGGGTAAATATATGTAATTTTTTTAATTTGTTTTGCCCACATTTCAGCAACGCGAATACCGTTTGCTGATTCAGCCATTAGGTACTCAGAAATACCTATGAGTTTCCCATTTTCATATTTTATTTTTTTATTGCGCTATAAAAAAGCTCTTACTTTATCCTTTTGTGCAGACAGTGACAGTATTTTATAAAAAAAATGTCCACCATTAATCACTAAAACGAATTTTATTACTTATATAAAAGCCAATTCAACGTGAACGAGTAGTTTACGTAAGATTTCATATAAACAATATATTTTACTATATTTTTATATATATTTTTTATACTAGTCATTTTAATTGTCAAGTTTAATGTTAAGTTATTTCTGTTTATTTTTAATATACTTACACTCTTTCATATAATATACAAATGTATGGGAAAAGTTTTTAGCGATTTCTAACTTTTCTAATACTTAAACCTCGATTAGTCCGATAAAGATTTTTGATCCTTATAAGAAACAGGATCGATTGGCATAAAGAAAAGATTGTGTGAAAATTGCCCAATTTCCTGCTGACTGTAATTAATTTGTTTTTCAAAATCTGTAAATGTAAATCAAAATTCCTCAAAAAGTTAATGAAAGTCAGTTAAGACTGTTTTCCAGCTGCTCTTACTGCACTATCTCAAAAATCCACCCTGTATGTACAGTTACAGTAAGCCGCACATCAAACATACAAAAAATCACGCCTTCTTCTTATGGCGGTAGGCAGAAACTACAGAACGCCATCTGCTACAATGTAAAGAATGGGAGTATGTAGTAGGGCTACATACTCCCTTTGGTTCGTTAATACATCTGCAGGGTAATTACGTAACATACTATCGGTAGTTGAACAACATTCATTGCTTTATTTACGTCGAGCAGAATTTTTTTTCGATCATGTGAAGCAATGGATTAGCAATATCCTTCAAAATGATTCTGATTGTAATTGAAAGTGTGTTAAGCAATTAGGCTGCTGGTCAGACACGCACGCAATTTGCGAGTACTACAAATCTGACCTTTCTAGGGCGTTCCGTCCTTATTTTTTACTAATTCTCATTTTGCATGTTCTTCAATCGGCTTATCCAGATCTCCAAAAAGTGAAAAAAACACCAATAAAGGTTTTTTTTTTTAATTTGAACGGTTTAAAGTTCGGGACTCAAGACTCAAGAGAAATCATGAATTAAGTACAATTATTTTCTTTTGTTCATATACTTAAACAAAATATGTACCTACTAACAAGTTTTAGTTTAAATTCATAAAATCAACCGATGTTGTAGAGCATATTATGTACTAGCTAATGCGTTGCAATGCCATTTTTATTTTTTTGTTAGGAACCTTCTCCGGCGCGCACACAACCACTTACTTTTTTTTTTGGGTGGGAAATCATCAAATGACCCCTCCCGCTCTGGGCTGAGCGGAAGGGCGTGTCAGACTTTTACTGACTAAAACCCACTCGTGTTCCTTCAGTTGCGGACCCCGTCAGTTCGTGCTGAAATCTCTTTGAGGCACGAGAGTAAGCCTCGGATACACTAGGGGGGGGGGACATTTTGTCCCGTAACATGACGCGCAACATTCAATCTACGTGTCGCTGCAACGTTGCAAAGTGTCCCGCAACAAGTTCCGCAACATTTTACGTGACGCGGAACATGTTGCTTGCTCCCGGTCCGAGACCGAGCGCACGCGTCCCGCGTCAGTGTCGCGCCATTTGTACGCCTGCAAAATGTTCCGCGACATTCTCTCGGGACATTCACGTAGAACAAGTTGTCGCCATGTTCCGCAACACGTCGCTCCAGTTGTCCTCTAGTGTAAGGGGAGAGTGGCAATCAGGGACACACATGGTCAACTTGTAGGGATCAAGAAGCGCCTGTGGACAGTAAAGTAAGATGGCCAAGGGAGCTATGTCCGCAGCTGCCCCACGTTTCGGCCCGTATAACGAACGTTGGAAGGGCCATGGGAAGGTTTTCGAGGGAGTGTGTCCTCTAGTGTATTCGAGGCTTTACGCACGGCAATTGGTTTGTGCATATACAAGGTAGCGTTTTGCGTCCTTGTGAAATTCAAGGAGGTAACTATGCTACTGATTTTTGACATGAAACAATAATAAAATAAGTAGGTTTTTTTTTTTATTTTTGGAAATGTGTGTGGAAAACGCATTTTAAAACGCGGCCTGTGTGAGACCGCACTGTAACTGCCCTTTTACACACACATAAAAACGCGGTCGCTTTTACGATACCATAACGCGATTCTGTTCTTTGAAAGTGCTGTATTCTGAAATAGTGTCAAACTGAAATAACTAAAAAACAAGTATGTATTCATTATTTACCAGGGATCGTAATTTTATTTGATTATTTATGTCTTTCGGAGAAGCGTATCTTGTTGCCATTACATCTGCAACTTATTTAATTCAATATTACAGACAGGTGTTTTTCCGAGTAGGTTCTGGCACTCAAATGTTATCCTCATTCATAAAAAAGGTGATAAGACCGACATCGGCAATTACCGCCCCATCAGCCTCATCTCACACCTTTATGGCCAATTAGATCAACATCAACCTCCCGAACAAGCCGGGTTCCGACATGGCCTATCCACTACCGACCATTTACAGTCCCTTAATCAGGTTATAGAAAAACATCTAGAATTCAACTTACCTTTATACCTCGCATTTGTCGACTACTCTAAAGCATTTGACGGTTTATCGCACAACGCCATATTTAAATCTCTTCAAAACCAAGACATCGAAACTACATACATTAACTTACTACAAAAAATATACCAAAATAGCACAGCAGCCATAAAAATAAACACCACAGGACCATTATTCCCTATCCAAAAAGGGGTTGCCTCTTTCTCCAAAGCTCTTTACAGCCACGCTTGAAGAAGTCTTTAGAAAACTAAAAAGCATTTGGAGGGACAAGGGCATCGTCGTGGGCGTTATAAGATTAACGAATCTCCGCTTCGCCGACGATATTGTTTTTTTCTCCTCCATGGCAGCCGAGTTAGGCCTAATGCTCGAACTGAGCAGTGCCAGCCTCGAGATCGGACTCGCGATGAATATAACGAAGACCAAGGTGATCCAACAACCAACAGCACCAATCGTAACATAGGAATTGGGGGTGTGAGGATTGAATATGTCCATGAGTATATATTCCTCGGGCAAATAGTCTTCTTCCAGGCAAGTCACGATAAAGAAGTGGCTTGACGCACCGAGAACGCCTGGAAGAGCTATTGGTCGATGAAGCAAATAATGAAAGGAACTCTCCCTTTCTCACTGAAGAGAAAACTCATGTGCATTCTTCCTACCGTCACCTATGGAGCGCAGACATGGTCACTAACCAATCGTCAAAAGTCCGCACTCGGGGTCTGTCAGCGAGCAATGGAGCGCAGTATCCTTGGAGTTAAACTTTCTGATCGTATAAGGAACTCGATACTGCGTTCTAAAACTCAAATTGCTGATGTAGGTCACACGGCTCCCAAGCTAAAATGGAACTGGGCTGGTCACATCTTTCGCATGCCGGAGGAGCTATGGGCTAAAGTAACCACACAATGTGTCCCAAACAGCAGCAAACGACAACGCGACAGGCCCAGAATAAGATGGCGGGACGAGCTCGACTCTTTCCACAAGGATTGGCGTTTAACAGCACTGGATAGGGATAAGTGGAAGGAGGGAGGGGAGGCCTTTGCCCTGCAGTGGGACAGAAATGGCTAAATAAATAAAAATAAATAAATAAAAATGTATGTCTTTCATACATAACAGCCTCCTGAAATTTGTCGAGGATGCAAAACAACAGCTTGTATATGGATAAAATATAAGATGAGATAACAAAGATAGATAGATACATATAGGTACTATGCCTTCAGTTCCCACTACCTTATAATGTCACGTGAGCGAATCGATATTGTTTATATTATTATTTTAAAAATCACTGTAAATTGTATTTAGGCTAAGCCTTCTCATACTGATTCATGGAACTGAAGAAACTCAACCTCCTTTTATACAGAATGACCTAGTTCAGGGGTCAAGAGTTCGAGACCTCATTGATGTAATGTATATTATGTGTGTGTGTGTGTAATGTGCACCCTAATTGCGTAACATACTTTCAATCACAACCTGAATCATTTTGAAGGATATTTCTTGTCCATTGCTTCATATGTTCGAAAAATGTATCTGCTCAACAACGTACAGAACGCAATGAATTTAGTTGAACTGTCAAAATGGAAGTCATTGCTACTGTCAGTGTGTTACGTAATAACCCCGCTGAAGTTTTGGAAATAAATTACTATTAAGTACCTACTATAGTGGCATCTTTATGTTTTTTTATAATGTTTGACCTCAGTTAAGTTTGATAAAATACACCTACCTACCAAAGTCGGAGAACCATAAAATAAATAATCAAAACATTTTTTTTTTACAAAAAACAACCGACTTCCTAAAAATACACTGCTGAAGTTATTTTTCACTTTGTAGTGTTTTTTTTTTTGGAAGTCGGTAGTTTTTTTTTTTGTATTTTTTTTTCACTTTTTAGTTGTTCTAACACCACACAAATTCATAAAACGCTACTTGCTATGTTAATATCAGTGAAAGGAAGTTATCATAACATCATCAATATTAAACAATTGGAAAAAAATCGCATAATTGAAGCTAACACAAAAACTACCCAGGCAAATTTAATAAAATTTATATGTGACCACCCCTGAGGCATACCTTATCCATTATATTATATGCCAGAGTTATACCCGAACATACATAAAAAATATATAAACATCCAAATTGAGATCCTCCTCCTTTTTTGACGTCGGTTAAAGAACAAACAACAACCTACTTCGACTAATCCTTTTGTTAGGTTTAACCCAAAACAAATGTTTGAGGAAACAGCGATTTCCCTTTCATCTTAAATGAAATCCATAAGGAAAAATACTTGGGAATTTTATATCGCAAAAACAAATGAAGGTTCATCCACGTCATTACTTCCACTTCTGAGAGAATGGAAACAATAGTATTTCCGGGGGTACATGACAAATCGTGTTTTCGTCAGCTTTTGTGACAACAACAAAAAACGAATAAACAAAACAATTTCAGCCCACGGTTTTATTTCTAATGTTAAAGGCTGATTTTTCTATCAACAGATAATTTTTATTCGAGGAATAAAATTGACGTCTGACAGATTTTGTATAGAAGAACTGTCAAAAGTTCAGAATTATTCCTCGGATAAAATTATCTGGCTTTGGAAAAATCACCCCTAATACAAATAAAATATTTAACAAATATAAAAACAAAAATATTGTGGGTAGAGTCTGTCTATTGGTGTAGGCGTCGATAATTTCTTGGAAATAGCGATTTTCAGCACAATACTGTAGATTCTATTGGGTTATTTAAATCAAACGAAAATATTTTAGAAATGAATTTTTATTAGAGTCCCAAGATTTCATGCTTAGATAAATTGCTTGGCCTATAATAATTTCATACAAATTCTATTTTATTTTTTAATTTATTTGGCAAGCAATGGCCGGGGGCTATTCCGGCAATGTGAAACAGACCCTTACTGTTGTAGCCATCTGATACTCAAATATCACCGTTTCAGGGGAGCGAGTCTATTCACACATTTTTATTGTATTTACCTCAGAATCGCTGAAGTAACAATAGAAAAATAAATAAACACGTAATACTTATTTAATAAAAAATTAGAACAGGTAAAATCTTTACTACTAATATTATGAGTGCGAAAGTAACTCTGTTTGTCTTTTATCTTTACACGCCTTAATGGCTGAACGGATTTTGATGCAATTTAGTACATGGTTAATCTGGGTTAGGACATAGGAATTAGGATACCTTTTATACCGTTAGTACGTTCCCGTGGGATAACTTAAAACTCCACGCCGGCGAAGCTGTGGCTAGAGCTAGTAGACGCCAGCTCCTCAAGCTACCCGAAACTGACCCTTCCGTCAATGATTGTAGAGACCATTATGTTTGTCAAATCGAATCCACACCTATTCCCCTTAGTGTCAGATAAAGTAGTTCGAAATAGACGTGACAATAATAAGCTATGTATCCCGAGATCCCGGACAACTCTAATGCGTAAAAGTATTATTCTATTAAATACTCGTCAGTATTCTGTATGGCGCCAATTCTTTATAACAAATTGCCAAAATATTGGAGGGAATTAACTACTGGAAAATTAATAAATATATTAAAAGGCCTTCTGTTAGAGAAAGTCTATGATAGCACTGACGAATTTCTAACTGACAAATTAATTTGACTTGTATAATGAATTAATGACATCCTAATTTTATTAATAATTGCTTTTTACGTTTGATTTTTTTTATTTGTATGATTTACTATGATGAGCTTATGACACTATTTGATTGTACCTTTTAGTTTTAAGTTATAGTCTAAATTGGATTGTCCATTGCTATATTTGATGTGTGTAATGGACGAATTTAAAATCGCTTGATGCTGTGTAGCGTCCTACGTTTTATATTTATACGCCGTTTAGGCAAAACATGACTGTCAGATAATTTGATGTAACATCTTGCATGCAATGTGTATGTATACTCATGTTTTGGAGAAATAAAAATTATCTTATCTAACTGTCAAATTAGAAAGTTGGTTAGTAAAGTTGAAAATATTAAAGAAAGGAGGTCAGCAAAAGCCCATACAACTTTGCCCAAACACGTACCTCGAGGTACACGTGCACCAAATCGTAGAGAAAAAATTGAGGAATTCGAAAATAATTGTGTATTTATCCACAAATCATTTAAAACTACATAATAAATTATTTAAAGTTTTAATAACCTGTAACACAACTAAACCATGTGGCAACTTTGCATGTACGGGTTGACATTAGGACTATACTTGTTCTGTGGACATTATTTCGTGGGTAAATGTCATTCACATGTCATTCCGTTCGTTCTTGCCTTGATCTGTGTTAGGCGCAACACCCACTACAACGCGCCACGCGTCGGGACGCAGATAACGCGCCCCCGCGCGTGATTATTTACATACAAATTCAACAAAAACGCGCTTTCGCGCGTGGAATTGGCCTCCGTTTCCCGCGCCCTGTTGCGTGGCACGTTGTAGTGTGTGATGCTCCTTAAGCTGGAATATGACGGAGATCAGAGTCCCATCAAGTTGGAACCCTTGGATGTCGACGCTAAGGAACTCATTTATTTATCGAGTTTGTTAATCGCTCTGATAGACTTGTAACACTGCTTCTAATATTAAGTAGGTACTATTCATCAGCATTCACACCTTGTTTTCAGCTACTTTTGGGTATAAGCCTGCCTATCGAAAATCGATTATACAATGAGAGTTATTATTGAATTCAGATTGAATTATACTATAAAAATATTTGAAATGAAACAAAAACAACAGCAGCTGAACCCGACAGCAGACAACTATCAACATGACAGTTTTTTTTTTTTAATAGGTTTGGTAATGGACCAAGGTAATATAATTGTGCCCAAAATGGCGAGCTTTTTATTACGTTAAAAATATTATTCTCGCTCCCGGGTAACCATAAGAAAAATATATAAATGCAATATTATTCAGTGTAATCTAGTGTATTTTATGCCACTAAGTGTACCTCGGTACTTCGTTTGGGCATCAGATTTTGGTGACATCCTTTGACAGATTGTAGTAGCTTAATGAGCTGGCGTCTGTATAATATAAATCATAGAAACAATAAATGTGAGAAAAAAGAAAGCTAAGGAATAGAAAATGTAAAAAGTAACAATATCAGTTTTATTTCGAAATTTCTCTACGATGGTCATTATTTTATTTAACGAGTAGGCGGGGCTTATATTTCGTGATATTTTTTGCAAACTCATGCGTATTCTTACACTGGTACGTTTTATCCGGTAAAAGAAAAACTGGATACAAAAATACAATTAAGGCATACACGGGAGGGGCACGTGGCTAAATAATAACAGCCGCACAGGTCGATCGATCAGATTAAGCCACGCTTGCTTCGGTTGGTCTGTAGACGCGTGACTATCTTTACATACCGAGACCCCTCCATGCCTCGGAAATAGAATAGAATAGAATAGAATACTCTTTATTGTACACCATACAAATTACAGAACATAAATATATACAATTTTACAAAGGGTGACACAATGGGCGGTCTTATCGCTAAGAGCGATCTTTTAAAGACAACCTTTCACGGAAATCACGTTAAGCCGTTGGTACCGGCTGTCATTCGTGGATCTTTAACAGTTGTTACGGGTAGCCCGTAAGTCTGACAACCAGTCGTACCAAGGGGTATCGTATTACCCAGTAACTGGGTTGTGGAGGTCAGATAGGCAGTCACTCCATATAAAATTCTGGTATTATTCAGCTGCATCCGGTAAGACTGGAAGCCGACCCTAACATAGTTGGGTTTGGAAAAGGCTAGGCAGATGAACTAAGGCATACACGACTAAAAACTTAAGGTAAAGTAAGGACGTTTACGTGACATAATTATGTCCCGAATCAATGCCGAAGAAAACTCATTACTTATATCGTAATTTCTGAAAATTTAAACAGTCGATGCTTACAAACCTTACTCAGAGTGTTTATTTTAACGTTTCTTCGGAGATACTGTTATTTAGGAAACGTCAACTTTTAAAAATGTAGCTAAATACATAAGTGTGTAATATGATTAACTCATTTCAATTCATTGTTACATTAGCATAATCAGCCGACACTAAACTGCTGGGACACAGGCCTCTTCTCGGTGAGAGTGAGTGGGCCGTAATCCACCACGCGGGAGTTGGTAGATGTCACATGTCTCCGAATTTTTAGTTCTAGGACATACCGGTTTCCTCAACATGTTTTCCTTCATCGTTTTGAGGGCAGTGGTCATGAAATTATTTACACAAACTAAAGTGCCTGCCTCGGCTCGAACCCACGACCTACAACTCGTAAGTCGGCGCCATTACCACTGAGCCACTACTGCTCCTCCACCATTGCTTCATTGTTACATTGTCACGGGTATTTCGCAGATGTGAACAATATAAAGAGCGTCATATCAGCGAGTCATGGTCCACCGGACAAGACTACCTGTGCAGGTGTGGCTGCGTACTGCCACATGCCATTTTGTGTCAAGAACTGCACAGCTGGGTAATATCGTAACACACGACAATGCCTTTCATTTTCACAGGTCAAAAACACTCATTGTGGTATTTACGTTGTTAAGCAGACAAATTTTTAGCAATTTCCTTCAAAATCCTTTCGATTGTGCTTGAAAGTGTGTTACGCAATTAGGGCCGGAGCCCTAATAGACCGGAGTACATGTATTCCAATATACGCTCCGGTCTACCCGCGCAGTCACACCTGCTCAGGGGGCTTACATCCTGCTCTTATAGCAGAGCAGAAGCAGAATATCTACACTGCTTTTTTGTACATCATAGAACAAAAAAGCAGTGTGGTTCAACTTCTGCCCTGCTATAAGGGCTAGTGGTAAGCCCTCAGGTAGACTACTCTGGCGGACCATGTAGCGTATATAGCCACCATTAGCAGCCTTTGTCACAATATTTTTCATCAACGCAGCGGTCAACAAACCTCACGTTAATCTCATTACGTATGTCACTCGTGTGTCCCTCACCTAAAGCATTCAATTTACTTTCCCTTTCATTTTATTTACATCAACACAATTGAATAATATGATCCCTGAAACGCGCGTGTTTACAGTTTATTTACTTTAACATTTGAACCCAAATAGTGAGCAGAATTTAAAATCAACCGTTGTTTTTAACACAATGATATTAAAGCAACGGTTTTTGATAGATTTTATTTAAAAATGCTGGGAATACTCAAGTAGGCGACGCGTCATAAGCGTTTTTTATTTACTTTAAGTAGTTTTTTTTTTTGGGTGGGAAATCATCAAATGACCTCTCCCGCTCTGGGCTGGGCGGAAGGGCGTGTCAGACTTTTACTGACTAAAACCCACCCGTGTTCCTTCAGTTGCCTGTGCCTGGGGCCACGGTATTTCTTTCGAACAACCCGCAGCAATAACCACCATTCCACCAATATCGTTAAAACTCTGCCATTATGAGATATTATAAAATTTACAGCAGCCATAAAATATAGGTACCGAGTTCTCTTTCACAAGTTAATTCAAATGATTAAATTCATTGCTCGTAAATTTATGAGAAAAGCTCAGGTTTGATTGAATTCACAACTTTAAAAGCGTGAAAATTAGTTCATTTTTAAAGCAATAATTTATATCTTTATGATGATTCGATAGTAAAAAATTATTGCCCAAAAGTAAATTGAAAAGTAAGATTGATGCAAAAGAACCCCAGGTACGACGCTAGAATTAAGGATTTGTAATTGTATAGAAAATACGTATTTCAGGAAAATTGGGTCTTGTCGAAAACTGGGTCGCTTGGAGCGGGCGAGTACTAGAGACCGCGGCAAGCGTAGTGTGGTACGCCCCCCAGCTAGATGGACCTACGACTTTAAGAAGATGGCTGGGACAGACTGAATGTGGAAGGCGGAGGACAGCGTGGGTGGGAGAGACCTTTATCCAGCAGTGGACTGAGATAGGCTGAGTTGATTGACTGGGTCTTGTAAGTTTGGAAGGAAGAAGTAGGTACTTCTCTTTAGAGCTCTAAACACCACTCTAAAAATTTAGGGAAATTAGAAGTATTTTTGACAGATTGAGACTGAGATCAGACTGTGAACGTTCTTAAAATTACGAGAATTGCTCCTCTGATCTAAGTCTCGATCTAATCTATTATAGTATATTATTTTGCACCGCTGACAACCCAATTTTTTATGTCTACGCAGTCACTGTCTATTCCAAGGTTGCCTGGAAGAGATCGCAGAAAGCGATAAAGCCGCCCATTGTATGTTTGTATTTTCTGTTATGTAATTTCTGCTGTACAATAAATTATATAATGGATCATCAGGATGGTTTGAGCTACGATCAGCAATCAGGCGGGTTTATGTTGGTATCGTGCAAAGAAATAACAATTACTCAGGCAAATAATCACTTTAAACTTCAATATCTTGTTACAATCAACTGCTATTAGACAATAACAGGCTGGTATGATAATGATGGTTTCAACAAAACGTAGGACAACTCTAAAGCGTATTCACTGCTTGATCACCAGGATAAGGAATGCCCGACCTGGTTCGTTCCCTTCAA
Organism: Apamea epomidion; assembly: GCA_947507525.1. Taxonomy (NCBI): domain Eukaryota; kingdom Metazoa; phylum Arthropoda; class Insecta; order Lepidoptera; family Noctuidae; genus Apamea; species Apamea epomidion. The sequence continues at coordinate 8,449,413 of OX382242.1, read as the reverse complement.
CCTCGAAACCGAGAGGAAACGCCAAGTGGCGTGCTTTGTTTTGTTGTAAACGTCAATTGCCGGATGCGACATATCCTACTAATATTATAAATGCGAAAGTTTGTAAGGATGGATAGATGGATGGATGTTTGTTACTCTTTCACGCAAAAACTACTGAACGAGTTTGGATGAAATTTGGCACACAGATAGTTTATACCCAGGATTAACACATTGGATTCTTTTTATCCCGATATCCCCACGGGATCGAAACTTATGTGAGTAAAACCGCGGGGCACAGCTAGTATATAAATAAATAAGAAGATGTCAGGGGAGCCGAAGTTGCTGGTACACTAATACGATGACCACTTCTGGTTAAGGCTTTCCTGCACAGTTATACTTTTTACATTTCATCGCACTGTTTTGGTCTGTGAAAAATTGTACAAAGTTTAGTTAAGTCATAAAACGTAACGAGCACCGCTGCTATACAGAATGAAGGAACTTAGTTTAAACTTAACATTGTTTTACTGTACTTTGGCACGAGTCCGGAAGACTATCTGCATTGTAATTTGGTTTAAACTCTCTTGTAGTACTAAAAGGATGAAAGTTTGCTTACGTCTCATATTTAACTCAACTAGCCATTATAAGCTCAAACTCAAAATATTTATTTTAAATAAACCAATTACAGGCACTTTTGAATTGTCAAGGTCGGTCAGTCAAAAAGATGAAGCGAGTTGCCCATTCCAAAGCGTAGTAGATACCTATGGAGAAGAACGGGCAAGAAACTCCATGGACACTCTTTTAAATCATAATAATATTGTTACAAAGTATTGGTTACATCATTCATGTTCAAAATTATGCATGTGAGAACGATGCAGAACGTTAAAGGCGTCCGTAAGGAAAAAAAAAAAAAAAAGACAAATATTAAATTAGATTAAAATAAGCCATGGCAGCAAAGAGTTGACCAGTCCCTACTGACGGCGCCTGTTCACGAACATGACGCATAGATTAGCACCATTCAGCTCAACCATTTTGAAGGGAGCTAAATGATGCAACACATGTGCCACCATCAGCGGGACATTAGAGTGAGCATGACATACTCTCATCCGCCAAGGCACATTCAAGTCAATGAAAGACGTACTCAGTAAATGGTAGCTTTATAGTATGTAACATAGTACTCACATATGTTCTATGCAATTATATAATACTACGAGATTGAATTTATATAATGCAAACATAGTATTTTAGAATCTTCAGCAGCTCCAACAGTATGTAGGTAGGATAGGCGTGTGTGAAGTATTTTCAAATGCTAATCAATTTATTTATGCGTCCTGTGGAGCAGGACCAGCGTTTAGCCAAGCATTTTTGTCAGCGATGTAATCCCCCAACTTATAATATGCTTGGCTGCATAGTGTGCGTTTTATGCAAGATTTGAATTTCGTTTCATTGAGTTGGGGTATGTGGGGAGGTATTTTATTGTAACATTTTAAACAGTACCCCATGAAGGGAGAGTCTACTTTAGCCAGTCTGAAACCTGGTTGAACTAATTGGTCCCTATTTCTGGTTCTGTAGGTGTGTCTGTCACCTCTTTTACTGAAAAAAAATTAATTTTTCCTTACGTTCATGATGTTTTCATAGATATATTGACTAGGTACCGTCATGATATTAATATTTTTAAACAGTTCCCTTAGAGAATCGCGCCTGCGTAGGCCATATATTGCTCTGATGGCTCTTTTCTGCAGAATAAAAATAGACTCGATATCTGCAGATATCGAGTCTATTTTTCGAGTATAATTCTAAACTCTGGGCTGCAGCCCGTCCCCATAGTAAAATACCGTAAGACATGATACTATGAAAATAACTGAAATAGACCAGCCTCGCGGTATCTACATTAGTAAATTGACGGATTGTTCTTACAGCATATGCTGCTGAACTTAGCCGTCTTGCAAGAGATGTTATATGAGGACCCCATTGCATCCTTGAGTCGAGCGTTATCCCCAGGAAAACAGTTTTATCGACGAATTCTAGTTTCTCTTTATTCAATACTATGTCACAATCACTACTTTTAACATTCGGTAAAGCAAATCTTATGCATTTAGTTTTTTTCCCATTTAATACTAAATTATTAGCAGTGAACCAATTTCACACTTGCAGTAGGGCGTTATTTACGTCGTCAAGATTTGATGCACGTCTATTTATCTTAAAAATTAAGGAAGTATCGTCAGCAAATAACACCATTTGTGGTTGGTTTTTTAATAAATGGGGCAGGTCATTTATGTATACTAAAAAGAGGAAAGGACCTAATATCGAGCCTTGTGGAACACCCATTTTTACTTGTAAACCAAGTGAATTGACACCATTTATTTGAACTTGTTGCTGTCTATCATGTAAATAAGATTTTACTAAGCTGAGCGCAAGTTTACCTAGTCCGTAACGCTCAAGTTTCAAGAGTAAGGTTTTGTGATTAACGCAATCAAATGCCTTGGAGAGGTCACAAAAGATTCCTATGGCATCTTGGGCTTCCTCCCACGCTGTAAATATGTGTTTTAATAAAGTGACACCGGCGTCAGTCGTACAACGTCCTTTGGTGAAGCCATATTGCTGATCGTGTAAAATTTTGTTGTTGTTAAAACGACGTTATACGATTTACAAGTTGTAGATCTTAGGTTAGAGCCCTGGAAGGCACTGTACTTTATGTAAGATATTTCATCACCACTGCTCTCAAAACGGTGAAGGAAATCATCGTGAGGAAACTGGCATGTCCTAGAACAACAAATTCGAAGACATGTGACATCTACCAACCTACACTGAGCTCGCGGGGTGGTTTTTTTTTTTTTTAAACGTTGCTCCACTCTATGAATTAGTCCTGTATCGTGGGTGCGTTTACAAACATTTAAACTCACAGACACAAACAGCCAGACCCGGAACAACTACCTGTAGGCAATAAAAATATTTGTTCCGTGCGGGAATCGAACCCATGACATGCAGCGCAGCAGTCGATCACTCAATCACTGCGCCAACCGTGTCGTCAAACCGCCCACTCCCTCACAGCGGAGGCCTGTGTCCCAGCAGTGGGAACTTATAGGCTGATTATACGATATGCTTATATCATTATACAATACCTTAGTCTTACAGCTACGATTTCTTCAAAGCATAAAAATAAAGTACGTAGTTAAGTAAAAATTAATTAAATTGAACTGAATAAAAGTTTTCGATGAAACCTGTTTTCGATTTTAAAAATAATATTTGATCAATATTTTACGGTATAAACAAAATTGTTTTATATGTGGAGCTAAATAACAAAAACCCGATACAGTATTCTTTTTAACCGACTCCAAAAAAGGAGGAGGTTCTCAATTCGACTGTATTTTTTTTTATGTTTGTTACCTCAGAACTCCGTTATTTATAAGCCGATTTGCAAATTTTATTTTTTATTTTTTAAGGATATACTTTCAGATTGGTCCCATAGAAATTAAATTGAAAACTTTTGAAATTTCTTTTTGCAAAAAGTTTTTTTTAAATAATTCTAATGTGAATAACAGAAAAAAAAGAGAATTGATTTACGCTTTTTAAATTCTGTTTCAAATAAGTATCATAACAGCTGTATAAAACAAAATCAGCAAAAATGTATGGAAGCTGGTCTAAGCTACTATAATTCAATAAGCACTACATACATATTATAAAACAAAATCTCCCCCGCGTCTGTCTGTCTGATCGTGATAAACTCAAAAACTAACAAATGGATTTTCAAACGGTTTTCACCAATGGACGAAGTAATTCATGAGGAAAATTTATATACTTATACTTTATTAAGGTTTTAGGGAAACTGACTGAAATCTGAGGAAGATTGTCAAAGATGACTATAATTACTAAAAATAATATCGTTTAACTGTTTCATTTTTTATACCAGATGAAAAGGGCTCTTTTTACAAGCTTTTATTTAGTTTCACCCGTCCCGATGTTTGTCTGTAGTCTTGCAAGTTAAATTTGATCCACTTCCCGGTTACCGATTGAGCTGAAATTTTGCTTGCATGTGTAAATCGGACTACAATGTAAACTTATTATGACATGGAGCTGATCTGATAATGGAACCGGAAGGAGGCTATAGGAACTCGGTAATTAAACAACACAACCTCATCGAGTTTGGGCTCGTATGATTCGTCTTGACGAGTACTTTGGTGCTAGATGGTAACCAGGGTCTGATGATGGAGCTGGAAGATGGCCATAGGAACTCGGTAATTAAACGACACAACCCTATCGATTTTGGGCTCGTTTGATTCGTCTTGACGAGTACTTTAGTGCTAGATGGTAACAAGAGTCTGATGATGGAGCTGGAAGGTGGCCATAGGAACTCAGTAATTAAGCAACACAACTGCGTCGAGTTTGATTCGTCTTGATGGGTGGACCGTTTTTGATGGGTGGTGAGTGGTGGTGGTTTGGTGGACGTGAATATGCGACCCCATCTTTGGGAAAATAAGTTCGTTCGTTCGTTCGTTAACGGAAAAACACTGCTACGCGCAGCGAACTACGACGTAGTCAATCTCGCATCAAAAATACTTAAAATTAAAAAATACAATCAAAAGAAAAAAAAACTTTTTAAAAACAAGCTTTTATTACTTGTTAATAAAAAGAACTAAAACGTTAAAAATAATTTCAAACCTGATAAGAAAAATACCAACATATAGATACCAAAATGCAAAGAAAAATAATGAAGGTATAATATGCTAAATGTTCTTTAATGTTCCATCAAAATGTAACACGCTTCTATTTAGTAGGTACCTATATAATGATATTTTTCTTATCAGGTTTAAATTATTTTTAACTTTTTAGTTCTTTTTATTAACAAGTAATAAAAGCTTGTTTTTAAAAAGTTTTTTTTCTTTCTATTTTCCACTTAGCAGTAACCCAGTAGTTAAGTGCAACTTGAAATAAACCTTTCTGACCGGTCCTCACGTTCATCACACGCTGTTTGTCAGGGTACCTATTAAAAAGCCCTTGTTGTGAAGCTATGAACATCAAACTATCATCATTGGTATCGTGTTCAAAAGGTACAGATTCCTTGCGTTACTTTACGGAAGGGTACTTACTTTTATTGTTACAAAGTAGGTACCTAAGTCTTGAAAATTGAGAACCTTTTGGCGGGTACTTTTGATTTACGATATTTTGACATAATCCATTAAAAGTAAAAAATAATTAACAATATCAAAAGTAACTTAAAACTTGTACTTGTGATGTTAAGCCCAAATAAATAAAAATTGAGTGCCAAAGGTATTTTTTCGAGGGTTAAGTGTCGGCCTTGCGGCAATTTAATTACGCATTAGTTCTGACCTCTACAATCCAGTTATTGTGTAATATGATACCCCTTGGTAAGACTGGTTATCAGACTTTCGGGCTTTCGGCGACCCGTAACGACTATCAAAGTTCCAAGAATCACAGCCGGAACCAACGGCTTAACGTGCTTTCCGAGGCATGGGGGTCTCGGTATGTAAAAAGATCGGAATCCCCGGACTCGGAATCACCCATCTACGGACCGACCGTGGCAAGTGTAGCTTAACTTGATCGAACGACCCGTGCGGCTGTCATTACTCCCACAGGCAATAAACTTGTAGTATGTAAATGGAGCTGTAGAGTCAACAACTTTTTAATGGAACGAGATTATTTACCCCCAAACCCGCATGTTACTACTCCACCAAGGTTATAACTAATCTCATGTTAATTATAATTCCCTTTCAAGTTACTATTAAGTATTAAATAGGGTTACCGCCCTTCTTGGCTTCATCATCATCATCATCATTTCAGCCGAAGTACGACCACTGCTGGACATAGGCCTCCTTGTCGGTCCACCTCGTGGGAGACCTTCCATCACCACGTCTTAGGGTACGTAGTCGTAAGGCCTATAGCAAGTCCACTGCTGGACATAGGCCTCTCCTATTGCACGCCATTCAACTCGATTTTCAGCCACTCTGATCCAGCTGCTACCAGCCAACCTGCGAAGATCGTCCGCTCCACCTAGCTTCCTTCTCCACCTATGTATTTAAATCTTGTTTAAAATTTTTTTTTATACATTTTGAGGTTTAAATGTGTCTGTGTGCCTATATGAAATTAAAAAAATATTTGAGTTTGACATGTCGATACACACCTTAGATATGGGAGATGTTTTTGAGGGTAATATGAATCTAAGAAAAACGTCTGTGTGGTAGATATCCAACTGGGTACTTTAACTGCAGTAACAATCAGTTACAGTCATACTTACAAGTAATTGAATGTAGTTTATTTTTTTGCAAACGTTTGGTTCTGAAGTTTTATTTCTATTAAATGCTTGACCGCCCGTTGTGCCACCCTTTGTAAAATTTCTAAATTTATATGGTGTACATATTAAAGAGTACCTATTTTATCTTGCTTGCATAGCTTGAAAACACAAGAACTTGTAGAAAGTGATTCGGAACAGTAATCAGTAACGCCATCTATCATCGACAACATTAACTACTTGAGACCAAAGCTTTCCTACGTTACCAACACTAGTTGCTGAAACAACGTTCCTATCAAGAAAATCATAGATACCGCTATTCGCCTACCACTTTACTGATTGCTTGTAAAAACGCAAAGTGTATTAATATAGGGGATAAATATGAGTATGCGTAGACCTATCGGTAAATAATATACCTAATAGTGAATACTAGAATTAAGTGTATTTAATATTTATTTTGTTTTTTTTATTTTGATAACCGACGAAAATTTTCTGGTCTAGCATCATGTGCTGAATTAACAATTTTATTAAGAAGTTTATTAAACAACACAGATTCAAAGACTTCTTAGATGTTGTAAATAGAGCTATATCAACAAGGAACAAAGTGTGAGGCTTTGAAAAATATAGGATTCTGATAATGGATTCTTAAAGTTATAAATATACCTTTAATTGTTTTCTACCTCCCTTTCTTTAATTTCATTTTTCCTTTGGTTTTTATAAGTTTAGTTACTTGTCTCTATACGACAGGTTGGTTCTGTATAATTGTTTTTTTTTAATCTACAAGGGACTGAGGACTGAGGTTGGTTCTGTATAATGGTTTTTTTTTTAATCTACAAGGGACCATGTGAAAAAAAACAATTTCAATGTTTTCTTAGATTGTCGGGTTACCATGGGACATGGATCTTGTTAGTTTATTGAACAACTGTTGTTATGTGGGTCCCATCCTTGTCATAGAAATGTTTTGTCATGTCAAAATTGTCAGATCATTTTGATGTTTACAGGGTCAATAGAAGGTGCATTTTTGAAAGCTTTCTGTTCCTTATCTCGATTTTGGCATGTGTGTGGATTGGTTCCTGTTTGCATCTGTAGGTATTCATAGATAGAGTTTGCGCGTCGATGTTTCTGCCACCGTGTATATTTCAAAGTGCCTACCTAACTACAAGCGGGTCAAACGGACCCACCGTTTGACCCGCTCCAGTTTAATGAGTATACGAACGACAACAAAGTTTCGGACAGGCAGCAGAAGTCTAAAATAAATATTATTTATTTTATTTTTAGCCGTTAATGTCCTACTGCCGGGCAAAGGCCTTCTTACTTTCTTTCCACCTCTCTCCAAAATAATAAATAGTATAAAAAAATCGATTACCGTGTGTGTTTCGTTTGGTGTGCCCGCTAAAGTCCCGCAAAAATTGTTCTTCTAAACTACGCAAGGGATTTGAAAAAGGCTTATGTGAATAAAATTTTAATAATTAACTTAGAAACATAAATCTCGGTGTTTTAATATAACGTTATTGCATGTGCGAATCAAGGACGCAACGCTAGCATTAATTAAAAAGCACTTTCTCTCTCCTTAAATATCATGATTATATTTTTTTTTGCTCCTGTTTCATGTCTATTATTAATATATACATATTTATTTATTTAGATTAGTATAATATACTTTATGTATGTATTATGTAAATCGTCCTTCTCCTTTTTAATCCATCCAAAGACTGTCTTTAAAAGATCGCTCTTAGCGATAAGATCGCTCATTGTGTCTTCCTCTGTAAAATTTCTATATTTATGTTTGTAATTTATATGGTGCACATAATAAAGAGTATTCTATTCTATTCATTAAAAGGTTTTGTGCAACACAAACTCTCCTTTCAAAAGCATGTCAGTGCGTTTCTATGCCTATCGATACATTTACACTTATGAAAACCTTAATATTTTTGCACAAGGTTCTTTTTTCACTGATATAAATCACCATTCTATCACAAAGATTAATATGGATGTAAACTGTAAAATATTCATAGTTTCACAAACCAATCAGCTGTCCATTCGATGAAAAATGTATATTTTCCGTTGTACTTGTGTGATGAGAATAAAACTGTCAGAAATAATGAAAAAGATATGAAGATGTATCAATTGAATTGAATATTTTATTGCACGCCTACAATTTCTGTACTGGGCGACCCTGAATGGAAAATGTAAACATGAATTTCGTAAAATATGAAATATTCATATAAGTTTTGTTTTTCACAAAGAAACATATTTATGAGCTCTGCTATAATATATACAGGATACATTTTTAATCAATGCGCAAACTGTAACCATGTGCTCGGCATAATATGAATCGAATGACCCTCATCCTAGAAACTTTTCGACGGTTATAAAAAAAATATTAGGTAGTTATTCCATACATTTTGACCGCGTAGGTATCCATGTTCTATGTTATGGGTTTGGTTTCCGCACTTAGTCCTTCAATTGGACGAGTGTGCGTGATCGCATAGGTATTGCAGTTTTCTATGAAACAGCATTTTTTTTTTATCACCTACGAAACATTTCTACGCTAGGGGGCGTAGAATCGTATGCTGAATTCATGGTTACAGTTTGCGCTCTGTAATTTGTTAATTTATTCCGAAAGGTTTATAAGTATAATTATATATTAATTATATAATTTATTATTATTATAATAAAAAAACCTCACGCCTGTATTTCCCGAAGGGAAAGGCAGAGGTGTACCTACAATACACCCACATTTAACCAGTTACGTTTAATTCAAATGTATTAAGGGGCGAGCCTTTAGCTATCAAACGGGCACAAATCCAGACTCCGCGCTGCTACCGAGAAATTCCAGCTGGAAAATCCAATAACGATTTGTCCGACCCGGGAATTGAACCCAGGGTGCTCAGTAGTAGTGCTTGCGACCACTAGACCAACAAGCCACGTAGGTATAATACGGTAATATTAAACTTACTGTTTAATTAAGAAATATCGATGTTTCGGAAATTCGTAAAAGCCGTGCCTCATGTTCGTGAACGGGCGCCGTCAGTAGAGACTGACATCTCTTTGCTGCCATGGCTAAATGGGATTAAATTAAATTAAAATATAATTTAATTTTTTTTTTTTTTATTCTTTTTATTACGGACACTGTTAACGTTCTGCATCGTTCTCACATGCAACATTTTTAACATGAATGATGTAACCAATATGTAGCCATAGTATTTTGATTTAGAAGAGTGTCCGTGGAGTTCTTGCCCGTTCTTCTCCATAGGTACCTGCTACGCTTTGGAATGGGCAACTAGCTTCTAACTGACTGACCCCTAGACAATTCAAAAGTGCCTATAATTGATTTATTTCAAATAAATGCTATCCCCCTTATTACAAAACAAGTTTTTTCTTTAGATTAGGTTTAAACCACCGAGCCAGTTATTGAATCAAGAACGTTACTGTTATAGAAATGCAGTTCTTTATACAGAAATAACAGCTTAGTTCGGTGCTAAGTTGTAATTTTAGTATTAAGAACTTTGCCTAAATCAACATAAAGTTAATACAAATACCTACTGGCACAAAGGTTTAGGCTATAACTAAATTTAGATTTCGTTTTGTAAAAAAAAACGGTTTGAGTTGAGTTTGACAGTTTTCTAATTTATTTTTAATTTTATGAAATTCAGTGTAATTGTTTTGAAAATATAGAAAACTGAGGTTTTATTAAAAACAAAGTGAAAATGATATTGCCTTTTCGTGGAACCGCTTCATATTCAACAGTAATTTTTAACGAAAGTATGTATTTAATAAAAAGGCAAAATATAATGTCGATAGAAACGTTTCCATAGAAATTAGATTTTGACTTTTTAAGAATGATTTCCACCAAACGGCTCGCATCGCGTCGGATCGGAATGGATTTTACAATCTTTAAACGATATTTAATCATGTACTCAGTATTTAAAGTCTACCAAGCCGCGCACAGTAGCTTGACCGCGGGCGTCTTCCGCGACACGCGATCGTACCCGAAAGTATACTGCGATGCGCGATCGGCTCCGTTCGCCTGTCGTCGAATCCTTTCGGCATTAGAACATATCAACACGGTAGGAATTAAACTATTTTATAGGCGCAGAAACGGATACGTTCGCAAGTGGCGGTACAGAGCCGATCGTATGCGTCGACATCCTGCCGGACGCGATCGGCTGTCGCCGCATCCGTTCGTATCCTTTTCGATCCGATGCGATGCGAGCCGTTTAGTGTAAATCATCCTTTAGATAAATACAACGAAAAATAATAAAAATGTTTTTTTTTTTCTAATAAACAATCGCTCCTCGTCGTTCTTAATAACGACAAATTTAGAATCTATTCACAAAGACCGACTCAATATGATCACTGTGTTTTGTGTCTGTTCTGAGTCAAATTAAGTCCCAGTGTTTCAAAATCGCACTTATCTCGAAAAGCGTAAGTTAATTGATGCCACTTATGCCGCAATTAACGTCGCCACGTAATGGGCTCAAACAATATAAAATATCGAAGAAAAGTACCATTGACATGAAATGAAGAAGAATTCATGAAGAAAATGTAATTATTCATTTATTTGAAGACGTTCAAAGGAGTCTACCATTATCAGCGGGGTAATTGCGTCTTCATATGATCTGACCAAGATTATGTCTGGACTTTAAAAGAGACTGTGACCTCTGAGTTTGTTTCGGCCTTTCTTCTCAGACTAGTCAGATAGGAAACGCCGAACTCATCTAGTTTTAAAATATGATTGACATGTAAATGTGTTTGCACAAACCTGCTTAAAAATAAAATCATTTATCACGGTTACTCTTTTAAAAATAATTGGCTTTTACAATGTTTTCACATTACAGTAGTGGGCCTATCAACAAGTACCAGGCACTTAATAAAATAAAAAATGGTCTACAGATCTAAAGTCTGCAAGGCCTACAAAGTCCTCACATTTACTAAATATAAAAGAATCTATCAAAATGATAAATGAAATATGAAAACCTATTAAAACCAAATGATATGACGGCCAGCACAACCACTAATAAAGAGTTGAAATTAGAATTGTTTGTAATGTAATAAAAAGATTATGTCAAAGAAGTATCTAAAAAAGAAGTATGTATACATAAACACCAAAATAGAGAACCTCGTGCTTTTTTGAAGTCGGTTAAAAATAAATGAAAAATAAACATCGTAATTTGGGAGACAAGTGTAAAGCACCCCTTACGTAGTCTCTTTATCTTTAACCCCAGTGCCAACAAACTTAGTTGTCGCAAACGGAAAGCAGTACCCACAGTACACATTAGAATTTACTTCTGGAACCAATTACTGATGCTCGCTAAAACAAATGTAGACAACATTATTAGTGTCTCAGTGAAAGCGTGGGTGCTGTTTATAGTGGTTTTACACCGACTTCAATAAAGGAGGAGGTTATGCATTGCACGATTTCTTTTTTTCTTATGTAGGTTTGCGCCATTTTTTTTTCTAATACAGGTTGTATTAGAAAAAAAATGGCGCAAACCTTGTCTAGGCAGGGACATCGACGCACAACCTGTTACTATGTATTGATTATTTGATAACGGAAAAAAAAAATGTTTCTTAAGTATTTATATTTGTACGCCGCTAAGGCAAAAAATTACTGTGATATTTTTTTTCTTTTTGTAAGTCTTGCTGCCATGTGTAGGTATAGTAAACTCGTAGTCATGTTTTGGATAAATAAATAATCTTTATCTTTCAGGACACGATTTTGGAACCCCATCCCCGCTTTAAAAAAAATTGCTCTTCCATACATTTTGACCGCGTAGGTATTGCACTTTTCTACAAAAGTAAAGAAGAAAGAAACAGCTTTTTTTACCGGAGAATTAATTTTAACACACCCTATTTCGTTCGGTTCAGAATCATGTAATGAATTCATGAGAACAGGTTGAGCGTCGATGTCCCTACCACCCTGTATTATGTACTTACATCGATTTCTCTGTGATTACTGGTCTGATTTACGTAATTCTTTTTTCATTTGGTAGATGAAGCTTAGTTGCGGTCCCCTTATTAATTTTGTTTGAGTAGGTTTTGAGTTAGCTTCAAAAATGCGTATTAATCAACTTTGTGTATGATGTTATTCGATATAATTTACTGTCACTGTTGTTTACGTAGCAAGTAGTGGTATACAATTTGTGTGGTGTAGGTACAACCGAAATGTGAAAAATGCCAAAAATGTTTACAAAAAAGTCAGTGCGGCAGTCCGTTAAACCCTTCACTATACCCCACTATCAATCGGAATCTGAATCATTTTGAAGCAAATTGCTAATCCATTGCTTCATAAGTTCGAAAAATGTGTCTCTCCCCATAACCCTTATGGGGAGAGACACATTTTTCGAACTCATCAACTCATCAACACAAACAAGTTATAAAATATGCAAATATGCAAAATTATAGTTAATATTTTAATCCATCACTCAACTTAGCCTTAAAGTAGGTACTTTAAGGCTAAGGCTAAGCGCGCACTGCGATGCATTTTTTAAATCGCATGTTCATGCGAAATAAACGATCATATTTCGTGATGCGCGCTTACCCTTAGCACGCACAACAAAATGTAATCGTTGCGGAAAATAATCGCCAATCAGCACCCTAATTGCGTACCACATTAATCTCCATCTGAATCATTTTGAAGGATATTGCTAATCCATTGCTTCATTAATGTTCGTAAAATGTATCTGGTCAACAATGTAAGTATCGCAATGAATGTTGCTGAAATGTCAAAATGAAAGCCATTGCTACTTACAGTGTGTTACGTAATTACCCCGCTGATAGGTACTGGAGTCCTCGCAATGCTGTAAATAATCGCTTAAAAATTATATTAGCTTTCGCGATTTTAATTCGCATGACATGCGATTAAAAAAAACACATCGTAGTGCGCGCTTAACCTAAGGTTTATGTCTTTTGCATAGGTTATTGGCATCTAGATTTTGCATTTCTATTACAATTTCTGATCAGCACATGAATATTTTCCATAAAAATGTAAAGCGTTCCACGGATTATTCTATGCACTCGAACGTCGACTTCTATGCATAGGAAATATAGGAAACTAAGCTTTTCTGTTTTAAATGTTCATGCCAATATTTTTTTAAAAGCTCAACGTATTTTCCTAACATAACATTACGCGTAATCGTGTAATTCCCGAAGGGTAAGGCAGAGGCCTTAGTACACCCAAATTTCACCAGTTATGTTTAAGCACCATGTAATAGCGGGCGAGCCTGTTGCCATCAACTGGACACGAATCCAGACTCCAGGCTGCTACTGAGAAATTCCTGATGGAAAAAGACCAGTAACATTTTTCCCGACCTGGGAATTGAACCCAGGAGCTCATGCTCAGCAATAGCGCTTACAACCACTAGACTAACACATTCAGGCACTTTCTTATAAAATAAAAAGGGCCATTGTTAAATGTAAATAAGTAAGGCAATTTACATAAGGAGGTGGAGCATGGTTTGCCACATAGGTCCTCAATCCTTACTGCCTTTCCGTCAAGGTAGCTCCACTTTACCAGGTTGGACTTACATCTTCCCACTTGTATCCGGAGACGGTTCAGGGACTTCTAAGTGGACCACGAAAGGATACACCCTCCTATCCTGCCCTCTGTGTCCCAAAACATACAGTCAAAGTGACGACGCGACGCCGTGAAAGTGGCAAAGTTTTTCGGCTAACAAGATATATAATTCAGTCGTGGCAGCGACATGAAGAAGAATTTACATAAGGCATTTTCTACTAAAATAATCCTGCAAACTCCCAAAAATCTTCTCGAATTTGTTTAAAATACCTGCAAAATGTATCATAACTTTACCCTATCATCAAAGGTAAGTAAGGAATTAGGGTTGTGGTGAAATAACACAAATTTTGGGATATCTCAAATCTTTAGCGAGAGAATAAATTAATTTTGATGTCCCTGTGTTATCTATCCACTGGAAAAGATTAAGAAAATGGCTGGAAATGGAATCATAAATTACTAAAATGGACTCAAATAATACAATGAGGTTTTGTTGTTATTACCGTAGATAATAGAAATTATAAGATGTAATAAAATAGTTTTAAAGTCCTTCTGAGACGACGCCTAAAATAGGCAGTTATATCGTTTTGTCATTTTCCAATTCTGTGTGAAATATTAAAAATATCATCCCTAAGGATCACGTTTTTAATATTATATAAATACATTACATGATATATTTATTCATACATTTATTATATTTGGATATTTATTACCATTTTACACCAAACATCTCCCGCGCCGAAGGCTAGTCTTCGTTGAAATTGGTCGCCATAGCCGAAATACGGTCTGGAGGACTATTATTATTATAATCACAGTTTGCACCACACATACAAGTTGTCTGCCAATATACTACATTCTCTGACAGACAATGCACAGCGTCAACCACTGGGATATGCCGCTGGGCCGCTAATAGCATGAAATTGCAGAAGATTTCCTTTGATGAGACAAGACAAAGATGAGTATCAAGGAAAGATTTTTGAAATTTGGGGTTTAATAGGGGATACAAGTTTTTATGGAAATTCGTCATTTTTTAAGTTAGCAACGAGAAAGCTGTTATCTATTTAGGGCTGATTTTTCAATCGACTTCGACAGATATTTTTTATTCATGGTTTAAAATTGACGTCTGACAGTTTTTGTATGGAAGAACTGTCTAACATTCAAAATTATTGCTCGGATAAAGTTATCTGGCCTTGGAAAAATCAGGCCTTAGATTTCTTTTAAGTAGAAGTTATGTAGTTGTATCATCGTTTTTTTTTAACTCTTTCGCTAAAGCCTGAGAGTCTTCACATACCAAGACCCCTCCTTGCCTCGGAAAGCATGTTAAGCCGTTGATCCCGGCTGTCATTCGTGGATCTTTGACAGTCGTTTCGGGTAGTCAGAAGCCTAAGCCACTAGTCTTACCAAGGGGTATCGTATTACCCAGTAACTGGGTTGTGGAGGTCAGATAGGCAGTCGCTCCATGTAAAATACTGGTGTTCAGCTGCATCCGGTTAGACTGGAAGTTGCCTATGGGAAATTCCATCGGACATGCGGCTTGAAAAACATATTACTGGGTTGCAATCAGAAGTTCAGGAACACAGCATCGAGATATATGCAGCTACAGAAGTATGGTAGTATGGTGATATCGCTAATCGATTGCTTCATATGTTCGAAAAATTTGTCTGTTTACCAACGTAAATAACGCAATGAATGTTGTTGAAAATGAAAGCCATTGCTACTGATAGTGTATTATGCAATTACCCCACAGACACAACACCCGTCTGATCAGAGGATCCTCTCTTTTCTATAGAGGATGAATGAACTTTACACCCTGATGTGTTGCATTGATCGTGTGTTACGCAATTAGGGTGCTGGCCTAGCGTAGTACGGAGTTTTAATAAAATAACAGGCCAGCTTGTACCGGTTTTGTTACAATTTATAAACCAGTACAAGCTGGCCAAGTTGTTACTTACAAAGTTACAACTGAAGCGCGACATACCGCACTTCCCTTCACAAAACCCTACTAAGCCCAGGTTCACACGGGCGTTTTTCCTACGGCGATTTTTTTTCGCGCACAGGTTTTTCAACGCACTAGAGTTCAAAATTCACTAGTGTGTTTTTTTGACTAATTTAATTAATAATTTGTAGTTTATGTTTATTTATTTACTTATCTTATCTTATTTTTTTAAATATAAAAATTAAATGAAAAAAAAAACATTAAAAATATAAAGAAATAGTGATCCACCGATGTCGGGAGCAGGGTCCAAGCTACCGATGGTTAGGGCGCACCAGAGACAGGAACCTCCTCACAATGCGAGCCGTATCGAAGAGTACTGCCTTTTGAATCAGGCCCTTAATCCAACCGCCTAACGAGAGCCTCGATAGATGTTATGTTATGTTATATCATATTATGTTTATTGTTAAAGTTAATAAATTTCAAAACACAGATGATTATGATAAAGTTAACTTGGTCTAGCCCATTTTTATCCCACTACGGCACGGGCCTTTAGATAGATTAAAGAAAAGCCTTTGAATAACGTAAATAAAAATATATTATTATGTTTACTAATGTCAGTGTGTATTTAAAACATAACAATATAAGTATTTTAACTTGTATGCGCATATGTATTGTATATAAGTAATTTTAATTAGGTATATATATTGTTTTGCACAATATTTTCCAAAACATTTTTTTTCCCACTTTTTAATTTTAGGTATATATATAATTATATAAAGTATATTATATATACAGTATATAAATATAGTAGGTATATATGTATATTTATTTGTTATAATAACAGCTATTATTATAGTTAAGTATTTTAAATACTGTTTTGTTTTGTATCCATAGAGGAGGACCGTGCTGTTATGGGTCCGCCGATATGCGGATACAGGAGACGTAGAACATCTTCGACGTGGGCCAAAACAAAGGCAAGTTCATCGGCTCGACACCACGATATCGTGGCAAAGCGCAAGGCTGATCCCTTCTTGTCCACCCGCGTAACAGCAACAGCACACAATGTGTGCTTACAAACTGTGAGAAATCACCTACATTCAGCTGGTTTATGTTGCAGCAAGCCAGCGCGGAAGATTTTGCTGTCCACTGCGCACCGACAAAACCGACTACAGTTTGCTAGGTCATACATTAATTTTGATTGGGAGAACAATATGGTGATAGAAAACGAAGGTTTGCCGACTCATTATTAGTCGAATTTATTTTTATTAGACGACTATGAACCTTATTTTTATGCAAATAATGTTCATATTTGTTAAGCGAATGTGAACAAATACAAACCTTAGCATTATTTAGGTATACCGCCGTAATCTTCTTTAAATATTTAAACAGCAAATCGTATTATTGAAAGTCTGGTGAAGTGATGTTATTGTTATGCCGTTAGAAGTTGTCATAATTTCTTACTATCTAACATGTTGATTCACTTCACCTCTAATTTAACTTTGATTTAATTTATATACCTACCTACTTTGACAAACTATTTACGTCCATCTTTAACCAACAAAAAATTTTGCCTTTGTTAAAAAAAACTGATAAACAACATGTTTGAGTCATTCGAACGTCTAGTATGAATAGCTAAAGAATATACATTATCAGCCTTATTCATAAAAATCTCGCTAATCAATCATTAGCTACTGTTTAGCTAACCATTTATTTAGCTCTTAATCAATGCTTAACTTTTCTTTATTCATAAACGGTAGTTAGCAGGTGATTAGTAGCGAAACGAAATAGAGGTGAAATTATGCGTTCGGCACAGATTATAATAAAAATAGTTGGCTAAAAAAATGAATTTTTAGAATAAACTTGTCAAAACTACGATTTATTATCTGTCGTGACTTGGCAGATAAAAGTCAGAAATTTCATCGGAAAATTTGAATATGAATAAAATAATGTAATATGTTTAAATCATTGTGTTTGCGATGGTAGCAATGACAATAATAAGCTCCAATAATTGGAGTAAACGGGAAAAGGTATTTATCTCTGAATTTATATCTACTTACTAATATAAACTGACCAAATTAATGTTAAAGCAGTAGCCGATAATAGCTATGTATTTTCATGCCCTTTATGCTTGTTAACATGAATTTACTCTTTTAAATATGTAGTGGGTACTTGTGTCTATATTATATTACTTCCTACTGCTTTCGTAACGGGGCTTCGGTGTCTTTTAGTAATAATTATTATACTTGTTTACAGATACAAGTTTGACTACTGCTATGAAAGCCACTATAAATATCTAGCACCAATACTATTCAACCTCGCAAAGACGGCGATGGAGGAGACCATGCTACGTGAAAAAGATGAGGAATGAGAGTGGCATGAGTAAAGAATGGCACCCATGTCTTTGGAGGAATAGTATTGGAAAGCAAAAACAATGAATGTAGAACAAAAATGTAGTTTTATTACGTATCAAAATAAATTATTTCTAAAAAAGGTCTCTTATTTGTGTGTGACTGCCACGACGGTCGACGTGGCTTTTCTTTAGTTCTGTACCATAGAACTGGCATCATAAGATAACACATGGGCACATGGGATAACACATTGAATAATCACTATCTGTGATAAGCTTGTTCACGAACGCATTCTCTTCAAACCTACTGAGCCACCTCATTGAGCTTTCCCTATAAATTCTTTCATCATATATGTACTCGGAATGAATAATATGCAATAGGTAATCATTCTCGTAGCGGTTTTGTATGAGCTTTGTAGGTCTTCCTTCTTTTACTTCCCTCCGTCGTTTCAAAATATTTGAATCTACTACGTCGTTTTAGACATCCAGTAAAAGATTGTCAAATCCATATTTACGCACTACTCGATACTATGAACAAAATAACCTGGAAGTGCATTGATCCGATCAGCTGATTCAAATAAAATCCGCCATGTTGCCTTTTAGCATCCCCTTAATAGTGGTCCGGTGGTGTTTAATTTTGACAGCTACTAATTAATTGCTTAGCATCCTCTTAGGGCTAAATAGTTATTCTGAATAAGAATTTTGCTAATCAGTTGCTTAGCAATTGATTAAAGTTTTATAAATAAGATTGTATATGTTTAAAACCAGTTTGCATTAAATCATTGTATTGGCCACACAAGTTTTTTTTGCTAACATACAGCCCACACCAAATTGAACCTTAAAACAACCATTGTAAAGAAGGAACATATTGGAAGGAACGATACAGATCATTTGCCAAGCGATGAGCTCGCTCATTCCAACTAATACTAATGTTTACCGAATAAAAAAATAAAATGATTTTATTTATTTATTCATTTATTACAGCTTACAGCTAAAAAAACAACACAAAAAAAGGAAACAATAGTGGACAGAAATTTATTGGTTTTATTTAATTAACTTTCTAGTTTTTTCACAAAATTAATTTAATAAAAAACAAAAACTAAAAAGCAGCAAAATAAAATTCCTAAGTTGGGATCGAACTCACGTCGTCTAGCTTACATCAGTAGCTATCGCAGGCGCTTACACCAATTAGCTATGGGAACCTTGTTACATCAGACTAAAATATGGGCTCATATTCCTTCATTGTGAACCCGTTTATTTTAACTTTAACGGCGTGTGTATATTATGTATACTCGTACCCACACAATTATTGACAATTACCGATTTATGCGCGATGTAAACTAATTAAATGTACCGTGTGTACTTCCAAAAAGTCATGACAATAGAATAGTACGAGTATATTAGTTTCAAACTTAAATGTAGTGGTTACAAACTTCGTCTCTACTTATATGTAGATTAGGATTCATGTTCTTGGTGTGAACTTACAGACGGATTTGGTCTAGTAACTTTTTGTTCAGAAATCTACCTAACATAAATTTATTGGTAAATGATTACGTCTCGATAAGACCGCCCATTGTGTCACCGTTTGTAAAATTTCTACATTTAAATCTGTAATTCATATCCGCTCCGCTGTCGCGAAATCTCCAAAAGACTTCGCGGTCAATAACGCCAGAACGGTCGTGAAGTCTCCTGAAGATGTCGCGGCCCGTGACTTATGGTGTTCATAAGAAAGAGAATTATATAGTATTCTATTCTCGTCTATTTTACACGAGTACATAGCAAGGGTAAACGTGCACAGGGCGGGCAATACCTGCGCTACAAAGATGTCCTCAAACGTCACCTTACGACCTGTGGCATTCCCGTTGATCGGTGGCAGGAGCTTGCTCGAAACCGAGAGAGGTGGCGCACTTCAATCCACAAAGCAACTGAATGCTTTGAAACAAATCGTCTGGAAGACCTAGACAATAAGCGCCAATTACGCAAAAGCCACCCAAAGCCTTCCTATGCATACACAACCAACGATGCTGATCAGCTCTTCTGTATTCGGTGACCGGGTTTTCAAGACCAAATTTGGTTTTGCTAGTCATCAGAGAGCTCACGAAAGGAAAGAGAAGTAGTCGGGGTCGCTGTCGCCGGATACGGTGAAGAGGACTATACACGAGTATACTATGCGGGGTACGCTATAGAAGCGTGCACTATAAAGGTTTTTGATACATACACGGTGAAAAAAACTTTTCTATTTTTTTCGTCCTATTAGTTCCACCAGCAGTGCGATTCTGTAACCATCTCACCGTGAAAACTTAGGTGAAGTGAGCGTAGAGTGAGCAATTATTCCAACTAATGCTAGGGATTGACACTATTGACAGCTCACTCTAAGCTCACTTCATCTAACTTTTCACGGTGAGATTTTTACAGAATCGCTCGGCAGGTTATCAGTTCAACTCATCTTTCATGGTGTACTGTTTGAAATCCTACTTCCTACTAATACATAGCTTCGTTTTTCTGCCCGAGCAACCCCTTAACAATTCAAAAGTGCCTGTAACTGGTTTATTTGATATAAACTCTTTGAGTCTGAGTTTTGAATTAGAGTTTGAGTTTTTTAGTTAGACCTTCCTTAAATAATCTGTGTCCCTAAATGTACAGACAGCCAGCACATCAAGCTACTACATTCTCTCAAATTTCTTTAATAGATTTTCAACTTTATCTGTAAAGCATTAAGGTTCAAGGTTGATTGGGAAAATTTAACAGTTTCGGGTAGTTTGACTTGCTGGCGTCTGTACAATGAACATTACGATCGACTCACACCCGACGCTCCAACATCACTTGTCTATGTAATAGACTACTGTTACTACTTATTACTTATTATTGTACTTTGGTATGGTACAGCAGATTTTTTTATCGAATCTTCGAAATATGTCAACGCTGTGGACTTAGAATAATGTAGATACTGAATCCATAGTAAAAGTTATGTCACGATGTCTCTTCCACGGCGTTTCTTAATTTTTTAGTTCAAAGTAAAAATAAGATTTTTTTCCTAACTTTTAAAACTAACACCACTCAATACTCAATACTTTATTGCATTCCACATGTAGTACTTAGGTGGTAAAACTTAAAATTAGATCACATGGACTTACCCATGCTTAGGAATTAAACTTGAAAACTCAACAAGTTCAAGTTGTAGTGCCTATTATACACATAAGCCTCTCCCAAGTTGCGCTGCCCAATTAACCCGGAGATCAGTTTAAGTAATTGTCTAACTTATTTCCTCATATTGAACTTGCGAGGATGCCAACTTTGAACTTCTGTAATCAAGTTCAATCAATCGAGTTGAAATTAGAATTGTTTGTAATGTAATAAAAAGATTATGTCAAAGAAGTATTTAAAAAAGAAGTATGTATACATAAACACCAAAATAGAGAACCTCGTGCTTTTTTGAAGTCGGTTAAAAATAAATGAAAAATAAACATCGTAATTTGGGAGACAAGTGTAAAGCACCCCTTACGTAGTCTCTTTATCTTTAACCCCAGTGCCAACAAACTTAGTTGTCGCAAACGGAAAGCAGTACCCACAGTACACATTAGAATTTACTTCTGGAACCAATTACTGATGCTCGCTAAAACAAATGTAGACAACATTATTAGTGTCTCAGTGAAAGCGTGGGTGCTGTTTATAGTGGTTTTACACCGACTTCAATAAAGGAGGAGGTTATGCATTGCACGATTTCTTTTTTTCTTATGTAGGTTTGCGCCATTTTTTTTTCTAATACAGGTTGTATTAGAAAAAAAATGGCGCAAACCTTGTCTAGGCAGGGACATCGACGCACAACCTGTTACTATGTATTGATTATTTGATAACGGAAAAAAAAAATGTTTCTTAAGTATTTATATTTGTACGCCGCTAAGGCAAAAAATTACTGTGATATTTTTTTTCTTTTTGTAAGTCTTGCTGCCATGTGTAGGTATAGTAAACTCGTAGTCATGTTTTGGATAAATAAATAATCTTTATCTTTCAGGACACGATTTTGGAACCCCATCCCCGCTTTAAAAAAAATTGCTCTTCCATACATTTTGACCGCGTAGGTATTGCACTTTTCTACAAAAGTAAAGAAGAAAGAAACAGCTTTTTTTACCGGAGAATTAATTTTAACACACCCTATTTCGTTCGGTTCAGAATCATGTAATGAATTCATGAAAACAGGTTGAGCGTCGATGTCCCTACCACCCTGTATTATGTACTTACATCGATTTCTCTGTGATTACTGGTCTGATTTACGTAATTCTTTTTTCATTTGGTAGATGAAGCTTAATTGCGGTCTGGTCCCCTTATTAATATTGTTTGAGTAGGTTTTGAGTTAGCTTCAAAAATGCGTATTAATCAACTTTGTGTATGATGTTATTCGATATAATTTACTGTCACTGTTGTTTACGTAGCAAGTAGTGGTATACAATTTGTGTGGTGTAGGTACAACCGAAATGTGAAAAATGCCAAAAAATTTTTACAAAAAAGTCAGTGAGAGTCCGTTAAACCCTTCACTATACCCCACTATCAATCGGAATCTGAATCATTTTGAAGCAAATTGCTAATCCATTGCTTCATAAGTTCGAAAAATGTGTCTCTCCCCATAACCCTTATGGGGAGAGACACATTTTTCGAACTCATCAACTCATCAACACAAACAAGTTATAAAATATGCAAATATGCAAAATTATAGTTAATATTTTAATCCATCACTCAACTTAGCCTTAAAGTAGGTACTTTAAGGCTAAGGCTAAGCGCGCACTGCGATGCATTTTTTAAATCGCATGTTCATGCGAAATAAACGATCATATTTCGTGATGCGCGCTTACCCTTAGCACGCACAACAAAATGTAATCGTTGCGGAAAATAATCGCCAATCAGCACCCTAATTGCGTACCACATTAATCTCCATCTGAATCATTTTGAAGGATATTGCTAATCCATTGCTTCATTAATGTTCGTAAAATGTATCTGGTCAACAATGTAAGTATCGCAATGAATGTTGCTGAAATGTCAAAATGAAAGCCATTGCTACTTACAGTGTGTTACGTAATTACCCCGCTGATAGGTACTGGAGTCCTCGCAATGCTGTAAATAATCGCTTAAAAATTATATTAGCTTCCGCGATTTTAATTCGCATGACATGCGATTAAAAAAAACACATCGTAGTGCGCGCTTAACCTAAGGTTTATGTCTTTTGCATAGGTTATTGGCATCTAGATTTTGCATTTCTATTACAATTTCTGATCAGCACATGAATATTTTCCATAAAAATGTAAAGCGTTCCACGGATTATTCTATGCACTCGAACGTCGACTTCTATGCATAGGAAATATAGGAAACTAAGCTTTTCTGTTTTAAATGTTCATGCCAATATTTTTTTAAAAGCTCAACGTATTTTCCTAACATAACATTACGCGTAATCGTGTAATTCCCGAAGGGTAAGGCAGAGGCCTTAGTACACCCAAATTTCACCAGTTATGTTTAAGCACCATGTAATAGCGGGCGAGCCTGTTGCCATCAACTGGACACGAATCCAGACTCCAGGCTGCTACTGAGAAATTCCTGATGGAAAAAGACCAGTAACATTTTTCCCGACCTGGGAATTGAACCCAGGAGCTCATGCTTAGCAATAGCGCTTACAACCACTAGACTAACACATTCAGGCACTTTCTTATAAAATAAAAAGGGCCATTGTTAAATGTAAATAAGTAAGGCAATTTACATAAGGAGGTGGAGCATGGTTTGCCACATAGCTCCTCAATCCTTACTGCCTTTCCGTCAAGGTAGCTCCACTTTACCAGGTTGGACTTACATCTTCCCACTTGTATCCGGAGACGGTTCAGGGACTTCTAAGTGGACCACGAAAGGATACACCCTCCAATCCTGCCCTGTGTCCCAAAACATACAGTCAAAGTGACGACGCGACGCCGTGAAAGTGGCAAAGTTTTTCGGCTAACAAGATATATAATTCAGTCGTGGCAGCGACATGAAGAAGAATTTACATAAGGCATTTTCTACTAAAATAATCCTGCAAACTCCCAAAAATCTTCTCGAATTTGTTTAAAATACCTGCAAAATGTATCATAACTTTACCCTATCATCAAAGGTAAGTAAGGAATTAGGGTTGTGGTGAAATAACACAAATTTTGGGATATCTCAAATCTTTAGCGAGAGAATAAATTAATTTTGATGTCCCTGTGTTATCTATCCACTGGAAAAGATTAAGAAAATGGCTGGAAATGGAATCATAAATTACTAAAATGGACTCAAATAATACAATGAGGTTTTGTTGTTATTACCGTAGATAATAGAAATTATAAGATGTAATAAAATAGTTTTAAAGTCCTTCTGAGACGACGCCTAAAATAGGCAGTTGAATCGTTTTGTCATTTTCCAATTCTGTGTGAAATATTAAAAATATCATCCCTAAGGATCACGTTTTTAATATTATATAAATACATTACATGATATATTTATTCATACATTTATTATATTTGGATATTTATTACCATTTTACACCAAACATCTCCCGCGCCGAAGGCTAGTCTTCGTTGAAATTGGTCGCCATAGCCGAAATACGGTCTGGAGGACTATTATTATTATAATCACAGTTTGCACAACACATACAAGTTGTCTGCCAATATACTACATTCTCTGACAGACAATGCACAGCGTCAACCACTGGGATATGCCGCTGGGCCGCTAATAGCATGAAATTGCAGAAGATTTCCTTTGATGAGACAAGACAAAGATGAGCATCAAGGAAAGATTTTTGAAATTTGGGGTTTGATAGGGGATACAAGTTTTTATGGAAATTCGTCATTTTTTAAGTTAGCAACGAGAAAGCTGTTATCTATTTAGGGCTGATTTTTCAATCGACTTCGACAGATATTTTTTATTCATGGTTTAAAATTGACGTCTGACAGTTTTTGTATGGAAGAACTGTCTAAAATTCAAAATTATTGCTCGGATAAAGTTATCTGGCCTTGGAAAAATCAGGCCTTAGATTTCTTGTAAGTAGAAGTTATGTACAACTACTATTATCGTTTTTTTTTAACTCTTTCGCCTGAGAGTCTTCACATACCAAGACCCCTCCTTGCCTCGGAAAGCATGTTAAGCCGTTGATCCCGGCTGTCATTCGTGGATCTTTGACAGTCGTTTCGGGTAGTCAGAAGCCTAAGCCACTAGTCTTACCAAGGGGTATCGTATTACCCAGTAACTGGGTTGTGGAGGTCAGATAGGCAGTCGCTCCATGTAAAATACTGGTGTTCAGCTGCATCCGGTTAGACTGGAAGTTGCCTATGGGAAATCCCATCGGACATGCGGCTTGAAAAACATATTACTGGGTTGCAATCAGAAGTTCAGGAACACAGCATCGAGATATATGCAGCTACAGAAGTATGGTAGTATGGTGATATCGCTAATCGATTGCTTCATATGTTCGAAAAATTTGTCTGTTTACCAACGTAAATAACGCAATGAATGTTGTTGAAAATGAAAGCCATTGCTACTGATAGTGTATTATGCAATTACCCCACAGACACAACACCCGTCTGATCAGAGGATCCTCTCTTTTCTATAGAGGATGAATGAACTTTACACCCTGATGTGTTGCATTGATCGTGTGTTACGCAATTAGGGTGCTGGCCTAGCGTAGTACGGAGTTTTAATAAAATAACAGGCCAGCTTGTACCGGTTTTGTTACAATTTATAAACCAGTACAAGCTGGCCAAGTTGTTACTTACAAAGTTACAACTGAAGCGCGACATACCGCACTTCCCTTCACAAAACCCTACTAAGCCCAGGTTCACACGGGCGTTTTTCCTACGGCGATTTTTTTTCGCGCACAGGTTTTTCAACGCACTAGAGTTCAAAATTCACTAGTGTGTTTTTTTGACTAATTTAATTAATAATTTGTAGTTTATGTTTATTTATTTACTTATCTTATCTTATTTTTTTAAATATAAAAATTAAATGAAAAAAAAAACATTAAAAAATATAAAGAAATAGTGATCCACCGATGTCGGGAGCAGGGTCCAAGCTACCGATGGTTAGGGCGCACCAGAGACAGGAACCTCCTCACAATGCGAGCCGTATCGAAGAGTACTGCCTTTTGAATCAGGCCCTTAATCCAACCGCCTAACGAGAGCCTCGATAGATGTTATGTTATGTTATATCATATTATGTTTATTGTTAAAGTTAATAAATTTCAAAACACAGATGATTATGATAAAGTTAACTTGGTCTAGCCCATTTTTATCCCACTACGGCACGGGCCTTTAGATAGATTAAAGAAAAGCCTTTGAATAACGTAAATAAAAATATATTATTATGTTTACTAATGTCAGTGTGTATTTAAAACATAACAATATAAGTATTTTAACTTGTATGCGCATATGTATTGTATATAAGTAATTTTAATTAGGTATATATATTGTTTTGCACAATATTTTCCAAAACATTTTTTTTCCCACTTTTTAATTTTAGGTATATATATAATTATATAAAGTATATTATATATACAGTATATAAATATAGTAGGTATATATGTATATTTATTTGTTATAATAACAGCTATTATTATAGTTAAGTATTTTAAATACTGTTTTGTTTTGTATCCATAGAGGAGGACCGTGCTGTTATGGGTCCGCCGATATGCGGATACAGGAGACGTAGAACATCTTCGACGTGGGCCAAAACAAAGGCAAGTTCATCGGCTCGACACCACGATATCGTGGCAAAGCGCAAGGCTGATCCCTTCTTGTCCACCCGCGTAACAGCAACAGCACACAATGTGTGCTTACAAACTGTGAGAAATCACCTACATTCAGCTGGTTTATGTTGCAGCAAGCCAGCGCGGAAGATTTTGCTGTCCACTGCGCACCGACAAAACCGACTACAGTTTGCTAGGTCATACATTAATTTTGATTGGGAGAACAATATGGTGATAGAAAACGAAGGTTTGCCGACTCATTATTAGTCGAATTTATTTTTATTAGACGACTATGAACCTTATTTTTATGCAAATAATGTTCATATTTGTTAAGCGAATGTGAACAAATACAAACCTTAGCATTATTTAGGTATACCGCCGTAATCTTCTTTAAATATTTAAACAGCAAATCGTATTATTGAAAGTCTGGTGAAGTGATGTTATTGTTATGCCGTTAGAAGTTGTCATAATTTCTTACTATCTAACATGTTGATTCACTTCACCTCTAATTTAACTTTGATTTAATTTATATACCTACCTACTTTGACAAACTATTTACGTCCATCTTTAACCAACAAAAAATTTTGCCTTTGTTAAAAAAAACTGATAAACAACATGTTTGAGTCATTCGAACGTCTAGTATGAATAGCTAAAGAATATACATTATCAGCCTTATTCATAAAAATCTCGCTAATCAATCATTAGCTACTGTTTAGCTAACCATTTATTTAGCTCTTAATCAATGCTTAACTTTTCTTTATTCATAAACGGTAGTTAGCAGGTGATTAGTAGCGAAACGAAATAGAGGTGAAATTATGCGTTCGGCACAGATTATAATAAAAATAGTTGGCTAAAAAAATGAATTTTTAGAATAAACTTGTCAAAACTACGATTTATTATCTGTCGTGACTTGGCAGATAAAAGTCAGAAATTTCATCGGAAAATTTGAATATGAATAAAATAATGTAATATGTTTAAATCATTGTGTTTGCGATGGTAGCAATGACAATAATAAGCTCCAATAATTGGAGTAAACGGGAAAAGGTATTTATCTCTGAATTTATATCTACTTACTAATATAAACTGACCAAATTAATGTTAAAGCAGTAGCCGATAATAGCTATGTATTTTCATGCCCTTTATGCTTGTTAACATGAATTTACTCTTTTAAATATGTAGTGGGTACTTGTGTCTATATTATATTACTTCCTACTGCTTTCGTAACGGGGCTTCGGTGTCTTTTAGTAATAATTATTATACTTGTTTACAGATACAAGTTTGACTACTGCTATGAAAGCCACTATAAATATCTAGCACCAATACTATTCAACCTCGCAAAGACGGCGATGGAGGAGACCATGCTACGTGAAAAAGATGAGGAATGAGAGTGGCATGAGTAAAGAATGGCACTCATGTCTTTGGAGGAAGAGTATTGGAAAGCAAAAACAATGAATGTAGAACAAAAATGTAGTTTTATTACGTATCAAAATAAATTATTTCTAAAAAAGGTCTCTTATTTGTGTGTGACTGCCACGACGGTCGACGTGGCTTTTCTTTAGTTCTGTACCATAGAACTGGCATCATAAGATAACACATGGGCACATGGGATAACACATTGAATAATCACTATCTGTGATAAGCTTGTTCACGAACGCATTCTCTTCAAACCTACTGAGCCACCTCATTGAGCTTTCCCTATAAATTCTTTCATCATATATGTACTCGGAATGAATAATATGCAATAGGTAATCATTCTCGTAGCGGTTTTGTATGAGCTTTGTAGGTCTTCCTTCTTTTACTTCCCTCCGTCGTTTCAAAATATTTGAATCTACTACGTCGTTTTAGACATCCAGTAAAAGATTGTCAAATCCATATTTACGCACTACTCGATACTATGAACAAAATAACCTGGAAGTGCATTGATCCGATCAGCTGATTCAAATAAAATCCGCCATGTTGCCTTTTAGCATCCCCTTAATAGTGGTCCGGTGGTGTTTAATTTTGACAGCTACTAATTAATTGCTTAGCATCCTCTTAGGGCTAAATAGTTATTCTGAATAAGAATTTTGCTAATCAGTTGCTTAGCAATTGATTAAAGTTTTATAAATAAGATTGTATATGTTTAAAACCAGTTTGCATTAAATCATTGTATTGGCCACACAAGTTTTTTTTGCTAACATACAGCCCACACCAAATTGAACCTTAAAACAACCATTGTAAAGAAGGAACATATTGGAAGGAACGATACAGATCATTTGCCAAGCGATGAGCTCGCTCATTCCAACCAATACTAATGTTTACCTAATAAAAAAATAAAATGATTTTATTTATTTATTCATTTATTACAGCTTACAGCTAAAAAAACAACACAAAAAAAGGAAACAATAGTGGACAGAAATTTATTGGTTTTATTTAATTAACTTTCTAGTTTTTTGCTTAAGTGATTTTTTTGACCACAAAATTAATTTAATAAAAAACAAAAACTAAAAAGCAGCAAAATAAAATTCCTAAGTTGGGATCGAACTCACGTCGTCTAGCTTACATCAGTAGCTATCGCAGGCGCTTACACCAATTAGCTATGGGAACCTTGTTACATCAGACTAAAATATGGGCTCATATTCCTTCATTGTGAACCCGTTTATTTTAACTTTAACGGCGTGTGTATATTATGTATACTCGTACCCACACAATTATTGACAATTACCGATTTATGCGCGATGTAAACTAATTAAATGTACCGTGTGTACTTCCAAAAAGTCATGACAATAGAATAGTACGAGTATATTAGTTTCAAACTTAAATGTAGTGGTTACAAACTTCGTCTCTACTTATATGTAGATTAGGATTCATGTTCTTGGTGTGAACTTACAGACGGATTTGGTCTAGTAACTTTTTGTTCAGAAATCTACCTAACATAAATTTATTGGTAAATGATTACGTCTCGATAAGACCGCCCATTGTGTCACCGTTTGTAAAATTTCTACATTTAAATCTGTAATTCATATCCGCTCCGCTGTCGCGAAATCTCCAAAAGACTTCGCGGTCAATAACGCCAGAACGGTCGTGAAGTCTCCTGAAGATGTCGCGGCCCGTGACTTATGGTGTTCATAAGAAAGAGAATTATATAGTATTCTATTCTCGTCTATTTTACACGAGTACATAGCAAGGGTAAACGTGCACAGGGCGGGCAATACCTGCGCTACAAAGATGTCCTCAAACGTCACCTTACGACCTGTGGCATTCCCGTTGATCGGTGGCAGGAGCTTGCTCGAAACCGAGAGAGGTGGCGCACTTCAATCCACAAAGCAACTGAATGCTTTGAAACAAATCGTCTGGAAGACCTAGACAATAAGCGCCAATTACGCAAAAGCCACCCAAAGCCTTCCTATGCATACACAACCAACGATGCTGATCAGCTCTTCTGTATTCGGTGACCGGGTTTTCAAGACCAAATTTGGTTTTGCTAGTCATCAGAGAGCTCACGAAAGGAAAGAGAAGTAGTCGGGGTCGCTGTCGCCGGATACGGTGAAGAGGACTATACACGAGTATACTATGCGGGGTACGCTATAGAAGCGTGCACTATAAAGGTTTTTGATACATACACGGTGAAAAAAACTTTTCTATTTTTTTCGTCCTATTAGTTCCACCAGCAGTGCGATTCTGTAACCATCTCACCGTGAAAACTTAGGTGAAGTGAGCGTAGAGTGAGCAATTATTCCAACTAATGCTAGGGATTGACACTATTGACAGCTCACTCTAAGCTCACTTCATCTAACTTTTCACGGTGAGATTTTTACAGAATCGCTCGGCAGGTTATCAGTTCAACTCATCTTTCATGGTGTACTGTTTGAAATCCTACTTCCTACTAATACATAGCTTCGTTTTTCTGCCCGAGCAACCCCTTAACAATTCAAAAGTGCCTGTAACTGGTTTATTTGATATAAACTCTTTGAGTCTGAGTTTTGAATTAGAGTTTGAGTTTTTTAGTTAGACCTTCCTTAAATAATCTGTGTCCCTAAATGTACAGACAGCCAGCACATCAAGCTACTACATTCTCTCAAATTTCTTTAATAGATTTTCAACTTTATCTGTAAAGCATTAAGGTTCAAGGTTGATTGGGAAAATTTAACAGTTTCGGGTAGTTTGACTTGCTGGCGTCTGTACAATGAACATTACGATCGACTCACACCCGACGCTCCAACATCACTTGTCTATGTAATAGACTACTGTTACTACTTATTACTTATTATTGTACTTTGGTATGGTACAGCAGATTTTTTTATCGAATCTTCGAAATATGTCAACGCTGTGGACTTAGAATAATGTAGATACTGAATCCATAGTAAAAGTTATGTCACGATGTCTCTTCCACGGCGTTTCTTAATTTTTTAGTTCAAAGTAAAAATAAGATTTTTTTCCTAACTTTTAAAACTAACACCACTCAATACTCAATACTTTATTGCATTCCACATGTAGTACTTAGGTGGTAAAACTTAAAATTAGATCACATGGACTTACCCATGCTTAGGAATTAAACTTGAAAACTCAACAAGTTCAAGT
Source organism: Apamea epomidion (assembly GCA_947507525.1). Classification (NCBI taxonomy): domain Eukaryota; kingdom Metazoa; phylum Arthropoda; class Insecta; order Lepidoptera; family Noctuidae; genus Apamea; species Apamea epomidion. The sequence continues at coordinate 8,418,097 of OX382242.1, read as the reverse complement.
TGTAGTGCCTATTATACACATAAGCCTCTCCCAAGTTGCGCTGCCCAATTAACCCGGAGATCAGTTTAAGTAATTGTCTAACTTATTTCCTCATATTGAACTTGCGAGGATGCCAACTTTGAACTTCTGTAATCAACTTGATTGATTTCCGTTTGTATTACACTAAACAAACGAGCATTATTTCTGAACTACTCCCGTAGAATGAGAAAACCTGTTTTGGCAGGAGCAGACATTTTCCAATATCATTATTTTCGAATATAGTTTGTAACATTTAAAATAATAACAATATGTTCATGTGAAAAAATAAGCAAAAGAATCATAGGGCATCCAAAAATTCGCCCGCATGGCTGTCAACAGGAACAGTACCCAAAAGGCTGGCATCATTGCCACGTTGTATGGCGATGTTAATTCTTTGGCCAAGAAACATTAGCCCTCTGGTCACTAACTGCTTGGCTTGGCTGTGATAATTTATTGTTTCAAATATATATGCATAATCAGCCTTTATTGTTCCGTCTGCTGGGACACAGTGGGCCATAATTCACCACGTGGGCCCCGTGTCACATGTTTCCATCCCCGTTTTGAGAGCTGTGGTGATGAAATTTAATACACAAAGTAAAGTGCGTATCTGGGTTCGAACTCATGACCACAACTCGTAAACCGGAGCTGATACCGTTGGACCGCCACTACCCTGTAACTATTATTTTCTGTAAAATGGTGTACGCTCAATACATCTGTAACATAAGAGCTCGATGCTCAATTTTTTATATATTTTTTATATTAATATTACTCGAGACTACGCATTCGTAGCACGAGCGAGCTACGCCGTAGCACGTTATTAAACTTATAACTCAATCGCATTTATGAATTAATTGTCTAACAATTCCACAACATACCTTTGTAAGCAATCTTCTGAGATTTACTTGAATGTGAATTGCTACTATTAAGATAATGGTGTAATTAAGGTAATCACGGTAATATACTTAATGAAAAGCCTCGGTGAAGCGTCGTCTCGTGATAGTTAAGTTGTGTGCTACCCTGTGATGTTCGGTCCATTGGGATCAGCTATCTGTAATTGAAAATTCTACTCTCTTAGGCACTATTGCAGTGCCTAAGAGGGTAGAATTTTCAATTGCAGCCTGCACATTGAATTCTCAATGTGCAGGCTTAAGAGCAGTGGTGGCCCAGTTTTAACGGCTGCGCGGTTGTAGGTCGTAGGTTCGAACCCAGACAGGCGCTTTACTTTGTGTATTTTATCACCACTGCTCTCAAAACGGTGAAGGAAAACATCGTGAGGAAACCGACATGTCCTACAACCAAAAATTCGAAGACATGTGACATCTACCATCCCGCACCGGGCCCGCGTGGTGGATTACGGCCCCTCCCTCTCACAGAGAGGAGGCTTGTGTCCCAACAGTGGGAACGTTATAGGCTGATTATGTATGTATGCTTACTGTAACTAAAATATTTAACATCGTTGATTTGACAAGCGGTCCGCAAAATTGGCAGCGCCTGTATCTTGGGCCAGAGTTGTGTTATCTTAAATTTTAATTCAAGACACGTTTCCGGTAACTAAAATTTAATTTCAGGATGTTTCAATTCTTGATTAACCCCTAATTACTCGCATGAAGAAACCCACGTAACCGCTCGAATGAGGTCTCCAGAGACCCCAATTTATAAGGACAAATAGTAATAGCTTATAAGTCTTAGGACTGATTTTTCAATAGTCAGATAACTTTTGTATATGAAAACTCCATATTTGGTCAAGTCGTAAAAACCATGCGAAGCAGGGGCGGGTCACTAGTAAGATCATAAATCATACGCAAACTTACCAGACACATTACTGTGCCCTCCCCACTTATGCATTCAAACTTTTTCTCGTAGTTCAATCTGGATTACCCCAGTTCCTCGACCGACATTGAGGAACACGTTTCAGTTATGTACACAAATACAGCTATATCTTCCTAAGAGATAGACGGAGGTCTATACTCGCTTAAGACAGTTAAGACTGACGTGACATCACATAATTAGACTGTGTCCGTGCGGAAATCCCACAAGGTGGACCGACGACCTTGTGAAGGCTGCAGGATCCCGTTGAATGCGGGAAGTACAGAACCAGTCTGAGTGAATGAGGTGCTTGGACTCTTCCAAGCACCTCATTCACTCAGACTGGTTCTGTACACTGGTGGACATAGACCTCTGTCTATGTCCACCAGTGGACGCCTTTCGGCTGAAATGATGATGATGATGCGGAAATAGAAAACATAATCCGTCTTATAATTAAATGCCAACTTACACTCTGGCTTAACGTCAGTTTTTGTAATAAGAAATTTAACTTGGTCGGATTATAGTTCAAAATTAAAAAATGGGTTGATGGTTTAAACTTGGGTCTAAAGATAAGCCTTGTTTTGTAATAAGGCTGTAAAGGTTGACGTACGTCGTCTTTTGAGGGTTTCAGAAAGGCGAAACAATGCTTTTTTCGTCCGGAATCCGGACTCAGTTCCTAAAGCTGTACAAACCTCGTCAAAACAATGAAGCCTAGTTTTGTGGCCTTGGCCTTAATTTTAGACAAACTTTCTTGCATTCAGTAGACTATTAAGCACTTGATAGATAATATGCTTATAATAAGCCGGGAGCAGCAAACACTGTGTCACCATACTCTGGCTGAAAGATCTCGGCGATAAGCGTAAATCCAGGGATGTGTAGACGACTCCGCCTTAGAGTGTTAATGTGGTGCTGTTCTACAAACGATGGTATACTTAATATCGTGCCCTCCGTGTCCTGGCAACTGCACGTTACAGGGACTGATGAACGCTAGTGACGGCGCTGAACACGTTGCCGAATTCAAGGTCATTTAGGTTGCCATCGACACGGCAAGAAGAAGACTATTTAAGACGGTGATTTCATAAATTGCAGATATCCGAACAGAATGGAAAATCTGGTGTAATTCTCCTATAAAGTTGTTCAAAAATATAAATTTATATTCCCTTTGCAACACCTCCTTTACGTATTCTCTCGAAGTGATCTTTATAAATTCTCCTAATTTCGGGAGCTCTGGCGAGCGTTTAAAAATATGGAGTGATCCATCTTGAGCATAAAAATGAGATTAAAAGATGTCGGGAATACCCTTCCTCCTCATTTAAACCTATTCTTGCAATTAATAAGAGCTACCAAAAGAGGCAAAATATAATTTAAAATATTTTAATTTGGTCAAACATGAGTTAATCTACATAAACTGCACCGTTGGTCTGGTGGTCGCAAGTGCGATCACTAAGCATGGGGTCCTAAGATCGGACCCCAAGTCGGGCGACGTGTTTTTGGGTTTAGTTCAATGTAGGTCGCGATTACAACACAAACCAGAAACACAAAATTACCGGTAAATAAGTATATTAATTTTCACAAAAATTCGCACTAGGGTATTTTTAGGACTTCCCATAAGGATATTTTAAGAAACGGCCAAGGGTTGGTGTAGGTGTACCATACCCACTATACATCTCTGCCTAACTCTTCGGGAAATACAGCCGTGAAGTATTAAAATAATAAATACCTAGTATTTCGACCGCTTTTTTATTTTTGTGAATTTTTCCTGACATGTGAGTTTTACCAGCTGTTATTTTGTAGTGTCTATCTATTTTAATGTCAGTGGAAAATGCAAAGTGGGTCACAATAGAATTAACACTCATAAACCTAGACAGGTGTCTGCTGACAGATACGATAAACGGCTAGCAATTATTTCGTTATTACTAAGGGTCTCACTTCACTTGAATAAACCACTAACATTTTGTGACCCAATATTTTAAAACTTTCACTGTTACGGGTCGTCAGAAGCCCGAGAGTCTAACAACCAGTCTTACCAAGGGGTTGCCCTTGGTAAGACTGGTTGTCAGACAAGTAATTGAGGTCATCGAGTTACTGGGTTATAATACGATGGTATTATAACCCAGTAACTCGGTTGTGAAGGTCAGATAGGCAGTCGCTTCATGTAAAATACTAGGCATCAGCTGCCACCGTTTAGACTGGAATTCGACCCCAACATAATTGGGAAAAGGCTAGGCAGATGATGATATTTTAATACTTTCAAATTATTTTAACATTTGTAACAATGTACATACTCACAGTTATCTTCATTCATTCCTCCAGGTCAGAACAAGCATTCTGTTACCGTTGGGCGCTGATCAGATTTTTCCTCACGACATGTTTTATCCACAATCAGTACACAGACAAAGCTCCAACTTTAACATGAGACTACGACGATTTAGTGAGATCCAAGGGTTGGTAATTTCGCCCACATTGATGGATATCATTTTTCCTATAAACACTATACTTCTAATACAAAATAACTATAGATTTTATTGTATTTTATCAATAATATATTTTATTATGACAGCTTTGACAACGACGTTTAATACGTCGCCATACCGGCCTGTATCTTTTTAGCTGATTTTACATTGAAACTTCTGCAAAATTAATCCTGGCCAATTTCATATCTCAAATTCATATTTTCTACATGATGTTATTCTACGAGTTGACTTAATAGATCGACGCAATGCAAGGATCAGTTCGCCTCTAAAGCGAATACAACTAAAAGCCTGATACTCCAGGGCTACCTATCCCGGGAATACCCAGCGTACCTCTCCGCTCCGGTACCTGACGGACCCTGCCTACGCCTCCGTCCTTCATCCTCAGTGAAGGCTTCCTGTACATATTGGGTCGCGCTTCATCCGAGGGCCGCCTCACCTGGCGGGCTGACAGCGTCCCCGCCGTGCCTCTCTCTCCTGCTGCCGTGCTGCGTCCTGTCTTGCTGCGTCCTGTCTTGCTGCGTGGGCCCTCCTACGGGTGTCCTCCGTGCCGCACACGCACCCTCACCTGCACCTGCACCTGTACCTGTACCTGCACCTACACCTGTATCTGCACCTGCACCTGGACCTGCATCTGTACCTGCACCTGTTGCCAGCACCTGCCTCGCGTCTACCTCCTCAGCTCCAACTCGATCTCCACCTCAGCCTCCTCAACCCACCTATCACGCATCGTCATCCATACACCCTACCTCCACATACTACACACCACTCTTCAGTCCATCTCCATCTTTTAATTGCTTGTAAATATATCTTTAATTGTTTTCTACCTCCCTTTGTTTAATTTAATTTTACCCTTTACTTTAAAGTTTAGCTTTCCTTGTCGCTACACGACACATTTGGAAAATTAACAAATTAAAAAGAACTTTTATTTTTCAAACCGACACAAAAAACAAACACGAAAAAAAAAACGACTTGAAACGATGCTGAAGTAATGAGAGTAATTTATTAATACCTAGCGACCCGCCCCGTTTCGCAAGGTTTTTACGACTTGACAAAACATCGAGGTATCTTTATTATAATTATGTTACTTTATAAGGCCTGATTTTTCCAACGCCAGATAATTTTATCGGAGGAATAATTTTTGACATTTCTTCCACACAAAAACTGTCAGACGTCAATTTTATTCCACGAATAAAAATGATCTGTCGATAAAAAATCAGCCCTAATATTAAAATATTTTACACATGCACCTACCGGAATAATTTTTCTAAATGATGTGGAAAACAGAATTGTGTGGAAAAGGGAGAGGGGGGCCTTTGCCCTGCAGGGGTACAATACAGGCTAGTTAGATTAGATTAGATAGATGTGGAAAACTACATCAAAATTATTGCGGAGTTTTGAAGAAGCAACGCGGTTACACAGACAGACACGGAAAGTCACATTTATTTATAATATGTTTATATACCTGTCGAAGTGGAGACGCTTGGGGGAGGCCTATGTCCAGCAGTGGACGTCTTTCGACTGAAATGATGATGATCATGATATTTAGAAATCCCGAGGCTATAACTAATATTGCCAGGATTTAAGGCTGGATTAAATAGCATCATCAGCCTATAATGACCCCACTGCTGGGACACAGGCCTCCTCTCTGTGAGAGGGAGTGGGCCATTACTCACCACACGGGCCCAGGGCCCAGTGCGGGTTGGTAGATGTCACATGTCGAATTTTTGGTTGTAGAACATGCCGGTTTCGTCACGATGTTTTCCTTCACCGTTTTGAGAGCAGTGGTGATGAAAACATTTTCAGAAAGTAAAGCGCCTGATTGGGTTCAAACCTACGACCTAAAAGTAGTAAGTCACGGTCGTTACCATTAGGCAAAAAGTTCAAAAAGAATATATATTTTTTTTATTTCAATTGTTTTGTCTTAGAAAATTGTGTATTAGTATCTAATGATCGAACTTGACATGTTCAGACTAAAATTGTTACAATACTTTAGTTCTGACTACCAGACTAATCTTGGTATACCGTGTTTTCAAGTAATTGGGTAGTGGAGCTAACAATACATGCATTTACCTACTAGTAGATAGATATAATATGGAGGTCTCGTGCCTAAATAATAACAACCGCACGCGTTGAACAAAGGTTAAGCTAACTTTGCCGCGATCGGTTCGTGGATGGGTGACCATCCATTACATATCGAAGAAAGCACGTTAAGCCGTTGGTCCCGGCTGTCATGTAGATCTTTGATAGTCGTTACGGGTTGACAGAACCCCAAAAGTCTGACAACCAGGCCAGTTTTACCATGGGGTATCGTGTTAACCAGTAACTGGGTTGTGGAGGTCAGATAGGCAATCGCTCCATGTAAAATACTGGTATTCAGCTGTATCCGGATAAATTGAATGCTGACCCCAATATATTTGGGAAAAAGTATATATTAGGGTTGCTTCCAGATGATGATAAAGTTATAAACAATTTCTAGTGTTCTTTTATTTTATTGAAGAACGGTATTTGCTTTCCTCAAGGTAGTTTTAAAGACGTGTTACTAAAGACATAAAAATAAGGTTATATTAACGAAGAAGGTTTCATGTTGTATTACATCACGCGAACGAAAGGAACGCTGTCAAGTCAACAGACACCCCTTAAATTAATTACTTGATTACTTACGCTATTAATCTCCTTCAGTTTAATTAATTATTTCTACCGACAGGAAAGACCAAGAAATCAATTTGTAATACTTTCAGAAATCATTCTAAGTGTCCTAAAGTCTGTCCCGTCTCCAGTCCCGTCTGTCTGTCTAGCTAACTACCTACCTAGCCTAACTAGACGGACGGACGACCTAAAGAAGGTGGCTGGGACAGACTGGATGCGGAAGACGGAGGACAGGGTGTTATAAGCTGCGCTTGCCGAGGTTGGTTCGTAGATGAGTCCATCCATCACAGTTTGAGACCCTTCATGCTTCGGATAGCACGTTAAGTCGTTGGTCCTGACTGTCATTCGTAGATCTTTAGTAGGGTAGTCAGAAGCCCAAAATCATCGTGTTACCCAGTAACCGGGTTGTGGAGGTCAGATAGGCAGTCGCACCATGTATATACTGGTATTCGGCTCCAACTGGTAGACTGGAAACCGTCGCCAACACAGTTGGGAAAAGGCTAGGCAGATGAATTGGTTGATCAAGTAGAAAAATAGGTAATAAAAAATAATAAATGCCGATTTTTGTTAGTGTCGGTATTTTTTTTGTGAAAAGCATATTTATTTATGTTTTACAATATATAAACACAACGATATTAACAAGAAGTTGGATTATGGTGGATGCAGACTCGACTAAGTTCAACTACAGTAAAAGGACAGCGGGGTAATTGCACGGGGGGTATAACACACATTTTGAATGCAACTTTGCAATGAAACTACTTAGGATTTTAGAATTACAGAAAAAAATATAAAAAAGTAGAGGTCTTTTCGGAACTAAATTCTATCGAGGAAATGTAACCCAATTGCGTAGTTCTTCAGTCAGAGTATTAATTAAATAGTCAATAAACAAATAACTAAAAATTAAATCCATGCATGCCGTAATAGTGAAATAAATGGTTACATAAAAACCCCCAATTTATTTTGGTATCGCCTTAAAGTCAACATTTTCGTCACAAGTTTGATAACCAAGAAGGCGTACGTTAGGAACATAAAACAAAAGGTAAGATATTCTTGGTGAGTTCCCGATTCTAAATTCGTTTTCCTTACCAATCACAAATCCTCTCAGGAATACAACATTTTTGGTAAACGACACTTTCCGACGCTACGTAAAAACACTTATTTCGCTAACGATGTCTCCGTGATCAAATATACTTCGCTATGGTCTATTTTTGACTTGTTAAGCATACATTCTCCATAGAGGTAGGTCCAAGGTGAATAGTACCTAGCTACGAGTACCTACTCAGTATGCTTGAAATTCTAAATCGAATCTAACACCTGGGTTTTGAATTGAGCTTTCATGTCGAGTAGAATTTAAGTTCGCAGAGCAGTGAGGGCCTAGTGGTGATGGCACTTAAGAGTTGTAGGTCGTGAGTTCGAACATAGTCGCTTTACTTTGTGTACATAATTTGCGCACCACTGCTCTCAAAACGGCGAAGGAAAACATCGGAACCAAAACATTGAAGACATGTGACATCGAACCCGCACTGGACCCACGTGGTGAATGATGACCCACTCCCTCTTACAGAGAGGAGGCCTGCGGCCCAGCAGTGGGAACATTATAGGCCGATTATACAAGTAAAATTTTACAAATTCTCAATTCAGAAACCGGGTGTATATTAAATTAGAGTTTTGTCGACAATAAATGGATCAGTTTTCAAAACTTTTCAATATTTTAAAACAATCCGATCTGTTTGTATTACACCCAGAAAGTTTTCGTCTGCTCAACATTTCGGCCTATCACAATAATTTAGTGACTAAAGAACTTTGGGAGTTAGCGGTTCGTGAAGTTAATGGATGGATATAGGTCAAAATTCAGACCATCTGTCGGCGGCTTCAATTTCAACATCTTTGGTCGGTGCTAAATTGGAGAAAAGGATAAAACGCAGGAACGAGCAATAACATTTAAATATATTTCAACCTTTACTTATAACGTTCTGTACGAGCGCCATAAACGTACAATAAGGAAGATTATTTATGCTAGACCGAGCCAGTTCCGGGCAGAGGTGCATTGTACGGATAATTCCAGACGCTTCACTGTGCAAAATGAATGCACTACGCAATAATAATTCATTCAAAATGTTCATGCCATTTGTAGTCTAAATCGTGCAATGCGCTCATTAAACATAAGTTCGTTGAGTCGGTGGAAAATGGATTATCAACATCTCTAGCCTACAACAATAATCGAGAATAATCATTTGCATTTGTCCAAACGATATTGGGCTCTATGCACACACAATAGTTATAGCTCTCACTATGTGTACCTATACACTGCGGGGTAATTGAGTAACACACTAACAGTAGGAATGACTTTCATTTTGACAGTTCAACAACATTCATTGACGTTGTTGAGCTGACAATTTTTTCAAACATATGAAGCAATGAATTAACAATATCCTTCAAAGAGATTCAGATTGTGATTTATAATGTATTACGCAATTAGGGTGGCTGGTTGTATTAGCAACAAATCGGATAGTAATACCAGTTCCCAGTATTGGACAGAACTATCCACAATTTATCTTTATTTTATCGTCAGCTAATGGATATATATACGAAAAGTTTGGGCACAGTCCACCTGGCAACTAATTTATGATTAAACGAACTTACCTGTACGTGAAGTCCGATCATAATTATACGATGGCTTCGTCCTCGAGATTAGCATAAACACAACGTAGTAACACGTACGGTGTTGCCTTTGCGCACTGAAAGTAAAAAGCCCTATACCCAAAACTAACAAAATAAGCGTTTATTTTGAACATTTTTAGTTGAGGGTAGACATAACTCCTTTGCTTGATACCCTGTTCTATTGCTTATTTAGTTCAGAGCCTAGATCCTCAATTCCTGTTTTTGATATTTCAGGGAATGCCAAGGGATACTTCTTTTTTGGGGAAAAAAATAAATAAGGGATGGTGGGTTGCTAATCTCTTCGGACGAAGCCATCGTATAATTATGATCGAACTTCACGTACAGGTAACTTCGTTTAATCGTAAATTATACTCAGCTTCGTCCTCGAGATTAGCATAAACACAATGTAGAATTTGAGAGCTTCTGAAATATCTGTACGGAGGGCAGATTCTAGGAGTAAATGATACAACAAGTGCTGTTACAATACTGCCTTTAATATGATAGAACATTGGTTTATATAATGTACTTACGGCTACTACCTCACATCTCCCCCTTACATTTCAATAAAATAAGGGTTACAATTTATTTTATTGTTAAGATTAAAATACAAATTATAATAACAATGGGTACGAAAAAACATTCATTCGTATTAACTAAATATATCATGCATTATAAGTAGGTGCTTGCTTAGAAAAACAATATTATACCGGATGGCAGGGACATCGACACACAACCTGTAACCATGAATTCAGCACATGATTTTAGACACCTAATTTTTTTTTTTTTTTTGAGGTTGGGCATCCCCTCCCGCTCTGGGTGGAGCAGAAGGGAGTGTCAGACTCTTACTGACTAAAACCCACCGGTGTTCCTTCCTTAGCCCTTTATGTACCAGGGCAGCGGTAACCATTTTAGACCCCTAATTTTTGTCGATTATCAAAACAAAATCTGCTGTTTCATAGGACAGTGCAATACCTACGCGGTCAAAATGTATAGAACAGCTAACTTTTTTTTGAATAACCGATGAAATCTATCGACGTGAGGGTGTTTAGAATCATGTGCTGAATCCATGGTAACAGGTTGAGCGTCGATGTCCCTGCCACCCTGTAAAATATGGTTACACTGCTGTCATACACGGTCATCAGTGGCGTGTACGCAATTATAGTATCTGGTTACATGTGATACCATAACTGTGCAAGTGTTTGTTAAGCATACTTAAAAAAATAATATAATTATAACACTTGAAATTATGTAAAATTATTGTTTAATCATGAAATGGTTTAGTTCTGTTTTTATGAATAGTATTATTTTTACCCTTATATTCAATTTCCAGATTAGGTGACACATCTCTAATCACTTTGTATGGTCCAGAATATAATTGTTTGAGTTTATTGCCAATTTCATTTTTTTTTAAGACTTGATCGTTTGGCTTATAGCGTATTGGATTGACATAGTGATTGTAGTTACTTTTCCTATCTATCTTACTGGCTATCAAATTTTTTTGCGCGTCAGTTTGAGAAACTTGAAGGCGGTTAAGTTCATTGTCGTAGTTATAAAGGGGCTCTACGCATTTTGACAAATTATTCGGTAGGTTATATTTTCTACCATACACAAGCTCAAAAAGTGAAAATTTTGTTGACGTGTGAACAGTCGTATTATACGCAAAGCACCAGAACGGTAACCAAGCACTCCGCAGTTCGGTTTTTTCTTCCGTTTGGATTCGTAAAAACGCGCCTAAATTTTTGTGTGAGTTTTCTAGCGCTCCGATGCTTTGGTGATACGCCGTTAAATTCAATTGATTAATGTGAAGTAATTCACAAATCTGTTTAACTGCCTCAGACATAAACTCCGTGCCCCTGTCGGTAGCGATTTCTCTCGGTACACCATGCTGAAGTATAAAGTTATTTACGAAAGTGCGTGCTACTTCTGTAGAGGTTTTAGAGACAAGGGGGTAAGCACACACATATTTTGTCCACTCGCATTGTAGTGTTAGTATACACCGTTAAATTTTGATCGTTTTAATCCTTAAAAGGGGTCATTGTACTCATCATTATGAACAACTTTTACTACGGGACTAACCCTGACATCGTGAAAAAAAATCAGTTGATCCATAGATTTATGTTCGCATGACTCGACATAATGTATGAATCAACTGAATTTTGTTTCACGATTCATTTCATTGCTGTCTTTATCTAATGGTCCTACCAAGTAGGTCTAAAAATATTTTATCGAAAGCCGAATGAGCAGTCGTCGTGATCACCATTGGCTCTTTGACTTATATTGTATACGTACGTTTTTGACATTGCACACATTTTTTTACAAAATGTTTGACATCACTTTCCAAACCTGGCCAAAAATAATATTTTTTTATATTAGTCAACATTCTTCTCGCGCCTGCGTGACCACTAGTGGGCAAAAGATGAAAATCGTTAAGTATCACCTTCCTGTCATGTTTATCTTCTATTCTCACAACGTCTTTTAGTATACATAGTCTGGGTCCTTTCCAGTTACTTTGTGCCCTTATTTCGCTAATAAGCTTTTCGACAAAAATATTATTATTAGAATTTTTAATAAAGTATACTTCAAGTATATTAAGTTTATTACATAAATCACTCAGGTCTCTCGCAAATTCGGCTCGCGTACTTTGTGATTGAGACGCTGGTTTTATGAATATAGTTTTCATTTGGGCTACATAAAATAATATTTGTATTTCTAACATAAGTAACTTATTAAGATTCTTGTAATTGCTACCGTCTGAAAATCTCAACTGTCCCGGTGTTTTGGTTTGATGTGAGTTTCCACGACTTTTGGATGTACTGTCAAATCGTCTGTGGATTGCTCATCTTTCGTAGCAACTGCATCTAATTTTCGCTTTAGGGTGCGCGTCATCACTATATATAAACCTTCATTCATTTCATTTAATTCTTTCGAAGTAATATTTATTCTAGATAATGCATCAGCGACTGTATTCTCAGTCCCTCTTATATATTCTATTTTGTAATCATACTCTTCGAGAACTGTTCTTAATTTAAAGAGTCTACTCGACGGCTCTTTCAAATTGAACAAGTATACGAGGGGTTTGCGGTCAGTAAGTATTTTTAATGTACGACCATATAAATATGGTCTAAAATATTTGCCGGCCCAAACTATGGCTAGGAATTCTTTCTCTATAGTGGGATAATTCTTTTCCGCCTTGTTGAGACTTCTACTGGCGTAAGCTATGGGGCGACCATCCAAATTACATAAAACTGTTTGAAGTATAAATTAATTTTGTTCTGAGAAATCTGGGTACTGGAGAATTGGCGGAGATATCAAACTATTTTTAAGGGTTTTGAACGATTTTTGACAGTTATCATCCCATATAAATGGAGAATCTTTTTTACATAAAAGATTCAAATGATATGCTTTATCTGCAAAATGATCTATGAACTTTCTATAATAATTCGCAAAGGCAACGAAGCGTCTCGCTTCGTCCGTATTTGTGGGAACCAGATAGATTTCCATTGTTTTAATTTTGTCTGGGTCGGGCAATATTCCATTACCTGATACAATATGGCCTAAATAGAGAATCTCTTTCTTTAAGAAATCACATTTAGAAGGGTTTAGCTTCAAATTCACGCTGCGCAATTTTTTTAAAACACATATTAAATTTTTATTATGGTCGGACAAACTTTGTCCCATGCATATCAGATTATCTAGATATACTAAGCATTTTTCATAGGATAACTCAGCCATTGCCGTGGTCATAATTCACGAAAATGAGCTCCGTCTAGTCTTTAGGCCCATAGGCATTCTCTTTATTTTATACTGACCACTATCCGTACAAAACGAAGTGTATTTCCTACTGTTTTCTTCCAAGGGCACATTATAAAATCCTTGGTTTAAATCTAAATGTGTAAAGTAAATACAGCCAGTCAGAGAATCTATCCGTATTATGTCCGTAATATTTGACAGGGGGAATTTATCATTCTGTATACAGTTGTTAAGCTTACGATAATCTATAACTAGGCGCCATTTCTTTTCCCCAGTGTTAGATTTCTTGGGCACTAGTACAACAGGCCTAGACCACTCACTAGAACAGGGTTCAATCATATTTTGTTCTAATAAGTTATCCACTTGTTTTTTTAATTCGTCTTTCTGTGAATGGGGCATTCTGTAAGGCTTAATGTATACTGGAGCCATGTTTGGTTTCAATGTTATTGTATGTTCGTATAATCTAGTTGTGCCTAATTTGTCTCCCGGAAGGAAAAATATGTCTGAATATTTCGCACATATTGACTCTATAGACAAATGCTCCTCTTTGTTTAGATGAATAAGCCACAAGGAATTAAATAGTTTTTACACACGATCAGCACTATTATTAATTGCTGGAAATGTACAAACATCATAGTCGCTTGATATACCTATGACTAGTGAGATTTATTGAATTTATTACTAAATCTGAATCAGCGGTGTTTAAGATTCTATTGGGCATTTTCCCATTCGTAGGCTTCACAAAGTACTTGCAATAAAAATCCCTTTTTGTAGTTCCGTCGCGTTAACTACGCATTCATCCGTCTCACATGTTCGAATAAAATGAACATACTCTGACCTCGCTGGTATATTAATATGCTTATTTGCCATTATCAATGGTACCTTTAAATGGTTATTCCAAAGCAACAAAGTTTGATTTCCGAAATTTAACACTGATTTATATTTGCTCAAAAAACCATGTCCCAATATACCAGTACCCTTACAAGGTAATGTTTTAAAAACAAAAAACTTATGACGCAGAGTTTGATTTCCAATAACTAAATTTAAATAAACATATCCTTTGCTCTGGACGTTGCCCCCAATTCCATTTACGATAGTCTTCTCGTTATGGATTGGAATGTTTTGATCGGAAATATGTTTATACTTTACGACAGAAATGGATGCGCTGACCTGTCAACTAATAAATGATATGAGTATATTAACATAGCCTACGCTATTACATGTCAAAATGAAATTTTCAGTCTCGAAAAAACTGATTTTCGTTTTGCTCATCGCTTGTTGAATTTTCCTGCGAGTCCGAATTTTCCAAAGTATGTATGTACATGTTGGTACCCCGATGTACTATTATTATTAAAATTGGACCTACCTCTGTTTCCATAAAATGATCGGGCCTTCCCGCGCCGACCTGCATGCAATCCTCGCCCAACGTGATCCTGTTGCTCATCTGGGTTCTGGGGAGGCTGCCGATAACCACATCCACGTCCTCTACCTGTGTATGCGAAGCGGCCTCTCCTCTGCGACCAAATATACGAAGTTCTGCCTCTAAAATTCATGGTTAAGATATCAGAAGAAGTCGATGGAATTGAGATATCTTCATCGATAGCCGCCTGTACTGCGTCTTTTAATGATGAGTTCGGGCTGAAATTATTGTACCTAATCGTCTACTCCTCAATCCATCTGCAAGGCATTTGATGGCCTGTTTCTCGTTTATTGGTTTCAATACTTTAAAATTAGCATCACTGCCATCTGATTGTTATTGATATTGTTATATATAATAAGTCAGTTATTTGTTTGCCGAATTCATCGATTGATTGATCATTTTGCCTGAGATTTTGAAATTTACGTGGAATTGCAGAAGCTGATTTTTTAGACAATAATTGGGCCTCTAAATCGGTTATCAATTCATTAATGTTGGCATAAGATGGAGATGGTTTCAGTTTTGCGGCCTGAGAGAGTCTAGTTTTTAACACAAATTTTTATATTTTTTCTTGAGAATTTTCGTCTAGCTCTGATGTATAATATTCTATCCCGTCTATTAGTTGCTTTACGCTACTCTCATCGTTTGAACCAACTGGCAATAAATTTAAAGGGGTTTATAAGTCAATTTTTTTAAAAAAAAAACGTTGCCCCACACTAGGAATTACTCCTGTATCGTGGGTGCGTTTACACAACGGGAAGTACCCTATAGGTTTTGATTCCCTTGCGATTGTCAAAATATGCTGCATAAACGGAACATAAACGCCCGTATCTTTTGATTGCGTTTAAGTAGAACTTTGATTTTTTCATTGCATCAAGGGATTGCAGCCTTGAGTATTTGATATTAATTTCAACTTGATAACTCCACACGTTCTTGAGAAAACGGGTCTTGACAGATGGACAGACAGACAGACGATCACAAAGTGATCTTATAAGGGTTCCGTTTTTCCTTCTGAGGTACGGAACCTAAATTACTAAATTCGTTTATTTTTATTCTTCTGTGTGGATCTCATTATCGTCAATTGCATTCCGCAATGTATGTAGTATGTGTGTGTGTGGTGCATCTATATATGACATCATAATACCATGCTGCCACACGGAATTAAAATTTCAAAGTTGACATCGTTACTAAGGACCGACATACACGGACTGCTGGAGCAGTTAGCGATTGATCAACATAGACGGACTGCTCTTGCAGTCATAGTCAACAGCTTGAAGCTGCCATTAATAACTGCTGGAGCAGTTGATACCAACTGCTCGTCATTCGAATCAGGTAACTGCGCGAGAGCAGTTGACAGCTCGAGCAGTCAGTGTATGCCTGGCGACTGCTTGACCGCACGACCGCCCGAAGCAGTTGCAACTGCTCGAGCGCTTTCGTGTATGTGTGTACGTAGAAGACTGTAGTTCACTATGCAATCGCAGCTTGAAGCAGTCCATCGTGACTGCTTCAAGCAGTGCGTCTATGTCGGCCCTTAGACTTCTTTTACTTCTCAGTCCCAAATATCTCATACAAAAGTCCTTCACCTATTCATATCCTTTCTCATAAATAAGTTTCGTTCGTGCGTCCTAGTTTTAGGCAAAATTCCCTAATATATCATGACGATGCTTGTATCCTGATCTGCATAACAATTGGCGGCAAAAAGCGCAATATTGTACTAGCAATAGTATGCTAATTCTATTGTGGGTTTCAAGCTATTTTCGTAAGCTAAAAATTTAGACGACGCGGCGACGTTAAATAACATAAAGGGTGGTGCCACATGAAGGAGTAAGTATATGAGTTAATTCGCGGAGGAATTAACGAAATGTATTTCAAAGCTCTACTGTAATTTAGTTTAAATATAAACCTTTTTTTTGCAGATAACGTTAAGAACGTTTGTTTGTTAGAACGCACGAATATCTGGAACGAGTCGGATTTTTTTTTTTTATTTGATATCCCAATTCTTGAGGAAGGCTTTAGGCTACGTAACATCTTGCTAGGACCCTAGAGCTGAGTAAAAACAAATAAGTAAGAGCGAACACGAAGTAATAGCGCAGTTAGGCGATGATTTGCGACGCGGTGGGTCATGAAATTTCACGCGGATGAATTCGCGGGCAGGCCCTTCCGCTCAGCTCAGAGCGGGAGAGGGCATTCGATGATTTCAAACCCAAAAAAAAAAAAAAACTTGGTCGATCAATAAACATAAAAATAAAGTCCTTTTCGTTGGTAAGCACATCACACGAGAACGGCTGGACCGACTTGGTTCATTTTCATTTTTAAATGATTTTTATAGTCCGAATAAGGTTTTTTGTGAAACAAAAATTGGAAACGTTGCCCGAAAATTTTAAAATTCGGGAAAAACTGAAAATAGATTTTTCTAAGGGATTTTTGTAAGAATTACAATGAAATATAGACAGTACAACGTCTGATTCAACGTGAAGGTCAGCAAGTAAATTATAAAACACACAACAAACAAACAAAACAAAACAAAATCGATTTGTATTAGTTTACTCTACTGGTCAAACGTACCAAGCAAATAATGTGCCGACACCCTACGCACGTGAAGTTATTTTGGGTCTAAACGTATGCACATAACAATGAAATATTAATATTTACGTCTAGACCCAAAATAACTTCAACATCCAACTTAGGCTTACATAATCGAATGTCACCCACTTTGACAGCCGACGCGATGAGGCTCGAGCTTCGAATGAAATGTCTATTTGTAGAAATAAAGCACCATTTACACGATGTTGATTTCTTGCTAGTGACATACAATAAACTTGAAGCAACAAATAACTGATCAGACGATGCAACTTATAGAGTTGCTTCAACTTATGATTTGTCACAGGCAAATAGATCACACCGTGTTAATAAGCGGGGTAATTGTGTAACACACTTACAGTAACAATGGCTTTCATTTTGACAGATCAACAACATTCATTGCGTTATTTACGATGTTGAGCAGACAAATTTTACGAACATATGAAGCAATGGATTAACAATATCCTTCAAAATCATTCAGATTTTGATTTAAAGTGTGTTAGGTACGCAATTAGCGTTCTGCCTGTAGTCTGGTGTTTAAGTAGCAAGGCTATTATTATTGTTTCTTTAATAAGTTTATGTTTAGAGTGTATTACCTTCTGCAGATTGAAGTGTTTGTATCCTTGTGAATTAATTTCAAACCGATTTATTAACTTTCACTAATAAAGAAAGAAGAAACCATAGTTTCAACAAAAGATTCAAAAGACTTTCACTGTGCTATTGTTTCCAATTATTACCTATTTTATTTGTTTCGTGATTTTTTGTCAAACAATAACAATTTTCCTTGTGATTTATAGGAAATGTTATTACTGTTGTTATTGTTTATGTTTCACAAAAAGAAACTTTTTGTGAATTTTTTTGTGGAAACATTATTTTATACGTATCATTTAAACGTAAAACTAACTAACTAACTTTCGTGTTGCATGCTGAGTTTACCTTTAAGTGATTGTACACTATTGTTTATATGTTTTTGTTTGTTTTTTATGCCCATAACTGGTGTAAACAATCGTTGGTAGACCAATAAATAAATAAATAAAACGTATCATTGTTTTATAGTGCACGAATCGACTTTATTGACCAATGTAAACAATCAGAAGGTCAATTCCCGTAATTAAAAACGTTCAAAATCCTTTCACAATCTCATCTCATCGATAACCAATGTCAAAAACTTTTCAAAAATGTAGGGAAATTAGAGGTATTTTTGACAGATTGAGACTGAGATCGGAGATCGTGGTTTCACATAATTCACGTTCTAATATTAAAACGTTTGAAAAGTTTGTGTGTTGCCAATACCGCTGGGCCAAATGGTCCTGCTGGCTATAAAAGGTCAATAAAAACGTCATATCTAGTATTTAAAGGCGGGCTATTCTCGCCTACTTTATAGCCTACATAGTTTAATGCGCATTTCTGTTGGGTTGTAAAGGTAACTTCCTCATTATGAGGGAACAAGATACGCTAGTTTATAGTTGCAAAAACAGTTTTGAAGAGATTTTAAATTAAATTATGTAACGCTGGTTTTCTTGTTTACATTTTCTTGTGTTTATTTAGCTTTATTAAAAGTGTCTTGATTTTTCTATAATATTGGGTGTTAAGTTGGCGATTTTGACCTATTTCATACATTTTCGCGATATTTTTCGCGTCTAAATAGTAGTCCTCATCTTCACTGTATACAGGGTTTATTTTCAAAGACCTGCCAAATTTAAGGGTACAGACCATCAAACTGAACAACTTTCTCCATGGCCCCAATATCATAATCGCGAAAAATGTATCAACTGTCCCATAGCTATAAAACTTCAACACCTTCTCGAGCTAAACGTATGGGATGGCTGAATTTTTATTCGCGACTACGATGTTGGTCCCATGGAGAAAATTGTTTAGTCTGAGAGTCTGTACCACACTCTTAAATTTGGCTGGTCTTTGAAAACTAACCCTATATTAATTTGAAAGTGAATACTGCAATACTTTTAAAACTACAGCCATTCATGGTAAGACAGTTTTTGCAATCTGAGGTAGCTTTAACAAAAAGTTTTAGATATAAAAGCTCAGCATTTTCTGATTTTAAGATACATAGTTCGAGAATTAAATACTACAAATATTGTTACCTAATCAACAGACTTTTAAACATTGCTAAACATTTATTTATAAACATAACTGATCAAAGGTGTGTGTACGTACTAAATGATGGATACAAAGAACAGTTTGTATACATCTCAAACGTTTATATAACCAGTCGTTGGCCAACTTTTATATTAACGTATTCAGCGGTAAATACATAAAAATCATAATATATGGGAATAGCAGACTTGGCGTACTTGGCCTTGTAGTTACGCGATGTGATGCAGAATATGTTCTGGCCAATGTTCTAATAAAAAGGGGGGTAAAGGTGACCGTGTTGTTGTTGTGCTATCTATTCGACTAACATTAGTCCAGAGGGCCAGGGCCAGGGGCCAGCGGTGTCAAGCGATTTTGAACCATGTGCGGTCCAAGTAAGTATTAGCTACTGCAGCCACCTTACCACCACCGCCCTGTGCTTGAACAGCCCTGCGTTAAGAGTGCATGGTACGGGCACCCTAATTGCATAACACACCTTCAATCACAATCTGAATAATTTTAAAGGATTGCTAATCCATTGCCTCATATGTTCGTAAAATTTGTCTGCTCAGCAACGTAAATAACGCAATGAATCTTGTTGAATTGTCAAAATGACAGCCATTGCTACTGATAGTGTGGTACGAAATTACCTTGCTGGTTTCTAATTCTTTAGAAGATTTTTCCTTGTTGTCTATTCGCGCTCATTGTGGTTATTTTTGTGTTTAATGCCAGGGCCTGTATATTACTTCGCAGACTTCAAATAATAATTTCTAAGAAATAGTTCTATCACGATTGCCAAGTTCTCGATGTTAGAAATCCAGGAAAGACATCTTTATAAAAAACTATTAATGAATTGAAGTGTAGTAATAAGTATCGCAGAATCTTGCAGAAACCTGTTTAGTGGAATTTGAGATTTTTTTATTTATTTGCCTTCAAGCTTCGCTTAGGGACTCGTGGCTAAATGATAACAGCCGCTCGGGTCCGTCGAAGGTTAAGCTAAGCTTGCCGCGGTCGGTTTGTGGATGGATAGCCATCAGATAAGCTGCAGATAAGCAGACCCCAACATAGTTGGGAAAACGCTAAGCAAATTGATTGCCTTTCAGCTTCGCAATAAACTGAAAACACGCGCGAGCTCTGAGCGAAAGGCTTTTTATTACTCGACAACGACATGCCATTTACAAAGCCCTAGAGCCATTCGATGCTGAAATATATCCTTCAGAAATATTTCGTCCGCAAATATAACATCATTCTAAACCCACTATTTTGCACGATCTGAAGCGATTCCGCACGAACGTAGATTTTGGTGCAAACGTGCAAAACGTACGAGAATATTATACAATACTTGGGTGCTATGCAAATCATAGGCGACCGTAAAACCTGAAACCTGAATAGTGACTTATGTAAGCATTTGTAACCATTTACATTTAGTTTGCTTTGCTGAGTAAGCAGAAACGATCCCTCTATTAATCTTAACACAGACTCCCTTTGTTAATGAGAGGACAGTCGTATAAAAAATCCCGAATTCTTTTTAAATTGTACCTATAATGAAGGAAAATTTACCTAGGGATGCTTTAATGAATGGTCCCAAAATAGGGTGTATTTCAATTCGTTTCAACGTTTTCGTTTCTGTATATATTTTACGCAGAATGAATCGTATCTACAATTAATCGGGGACGGTCGGTAAAGTATAAAGGATCGTGACATTTGTAAATTTATTTCGGTACCCGCTATTATTTGCTTATTAAGCAGGTACACTCATTAAATTGTAATGGTGATCGCTGACAGGTAGACGACGTTACCACATACTCGTACAAGCAAGATTATCTAAAATATTTGAAGTTAGCTAAGTAGGTACATGGAGACGAAAATAAAGGAAAACACTGGCAATAATAATACATAAGAGTATTTTGGAACTATGAATGAATAAATGAATGAAATGCACCGCCCCCCCCGTGGTTAAACCAGACTCCATTAATCGAATGAACCCCAAGATTCGCACTAGCCCTTGTAGCCTCATGTTCATGGTGCTACAGCGATTATTGCATATCAAAGACTAGACCAGGGGGCGCTGTAATACTAGCGAAGACGTGCCCGTAGGATAGGGAACGATTTAAGAGCCGTACCTTATATGCATCCTGCATAAGAGTATTTTAGAACTATGAAATAAATTCATAACATCGAAATTAAAAAAGTTTTTTTTTCTTACAATCGAAATGGGTCTACCCTTTATAGCAGAACTTTTTTAGTCATAATATTATTTTGCATAACAGCACATGGCATAAACTTCATTTTGCAGAAAATCGTTTGGCAAACACTCATTTATCATACATTCAAAACTCATAATTTTGTAAGTCAGAATCATCTTTAGGCATAAATTTCATATCCATAATAATAAAAAAGTAGAACCATCATATCGCGGAAAGTTCACAGTCAGAATCGTCTTTTGGCATAGGTACATTTCATATCGATAGTCATTAAAAGGCAGAACTACGAGTATCATATCTCAGAAAGTTTACAGTTGAATCATCTTTTGGCATACATTTCATATCCATAATAATTGAAGGACTCATCTGAATGAATGAATGAATGAATTTTCTGTAATGTGATATTACAGAAAATTCATTCATTCATTCATTCACCATGCATACAGCATGCAAACAAGCATACACCATGCATGCAAGCAAGCATGCAACATGCAGCAGGCATGGTTTCTGTCACGGCTCCGGCGCTGCGGTTCTCCGGCGGTCCGGTGGTTTTAATACCACCTGCTCCTCAACTCGCGGGCCGCCTCGCCCCTCCGCGCCTACTCGGGCTTAAATTACACTCTAGGGGTAGGGCAGGCGAGACCACGTGGAGTCGGTTTTGCAGCGATTCGTTTCTGTCACTAACTTTTGTAGCACAACATATTATTGATTCACGACAATATTTTAATTTAAGGTTAAAAATGCTATTTTATTGAAATGGCAATACGCCTAATAAAATTATTCCCAACGAAATTCTGCCATCTTCATAGTATGCGAAGTGCCAAACGAAATTATGCGAAATTTTAACTTTGCCAAAGGTAATTATGCCAAATGAAATTCTGCTATCTTAAAAGTATACCATTGTAAATTTGGACATATAAACATTCGGCCAAACAATAATTATATTAAATAATTTTTATGCCTTAAAAATATTCGTTTAAAGAAGATTATGCCAAATAAATTTCGGAGCATCAAGATTCTGCCAGATAGAGGGAACCCAATCGAAATATGTAGTAGTAATGGGTCGACTCCATGTTTTATCGATCAGCCGTTTAGCTGTAGTGACTATTATAAACTATTTTATATACAGTACCTACTTAATTTTGTATGCAGACTGGGAACGATGGGGGATACGCAGTACGCAGCGCGGTCCGAAGTTTCATTTATTATCGTCTCCACCTTATATGAGTAAATTGCGCCTGATCTCTCCGATGATCGTCCGGTCATGTCGGATTGCCGTCCCATCGGACTAAGAGAGACTATCTCCGTTGAGATTGGTTGCCATGACCGAAATTCGGTCTGGAGGACTATTATTATTATTCTTTATACAATGTGAAACTGAATTAATGCACATTATGAAATTAATTTGTTCAGAATCGTAGGTAATTTTGTATCCCAAAAGTAATTAAAACTACGCAAATTGCAGTCACTCTTCTGCTGTACAGTCAAAACAAACAAAATTGTCGAAGTACAGTCCACAAAAGACACGAATGAAATTTAATTTTGTAAATGAACTGTTTGTTTTCTATTAATTAATTTTGTTCGAAGCCATCCATCGGTTTCTTACTAAACTTCGACTATATTCGACGACTCTGGTTAGTTTCTTATCTCCTTTGGTGACCGTACCTACGTGTGCATAAATTTTGTAATATGACCCTAATTTTCTCTCACAATCAGATAACTAATTTAATAAATAAAGTAAAAATTCAGTGTATGTAATAAGATTACAATATAATATTCTAAGTGGGGTATTCGGTGGTGTGTGTTGTATATGTAAATAATCTTGAGAAAAAAAGGCAGTAAGTTTTATGATAATATTTTATTCACGATCTTGTATGGTTTGTTTAAAATTGAAAGAAACTTAACAATATGTATAATTTCTGATATATACCAATCTGTCTGAGTTTCAATATATCTGAGTTTCGATATATCTGAGTTTCTGTAGCGGCCCTATTTGATAGATTTACGATTCAATTTGTCTCTGTCGTGGTCAGTTCATGATAAAATGGATAGCGCTATCTATCACCCTTTTTTACTAGTGAAAGGGAAAATATCCTTCATAAGTCCTACGACTTTTACTGGCGACAATATATTTTATTATGCCTGACAGACGGTCGGACGTTACGGGTAAGGTCAAAAAGTCTGACCACCAGTCTTACCAAGGCGTTTCGTGATAACTGGGTTGTATAAGTCAGATAGGCAGTCGCTCCATGTAAAATTATTCAGTTCCATCTGGTGAGACTGGAAGCTGACCCTAACAAAGTTGAGAAAAGGCTCGGCAGATTGATCGACTATTTTTATTAATTATTATTTCAGTTAGTCCTTATTGCATCATTCATAAATGTCTGACAACTAAAAAGGTTTTACATAACAAGGATTATGAGTAGAATTTGTTACCTTAACAATTAATCTTCCTGACTTTACAACTCTAACACAGAACCCAGCCCCACCCCCTAGGGCCCTCTTACGTATCTGATATAATTCACACAATCATACATTTTAATAACGTCTGACAAATTGTAATTTCCTTTGCGAAACACGAGCTTCCGTTCCAGAATATACGTTATTAGAAATGTTCATAATGAAATACATATAGGTACGGAGTTTTTCATTAAGAGCGCTCGAACTTTGAAATGAAATAAAACAACCTGTCAAACAAACAATATTACCACAATTTTGGTTTTATTTTAAAGAAAATTCGATGACAGTATATAAGGAATATAATTTCAGTCAAATCGCCGCCGCGACTCCGCTGTGGGTGGTGTATTGTTTGGACGACATCTTCGCATAAATCGGGCTCAATTTCACGAAGAACGCGAGTTATGTTAGCCTTCAGGCTGCCTTCAGCCTTCAGCCTTCAGGCAATTGTCTGTGGTTTGTCTACATAGACCAGACATTTTACGTAGCCCCACAGAAAGTAGCCGAGCGGTGTTAAGTCACACGATTTCAGTGGCCAGTTGATGTCGCCACCACGCGAGATGACGAAGCCCTCGAACTTCTCATCCAATAAATTTAATGTTTCCCTGGCACTATGGCAAGTGGCGCCGTTCTGTTGGAACCACATGTTTGTGAGATCCATACCATCTATCCTAGGCCACAAAAAATTTGTTATCATCGTCCGATATCGGTCGCCATTGACAGTGAGCGCGGCTCCTTGCGCATCTTCGAAGAAATAAGGGCCGATGATTCCGTCAGACCAAAATCCATACCAAACAGTGACTTTTTCGGAGTGTAGAGGCAACTGATGAATCTCCCGTGGATTTTCGTCGCTCCAAATCTTCAAATTTTGTTTGTTAACAAAGCCACTCAACTAGAAATGAACCTCATCACTAAAGATGATTTTTTTCGGAAAGTAGGGTCCGCCGCCAAATGCACGGCGCTGTTTGTGGTCATTGGGTTTTAGCTCTTGAGTTAATTAAACTTTGTATGGATGAAAACTCCGCCAAGTTGATGTCGCAAAAAGACCCAGCTGTTGCGCACGACGCGAAATGGACTGCCTAAGCTTTTCTCACACACTATCCCGAACGGCAACAATATTCTCCAACGATCTTGCGTTTCTATGACGTACAGGCACTGCTTCATCGATCACCGACCCGGTTGTCTCAAATTTATTCATTAAACGATGGATTGTGGACTCTGTAGGATGGCCATGAATGCCATAAATTGGACGCAATGCACGGAACGTTAAGCGAACAGAGCACTGATTTTGATGATAAATTTTAACAATATCTACGCGTTGTTGAATCGTGTAATGGAATGCTCCATGGTGAAATGTCACGACAAAATCTGTATTTCCGCCAAATTTAACAGCTATCGCTTTACCAAGATGGCCGCTATACGCTGTCAAAGTTCGAGCGTCCCTATTGAAAAACCCTTTACATATGTATAGGCCTGTTTTCAACCTTTGGTAGATATCCTACTACCATATTATACAAGGTGGGTACTTAATTGCCTAACACACTCAAGAACGCATCCTAGCTTACATTTTCAACAATCATAAACATTCGTATTATCAACACTTCAATTTACGTAATCGATACATAAAAATGGCTAAACTCGATATCTTACTTGTCCATATAACATTTTTTTCTTACAACTATTCCCATAGTCCTTTTAGTTCTCATTTTAGTTCCACACTTAAACACTGCATTCAGTACTGTCTGGTTATGAGTTCCCAGTGAGTCCACAACTAGTTTAGATGTTCCGATAGAACTCATATAGCCGTTTTTCAGAACATGACTGTCTTTCACTATATATAATACACAACTATCACCAAACTTAAACATACGTAGTCTGTAACTCAGTATGTGAGTTCGCTCTCTGCGCTGGCGCACACCGGTTCCGTATCATCTGCCCGAAGGTCGTCCGGAACTGGCGTGACATGGAACAGTATAGCACGAAGTTGATGGCCCCGTTCAGAAGGGCCAAGGCATCCATCAGCTCTCCGAAGAGGTCATAACACTGCTTGAAGAAACATCTGCCTAGGACGCCGCTTAAGAGACCTGGGAAAAAAAAGACTTGATAAATAATTTTTAGAACTCATTAGCCCAAGGGGGAGGAGGGGCCCGTGGCTAAATAATATTAGCCGCACAGGTCGATCGATCAGGTTAAGCTACGCTTGCCGCGGTTGGTCTGTGGATGGGTGACCATCTGCGGATATTTGGCAGTCGTTACGGATAGTCAGAAGCCCGAAAGTGGCAACCAGTCTTACCAAGGGGTATCGTATTACCCAGTAACTGGGTTGTGGAGGTCAGGTAGGCAGTCGCTCCATGTAAAATACTGGTATTCAGGTGCATCCGGTTAGACTGGAAGCCAACCCCAACATAGTTGAGAAAAGGCTTGGCAGATGATGATTATAATTAGCCAAGAGATACACTGCTACCAGGATCTTTTGGAGGTGATCCGTGGGTTGGTAAATATTACACGTATTGTGTTCGATTTTTTTGGTTATAGGGCATGCCGGTTTCCCCACGATGATTTCCTTCACCGTTTTGAGAGCAGGGCCCTATTTCTCGATACTATCAGTTTACTAGTATATTAGTTATTAGTTACTAGTGTAAAAATTACAAGTCCTAATATTTCCTGTTTCTCAAAAACAGGTACCGGACTAATAATAATAGTAGCAGACTAATAAAAAATATTAGGCTGGCTTGGCTGAATACACATATTACCCAAGCCTCTTTACTTATTAAAAAAAAATACGGAGAAAGTTCCCGCCACTTTTGGATTCGTTTGATTTTGTCGTTTGCACATTGGCGTTAAAAGCGGATTGTTTTATTTAAAGTACTTCCATTATTTAATTAAATTCAATTTACCATGGATCTAAAGATAATGGTGTTGAGAAGTATATTAGAAGCAAAAAACATTCTGTTTGAGGGTTTCTCAAACGTTTTATCGAAGCAGGATAAGCGGAAAAAGTGGGAGGAAATTACAAAACATTGTCATTCTCTTGAGGTAATTTGTGCCGCCAAGGATTATACCTACGTTCGAGATGCCTATTGGCCGAATACTAAAAAAACCACAATGATGAGTGAACATAGAATAATTCAGTATACACCCAAACACCCACCATAATACCTACCTATCTCAAGCAATTTTATTATTTATACAGTGTAGTGTATAGACAAATCTGCGGGGTTAGCTCGATTACGTTTATCGCCAGTGTAACGTATTCGTCCACCTCGCACGCTCAAAAATTGGACGTAAGTTTTACGTCTGCGATAAACGTGATCGCCGACGTGTGATAAAATACATATGTACATTTGCACCACACACTAATCTTCCCGTTTGAATACCTATAAGTAGTACCTAAATATATAGTGACAATCATGGTTTTTGTACTTTATTTATAGGCAAAGATTGATAATGCAAAAAAAACTAGTTCGGCCGGAGGAGCCAGTAAGAAACTAATGGCAGTCGACGAGCTTGTTTTGAAATTTTTGGGCAAAGATTCGCCGACTGTGTTTGGGCTTCATATTGTGGATACTATGAAAGAGAACGCAGAGGAGCAACAAGTAACGCCCGCAAACACGACTTTTAAACAAGATGAAGTTGAAACTCGCGACGAACCAAGAATTGAAAACCCCGTTTTTACAGCCGTTATAATTGTAGTTTCAAATAACAAGGATTAATAACAATATATAATATATTTTTCTTATTTGCAGGAAAAACTATTGTCATGGAGAGGAGTAATGAGATGAGATGTATAGAAGTACAGGAAATTAATAACTTAATGAAAAAGAAACTAGAACTTGAGATTGAGAATAATAAGCTACAAAATTACAAATTACAACTAGTTTATGAGAAAGAAAAAAGATTAAATATTAAATCACAATATACGGATTCACTGTACACCCAAGCTGAGGACGTGCTGTTAATTACAGAAACTTGCTTAATAAACGAGGACGGGACAGTTGAACTTCGAGAGTAAATATTAATATTTGAAATAAATAAATAAAGACTTATTTTTGTTTGAATTTTTTTTTTTTGCCTTCTAAAATTACTAAGTAAGTGCTCGAATCGATTAACGAGCTGTGCGGCATTGTACACAACTTCTTCTGTATTTTCCTCATTACCTTTTGCTTGATTCGTCTTGGTTGGTTCGGGCGAAATTGCAAGTGACCGCGCAGTTAAAGACTTGGCATGCAAATCTGGGATTAAGCCGCAAATGATTCAGACACGGAAATTTCTCCTTTAGAATCCCGATGATACATTCTATTAATCTCCTAGTTTTTTTATGAGCTCGCAGTAAAATTTTATTTCCTAGATCATTTGGATCCGTGACTAAAGGTGGGATCAACCAATCTTTTATGGGATAGCCACTATCTGCGAGTAATATTATGTTAGTTAATGGCCTCCAGCCATTTTCCATTCTACGAAAAAGTCCACTGTTGCGTAAAACTCTCGGATCGTGCCCCTGGCCAATTTGCATACGACTAATAAAACTGTGAATCGGGACCACAAACTACTAAACTATTAATTGAGAGGTTCCCGTGCCTATCGACTAATGTGCCATTTAAGCATCCAGCAACCATGGGCATTCCCGCCACTCTGTGAAATGCTTCAACAACACGTTCTATATTTTCTGGCCACTTCACTAAATCCGGAAACATGTTTTGCACTACAGAATTCACCACTTGATTCACAGCTCGACATACACTCGTCTTTGAAATACCATGCATATCAGCTACTGCGTGGTACTGTGCTCCCGTACCCATCCAGTGTAGAGCAACTAAAATGATTAGTTTTGGTGACAAGGCTTGATTTCTTTCGGTTAGCTGTTGCAAACTAGGCCCGATAAAAATGTTGCTGGATAAAAAGACTCGACAACGGCGAATTATTATTGTATCTTCTTCACTGTCGGAAGTGTCCGAATCTAACCACATTTTATAAAATTTGTTGCTAAATTTTTGTCTAATAATTTTGACTAATATTTTTTTACAAGCCTTCTGAGACTAATAGCTTTATCAGTGTAATTTACAAGAGTGTTTAATAACATATTTTTATATGAAACCAAATTGAATTTACTCAGGTAATTTCAACTAATATTTAGGTATTAGTTGGCAACTAGTAACTAATATTTTACTACCGTAGCTTCGAGAAAGGCACACTAGCCAACTTGTAAAAAATATTGGTTCATGGACTCATATTATTAGTCTAATATGTTTCGAGAACTAGGGCCCTGTGGGGATAAAATTATTTACACAAAATAAAACGTCTGGGGGTCAAACGTTACCACTGGATCACCATAACTCTCAAATTCTCTGAAGACAGACACCAAATTCGGCTGTCCTTCCCAAAGACTAAAGAAAATTTAAAAACTACAGTTTTCAAATCCTCATAAAAGAACTAAATCTGTAAATTACAGTATAGTAATATCATGATTCCAATCGATATTCATCAGAAGAAAATCGCTCTGGAATTTCACTTAATTGCGAAGATAATGAGAATGAAACACATCACAGAGGTATGACATCTTGTTTACATACAGCATCCCTCTTCTGTTACCAAATAACACTCGTTAATTAGGGCGACTAAAACTGAAGATGTAAACAAAGATATTGCTTCACAAAAGCACGAACCGATGTAATTATAAATAGTGTAACTATACAGCCAGAGTAATAAACACCACACGATATTATTAGAGTAGGTCGATTTTATTGTTGGCCGTTTTCTATCTGAAAAATTTACCTAAGTACTTTATATTATCTTAAGCCAAGAAAATACATTAACAATTTCTTAAAAGATTGTCCGTAAATCAAAATGTTTAGTTACAAGCTAAAAGAAAAGATGGTATGGTGGATAATTTATTTTTTCAGCCATAAAATCTAGCCATAAATAACAGTGATGGCCAAGAGGTAACGGCCCCAACGAGATGTAAGAAGTGGGTTCAACGCCAGCCAGGCTCTTTATTTTGGTTAAATTTCATCACCGCTGCTCTCAACATCTTTTTTTTCACTTTCACTCTTCACGGTGAAGGAAAACTGTCCTAGGATCAAAAATTCGAAGACATCTGACATCTAGCAACCCGGACTAGGCCGGCGTGGTAAATTACAGCTCACTCCCTCTCAAAGCGAGGAGGCCTGTGTCCCAGCAGTCCAAGCTGATTATACATAAAACCTACTGATTGATGATTGTTTGTACATACGTACGTTCAACATTATAAACTATAGATTTATTAACTACCATAAATTTTTACAAAACAAAAATTTCGCAAGAAATCCGGTACGGACTAAACAATAAAATTAAATACTGACCTAGTATTCCTTGGGGGAACTCCGTGAGTAAAAACAGTAGTAATACAGCGACCAGCATCTTTGTCGTTCTGTCGGTCCGTCGCTCGGCTTTCGACCGCTTCGTCGATTTTCTCGTGAACACATTCCCGTTGCCATTGACAACCGTATTTGCAGGACAAGCACTGTATCCTTTCAGCGCTTTCTTTCTACTGTTTGCCCTGTATAAAGCTCTAATCAACCAAGCGCTAATCACAGTTAGAATGACACAAGGAAGTAGCTTTATAAGTACTGCGTGCACCCAGAAGTTAATCTGGTACAAGCTCCCGTTGTAGTTCGAATCCACGAAGTAGACTTTCGTCAGCATGTTCCCACTTTTGTCAAACGCAAAGTCTTTGTGTATTGTGAATACCTGAAAGAGAAATTAAGTTTGTTAGGTTTTCAAAGACTTCTTTTTATGTCCGAGTCAGAATGATTGAATTTAGAAGTTTTATCTCTCCTTTTCAATCAGTTTTTCATTTGTTTGATTTTCTTTGCCTCATCCTTTGTTTTTGGGAAATCTTTTTTGGGATTTTTTTTTACAGTTTTTTTTTTTTTTGGGTGGGAAGTCATCACATGGCTTCTCCCACTCTGGGTGGAGCGGGAGGGCGTGTCACACTGTTACTGACTGAAATCCACCCGTGTTCCTTCAGTTGCCTGTGCCAGGGGCCACGGTATCTCTTTCGAACAACCCGCTCAAGGATAAAAGATATCTGACGTTGATAAAATCAGCCATAAGGAGCCTATAGTATATGTATCTTAAGTTCTTGCTCGTCTGTTACACTACGGGTTACATTAATGAGGAATAATAAATACATTAATACATTATCAATAATTAGTACGAGGGGTATTGTGACTGTTACTGGCGGCCTTTATATTGTAATGTCAACAATATACTTAAGGTAATAAATTGTGCACAAATAAATAAATAAATTTTATATTAGAACAACAATTTTCTTTGTGCTTCAAAATATCATTTCTCACAGGAAACAAGGGGCGATTTTAAAAGCAATTTCTTGTTAGAAGTTTCTGAGAATAGCACCTCGGCACCTTGAAATGAAACTTTGGCCTTCATTTATTGATTCGTGATGAAAACATCAATCATTTCCTAAAACAATTTAGCAGAAAATGTTGATATAGATAAGATAAGTATAGGATATCTCACTTTATGCCCGACCGAACACATAATTAGCAATTCCACTGGACTATCGTCCGATAAAACTTGCAATTCATGACTCAATGTTGCATCTGGTATTTTTATAGGACACTACAGCATGCCTAAATACTTCAAAATGTAAATTTTGTAAATATTTAAAAACGTGATAGTGATACAAGTGTAAATTCGATAATTATATTCGGGGAAATATGCCACAAATAGAATAGTACGTTGTTTATATAATGATATGTGTTTCTAAGCTATGTTTCATGGGTAGCGGGATCGTCCGAAAGGGTTACCGCTGCCCTGGTACATAAAGGGCTAAGGAAGGAACACGGGTGGGTTTTAGTCAGTAAGAGTCTGACACTCCCTTCTGCTCCACCCAGAGCGGGAGGAGTCATTTGATGATTTCCCATCCACAAAAAAAAAAAAAAAGCTATGTTTCATGTATTTTTTTAAATAGACTATACAGAAGGCTTAAAACATTGTGAGGAAACCAGCATGTCCTAGAACCAAAAATTCGAAGACGTGCCATCTAAAAACCCGCACTGGGCCCGCGTGAGTGATTACAGCCCACTGCCTCCCTCTCAGCGAGAAGAGGCATGTGTTCCAGCAGTGAGAACGGTGTAATATTAGGCTGATTATGCTATAGAGAAAACTTTACAACTTTTTGTCATTGAACAGCTCAAAGGTGTTACACAAATCTTAGCACACAGGTCGTCCTGGTGCTTAATACAATCTTCTTGGAACAATCTCTTAGTCCGGATTTTCACTACCTACGCCTTGTGCTGTTGGCCTACACCTTTCAGTTATACTGTAGTACCTACACAGAAAGCGGGACAAAGCACGATTGTGTAGCAACATGGATTTGGAAGCTGTCTACAGGCATACCATACAATAAGAGTCTTAGTCAGAATGCGATATGGCAGAACAGAGGTTCCCTTTTCTTGCTACAAAACGAATGATGATAAAACATATCCATTTTTTTGGAACGAAGTTCTCTAGCGGTAGGAGTAAACACGGAACGAAAAAGGTTTTACCCCCTCCATGCGACTTTTTATTATATGTAATAGAAAGAGGGAGAGACAGAGAAAGATAGTTTTCATGGTTTTAGAGGGAGAGACAGAGAAAGATAGTTTTCATGGTTTTAGAGGGTGAGATAGAGAAAGATAGTTTTCATGGTTTTAGAGGGAGAGACAGAGAAAGATAGTTTTCATGGTTTTAGAGGAAGAGACAGAGAAAGATAGTTTTCATGGTTTTAGAGGGTGAGACAGAGAAAGATAGTTTTCATGGTTTTCGAGCTGAAACCAATGGTGAGGTCAAAATGAAGATTCAAGATGATTGCTGCAAATTCTGTAAAATGTTTAATGATAACAAAAAACGTGTGGGGTCACCCGGCAGGAACGAAGTTCAAAATGAAAATCCAAGATGAAGGCTGTAAAAATGTACAAATTTTCGTCATTTCGAAATGTTTGCAGCCGCTATCTTGGATTTTCATTCTGAACTTCGGTCCTGCCGAGTGACCCACAGATTTTTGAAGTGAAAACTTCTTTAGCGGCGTTGTGCACTTTTTTTGAGATGTGTAAAAAATGTTTAATGTGTAAAACTCGCGTCAGGACACGTGACCTGATCGAAAATTCGTAAGACAGAGGAAGAGTAGACCGCATTCCAAAATATCAAAAATGCACAACGTTAATATTCAAGTTTTCACTTCTGCCGGCACTCCCAGTTTTTAAAATAATTAATAATAATTATTTATTTATTTAATCAAATAACAATGTTAACTATAAACAGTAGTAATCTGTAGGTACACTTGACTTATGCTGGTTAACAAATCAGGTAGATGTTGCAACTGGTTGCAACCAGCACCCTTACTAAGTTATATAATAACTTGTATTAAGGGCAGTGGTACAAACCCATACATAATTCAGTTTCCCAAAAAATTGCAGGAGAACAAGTGTGTGTGTGTGTGTTTGTTAAGATAAGTGGGGGTGTGTTATGGTGAGTATGTGTTTGTTTGTTATGGTGATGGTATGTGTTGTGTCGATGCGGAATGTGTGTATTATTCTCGGTGATAAAGGCTTAGGGTGGATTATTATCAGAGAAAAGCAGGCGTTCTGTATCCAGGTAGTTATTCGCAAGTAGAAAGGTTGTCACAGATTCCTTGAGGGACGGGGCTGAAAGAGGGTAAAGACTCAATTTCCTATTGAGTTATTATTATATAATTGTGGCCCTTGGAAGCAAGGAAATCGTTTGATAAATGAATAATTACACCTGCGGTGCTGACAAACTATATTATCTTTACGTCTTTTAGTGATTGTCACGTAGGGGGTATCTATGTGTTGTAATAGCACTGTATTAAGAACAAAGAGTTGTCTGACAGAAAGCACTTTGCAACATTTATATAAATCTTCTGTTAGGAAAAGTATCCGTCGAAATGTTTTTATCATTTTTATTATTGACTATCATTTGCAGATATTCAGCAATCTATCTTCGATAATAATAAAATAATAATAAATCTGAAGATTTTTGTTTGTTTGTTTGACCGCGCTAATCTCTGGCCCAGTTTTCAAGGCTATTATACAGGGTTATTTTTCAAAGACCAGCCAAATTTAAGGATGTGGTACAGACCATCAAACTGAACAACTTTCTCCACGGGGCCAACATCGTAATCGCGAATGAAAATTCAGCCGTCCCATACATTTAGGTCGAGTAGGTATTGAAGTTTTCTATGGGACAGTTGATAAAATTTTCGCGATTACGCTATTTGTCCCATGGAGAAAGTTGTTCAGTTTGATGGTCTGTACCACATCCTTAAACTTGGCTGGTCTTTGAAAAATAACCCTTTATACTATTTAACATCACGCCCACCGCACATAGGAGCCGTGAAAATAGAAAAAAGTCAGGAAGAACACTAAACGAAGAGAAAGTAATAGCGCGGACGGGCGATGCGATGCGACAGGGTGGGTCGGGGGAAGAAGAAATTTCACGCGCGGGCAGAAGCTGGTATGTGTTTAATATTATTAAAGTATTTTTACGGACGCTGTCTAGTGACTAGTCCGTTCATTCTTACAGCCTTTAAATAAGGTCCTGAATCCAAATAAATAAACAGAAAATAATATCCCACAAACTCGTAGCACGTAGAAATCAATTAATTAAAGGCGAGGCTAACCTCGGTTCCTATAACGGCATAGTTTCACGCGACTTGAACTCACATCAATCGCGGCAGGAGTAGCCACGAATTGCAATTATTTGTGAAGGAAATAACACTTCGATCAAGTGGAAATAGAGAGAATCTTATATTGATATCGGGTCTGTAATCTGTTTGTGAGAACGTCCAAACTACCGGTTTCTATATTGTATTGACGGTGAAACGTATTAATAAACCTTTTAGGATGCTGTTGAGGCTGCCGTGGCAATACTTTCCATCACAACCAGGGCTTTTTGAAGGAAATTCCTAATCCATTGCTTCGCATCTTTGAAAATTCGTCTACTTGACCGCGTAAATAACGCAATGAATGTTGTTGAATTGTCAAAATGAAAGGCACTGCCATTGTTAGTGTGTTACGCAATCGACCCGTTGATATGTTTGCTGAAGCGCGTACAGATGGATTTTAAGCCATCATGCGTAAGAAAGCAAACTTCTTGCTGCATCGTCTACGAAACAGCATCCTAAATGGTATTGCTGCCTGTTTTGAGTGTCCTTTCGAAAACCAGTGGATAAAAAATGTCTTAAGCATCAATTAGGTATAGGTACCTACTAACGTTTTGTGATTTTGAGATGTGAGTTGAATATTATTGTTGCGAGCCACAATTAATGCCTGGTACATGGTGACATTAGTTACCACTAGCGCCATCTAGTATCGAGTAGCAGAACTAATAGATCCTTCTAGAAATTTCGATGCTAGAACTATCGACATCTGGACAGTCAGGGCCGGTATGTACTCGAACCTTCAAGATGTTTCTACAATAGAAGATTCTGGAACTATCTGCGGCACTTTAAAGGGCCGGAATTAGCCACGACCAGTCAGACTTGGATCAGCGATACATGCGAATACATCGAAAGCGATCTTCAAGTGCGACTTAAGAGCAATTGTGTTTGAGTTGTTATTAGCGTTGTTCAATTAAAGTATAATTTTTGGTAATTTATATCTGCAGTTTTTATTGTCAGAAACCCGAAGCTCGTAACATTATGTAACCAGCATGTATCATAAAGGTGTAGTCATATTTAAGAATGTGATACAGACCATCAAACTGAACAACTTTTTCCATGCGACCAACGTCGTAATCGCGAAAAAATTATCAACTGTCCCATACAAAACTTCAATAACTAGTTGCTCCAAATGTATGGGACGGCTGATTAAGTCTGCCTTTGTACAGTATTTTTACACTGTTGCATAAAGTTTTGATTAATAAATAACGCAATGAATACTGTTGGGTTATGAAAATTAAAGGAACTTTGACTATGAAAGTAGTAAGTACCAAATGAGGTTGTAAATAACCAGTTGTTCATGGATCTGCATACAATTACAGCCCATACAACAATGACACAGGTAAATTACAAAGCTGCTACACGCACGCAAGCAAATTGTTTAAATTCATGTATTGACAGGTTTATTCCCCAGCTTAAACAAACCATTTACCTCAATATAGTTTTAAAATGTACAAAACAGAATTTTCGAAATACTATTTGTCTAGTCTGCATCTAAACATCAAAATCAGCTTAAAATGTCCCACTGCTGGGTCACAGGCCTTCCCTCTATGAAAGGACATGGTCCGTAATCCACCACGTGGGCCTACTGATTTATTCCGTTCTAATACCAACAACTAATACCACTGGTATCTGTAGTGCGGGTTGATAGATGTCAAATGTGTCCGGATTTTTGATTCTAGGGCAATGGTTTCCTCACGAAGTTTTCTTTCACCGTTTTGAGAACAGTGCTGATGAAATAATTTACACTTTAAAGCACCTGTCTGGGTTCGAACCTACGCATCTAAACATCCCATCAGTTTTGGTAAAACTGGTCGTCAGACTTTCGGGCTTCTGACTACCCGTAACGACTGTACCTTCCGAGGCACGGAGTGGTCACGAACTGACCGCGGCAAGCGTAGCCATACGGCTGTTATTATTTAGTCACGAGCATCCATAACAATATATTAGTTCTTTAAAAGAATTAAGAACTTTTAAAGAACTTTCAACACATTTAGCATAATGTCGTATCAATTATTATGAACACAACAGAGCGCGGTATACAAATCCATCAATTTACATATTTTCTGATAACAACACTGAAAAGGAAGGCATGACAGATGTTACATTATCCTTCCTTAAGTGTTATACTAATAACATTTTGGACGAAGGTTTGACAGTGAATAAATAATTTAATATAAAATCATCTTACATCCCTGACATCCCCACATCCTCGTCGATATAATTATATACATATAAAACGCACAGTAATTTTACTCGTCATTTTTATTTTCAGATTTTGATCAGTTTTAAAACAATATCAAAGCATTCTATTTTCTTTTACCTGTATGCAATAAAACAGAGTACTATATTTTTTTTAAATAGTCTGTTTCGATTCCTGGCCAAAACCTTTAGGTAGGTAGGTACCTAAAAATTAACAACGCAGCTCCAGGTTTTTGCGAGAAAATGTAACTCATGGTTTCTTTGACCCTTACTCAAGTCTCGCCTGAAAGTTCCAGTTTAAAAATTTACCCATAATAATACGTCATCATAAAAGCAAAGCTACTAGCATGATCAAGATATTTTATACACGATATAACAGACTGAAAAAGTGTCTCATAAGACCAACATCATAATCGCGAAAAAATTATCAACCACCAAATGTATGTGATGGCTGATTATTTTTACGCGATTAAGATGTTAGTCCCATGGAAAAAGTTGTTTAGTTTAATAGTGTGTACCACACCCTTAAATATGACCAAACCTATTTGATACATGCTTCTCAAAAGCTTTTCTCGAATTGTCGTTTCAGAAAAAAATCCGACTCTTTATTTATTATTTCCTAGCTGATGCAGAGAACTTCGTATCACTCAATAAAAACGAACGTACATATGAGAAAATTAATTATCTTCATTTTTTTTTTTGTGATTTTTTCCAATGTTTTAATGGTTATTCTGCTATTCGGGGCGGAGACAAAAATCAAAGATCATAAAAATCGGTGCAGCCGTTTTTGAGTTATAAATGGTGTAACTAACCCGACTTTGTTTAATGTATATAGATTTATATATACTTTATCGTACACCAGAAAATACATAACTAAAAAATGCATTTAATACTACAAAGATACTGACATTAGGGACTGCCAAACGGTTGCAGTTTTTAAAAGAAAAGTAAAAATACACTATCTTTCCACTTCATCGCAGTTATGTATGTATTTATTTTTTTGTATTACGTTATAATTAATAACATTCTAGTGATATTTATTTTAGAAGTATGTATGTTTATTTGTATGAATGTAAGTATATTCTCATAATATTTGCTTACTTTTATTAAGTGAATTGTTTATGATTTTATGTTTTGTTTTTTTGTCTCCTTTACTCTTTCACACGCCTGTCTACATCTCTCTATCTATTTTCCTAACTCAGGTATGCAAGAAGAAGGAGGTATGGAGGAAGAGATTTCTTATGAAATAACATTACCTTTGTACCTATTTTTCTTGTCTGTTTATGTCTGTGTGTATATAAATGGTAAATAAAATAAAATTTATACAATGGGCGGTCTTTAGTGAACCAACGCATCGTATTTAATTCAGTCTTAAACAAACACATGGCAATCTGAAATTGGGTCATGAATTGTAAAATCTCCGCGTATTATCATGAATGCATTGAATTCGCAATTCTATAATGTAAGTACTCGATTTGCGTATAACAATGATGGATTTTAGCATTGACATCCATTAAAGATAAGATAGTAGAGGTCTGTAGCTAAATAATAACAGCCGCACAAGTCGATCGATCAGGTTAAGCTACGCTTGCCGTGGTTGGTCTGTGGATGGGTGACCATTTTTACATACCGAGACCCCTCCGTGCCTCGGAAAGCACGTTAAGTCATTGGTCCCGGCTGTCCTTCGTGGATCTTTGACAGTCGTTACAGGCCGTCAGAAGCCCGAAAGTCTGACAACCAGTGTTGTGTAGGTTAGGGTTCAATCTAGTTTGGTGAGTAGTTGACTCAAGGAAACAAGCGTCTGTCTTTGATGGTGTTTATTGGCAACTAACTTAAAAATATTCACACATCATTATTTAATACGGTCGGCCGCTAGCTATCTTACTTCTATAAAGAAACGTGGACTGTATGTTTGTTTGTACCTATTACTTTTAAACTATATAAACCTATTGAAATGAGCTTCAACAACCAGTCTTACCAAGGGGTATCGTATTACCCAGTAACTGGGTTGTGGAGTTCAGATAGGCAGTCGCTCCATGTAAAATACTGGTATTCAGCTGCATCCGGTTAGACTGGAAGCCGACCCCAACATAGGAAAAGGGTAGGCAGATGATGATCCATTTAAGATAATGTTTGGTATTTTCAATCAATATTCGGGACACAATTTGGAGCGAGCGGTGGATAATAACATCCGCTTAATTACATTAATTACCTACTATGTGGTGGAGCACTTACTGCAGGCACCTACTCAGAGAGTACAGTGCTACAGTGAGTGCTCCGCCATTGTTACTTGGTCTAAATATGTTTAGCCAAAACAGCTTTCATGATTGTCAACTAAACGTTTGCTCATGGCAGCGCAGTGTGCGCAGTGAACAATGATTGGCCCTGCTTGCCAACGTAACATAACATCACGCTTGTAACTCCCGAAGGGTTCGGTAGGTGTACTTACAGTACAGTCACGAGCAAAAGTATGTATACACTTGACTTTATTCAAAAGCGATTTACTTCTTTATTTTGTAATCAAGCACGCGGGCCCTGTGGGGATTGGCAGATATCACATGTCTTTGAATTTTTGGTTCTAGGACATGTCGAAATAGGCTATTTTCCTCAAAAATTCTAATTAATCCGTCAGTTAGATTATCATTACCGTATTTTTTCTTTTGTCAATTATTTAAAAAATGATGAAGATATCGCCCGTTATAGTTCCGCGTGACGTCACTCGCTTGCGACACTTTTGCAAGCAACTGACATCACGACTCCCAAATTTTGGCGCTATTATCTTTGTCATTTTTTGTTTGATTGACAAAAGAAATAATACGTGTCTATTATTTTTCAATAATCTAACTGACTGACTAAATATAATAATTATTTTTTTACCCTGGCAACTACACTATTCCGCACGAAAGCTACCTTTAATTCCCATTAAAAAGTGGAGGGGTGAGCCTGTTGCCATTAACTGCTGCTACTGAGAAATTCCTGATGGAAAAAACCAATCACACTTTGCTCGACCGGGAAATCGAACCAAGTATCTTAAGCTCAACAGAAACGCTTGCGACCACTAGCCCAACGAACTTGTCCGGTCCAATCCCATTTAAGCTTAGCTTTCGATGTAACGTTCATTGCTCAACGTGAAGTAACGTACAGACTTAACTAATGATCAGTAATGAGATTACCGAATAATGTCTATGTTGGGTAAACCTGATTCGATTTTGTAGATGTTATCCACAATGAAAATCCTTAGTATATTGTAACAATTCCCTTGTCGCACTTTACGATAAAAGAATTACAGAAAGAAGAAACAGAAAGTTCGTTCACATACAGACATATTTGTTAATTCATATGAAGATGTATGTTAACTTGATATCCCGAGAAATGTCTGTTGTGTAGTCGTCGTGAAAAGTTAAAGGTAAGTCCTTACATCAAATTTTTATGATTATACAGCATTGTGAACCATGATGACAACGATATTTGGTTTCCCTTTATTGTGAGTGGAGCTAACTAACCTGGTTTAGTCATATGTCTGTTTGAATGCTATACGTTAAGACAAAATTTACTTGATTTTGGTCATCATTATTGGAAACTAGCTTCAGCCCGCGACTTCATCCACGTGAAGTTTCTTGCCCCCGATCCACCTCGTCGCATCGCATCGCCAGCCCGCGTTAGTACTTCGTTTGCGCTTAGAATTCTATCAGATTTTTTTCGTTTTGCTCGGCTCCTAAGGGTTGTAGCGTGATGTTAAAAAAGCCTTGCGTATGAATTAGGTTATCAAATGCAAAAATATTTTTAATTTTTTAATCTGTCTGGTAGTTCCACAGATTAGCGCGTCTAAACAAACGAACAAACTCTTCAGCTTTATTATTAGTATATAGATTTCAGGACAAATCAGCAGGTGACAAGGCATTTTATAGACTTTTTTTAAACGCTGTAAAATTAAACCCTATGGTTTTAATTCTTATTTAGATGGGTACTTACTTGATCCTTTTTTCAAGTATGTAGAGATGATATAGCAAGTGACTTCTGATTTAGGTATAGAAAATAACAAACAAAAGCAATATTTAAAAAATTATAAACGTGAAAGTTTGTATGGATGGATGGATGGATGTTTGTTACTCTTTCACGCCAAGACTCCTTAACGTATTTGGATGAAATTTGACATACAGATTAACATATAGGATACTTTTTATCCCGATATTCCCACGGGATCGAAACTTATGCGGGTTTTGTGTTATTTTCAAAATAGGTAGGTACAAACAAAAAAATAATTTATCCGAGAAAATGACGAGTAATTTTCCTATACTGGAAAAACATGGAAAAACTTTTACGTGAAGGATACGACAGACTTATTTGTTTTCCAATGGCAATAAATAATAAATCAAAACGTGCTATGACGTCATTCAAAATGGTGGCGTAGTATTGAGACAAGGGTAAAAAGGTTTACATACGCAACGAAACGTGAAACGGTACGAATTGTTTAATATTAGGAAATGTTTGTTTTGTCTTTTGATCCGAACATCCGACTTTGTAGTCGACAGTCAAACACGTTAATTAAGCTTTTGAAGTTAATTATCATATTCATACTTCATTTTTATAAAACACTGGCATCTCCCCGCGACTTCATCCACTAAAATGTCTTGTTCCTCGTTGTTCAAAATAACTTTATAGCCTATTATAGCCTTCTATAAGAATTGAGATATCAAATGCAAAAAAAAAAATCAAATCCGTCTGGTAGTTCTAGAGATTACCGCGTTCAAACAAATAAAATCTTCAGCTTTATTTTAAGCATAGATCGTACAGATTTCTTATTAGAAGTTGGACGAATTGCCACATGGATATTCTGTTAATTAGACTTACTGCTCATTAGACTTTTCGCGCTGTTGGACATTTTGCTACTTAGACCATCTGATCAGGAAAGGAAAATGGGTGGAGATATAGGTATAGTACGCTATTCGGGATGGCATAGCGCCATCCGTTTCGCATTGAAACAATAATGACTATGACCCTTCCCTGATTTTGATTGATGACTGTGATACAAGACCTGTGGTTAAAAAAGAAAAATCGACTAAAAACATTGCCACAACAGCTTGTGGGTGGAGTTGGTAAAGGTCAACATTCTGGTGAAATATTGAGTCGTAGCAAATTACATACAAAACAGACCGCAACTCGTTGTTTTCCCGCAAGGTTTAGTTCCTAAGCCAATTTCCGCGTATCTCTTATTGATTCGGATTTCCCGGTACCAGTTAAAAAAAAACACATCTCTATCTCTCTCACTCGATATACAGGTTGAATCTTAGTGGTCAAAGGATTCATGTGCTCGATTTTATAGATAACTAGAACTGCACATTTTGATTTTAACCAAGAACGTAATCTTGTAAGGAAAAGAACCTTTTTTTTGCAAAAAAATACACTCTGTATATAAGTCGTGTGCCCAGCAACAGTGTTGCTGATTAGTATCAAATAAAAGGTATTTGGCAGCAATGAAACCAACTATAGCCTGATGATGCTGGCACCATGACCTAAATCTAACCTACAAGTAGTTGTTCCGGGTCTAGCTGTTTGTGTATGTGAATTTAAATGTTTGTAAACGCACCCACGATACAGGAATAATTCCTAGTGTGGGGCAACATTTCTTAAAAAAAAAAAGACAGATGGGCCAACGTCGTCACACAGTGGGTGCCTGAAAATGGGCGTCGTCACCGACTAAGAATCGCTGGCGTGTCGATTTGGACTCGATCCTAACTGATTGGGCGGAGAAGGCACAGCACAAAGAAAGGTGGAAGAATATGGGGGAGGCGTTTGCCAATATAAAATAGTGGGACAATATAGGTGAACGAAAAAAAAATCCTTAGCATTTAGCAGTTGATCAGTTGTTACGGGTAGTCAGAAGCCCGAAAGTTTAACTACGAGTCTTACAAAGGGGTATCGTATTACCCAGTAGGTAACTGGGTTGTGGAGGTCAGATAAGCAGTAGCTCCATGTAAAATATTGATGTATACCAGTGTTTTATATGGTGGATACAGGAACCTGCATCCGGTTAGACTAGAAGCCGACCCCATCTTGGGAAAAGGGAAGGCAGATGATGAGATGATGAAGATGTAGCTGGTGATGATACTTACAAAATACGAAGGTATGCAGAGTATAGGCGGTAGAATAAAGCTGAGCAGTATGGCAACCGTACATCTTCGATCCGTACACAGTGATGGACTGTACGTAGGATACCTGTAGACAAAATAACTGTTAAGTAACTGAAATATATTTAGAAATAGAAACATTTTTACATTCATAATTATACGAGTATGAATAACATTAGTTAAAACGAAGCAGTATAAAGATTAACACAGAAATTGTATACAGCTATTTTATAGTATGATTAGTGAGCCCCAAACTAGACAGTTAGTCAGTAAGTCTGTATCTCGGCCCTCAGTACGTGATTTTTTAGAACTCCTATTAACTAGGGAATAAATGTCATTGTCAAATTCCGCTCATCAGAGATTATGCGAAGTCGAGCGATGTCGCGTGTAATTTGACGATTTCTTACGAATTCGCAAGCGAGTCTTGTTTCCTAGGGGATTCTCTGAAGAATGAGCGCTTTTTAAACATTCAGCAAGTTGTGAAAAAAATAAAAGTACTGACTGGCTGAGTTTTTTTACCGTCTGGACAAAAACAGGGTAAGTATTAAAGGTGAACAGAATAGAAGTCTATAGCACAAATCGACAAATGTTCTCTACGCGCGGAAATTATCAATGAATTCGTAGCGACATTCAATCCTTTGATTGAATCCATCGGCTGTTTTGAATCAAAGTATAGAATGAAAAAAAAGGCATTTTTATTTAATTTTTTGTGAAAAAAGTAAGAAATTTCTGTGCTATAGACTTCTTCTCCGTTCACCTTTTATACCCTGTTTTTTTGGTAAAAAAGCCAGTCTGTATACAGAAAGAAATGGCCACCTCATCCCGTCCACTACATTTTTTAATTATGGTGGAAGCTTATCCATGACATATTTTATATTCAGTTTGAGAGTTTTTCGAGGGAACTGTAACATCCAAGGTGTCAGTTTCAGCACCTAATAAACGGCAAGATCTACAGTATCGTCCCCCGCGTAAAAAAATAAAATGAGACCAATAATTTACTTCGTCCATGAGCTCCAAAATAAATCATATTTTTTCACAGAAAGCAGTCGCAATTTACAACCTTAAATTTAACAAAATCACACTTAAGCTTTTAGAGATTTTTTTAATGTAAAATCCTGGCGTAATTGAATTACTTCTATTTTTGTATACGTTGTGGCTGACTTGGTTGCTAAACGGGTACACAACATTTTATGGTCTGACCAG
Source organism: Apamea epomidion (assembly GCA_947507525.1). Taxonomy (NCBI): domain Eukaryota; kingdom Metazoa; phylum Arthropoda; class Insecta; order Lepidoptera; family Noctuidae; genus Apamea; species Apamea epomidion. The sequence goes on along the minus strand of OX382242.1, from coordinate 8,373,740 downwards.
AAATGGTAGCAACAGTCAAACCACTATGGACCACTTTTATCAACGAATTAAGGTCAGTTGCCTTATCATTAGTGATTTCAGCGAATCGGTTGTCATTAAAACATAACATACAATTCAGTCACGGTACGCTGGATTGCAAATATATTCTCCTATATCAATAGTACAATTTTTATGATTCATTGCACACTATCAGCAATTCACACCGCGCTTTTTATATTGAAATGCGGTACACTGCGGCCCGATGCGGTTTTAAGTAGGTTATTCAAGATCGACATAAAACCATTAGTAAGTAAGTCATTGCAATGTAAGTCATATCGAGATAAGAGTGGTAGGCGTACGTGGTAGTGGGCTTGTGGTGGCATCTACAAAGCCACATGCGAACTACACATCACATTGACGTCACGAAAAATCCTGCATCGCGCAAGCAGAGTTTACCGCGCAACTAGCATACAACATCCCGACATCAATCGTCGGGCAGCTGCCCACCAGACATAATACCCTGTCTGGTAGGTGAATCCTCCTTTTTCTATAGAGAATGATTGAACTTTACACCCTGTTCCTCATACCTTCTCCTTCTATAGGGTAATAGTTTAATTTATACATTTCCTTACCTCAGCAATATTTATAAATATAAGTAAAGTATAAATAATAAAAAGGTACAAATTTGAGTTTGATAACACTGACGGAAATCATTCAAATTTATACTTTATTACAATTCTATAGGAGTTACATTGCAATGACTTACTAATAGTTTTACGTCATTCAAATTTGATGGTGAATATGCTGATCTAATGTGCACTTAGCTTAAGACAACCGTGTCAGTAGGTATGCTATTGACCTAATTTAAATGAATGAGGGCAAGTTCATGACTCAACTTGTTAAGTTTCGTGCTGAGCAATTCATCATTAAGTTATCGTGGTTAAAGCGATTAGCCTCCAAAGAAACTTGAAGTAGAGAGAACGCTTCTACTTTATTAAGTACTTTATTTACTTTGAAAGGTGAAGGCGGCTATCACTTTGAATATCTACTCTTTAAGTACAAGGAAAAAAAAGTGAAATATAAAGAAATGTTCTAATTTTTTTATCTAACCAAACATCACACCTCTATTCACCGGAGAGTAGACAGCCACTGGACTGGTAGAAAATTTCTTTGGCATTAAGTTCGCCTCTGTACATTTGTATGCTTGAAGAATTAAATAAATACATACCTAAATACAATTATGGATATAATTTTTGAATCCGAAATAAATATATTTGATTTGATTTGATGAACACTGTAAAATATTCTAAATATTCTTATGTCTATCCAATACATTTTAAACTTTTCCACTAAGTATCGTTATCGCTGATAGAATATAACTTTACCTAGCCTGTGTCTCTGGACTTCGCTCAGCATTTGCGCTTCAGCACAGTCAACCTAAAACGTTCCCAATGTTGAGACACAGGCCACCTCTCTTCAAGAAGGAGTGGGCTATAATCTACCACGTGGGCCCATTGTGAGTTTGTAGATGTCACATCTCTCTGAATTTTCGGTAGTAGGACATGCCGGTTTCCTCACAATTTTTCTCCTGCACCTTTTGAGAGCAATGGTGATGAAATAAGTTACACAAAGTAAAGCGCCTGCCCGAATCGAACCCACGACCTAACTTGTACTTCGGGGTCGTTACCATTGGGCCACTGTTCCTTTGTGGAGAGTGAAGTTGGGCTTGGTCGCAAGAAATATCCAGGGGCGACGGACTCGGGGACATCCGTCGCCCCCCACACATCAGGACCCGAGGTGGCGGCGCGTAGTGTTCCACGCGCGCCCGTCTTAGACGTCGCGGGGTCTAACACCTCACTCCCCCCCCCTGACCCGAGGAGGCCCGCGGTGGCGGGCCGGCACCAGTCGGGGGTTGCGGAAGGATCGTACGTTCCCGCGACCCCCGGCGTAGGTGTGAGATAGAACACCGGGGTGGTTTTAAGTAAGTAAGAGTCTGACAGATCCCACCGCCCGCCCCAGGGCGGCGGACATCCATGAGGATTTTCCACACCGGAACAAAAAAAAAAAAAAAATGGTCGCAAGAAATATACCATACGATACAAACGTTGAATCATAATAATTACTAATCATCATGGTCATCATCAGCCTATAGCAGTCCACTGCTGGACATAGGCCTCTCCTATTGCAGGTCATTCAACTCGATTTTCGGCAACTCTCATCCAGCTGCTACCAGCCATCCTGCGAAGATCGTCACTCCACCTAGCCTGAGGGCGTCCCACCTTACGTTTACCAATTCGCGGTCTTCACTCAAGAACACGTCTACCCCAACGGCCATCGGTTCTACAGATAATATGGCTGGCCCATTACCACTTGAGCCTGTTTATTCTGTGAGCTTTGTATTATAGATACAGCCTACCTTTATAACAAAGTCTGTTATAATTATACAAGGCCCGGGGCAGCGGGTTAGCCAATAGTGTTATTCATGGTTATCTCTCAAACCTTTCAAACAAGTAATAACAAAACACGCTCTAGGCCCATTTAAACAAAAAAAGAAGTAAACTGATTGAAACAAAACTTTTTTTATGATTCTAGCACGAAGCACTTATATTTTTGTTATAATTATTGTTTGTTTAACACACCTGGCGAAATGTGGATGGAATAAAGGTACTCCTCTGCCCAGTCTTTCGGGGAAAGATGGGGTTATGTTATTAGATACTGGTTTAGCTTGCTGTTATATAGTTCACCTTATTTTTTGTAAATGTAAACTTTTAGCTTAAAAATAAAAGTTGTTATTTTTCACTTTTTAGTTGTCCCGACACATATTCACTTAACACTACTTGCTATGTAAATATGAGTGACAGGAAGTTATTAAAACATCATCAATATAAATTAAGTGGAAAAAAATCGTATTATTGAAGCTAACTCCAAAACTACCACAGCAAAGAAAATCAAATTTATACGGGACCACCCCTGTAGCATACCTAATCCATTAAAAAAATAATTTCGCAAATCCTTCTTATATGACGGAGTTATGCCCGAACATACACAAAAAAAAACATCCGAATTGAGAACCTCCTCCTTTTTTGAAGTCGGTTAAGAACCAAACATCGTTAACTTGCCGTTCGTACAACAACGTAAGTATGTAAATTGATTTACTGTACAGAATACGTAATTCAGTCTAAAACAAATAAAGGTGCTCTAAGACAATGAGATGTTAGATGTGTTTAATCTCAATTTTCTTTATTGCTAAAAAAACAACATAGAACCACGTAGACACTGCCGCGGCATGCGGTGATATACATAACATAACAAAACATCAAGGCTGTTTTCCGCGAAGGGTTGGGAAGAGGTACACTTCTTCCCAACCCTTCGGAAAAACAGGCTTCAAACAGACTTCGGGGACTTAAACATAACTGCGAAGCATGTAAGCATGTAATAGGGGGTGAGCCTATTGCTATCAACCGGGCACAAATCCAGACTCCGGGGTGCTATTCGTGTTTTTAAATTGCCTGTAGAGAGCGATAGCTCATACAAAAACTGCGAAAGTGATGTAGGAAGATTTTTGCAGCGCGGCCCGCCTTATCTACAAGCCTTACCTAAGTCTTAACTTTAGTGTAATATAAACCTGCTCTAGGATTGTTTCGTAACCTCCCAGTTACAGTATTTTTTATCTCACGAAGCGACACGCACTTTACTTGTGGTTACGGAGTGTACAAACACGCTGTGAATGTGTGTGTAAGCGCAGAAGCTCTTAGTACCGTCCGAGACAATGGCAAAGTCGGAAGTGTGTATGAGTGTGTGCGTTATGTACCGACACTACTTGTCTTCACACACAAATTCACAGCGTGTTTGTTTACAGTTGGGTAACACAAGTAAAGCGCGCGTCACTACGTGAGATAAAAATATTGTACTGTCATTGGTCGTGACCGATAATTAATGTATTTCAAGCTTATAGCGATTTTTAAAACAGTTGTTGATAAACGAGGTATAGAACTAGATCCATTAATGAAACCCAACACTTACTTGATAGCTATATATCGCCAGACCGCTAGTGATAACGTGAGCAGTATGGACGCAGTGTGCAGTATCTGGGTGAAGTGACTGTGGAACAGCATGTAGACTGCCCAGGAATATGGCCGTTCTTCTTGGTCTGGGAACAGCTGTGGAAAAAGAATGAGTTGATTTGGGAATATTTTCACAATTTTTTTATTTATTATTTTTTTTAATACAAAACGTTGCCCCAAACTAGGAATTTCTCCTGTATCGTGGGTGCGTTTACAAACATTTAAACTCACATACACAAACGGCCAGACCCGGAACAACTACTTACAAAAACATACAAATATTTGTTCCGTGCGGGAATCGAACCCACGACACGCAGCGCAGCAGTCAATCGCTTATCCACTGCTTATCCACTCTAATGTATTCAAAATATTGTAAAACATTTTAATAGAGTAACTATGGAATCTCTAGCATTCTCTCTAATATAACTAATATTTTAACTATGGAATATCTAGCTCTAACTCTCTAACTCTCTAATATTTTAACTATGGAATCTCTAGCCTATTCTTCTCAATATGAAACCACCATTTTGAAATAAGCAATTTTTCTTTTTTTTTTTTTAACACTCAGACGGCCTTTTTTCGCCTATTGAACGCACGATTGCACTTTGAATTTTTCAGCGACTAGATCTTTTTGAAATGGGACTGTTTGATGTTCGAACATAAGACTCTCGTTACAACGACCGGTCCTGAAGTTCTCGGATTCAATAGGTTCCGCGACCTCATGAAAGTTATTGTAATTTAATCCTACTAACATGTCTTATAAAGGTGAAAGTTTGTGAGGATGGATGGATGTTTGTTACTCTTTCACGCAAAAACTACTGAAGGGATTTTGTTGAAACTTTACAGTAATATATCTTATACATGAAAATAACACATAAAATACTTTTTCTCTCGATATTCTCACGGGATCGACACTTATGCAGAGTAATGCTAAACTTGACGGCACGGTTGGCGCAGTGGTTAAGTGATTGACTGCTGCGCTGCGTGTCGCGGGTTCGATTCCCGCACGGAACAAATATTTGTATGACCTACAAGTAGTTGTTCCGGGTCTGGCTGTTTGTGTATGTGAGTTTAAATGTTTGTAAACGCACCCACGATACAGGACAAATTACAAGTGTGGGGCTTCGATAAAAAAAAAAGCAAGAAAGAAAAAACCAATTAAATGGTGGTGATTTGAGTAAGTAGGTAGTAAGTAGTGTAGTACCAAAGATTAAATAAAAAAGTATTTAATTGCGAACTGATTCACGTTAATGTTAATCCAATAGAAAAAATAACTTATATAGCATAGAATTCATAAACATAACTAAAATAGATCCAACATTAGCAATAACCTATTACTATAAACCAATAATATCAGTTGCATGGCATTTGAATACGGATCAAATTAAATACATAGTTTACTCGACTTTGAACTGACTGAGCGCCCCGTGGTTTCAGAGTTCTATTTGGTACCCCGTCGGTACCTAACAAAACTTTAAATTTAGTCTAATGAAAAATAATTAAACCAATGTAATGTAATATTAATTTGACTAAAGTGACCACTAGAGTAATTATTTTGCTTCGTATAGTACATGGTTAGAATTAGTTAAAGCCGGTCTTCGTGAAATTACTTGGAATTAGTCTCTTGATCTACGAAATGCTTAATTCAACCAACACTCCAACTACGTCACACACTTTCAACCACAATCCGAAGGATTTAGAAGCAAATTCCAAATCCATTGCTTCATATGTTTGAAAAATTCGATGCTCGACAACGTTATTGTTCGAATGAATTATGTTAAATTGTCAAAATGAATGGCATTGCCATCATAACAGTGTAAAGCTACGGTTCCTTAAAAAAACGGTGGCCGCCACGTAACGGTAGCAGTGACCGTAGTCATGAAAATGATGGCACCAGGGATTGACTTTACGGTGTCACAAAACACTCCAGCTTACTTTCATAAATAACGTTTCAGTGACGCCATCCAACAGTAAATTTCGGACGCTATGTGGCGGCTACCGCAGTCTTAAGAAACCCTAGCTTTAGGCAATTACCTCGCAGTTTTATTATATCTTGTTTTACACGGAATAAACATATTCAGTTGTTCCCAAAAACATGACTGATCCAATATTTATTTTCGTTCCGTCATTTATGACGGTTGGTCACTGTTTTAACAGTAACCAAAGAACATAATCAAGTTTTTACTACTTCTTTTGTGTTCCATCACAATTTAAACCGCTCGTTATTGTAACTTTAGATATAACAGACGTTTGAATAGAAGACAGATTATTATTTGGGAGTTTCATTAAAAATAACAAAAATATTGTACAAAATAATGTTTAATATTTTTGTAATTTTTTAATACAACAAAATATACAAGATCAAATATTCATAATATGTGAATAGTAAACATGAATTCAACATATGATTCTATAGCTATACCCCCCCCCCCCCCACAGTAGACATTTTAGTCGATTATCAAAATAAATTTTCTGTTTCATAGAACAGTGCAATCTAGTTAAAAAAATAAATAACCAATGATAAATTTCAACGCTGGGGAGCTCAGAATCATGTACTGACTCCATGGGAACAGGTTGCATGTCGATGTCCTTGCCATCCTGTATATTGTGCAAGCAAGTATAGTCCTTAAGTGGAGTTGGGCAGGACATCTGGTTAGACGCGGAGATAGCCTATGGAGTAAAACTTTAACCGAATGGTGGTCAAGTTAGGCCTAGAAACCAGGGTCCGCGTTGGGTGGATAATATCTTTGAAGTTGTGGGAATCACCACGATAAGAGACGCACGAAACCAGGCAGTGGGTGATTCCAGGCTGAAATGTTGATAATGATTATGAACGTCATCACAACTTCAATATCGGTTTGACAGGTGCAATTACGACTATATATATCACTTCAATATCTAAGTATACAAAGGAAGTATACAAATCTCCAGCCACATGGTGATTCACTTTCGAGTAATTAAAACAACAGTATCCCACCTGCAATTACAACATAGTCAAGGTTTAGCTTATACGACCCTAAAAAGGTGTATTGGCCTGGGACAAACTTGATGCAGAAGACGGCAAACTGGATATTATGCCAAAACTTGGGAGAGGCCTCTGTCCAACAGTCGATTGTGATAGTCTGAGTTGATGTTGTGACAATATAAATGGAACCCAGCCTAATCGCGACCATGAAATCACAAATGCCCTTCACCATGACAATAATAAATCACCAAGCCCGAACCATTTCAGTGGCATTTTAATAGCACTTACAGTAAGGTTCCTAAAGCTCTCGAATAAACACAAACAAGATTTGGTAATATTCGATCCAGCTATGACTCACTTGCTAGCCGTAAACTATGAATAGGCCACATTTCGACATCACAATGACATCACCAATCTTCAAATATTTCAGCCATATTGGGTTATGGCCCAAAATGTTGCAAATCTTACCATCGATCATATTATCATCCTCCAATATATGCCATATGCCAATTAAATGGGTTGGCCAAATTTACGACCCATTGGGTCCCGCTTAATGGTAAACGACATCGCGGCAGGCCCAGACGGAGGTGGCGGGATGAGTTGAACTCTTTTTTACAAAGATTGATGGTTGGCAGCTTTGGACAGAGAGGTGGAAAGAGAGTAGGGCCTTTGCCGAGCAGTGGAACATTAAAGGCTAAAAAAAGTGGTTTGGCACTGCATATCGTCTTCCATGTATCTCTATCAGTCGTCATGTCAGTATTCATTCACTTCCTAGCCATATCATTTTCATCTTTCATACAATCCATCCATCTTTTCTTTGTTCTTATGATATTCTTAACATCATCATTGTTGAGTAGGTGTCTGCAGCTGCATGCCAGCGCCTGCGATTATTATTTAATGTAATATGTGTATTAATTTTAATTTCATTCTGGTTTTAATTTTGATTTGTAATTTTTGTTTTTAATTTAATTTTAAATTTTGAGTTTGATTGATTTTTATGAGTTTGTGATTTTACTCGTATCTTATTTTATTTTTATTCTATTTGTACTTCCACTATAAGTGTTAAATTAACCTATATTTTATCTGAAAATAAATTATTTGATTGATTGATTATTCAACCGAAAGACGTCCACTGCTGGACCATAGACCTTCCCCAAGCATTGCCACATTAATCGTTCATGTCCTCTTCATATCCAGCCGTTTCCTTCAACCTTCACCAGATCATCGGTTCACTATTTTTATAGCCATTTACATTCACACTCAAACAAAACTTTCCTGGCATCCTTACTCAAACCAGCTGTATTTATAACTAACAATCTGTAGCCCGCGACTTGTATTATATAAATTTTTAACACAAATTTTCCAGGGTGAAAAGTAACCTCCAGCTCCTAAGGCTTCCTATCTGTAAAATTACAGAACGATCGGTTCAGTAAATTAGGCGTGAAAAGGTAGCAGACAAACAGAGTTACTTTCGTATTTATAATATTAGTAAAGATGAAGGTTAGACTCACCAGGTACCTGTAGATCGCGAAGGGCACGTACTCCAGCATGACGAAGACATCAGCCACCGCCAGCCACTTCAGCAGCCGGTTGATAGGAGTTACTGCTAGATCCCGACGGGTCAAGACAGCAACGTTCAGCGCATTGGCTAAACTGCCGAAGAGACATACCTGGAGAGGAAGTAGGAAAATTATAGATGTTCATCTCTGTGTTATCTATTTTTATTGTTATTATTTCTTTATTAAAGTTAAGTTTACAAAAATCTTGCTTATAAACTGAAGAGTTTGTTTGTTAGTTCGAACGTACTAAACATTGAAACTACTAGTTGGATTTGAAAAATTACTTTTGCATTTGATTCAGCAGGTTATAGACAAAAAGAAAAAAGTCAGAAAGAACGCTAAGCGAAAAATAAATAATATCGCGGGCAGGTGACGCGATGCGACGCAGTAGGACGGGCGAACAAGACACGCGGACGAATTCGCGGGCAAAGCTAGTGATGATAATAGTTGTATATGTAAATACAGCCCATCATACATCCTATTACAAAACGAATAAATGCTCAAACTGTGACCAACACCATCAACCTTTCTATTGATTGCTAGTTCTAAGATATCATAATAATAATAGTCGTCTGGAAAAAATTTCGGCCAAGGAGACTAATTTCAGAGGTGCACAAGTGTGTGCGCCAGACACAGGTGCACTCTCTATTAAGTTGGCCCGTTGGCCCTGCGCCTGATCATTCTCCGGTCGCGTCGAATTGCCGTCCCATAAGACAATCATATGTAGCAAATGTAAGAAAAATATGCGTAAATCATCGTTGAGTAAATTCGTGACAATACTATAAGTATTGTCACGAATTTGTATTTCGAACTCTAAAATTGACAAACGAAGTAAGACGCTCATTAATTTAATTAAGTGGTTGGTAAACTGGAAGTTGTTATTCGAGACAAATCTTCACTAATTGAAGGGATCTGTCTCAAAATTCATTAGGTACTTGTTAAATAAGTATCAAAATATTATTGCTTTCGTGAAAGAAGCCTGGAATAAGCTATATTTTACTGTAACTAATACTAATACTGTAATAATATTTCTAAACAAATAATTTTCCAAAAACAATGAGCTCGTCTGCCTGAACAGAATATTTTGTAAAGAATATTAAATTTTGTAAAGTAAACATCATTATTATACCTACTACAAACTAGCAATGAAATGAGATAGCAGAAAATAATAATTTCAAAACTAAAAACGACCTCTCTCAATTTTTAGAAACACAGAAAATTATATTCCACGAAAAATTAAGAAAAATCTGCAGAACACTTACCAGTAAACTAACATATCCATGTATACTGTTGTAAGCGAGAATCAAATCGCGAAATTCCCCGGAGCAATATTCCGACTTCTCACATTCTTTTACAACTGAAATGTTGTATCTACTCCGCCAGTCTTCGAGAACCTTAATAACATCACCAATGTTATTTGTATGGTTCGGTCCTCTATGTTTTAGTATCGATATGAACCGTGGGTCTTCAAAGAAGAAGTTGTATGAGCCATTCGATCCAGGGTCGTAGCTGTGGGTGTCATTGTCCGCAAGCATTGTGACTGCGCTTTGTTCATCACTTAAAGCAACACGGACTATTTCTGCTCCTCTGATCTTCGACTAATTTTCTCGTTGTTAGCTTCCTCAAACAACTCAATGGTTTACTCATGTCGTACAGTTTTCTTTCTGAAACAATCAAAATTAGCTGCTATAGTTTTTGCGTGAAAAATTCTTAATACATATAATTTTTATTTATCAGATCGTAAATTATATTTTGTTATCATTTTAACATGTAAAATATTCCTAGATAATTTTACAGATTCGAAATCTTTAGTTAAATAATAACCAGACGATATGGAAGACTTTTCCAATGTAGGTAATCTAAACAAATACAGTAGCACTTATAGTAATACTTTGGCATCTGTTAGTGTTTGTCGACAATTACGTAAGATTCTACGAAATGTTTTAGTAAAAAAGATAATAATACTGCCTACTGGTTGAATTGTGAACCCAATCCCAACAATTCTAGATTCCAACCTACGAGTAATTGCCGAACACACTATCAATCACAATCTGAATCAATATAAGGATATTGATAATCCATTGCTTCATATGTTTGAAAATATTGTCTGCTCAACCACATAAATAACGCAATGAATGTTGTTGAACTGTCAAAATGAAAGCCATTGCTACTAATAGTGTGTTATGCAATTACCCCGCAGCTTTAGTTTAGTTACAAATTTTAAACGAAAACTGGAAATATAAATATAATGTCACAGCTTATCCGAATATATATTAAAAAGCCAGTTCCAGTCGCTGTACTTTAAGATTATACGTAAACGAATCCGGTGAAATCCTCCCCAATAAATGACAGTGGTTTCTATACTGTAGGAAAAGCAAAGATTTTAGTTCAACATTTTTTTCAGTTAGTTTAGTTCAAATATCAAGTTGGTACTAGACAAATTTCAGCTGCAATTTTCTGGTTTCCTACAGACACGTATGAATTACGACGCTCTTCATTAACGAAGTTACGTCGGAAAAGTTACACAAACGCTTATTTTAACAATTATAAAAAATTACCAGCGTGGTTTCACCCGCATAAGTGTCGATTTCGTGACAGTATCAGCATAAAAAGTATCCTATGTGTTATTCTAATGTGCAAGCTATATTACTGTAAATTATCATCAAAATCCGTTCTGTAGTTTTTGCGTGAAAGAGTAACAAACATCCATCGATCCTCACAAACTTTCACATTTATAATATTACTAGCAACACCCCGCGGTTTCCGCGCATAAGTTTCGATTCCGTGGGAATATCGAGATAAAAAGTATCCTATGTGTTAATCCTGGTTATATCTGTGTGCCAAATTTCATCCAAACCCGTTCAGTAGTTTTTGCGTAAAAAAGTAAAAAACATCCACCCATCCTTACAAATTTTCGCGTTTATAATACTTATTAGTAGGATATTATATTAATAAGTAGGATGTAGCGCTTCACGATGCAAATGTTGTATTCCCACTCCACACTCCTACACGTTTTCACTATCTATCTGTTTCCCTTTTGTGTTCCAATTGTACATTTCCCCAATAGCAAATGTATTCTCATGAATACAGAGTAATAAAAAAGAACTGAAACTTTTGTAATCCACCCTATTTTTATTTTCCAGCCTCGTACTCTGAATCACGTACAGAATTATATTGAAAATCCTTTACAATGTAACAAAATCACGAAATCAATTATGATATAACATTTAAAACCGTTCATACCCCAATTCGCCGAAATATTCCTTCTCTACTAAAAATAGGTTAAAGAAAATATAACACAGCAAAGATTTGGCATATATAATACCACAAAAGAATAATAGCCACTTTAAGAATACAAAGAAACTCTTACCATTTAACAAAATATCAAAAGGCCACTTTAACGTAATCACTTAAGGCCGCAATAACATCGTTGTGAAAATAAATAGAATAATTTTACACTGTTTTTGATTAATCTTAAACACGCTCTAATTTTTCAGTCTTAAGTGACAAGAACACATTTTTTTCAATTTAATATTGAGTGTTCCCCCTATTGCTCGAATGATGGCCTGCATTCGCCGTTTTAGTGACCTAGTCAAGGTTTTGATGGTCTCTTGAGGGATTCGATTCCATTCTTCCCTGATAGCGGTTTCCAGGTCTCCTAAGGATGTAGGGGCTGGATTACGGGCTCTAAGCTTTTGTTTTAGGGGATCCCACATGTGCTCTATAGGGTTAAGATCAGGGCTTCTTGCTGGCCACGACATAACCCGAATGCCGACCTTTCAAGATAATCGATGACAATGCGTGCATTAACTCAAAATTTTCTCCAATGTAGCCGGCATATGGCACCACATGGTCTTCCAAGATCTCTGCGATGTAGCGTACCGCAGTTAAAGCACCACTTCTTATGAAAACCAACTCCGTGCGTCCCGTTAAAGATATCCCAGCCCAAAACTGACTTTTTCTCTTATGCAACACTGGGCATAACGTTCACCTGGCCGTCGTATGACATTACGGCATCCATCAGAACCGTATAAAGTCATCCGACTCTCATTGCTAAAAAGTACTGACTCCCATTGGCCGATAGTCCAGTTGACGTGATTCTGCGCAAATTGAATTCTGGCTTGTCGATGAGCTGTGTCAATTGTGGCCCTGTTGCTGGCTTATGTGGTCTTAAATTCTGCTCACGTAGTCTCCTCCTTACAGTACTGTCACTTATAGCCACACCCCGATCTTCACGTAAGCGTCACTGGAGATCAACGCCAGAAAGGTGTCGATTTCGTAAAGCGGATACCACTATAAAGCGGTCATCCCTTTGAGTTATCACCCTTAGCCTTCCAGATCCAGATCTTCTTCAATACTGCTCAGTCTCCAGAAACCTTTGGTAAACTCGCCGAACTGCAGAACGGCTGAGATTCAACCTCCTGGCCACTACACGTTGACTTAAGTCTTGTTGCAGCAAAGCCACAACTTGAGCCGCCTCAGCTTCAGTAGTGTCCATTATTTTTAGACAGAATTAGTCAAAACTACAGCCTCAGCAATTAAACTTAACGACATTCACATGAACTCCCTAGAAAAATCTGTTAATGACTGAAAGAACGGGATGATTTGCTCCGATGTTTAACCGTCAAATCAGCACTCAATAAGTAGTATTTCTGTATAAAAAATGCTTTACTTACAAGTGCAATAAGATTTATGACAAACAAGACTTCAATCATCATAATATCGACCCTCAAAATAATAAACAAACATGTGAAACAGCTTATCTGTGAAACAGTCGATCATTATTGGACAAAAAATGGGTGGGTCGATTTATTTGATGACCAGTGTAATTATGACGAGAGTTTGTATACGGTGGCTTGTTCTATACCGTACTGGCTAAAGAAGCCTGCAGACAGCCACAACGCGACTCTTGTAGAACAATTTCTATGAAGACTTCGTGGAAATTGTTCTACCGGAATCGTGTCGCACCGTCAGGTCGCGCCTATCTGCGGTAGCCTTGAATTGTAAATCTCTCAACGTCTGTTAACTTCGAACGATGTAGACGTATAATTCTTAATTTATAGTCTACCTGAGTTCATTACCAACACCTCAAAGCGGCCATCCCATTTCTAGATACCCGATTCATCATAAATTTTTGTTACGGTTGCAATTTCTGAGATGCGTCTGCATCTCAGAAAGACATTGAGAAGATTTATGTAGACAGTACATGAAGTCATATAGCATAAAAGGATGCCTAGCTGGAAATTGGAATATTTTTCTGTAGGTATAGAAAGGTACATATAATTTGGGATGAAGTAAAACCAGCATAGGTATTCGCGACCATTCGATACGCTTCCGTGCCAGAAGTCCTGTGACCACAGTTCTCAAATCCGAAACTAAACATTAATAACAGTTTAAACATATAGACGACCACAGCTATTCTCCCGACAGCTAAATATTTGCTGTCGGGGACTAGGTAAATCAGATAACCGAAAATGTGTCATTTTCGACGAAGAAGCATGTCGAATGGTTGTAAATAGATATTTAGATAGAAGAAAAAATCTAGTCATAAAATTTACGACCCGCACCTAAAATTATAGACGGAATCAATAACTAGAGTAAGTATATGTTCAAACACGTTAGCAAATCATAACTTTAAACCCATTTTCCTTATAAATAGGTACTTACATGAGGAATTTATTCCATCCAAAGTTTGAAAAACTTGTACACAATGTTACATTAAATTAATACACTAATAAATAGTACAAATTACACCAACCGTCTGCGCAGGCACACTACTTAATTCACGCGTATACTATACTTAATAAAGCAAATAACATAGTCATTATGACATCTCAGTAGCATTGTCGTGTATTTTGAAGATATTCGGGAATTTACGTTTGTCACGAATGGGTTTTTCAATTTACCAGTGTCCCGAATTTACTAACGGTATTAATTACTTCGTTCCATATTGCACACATAACAACATCGTCACTGCTTTTTTGCTTAAACATGACTAACCTATTTCTAGTTCAGAGTCATATTTTTCATTCCTTAATCGTGTGACTGACAGGTGAATTTATCATCACAATGTGTTCACTCAATTGATCAATATATCACTAGGCCATATTTTTCCATCGTGTTCCATGTTCTAGCAATTTTGTCAAACTTCACCGTACTCGTACTTCATATTGATTGTATTTATATCGTCGTATAAAAGGACGGTTGTAATAAACACGTATCTAAACTCCAGAGCAAAACACTTTTGCGTTCATAAAATGAAGGATAAAACGATCTCAGATACGACAATATCGGTTAATTCTGGTTCAACAGTTGACTGTGTAAGTTTTATCGACACTGTCTTGTCTAGATACTCGTAGATCGTTCACCTCATAGCGTCGGTAAACATCATTACTTAAGGCTCCTGCAGACAGGCGCGACGCAACACTAATAGAACAATTTCTATGAAAACTTCGTGGAATTTATTTTACCAGAATCGCGTCGCACCGTTGCGTGGCGCCTGTCTGCGGGAGCCCTTGTTCCGTGAAAGATTTGAAAAAAGAAGATGTTTTACGTCAAGATGGCCGTTTGAATAATTTATGAAGTCCTTCATTAAATTAGCCTATGAGGTAAACCCCCGGTTCGAATAGCGGTCGCCGATGTAGGTATGAAATGCCTTCTGTTGTGACATTGGTAAACAGGAAAACTGATTAAAACCTCATTTGGCGCTTGATCAAAATTCACAGTTTTATGCAAAGAAATGGAAACACATTTCTGTTATGAATAGAACCGTAAAGATTCTAATTTGATACAGAAACCCTTTTTTTCTTAAGTATCACTATCAACGTTAAAAGGCGGTTCAATGTATTTTTGCGGTTTTACTACACATTTCCCTGTATTATAATTTGTTTGGTTTCCTTTTTATTTTCCTATACTCATTCATTATCCTCAACCGTTTAAACGTGTAAATACGCTATTTTAGTATTTATGGCAAGCAAGTTAAAAAACGTTTTTTAAGGTTCAATAACTTTCGATTATGGGCCGTCAGAAGCCCTAAACTCTGACAACTAGTCTCACCGTGTATCGTATTACCCAGTAACTGGGTTGTGGAAATCAGATAGTTACTTAGTAGCTCCATGTAAAATACTGGTATTAAGCTGCATCCGTTCAGACCGGACGCCGATCCCAACATAGTTGGGAAAAGGCTAGGCAAATGATAAGCTTTCGATTAGGTACTACACAAAAACGTTAGCGTTTTGTTATCATCCAGAAATTTATACGGGTTTAGTTTAAGGGTGATATTTCCATCATCAGAATTATATGTCGGAGAAGGTGTCTCTCGTTAACATCAGGCATATTTTAATAACTGTGGGCGTACTATATGTAGTGTTGGTTATAGCGCAATAGAAAAACGGTTTACATTTCAAATCAGATTACAATTTACGAACAAGTTAGTCACACTAGCGAATCACACACTGTAGGTACACAACTCAACGATACGGAACGTGAGACAGTTTCTAAGCACGTTGTTCATATGATGTCCAATGTTCCGATGATCCTGAGAGCTCTGCTCACACCGCTCTTGTAGCTGTAGCTATCGTACCCCTCCAAGAACTCAGGTTAGACTCTGTCTAGCGCCACGAGATGGCGCTAGCGTTCCGAATCGTCAAACGAATGACTGCGACATATATTGTATATATTATAATATTTATATTTTCATACAGATTTCATATTCATAGAAAAAAAAAGCTATATGTCCTCAATAAAGTTATCAGACCATTGAAAATCAGCCCTTATTCATTTACACTTCAGGCAACGAAAAAACCCTTGCAAAAGCTTTAATTAATATCACCAAGAAAAAACACACTGCAATACAAAAAATAATTGATTTCCAATACTGACCGATATACACGAATAGTAAACAATAAATAATATGCAAATGAAGTTTACGGTATTATAATAACAGCTGACTGCGGTTCAGCCGGCCGGCGCCCAGCCTCTTTGAATATTCATTATTATGACGATGCACTGATAATTTCCATTCTGTTTCATGTTTGTATTGAAATCTTCCATGAATGTTTCTAAGATACAGTAAAGGATACTTTCACTACCGTTCTATGAAACTCGTAGTCGGAGTGTGAGCAATAGCATAACCAGCCTATAATGTACCCACTGCTGGGACTGAGACGTCCTCTCTGTGAGAGGGAGTGGGCTATTAATCCACCACGCGGGCCCCGTGCGGGTTGTTGGACGTCAAATTTCTTCGAATTTTTGTCTTCGAAAAATTTTTTAAAGATCATAAAAATTGGTAAAGCCGATCTTGAGTGGTGTAACTAACCCGACTTGTTTTATTTATATTATAGCTTCTATCTAAGATGAAACTCCTAAACAACATAACACTTGATTTTTTTCTCTATAACCTAAAACAACATGAAATCTTTTTCGTTCGGTCAGCAAATCAATGTCCAATAAATGGTCACGTTTAGTGTGAGATCCGTGGCGTTCCTAATTTTGTCGACTCAGTTCCATAAAATCTGTTGACTCTAATAATATTATTTTACTAGCTTTTGCTCGTGTCATCGCCCGCGTGGATGTCGGAAAATATCCCACGGGGACGTACTACCGGGATTAAAAGTGTGTATTAATCCAGGTTATAAACTATCTATATGTCAAATTTCATCCAAATCTGTTCAGTCGTTGTTGCGCCAACCCAGCACATATATAATGGATAAAAATTCTTCGTTACTATTTATTATACGTATAGATATAGATAAATACTTTAATATGAAAGAATTCATGGAAATAGTATAGCATGAAATATATATAGATAGGTACCACTATCAACTCTTCGTGTTAGAGCTTTGAACCCTTTACGAGAAGAGAGAAGAGCGTTAAATTAGTAGGATAATACTTTTTGAAACGTAACTTCATATTTAGACTTTCATTTATTTACACAGAACTGAGTAAATATAAAATGGTGCACTACTCCAATATGTATAAAGTGATATTTTTGTATCTATCCGACGGGTCTCTTAACATTCTGCAAGGGACAGCTTTTCCAAATCTCGAATACGTCTATAAATCTGCAAACATTGCTATGATATAACCTCTCCATGCAGAGCAAACACATTCTTCGACATTATTAAAGTTCCTTTACAAACAACATTGAAGAATTTACATTTTATATACCAGCACCTATTACGTACGTACTGCTATTGTATCCTTGTGTACACTGTAAGCAAACGTGAAGCCAGCGTTTTATGTCCCTTGCTCCATTACTAACGACTTTGATGGACCCATTGTATACGTGAACGGCAATGAATGTAATCCTAGACGTAGGTACATGGTACCTGGCTATTGTGATAGACGAGACAGGTTTTATAGTGCATGGGATAGTTCTGTACATAACTGGCCACTTATGAATGTCTTTGTTGCAAAACTTTACAGCAGTGTTTTTCAACCTTTTTCATGGCGTGGCCCCCTTAGTACGGAAAATATTTCGCAACCCCCTTCCCTCTGCTGCTTCTTACTTGGAATTCAAGTCTGTCACCTTGGGTACCTTTTGGTTCAACAGAAAATTAAAATTAGAAATCGTGCTTTTGACAGAACTTCAAACCTGGAACGAATGTTGATTTTAGAAAGAATTTACTACCAGATACGACTTTGTTTTCACAATTTTGTAGATACAATACCCAAAATAGCTGAACGCTTGGAATATGAGTTCTCTTTGCACCAGAGAGAAGAGATGACCTCCATAAAATTTGTTTGGAACACCTTGCCTTGTTTCTGAAAGTAAACGAACTGCAAATGATATCAACATGAGATTCGTACTGTGTTATTCCGTAGATAGTAAACACAGAAGCAGCAACAGGTCAAATCTATCATAGAGGAATTTATGGTCTTAAATATCCAAACATTGTACGGAAAAAGTTTTCGAAGCAAATGGAAGCACCATTAAACTTGTTAACGTTTAAGTATTTATAGTTCGGATATAATTATTATAAAATATCCTGATCAAATTGTTGTTTATCGACGAAAAAACTTTCAGGACTTATCTATAAAAACAACTTACAATTTAACCTGATATGTTGTAAAATAAATGATTTTATTTTGTAAGTAGGTTTGTACAAACACTTTTAACGTGAATCATATTTTAAAACTAGATGAGGCCGGCGTTTCTTATCTGACTAGTCTGAGAAGAAAGGCCGAAACAAACTCAGAGGTCACAGTCTCTTTTAAAGTCCAGACATAATCTTGGTCAGATCATATGAACACCATGTAGATCGATGTCTGAGATGGTCTTTTGAGGAAAGAACCACACAGATTGAGAGGACCTGTCCAGTCAGTGCACGCATTTATCAGAAATCGTGCAGCTCAACTCAAAACTTATGGAGCTCAACAATTCGACGAACAATACCAAAGAAAGGACATTTGGGTAGGCCACATTAATTACTCAAACTGCCAGACCATGACAAAAACTAACAGAACACAGAGAAAAATAAAATAAATAAAATTACCCACATAGTCTTCACATTCACAATAATTAAAATAATAGAATACTTTACAAAGTAAGCAAATGTCATTGTATATATAAAATTCATTACTGTCAAAGTGTATACAATTCAATATGTAAAAATTGGAAGCAACTCAATGCTAAGCCTTTTTGTTCTCGATATAATCCTTAACGGTATAAAACGCTTTCTGCCACAACTTACGTTTAAAGAATGATTTGAATTTATTTAGGCTTAGATCTTGAACGGGGCTTAGAAGTTTATTATAAAAGCATATACATTGGCATCTAAACGAGCCACCTATTTTCTTGAGCCTTGTTGTAGGTACAACAAATTTGTGTTTGTTTATAGTATTTATATCATGGATATCACTGTATTTTTTAAACAATTTATGTTTTTATGGATATATAAAATATTTTCATAAATATACTGAGAAGGTACAGTCATAACATTAATCTCTTTAAATTTGTCTCTGAGCGAGTGTCTCGGACTTCCTACTAAATAGAATAGAATAGAAAACTTTTATTTCAGACAGGAGTCTGCGAACACACTGAGAATACTTTTGGTACCGTCGCGAACACGCGTCATCAGGGATGTGCATCTACTCCTAATAATGGCGGCAAAACCATTAATATTATTATCCGCAAACATCCCTGACGCACTACAACGCCACGGCAGCCGCAACAGTACTCTCAGTGCATTATTATATTGAACGCGTAGGTCCCTGTATGCCCGCTGAGTGAAGTTGACCCACAGGCTGCACATGTAGAAGGACTGACAGTAAGCTCTGAATAGCGTAACTTTAACTAGTTTCGTACATCGCGCAAACCTGCGGGCCAGCATGTTACAACGTACAGCCAGTGACCTACGTTCCCTTTCAATGTCGCAATTGTCTTTCAGATCTTCAGTGACCCAGTGGCTCAGATACTTGAATTTATCCACCCTTCGCAGGGGTTCTCCACACTGTGACATGAGGAATACACGAATATGTCACAGTGCCTGCTTTAAAACCATTAGTTCGCTCTTGAAGACGTTATATCTGAGCCCGTGAGTCACCGCATATTCTTCGCATATAGCGATCAGTCGCCTCAGAGCACCGATCGACGGGCTCAGCAACACCACATCGTCAGCATAACTAATATTGTTAATGCACACCCCGTTAATATGACATCCGACTTTGGTGCTGCTGAGCTCAAGGATCAGCTGGTTCATGTATAGGTTGAAGAGCCTGGGTGAGCTGAACCCCCCCTGCCTCACCCTGCACTCCAACCGATACACGTCCGAGTGCGAGCCCACCTACTTCACGCTATTGCTTCGACTACTTTACCAGTACTTGAATATTGACACTATTTCAGGTGGTATCGTAGTCTCACATTCCAGTTTACGCCACAAAACATCCTAACATACGAGATCGAATGCCCTTGACAGATCGAGAAAACAGGCAAAAATAGGAGTCTTCCTGTCTGTGTAGTATTGAACAGTCTGCTTGAGGCACATGATTGCACTCTCGGTTGACAGCCCAGGCCTAAACCCGAACTGGGCATCATGTAGTTCGTGGTGTTTAGCCAATTGCTTGTCAAGCAGACTGTCCAAAACTTTTGCTATGACAGTGGCCAGAGAAATGGGCCTGTAGTTGGAAATGTCAGAGACATTCCCGGTTTTATTTTTCACAACAGGCACTATGATTAGGTCATGCGGTAAGTATCCGTGAGTAAAGCACATGTTAAAAAACAAAGCGAGTACACGCGGCAAGTGTCCCCCCGCGTACCTCAGGTGCTCGACTAATATTATAAATGCGAAAGTTTGTAAGGATGGATGGCTCGATGGATGGATGGATGGATGTTTGTTACTCTTTCACGCAAAAACTACTGCACGGATTTAGATGAAATTTGGCACACAGATAGCTTATAACCAGCAATAACACATAAATACTTTTTATCCCGATATTCCCACGGGATCGAAACTTATGTGGGTGAAACTGCGAAGCGCAGCTAGTAATTTATAAATTGATCGAACAGCTCGCTTCTGCAAAACAAAGATAGTCTGAATATCAGCGGCATTTCCCCACAATAGAATACCCTACGACATTATACTATGAAAATAGCTAAAGTACACTAAACGGGCTGTCTCTATATCAGTTAAATTACGAATTTTTCTAAGAGCGTATGCTGCGGAACTTAGCTTTTTTGACAATTTACTATATGTGGACCCCACTGAAGCTTAGCATCCAAAGTTATGCCATATACTGTGTGTCTTCAGGATTCAATTCATCGCCCTTTAACAACACATTAGTTTTCACCTGCCTAACGTGAGGTAGCGTAAACTTAATGCATTTGGTTTTTTTCTCGTTTAGAAGTAAATTATTAACATTGAACCAGTGGACTACTTTAGAGATCGCGCTATTTACATCGTTAGTAACCTGCTGCTGACGTTTAAGTTTAAACAAAAGTGAAGTGACATCTGCAAGCAACACTATATCATGATTATCCTTTATGAGGTTCGGCAAGTCATTAATATAAATTAGAAACAAGAAAGGACCAAGAATTGAGCCGTGTGGGATTCCCATTATTACTATAGATCCAGGAGATCTTTTTCCATTAACACATATTTCCACAACTTTTTCCAACAACATTAACGCTCTGAATCCTCTTACTCAAGTATGAAGTAAGAAGAACCAGAGCATCGTAATTCCGGATCCCGTAGTGGCGTTTCCTGATTAAAGTTTCGTAAAGAACGCAATCGAAGGCCTTAGACAAATCACAGAAGATGCCTAAGGCATCGCATTTGTCTTCCCATGCATTATAAATATGTCCTAAAAGTTCAACAGACCGGTTCAAGAGACGGCGTAGTAGTTGAACGACCCCTTGTAAAACCGAACTGTTTGCTATGTAATAATTTGTGTTTATTAAAAAATCTTTGCATTTGTTCTAAAATTAATTTCTCAAAAATTTTACTCAAGGTAGGTAGTACAGAAATAGGTCTATAATTTGTGCGGTCTGATGTGCTACCCGATTTAAAACCAAGTTTCTTGTTTTACTATTTTCCATGAGGTCAGGAAACTCCCCATCTCAATACAACTATTAAAAATAAGAGCTAGAGTATGTGCTACAATGTCAATAACAGACTTAGCAACGTCTACAGAATCACCCCACAGATCTGCAATCTTTTTTATATTTAAAGTGTCAAATGTTTTAATTCTATCTCTACAGGTAATATGTTCAAAATGAAATTCCGAATCGCAACCATTAACATTTTCCTTAAGCAAAGACTCAGCAACAATAGATAATGAGTTTTGGGATTTATTAGTTGAAATGGGAATATCTGAAATGAAATTTTCAAATGCCTCGGCGACTTGTGAGTCTGATTTTATTATGTTGTCATTAATAGACAGGCAGTCAGTATTACGATTACTTGACCTTCCTGTTTCACTATTAATAATATCGTTTTAATTACATTACTGCAGTTTTTAATCTTTGAACCCAAATAACGTTACTTGGCCATATAACAAACTTTTTTGAATAATTTCTAACATACAAATTCAATTCATCAGGGTTAACATAAGTCCTTTCATTGTACAGTTGATCCCGAACGAAGTTAAGGACCACTTAAATCTTCAGTATGATTATATCCATAATAATCTATGTGACGGGGGTGGAGATATTTTGATCGTATAAGCTATCTCGCGTCGATCCCTAACAAACAAAATTTCATCTTTATTATGTTAATATAATATACTGAAGTTTAATTTATGAGATTCCAGTAAAAACACGAGCTTGGTAAAATGTTTACATACCATCCGTGAAAATTGTTTTCAAAATTTTCGGCTTGTTGCGAATACTTCGCAAAAGTTGCGAATACCTCGTCGTTATTGGTATTCGGCCAATTTGTGATAATAATATTAAATACTTAAATATTAATAAGAATGATTTCGAATAATAAATATAAAATTGAAAGTATGTGATGCTGTTTGAATCATTGTAGTCATGAACTTTAAAAGGTATCTCAATTGACAGTTACCGTACAAGTCCTGGTTTTTTTAATGAAACGGAATGGAAATATGATGTTTGGAGCATCGCTTAGTTGCTAAGTTAGTTCCCTTCTAACTTCGAGACCAAAAGGTTGTCTTCAAGAATTCTATATTGATATTATGTTGAGAACCTAATTCAATAGTTTGTTAAATATTGCTATATACCAAGTTTGTATGTATGCAGGAATTTAAAAACAGAAATATTTATATTGGAAAAGGTCTTTTCATTTCAAATTATAATTTTAGAACAGTTACTAGGCTCATCTATCATTGATGGTCCCTGTCGGTAATAACTCAGTGTGGTAGGAGTTTTAAATAGATCTTAATTGTAGTAGTTACTTACTTCACAAAGCAGGACTGCTGTTTTAAAACCTCTGTGTTCTTTCCGTCAACTTGGTACCATGTTGCTAAAGTATAAAAGTAAATAAGCTGTAAACTCTGAGTTACTTCTGTGAGCTCTCTCTAGTTTATTATCTTTCCAACTGTTAGGTTGGTAGCGTTATGTTTCATATAAATTGTTGTTTAATTTCAGTTTCTAAAATTGATATTTACAAAGTAAAGGTTTCATCTACTGCTGTCTTGTTCAAACCTGTATGTATATGTATGTAAGTATATCCATAGCCAGATAGTTAAAGATGGTTTCAAGGTGGAAAGCGAAAGAGTGACAAAAATGGTTCCCCTACGATAGATAAAACATATTTAATAATACTTTATACAGTGTCGTATTTTTTGTTGTCATCTTATTTTTTGGTTGTATTAAAAACGGTATAATTGCTAGTTATGTCGCTATTTTAGGTAGGTATTTTAAGTATGTATTATTTACATCGTGCCGCTGAAATGGCGACATTAATTTAAGTATAAAAGTATGTAAGTATGTAAGTAGTATGTAAGTAGATAAATAAATAAATAAATAAATAAATAAAAATTTGACACACATATTTTATATTTTTTGACTATTTTTTGGAATTTAAACCAAGTCGATACTTCCATCCGTTTGGTTGCACTAGAGGTGAGCAGATCTTGGTGACTATTTATGACTATATTTTTACTATTTTTTTGCGTTCTCAAAATTGATTTTCATGAAGTTTTCAAATGTGAGGATTATGTGGTGAAGGACACCTTATACAGGGACATCGTCGCTAATTTGACTCTAGACCCCCCCCCCCTAGGGTAGACATTTTTCAACGGGTATCAAAAAAATCTGCTGTTTCATAGAAAAGTGCAATATCTCCGTAGTCAATTTGTATGGAACAGCAAATTTTATCTATTAATGACCTACGAAAAATATTCAGAATCATGTACTGAATCCATGGTAACAAAATCTTTCTCATTCACAGTTCACACTTTTATTTCAAACCAAATCATTTGGTTTTAATACAAATCAAGAAAAAATAACACCAAAGGCAATTAGTATAATTACAGTTTCGATATCGGGCCTGTGATCAATCATGTACCCGATACCTATAAATGTTTTATTCAGAAACGTTGTTGGCGCCAAAAATTATTGGCATCTATTTGTTAGGCCTTTGTTCGGATATCATAAAAACATTTGGAAATGTATTTTCAATTGTATTTTAGTACAGATTTTAAGTGTAGCCTTTGGCAATAAAATTTAGATAGATAAAATAAAAATAAATACACTTTTTATTGTACACACCATATTTACAGATAATCCGAAATGTAGAAAGGGCTTTGAAGGACCGTGGCATTTATGATTACTTTAAACTTTCAGAGTGATTATTTCAAACATTGCAACAAGATCAATCAAGTTCGACAGTAGGAATGCCAGGGTCCATATAAAAATATTCAATCCCCATATAAGCCTAAATAATCGTACAAACAATACATAGACCTTGGGCAACAAAATAAATTGAATTCTATATTTTGGTCAAAACCACAAAAGGTTCGGAGTATTCTATCTGCTTTGATAAATTCATAATAATTTGTTTTTCCATTGTTCAAAATCTAGTCATTTTATACGTGCGTATAGGTACAACATTACACAACAATGGTGTATAACAACGCCGTTGCAGCCTGCCACACAATGAGGAACAATTAAGGTTCATCCATAACAATGTAAGGGTCTACACTGTCAAGATTTCCATGAAACCACTCATACGGTACCTACTGTGAAGGGTTGATGAGCCCTTTTTTTTTTTTTTCTGGGTGGGAAATCATCAAATGACTCCTCCCGCTCTGGGCGGAGCAGAAGGGAGTGTCAGACTTTTACTGACTAAAACCCACCCGTGCTCCTTCAGTTGCCTGTGCCAGGGGCCACGGTATCTCTTTCGAACAACCCGCAGCCCCGGCGGCATCGGCCCTAGCGGACCCCGTCAGTTCGTGCTGACAGCTCTTTGAGGCGCGCGTGGAACACAACGCGCCGTCGACCCGGGCCTAGTCCTTACAGCCCGCGCCTACGGTGGCCGGGAGTCGGCTGTTGACTCCCGTCCAGGGCGTCTCCTGCGGCGGCTAGGAGCGCGAGGGTGCAGCGATTGCCTCTCCCTTGCGCGCTCCGCCTCCTCCTTCGCGAGCATTACTGCTTCGCAGAAGGAGGTGACGGCCTCCCATTCACTCTCGCTCCGGACCATGGCCTGTATGAGGGCCGGACGCGAGAGGTCGCCGCGGGTTGATGAGCCCTTCCAAGAAATCACACAACGTTACGATTTCTTCACGTTTATTTTGACTAAACGTCTTTACATATTGCCGACTAAACTAGCACTGTCTTTTCCTAAATAAAAAATAAAAAAAACCTCATAAAATATTTGACACCCCGTTCTAAACTTGCTTGATGGTTCGAATGGAACCCGCGCTAAATTATAGCCAGCCTGCACTACATAAGGTTGACTTTAGCGGACAACCTTTACAGTACTGTAGATGTTTTGTTAGAATGGCCCCGGATAATGCTAGCATTTATTAAGAGATAAACGTTTAATCCGCGTAATCCACTGGATGCGAGGATCACTGAACCGGTCAAAGTGGCGATGTTCGGGGGGCCTGTGTCCAGCAGTGGACGTAATTTGGCTGAAATGATGATAATGAATATTTTATAGTCAGTAAGAATAGAAAAAGAGTCGAAGGTCAGCTCAGAAAGCTGACAGCGCCCGTCTTGATTTAAAAAAGTAATTTATTTAGTAATAAAGTTCTATTAGTAGATAATGTGTATCGGTAAGGAACTGTTTCTTGATTATGCTTCTATACAGGGTGGCAGGGACACCTACGCGCAACCTGTTACCATGGACCACGACCGAATAGACCGCGTAGGTATTGCACTGTTCTTTGAAATTGTTGTTTTTTTTTTTGATAACCAACGAAAAATTTTTACTCTAGGGAATCTTGAATCGTGTGCTGAATTCATGGTGTATTTGAGATGAACACCTGCTCGTGGCACGCCGCATACGAGACATTCATGGCGGGAGAAGAACTTTTTTATGAAAACCTGCTGTACGAATGGGCTCTGTTGTCACGAAGCATTCTAGGCTTATTTTCGAAAATTTTGTCTCCTGAGGGGGTTAAATAAAGAATTAAGGAGAGTTCGTCATTTTGACCGATACGAAACCCCACGGTGACCACGGCTTGGATATATACCTACAACATACAATTTTTGTCAACGAACGCTTTCCACAAATCCGCACTAATATATTTTACAATAAAATTGATGGTTACACAAATATATAACGTAAACATTTCTCAAATGCTAAAATTGTACATTACGTGCTGGCAGGGTTTAAATATCCAAATACACGAAAGGCCACATAGGTACATAGGATTAGGTTTAATCACTTTAGGACCTCGATATTGACAATTGCGGTTGAAGGTATTAACGCTATGTGTTTATTTGAGCTATTTCATAGCAGTGACTAATTATTACTCTACAGATTTTAGACAGGCCTTTCATTAAGTTGACCATGCCCATTTTGATCTGTAAAAGGATTTCTGAATCGATTATACTACTTAAAACAAGGATACGATGAAGCTATTATATGTATATGTTATAGCTATATAACATTTTGTAATGTGTAAACTTTCTTGAATGTTAAGTATTTTTCCCTGTTAAATTAATTTTGTGGGTTCTACGAGGTTTTTACTTGGGGCCATTATTTTAATAGTCTCATTTTTGTTTTATGTCGTTTTAATTTCTATTAGAATCCTAAGTATGTTGTCGAGTAGTTATAGAATAACAGCAACGCTCGTCCCGGAAAAAAATTGATTTATTTATTTGTAGATCCAGACAAAGCCTGAAATGGAGATAGTTTAACAAACAAACCTATCAACTAACAAGTACCTACTAGTTTGTAACAACAGATTAGCCTGTTGAGTTATTATCTATTTTCCATTATTCATAAAACACTTTACATGTATAAACCATTATCATAATAAATACGTTTACGATTATATAATATTCATACTGATTATTAAATAGATAACGTGTACTATCCGATTGGTTGTAAGGTAACTGTGACTACTTTATTTTAAGACATGGGTTAAATTTCAGGATCAATAAAACAATATAATGAAAGGTTAACTGGATGGACTGTGGGGATTATGTTTCGTGTAAAAATAGGAATATGCTCGACCACTTCAGCATACTGTGGAAACTTTGCCATTGAAGCCATTTTATAGAAATGGCATGTATAAATATTCAGACCCGGATGAAGGAATCGTAAACTCGGACCGCATACGGACGGAAGCGCCGCCGCTACACCTTGCCAAAAGCGATCATTTAGCTAATTAAAGAATGGACACTTCAAATTGTATCACTACAAATACTAGAACAAAGTATTTAAAGAATTGATGATCCGTTAACTTCTGTGCAGTAACAAAAATGTTTTTAGAACTCAATCGTAACTTTTACAAAAGAAAACATTTACGTAAATTCTTCAATACGCTTAGCTTCATTTAGGTACTAGCTTCTTCTCGCGACTTCGTCCGCGTGAAATTTCTTGCTCCCCCGACCTAACCCATCGCATCGCATCGCCTGCCTGCACTATTCCTTCGTTTTTGCCCGATTTATCATCATTAAACACGTGGTGGATTACACCCCACTCCCTCTCACTGAGAGTAGGCCTGTGTCCCAGCAGTGGGAACGTTATAGGCTGATTATGTATGTATGTATGCAAACACGCCATAAATTATAATTTACCACAAATCTGTTGTCTGTCTGTATCAGGGACCGGCCGGATACTCGTTGAAAGCGTTTTTGAAGGGGTTTTTTTAAGCGCTTCAAAAAAAAACCCTATGATACATGTTACACCTTCGAACGGGTGTAGTTAACCCGTTACGAGCGGGTTACCCTTTCAACACCCTGTAACACTGTAACTGGGTAAGCCATTCCAACTCAAGACATTGTAATATGCACTGTTTACAATCGATATTAGTTTGAAAATTGCATAACCACGACCGCACGTGACATCGTACCGCGCCGTGTGCGTTACCCAAGCCAGATGTTGTCGAAAATGGTCATTTGAATCTTATAGATAATTAGTTTTGCGGCTTCTGTAATTGTTGCGCACATTTTTAAATTTGTTGCGCTTATAGTTTTTTAATTATTTCACAAAAACATTTCCTGCTGGGGTAACGTTACCCCAGCCAGACCTTTTTCTCTCTAATGGGGATATTTAAATAATTACTAGCTATAAAATTAGTTGTCTAGATGAAGTAAATGTTGTGCCTTATTTTGTATTTGTTCTTTCATCGGTTGCGAAGTTATTCGAGATTATGCTGGGGTAACGTTTTTGGTTTTGCTAGATCTTTGAAATGGTTAAGCGGATTCTTATCATATTTTGTACATGGCTTCTTAGGAATTAGTTTAAATTTGTTCTGCAATAAAAAAACCAAAATAATACATAGCTTGAAGGTTATTTCATTAAATAGAAAAACACTTCAATTGGTCCCAGCACTCTCAATAAGAGCTCTAAAGACTTACTTTAAACGTTATTTTAAATCTTGTAACTGCCTTCAAATGTATGTGAAGTTTCATCAGTATCCTGTAAGTATTTAACAAGTTATGATGATATTGAGTTCTTCACGAGCACGGTCTTGATGTCGCGGTGTTATTTGGCCACTGGATTGGATATATGAACTGAATGTTATGTCAATTATTAGTTTTTTAGTTCAGTTGTATATCAGTAAAATTTCAGCTCAGTACATTGGATAATTAATGAGATAATACGATTAAAGTCATTAGGAAGTGAATGACCGTGGTAACCCGACCAAGTTTAGGTGGTTACGAAAAAGCGAAAACGCAGAGCAGTATACTATCTTTTGAAATGTTTAGTATAATACACCTTACAATTTCGGTACAGACGCGTACACTGTTAAATACATTAATAATATAATAATATCTGTACTATGAAAACATTATTATTATCTTCCAGTTGCACAAACTTATCAAAAATCTTGACGTGTATTTACTTTAAAATTGTGAATTTTAATGCTAGTCACATTTTTTTATAGATGTGATAATAATAATAATAAAAAAATCGTCTCCAATCTTATGCAGTCGGAAGCAATATGTTTTTTATTAAATTAAAGATCGCGAACAGGTATTTCACACTTTTTAATATAGAACCTAAATCATGACCATTTCATCGACTGACGTAAGAATCAACAAAATCTGCCTACGCTTATGGTCTCTCTAGAGCGCCAACTAGATCTCTGTTTATGACAACTTTTGTTTCACAAAGTTACTTACGTATTTGGATACTCATTTTTACAAAATGATCTGTGATATTTTTATACAAAAACCAACAAAGTTTTAGAATGTACTTTTACACGTCGACTTTTTGAGATTGTAATTAGTTAAAAGTAATACTTACATAATTATTTGACTGCAGTTTAATATTACTTAATTTTATTATTTTTGATCTGTGATTTTAAACATAGGAAAAAAATGTGATATTTGAAATGAGACAACAAAACAGTACGACTAACTGTGAGCATTTTACTACATTGTGATGTCATTTAATATTACCATTGATCCGTGATTTTAATTGATATAAGTAGGTATTAGTAGACATACGTAAAGGTGCGTACAGACCATGTAACATGTTATATAACACTACAACTCTATGTAAAATGTTGTACAACAATGTTAAATAACATGACCACACTATGAAAAATGTTATATAACAATGTTGTATAACATGTTATGTTATATAGTCTGTACGCACCGTAAGTTTAGTGTTAACTGAAAAAAACCATTGTATATTATTTATTGTCTGTGATCATTACACAGTCCAATATGTGTATATTTAAATAAAAACTGTAACTGTGTACTGTGTATACTGAAATCTATAATTTAATTAAAAAATAATAGATAATTTCAAAAAAGCAACATTACTATCTGTAATTTTAATCTGTGATTGTTTTTAAGTATAAGTTTAATAATACTTTAAAAGTTCAATTGAAATGATTATATTACCTGTCAATAAAAATTATTTAATAATCACGTAGTTTTTTTTAAAACTTGTGTACATGTCTGTACTAAAATTGTAACACTATCCTACATATTTTAGAAGGTACCATAATGTTTTGCGTTTTCGCTTTTTCGTAACCACCTAAACTTGGTCGGGTTACCACGGTCATTCACTTCCTAATGACTTTAATCGTATTATCTCATTAATTATCCAATGTACTGAGCTGAAATTTTACTGATATACAACTGAACTAAAAAACTAATAATTGACATAACATTCAGTTCATATATCCAATCCAGTGGCCAAATAACACCGCGACATCAAGACCGTGCTCGTGAAGAACTCAATATCATCATAACTTGTTAAATACTTACAGGATACTGATGAAACTTCACATACATTTGAAGGCAGTTACAAGATTTAAAATAACGTTTAAAGTAAGTCTTTAGAGCTCTTATTGAGAGTGCTGGGACCAATTGAAGTGTTTTTCTATTTAATGAAATAACCTTTAAGCTATGTATTATTTTGGTTTTTTTATTGCAGAACAAATTTAAACTAATTCCTAAGAAGCCATGTACAAAATATGATAAGAATCCGCTTAACCATTTCAAAGATCTAGCAAAACCAAAAACGTTACCCCAGCATAATCTCGAATAACTTCGCAACCGATGAAAGAACAAATACAAAATAAGGCACAACATTTACTTCATCTAGACAACTAATTTTATAGCTAGTAATTATTTAAATATCCCCATTAGAAAGAAAAAGGTCTGGCTGGGGTAACGTTACCCCAGCAGGAAATGTTTTTGTGAAATAATTAAAAAACTATAAGCGCAACAAATTTAAAAATGTGCGCAACAATTACAGAAGCCGCAAAACTAATTATCTATAAGATTCAAATGACCATTTTCGACAACATCTGGCCTGGGTAACGGACACTACCGCGCCCGGCGGTCCGCCAATCTTGCGTGTACCGACTTGCCGAGCGACTTGTAAACATGGTTTTTTTTTGTGTTTAGTCACTTGTTGTCAAATTCGTAAATCGTAATAACGAAATAAAAATAGTAAGGCAATAAGGCGCCTCACGGCCCGGGTGCAAGTATCGCCCCACCTACATGCAGCTCAAGTTTATTAGGTAATCCAGGGTAACATGAAAACAAGCTTTTCGAGAAGGTAACCTCTTCAAAGGCTTAAGTCATTGAAGGGGTTAAGCCTTTCACGTGGTCACCTTAATAAAGGTGTTAACCATTTCGCTGGGTTTCGAGGATGTAACTCGAACAAAAGGTAACACTGCGATATGAGTTACCCCATGTACGGGTTACCCTGTCCAAAGGCTTAATTCTTAAGCGGGGTTGTCCGGTCCCTGGTCTGTATAACAACAAATTAAGCGGATGTGACGAGTGAGCATGCACCTTTCAACTGCGTTTCAATCCTTTTGACAGACTAACTTAATATTACAACTGCAAAAGTGAGTTTTTTTGTTTGTAACACTTTCACGCTAAAACGGCTGAACGGATTTAGAGGAAATCTGGTACATAGAGAAACGAATGACACTATGCCAATCGATCACTACTGCGTATACTCATGCCGCCTGTGATACAGGTTTATCCTATAGTTTGACCAAAACCGCTTTACCGCGTCTTCGGTATGTGCGCGGCGAGACGAGGCAGTGCAGGACAGTGCAGGCCGCTCATTCGTCATCGCTCACGGCGTCCCGCCCCCCGCCTCGCCGCGCATTCCTAAGGCGCGGTACAGCGGTTTTGGTCAAACTATAGTACAGGCATCTAACATTATTATAACTTTGTAAATCATTTCTAAGACTTTATGTAATCAATTTACCAATTTGAATACTGAATAAAACATTTATTATTTATTTTATTTTTATCCCTTTTTTCTGCAAAACTGGAGTTAGATTATTATGAGCATGCGAATTTTATCTATAATGGTAAAGTTTCATTATGTAGTCTCCCACGTCACATGGCTGTAGTTTGAAGTTAACTTCGCTGCGGATTATTAGTCGATAGAGCAAGATTCATATCAGCCGGATAAATTGTTTGTAAAGCTCTCGTGAGCACATAGTGACTCTTTAGTCTTTTTTTTGTAAATATTTTTTATTCTATTTAGGTAAAATTCAAAAACGTTCATATTATGTTTGTAAGGAAATTGAACAATGATGCTTCGTTTGAAACACAGAGTACGGAATCAGCAAGCAAGCTTCTAAACCGTCAATTTCTATTCGTCATTTGCGTCGTAGTGTGAGTAAACGGTGACACGCTTGGTGAGTATGGAAAGTGTTGACAATGTCGCCTCTAGCAGCGGTCGCCGAGGCAACTTCGTGCTTTGTGGTTTGAAATAAGAATTATAGCTCTACAAGGATCTCAAGCCGCGTGGTCAACATCAGAACTAACGTCACCATCATGTCTTTTCAATATATTTCGCACAAACAATCACCAACAGCGCCTCCCTTTCAACGTCATTCAAGCGTTAAATGGTTCTAGTAGCAGTATATTTTGATTATGGAATCAATCATTCACTTTTATGAGATACAGAAACATCACTATAAATGCCCATGAAGGATCTGGGGTAAGATAGCAGGGCAGAAGTTGAACCGCACTGCTTTTTTGTACATAGTCATAGAATAATAAAGTAGTGCAGTTCAACTTCTGCCCTGCTATAAGAGCAGGTGATAAGCCCCCTGTTGCCTATCCACGCTTGATGATGACGACGATGTGATGACGATGATAATCTTGGTAGTTGGCATACTGTTATATGCAATCAAGAATAAGGGCATATTTACACAGGGTCAGTTGACGTCGGCAATAATATCGTATGTAGAAATTATAAAACCGCACATTGTGTATCACGACTCAGGGTTGAAAAATGTATGTAAGTAGGTACGCATGACATTACACACGAATGCAGGAAAGTATTGGATTTAAAAAACGTCGTTACTCACAAGTAGTTTAGAATAGGTAATGTCTCCAAGCAACGTCTCGCTTCACTAAATGCACCGTCTCGCTTCACTTCCTACATTCGCATGATCAGATAAACACCTGATGCACTCAGTATTATTTTTCCCTTTCATGGACAGAATAATGAAGACACAAAGGTCTAAACAAATCTTATGTCGGTCACAATCTACTTATTAGGGTGGGTTGTTTCACGTCCTCTTGATGCACGACTATACGTCAAAAATAGCGCTAACTATCACCAAACCAAAAAAAGCGTTGTTTAAAATTACCATTACAAAATTATGGCCTTGACTTACGGCAAATAATAACGATTACGTTATCATTATTATTTGACGTACGTATGTTACCTGAACCAACCGTTTGAAACAACCGGCCCTTAGTCAATTATTAGACGAAAAGTGAAGTGACCTGTGATTTGGTACTGTGCGCAAAACAACATTGTTTACACTCACCTATGTAAGTATATAGTACATGTCTTCTTAACCTATCCAGCACATCACCTGCCCTGCAAATCATTATGGTAGGGCCCCATGTACATAAACAAAGTTCAATGTAAGGCAAGTAAAAGGTACTTGCCAACAGACGACGATACAATAAACCTGACTTTTGATAGGTTTGAAAGTTTGGTTGTAACATCAAATACAGCACTCCGGGATAAAATTGATTGGTCTAGCATGCCTTCTATCAGAATTGGTATTGCCTACAAAAAAACAGGCAAATATCAGATAGATTGGAATCCGACCCCACAACAAAAAGAGCCAATGAAAATGGAGTCCAAATATGCATGATCATTTTTGTCTAATCTATGCGTAGATTTAATTGATTAATTACCTCCTATCGAAGCCGTAAGACCTATAGGTCTACGTGCCCTACACGACGACGTATACATCGAAGCAGTTAAAAACACAATCGTAATAGAAATTACATTGAATCGTGACCCACCGACCACGCTCTAAAGCGTGACTCGGAAAAAGTCAACCGTTCGCGCATCAATCATAATAAAGAATGAGTAAACTGCCGAGAGCCGTCTTGAATTATTCAATACTTGCAACTTACATAAATCTACTACACGGGACAACAAATGACTGCTCTATTAATTCCATCGTTTTTATTTGAACACGTGTGCAAATATTGGGTTGTGATACTGTTTTATTTTTAGTTTTGGTATTTGCATAATTTAAGATGGTCGTCCAGCTGCTATCTACCTATATCTCTTTAATATCTACCTGCTACTTTACTACTGTAGGGCAAAGATCGACCCTCTACATTATATTTCAGATTGAGACGTTTCCTCACGACGTAAATCAAATATATTTGCTACAATTGAATCCCTCTGGACTATGGCTGGCTTGTAACAACCCACCAAGATTAGATTCCAGAATATTTGCACAGTGCAACAAGATTATATATCTCAGTTGACGTTAAATGGTCCCTATTTTGTAACTTAAACATCTAAAACCTCATACAGATGAGACTGTTGACGTATTCGTCCTACATAAAATGTGTGTTGCACCTTATTTCTTGGCTCTTATTCAACACGTCTGTGTAGGTGTATAAACAGACAATTAATTTTACCGGAGGGAGGAAGCTTTACTGAGGAAATAAGATGGTTCTACTGTCTTGAATAGCTTGTAAAACATGGAAGACGCACGATGCATTTGAAGAAAATATACTATCAGACAAGTTCTCACGCAATTCTTTAATTTATACAAGACCGCGTATTTAATGAACAGTCAGCAAAATACTAACCTAATTATTATATACTCGTAACTTATCCATAAACGTCCAATCGTGGCCCTCCTAGGTAATCCAATGACCGCTACTAACCATTCATAGGCTTGGCAGATGGTTTGATGATCGCACACGATTCGAATAGATGTATTATTAGAAGCACATAAATAACACCATACAATCGATCGACACTACGCCCTCTTATAAAGAAGGACGCCACCCGGAACCGAACTGGATAGCCGAAAACAAAATAAATGGAGAATTTCCTTCCCTTTCTTTAACCCCGTCATTAATTCAGACTCACGCGATCAAATATGTTTTAGAAATATACGAGTATCATGCACAAAATTTTAATTTATCGCCAGTCCTATCGCTAAAGGAAACATGCGAGGAAATCCGCACGTTTTAAATTAAAATTCTAGACGTATATATTGCTTTATGAAGCGTCACCTGTCGAGGAATGACCGCCATGTTTCTATGTTTACACCTTCCGATTTATTGCCGGCGGCGACATGACATGGATCACAGGAAGAATCCTGACAATCCAATGCGCATTCGTGAAGTTAGCATATCAGATGCATGTAATATCGAAACCGATCTTGTATTATGGAACAAATTCTATCGTATTTCAAAGAAGGAGGGTGTCAATAAAGGCCCAGTGTTCGATTTCGAGAAGGGGAAGAGTTTAATTGGATTTATTGTCAGAAATAATCTCTCTTTATCACAGAGTATAAGCTGCGTTCGACACGTGAAGATAGGTTGCCCCAGTGGGAATTGTACTCTATGGTCGATAAATTGTGGATACACGAATGTAGGTCAGAACCTATTCGACTACCTATTCGCCTTCTGAATATAAATGCGTAGCGTTAATTTCTATCAACTAAACCCATATGTGCCGTGTGTATCTTAGAAATAATTTATCATCCACTCTGAATTTCAATTTGTGAAAGATGGCACATAGCCTACGTCCAGAATATATATTGTTATGACATGTGCAAATGCGTCCCTTTGTCTGCTAATATTATGCTGTCATCGCCAATCTTCTGCCAAGTGTGAGATGATGACTATAACTACAATCAACGATCTTTGCAGGGTGGCTGGTAGACGCTGGATGTAAGTAGCTGAGGCTCGTGTGAAATGGGTGTAGTTAGAGATACCTATCTATGTCCAGCAAGGAACTGCTTTAGGACAGGCATTAGATGATGATGATGATGATGATGATAAAGAGGCATCATATTACCTACCTATTTTCAAAAAAAAATAGTAGGTATACCTATATATCGAAGCCGAAATTATTCTCGAACCAGTGGACGATGAACTTTATAATGCTAATTCTAATAGCGACATTACATTTATTTTAATGGCGCTAATGGATACATAATTAACATACTTAATTATATTATTAATATTAAACAACATAATGAAAGGTACACCTGGCGCTGACCGGCCAATAAGTATGTTGTCGGACGACAGAGGTCAACATGACGTCAAAAACACGATACATTGTTATTAAAATTTCGCGCTCAATATTTCATTGTTAAAATACTTAAAAAATGTCAGGCCCACGTAACAAGAATGAATGGAGGTTGCAAAAATCGTGCAAAATACGTTCTTGACAAGTTTATGGGCCGCCAAACCGGAGACGGGAAGTATGGCATAAGAAAGGGTAGGCCTATATCCAGCACTGGCTGATTCTGGGCTGAAATGATGATGATGGGCAGCCAGCATCCTCTTGTCTTCGTATCAGTACCTACCCATCTGTTACACTTCAACAAGAATATGTTTGACAGCCTAGGAGACTGGCACCATCTACCATTCTTTATTGTAATGGTCATTGGTGAGCCGTTCCTGCGTGTTGACGCCACCATCGACAACAATTCAGGTGACAACAACGTGGATTCAAAGGGGCAACCACTGGTCTTGACGTCCGCCATTTTATGTGAGCTGTCGAACTAATGTCAATCCATCACATACAATTTTTCATCTATTTTAAAAAGGCCTTGTCAATCAAAAGTCCATAATATTGTACAAAAAGTAAATAATTTTATGTCTTTGGTTACAACACATCGTGCACCATTTATTTAATACTGCATCATCAACACTGCATTTAGTGTTGTTTTTTTCGTTAGCCTATATTGTGTCCCACTGCTGGGCAAAGGCCTCCCCTTTTTCCTTCCAAACCTCCCTGTCTTGAGCGATCTCTGGCCATGTTGGCCCTGCAGACCTTGTTAGATCGTCACACCAACTTCGCCATGGTCTACCCCGACGGCGATGTCCTCTTTCAGGCGTCCAGTAAGTGACGATCTTTGCCCATCTATCCGGGTACATTCGCGCGACGTGTTCAGCCCACACCCACTTCAGCCTGGCTGTTTTTTCACCAGCATCCGCTACTTGAGTTATGGAGCGCAGCGTAGTGTTTCTAACTCAGTCTGTGCGCTTGACACCTATTATGCTGCGCTCCATTGCCCAAATTGGCAAATCTTGAGTTTAGACTTCTGTTGTTCAGTAAGTGACCAACTTTGTGCACCGTAGGCTAGGACGGGCAGGATGCACATGTCGATAAGTTTCCTTTTAAGTGTTATAGAAAGTTTATTGTTACGTTCAATAATTGGTCAGCTGCTTGCTGATGACGAATACCTACCTTTCTACTATTATTTTGCCTTATAGACTAATTTATATGAGATATTCTTATACGTTAGGCCGGAACTCGAAATCCCGAATCACTTTATCCCGAAAGAACGCTATCCCGAATGACTCTATCCCGAATGAACGCTATCCCGAATCACTCTATCCCGAATGAACGCTATCCCGAAACACGTAAAAATAAACAAGTATAAAAAAAGACTATACATATATCTAAAGTAACTATGAGCAAACTGCAAATTAGTTTTAAGTGGCCAATGAAACAATGTTTGTTCCAGGTTACAGAATCATTGCTAACTTAGTTGAAGCATCAGTTATATCTACAATAATAATAATCAGCAGTGTAGGTATGCCTTTGAGTAATCAAAGCTATTATGCTAGAATGTAGTATTGGCTTGAAACGTCCCAGGCAACTTTGGGAAAAAACCGCAGCATTAATAACTCAATATTCCCAAAGACGTACAATATGAACACAAATTAATTACTCTAAATAATATTTAAGAGTCTAAAAGATTTATCAATTTGTCCGAAGTGAAAAATGAAATAGAATTTCAATCACCATCATAAAATATCAGCTGAAAGACGATCACTGCTGACATTGATCACTCCAAGCATCAACACAATGAATATAAAGACGATTAAAAAGTCCTATTAATTTTTATTCTTCCTACTGCGACACAGGCCTCCTCTCTTCGACAGGTAGTGGACTGTAATCTACCACGCGGGCCCAGTGCAGGTTGGTAGAGTTACATGTCTTCGAATTTTTGGTTCTTGATGTTTTCCTTTTTGAGAGCAGCGGTGATGAAATTATTTACTTAAAGTAAAGCGCCTGTCTGGGTTCGAAGCCCACGACCTACATCTCGTTAATCGGGGTTGTTACCTCTAGTCTACCACTGCTCTCTAAACTTTTAAAAGAAATTCCCATTAAAACGTTTCAGCCCACAATCTTCCCACCGAGTACAGAGACCTTATTAACGTCATTTTTTTCAAGGGTACCTTGGCAATGTAAAGAATCGTCGCTAAAAGGTACTCAGCAGATGCTCTCTACACCTCTCCTTAAATGTAATTATTATACCTTATTTATTTAAATTTTTCACACAAAAAGGTACAAAGGCGGACTTAATGCCTTAGGCATTCTCTACCAGTCAACCAAGGGTGGTGAAGAGATAAGATGGCAGGTGCATTGGTTGAGAGGGACAATGATAAAAAAAATCTCTTAAAACTAGGTACACAAATACATAAATAGGTTATATACACATACATACTATTACTGTATTATATACTTATAATATCGGGTAGCTGCAAAAGCTACTTATATCCTCTTACTCTTTGCTGTTAGTAAGAAAAGAAGAGAAAGAATATAGCAGCTGTATTTAAAAGTCACCATAATGATCCTACAATCCTACTAATATTATAAATGCGAAAGATTGCATGGATGGATGGATGGATGTTTGTTACTCTTTCACGCCAAAACTACTGAACGGCACGGCGGAAATTTGGCACACAGATAGTTTATAACCAGGATCAACACATAAGCGACATTTTATCCCGATATTCCCACGGGATCCAAACTTATGCGGGTGAAACCGCGGGGGGCCACTAATACCTTTTATAAATTATAGTCAGTTTTCGTGTCTGTCTGTGTGACCACGTTGTTCTTTTAAACTCCGCAACGGATTTGGATACGGTTTTACCACTATTTAGAGAATTTATTCCGGAGGTTTAGGTGTAAAACATTAACATTAAACTCAAATAATTATAATAAAGAAATCTTGTTCTGTCGTAAAAACCGTGCGAGGCAGGGGCTCGTCTAGAATATTTTCCTGTTCATTAGTAGTAATATTTTGTGATGTAGAGATTATAATATCTCATTTGTATTCATGAGTTTTCCTTAAGTACATGTGATTAGTTTATAATTATAGTTGATCTACATAATAGATTAATTTCGGAGAATTTCGGGCATTCAAGCGCTGTCAGTGTCATCATTGCTGTATGTAGAATGATTACAGTTTTTGAACGCGGTATACGAGTAGATGTGATGGTGTTCAGTTTCATTTATGTATTTATTCATTGGTAAAATAGATCAGAAGCCTATGGCACAGAAATCTCTTTTTTTCCAAAAACCTCAAATGAAATCTCTAAGCTTCTAGACCGTTCAACTTTCATACCCTGTCTTTGTCCAGACGGTAAAAAAGTAAGCCGGTATAAAATGTAGGTATAAGTATTCGAAATCAAAATAGCAAAGATTTCGATTTAACAAATACAAAGGGTAGCTGAATCATCTTTGCAATATCTTAGCATCCATCAAAATCCGCAGATGGTACGTGTTATTAAAACAAGTCCGTTATTACCATTGTCTTAACTGGGAACCTTCTTACTGACGTTCAAGCGAGTGAAACTGACAATGCAGAGCCATTTGTCGGGTTATGATTTGTGAGCGTCGTTAGAGATCATTTTAGGGGACGCATTTAAAGGATTAATGATGCTTTTACCTAATATGGTCCACCCTTCCGTTATTTTTTGTGGTTTTCCAGCTAAAGTTAGTAAATGTTAGTTAAGCCATAGAAGTATGCCAATAGTTTTGTAACAATGTTATGATTTAAAAGAGTGTCCGTGGAGATTTTTGGCCGTTCTTCTCCATAGGTACCTTTTGCCCTATGGAATCGGCTAACTTCATCTTTCTGACTGACCGACCCCTTGACTTTCAAAAGTGCATGTAATTGGTAATTTTTTGAGTATGAAGACTTTCAATCGAGCAGATATTGAAACCCATCATTGCCTTTAAAATATTAGTCTTGCAGCAAAGCTGCGGTAGTAAACCCATTTTATTTCTCCAAGCAGTAAAGTTTCCATTCATTGCTAGACACCAGCTTTTTACAAAAAGGAGAGGCCTATAAATAATATAGTTTTACTACGTCGTGAACCAAATCAATAAAATTAATCATCAACATCGCTGGATTCTACGCGAGAATATTCAATTTTATTGAAACCTAGCTTCTAACCGCGACTGCGTCTGCGTGGAATTTCTTTTTCGCGGACCACCGCAACGCATTGCCTCGCCCGCCCGCGCTCTTACAAAAAAATTAAAGTTTAGTTTAGTTTTATAAAAGTTTTCTATTCTATTCTATTCTTACTTGGCTTTCTTTTGTTTTTCTCGGCTCCTTATGGCCGAAACGGCGCAATAACCTTCCTCAAGAATTGGGCTACCAAAAGCAAATCTGACTGGTAATTCCAGAGATAAGCGCGTTCAAGCAAACAACGAATTCTTCAGTTTTATCGTAATTAGTACTAGTTTCTGCTCGTGACTTCGTCCATGTGAAATTTTGCCCCCTGACCCATCGCGTCGTAACCCATAGCTCGCCCGTGCTACTATGTACTTCGTTGTCGCTTAGCGTTCTTTCTGATTATTTTTTCCTTTTGCTCGGCTCTTGGTGGTCGTAGCGTCATGGTCAATAGCCTATAACCTCCCTCAAGAATTGGGCTATCAAATATAAAAAGATTTTTATTTTAAACAAACAAATCTTACCTCTTTATAATATTAGTATAGATATATCTCTGATAGTTGGAGATTGGAATGTCGTATAACCATCAATGTCGTGTCTTATGAAACATGATTGATATTACACCCAAATATGATATGAAACAATATATAAACGGTGTCTCGATTGTCATGTTTCAATTCTAACTTACAGTATAACACCTGGCGGAGTTTGAAGGGGCGCAATCGGGGGTTACGTAAGTAGATATGTACTGTGAAGCTCTCTACGAACTCCACGGTACATGGGACGTATAAAATCAAACACGGTTTAACTTGTTAAGTTGGATAATTTTTCCTATATAAAAAAATTACTTGTTTTTCATCTTAAATCATTTGCTTGACCGCCTACACTCTTCTCTGATACCTTATTCTAAATTCGCTTGAATGTTCGAATGGAACCGGCGCTAAATTATAGCCGGCCAGCACTACATAAGGTTGCTTTCGGCAGACAACCTTTACATGAGCTACGCCCATCCTTGAATAAAAGGATTGATATACTCCCACTTCTAAACAAGACTTTTATTCACAATATTCGAACACTCAGGCCATTCCTGCCTAGCCCTATCATAATAATTACCTAACGCCAGATGATATATACAATGTGAGGTCCAACTCTTGCAAGAGTAGCCTTAAGTCAGGACGGACGAATCGCGAATCCGACACTATGACAAGTGTCAGGTAAATTAATACATGTGCCACTGTGCAGCAACTTAAACTAACGTCGTCAGGCTTAAACCTCGTCGCGCCAAAACTGGCGTAAAAGACGCGACGCGGCCTCCTAAATGCAAACAAATTGACGTGACAGTTCACATCAGCCTAGATGAGGATTAAAAAATAAATGATCTTAACATCAAACTCTTTTACCCCATCGGACGGTATCGAGCCAGCGGGAGGGAAAAGGTTAAGAGGTCAGTGTCCATCGAAAAAACCTATCTTATGCCCATACTCCAGAGGAAAAATTCAAATATCTGCTCCGTTCTCATTAAACTCGAATTCCATGAAGCATAAGTCAATACTGATTGAACTGTGGGTCCTCCAATATAAGTTGAACCAATTGTGTCAACAAATCACACTTTGCGAAGGCTATGCCCCGTAAGCAAAGTTCGTTATCTCGCTAATACTTTGCAGATTTAGATTTAAATTCGGGTTACTGGCAGTATCGTTTGTGCGAAAAGGATAAGCACAAAACGGCTTTTCTCACTCCATCAGGCTTATACATACGAATGCAATGTGCTACCATTTGGTCGTAAGACAAGTCAAGCTGTTTTCCAAAGAACGATGGACAAAGTCCTGGCAGGCATTAAATATGAAAACGCCATTTTCTATGTGGAAAATATATTAATATGGGGAAAGACTTTCTCAGAATTCCATGAAGCATCAGTCAATACTGATTGAAGTGTGGGTCCTCCAATATAAGTTGAACCAATTGTGTCAACCAAACACACTTTGCGAAGGCTATGCCCCGTAAGCAAAGTTGGTTTCAACTTAGGTGAGTGTCACCCCCCCTGTAGGAGTGACCACAGTTTACGAATCTAATTACCTCTCCTAACTCGCGTTATTAAATTCTGGAGGACGTTCAGGCTACCTCAGCCTATTAAGACCCAAATAATGAAGACGACGATATGTTCACTCCCTCAGGCTCCTTGAAGCTGCGAGGTGCCACACCTCGCAGCTTCAAGGAGCCTGAGAAACTAACCGATGTGAAATGGTAGGAAAGGTAGGAACTTAAGTAATAATAGGTAAAATAGCTCGCGTAGAAAGTTTTGAGTATGAATGCGAATGGCTACAAGAGTAGGGGAAGATTAATGGCTAGAAAGTATCTTCCTGTGCGTGTCCCATTAAATACTTTTTGTTTCTTTCTTTCCTTACAGTCATGGTTTCGGTCTACTGTATCTAACTTACTCTATCTAATGTGTTCACCAGGTGTTGCCTTTATTTATTTTATTTTTTTGTCATGATCATGAACATTTTAGCCTGGAATCATCGATACCCTACAGATTGCCTCCTTTCCTGCCAAACTTCACGATTCCTTGCGTGACACGCAGTTGTAATA
Organism: Apamea epomidion; assembly: GCA_947507525.1. Classification (NCBI taxonomy): domain Eukaryota; kingdom Metazoa; phylum Arthropoda; class Insecta; order Lepidoptera; family Noctuidae; genus Apamea; species Apamea epomidion. The sequence goes on along the minus strand of OX382242.1, from coordinate 8,330,304 downwards.
ATAGGTAAGTAAAGCGAACCTATTTAAGTTAATAACTAGGTACTTAAACTCGACAACCCTAAGGAGTGCAGATGGCTGCCATGTCTCTGGTAACGAATTCCCGGAAACGCGACTATCAACGTTTCCAATGAGACTTTCTAAGACTCCAATGTATCTACTTGTACCCTAATGTTAAAAGTGCGATTAATGTCGAATGAAATCAACTACGTTTGGGGTTGATTGGGGTTGAGGGGGGCTAATTGAATAAGCATCTAGCTGACATAAACGCAAGTGGACTTAGGGAAGGTACATTTGGCCTTGCATTATTTACCTATTTATAGTCAAATCATATCAAAAGTAATTTATTCAAATTAGGCTGAGAATCAGCACTTTTCAAACGTCAAAATTACAAAAGACAGTCCTCCAAAACGCCCTTGATCACTACCTAGTAAAGCGCTGAGAAGAAGAAGTGGCGCAACCAACTCCCCAGCAGTCAGGTTCACGGCTCCAAACTACCCACCCGTCCCCAATAAAAAATAATTGATGACCTAAGCAAAACTTGGAAATAAAGCTAATATAGCTGAAGCGGGCACTAGTTACAAGTGGATGGCTATAAGAGTAGCGGAAGAAACGATGGATGGACTGTGTGAAAGATGATATGGCTAGAAATGGAGTGAATACCGAGACGAAGACTAATAGAGAAAAGAAGAGAAGGAGAGAGAGGAGAGAAGAGAGATTTTAAAGAAGAAGACTTGTTACGCCGACCTCAAATAAATTGGGTTGGGTTAAATAAGGGCAAGAGAATGATGCTGGGTTCCCAACTTAGGCGAAAATCTTCTATATCCCTGTACCTAACAAAACGGTTCTAAATACGCTTAGAATGTCGCGATTAGGAAAAGTGTTACTTTCAACCCTAAATCCTGAATTATGGTTCTAAATATACACCAAAAAGACGCTGCTAAAGCTTCTATACATTTGTCGATGGGGACACGAATACGAGGTATCATCAATATTTTATTTGATGTTCCTTAAAAAAACGACCTACTTTTCCCATAAATCATGTTATTTAGAGAAGTCTTTTGTCATCCTCTGCGAACAATTTCACAACCTGATGCTCTGTTGCTAATAAATGCTCCTTAGATGTAATTTTGAACATATTTTTTTTATGAATGATAACAGTCATATTGCTACCGATACTTGGCCTTCAATATTGTATATTTACATCTCTAGATTTATTTATAGTTCACTCGTAATTAGAAATGCAAATAGCTTCTGAAATATTATACTTGAAGTAGTGGAATAATTTCTCACTAAATATGGGAATTTCCAAACGTCGAAGTGGGTAAAGGATTTGGTAGAATATCTCTAAAATTAATGTCAAGCATTACAAAGTTTTGACGACCTACAGACATTAATATTAACTTAAACTACTTTAAAGTTCTGAATTTTGCTAATCAGTTGCTTAGCAATTGATTAAAATGTAAGAGACGTTTTATAAATAAGACTGTCAAAGTCCGAAGTTTTCTTTAATAATTAAAAAAATAATTTTATCGATGAATTTTACTCCTTTACGCCTGTATTCATCAAGGAAATCACTAAGCTGAAGCCCATTAGAATCACAAAGGGATAAACAAATACATGAGTCTACAGGATCATTCACAGAATGCCTGTTTAACATGCAAAGCATCCACAATTCTGTTAAGCATTCATGTTGATTTTACTAATTGTTATAAAAACAGACAAGCTTGCTGATTTTCCCGCTAAAACATTGGAGTCGAGTTACCTATTTATGTTTTTAGCAAATCTATACGTTGGTTTAGAGTTTCGTTTACTCGTATGTGTAAATTATTTGTTTTCCTGTTGGCTTTCAGGTAAAATTACCTGCTTAACAACGGTAGGTAGGCAACCAGACGTCTATGGGAGATATCATATAATTATCTAAGATCATATATAGACTCAATTGGAATCTGGATGCGGAAGGCGGAGGACAGGGTGTTGTGGCGCAGCCTGGGAGAGGCCTATGTCCAGCAGTGGGCTGCGATAGGCTGAGTTGAATGAATGATTGATATATAGAATCATTTGTCCTAAACTGTGTGAAATGTATGAAATAGGTATATTATTATCTTACCGAAGCTCACAAATTAATAATCCATACTAAATACGTTCGAAAAATACGTTCGAAAGTAACTCCTTTTCACGTCTACACCAATGAACGGATTTCGATAAAATTTGACAAGATGATAGATGGCATCCGGGGAAAGGATATAAGGCTATTTTTAGTCCCGGTAGCACGTTCCCGTGGGATTAATCCTGACATAAACGCGGGCGAAGCCGCAGGCGGAAGGCAGGGCAATATTACATTCTCATAGATCTACGTTACGTTCTCTATGATCACGATAGTGTATTAACTCTTCGTCGTCTCGTCGTCGTCTTAGTTATTGCATGTTAAGTAAGTATATACGTACAAGTTTTTAACAGTAGTGTAGGCAGAGATACTGGACGGTATAACATATTTTTGCCGATTACATGGTTCAAGATCACTTCAGCAAGAGCTAGATAGACTTGCGCAGTTCAGTCACGACTAGAGTCACCATTTCGAAATTTGGAGAGCCTGGCATTAAGCCAGACATTATTTTTCCAGTTATTTTACTTTTTAATATTTCTAGGACTCATATAACTTTTACTATTTTCTGCCTCATTGGTATAGTGGTTGCAAGTGCTGCTGCTGATCATGAGGTCTGGGTTCGAATCCCGGGTCGGGCATAGTGTTATTGGGTTTTTTCCATTTGATTTTTCTCAGTAGCAGCCTGAAATCTGGATTTGTACCCGGTTGATGGCAATGAGCTCGCACCATATACATATAACTGGCGATATGTCAATGCATTAGAGTTACTGTGTCTGACCCTTCATAGATTACAGGCGTGATAGTATGTCTTGTTTTACTATTTTCTAAAAAAATATCCTTTAGTCGAAAAGTTCGGACAAATGACAAGGCCAAAAACCCCAAGTCACGAGCCCTTCAAAAAGTAGGTACCCTATACAGGGTGGCAGGGACATCGACGTGCAAACTGTAACCATGGATTCAGCACATGAGTTTAGACCCCGTAGCGTCGAAATTTTTCGTCGGTTATTAAAAAAAAATATTGCTGTTCCATACATTTTGACCGCGTAGCATTGCACTTTTCTATGAAACAGAAGATTATATTTTTGATAACCAACGAAAAGATGTGGGGTCTAAACCCATGTGCTGAATACATGGTTACAGTTTGCGCGTCGGTGTCCCTGCCACTCTGTAAAGCGAGTAGCTGACATTAGATGAACCTACTGTATAAAGTTACATCATTCTATTCTCATTGATTACAACTTACAATGATAATTATATTAACAGACTTCTAATCCGTCGCATTATTCATAATGATAACCTATTACTATCAAATGACTCTAAAATAGTATAAGTATTTACGTTTATTCAATAGACAAAATAATATCCATTTTAACATCATTAAGCAGAAGTGCCGAATAATCAGTAAAGTGCCTTATTCCCCGACCCCGTCACAACGCATCACCTGCCTGCATTATTACTTCATTTTTATGTAGCATAATTAATCTATAATGTTCCCACTGCTGGGACACAGACCTCCTCTCTGTGAGAAGTAGAGGGCCATAATCCACCATGCGGGCCCAGTGCGGGTTGGTAGATTTTACTTAACGTTCTTCCTATTTTTTTTTCCTTTTTGCTCGGACCCTAAGGGTCTTAGCGTTGAGCCTCAAGAATTGGGCTATCAAATACAAAAAGATTTTTTAAATTCGGTGTTCCAGATATTAGCGCGTTAAACAAACAAACTCTTTATTCAGTTTTATTATAAGTATGGATATGTGGAGGTTATACGGTTAGGTTGACATACCGGATAAAACTTCAAAGAAAAGTTAACAGCTTGACTTTGCAATTTATTTCTTGCTATGCATCCAAAGTGCTGTCGTAAGCGACAATACTTATTACTTATGTAAGTGCGTCCGGGCACCCTTGGCAGTAAGCTTCGCAACTAACCTAACTAGCTATTCTTTTTACTAAGGCATAAACTATTCCTGTATATAGGGGCCCGTGGCTACAGAATAACAGCCGCACAGCTGGATCGATCAGGTTAAGCTACGCTTGCCGCGGTTGATCTGTGGACGGGTGACCATCTTTACATACCGTGCCTCGGAAAGCACGTTAAGCCGTTGGCCCCGGCTGTCATTAGTGGATATTTGACAGTCGTTACGGGTAGTCCGAATTACATTTACCCAGTAACTGGGTTGTGGAGGTCAGATAGGCAGTCGCTCCATGTAAAATACTGGTACCAAGCTGAATTCGATTAGACTGACAACAGAGGGGCCATTCTCATAATTATAACAACGAACTTTCACGTTTATAATATTAGTAAGCTATACAGGGTGGCAGGGACATCGACGCGCAACCTGCTACCATGGATTGACACTGAGATTAGAATGCGACTATTCTTAAAAATACAGGAATTGTCCCTCTGATCTCCGTCTCAATCTGTCAAAAATACGTCTAATTTCCCAACATTTTGACAAGTTTTTGACATTTGTTTGTCGCCGAGATGAGACTGCGACTAGATTTTGAACATTTTAAATTACGTGAATTGGCCTTCAGAAATATGATATTACGATTTAAGAAAAAAAAATTGAAAATATAAAAAACCTGTTTGCAACTAAAAACTTCAAAACAAGATTTTTTTTTTTGTTATCAGCAGTCTGGTGGCAGGTGTATTAATTCAATCTCAGATTTGATGCCATCAACTGCATCCAACAGAAAGTAGTTACTTAAACACACATATAGCATAACATTACGGCTGTAATCCCCGAAGGGTTACTTAGGCAGAGCTGTACCCATAGCACGGCCATATTTCGCCATATCGCATTTTCGTTTTTTTTTTTTTTTGATTGAGTAATTCACTCGTGATACCAGGATTACGTGAGTACCAGGTTTTCGTTGTCGCGTAGTCAGGTAAAAAGGTACGAATTTCCAGAATGGCTTATGAAGAAACTGCTTTATGTCCTTCCTTCCATGCAAGTTATATTTGGTAACACTATCAAGTATTCTGTGGGTAGTGTAGTCATCAGCACTGCTCTCAAAACGGTACAGGAATAATAGGGGTTAAAGTATGAAATTGCCGTTTCATTGTAATAGGTACTTCGAATGGACATAGAACCTTCATGGTTTGATATTTTTGAGTGAAACTTTTTTCACATGGTACCTATGAAGTTCTTCTTTTAAAAAATGTGCAACATTCGATTGTCGACTTTCAGTTGTTCTTTTTATTCAGCTTAGACAAGAAAGATGGATACTTCGAAAATTCGAGTTAATTTTGAATACGAGTTCCGACGCGGAACTAACGCGGCAGAAACGCTCGCAATATCAATGTTGCGTTTGGAGAGGGGACTGCTAATGAACGCATCGTGCGATTTTGGTTTAAACGCGTTCGTGATGGAAAAGTAAAGCTTACAAATAAAAAGTTAATGGTAACTGTTTGGTGGTCTCAGCATGGTGTTATTCACTATAGCTTTCTCCGATCTGGTCAAGCAATAACGGCAGATGTCTACTGTGCCGAACTCCGAACAATGATAGCAAAACTAGCAGTGAAACAGCCCCGACTCATGAATCGATCTTCACCATTATTGCTCCATGATAACGCGAGACCTCATACAGCACGAGAAACCGTTTTAACTCTACAGGAACTGCAATTAGAAACCATTCGTCACCCTCCGTATTTACCAGACCTTGCTCCAATTGACTACCATTTTTTTCGTGATTTGGATAATTTTCTACGTGATAAAAAGTTTTCTTCTCAGGAGGCAGTACAAAATGCTTTCACACAGTTTGTCGAATCTAGATCATGAGAGTTCTATCGCAAAGGCATAAATGACCTTCCTATTAGATGGCGCAATGTATAGATAATAATGGTAATTATTTTGATTAAATAAATATGATAAATTAAAAAAAAAAACGAATCTCAATTTTTCAGTATAAATCGGCAATTTCATACTTTAACCCCTAATACATTGTGAGAAAATTGGCATGTTCTAGAACTAAAAATTCGAAGACATGTGACATCTACCAACCCTCGGTTTACCGCCCACTCCCTCTCCCAGAGCGGGGCCTGTGTCCCAGCAATGGAAGCTTTACAGGCTGATTAAGCTTATGCAGGAGATAAATTAGGGAAACCTACTATAGACAATATTTACAATTTCAATCTTTACTTAGATATAGGACAGCTACAAACAATATTTACATTGAGAATCGTAGAATTAGAATCGTAGAGCAGGGTTTAACTAAATGATGCAGGGCCAAACGTTCCTGATACGTTCCCAAAGCCCGCTTGAGCTCTGTTATCTTTATTTCTTCACATCCAAGTTTTCCTTAGGTCATCAATTACAGGGGAAGGGTAGTTTGGAGTCGTGAACCTGACAATAACTAGGTAAATAATGCAAGGCCAAATGGTACCTTATGTCACCGTAGCCCGCTTGCGTTTATGTTAGCTACATTTTTATCCAATTAGCCCCCAACCCCAATTAAAGTAAGAAATAAAATACGTTTTTTCGCTGTAAACATGACGCAGAGAAAGAACAAAAACAAAAACATTCATAATCAACCTATAATGTTCCCACTGCTGGGACACAGGCCTCCTCTCTGTGAAAGGGAGCGGGACCAGTGCGAGTTGGTAGATGTCACATGTCTTCAAATTTTTGGTTCTAGGACATGCCGGTTTCCTCACGATGTTTTCCTTCACCGTTTTGAGAGTACTGGTGATGAAATTATTTATCTACACAAAGTAAAGCGCCTGCCTGGGTTCGAAACCATTACCAAAAAAAAACAAGTTGGCGGAAAATATGCGTCACATCCATGCCAAACGGCCATCGCTTAGCATAATGCTAAGACCCTATGCGAGGCAGCTCCAGCGCTGGTTTTCAGCGACAGCCGGCGTTAACGTGATGACGTTTTTAAAAGTAGTTGATTTCTTTTGACATAGGTAACCAATTGCCTTAATTGTGCTTTTAACAACAGCGAACATGTACACTAGACTCTGGAGACTTTGATAGTTGCGGTGTCGTTTCGACCGAATTCGTTATCAGAAACATGGCAGCCATTTGCTTTCCCTAGGGTTGTCGAGTTTCAGTACCTTGTAATTTACTTAAATAGCTATGCTTATGTACTGGTTAATGGAACTACTTGTAATGCAAAGAACCGTGGAGTATGGCCGGAAAGAAGTGAAGCTGTAGAGTATGAAACACAAAGCATTTATTTCAATTAAACCATTTACAGCACTTTTGCACTGTCAAAGAGTCGGACAGTTAGTCAGAAAGTTGAAGCTAGTTGCCCATTCCATTACATACGTAGGTCTCTATGGAGAAGAACGGACAAGAAACTCCAAGGACACTCTTTTAAATCAAGATATTACAAAATCCTGAGTACATTATCCTGAGAACAAAGTAAATTAATAAAATTAAAAAACAGTGCAATATCGGTTGTTCCAGCCTAAAATGATCATGATGATGACCAAAAATAAATAAAGGCAAAACCCGGTGAAGGAATAAGTTAGAGTGAGCTCGGTGCACGATCCCTTGAGTGTAACAAGAAATTAAATAAGTACCAACTTAAATGGTCCGTAATATTGAAATCCCCAACTGTCATTCTTTGACAGTTGTAGGAAATGGGTATAACACGGCAAATTGACAAAAGGTGTCAATTGGCTTTCCATTTAATTTCCCTGACTGTACCTACACGATCGGTAACACTTGAGTGATTGCTGTGATTGTGCAACCTCCGGACGTCTTACGTTACAACAGTTTTCCCAGGAGAGCGGTGGCCGCCACATAGCGTCCGCAATTTATCGGCGAATGACGTCACTGAAACGTTATTTATGAAAGTAAGTTGGTGTGTTTTCCTAGAGAACGTTTCTGACACCGTAAAGTCAAACCACGCTGCCATAATTTACACCCGTCACTGCACCGTTATGTGGCTCTTCTAAAAAACCGTAGCTTTTCGACCCATTATGCATATCGCATCCACGGGTGCAGCCTGTAGAATCCTCTTGATTCCGTATTTATGTTGAATATATGACTTCACTGCCTCATACAGGCCGCCATCGTATACAGGATACATTTTTAACCAGTGCGCAAACCGAAACCATGAATTCAGTACATGATTCTGAAAAAATATTTGTTCTGCCATACATTTTGATCGCAACGGTATTACACTTTTCTATGAAACAGTTGATTTCTTTTTTGATAACAGACGACATGTCTAGGGAATCTAGAATCATGTGCTGAATTCATGGTTACAGTTTGCGCACTAGTTAAAAATGTATCCTGTATGGTATAAAAATGTAAAATATCTATGCCAGCTTCACTTTGTCGGTTTCACGCTATTCCTCGTGACTGATAGATGACATTAGTGACAGCAGCTACCCCGCTTGTGTGACTGAGATAGTGTTTACATATCTATTAAATAGATACACTACATAGTCTCCATGTTTCCCTTCCATTATCAACAAAATGGAAAAGGAAATGAATTTGCAGTTAAGCTTTAGACAGATTCAAGCTTAGATGGTCCCATCAAAATAGGCGTTCTTAGGGTTCCGTGCAATCTCTTGAAACAGTGAAAAATCAAACTTTTAAGTCAATGCTATCAAAATATACGGGCGCTTATGTTTCGATTATGCCACATATTTTGACACATGCATGAGAATCAAAACCTGTAGGGTACTTCCCGTTGACCTAGAATCATGAAATTTGGCAAGAAGCAATTTTATGTAGCACAAGTAAAAGAAAAAATCCGAATCCGTAAATTTGTAATTATATTACAAAAAAAATTAAACCGGCCAAGTGCGAGTCGGACTCGCACACGAAGGGTTCCGAACCATTATCTATAAAAATCACGTCTGTTGTATGGGAGCCCCCCTTAAATATTTATTTTATTTTAATTTTATTATTATTATTAAAATAAAAATACAACTGAGTATTTTGTGAATATTTTAAGCGCCTACCTGTTGCCATTATTGATATCGAGCAAAAAAGGGCAAAAAAATCGCGTTTGTTGTATGGGAGCCCCCCTTAATTTTTTTTGTATTTGTTTTTATAGCGGGAACAGAAATACATAATTTGTGAAAATTTCAACTGTCTAGTTATCGCGGTTCTTGAGATACAGCCTGGTGACAGACAGACGGACAGACAGCGAAGTCTTAGTAATAGAGTCCCGTTTCGTTTCGTCCCGAACCCTAAAAAGAAAAAAATCCTGTGATAAACTATTTACATACTTACAAATTTATACGGAACCCTAAACAGTTCTACAATTTGTGAACTTCTTTTAACAATAGAAACCTTCCGTATTCATCGTTGATAAGACGTTTCAGTACCTACGTCTAACAAAAGATAAATAAGGAACGTACGTTGGTAAAAAGTAGGTAGGTACCGTCACGTCACCTTACAGTTACGCAAAATACAAAAGATAGCGTTTTTTTCGTGAAATACAATTTGCTACTTTGATACAAAGACCTATTTCTTAATAGTATTGTTTCGATAATACTATGTTCGTAACACCATTAAACGTAAGTACATACGTTCGCCCTATCTAAGGGGCCGCGGTTCGTGGATGGGTGACGATATTCACATACCAAGACCCGTCCTAGCCTCGGAAAGCATGTTAAGCCGTTGGTCCCAGCTGTAATTCGTAGACCCGTAACGACTGGTTACGGGTCGTCAGAAGCCCAGAAGTCTGACAACCAGTCTTACACAAGATTTATTAAACCCATGAAACAATGGATCAGAAATATCGTTCAAAACCCTCGAATTTTCTTGTTACGCAATTAGGGTGCTGGACTTACAGTTAATATAAGTCTGAAATCGCCAACTCGTCTTGAACAAACGTGGTCATCAATGCTCGTACCTTCTCAGTATGAGAAGAGGCGTTTGCCCTGGCTGGTATTATTAACACTATTAAAGATCTATCAATATTTTAGAAAGATAAGTCCACCTAAGCATAACCTTAAAAAATAAGCATCACCTTTGTACATATTTTTCTGTTATTATTTTTTCTTGTCTGTCTTGTATTTATCAATGTCTGTACAAGTGTACATAAATGGTATATGTAAATAAAAACGCTTTTGTTTGTTTTTAGGGTTCCGTACCTCAAAAGGAAAAACGGAACCCTTATAAGATCACTTCGTTGTCCGTCTGCCTGTGTAGTTACCATACGCACATACCTACAAATTTGTACGGAACCCTCCCTCCGATTCGTACTTGACCGGTTTTTTTAGTGTAAGATATTCGTGACTGACCCCATTTTGAGGTACCCTCATAGTTATGTGCGCAGGTATCACCAAGTTCTACAGGGAAAAGAAGTAAACGATAGGAAACTACGGAAAATCCTTATCAGTGCTGCTTTATTTGAACCGTAATTAAAATAACTCGTAAAACTCTCTCTCGAGGGAAATCTGAAGGATACGACCTAAAGCCATACAGGCATTTATTATATACCTGTACATACCTACCTACACCAGTATGTAGGTAGGTATATGTTTGTGTACGTAAACATCATCATGTTGATATCCTTAGGGACAATTCGACCTGACTACAATATGTACAATGCTGGCTGATTACACAAATTCGTACCTACATTTTTTTCGACACTTATCGTGACCAGAGGGCTGGTGGGTCGTTCTTTAGACAAAGAATTAGCATTACCATTCAATGTGGTAATCCTGCCAGTCTTCAGGGTACGTTTCCGGATGACAGCGCTGCGGACGAGTACTTCGAAGGTGTTCTTTTGTTTTTGTAGTTATTTGTAGAATTAGTTAGTCATTTAATTTACACTAGTGTAAATAGTTTGTTGTGTTAAATATTGTAAAAGTTATGTAAGTATATTATTTAAAAACAAAATTTGTTGCATTTTGTTCACGGCTGCGGGGGATATTTTGTTAATTGTTGTTTTCAGGTAAACAAAAGAACTTCTGGGCCTTATTAAACCGACTTCAAAAAAAGGAGAAGGTTCTCAATTCGACTGTATATATTTTTTTATATTTGTTAGCTCAAAACTGCGTTATTTATAAGCCAATTTGCATACTTTTTATTTTTTATTTGAAAGGATATAGTTTTAGAATGGTAAAGAGACATTTAATCAAAAACGGTTCATTAGTTTGGTTTTTAAACCAAAATTACTGGTAAAAATTACTACTTAAAAGTGAAAAATAAAAACTTTTTTACAAAAAAAAAAACAAACGACTTCCAAAAAGACACTACAAAGTGAAAAATAACTTTCGGAAGTCGGTGGCAAACAACAAAAATGCGAGCCCAACGACACCGACTTCCGAAATTAAAGTTATTTTTCGAAGCGAGTTTGATTGATGACATTAGATTCTTGCCTCTGCTTTTAAATTATGCAAATACTATATTGGCAAAAGAGTAAATCAATATTTTTTCCTTAAACCTCACCATACATAGACTTAAAGTTACAATGAACGAAACAAAAACTATTAGAGATATTAGTTTAGGTACTTATGAGATTTGTGTTAGAACAAAAATGATAAGAAATTGTGCATTTTAAAGAGGATTTGAAAGTCAAGAGTATTTTCTTATCATCATCTGACCTTTTCCCAACTACAACATAGTTGGGTCGGCTTCCAGTCTAACCGGATGCAGCTGTATACCAGTATTTTACATGGAGCATTAACAGATCTAAACTAATATAATGATAAATTAAAGAAAAAAAAATGTTTGCATGTTTGTTTCTTACGCTTTCACGCTAAAACGGCTGAACGAATTTGAATAAAATTTGGCACATGACTAGACCATGACCTGGATGAGGATATAGGATACTTTTTATCCCAATATTCCGAAGGGATCGACACTTATGCGGGTGAAACCGAGGGGTGCAGCTGGTTCCAAATAACATTACTAGTCGACTTGGAAATCAAAGAGGAAACTGAAAAGGAAGCGAAATATTTTCCGAGGCGAAGAGATTCCGGAATTCTTTAAAACAATATTATGGAATGTCGTGAACTCGTGATATGATTTTTGAATAGGAAATCTCTTTATAGAAATATCCTATTTTCGGAATAGTATGAAGATCGTCTGTAAATATAGATACGCATCGCTTTTGTTTAACAAACAAAACAATAAAATGGAAAAAGAAGAATTCAGAAATCGTTTACAGGTTTATACTTATCTTTTAATCATAAATACATTAAATAAAGATATATTGTTCAGAATAGGATCAGCAGGGTAATTGTGTAACACACTACCAGTAGCAATGACTTTCATTTTGACAGTTCAACAACATTCATTGCGTTATTTACGTCGTTGAGCAGACAAATTTTTCGAACATATAAAGCAATGGATTAGCAATTTCCTTCAAAATGATTCAGATTGAGATTGAAAGCGGGGTTTCTTTATTAAATCCTTCTATATAAATAAAAATGAATCACCGAAATGTATGTACGCGCATAACTTCCGATCAACTGCACCAAATTGGATAACTCTTTTTGTTTGTGTTTGTTATTGTCAGGACAAGGTTTGTATAGAAGAAACTTAAAAGAAAAAATATGGTGGTACGACGTTCGTGACGTCAGCTAGTGTAATATAAATATAAATTAATTATACACATAAACCCTCCGGAATGAATGTTCTAAATAATGGTATAAACGGCATTCAAATCCATTGGTAGGTAGTTTAGAAGAACAACGCAGTCATAGACTCGTAGATCATAGGTATAGAAGACTACATGAAATACGCGAAACATTTCTCTATATTATATTTGTCCACGGTCCTACTGCAAGTTAAAGGTTATTTTTGTTTTTATTTCCAGACGTAAACCTGTAGCGAGCCGGAATGTGGTGTCACCCAGCATAGTGCCTATAATGGGTAACAGTAGTGCCTGAAGCCAGAGGCCCGACTCCCATTCACACACAGCCAGCAGGCGGGCACGCTCAGCAGTATTGGTGGACGTATTAATAAGTTTATTCCGTACCAACCTGCAGAGCGGCTCATCCCACTGTCTCTGGGAAGACGGGTTCTCGGTCTGAACCGTGTCCGGGCAAGCCACTTTCCAGGCGTTCACCGCGTCGGTCAAACACGGCACTTCAGAGTCAACCTGAGCAGGAACCAAGATTCGTGTGGTTAACTTTACGGTGCTGTGGACCGAGAATAGGAACGCCGGTAAGCTTAAACAAGAAATTTTGCGGACGCCGAGCCCACCAAAATGAATGGGTAGTGTGGCTTGCAGTTATGCGCGGTCGTCCAAAGCCACATTAAAAATGGATGTAAGAGTACTGCGAATAATATGACCGATTTTGTCCAAAAGATGTGGATGCTTCCATAAAGAGGAAGAGCGGAGAAAATACATAAAATTTGGACCGAAACAACAATATCTGATTAGGGTGAATGCCGAATGTAAATTAATTTTAGAAAGTTTATCCGAAATATCGTTAAAATGTTTAATTTTTCCGTCGACGAATGGTGAACAACTGTCTTCTAAAATTGGGGAACCTAAGAGGTGCAATGAACTTTTTTCCAAAACTTTGATGTCTGGGGTCACTAAATTAAATTTCTGTATAGTCGATGGTCTGTCAGTATTGTCACAAATGTAAATTTCACATTTTGAATTGTTGAGGTCAAGGCCGATGGATTGGAACTGCTGCTTTAGGAATTGAAGATCTTTTAGAACGGTGTCTACGTCACCTCCTAGTTTTCCGTCATCTAAATACCACCCATTGAATTTTGAATTTAGTTGTTGTATTATGGGATGGATAGTCAAACTGAAAATGACTGGCCCGAGAGGATCACCTTGTTGGCATCCGCCTGCAGATTCTAAAACGTTCTCTTTATATAATAATTTTGATGGGTGCCTGTAGCACTGCCACATAAAACCATAAATTTCTGGTAACTCCTTTTTTACTTCATCCAACAAAGTATCCCTGTTAACAGAGTTGAAGACGTTCTTAACGTCAACCTTGAGGATGACCTCACCTTTACTGGCTTTTAAAAAACTAGATAGGACATGTACGGCAGCCTCGCAGCCCCTTTTGGAACCAAAGCCAAGCTGTAGGGGCTGGAACTTGTTGGACAGAATATCGCCGTACAATTTGCAACATATTTTGGCTGCCATGCGCCTGTAGGTGCACCCAACGGCAATGGGACGAATGCCGCCGTCCCTCTTGCGCAGGGCACATAAATTGGCCCCGTACAAGACATTGACGACGGCATCATTCACACCGCCGTTGAGCATCAGGTTAATTAGAGCCGCAAGCTCCTTTAAAAATGACTCACCAGCTTCCCCGGCGCCTGAACTCAATAAATCTTTTAAATGCTGAGGAGTCAGGCCGTCGAGGCCGCCGGCGGAACCACTTCGAAAGGTGCACACGACTGCAATCAGCTGGGGGGCAGTGACATTAAAAGGCGTTGAATCCAGATCGAGAGGGAGGGGGCGGTCGGGAAAGGTGAGACCATCCGCAGGCGCCGGATATTTACTCTCCAGGACAGAAAGAGTTTCTGAAGAGTAGGACGCCACCACATCACTACTGAAAAATAGCCTGGCCTCTCCCCTGATATCACCTTCGCATAATTTGGATTCTACATGTGAACTTAACCCTTTCCCTGTAAGGTTATTGAAAACAGGTAATTTTGGATCCAAAATAAGAGTCGCATTGTTGCAGTTGTCTTTCATTTGGGTTGTCAATGTTGTTTTAGTTGCCAAATTTTTTGGACATGTAAAATCCTATAAGGGAAGGTGAGTTAGGTAGTTGATCCCAGGCACTTTCTGAGTTCTCATGGGTCACAAGATGGAGACATCGTGCCAAACTCAATGCAACAGACCGTCTCGCGCCCCGGGAACTCTCTTTAATACTGGGATCGAATTTATGAATTTTGCTAACGTTTTCCACAAAGTCTGATCTGGAGTTTTTGATGTTGGGGATCTGGGTGGGCGGCACAAAGGTACATACTATGAGGTTTGTGAACCTTGCCATAGTGTATCCGTAACCCCGTTCGCCTTTAAAGAAGCGTGTATAATATATATATACTTACCCAAAAGAAAAATAATTATAAACACTAAACAAAACACACAAAAAAAAAACACTACACACAATATACACTTACATTATTATTTACACAAAGATCAAAAAAACGATATTAAATTGTCTGTCATGTCACTTGGTGACACGAGCTTGACGGCTGCGGCGCACTGCCGCAGACAGGCGCAGACAAACGCAGACGCGCGGGCCTAGGACGCCGCGGCGCCGCGCTATCAGAGCTCAGCTCTCCAAAGAGGCTGTTCCTTTATAGCATTTACGCTGTAAGAACTGGTTTTGCTCCAGGGTTTGGGTGAGGCAAGTGGAAAAGGAAGTGGACACTGCAGACGTCACCAACGCTGATGTCGGTAACAATAAATAGGGCCGCGTGTGAAGCGGCCGGCCGTACACGGGCTCAGCGGGAGATTTCTCGGTGGTACTGTCTGGAGTTCCGATAGTCGAACAAAAACTGTTATTTATATTTTTTCAGGAATTCCATATTAAAATAAACTTTTATGTCTCTTCCACAAAGTTGCTCATTACAATATTTATTTATAAATCGTTCAATTAGAGAGTTGTATTGATGATTTTAATTATTATAATTCTGTAGTCATATTTGTTGCCGCCACGGATCATATTTGTTTTGTTGTGCTTTGTACTATAGAAGCCATGGGGCCTTTTCCCAGCTGTGGGATCATGCAGGCTAATAGTAACAACAACAGTTGTATTATTGAATGTTGAGAATATACCACTGATTGATTGCTATATTTTTACTGTATCTTACCAATCGTTATTGGTTTTATTAACGCGTCGTAACTCCACCTTTAAATCTTTATGGTCTTCAAAGCTTAGTTTAAGAGGCCATATTTTTAGTGTTTATGCGTCATTGAAATGTAACCTAGTACATATATATATATATATATAGCTTTCTGGCTTTTGGTAGGAATGTTGCATCTAAAATGACCAAAAATATTAACTAGTGGAAGTAAAAAAATACTCATAAACAAATATAAATATTTGAAATGATGTTTAAATATTAGCTCTTTAAAGCTTAGAGGAAAATGCTTCGTAGAAATCCTACTAATATTATAAACGTGAAAGTTTGGATGGATGGATGGATGGATGTTTGTTACTCTTTCACGCAAAAACTACTGAACGGATTTGGATGAAATTTGGCACCAAAATAGTTTATAACCAGGATTAACATACAGGATACTTTTTATCCCGATATTCCCACGGGATCGAAACTTATGCGGGTGCACCGCGGGCGCAGCTACTAATAAAATATTAAGTTTTTTTATTAGTATGGTATTCATACCGTACTAATAAATAAAACTTATTTTTATTTTTTCATTCAACACAGGGCGTTGCTTATTTTAAGAAACGGATTTGAGATCAGTTTGTTTATTCTTCAAAGTGTTTATCATTACATTTTCTTTCATATTCGCAATCGGTTAGTACCTGCTAGACAAATAATTCGTATCTGTTTTAAATAAAACAAGAACTAAGCATTGTATGCAAATGTTATATAGACACTACGTGTAGAAAGAATTAATAAACAACTATAATTATTTAATTATTATGTCGGAATTTATAACCTAATTGTTAAAGGTTTAAAAAAACTTATGGACACGAAGAATGGATTTCTTAAAAAACTACAAAAGTAACATTTAGACTTCTTTATATTTATTCAAATATTGTGAATAAGTTACTTAGACACTTTATGCAAATCGTAACTTTATAAATATGCAGTTTTGTTTTAAAAATGTTTAATAACTACAAAACTGACTCGTTAACATTAATCTCCCTAAACTTTTAACAGCCATTGAAAAGCAAAAATAACATTCCTGCTAGCTTTCCATCGTCAGAATAGTTCACTAACTAACGGCCCACTGGAGCCAATGCTTTATAAAAAAAATATTAGTTTAGCGAACAAGAACCGCGAAATTCAATGTTTACTAAACAAACAACAGATTACAAGATAAAAAAAAATCTGTACTTACAATGTGTTAACAAACAGTGGTTATCAGAGTAAACTGGAAGATTATTTTATTTGTGAACGGATTGGGGATGCGTGAATGAGAAAATTTATTTTCGTTAGCGCGCGCACATTCGCGGGTTGGCGGTCGGTCCGCGCGACGCGTCACTGTGTACTGACTAACTAGCACATAGCCACGCCAGCTCTCGTCACTTGAAACTATCTTTATCGATACTTTATCTACGATAGCTTTGTAACAAGCTCCAATGAAAGCCTATCAGTTATACTGATAACATTCACATTATAATCTATAGCTTTTACCTGGAAAATGTATGTTCGTACGAATATTCAATTTTGATTGCACTCTATGGTGATAATTAGTTTGCTTCATGTTGTTGATTGCGGTGAGTGCATATTAATTACAATCGGAAATGAGCAGGTTATTGAATTAAATTAAAACCAAATGACGTGCAATTTGCGAAAAGTAAATGTTGACAACATTTTGCTAATCGCTTTTAAATGATAATGATATGTAATTTTAGTTTTCTGACGTGGTAGGGACATTTTAATATTGATATCTTGTATTATTTCGTTTGAAAACATAATAACAGGTACATTTTTTTTTGCGAATTTGAAACAACTGTAGGTACTCCTAGACCTATCAAAACTTGAAGTAAAACTTCAGCCAATTCGTCGCTTCCGAACACTCAATGACCATTGGATCAAAATATTTATTTCCGACCATAGCATGTTCGACCTACATTCCGTCACTCTACGTGAAACTTCACTAACCCACTCACAGATTTTATCGAGAGGTTCCTGTTTATTTAAGCCGAGGAAACAGGAAAGTGAATTTTGATTGAAAATGATTAATTAGTGTGTAAACAAACACATGTATGTGCCAGCCATCATAACATATTATGAGCAAAGTGAGAGCGGAGTGGAGCAGTATAAGCGAAGAATAGAAATAGAACAGAGGTAAGTGCAGAAACAGTTTTATATTTTGGACGTTTGTCACAAAAGGTGACATGCAACCTTCACAAACTCTAATTTCCTGCGAATCTTCTGTTTTTCATTTTTATTTTCATTGAATTGACAACAAGCCACAGCGGACCCGAAGACATCAGTGTTTATTTTTGTTTTTTTTGTTTTCTCGGTGGAAATCCTCCATCGTGGGGGTGATGGAGGTGTATACTGGTATCTTACCGGCTAAAACCACCGCAGTGTTCCACCTTTGCGTATGGCTGGGTATTATGCGGGAATCGCATAAGCATTCACCGCTCCCCCGACAGACATTTTTTTTTTTTTTTTTGGATGGGATATCATCAATTGACCAGAGGAGAGTGTCAGTGTCAGTGTCGATGAGTGACAGACTCTTACTGACTAAAACCCACCCGTGTTCCTTCCTTAGCCCTTTCGGACGATCCCGTTACCCCCCTGACAGGCCTTGAAGATGTACAGCCTACGTAATAGGGACCCATAATCAAACTATAATGTTCCCACTGCTGGGACTCGGGCCTCCACTTGTTCGTGATACAAATCAGAGAAGGTTCTTAGGAGGGCGCAAACTGTGATGCGTTTTTTTTATCGAAAATATGCGAAATAAAATCGCAAACGCAAACATTTTTTCAAGCGATTTTTCATCGCAGTGCGTGAATTTTAGTATTGTTTACAGATTGGCGATAATTTTCCGCAACAATTATATTTCGTGCTGCGCGCTTACCCTTATTCATTAGTGACATAATAGTGCTATTATTACCTATATACCTACACACCGTGTCCTAATTACGGTCACAGCAAACCTTACACCCACGGAACTATTATTAAAACAATTGAAACCTAACACATGGGTGGTTTTTCGTCATCATCATACTGGAAAACGACCGAAAACCTACTCGATCTAAATATTTTCAGTGTCAAGTAATAACTGTTACGCTGACAGGGTAAATACTTACACTGAAATATTACAGAGAGTGATAGTGATACTAAATGCTGGTGTTATCATGACGTCACTCGTTTATTATGGACGATAAGCGGTGTCTGATGTCGTAGGCGTTGGTGCCTCTTTTGTTTTGTAGTTTTAGGAATAAGCACCATGTGGAGGGTCTCGTGGTTATGAGGTTCGACAGTCGTACGGGTCGGTCGGAGGTTAAGCAGCACTTGTTGAGGTTGAACCGTGGATGGGTTCCCGTTGGTCCCTACTCATTCGTAGATTCATGGCAATCACAAGTTACATGTAGTCAGACGCCCGAAAGTCGTACTACCAGTGTTACCAAGGGGTATCATGTTACCCCGTATCTATCTGGATTGTCAGATTGTTTGATTGATGTTGGGGGGTCAGATTGGCAGCCGCATATGAGGTATCGTATAAACTATAAATGATCCGTAAAGCACTTCCACTTAAATGGTGACCATTACACTAAACATCTGCAATACCAGAGACTTCACAGGTGCGTTGCCTCCCAGAAACAATGCTTAGTATGTCATGTGTTATTGTCATTAGGGACTGTTAGAGTTAAAGGGGACACTGTTGTGACATTATTGAGTATCGTGTTTGGAGAAAGGAGAGTTAATAAAATTCAAGTGTTTTAGTTAAAGTCTATTCAAATGACCATGAACTTCAGGCACAATGACACTTCGTACATTTGTATATGGAAGTCTTTGTCCAAGGTTCGAATTAGTCTAAATCACATTGGTAGGTACAATAACTGAAAACTGTTTTTATCTACTTAGTTTTGATACCCATTGGTTACCACCGATAATCTACGGTAGCAAAAATCGCACCGGTAGCCTTACAATCCGGCCACTGCGCGTGGTATGACTTATAGGCGGAAGCGATTTATCCTCAACTTGTTTTGTATCATCATTTTTTTTACCTTTTTGCAAATAATCGGTATCAACATCGTTGTCTTGTAATATTATATGCTGGTTTTAATCTATTTTTTTTTTTTTTTTTTTTATTCTTTATTTATTTAGGGACATTTATAATCGCTATGCGTATGTCAGTCCCATCGTATCCTAAATATATACATTCTACTCATATCAAGGCCATGAACCTAAACAGACTCTTCGCATCATCGCTATTCGGTCTAGATAAAATGTTGTGAAATGTTCCTACTTCAAGTCTGTTCAACTTCAAGACCCTAAACAGGTCATTTCTCTCAGGCTCATATCGAACACATTCCATCAATAAGTGGTGCATAATCTATTGATAAATCGCTTTCTCTATTTTGTAACTTAATTTTAAAAACCTTTTCATTTCTACCTATAACTTTATATGGGCCATCATAGGTAGGACAATGTGACTTTTCCGTCATCTCATTCCTTACAAAAACATGTGTACACGTGTCTAAATCTTTACTCACAAAAATATTACGTGAATCGCTATTCGCTCTTGTCGGAGGCCGCAACTTATTACGTGAATCGCTATTCGCTCTTGTCGGAGGCCGCAACTTATTACGTGAATCGCTATTCGCTCTTGTCGGAGGCCGCAACTTATTACGTGAATCGCTATTCGCTCTTGTCGGAGGCCGCAACTTATTACGTGAATCGCTATTCGCTCTTGTCGGAGGCCGCAACTTATTACGTGAATCGCTATTCGCTCTTGTCGGAGGCCGCAACTTATTACGTGAATCGCTATTCGCTCTTGTCGGAGGCCGCAACTTATTACGTGAATCGCTATTCGCTCTTGTCGGAGGCCGCAACTTATTACGTGAATCGCTATTCGCTCATGTCGGAGGCCGCAACTTATTACGTGAATCGCTATTCGCTCTTGTCGGAGGCCGCAACTTATTACGTGAATCGCTATTCGCTCTTGTCGGAGGCCGCAACTTATTACGTGAATCGCTATTCGCTCTTGTCGGAGGCCGCAACTTATTTATTGCTTGACGTGGCTTTGTCATTGTGCCTAAAGTTCATGGTCATTTGAATAGACTTTAACTAGTAAATAAAATTCAAGTGTACTAGTTAAAGTCTATTCAAATGACCATGAACTTTAGGCACAATGACACTTCGTACATTTATATATGGAACACAAGTTATCGCCACGGCGTTGGGAAAACGACTGGCCCTTTACCGGTAAACTATATGCGCGGGGAACATTGCATTTTGCACTACTAGCATTACTGCTACCTGCAGTCCCTACATACACCAAAGGAATGACCACTAAACTACACTTAAAGTAGACTTAAAGGGGACACTAAGGGAGTTAGAATGAGAAAGACGATGAATGATGTGTTGCTGTTGAAGTAGGATCGATTTGTTTTTGCTATACTCCAAGAGGTACCGCCATTTGCCAGTATTCATGAACTTATGTAAGTATTGACATGTGACATCCATCATCTCGCATCGTGCCCACGTGGTGGATTACGGCCCACTCCCTCTCACAGAGACGAGGCCTGTGCCCAATGGGAACGTTTGTTATGCGTTCATGCTATGCTGTAAATGAGAATATTGGATGTGGTGGAGTGACGAAAACGGATAAAGTAAGAAATGAGTATTTAAGGGAAAGGACAATGCTCAAGGATGTATGGAATCCCGTACCATGCTGCATCAAAGTCACACTTTGTTTTTTATCGACTACACTTAGGTATCATATTAACTCGTACAAAAGTTTTTTTTATAAACAAAACCCAGGTATTGGAGATTTAAAAAAAAATGGAATTAACCTAAAAACTAGGTACTTTATTTTGTTTGACATGTCATACACGAACGGCCATTATTGCTCTTAAAAAATTATAATCGTTTAAATAAAAAATATATTCTATTTCATTCTAGTTATTTTTAATTAATGTAGAATCGGCAAAGTATAATTCTTTTACATATTATTTGAAAGACGTGATCATGACACTTTTAAAATTCAAGGTTATATTAATCATATCGTTTGAAACGGAACGTCATGTAAAGGGTATAAAACAATATCAACACTTTTTTACTTTAAATTAAATTCAAAAATCAAAAATCAAATCCCCGACGCGTAATGTCGTAAAAAAAATATGAAAATAATTACTATAATATTTTGATCTTGATGCATGAGTCTTTTTGGTACTTTACTTCATTGTCTTTTGAAAGTGGTATCAGTGAGAAAAGTTGAAAGGAAATCGTTTGACTTGGTATGGGTATGTGATGAGGAGGGAGGAAACGCATGTCAATAAAAGAGTGATGAATATAAAAATATTGATGGATGGAGAGGGAGAAGAAGGCCAAAGGAAATATGGATGGAATGTGTGAGGAAATGATATGAAAGAGAATAGAGTGACTGATAGCGTGATGGTAGACAGGGGAGACTGGAAGAAGAAAACGTGTTGGGCCAACCCCAAGTAACATGCGACAAGGGCAGGAAGATGATGATGTGCTGTAAATATTGACAGCAGAAAACACCTGAAGCCCAATTTTATTCCCGTAATTAAAAACGTTCAAAATCTATACATCGACTTTAATTGTATTCAGTAACTTGACAGTTGAAAGGTTACCAGATTTTGACAAAAAAAAGATAGTGAAGTGGTGCAAGAATGAACGAAATTGAATGAACTTAAATAATGTACTTATGCAAACTTTTTCTTTTCAATAACTTTTCTCAACTATTTTGAGGTCGGCTTCCAGTCTAACCGGGTGCAGCTGAATACTAGTATTTTACATGGAGCGACTGCCTATCTGACTTCCACAACCCAGTTACTGAGTAAAATGATACCCCTTGGTAAGACTGGTTGTCAGACTTTCGGGCTACTGACGACCCATAACGACTGTCAAAGATCCACGAATGACAGCCAGGACCAACGGCTTAACGTGCTTTCCGAGGCACGGAGAGGTCTTGGTATGTGAAGATGGTCACCAAACCACGGAACAACCGCGGCAAGCGTAGCTTAACCTGGTCGATCGATCCATGCGGCTGTTATTGCTTAGCCACAAGCCCCTCAAGCTCGAACAGTCTACCTACCAAATTAAATTAATCGAACAGCGATAAATCTCATTTATTGAAATTCAATTTATTTGTAAGCTCTACTACATTATTATTCACCGGCCTACTGTTATTCAATGTATCCAATAATAACTGTTTTTTAAACAGTTCATTTCCACAATTGATATTGTTGTTTTTTTAATCAATGGTTTCTAAGTTAAAATCAATAATAACTTGAAATTCCGCACTAAACTCGATTTATCGGTAAAAACAGTTTGTTTTATTTTTTTGGTAGCAATTAAGAAAAATAAAAAATACAAAGATAAGTTTATTCAGAATTAAAATGTACATAAATATCAACCAACAAATAATCAATAAAAATTACAATATGACATCCTAACGTAACTAAAACTATTAACAAACTAAAATATGGCATCGAGAAATTCCTCCGCATCGCTGTCGACTGGTAATGTACCCAAGAGACAATTACTATAGTTACTGTACAATCATGGAGAAAGGATTAGTCAGCTAGACTCTGCGTTACTGTGTGCAATTCGCAATCTCCTGACTTTGATTATATTTATTATGTGAACTTAAACTTCTTCCCACAAAAGCAACTTAATTATCTCCTAAAACAGGGCTTCCTCTCTTCTATCCATTTTGCTCTGCCCTACAGGGTCCATAATGATCTAAATTATATGTATACCACCTATGTACACATTATGGTAAAGCAATAAAGATATTGAGTATTGAGCTGTCCAGGGTGCAGCGGGTGTTTTGAATCACAGTATGATAACCTAATGGGCTCAAACAATACAAAATGTCGAAGAAGACTACCGTTGATACGAAAAGAAGAAAAAGACTGACTATACTGAAGAAAGGAACTTTATAATTATGTTGTTTCCAACAAGAAATACGACAAACCTCTTTCGTGGACGTTTTAATTAAACTGCTGTCTATGGTTATAAAGATGGGTAACACCAACAGGATACAGTCATTAACATTATTTTTCTTTGAACTGTCAAGTTACTGAATACAATTTGGATATTGGCCAAACATGATGATAAGAGCCTTATCTATAACCATAATAACTACTGGTACAGATCACGATCATTCACAACATCAGCCAATTAGGATGCCCATAACAATAGTAATGAGCATTTGTATGTCTAACAATTCGTTCATTAATTCCCGTCAAAAAACCTTTGTGGTTATGTTATGATGTCCAACAAGAGACAACACAACACAATTCATAATTATGACACTCTTTCCATTGAATCAATTGAATTCTCCAAAATATTTGTACCTGGAAGAACCCTAGTTCACATCGACGATGATGGTGACATGGCTGCGGTTGGTGACACAACACTAAATAGATTCAATGAAACCTCTAAATTATGGACTTTGAATTCAAAACTACTAGTGTATGTCAGGAGAATATTAAAGTGCATTGTTCATCATTTTCCAAGAATATGGGAATGATTCCGTAACTGTCATAGTCCTTAGGATAGTCGAGGTCTCGGTGTGGGTATTCGAAGCATATTTAGCGTATCTGGTGTATTGTGTCTTTTAGTCTGTGCTAAATAACTGTATTTTCTCTTCTTTCTTATTTATCGGAACTAATCCTTCGCCAATTTCAGACTTCTTTATGATCCTATTCCACGAAAAAAGAAAAGTTTCTTGTTAATTCCACGACAAACTGCGGGGTTAAATTAAAATGAAAGCCATTACTACTTACAGTAGGAATGGCTTTCCTTTTGACAGTTCAACAACTTTCATTAACAAAAACCCTTACAATTGGTTAGTCGTTAATTATTTCCTGAAAAATATCAGTAATTTCGGCAAAATACTTATGTTTATTGGTTTTATTTGTTTATTGTTTTATTTACATTAGCCAAAGGATGTATTTTCATAAAAGACAGAATTATTTCCATTTTAATTACCTATAAATATTAATGGACACTGAATACGAGGAATGTGCTTCTTCTTGTGAATTATCCTATTTTGGTGTTCTACTAAAATACCAACTTGGATGCAGATTGGTCACAGTCCTAATCTAATGTAATGTGTGCATTGGGGGTACCTTCTAGCTTACTTACTGCCACCAACTTTGAGAAAAGGCCAGAAAGTTTTAAAAAACGTACATTATTAGAAAACCAAAAAGATTTTAGAAGCCCATTTATTTAAAAAAAAGTGTGCATCATTAGAAGGCTAATAAGTTTTAGAGAAGCGATGAAATATTTCTCTTAGGCAATTGGCTGAATATTGTAATGTTTGTCTATTTTTTTTTTAAGCCTATTCTGTCCCACTGCGGGGCGTAGGCCTCCCACAAATCCTTCCAGGAACTCTTTTCCCGCGCCACCTCGAACCAGCCCTCACGGTATCGCGTCCAGGTCATCTCGCCATCTCTTTCTGGGCCGGCCTCGGCGGCGCCGTCCATCCAGGCATCCATTGTGTGGAGATTTTTGCCCAGCGGTAATTGTGCATACGGCTGATGTGACCCGCTCAATCCCATTTGAATTTGTCTATACCCTTTTTTCCTAAATGCCTAGCATGTTAGTGTAAAGACTCTTGTTTCGAAAGCCTGTGACACATACATGTAAATTATCCCCAATTACAACTTTATGTATCAACAAATGTGTCTAGTGTCTAGACATCAGTTGCCATGTTAATCTGGGGATAAACACTAAACATAAAATACGGATACATCATTCATTTATATTCCTAATAAACTCAGGAGAGAATAGTTTATTACGGGTGCAATGAGCTTCAATATGTACGTCATGTAATTTAAGAGGAGCAGCCGTTAGACGAGTATTTAATGCTATCAAAATGTCTACTACAATATCGTTATAAGTTAAATCCGGTTGTTTGTTTGGTTTGTTTTGTTTGTTTGAGGGAAGAGAGAGTGCACCTGTGTCTGCGCACATATATATGTCGGAGATGGTATGTCTGTCTCTCGTTAGCATCAGGCATATTTTAATTACTGTGGGCGTACTACAGGTAATGTTGGTTATAGCACAATAGAAAAACGGTTTACAGTTCAAATCAGATAGAACTTATGAACTAGTTAGTCACACTAGCGAATCACACACTCACACAACTCAACGATTCGGGACGCAATTGACAGTTTCTGAGCACATGTTGTTCGCACGATGTCCAATGTTTCGATTCTCTCGAGAGCTCTGCTCACACCGCTTTTGTAGCTGTTGCTCTCGTCCCACCACGAACTCAGGCTAGACTCTGTCTAGCGCCACAAGACGGCGCTAACGTTCCGAATAGTCAACGAATGACTCCGACATATATTACTAGTAGCGCCCCACAGTTTCACCCGCATAAGTGTTGATCCCATGGGAATATCGGGATAAAAAGTATCCTATATGTTAATCCTGGTTATAAACCACCTGTGTGCCAAATTTCATCCAAATCTGGTCAGTAGTTTTTGCGTGAAAGAGTAACAAACATGCGTCCACCCTCGCAAACTTTCGCGTTTATAATATTAGTAGGATGTAGGATACTTGTGGACTATAACATCTCCCTCGCCGAAGTCTATCTCCGTTGAAATAATCCGCTATCGCCGGAATACAGTCTAGAGGACTGTTATTATTAGTTCTATCTAATAAATCTTTTTGAGAGAAGAAAAAAGATAAGACATGACATGTGTCACCCAAAAAATATGATGTAGGGACCTATTTGGCGGTTCCCAGGAGCTCTAAATCTGTTTATGTAATGTAAGGTCCGAATCAAACAGTGGTGGCCCAGTGATAACGACTGACTTTCGAATTGTAGGTCGTAGGTTCGAACCCAGACAGGCGCTTTACTTTGTGTAAATTATTTCATCACCACTGCTCTCAAAACGTTGAAGGAAAACATCGTTAGGAAACCGGCATGTCCTAGAACCAAAAATTCGAAGACATGTGACATTTACCAACCCGCACTGAGTCCGCGTTTCTCTCATAGAGAGGAGGCCTGTGTCCCAGCTGTGGGAACATTATAGGCTGGAGCCTGATTCTCTATAACACAATGAACGAACCACGAAAAATGAATGCGAGATTGGCGGATTTGCTAAGAAATTGACGTGGTTTCGAAATAAGGAATCAATAAGATAAGTGGTCATAGTGAAGTAGGGTCCTCATTATGCTGTAGGGTCCGAACGGCTCATTAAAAAAGGTGTCTCGTCTTCAAAAAAATGAAATGTTGACTACATGGCAAACTTATATATAACTTAGCCGCTATTTTAAACTTTACAGCTGCCTTACCTACGTGTTGCGAAACACTAACACAAAGTTAGTTCGAAGTGGAAGCTAACGTAAACCATAGCAGAAACGTACGTAAATTTCTAAGTAGGTAGTTATGCCCTTTTTTTTTTTTTTTTTATGGGTGGGAAATCATCAAATGACTCCTCCCGCTCTGGGCGGAGCCGAAGGGAGTGTCAGACTTTTACTGACTAACACCCACCCGTGTTCCTTCAGGTGCCTGTGCCAGGGGCCACGGTATCTCTTTCGAACAACCCGCAGCCCCGGCGGCATCGGCCCTAGCGGACCCCGTCAGTTCGTGCTGACAGCTCTTTGAGGCGCGCGTGGAACACAACGCGCCGTCGACCCGGGCGTGGTCCTTACCAGGCGGCGAGCTGCCCATAGCTCGCCGCCCGCAGGCCCGCACCTACGGTGGCCGGGAGTCGGCTGTTGACTCCTGTCCAGGGCGTCTCCTGCGGCGGCTAGGCGCGCGAGGGTGCAGCGATTGCCTCTCCCTCACGCGCTCCGCCTCCTCCTTCGCGAGCATTACTGCTTCGCAGAAGGAGGTGACGGTCTCCCATTCACTCTCGCTCCGTACCATGGCCTGTATGAGGGCCGGACGCGAGAGGTCGCCGCCGCCGATCGCCGCAGGTAGTTATGCCCTGACGTGCCATGAAAGTTGGTATAATGTAACTGGAAATGTCGTCTACCTACTTTTATTAGTCCCTTGGGGTTCCTTTCTCGTGAATTATTGCATAATCACTTCTCGTTTTAAGTTTTCCAGTATGTAGCCCTTGCATATACGTATTTTAAAACCGCAAGATTCCCACGTTTATTATGACCATTCGATACGTTGCTTATGGCGTCGAATTCCGAAGTAATCTTATAGTTTTTGAATAGGTACGCTACATATCATGCCATGGTCTAAAACTATGGGATTACTTTTTAAACATACCTTGACTCCAACTTTAACTTAAAGCATTTATTACAGGGACTTTTTAATTGTCAAGGGACCGGTCAATCAGGAGGATGAAACTAGTTGCCCATTATAAAGTTTAGAAGGTAAGAAACTCCGTTGAAAATCCCTCTTCTTAACTTAACTCACACACTATACAACCTCACTACTCACACTTACACCCACACCCACACTCGCTCATTTACACACTAACATACTCACTCGTAACACACGCACCACACGTGCTCGCGCGACTATTGCAGTGCCTTTGTATAATGTTAATTTACCTCTTTTTTTTTTTTTTTTTCTTTAGTGTTGCTCGTTTACTTTGTGTACATTTCAATTGCATAGTAATAAATGATAAGTGGAAGTTCGGAGACTCCTAATACAAGCAATTCCTTGCTTAAAAGGAGATCTTCAAAAAATATGTATCTTTTTTTTTTTCTTCTAAATCCTAATATGATTACAAAATATTGGTTACATCACCACAGACTTGCCTACTCTAAACACATTATAGGTATCTTTTCAGCCTTCCTGTTTCAAATTTCTCAACATGCACTTCATGTAGTCTTGTCCTAAGTATGTCAAATACCTGCTCACTATTTATAGCATGCACCAATTCCTTCAAACGCGTACCAACGGCAATAAAATGCAATACATCCATACATGTGAATATTCTAGGCGATGCATGTGAGCTAGCGACAGCGTGTTATTAGTTTGGAAATAGATATTAATTTTGCTGTGTACCTTGTACCTATATGTATCGGCACGTTAAGGCTTGGAGAGTTAAGTAACTTACTTAGAAAGATCAGGGGGCCTAAAAAGGCCACTTTGGCAGAATCATAATAAGATATGTATATGAATCATATTAAAAATCATGAAATGGTCACAAACTGACAATTCATAATATGATATGTGTGCAATTCATATCACAATGAAATAATATTTAAACTGTAGAAATAGCAAATAAAAAACCAATTTGATTAATAACAACTGTAATGAAAAATGTACCGATAAAATTACGGTTTTTATTTTTTTCATGCGGCAATGTTTACACCAAATATGAAATGAAATTTTACGAAAATGAGAGGAATTGCTAATGATCTGCTGGAAATGAATATAGCTTTAATAATAATAATAATAGCTTTTAGAGGTATTGCTTAAAGTGGCCTTTTTAGGCCCCCAGAAAGGAAATAGCTCCTATTCTCATCATCATCATCATCATCATCATTGGCAGCTTTGTTCCACCCACTGCTGAGCATAAGCCTGCTTAGAACATTACTTTCACATTTTATTTTGTTACTACCAGCACCCCGCGGTTTCACCCGCATAAAGTCGATCCCGTGGGCATATCGGGATAAAAATTATGCTATGTGTTAATCCTGGTTATAAACTATATGTGTGCCAATTTGGCTCTTTAGTCAACTGAGGCCGCTCGAACTTATCCCGCGGGATGAGTTGACTAAATAATTAATTTAATTATTTTTCCTTTGTCAACTGATCCCACTTTAAAAAAAGATTATTATTCATATATAAATATGTACACACGTGAACAAAATTCTTTGGGGGAAAAATTTACATACCTTGGTTTGGCTTGGTTATACTGATATATTTAAAAATTACAATCGTTTGATTTATAATACTAAAAAAAAAAAAAAAAATTAAATTTTAGTAGTTTTTGCGTAAAAGAGTAACAATAAATCCATCCTCACAAACTTTCGCGTTTATAATATTAGCAGGACTACAATTTACATTATATAAGCTAACATTTTAAATAATAATACATAATATACATGCGAAAAAATAAGCAAAAGAATCATAGGGCATCAAAAAATTCGTCCGCATCGCTGTCAACAGGAACAGTGCCCAAAAGGCTGGCAGCGTTGCCACGTTGTATGGTGATGCTAATTCTTTGGCCAAGAAACAGGCCAGCCCTCTGGTCACGTGAAGAGGAAGAGTCGACTAACCGCTTGGCGATATCTTGAAAAACCAAGGCCCTAGTGTTTCAACCCCAAATGGCTCGAACATATAACTCCCAATCAGGTTGGAATATTTTCGCCGTTTGAGGTTTTCTGCACCAGCAGCAGCCGCTCCAGCACAGCCCACCGTGCTAGGAAGATGGGATGGCGCAAGGGTGTCGACACATGTTGCACACCAAAGGTCTGCCTAACTTCCAGGGCATTGTGGTCATTCCGTCTGGTCACTTCCCATCGTCGCGTGCCAGGCCGTTGGGTTCTAAAACAGCTGGCACCCCGGCGGTGACAAGAGCACGACGGATGATGTCATTAATGCTGGCGTGCCGTGCTATCCGACCTGCGTTCCTACTGCAGGATAGGCCATAGTGTCCGAGGCAGTCGACAGCTTCCCCGCACTGACAGCGATGTGGAGCCCCACAAGGAGCGCCCAAACGCAGACAGGTAGCGAGCCGGAAGGGTGTGTCACCCAGCATAGTGCCTATGTTGGGTGAAGAGAGTGTTTGAAGCCAAGTAGGATTTGTATTTTGTGTTTCACGAACTGTGTCCAAATAAACTTTATTCTCTCTTTCTTTCTTTCTTTCCTTTTGTGCCATGCTTACCTGGTCCTATCCTCATTACAATCAAATTAAGATCTCGCCTAACTTATCCACTATGCATCTGAGAAAGGGGAAAGAGCGTAACTGACTTCCAACAGCTAAAATGATTGAGTGACTGCCACGTTCAGTACTTACCTAAGAGCAGAAACTTCACTACTTCAAGGTCTTAATGTGGAATGCAGCAGTTCGGTCATGGGCTATGCCTATGAGATCCCTACACTCGATCTGCCCCGCAAATACTTCCAGACAGACCCTCTGACTTGCCAAACCATTCCACCAATGAAAATTAAGGAATTATTCTATAAAAAATTAAGGAATTAGTCTATAATGTAAATTATAGGTCCAAATTTTATTAAATTTTTCACCTCACATAAAATAATTTTCTACAATTAAGAACAATTTATTACATGAACTGGTAATGCTAATTAGCAAACTCGCTTTTTTTAAAATAAATAACATACAAATAGGTATGGATCCACGTACAGAATATACAAAGTTAACCTACCTAATGAAACACGCTTGTGTGGGCCACGTGTTTCCTAACGTGCTCGCTCAGCGTGCAACTACTTTAATTACTCGTTCAGTAACATTAATGTCGAGTTTTATTATGCTACTTAGGACCTTACTTTATCACTTTTAATTCATCTCCTATCTAATTAAGTTTTCAATATACATATTTAGATTACCTGCACGGGTCACTCTCAGGACGGATTTTCGGATTTTTCGGTTTTTTTTTTGGAACTGAACTCGATCAGGGGCTTACCACCAGCTCTTATAGCAGAACAAAAGTTGAACTGCACTGTTTTTTTGTACATAGTCATAGAAAAAAAAGCAGTGCAGTTCAACTTCTGCCCTGCTATAAGATAATGGTAAGCCTCCAGTTCATATAGAATAGAATACTCTATTATGTACACCATAAATATTACAGATATAAATGTAGAAAGGGGTTCGAATATTTTTCTATGGAAGCTCGCATATCCACCCGCCGCCATTTTGTTATTTTTTTGTTCTAAGTTTCCGCGCACTATGAAAGTACTACACTAGGATTAAAAAACTCTTCCAATATCGTTTAATATCATCCAAAGAAGCCGTTCCTTCCGGATGAATATACCCTTTCCGTGACACGTTGTATACAGGGTTATTTTTCAAAGACCAGCCAAATTTAAGGATGTGGTACAGACCATCAAACTGAACAACTTTTTCCATGCGACCAACATCGTAATCGCGAATAAAAATTCACCCGTCCCATACATTTAGGTCGAGTAGGTATTGAAGTTTTCTATGGGACAGTTGATAAAATTTTCGCGATTACGCTATTAGTCCTATGGAGAAAGTTGTTCAGTTTGATGGGCTGTACCACATCCTTAAATTTGGCTGGTCTTTGTAAAATAACCCTGTATACATAGTGTAGGTGATGTGTGGGGGATTGGATATGCCACAAAGCTTCGAACCCCTTTTACAAGGACTGACACAATGAGTTTCCACTCATTGTGTCAGTCCTTGTAAAAGGGGTTCTTTTAAAGGTTGTCTTCAAAAGATTCTACCTATTGTGGTTACACAATAGGCAGAATCTCCGTTTGGATGGATTTAGAGAGAAAGGTGAGACAACACTGCAGGTAGTCTGTGGTCTACCATTTAGATATTGTAGCGAAATAAAAGAGGCACTTCACTACATCAAACAGTTACCTACTCAACAATATTGAAGCTAGTAAAATATAAAAGATAATAGGAACACGAGAAAAGAGTATCAATTTTCGAGAATCTTCTAATGTAAAATTTTATAGCTGATCAAAGAGTTTTTTAGAGTTCGTTTTCAGTTTTAATCCTATTAATACCTATCTAGTATCCTCCCATGTAGCTCAATGTGTGCAAATCCTATAATAGTTTAAGCCAATAGAAGTAGAACTAATTAATTTAGTTTCAAACAATGCTGGATTTCTATTAAATAAACGAACTAATATAAAGCAGTTCTATCTAGAAACCAGCAAATTAATAACTTACTGACTTTGTACCTCCGACATACTTTACCCACAATTCCTCAGTAACAAAGCAAACAGTTATATAAAAGTCGCAAGAAGCCAATACTTGTTCCAAAGCTCGTTTATTTGATTTATTAGAAAATGCTGTGTTGTAGGAATTGTATAAGTATAAATTGACCATAAATTGATTCAGCAAACCTGCTCTGAAATTATAAGCCACATTTCTAGTGCGTTCGTAAGATAACTACCATCCACATTTTTTCTAAATGAATATACATAATCCTAACTTAATATAATAAATGCGAAAGTAAGTTTGTTTGTTTGTTACGTTAAAACGGCTGAACGGATTTGGATGAAATTTGGCACATGGGAATACCATGACCTGGACAAGGACATAGGCTACTTTTCATCCTGGATCGCAGACGATGTCGCAGACAACAGCTAGTATTATAATAAAGAGAAATGATTACATTTTTTGTAAGTTTGTTTGTTATGCTTTCACGCCAGAACGGCTGAACGGATTTGAATGAAATTTGGCACATAGGTAGACCTTGGCTTGGATTAGGACATAAAATAATTTTTATCCCGATATTCCTACGGGATCGAGACTTATGTGGGTAAAACCACAGGGCGCAGCTAGTTGCTAATAAAAGTGGTGTGAATAGCAATGTTTAGCATTTTCTCTGCATCGTGGCATCTTTAAAGGCATTCTTAATGACTTTAAAAATACAACATGCTGTAACACTGCAACTATTTGAAAATTTTCAATTAAAATTCCTCTTAAAACATCCCAAGACTCTATTCTAAATTTACCTGTGACATACAGACAGACGGATGTAGACGACCAGTGATATATTACCGTAATGATGTCTCACGTACCTCCATTGGTATGGGTCCTTCATAATTTATGGCTGAATACCTTTTGACGTTTCTTCTTTCCTTTTTGTAACAAACAATCAAATGTTTACAGGGAAAATCATCAAGGAAAAGGTGCTTCTGATTAGACCATGACTTGCTGGAGTGTCCTAAGTGCCCATTCACTTGCTCCTGGGATGACCTAAAGAATGCCACTGATGCCGGAATCAATGTAGCCACCAACCAAAGAATATAAAACCAACGAAGAAGAGACGATTGACACGAAAAGAAGAACTCAAGGAAAAATCGAGGAAAGGACATTGCTCTGCGCCCATACATTGTTCGCTCTGGAACCAAGAGCATCGGAAAATTATGTGTTGTAATGTCAATCATTAGTAAACTCCTATAAGAGCTTATTTGTATAGCGGACTAGCTGCAGAATAGATATATTTAAAAAAAAGGATCAGATTTTGAGGTTATAATCGAACCATAACACAACATAATATTAGGTATAGTTTTTCATAGCCCCGAGTGATTTTTAAGAAACTAAAAAAACAATAACATAATACATTTACCTATTTTTTGTACCTACCTAGATAATTAAGTATCTATGCAGTTTTTTCTAGAGCCTAAGTGTATGTAATTGCAACGTTTAAATGCATAGAATCTAATTAACATAGGTACGGTCGCGGTCATTAATGTAGTATCACCTTAAGGACTGTATTGCTGTGAACGCACGGTAAAGGCCGTACCTACGTCTGTGTGCATAAAGTGATGTATCAAAACAGAACGCTCATCTC
Organism: Apamea epomidion; assembly: GCA_947507525.1. NCBI lineage: Eukaryota > Metazoa > Arthropoda > Insecta > Lepidoptera > Noctuidae > Apamea > Apamea epomidion. The sequence goes on along the minus strand of OX382242.1, from coordinate 8,295,990 downwards.
ATAATTCGCACACTGGCTGGCGCCGAACGAAACAAAAAACATATCGTCGCTTTTGCACACAGGCTACGTAATTACGTATGATCTTGGTTGGTTCATACCATTGCTACAATTGAACTCATTACATCAAGTACCGATAGCTGGTAGTCGATTATTGAACGCATATGTCTGGGTTCAAAACTTGAGTTGGGGCTTTTATTTTTCTTTTCCAACAATAATCTTTATCGGTTATTTTGTTATTGGTTTTTTATAGATTAATAAACAAGAATCATAATGAAATAATTATTTTATTTTCATTATTATATTGCTATTGTAATATGGGGTTAAAATAAAAATGTTTTATAAGTGATTTCAAAATGTTTATTCGTTATAATTTAATAAACTAAAAAGAAAAAGAAATAAATAAACTTGTAGTCAAAACAGTTTATTTTCTCATAATGAACTATTTATTAAAGTAAAGCAGGTAATCAGTGAACTACGACCGCTCCCGCTCTGGGTGGAGCGGAAGGGAGTGTCAGACTCTTACTGACTAAAACCCACCTGTGTTCCTTCCTTAGCCCTTTATGTTCCAGGGCAGCGGTAACCCTTTCGGACGATCCCGCTACCCCGGCAGGATTCGGCCCTATCGGGCCCCGTCACTTATGCTGACATCTCTTTGAGGCGCGCGTGGAACACATACGCGCTGTCCGGCACGGGCCTGGTCCTGAGGATCTCTCCCTCACCCATCCCGCCACCTCCTTCGCTAGCATGACTGCTTCGCAGAAGGAGATGACTGCCTCCCACTCCCTCTCGCCCCGGACCATGGCTTGAACCAGGGCCGGACGTGAGAGGTCGCCGCCGCTGCCGATCGCCTCTACGAGGACACGGCGGTGCTCCGCCCAAGCGGGGCTGACCTCCACCGTATGCTCCACCGTGTCCTCTGGGCGATCCTCGCAGTGATGACACCCGGGCGTCTCCTCCCGCCTGATGATGTGCAGGAACCTCCCGAAACATCCGTGTCCGGAGAGGACCTGCGTCAGGCGGTAGGTGAGGCGCCGTGACGCCTCTCCAGCCACTCCTCAAAGAGGCGTCTTATCGCCGCTATCGTGGCGTGTCCTGCGCTGGGTTGCGATAGTCGCGCCTTCCATTCCACCATGAGATCGCGCTGGAGGTCCGTCCACTCCGCCGCGATTTGCCGCGGGTGCGAAGTTTCCCCCCGACGTAGTGCCTCCGCGCGCCAATCATACAGGTGCGCGAGGACTATCGCCTCCAGATCGCATGGCGGCAGTCCGACAAGGAGGCTTGCCACCTCGCCCGAGATCGTGCGGTACCCCCGGATCAGCCTTACGGCTACCACCTTTTGGGGGCGCGTTCAGATAGTGGGCGGCTCGCAGCCGCAGTGAACGCGCCCACACCGGGGCCCCATATAGGGCCATGGACCGCACGACCCCCGCGTAAAACCTCCGGCAGGAGGCGTATGGCCCCTCAGGTTGGGCAGGAGCCGCTTTAGGGCGGCCCCGGTCCGTTCCAGTTTGGGGGCCAAACGTCGGAAATGTTCGACGAAATTCCACCGGCTGTCGAGGAAGAGACCCAGGTACCTCATCGTTGTCTCGACGCCCATGTGAACCCCTCCTACCATCAGTAGGGATCCCGAAGGTGGCCCGTACCGGGGCCCATGAAAGGACATGGCCTCGGACTTGTGCAATAAAATAATTAAATCATAATATTCACACTCAGTCCGGTTCCATCAAATATCTGTGATATAATATTAAGTCCACTTATACGCTGCGCGATAACGTCTGCTTTCATCTCAATATTTTAATTTCCTTGCATTTCAAAATGAACTACTACACCGCTAATAGATTAAACACACGTCACTAATCTACAATAACAACCAACCAAAAATAAATACCTAACGTTCTATTAAGTCGCGGTGAATGAGTCGTGAGGTAACTGCATCTGTCTATCTTATAATTTATTTATTTAGATTTCTGTAGGTATAATCATAAAGTTTAACGAATTGTGTGAACAAGGCAAACATGATACGGAAGTATATTCAATAGCGTGATTATTCGAGTAGGTAATTATAAAAACATTTTTTTAAATTATCACCGCGTGCGAGATTCGAACCCTCGGGTCATTATCGGGTAATAGCTATCATTCCATTTAACCTAATGGTTATATTAGGGGTTAAAGTATGAAATTGCCGATATGTACTGAAAAATTGAAATTCGTTTTTTTTTTTAATTTAACATCTTTATTTAATCAAAATAATTACCATTATTATCTATACATTGCTGCCATCTTATAGGAAGGTCATTTATGCCTTTGCGATAGAACTCTCGTGATCTAGATTCGACAAACTGTATGAAAGCATTTTGTACTGCCTACTGAGAAGAAAACTTTTTATCACGTAGAAAATTGTCCAAATAACGAAAAAAATGGTAGTCCGTTGGAGCAAGGTCCGGAGAATATGGAGGGTGACGAATGGTTTCTAATTGCAGTTCCTGTAGAGTTAAAACGGTTTCTCGTGCTGTATGAGGTCTTGCGTTATCATGGAGCAATAATGGTGAAGATCAATTCATGAGTCGGGGCTGTTTCACTGCTAGTTTTGCTATCATTGTTCGGAGTTTGGCACAGTAGACATCTGCCGTTATTGCTTGACCAGATCGGAGAAAGCTATAGTGAATAACACCATGCTGAGACCACCAAATAGTTACCATTACCTTTTTATTGGTAAGCTTTGCTTTAGGACACTGTTGCGGCGTTTGACCTGGGGTCAGCCATTGCATTTTTCGCTTACGGCTATCGTGAAGAATCCACTTTTCATCACATGTCACAATTCGATCCAATATTCCTTCATTTCTGTATCGATTCAACAAGGCAACACAAGTTTCAACACGCGTTCCGTTCTGAAGTCAGTCAAATCATGAGGCACCCATTTCTCATATTTTTTTATTTTATTGATTTGACGCAAATGAGTCAATATTGTTGGTAAGGTAACGTTAAGCCATTCCGCTAATTCCTGGGTAATTTGGCTCGGATCGGTTTCTACCATCTCTTTCAATTCATTGTTATTCACCGGTGTGGGCGGTCTTCCACGTGAATTCGTTCTTCAAATCAAAGTTTCCATCACGAAAGCGTTTAAACCAAAATCGCACGGTGCGTTCATTAGCAGTCCCCTCTCCAAACGCAACATTGATATTGCGAGCTGTTTCTGCCGCGTTAGTTCCGCGTCGGAACTCGTATTAAAAAATAACTCGAAGTTTCGAAGTATCCATCTTTCTTGGCTAAGCTGAATAAAAAAAACAACTGAAAGTCGATAATCGAATTATGCACATTTTTTAAAAGAAGAACTTCATAGGTACCATGTGAAAAAAGTTTCACTCAAAAATCTCAAACCATGAAGGTTCTATGTCAATTCGAAGTACCTATTACAATTTCATAATTTAACCCCTATTATTTATGAACTACAATCAGTTGCTAATGAATGTGAGAGTGTGTGTCTATAGTATAGAAATTACTCTTTAGAAGAAGGTCGTAAGTTAAACAGAAGTGTCAATCTATTGCTTCGTGACACTGTCACTCCACTTTTGACCCTTACTGTACCTACCTGTATTCTTAGCATTGGTTTTGGAATGAGATAAAATGTTTGTGTGTATTCATGTAAAAATGATGCTGTCTCCTTAGATGATAGTGGTGATGTAGCGCGGTAGATAGATGGCGTTAGTGTATATTGATAAATGGCTGAGGGCTTTTGAGTGAATGTTCTAGTGATACAGATTCAAAACCATGCATCAATTCATAAAAAATTCGATCGATCGATTGCAATCGATTGGGCATCCCTAATCTTTTTCGATACGATATGACGTTTGGCGAAGATGGCGGCGATTAATGTTATTAGTCGCGTAAAATACTTTAAAATGTTCATTTTGGCATGCAGCTAGCCCGTGTTTCAAAAGTATTTGCAACTAATATAACAAAATAGACAATTAATTATCGTGTATGTCCGATATTTCTTGTGCGCAGGGCGATTCCGGACAATGTCCTTTAATAACTTATTAGAAAACTGAATGTTCTACAACTTAATAACCTCTACTTACTGTCGTGTATCTATTAAATCGATATGTCAACAGGAGCGCCGATTCCCTTGTTCACAAACTTAACTAAATTTAAGTTCAGTACATCTTTTTCCTTCTATTTCATTAAGAAAAGGTCAGAAGATAAATATTAATTTAGTCCTGTCAAATTTAAATACTCCATAGCAAGTTTAGACGTGATTAAAAACATGGCTACTAAAAAATTTAAAAATAAACATTTTAAAAACAAGCTTATAATACTTATTAATAAAAAGGGCTAAAAAGTTAAAAATAATTTAAACCTGATAAGAAATAAATATAAGCGTGTTACATTTTGATGGTACATTAAAGAACATTTAGAACACAATGTAACACGCTTTTCGCGCCCAAACTGGATGAGGTTGTGTCGTTGAATTACCGAGTATCATCAGACTCTGGTTACCATCTAGCACCAAAGTTCTCGTCAAGATGGATCAAACGAGTCCAAACTCGATGGGGTTGTGTCGTTTAACTATCGAGTTCCTATGGCCACCTTCCGGTTCCTTCATCAGATCAGCTCCATGTCATAATAATTTTGCATTATCATCCGATTTACACATGCATACAAAATTTCAGCTCAATTGGTTGAAGATATCTGCTTAAAAATTAAGTTGCAAGAGTCCACCCGAACAAACATACATACTCGTACATGCATCGCAAGTTCTACACTTATCATTATTTTGCATCTAATCATCATGCGATCATAAAAAATCATCATACCAGAGTAATTGCAATCGTAAAATGTATACTATAATTATTATAATACCTACCTAATATATATTAATAATGCCTACTACCTATATATTAATAAAACATAATAATTACTCTAGATTATGATAATTACTTACGAGTTGTAGGTCGTGAGTTCGAACCCAGACAGGCACTTTACTTTGTGTAAATTATGTTCATCACCACTGCTCTCAAAACGGTGAAGGAAAACATCGTGAGGAAACCGGCATGTCCTAGAACCACAAATTCGAAGACATGTGACATCCACCAACCCGCACTGGGCCCGCGTGGTGGATTATGGCCCACTCCCTCTCACAGAGAGCAGGCCTGTGTCCCAGCAGTGGGAACATTATACGCTGATTATGTGTATGATAAATTACTGAATGTTCCCACACTTGCTAGTATATTCATCCGATTGTTCTGTACCTATTGTAAAATAACATAACATAACATCACGCCTGTTGCCCGAAGGGTTAAGCAGAGGTGCATCTTTAGTACCCCCACATTTCACCAGTTGTGTTTAAGTACCATGTAATAGCGGGCGAGCCTGTTACCATTAACTGGGCACGAATCCAGACTCCAGGCTGCTACTGAGAAATTCCTGATGAAAAAACCAAATAACACTTTTCCCGACCAGGGATCCGAACCCAGGACACCATTATCAACAGTAGCGCTTGGGACCACTAGACCATCGAGGCAGTCCTATTGTGAAATACAATTACGAAAGTGTCTCTGGCCGTACGTCTGTCAATTTTTTTACGGCTAAACCGAACCGCTGAAACAATTTTTATTTATTTATTTTTTTATAATAACTTAAACTATCATTACAGGGTTTACCCTAATGCGACAGTTAAGAACTTAAACTAATAACCAAAGCTTACAATAACCAAATTATAAAAAATAAAACTATCAACATTATTAAATTATTACACCATTAAAAACACAAAACGTAGTTTAACATAATTACTTACATCACACAGTAGTATGAACGTCTGGAGAAAGAAGCTTGAATCGACCGCACTATAAAATGTGGCCTACTTCAGAGCAGGACTGCTGAATCAAGCCCGAGTACCTAACATAATCAATCTATAATGTTACGACTGCTGGGACACAGGCCTCCTCTCTGTGAAAGGGAGTGGGGCCGTAATCTACCACGCGGGCCCAGCGCGGGTTGGTAGATGTCACATGTCTTCGAATTTTTGGGTCTAGGACATGCCTGTTTCCTCACGATGTTTTACTGCCCAACTACTTCAAAATCGACTTTTTTCATCCAAAATCTACTTAGATAAATAGTTAGATTGATAAAACTTTTATTCAGTGCAACAAAAGACACAAAACAAGTAATAAAAAAAAACATGAAAAAAAGTGAAACATAAAAAAAAAAGATTAAAAAGCTTAATTGACCCATAGACACGCTCGTACAAGTAAATAACGGTAGTCTATAACGGTCGATCACTACTGGGCCGTGTGTGTCTCATGGTTGCACCAAATGGGAGTCCAGCTCAGCATATGCCAGGTACAATACCTGACGCTCGTATTCTGCTGCATCCCGTTAGTGACACACGGATGTTGAGAAGACACATCTGAGTTTCAACAAAATAGTACCTACATAGTGTGGCGCGTATATTATAAAGTGGTAAGTACCCACATCTTAATTGACTTGCTTTTAAAACCGACAGAAAGAAAGATTTTGAAATTTTAAACTTATTAAATACTTGTGTACTTGTTTACTGGATTACTTGATTATCACAGTTATTATATGTTATGTAATGAATGACTAGTTTGTTTTTAAGCGAGTATGTGTACGAGTTTACATGTTGGTGTATAATAATATAATGTTATGTATTATGTTATGGTTTTTTTTTTTATAGTTATATACAGTGAGTATGGCGTAATTTGCTTATATACTTTCTATTGTAATACCTATGATATATGCGTTTCGTTTTACACAGTTGCCTCAATCTTTGTCTACAGGATAACGCGTAGACAAACATGTCGTGTGGAACAGAGCCCCAGCTATCTGCTATATTATAGACGCGTTTGTGACGGTCAAGCCCAGTTTTTTCTGTGAGTCAATCAGATACTGCCGCAGTCGACTTCTAAAGGTACCAAGTGTTTCTAGATTCCTTATCGGCGGGGGTATGTTGTTCCAGCATTTGGATGCGGCATACCTGAAGCTGCCTCTGAAGGCGCAATGTCTTGTGCAATTCTGTAGAGAGTTGCTGGGAGCACTGTCTGATCGCGCATTCTCTCCTACTAGCAATCCAGCTCAGTTTTTTGTACAGATAAGCTGGCTCTTTATGCTTAATAACCCCAAACATCAGACACGCTAAGTGTAACTTGCGACGTAATTTCATTCTAACGATGGAGTGCTTATTTAAAAAAGGTGTTATATGGCTTCTAGGCGGAACTGTGAAGCAAAATCGTGCGCAGGCGTTTTGTACTCTCTGAATCAGTCGCTCAGTTCTTGCCAGCAGTCTAGGACCGACAACGGTATCTGCGTAGTTTAAATTAGAGAGTACTAGGGTTTCAACCAGTCGAATACGCAGCTCCTCCGATAGATACGGCCTTATTTTGTACAGAACTTTGAGCCTGTAAAAGCAGCTGCGCACTGACTCTGCCACGTGACCCTCGTACCTCAGCTCGTAGCTCAGCGTCCATATACAGACCCAGATTTTGTGCCCCACTGACCGGACTGACCAGCTCACCCAATAAAGTAACCTTGAGCTCTATGAAGGCACAGCATTTATTTGGTGCTTGGTTCCAAGTAGCATGTATTTGGTTTTGATAGGATTAAGTACTAAACCATTATTTTCTGCCCAGCATGCTATCCTATCAAGGTCCTCGTTTAAGTCTTTTAAAGCTCTCTCATGTTCGTCAGGCTTGAACGAGATATACACGTGTATATCATCAGCGTAAATATGGTATCTACAATGTTGTACAGTTTTTATTATGTCCGCACAATATAAAATAAAGATTACTTCAACGATGTCGCGGATTAAGCGGTACTAACACAAAAAGTCAACTTGTATTTTAGTCAGTTGCTCCCGCAAATTTTAATCCGCATTCAAATCTGCTTCATTAGGAAATGTGGCGAGCATTGCAGCTGAACCTGAAAATCTGTGTTTATTTTTCTGTTCAAGCAAAGGAGGTACCTAGAGCCCCCAGTCCCGTAAATTCTAAGTATCCAACTAATTAATTAATTATTATATAAACGTGAAAGTTTGGGCGGATGGATGGATGTATATTTGTTACTCTTTCACGCAAAAACCACTAAACGGATTTTGAGTAATATAGCTTATACATCAGAATAACATATAGGATACATTATATCCCGATATTCCCACGGGATCGACACTTATGCGGGTGAAACCGCGGGACGCTGCTAGTTAATATTATAAATACGAATGTCAGTATGTTTGTTTGTTACGCTTTCACGGCTAAACGACTAAACCGATTTTGATGAAATTTGGTACGGGGATACTTTGAAACCTGGAAAAGGACATAGGTTACTTTTTATCAACATAAAACTCGGGCGAAGCCGCGGGCGGAAGCTAGTATGGTATATGGAGTTTTAGAAAAAGAACGGCTTTATAGAGAGTCTTGTTTTTCGCTTATACCTATATGACAGGCTCTTTGTGAAGCTCGATGAAATAGAGAAATTATCTACTTCCCACAGCAGCCTATAATGTTCCCACAGCTGGGACACAGGCCTCCTCTCGGCTTAACAGACAGTGGGCCGTAAACCACCACGCGGGGTCAGTGCAGGTTAGTGGAGGTCTTCCACCGTTTTGAAAGCAGTAGTGATGAAATAATTTACACAAAGTAAGGCGCCTGGCTGGGTTCGAACCTATGATCTACAACTCGCAATTCGCGGTCGTTACCACTGGACCACCCACCAGTCCACACTCTTTGTAAACCTGTATGAAATAGGGTTTTTGGGGTTAGAATTAGAAAAAAAGAAGAGATTACGAAAGACGAAAAGACTGGTTGTCAGATTTTCGGGCTTCTAACTAACCGTAACGACTATCAAAGATCTATAAATGAGGAATTAATGCTTTCCGAGGTACGGAGGCGTGTCGATATGTAATACATGGGTACCCATCCTCCCACCTCAACCTCGACAAGCGTAACTTAACCTTTACTATTCTTAGTCCAATAAAGTAAAATTCTAACTATAATTTTACTTTATAAACACCACCATAACCACTTTTCATAACAAAAATAAACTACTAAATATAAGTAATCACGTCGTTACGACTTTGCACCTGTATGTAAATTAAATTATGCAAACACGTTTTAAACGGTTTGAACTCACAGCTCCAAACTAGATTTCGTATAATCTTGACTGCACATAGAATCACAAAGTTGTGAATATGCAAAATATTTTAAAAATATGAGCAACTTAGAGCCAGGAGATGTGCCAGGGAATATCCGAGCATCTCCACTTATCAAGTTATAACAACATTAATTGCCTTATTTACGTTGTTGGGCAGGGTTTTTATCGAACATATGAAGCAATTGATTAGTAATATCCTTCACAATGATTTACTTTTACATGGGACTGATAACTAAACTGGTGAAATGTGGGCATCTCTACCCAGCCCTCAAGGAATATGTACAGGTCTGAAGTTATGGATGAACATGATAACAAAATTACAATCGCAAAAATAAGGAAGGCGCCCGCTGTGCCAATTGTTTCGTTCACACGTAGGTTCATACTTTACCTTTGAGCAAAAAGACTGTAAGAGACAGGATCGGTGATGCCTCTTACGACCTACTATTACAAAGGTATTGAAATGGAATAATATGCATGTATTCATGACACATAATATTCTTTACGGCTATATAAAGATTATTTGGCTCAAGCCCTGCATTCTATGTAAATGGGGAGCTCTAGTGGTACTCAGATATTATGGTAATGCTGGTGCAGCTCGCGGTGTAGAGCATAAATTAATACTGGGTTAGTCGTGTAGAACATCGATGTTCGAGTATTTGGACTTAATCGTTAAGTTCTCATCGTTACATGGTTTAATAGGATGGAACAATCAATTTTTATACCCCTCCCTTCCCGACCCTCTTGTTTGCTTAATTATTTGAACGTATCAGAAAACATAAAATATGGAATGATGTTTTGATAACTGCTAGCTCCCGGATATTATTTTGGCATAGAAACCTACATATTCTTGTTCTTCTAATTAATTTATATACTATCCACTGAAAATCCTACACAAATAAAATTATCCTAAAACAACATTCAAAGCGTAACTCCGAAAGAAACGCCATAACAACATACAACCTATGAATATTAATAGCGGAAATTCCAGAGATAATGAAACAAATATACTCGTTATATGAAAGAGAAAGTAACTTTCATATTAATTGCTAGTTCGCGGAAAATCCATCGGTGTCTGGCACGGTAGCATTAACATGTCGAATGGACGGAAACATGTCCCTTAAGTGAGACAAGACTCCTGCTGATGTTGGATAGATACCTGTCAACGAATTGAGAATTTGCTCGAGCGTATCAAGCCCCGGAATCATGTTTTCGTCCATTCGACATGGTAAACATAATTATGTCCCTTGGGAAAGAAAAGTAGAGAAACAGTTGCCAAACATTATTTCCCTCAACGTCATTTTGTTTGCCATCTCATGACTGACGGGGATTCAATCACTCTCTTGGATAAAAGAAGGTGTTGTATTTGGTAATTTTCATAAAGGTTTCCCCGATATATAAGGCGAACTATAAACCCGCTAATGCTTCGCACGGTTTTTATGACTTGAGAAAACATTGAGGGTTCATAACTATATGTAAGTTAAATATTATTATATTATACATAAAGCTTTCGGAATAAATTCTCTACATGTTGTTGAAAACCGCATCAAAATCCGTTGCGTAGTTTATAAGAACAACGCGGTCACACAGATAGACTCGAAAAGTGAATTTATAATATTTATAAATAAAGGTACTCCTGTACCTAACGAGATTTCTAGATGAATAAATGACGTCTTACAAACTAGAGCTAATTAAAATTCCTTTTAAAACTACATACAATGCTCAAACTATCTTCATACAATTTTAATACCGACAATTGAAGGTAGTTAATGAGAAAGCCCCGAAAACGTGAGGATTAATAACGCCAGACAGACGAGATTTAATCCGATTTTCGTAAAGGTGTCTGTCTTGTCTTGTAGAATAAATCTCCAAGAATTAAAAGGTCTATAAACGAAGCTTTTTATTCATCATACATTGTTTAAATTAAACTTGAGAATTTTAAAGCGCTGCTTCATCTAAGCTAATATTTAATTAGGTGTGTACGTACTCCGATGAGCTACAAAGCAATTGAGGAGCAGCATCTCAAAAGATGTCGAACGAAGGGTCTCGTACTCTCTGCGGAACAACACCTGCACATTGGAAGACTTTTGAGAGGCCAACACTAGTACTATCGACGTAGCTGAATTCTGGTCGAAGCATTTATAATATTATAGAAATTGAATCACTGATACAGCGAAGAAGAAGCTTATATTCACAGGTGGTATCGTTCATCAACATCGCAGAAGAAAACGTCCACAGCTGAACAAACCCTAAGCATCGCCACAAAGAACGGCTCTCGGCTCACTTTGTACGTACTAACTTCGTTACTCAAGAATTTAGTTTGAACTATCTTTGTTTGTAACTAGCACTTTGGCAGTGACGTCGTCCTCCCGTGAATTCCCAAAAATCTGTTCCTATTACTATGTATTTCTAGTCTACATTTTAAAAAGAACTTCTGTGCAAACTTTCAGCATTCAAGGTCCAACAATTTGGGCGGGCAATTCCGAGTCGAGTCGACTTTTCGCTATCGTCGGTCGGGTAATGATGGACGTGTCTAGTGTAGCACCGATGGTCAGCGGTGCACGAGTCCATATAAATTGGTACGCGACCGATGTTAGCGCTGCCCGTCGGTCGAGCACTAAATCCAGCCTAGAACTATAGCAAGTCTTGACTCTCATAAAGCTACTACCCACCTTATATCTTGTCCTACATGGCCCCTTCTTGACAGGTGCCACCTGCACTCAAGAAAAACTAAAGTGAAAAATGCCAACGAAAGCTTTACCTGTCTGTCAACATGCTGGACTGAGCTCCAACCGAAAAGTAGGAGAATATTTACGAGAGACGAAAAACAGTAACATTTTTTCTACATTAGATCTGGCCGTCAACAGTCCCTTTATAGTGTAACTATGTTTATTTACGTGTCAGTCAATGTTATGTTTTATTTAAATATTTCATGCTCATTTCGTCATGATTCATGAGACTAAACTAAAAAAGTTGAGCTCAAGATCTCATGCCGTTTTCCCCTTCTACATCTACGGAGTATTTGCATATCACACTATTAGTAGCAATGACTTTAATTTTAACAGTTTAACAACATTCATTGCGTTATTTACGTTGTGGCACAGACAAATTGTTCGAACATATAAAGCAATGGATTAGCAATATCCTTCAAAATAATTCAGATTGTGATTGATAGAGTGTTACGCAGTTAGGGTGCTGCCGTACTAAATCAATCAAAACTTAACGTTATATAATTAATTATGTTTGTGTAAGTAAATACAATAAGAATAAACACTTGAATCTACATCAAGACTTTGAGTATTCCGAAAATGTATTCAAGAATTCAAATTAATCCTTCCAGGAGTTAACAAAGTTCTAGTAATTATTGTTGGCCGCTTCCGACGCTTTTCACTTTAAGTCGGTTTAATTTTCGGGAAAGTCTTAGTACGCTTAATCACCTTTAGATCTATTAATTGTTTTAGGTACTGTTTGACACCTAATACTTCTTGTGTCGAAAGTTCCTGTGGGCTAAACACGAATGCGCGGAGTAAAATTTTTGGAGATATATGTGGAAGGTATTCGTATTCTACATGTCTTCTCTCTACATGGGAAGTTGTGATCGAAAAGCGGAAGTGAAACTCCCACTTGCAGTTAATAATATTGTAATTGCCACACACGTATTATAGTTTAAAGTTAGGTACACTATTTAACACAGTCATTATAACTAATTAAACTAGTAGGGATAAAATAAACTAATGACTTGAATCTAGTCAAGCAAGAGAAGGACGCTACTCAAGGAATGCTATGGGGTTGCGCCCCGGATCGTAGCTTCGTGTTGCCATTTAACAAGGGTGCGTTCCTGACTAACTTATAAATACTTTTAAGATGCGTTCACAAATGCAATATAAATGACGCAATACAATAGTTGTATTTTCGATTCAAATATCGTTCGAATGTACGTTCGAAGTCATGTATTATTTATTTTTATTTATTTATGTACACACATATTATATAAACAGACTAGAAAAAAAAACAGAACACAAAAATAGGTACAAAGGAGAAATGGAAGAGAAATCTCTTCCAGCATAGCTGCGATAAGACAATAGATAGAGAGATGTAGACAGTGTTTGAAACCAATCCTACTAATATTATAAACGCGAAAGTTTGTATGGATGGATGGATGTTTGTTATTCTTTCACGCTAAAACTACTAAACGGATTTGGATGAAATTTGGCACACAGATAGTTTATAACCAGGATTAATACATAAAATACTTTTTATCTCGATATTCCTACGGGATCGAAACTTATGCGGGTAAAACCACGGGGCGCAGCTAGTAAAATACATAAAATAGAAAGAAAGAAAACGTATTTATTGCGACTCGCACAGGAAGATCATAAAACTAAACTAAACATTAACAAAATCATTAACAATTTGCTTAAAAAAATGTTTATGTCGCGCGTTCGTGCTAGGGCCTATTGTGTCGGTAGTTTCTGTTTGAAGTTTTAGAGCCAACAGTATCTCGACTCTATCGCAGATTATAATACACTGTTAACTGTAGTGTATGATTATCAAGGTAAAATACGTGACGTTGACCGTACCTGCCAACTTCTAAATCGGATTTTATTGAAGGACTTTGAAGCGCCAACAGCTGCGATGCCACGGCGTGACGCGATTTTGGTAGAGCAATAAATTTCCATGAAGGTTTCATAGAAATTGTTCTACTAGAGTCGCGTCACGCCTGTCTATGGGGGCATTAATTTAAAGTGATTCTTGGGGAAGGAAGGTATAATATTCATTCTATGAAGACATACCTAAGGATAGTACAAAAATGATTTAGCTAGAGCTACTATGCGATCGAAGCAGAAAGAGGATTGAATGGCCTTGCATTGAAATTGGACCGCATTTGTAGTTAGTTCGACAGCTAAAATCTTAGTTTGCGGAAATGTCACTCCTACCTCGCATAGGACTTACATAATTAATTAACAATAATAGTCCTCCAGACCGAATTTCGGCCGTGGTAATCAATCTCAGCGGACTAGCCTTCGACACAGGAGATATTATAGTGCACAACTATGTACGCAGACACAGGTACACTCTCTCTTCTCTCATGGTCCAATGGGAAGGCAATTCGACACGACCGGAAAGAGCTGCTCGGTTAGTCTCGTGGTTGTAAGCGCGACTGCTGCGAGCGCAACCGTGTTCGGTTCGATTCCCAGGTCGAGCAAAGTGTTATTGGGAATTCCTTAGTAACAGCCCGGAGTTGGAAGTTCGCGGTGCGATACCCCCGTGCTTCGGTAAGCACGTTAAGCCGTTTGTCCTGCGCCTGATAATTCATTAACTACGGTAACAACAAGTGAGTAAGTAGGTAATTTGTTACCGTTGTAACAGTTTGTCATCATAAGTACCGGACGAAGCTACCAATTACTCCACATTGTTATTTATTACAAAAATTACTAAAACAAACACATAAAGTATCTAATTAACTCATAGCAGTCGTTGGATATTTAAAATTATGCGCTGGCGCCGGCGCGGTGTGGAAATAGTTAAATAATTCAACGCACAGTGGCGCCACCATCTATCTAAATATTGGCACCAGGCCTAAAAAACTATTATGTTTTGCCATTTGACGCCAAATGCGGTCAGATTGGATGTCGTTCTGCTAATAATAAAGAATGGGAAATGGTGTCACTAGCTACTACACTTTTTATCAAGTTTTTTTTTTCTTCTAGTTTTACTAGAAGTAGTATCTAGTTTTTCTAGGCCGGATTTACATTCCTGCCGGAGGCTCTATGCGGGGGTCGTGCGGTCCATGGCCCTTTACGGGGCACCGGTATGGGCGCGTTCCCTGAGGCGGCGACCAGCCCGCCGGTTGAACGCGTCCCAAAGGGTCATGGCTATCCGGCTCATCCGAGGATACCGCATGGTCTCCGCTGAGGCGGCGAGCCTCCTTGCCGGATTGCCGCCATGGGATCTGGAGGCCAAAGTCCTCGCCACATATGATAGTGGCGAGAGGAGGCAAAACCCCGGGGCGTGACTCCGCTGCCGCGAGAAATCACGGCACAGTGGACAGAGCTCCGGCGGGATCTCATGGCGGCATGGAGAGTGCGATTGTCGCAACCCAGCGCTGGGCACCCCACAATTGCGGCGATAAGTCCCCTCTTTGAGGAGTGGCTAGAGAGGCGCCATGGCGCCCTCACCTTCCGCCTGACGCAGGTCCTCAACGGACACGGTTGTTTCGGCAGGTTCCTGTTCAGGATAAAGCGGGAGGAAACGCCAGGGTGTCACCACTGTGTGGATCGCCCGGAGGACACGGTGGAGCATACGGTGGAGGTCTGCCCGGCTTGGGCGGGGCCCCGCCGAGTCCTCGTGGCGGCGATCGGCGGCGGTGACCTCTCGCGTCCGGCCCTGGTCCAGGCCATGGTACGGAGCGAGAGTGAATGGGAGGCCGTCACCTCCTTCTGCGAAGCAGTAATGCTCGCGAAGGAGAAGGCGGAGCGCGTGAGGGAGAGGCAATCTCTGCACCCTCGCGCGCCTAGCCGCCGCAGGAGACGCCCTGGACGGGAGTCAACAGCCGACTCCCGGCCACCGTAGGCGCGGGCTTGCGGGCAGCGAGCTATGGGCAGCTCGCCGCCCGGTAAGGACCAGGCCCGGGTCGACGGCGCGTTGTGTTCCACGCGCGCCTCAAAGAGATGTCAGCACGAACTGACGGGGTCCGCTAGGGCCGATGCCGCCGGGGCTGCGGGTTGTTGTGCGAAAGAGATACCGTGGCCCCTGGCACAGGCAACTGAAGGAACACGGGTGGGTTTTAGTTAGTAAAAGTCTGATACTCCCTTCTGCTCCGCCCAGAGCGGGAGAACTCATTTGATGATTAACCACCCAAAAAAAAAAAAAAAAGGCCGGATTTACATTACTGTGTTGTGTCGTGTCGTGTCGCCTTCTGACGCAGTTTTAGCCAATCAAAACTCGTTGTGATTTGACCTAGTACTGAACAGAAACGTTTGATTGGTATATTCCGCGTCACGACACAACAACACAGTAATGTGCCGGTGGCTTAATCCGTCATCGGACGAACTGTGCTTGTACGTCGTCGGCCGAAATCGGTCGAGTGAACCAAACACATGTGAAATAAAGTAAGTGCGTACACCTACTTGTCGGGGTCATCGGACGACTTCGGCTTGGTTCGAAAGATATTATGTTTTATCCGAGTTCGGCCAACGACGTACGAGCACAGTTCGTCCGATGACGGATTAAGCCACCGGCCGAGTCGTCCGATGACGGATTGCTTGATATTGAGTCCGATAAACGGATAAGGTCACCCAAATTGAGCAGGAAAACCATGACTAGGGGTTTTTCTACCACCGGACCGTTCTAAGTCTCAGGATGGCTTAATGCATACAGTCCTAGAGCATGTAAAGCACTATTTGCATGCACTATGAAATTACACCGATTCCGTGAACGGAATCCGCACATAGCTAAATATTTTCATATCAAGGATGCATATTAATTCACCATCAATATTGGTTTACACATTTGTTTACCCGTTCTGTTGATCAAAGTCGAGGCCAATCCCATTTTATTTTTACTCTTAAATACAGTTGAAAGACCTCGCTGAAAGAAAACCGAGAAATATTGCTATCAAAATCCATTAAGTTGTCTATCGTGGAAGACTGAACACGTTGTAAAATAAAAAGATAGCAATATCAAACTGAAAATGCGATATCGTTAGATGCAGTCTAGGAGACTTCGTTTCATACGTTAAAAGGAAAACAATTTTCTACAGCACAACATGCAGTATGTCCAAAATAGATTTATTAAACGATTCTTGCATCACATATAGGAAAATTTGCAGAAAAGATTCTTGTTTTTTACCATGGCTTTACATTGTGCGCTTTTATAATTTCTAATATAGCGATATTATCGTGAGCGTCTACGTTCACGTCACGGCATCAGTACGCTAACATATACTTATGGAAATATATGATGGGCGTTTTGTTACCTCCAATCAGCAATAATTGTTGAGTGATCTCTGTCTCAATCTGTCAGAAATAACTCTAATTTCCCTACATTACTGACAAGTTTTTGACGTTCACTGTCGCCGAGATAAGATTGCGACTAGATTTTGAACTTTTTACACAACTGCCCAAAAAGGAGTGTTATGTTTTAATTACGGAAATTGGCCTTCAGAGCTTCTGTTAGAATATAATTTTGCTCTCCACATTTATCCAACGTGTGTGTAATGTTTAATAAACAGAAAGAAGCATGGAGTTATTAAATTAACGAGGAGAAATGTTTCCTGCCAGTTATGACAATGACTACTGGAATTTTTATTTCTGTTGTTTTATTTTTAGATTCATAATAAAAGTATTTAAGCACTGCGTAATAGGGAAACTGGTATTTATGGGCTTTGTTTTTAAAGTGTATTTATAATTTAGATGTTAATTATACTTGGGTTAGGTAATTAGATGTAGGTATAATTAACATCACAATAACCAAAACAAAAATACCACCGAATTTTTTACACAATCCGCCCATGATAATATAAATGTACCACAATAGGTTGTAAAGAAATAACACTGCTGGGACACACGCCACCTCTCTTAGTGAGGGATTAGGTCGTAATCCACCACGCGGGCCCAGCGCGGGTTGGTAGATGTCACATGTCTACGAATTTTTGGTTCTAGGACATGCATCCTCACGATGTTTTTCTTCGCCGTTTTGAGAGCAGTGGTGATGAAATAATTCAGACATAGTAAAGCGCCTGTCTGAGTATCACCTACGACCTACAACTCGGCCACCACTGCTCTACTATGAAAACAATCCTGCTAATAAATGGGATGATAATAAATGACGTGTCAAGATGTGAAACATGAACAGTCTCGTATCTCCATATTGGCTACTGTGTTAACTAATCCCATTCATAGAGCAGGTGATTAGATAAGATTGCTCATCGAAGCGGTTCATTCAGAAACGTGTGATCAATAACGGACACTGTGGCTTTAAATATGAACGCAGCAAACACACTATATCGTCGATGTCCTCCTTAGCAATACAATCGATACGTTTACGTACTGCCTCGAGGGTGTAGTGGTCACAAGCGCTACTGCTGAGCACGAGGTCCTGGGTTCGATTTCCGGGTCGAGCAGTGTTATTGGGGTTTTTCGGATTCCGGATTCGTGCCCATTTGATGGCAATTGGGACTTAAACATTCGAGTAACTGGCGAAATTTGGGTGTACCTTCTTCTTGACTGTACTTTAGATCTTGTTGGCCCAGAACTTCGCCACCGCCCCGGCGTGGGTGGGAGGTGTGCCTGCTATAGCTACACCTCTGCCCAACCCTTCGGGAAAATGAGGTTTGAAGTTATGTAATGTTTCCACAAAACTGGATGGGAAACTGAACTATAGTCACTGCCAGTTTCTGCCTACCCTATTATTTATAACCCGTTAACCTTTAAAGAAAGAAAATCTTCTAACTGCGCTTGTTCCATCGTAAACCTCATCCATTGCTTTCCATCAGGCGAGATCGGGGTCAAGAGCGGACCCATTAATTTAAATACACTCAATAAAACCAAGGAATCTAGGGTCCCGTATCCAACAATAAACTTTACCGTTCGAAAGACCTTGAAATCTTAATTAAAGAAACCGAGCTAAGACTAAGGAGAATGTGTAGATTGGTGATTCGGTTCTCGGATAAAGACGCTTCACGAGTCGGCCAAACGAGATCGCAACTTGGGAGGTTCCCACATAATCCCTTGCTGCTGACTTAAAGTAATCCAATCAAGATTTTCTGAATAGCTTTTTACACTGCATTCTTACGTAAGGTATTTTCTGACACTGTTCTACTAGGGACACGTGTGTTGCTTAATTTTCTTTCATTAACGACATATTGTATTTTTTACTGAAGATTTTCCATCTCGCGACCAGCGATACACACTATATCAATCTCAATCTGAATCATTTAGAACGATATTGCTAATCCATTGCTTCATATCTACAGGCTGACAGGGAAACTCGACGTATTCCTTGAAAGGGGTTATACTAGAGGTCATTAGCAACAAATTAAGTCCAGTGAACTACAGGTCAAAAATGGATGGTTATCAAATAAACATTTTGCAATTAGACCTTTTATTTCTGAGATTATGTAGGTTTTGCAAGCATTTTTTTTAAATGATCATTAATTTTTCAACTTTCAGAAAAGTATCATTTAAATGTTTCGAGTGGAGTAGTTTTTTCTCATAATTAATTGTTTTTGGTAACAAGTCAGAAAATTTCTAGAAAATCGGAGTAACGACACAGCTCGGTAACCATCCAGTTTTGAACCCTAGTTTACTGGACTAAATTTGTTGCTAATGACCTCTAGTATAACGCCTTTCAAGGAATACTTATAGACACGCTGGTCCTGGCGCAGGGGAGGTCGCACCAGGCGGCGGCCGAAGCAGCGACACGCGGCGTTGCGACAATCGTCGAGAGGATCCGGCAATTGGGACTCTAGGAGGCCTTGCACAAGTCTGAGGCCATGTGTTTTCATGGTCCTCGGGACGCGCCACTGTCGGGTTCCCAAATAACGGCAGGAGGGGTTCACATCGGCGTCGAGCTGACGATGAAGTACCTGGGACTCTGGTCCAGGCCATGGTACGGAGCGAGAGTGCATGGGAGGCCGTTATCTCCTTCTGCGAAGCACTAATGCTCGCAAAGGGGGAGGCGGATTGCGTGAGGGAGGGGCAATCTCTGCGCCGTCACGCCCCTAGTCGCCACAGGAGACGACCTGGACGGGAGTCAAAAGCCGACTCCTGGCCACCGTAGGCGCGGGCTTGCGGGCGGCGAGCAATGGGCAGATCGCCGCCCGGTAAGGACCAGGCCCGGGTCGACGGCGCGTGGTGTTCCACGCGCGCCTAAAAGAGATGTCAGCACGAACTGACGGGGTCCGCTAGGGCCGATGCCTGCCAGGGCCGCGGGTTGTTCGAAAGAGATACTGTGGCCCCTGGTACAGGCAACTGAAGGAACACGGGTGGGTTTTAATCAGTAAAAGTCTGACACGCCCTTCCACTCAGCCCAGAGCGGGAGAGGTCATTTGATGATTTCCCACCCAAAAAAAAAATGGAATACTTCGAGTTACCCTGTCACCCTGTACAATTCTAAGACAAGCAATCCCTTGCTTAAAAGGTGATCTCTAAATATATGTATCTAAATGCCCATTGTAATTGATTTTTTTTTATTTTTTTTTTTTACTTTTTATATAATAACTTAAATAACGCAATGAATGTTGTTGAACTGTCAAAATGGAAGCCATTGCTACTGATTGTGTGTTACACAATAACCTCGCTGTTATCGTACTGTCGGAGATCAACATTAACATCGGAATATAAGACTATGTAACATAATAACAGTCTTTGTTTTTTTTTTTTTATGTGTTTATGTCCTTTTTTCATGCGTCATGTTTGCCGCAAATAAATGCATTTTCTTTCTTTCTTCTTTCTTTTTTTAAATACCACATTTTTAATAGCGGGAATAGAAATCGTGGTATTATTTGTCATTTCTGCGATATCTTTTTCATTTGGTAGGATATTTAACTGGGTTGAAATCACAAGTACAGACGCCAGCTGCAGGTCAAGCTTCTCGAAACTGTCAAATTTTCCCAATCATACTTGAACCTAATGCTGTAGCCATAAAGTTGAAAACCTATTAAATAAATTTGACAGAGCCTACTATAATCTTGACTAACACTTCAAATACTGACGTAAGGCGGCTCGTTGAGTAGGCACAGTGCTATTACATACTTTTCTGTGAAATTAGCTCCTTTTGTACAAGTTTACAACGTCGTCAATCGAACGGATAGGTATCACCTAATATTGGTCTGAAAAAGTTCTAAATCCCGAGAACCATCGAGAGATTGAGAACTTTTTCAGATTGGTTTTTTTTTTTTTTTCTTTTACATATAGATTGTTGAAGATTTTTTTTCTATACATACAAGGTGTCGTTTTGCATCCTCGTCAAATTCAAGAAGGTAACTATGCTACTTGACACGAATCAATAATAAAATAAGAGGTATTTTCTTCCAATTTTCGGAAATCGGGATGTATGGGACACGCATTTTAAAACGCGGCCTGTTTGAGACCGCACTGTAACTGACCTTTTACACACACATAAAAAGGCGGCCGCTTATACGATACCATAACGCGATTCTGTTTTTTGAAAGTGGTGTATTCTGAAATACTGTCAAACTTAAATAACGAAAAAGCAAGTATATGTATTCATTATTTACCAGGGATCGTAATTTTATTTGATTATTTATGTCTTTCATAACAGCCTCCTGAAATTTGACGAGGATGCAAAACAACAGCTTGTATAATAAAATAGAAACGAAGTCAAAATAGTAGGGAACGAGTCTGATGCCGAAAATATAGTTTATAGAATTTTTGTCCGTTTGTCGGAATTTATGTTCCGGATTGGCGCAAAAAAGGCTGAACTGGTGTGGATGAAATTTGGCACACAGATAGCTTATAACCTGGATTAACACATACGGTACTTTAATCTCGGCAGTACGTTCCCGTGAGATATTTTACGACATCAACGCGACGAAGCCGCGGGCAAAACCTAGTTCAAAATAAAATCTTATATTCTTTGAATTCTATTATCTCCGTGTAATATGTTGTGCTCCAAAAAGAAAGTTTATTAAACCTATTTAATTTTTTTTAAGATTTCGTAACAATAATTTATTTTGGCAATCATTAATAGTTCTATCTACGTAGTAACGTTCACGAAATAAAACATTGTGAAGACGAAATAAAGCATTACAACCTCACTATAACATTGCATATGTACGAAATAAAAGCGCAGTACCACATAGCATGTCTAAAAGTTTAAAAAGTTGAATAACTAAAAAAAAACATGAACAATCTACATGACATGCAATTAAAGCACCTGAATATTCCATTTAAAATAAAAAACGGATAGTATTTTAACTACAAAGGAAACATTTAATGGAAACATTATTCACGACTTCCAAGGCACAACTGTAGACAGAATACAACAATAGAATGTTGTTTAACTTTATGCTTCAAGCTACAACCATGTGGTTTAAGCCATTCACACGAATTTACTTGCCCGCGGCGAATCTACATTTTTAAATAATGTTATTTTTTGTATAGGTGACTCGCACAAAGTTAACAGCGACACCAATAGAAACAATAATCATCATTTACCTAACCTGTTCCTCACTATGTTGGGGTCGGCTTCCAGTCTAACCGGATGCAGCTGAATACCAGCATTTTACATGGAGCGACTGCCTATCTGACCTCCACAACCCAGTTATTGGGTAACACGATACCCCTTGGTAAGACTAGTTGTCAGACTTTTGGACTTCTGACGACTGGTAACGACTGTCAAAGATCCACGAATGACAGCCGGGACCAATGGCTTAACCTGCTTTCCGAGGCACGGAGGGGTCTTGGTATGTGAAGATGGTCACCCATCCACAGACCAACCGCGGCAAGCGTAGCTTAACCTAATCGATCGACCAGTGCGGCTGTTATTACTTAGCCACAAGCCCCTCTAGAAAAAATAATATGTTTAAAAGTGACGATTCGCCGGTTTCAGCCAAGTAAATTCGTGTGAATCGAGTAATAAGCCAGCCATTTTAAGCTTTAACAAAACGAAAGGTCACGTTTTCTTTTTAGAATGCAAACACTCATCATACGTAGGTATTCCCTTTATGTTGAACAAGATAATCTCGCTACAAAGCATTTACTGTATAGTGTATATAACAACAAAAAATATGAACTCAAGAAAAGATTTTCACGAGGAAAGTTAACGAACTCCTTTGCTAGAAACTACCAACTCTTTCACTGAAAATTCCTAATTAAATCTTCTTTTTTCTGAAAGTGGATGCTCTTCAGTCGAATGATACATGCTCTTAAAAGAAAGATTATGAAAGTATTTATTTTATTATTTTCCAAGTGAGTTGATATTAATAATGTTTGCCAAGTCTGGGAAAACTCGTGAAAAGCTTTTAGTTAGCCGATGAAAGTTTTATTTTGTTAAGGCAGTCGATAGTCGTACGTGCCATATACCTCGGCGGTCTTCGTTTCTGAAAGTTTCTACTCAAAATTGTTTGATAATTAATAAAAATAATTTTTAAAAAAATGTTTTTTTTTTTCTATTTTTGTATTTCCTTCCAAAGTTGGGCGAAGCAATTATGTGGCCTGACGCTTAATTGGATTCTTATCTAAACTTAAATTATAAAGAGAAAAGTTTTTTCGTATGTTTGTCAAGACCATAGACAGGCGCGTCGCAACAGCGCGACGCAACTGTAATAGAACAATATATATGAAAACTTCATTGAAATTGTTCTTCCAGAATCGCGTCGCACCGTCGCGACGCGCCTGTCTGCCTTTATGCTTTCACGCTAAACGGCTGAAGGGTTTTGATTTAGACCATGACCTGAATTAGGACGTAGGAAACATTTTATCCCGATATTCCCACGGGATCTAGACTTATGCGGATGAAACCGCGGGGCGCAGCTAGTTCAAGTATGAGTAATTATTATTTCCCCGATGAGTCCTTATACGTTAATATTATTTTTTACTCTGGCATCTCGGTTGCTACTTTCAGAGCCTACGTAATGTTTTCTTTGAGAATATGAAAACCTAATATTATAAAGCGAAAAGTTTTTATTTTTTGTTATGTTTGTTTGTTACACTTTCACGCTAAAACGGCTGAAAGAGTTTACATGAAATTTGGCACATAGGTATACCATGGTAGCCTATCGCAGTCCACTACTGACCATAGGCCCAACTGCGCTACAACGACACCCTGTCCTCCGCCTTCCGCATCCGGTCTACCCCAGCCACCTTCTTTAGGTCGTCCGTCCATCTAGCTGGGGGGTGTCCCATACTACGCTTGCCGATACGCGGTCTCCACTCCAGGACTCGTCTGCTCCAGCGGCCATGGGTCCTTCAACAGACATGGCCAGCCCACCGCCACTTCAGTTTACTTACTCTGCAAGCTATGTCGGTAACTCCGGTTCTTTTCCGGATAATTTCATTCCTGATTTTATCCTTACAGATCGCGGGGCGCAGCTAGTTCAAGTACCAGTAATTATTATTTCCCCGAAGAGTCCTTATAATATTAATTAATATATATTTTTTTTTTATATTAATTATATTAATTATTCATTAATATTATTTTTTAATCTGGCAACTCCGTCGCGAGCCTACGGCGTTTTCTTTGGTAACATGAAATAACGAAAATCTAAATATGATAAGAAAAACCGGTCAAGTGCGAGTCGGACTCGCGCACGAAGGGTTCCGTACCATTATCTATAAAAATTACGTCTGTTGTATGGGAGCCCCCTTTAAATATTTCTTTTATTTTAAAGAAAGAAAGAAAAATATACTAGTATACTTTTTATTATTATTTTTTTTTTGCGTTATATGTGTAGGTATATTTAATATTTTTATTTTAGACTTCACACATCCATATTTTTCTCTTCTTGTTCTCACACACTATTGTCTACATTTCTTTTTTTTTACTTCTCCTTTCACAGGTCTGCTGGTAAAAAATTCTTAAGAAATAAGCAGTACCTTTGTACTCATTTTATAATTATGTCATATCAATATGTATTTTACTGTGAGTACATAAATAATAAAATAAATAAAAAAGTTTATTTGAAGAAAGAAAGTTAAAAAGAAAAAAGAAAAAAAAAAATTTGTTTCTTTGTTTTTTTTATTTAGTTTTTTTGTTTTGTTTGTTTTTTTTATTTTTTTATTAAAGTTTGTTTTTTTTTTATTTTATTTATTTTAAAATTGATTACACAACTATATATTCTGTGAATATTTCAAGCGTCTACCTGTTGCCGTTATTAATATCGAGCAAAAACCGGCAAAAAAAAACTCATTTGCAGTATGGAAGCCCCGCTTAAACACTTATTTTATTCTGTTTTTAGTATTTGTTGTTATAGCGGCAACAGAAATACATCATCTGTGAAAATTTCAACTGTCTAGCTATCACGGATCATGAGATACAGCCGGACGGATAGCGGAGTCTTAGTAATAAAGTCCCTTTGGGGACGGAACCCTAAAAAATATTTATAGCTGGATCGAAAATAGCATTCTCTATACAAAGGATTCACTTGTCTATGACATTGTTGCTTCCATTTCCTTCCACAAATAGAATAGTGCTGTGACTCGTCATATCCTTCCGCCCAAGTTGTTAGAATCAACAAGGGAAGTGTGGATTACTAATGGTATCCGTTTGTCGGAGCCGTTGAAGGGCTGTTGGCAATAATATGTCACGACATGACATACATCCTTTTATTATAACACGATCGAATAAAGAATTCGCATACCAGAGACAACAGATTTTTGTCTTCCCGCGTAGACGGGGCAGTAATTTTGTCTTTGGTCGAAATTGTTTTTCATTACCTACTTAGTTTTTTGAGTACCTACGTACGTAAGTACTCAAAAACAACAATGAGAAAATGACATGTGGGTGTGCATATGTTTGTGGGTGAGTGAATGTATGTCTGTTGTGTATACTGTATAAGTTGTGCGTAACACACCATCAGTAGCAATGGCTTTCATTTTGACAGTACAACAACATTAATTGCGCTATTTACGTTGTTGAGCAGACAAATTTTTCGAACATATTGCGATTTTGCTAATCTATTATCCTTCAAAATGATTCAGATTAAGATTAATAGTGTGCAGGTGTGATGTCATGTTATGTTTATGTTGACATTGACTCAAACTCACAGCGTTTATTTCAATTAAACCATTTACAGGCACTTTTGAATTGTTAAAGAGTCGGTCAATTAGTCAGAAAGTTGAAACTAACTAAGCTGACAATGAGACAGTTTCATTATTATAGTTCGCGCAAAATTTTTGTTTTTTATAGAGCGATTGTCTCAGTGGCGTAACTAGTTATACCCTTAGGGGCCCGTGGCAAATTCATGGGATAGGGCCCTCCCAATGTGAAGAAGCTCAACCAACGTTATAATTTTTTCTTTACTGGCACTTCGCCCGCGAGTTCGTCCGCGTAGATTTCGTAATTACCCCTACAAAATTGAATGCCTGACTGCTTCGTTGGTCTAGTGGTCGAAAAACGTTTGCATTTCTATACTTAGATATGTTAGGATCCTCCTGTGCTCATGGCCTTCTCGGGCCGGGGGCCCCCTCCGTCTGGGGACCCGTGGCATTTTGCCACTTCTGCCACCCTATTGTTACGCCACTGGATTGTCTATCTATACCTTCCTATATTTTAACCTATTATTATGTACTGAGCCCCGGTCTAACAGTCTTCAAATAAAAAGATTCAGATTCAGGTCTTCACACAATCTACCTATTTCGTGCGACGAAGTCTGACACTTAAGGGAGAATTTCCCCAATGTAACTGAACGCATATAAACCGCGCTCAAAAGCTGTCAGTGTCAAAATTGTTGTGGAATATTTTTTCTCTCAGCAATTTTATTGGTAAAATTCCCCGTAAGTAAGTAGGTAGGTCTATTTTTCGTGAAAGAGGGGATTACGTGATAGATCAGGATTATATGTTCAGGCGAGAAAAGCGTTTATTGCTAAGGAGAAAAGGGTTGCAGTATCGATTTTATGTCTCTTTTGAACGTGATCGAGGTATTGGACCTATAGGTATTTTGATTGATAACTAACGCCTTTTACAAAAGGGTTACTAAGTAGATAACGGCGAAGTGGGATCCATTACATTAATTAAACTTCCAGTGTGGCTGTCATGTCTTCGAATTTTTGGTTCTGGGATTCCGGACTCCTCACGATGTTTTCCTTCACCGTTTTGAGAGCAGTGGTCATGATATTAAATACACAAAGTAAAATACCTGCCCGGGTTCGAACTCCCAAATGGATTTCCACCACCAGCCTAAGTTCTCCGAAGTATTTAAAAACTCGTCACAAAAGAATTTTTAATCCGGCTCGAAGTACTCAAAAACAACTTCTGAAATTAATTACACAAGTTTCATAGCAGTTGATCTCATTGATTAAAATATACTTGGTTAACGACAGTTGTCTTTGTTTTCATTAGGGAGGGTGCCCACGAGCAACTATTGTCTCCGCAACTAATTTGCCTCTCACATCAAGTCTACGGGTTTGAAAGAAAGTGCGCGCAAGTAGCGATGCGACAACTGGGAGACATTTTTGTCGGTGGGTTTGGACGCAACTATCTATTGGTTGCAATGCAAGTGCGTGCACGGCGACAAAAAAGTTGCTGGCAACTGGCTAGCAGTTGCCGCACAACCGGAAATTTTACAAAAAAAAAGTAGCGTTGCTGTCGCTCCCGTGTGCGTATCGTCCAAATCTCGGCGAAGAGACAGCGAGAGAGACAAAAAGTTGCTGGGCAACTAAGTTGCTCGTGGGCGCCCTTTTATAGCTTAGAAAAGTAAGACATCTGGGGAAATCATGTCAGTAATCTTGGCTTGTTTCGTTTCATGTATCTATTCATTATTAAGATCGTGGTATGTACCCTCTGAGCTGTCAGTTTTGAATTTCGAATATCAAGTATTTAGAATCAGGGGCTTAACCTTTTAACGTACCTATGTGCCTCGCCGAACTTTCATCTAAAATCACTACGCCCCTGGTTTACCTGGTACGCACGAACGAACAAAAACGTAGTGAACACGAACATCGAACACTTTGTTCGCACGTGCGTACCACTAACGAACATCAAACAGTGTGTTCGTTAGTGGTACGCACGAGCGAACAAAGTGTTCGATGTTCGTGGTGATGAAACTACTAGGAGCAGATGACGGCGACTGGGTACAATGACTTGAGCATATACCTAGATGGGGTGCCAGGGCAGAAAACCTCCACGTGTGCCTGGGGACTGGAGTTCCCTTCTGGATACGTCCGGGGGGAAGACCAGTTTTCGGGCCGGTGCATCCTGGGGTGCGGGCAGCTATTTCTCATTGGGATTATTTCCTAATGAGATTTCGCTGCCCGCATGCTAATGTTCTGCCAAGAGGAACGCTCCACACAAGTCGCTATGAGGAGCAGAGCGGCAACTGTGTGGAGTAAGAGCGGGCCTGGTGTGCACTTACCCTGCCGCCGGGCAGGCAGGAGGGGTTACCCCCCCCTTCTGCCACCGTTAATATCGTAGCCCCGAAGATTGTCAAGGTCATGTCTCTGACTTTTGACGGGGGTCGAGGGTCTTGGCTTAACCGCCCGGACCGCGAGGAAGACTAACCTCTATAAAAAATTCCCCAAACCTCCAAGCGGCGGCGCACCGTGAGGGAGGTAGTAAGCTTGACTAATGGGTAGCTTGGTTTAGTCCCTAGTGCGAACCACGTAATTTGAGCAAGTACAAGAAGTTTTGTACTCGTGGGAAGAAATATGGATTCATTTATTAAAAACCCTAAAACCACTACAGACGAAGATGCGGTGTCGGAGTCCGATGCTGCATCTGGAGGAGCGAGCACGGGAGGCTCAGTGAGCCCTCGCCGTGACCAGAATACGGCCGCTGCTAAAAGAAAGGCCCATAGCAAGCGGCCAAGGTCAGTGGACGGCCAGGGGTCGTCCTCTGACGGGGAGCTGGCTTCGGCCAGAAAGATCCCCACCAGTAGGCGGGGAGGAGCCCGAGAGCGGGGCATAGGGAGGGGGCTCACTGCTCGGGAGGCCGCAAAGAAAGCGGAGGAGCCCGCAAAGAAGGGGGGTCTGGTCGCGCGGTCGCATCGGAGCCCTCAAGTGACGAGGCGGCGGTGGTAGGCGGCCCTGATGCGGACCGCATAAAGAGGTTTGCGGCGGTCGTGGAGGCCGCGATCCGGGACGTGGCCCTAAAGAAGTTACAGACTTCGAAAAACAGGGCCATAGTCTCGGCAAAGGCCTCCATCATGGCGGCAGCGGAGGCCATCCACTTCGGGCCTCCGCCGGACGGAATGTCCGAGATGCGGGCGGAGGTGGCCCGCCTGACGGCTGCCATGGAGCTCCTCCGAAAGGAGAACGAGGAGCTCCGAGCGGACCTGGCCGGGCTGCGAGCGGCCGGCACAGCGCAGACATCAACACCACCAAGCCAGCCCGTGCCGGTGGAGAACCAGGTCCTGAACCTGGTTCGGCAGGAGCTGGCGACCTTCCAGGCGCGGTTTGACATCCTGGAGGGTATTGTCTTGCGCCCCCCCTTGGCGGGTAGAACGGCCCCAGGGCCAAAGGCGGCCTCGTACGCGGCCGCTGCCGCCCCTAAGCCCGGGCCGTCTGGCCGGGCCCAGGCGCCGGCCAAACCGGCGTCGGCTAGAGGAGCCCCGGCGCCGGCGAAACCGACGTCGGCTGGTGGAGCCTCGGCGCCGGCGAAATCGGCGCCTGCCGCCAAACCCGCGGCGCCGGCCCACAAAAAGGGCAGAACGGCTGGGGAGGGGAAGGCCCCAGAGCCTACGCCTCCCCAAAACAAATCTCCCACGACCAACACCGAGTGGCAGGTGGTCGGGGAGAAGAAGAAGGCGGCCAGGGCGGCCAGGAAAAAGGCGCAGAGGAGGCGCCGCAAGGAGCGAGCCGTTGCGGCTAGGCTTCGCTCCCCTAAGACCGCGGCTGTAGTCATTACGCTACAGCCGGACGCGGTCAAGAGGGGGGTGACCTACTGCGACGTACTCACCAAGGCGAGAGCGACGGTGGATCTCCAGGAGTTGGGGATCACCGGAGGCCTCCGGCATAGGGTGACCGCCACTGGTGCCCGCATGCTGGAGATCCCCGGTGCGACGAGTGGCCCCACCGCTGACGCCCTGGCTGAAAAGCTAAGGGCGTCCCTCAATGCGGACGAGGCTCGAGTATCCAGGCCCGTCAAGTGCGCGGATATGCGCATTGTGGGCCTGGATGACTCGGTGACGGGAGCTGAGGTGGTAGCCACCGTCGTCAGGACGGGCGGGTGTCTGGCCGACCAGGTGAAGGCGGGCACCATACGTCCTGACTTCACGGGTATGCGAACCATAACGGTAAGCTGTCCCGTGACGGCGGCGAGGAAGATAGTGGAGGGCGGAAGGCTCCTGGTGGGCTGGGTGTCAGCGCAGGTCAAGCTGCTGGAGCCCAGACCTCTAAGGTGCTATCGATGCCTCGTGGGGCACCACGTGGGCGTCCAGTGCACCTTAGAGGACCGCAGCACTCTGTGCTTCCGCTGCGGCAAGCCCGGACATACGGCCGGCTCGTGCAACGCCGCGCCGCACTGCGTCGCATGTGCGGCTGCTGGCAAGCCGGCCGATCACCGGGCGGGGAGCAAGTCCTGCGCTCCACCCGCCGAAGCCAGGAGGAAAGGCAGGCCTACCGCCGTCGTCACCACCACCACCGTCGCCGCCACTGTCGCCCCCACCGCCACCGCCGCCGCCGCCGCCGCCACCACCGCCGCCGCCGCCGCCGCTGCCGCCGCCGCCACCACTGCCGAGGGGGCCCGGGAGGGGGCTGAAATGGAGGAGTAATGTCTCCTCCTCTACGCCTCCTCCAGGCGAACATCAACCACTGCGCCTGCGCTCAGGACCTGTTGCTCCAGAGCATGGCGCAGTGGTCGATTAACATCGCCGTGGTCGCTGAGCCGTACTTTGTCCCGCCCAGGGATGACTGGGTGGAGGACCTGAACGGCTCAGTGGCCATAATTTCGTCGGCTGCCGCTGGTACCCCGTCCCTCGAAGGTGTCACGAGGGGACAGGGGTGCGTAGCAGCACGGTTCGGAGAGATTGTAGTAGTGGGAGTATACTTCTCTCCGAGCCGAACTCTCGCCGAGTTCCAAAACTCTTTAACAGAGTTGAGTGTCGTCGTCGCCAGAAACCACGCCTTCTCCGTGCTAGTGCTCGGGGACTTCAACGCCAAGAATTTGGCCTGGGGTTCCCGTTGCACGGATGTTCGGGGCAGGATGGTGGAGGACTGGGCTCTGGAAACAGGCCTGGTCGTCCTAAATCGGGGTTCTGTTCCTACGTGTGTGCGGATGCGGGGCGAGTCGGTAGTGGACATCTCGTTTGCCAGCCCCGCTCTGTCACAGCGTGTCATTGACTGGCGCGTCATGGAG
Organism: Apamea epomidion; assembly: GCA_947507525.1. Taxonomy (NCBI): domain Eukaryota; kingdom Metazoa; phylum Arthropoda; class Insecta; order Lepidoptera; family Noctuidae; genus Apamea; species Apamea epomidion. The sequence goes on along the minus strand of OX382242.1, from coordinate 8,264,856 downwards.
GAGGTGGAGACCTACTCCGATCATCGGTATATCCGGTTTGATGTCTCCACCCAGACCTCTAGCGCGCTGGTCCAACAGGCCCCGAGTGGTCCACGGTGGGCGCTGAAGCAGCTGGACCGGGAGCTTCTCCTGGAAGCCTCAATCGTGCAGGCCTGGGTGTTTTCACCGGACAGGCCTGCTTACATTGACGATGAAGCGGAGTGGTTCCGGGAGGCCATGTCCGAGATCTGTGACGTGGCAATGCCCCGAGTCCGGCCAGGATGCGCCCGACGTCAGGTGTACTGCTGGTCGCAGGAGGTTGGGGCGCTACGCAAGGCGTGCGTCGACGCGTGACACCGGTACACCAGGCACCGCAGGCTCCGCATCCGCCCTCCGGATGCGGAAGCCACGGAGGTGGAGCTGTACGAGGGGTACAGAGCGGCGAAGACCGCCCTCCAAGAGGCTGTCCAGCGGGCCAAGGATACGGCCCGCGAGGAGATGTTGGAGACTCTGAACCGAGATCCATGGGGGCGCCCTTACAGAATGGTGCGGAATAAACTCCGCACCTGGGCCCCCCCGCTGACGCAGAGTCTCCGACCCCAGCTGGTGGAGGAAGTGGTGAGCGCTCTGTTCCCTTCACGGGGGGAGCATACTCCCCCGCCTATGGCTCCGCCACTTGCGGTGCCCGAAGCGGACCACACGGACGACGACGACGACACCCCTGAAGTGACCGGGGTAGATCTGAGAGCGGCGGTAGGCAGGCTGAAGGCCAAAAATACCGCCCCGGGACCCGACGGCTTGCCGGGTAAAGCCTGGGTCCTGGCCTCGAGGGCTCTCGGGCCTCGACTGGAGGCGCTCTTAAGCGCATGCATGGAGAGAGGCCAGTTTCCACTCCGTTGGAAGACGGGGAAGCTGGTCCTCATTCAGAAGCCAGGGCGCCCTGCGGACTCTCCGTCCGCATACCGTCCCATAGTGCTGCTCGACGAGGTCGGCAAGCTCTTTGAGAGAGTGATTGCGGGCCGCCTCGTCGGGCACCTGGTGAGGACGGGGCCGGATCTTGCGGAGTGCCAGTTTGGCTTCCGCAAGGGGCGCTCGACGGTGGACGCCATCATGCGCGTGACAGCCCTCACGACGGGGGACGCGGTGTCCCGGGGTGGGGTGGTCGTGGCGGTGTCACTCGACATCGCCAACGCGTTCAACACCCTGCCCTGGAGCTGCATAGGGGAGGCACTCAGGTATCACCGGGTGCCGACTTACCTCCGTCGAATAGTCGGGGCGTATTTGACGGACAGAGCCGTCATCTACCCCGGTCGCGACGGGAATTGGAACCGGCGAGAGATGTCGTGCGGTGTCCCACAGGGATCGGTTCTGGGGCCGCTCCTGTGGGACATCGGTTACGACTGGGTGCTGCGGGCCGACCTCCCTGATGGCGTCAGCGTAGTTTGCTACGCTGACGACACGCTGGTCCTGGCGCAGGGGAGGTCGCATCAGGCGGCGGCCGACGCGATGACACGCGGGGTTGCGATAGTCGTAGAAAGGATCCGGCAGTTGGGTCTCGAGGTGGCATTGCACAAGTCCGAGGCCATGTCCTTTCATGGGCCCCGGTACGGGCCACCTTCGGGATCCCAACTGATGGTAGGAGGGGTTCACATCGGCGTAGAGAAGACGATAAGATACCTGGGTCTCGTCCTCGACAGCCGGTGGAACTTCGCCGAGCATTTCCGACGTTTGGCCCCCAAACTGGAACGGACCGGGGCCGCCTTAAAGCGGCTCCTGCCCAACCTGAGGGGGCCTAACGCCTCCTGCCGGAGGCTTTACGCGGGGGTCGTGCGGTCCATGGCCCTGTATGGGGCCCCGGTATGGGCGCGTTCACTGCGGCTGCGAGCCGCACACTACCTGAACGCGCCCCAAAAGGTGGTAGCCGTAAGGCTTATCCGGGGATACCGCACGATCTCGGGCGAGGCAGCAAGCCTCCTTGCCGGACTGCCGCCATGGGATCTGGAGGCGATAGTCCTCGCGCGCCTGTATGACTGGCGCGCGGAGGCACTACGTCGGGGGGAAACTCTGCACCCGCGGCAATTCGCGGCGGAGCGGACGGACCTCCGGCGCGATCTCATGGCGGAATGGAAGGCACGACTATCGCAACCCAGCGCAGGGCACGCCACGATAGCGGCGGTAAGACCCCTCTTTGAGGAGTAGCTAGAGAGGCGTCACGGCGCTCTCACCTACCGCCTGACGCAGGTCCTCTCCGGACACGGATGTTTCGGGAGGTTCCTGCACATAATCAGGCGGGAGGAGACGCCCGGGTGTCACCACTGCGAGGATCGCCTAGAGGACACGGTGGAGCATACGGTGGAGGTCTGCCCCGCTTGGGCAGAGCACTGCCGTGTCCTCGTAGAGGCGATTGGCAGCGGCGGCGACCTCTCGCGTCCGGCCCTGGTGCAAGCCATGGTCCGGGGCGAGAGGGAGTGGGAGGCGGTCACCTCCTTCTGCGAAGCAGTCATGCTAGCGAAGGAGGTGGCGGGATGGGCAAGGGAGAGATCCTCACGCCTCAGCCGCCGAGGGAGACGCTCCGGGCGTCGGGAGCCGCGTGAAGACTCCCGGCCACCGTAGGCGCGGGCCTGCGGGCGGAGAGCAATGGGTAGCTCTCCGTCCGATCAGGACCAGGCCCGTGCCGGACGGCGCGTATGTGTTCCACGTGCGCCTCAAAGAGATGTCAGCGTAGTTGACGGGGCCGACAGGGCCGAAGCCTGCCGGGGTAGCGGGATCGTCCGAAAGGGTTACCGCTGCCCTGGTACATAAAGGGCTAAGGAAGGAACACGGGTGGGTTTTAGTCAGTAAGAGTCTGACACTCCCTTCTGCTCCACCCAGAGCGGGAGGGGTCATTTGAGGATTTCCCATCCACAAAAAAAAAAAAAGAAGCATATACCTAGATAGATAAGGTATGTACAACGTGTTTTAAGTAATTTGATTTATTTATAGACGTCCCAGTTCACTGCTTCTTAAGGATTGTTGGCATTAAGACATTTTTTCTAATACCAAGAACTTTAAGTAAATATGTACCTGTAAGTACAATAAATTTTTTGAGCCGCCGCGGCCCCTTTGGTTCTATGGCCGCGCCCCACGGGCTGGGAACCCATGATAAAGAACAATAGAGCTATGAGATTGTTGGTTCAGACTCTACATTATAAATAAACTCTAGGTCTGAAAACTAGATAAGTAGGTATTCTATTTGGAGGAAGAAAACAGGTGAGCAAAAAGGCGCCAAAAAATAGCCCTAAAACAACAAATTAACAAGCTGGAAGGAGGTTGCTATTCATACAAGGAAAAGTAGAAAGCTACATTTTAACATCATATTATGAATCTACTTCTGAAACTAAGGTAACTAAACAAGGTAAGGTATATTGCGGGTGATTTAGGTCTTGATTTATTTATTACTTTAATTAAAATGGTTTAAAACCAATTACAGTAATTAAAGATACAATTTGTACATACACGAACACAAGATAAAATAAAATTACACAAAAGACAAAATATAAAATCATCAAGTAAAACAACACTTTCAGTCCCTTAGAGGACTCCCTCTAAGGTCATCTATTGATTTGGGGAATGAATGACAACACGATTTGCCAGTTGTCCCTAATCCATCGGGATTAGGGACAACTGTCAAATTGTGTTGTCATTCAGCATTGAACACGTATCTGGGGGTCTACTCTCTAAGTCCGTCAACGAAGATACGGGCCCGTCAGAAAGTATTTAGTTGATCCGTCAAACAAGTGAAAAATTCATTTTTTCGGAAAAAGATCTTTTTCCGAAGAAATGATCTGTGTTCACCGATTCACATTAAATGTTGTAGCGCATACTGATTTTATGTGTATTACTAAAGTAATTTTTGCTTAACAATCAGAGTCATTAAAAACTCCAACCCAGAAACAATAATTATGACTGATGAAAAGGTTCCAAATTACAAAAAGAGGAAGGGCCTATTTTTTTAATAACTTAAGCCAGCGGCATAGCCGAATTTAATTAAATAACGTTTGTTCCTTGGTCCACTTCAAAACTCTGAAGTCCAAAGAATTTGTCTCGTTTTGAATAGAGTACTTAGGTACTCTGTTCAAAACGAGACAAATTCTTTGGACTTCAAACTGAGGTTGACAGTTGTCCTCAGTATAAGTAGATATACTGAGTACAACTGTCAACCTCAGTTTGAACGACGAAAACAGCATTACTGCTATGATATAAAAGCGATATTCATGTCAAATTAATATCATGGGGATTGCGGTTGACTGTACGTAATGTTTTAAAAGTAAAGATTTAAATTTCAGAGTTCGATATTAATTTTATTTCAAATATAGACATAGAAAGAAACCTAAACAAACATAACTCCTATGTGGGACTAGGTACCCTTGTTACTGAAGAACAGTATAAAACTGAACCGAAGAATTTTTCTGTAACAATCTCCATAAACAGGGTGCAGGACATCCACGCGCAAACTGATACCATGAATTCAGCACATGATGCTGCACCCCCTGGCGTAGAAATTTTTCGACGGTTATCAAGTGCAATACCTACGCGGTCAAAATGTATGGAAAGGCATTTTTTTTATTTTTTTTGTTGGGAAATCATCAAATTACGTCTCCCGCTCTGGGCGGAGCGAGAGGGCGTGTCAGACTTTACTGACTAAAGCCCACCCGGTGCCCCGTAAAGGGCCATAGACCGCACGACGTCCGCATAGAACTTCCGTCAGAAGGCATTTGGACGCCCTAGATTGGGCAGGAGCCGCCTCAAGGCAGCCCCGGCCCGCTCCAGTCCGGGAGCGAAACGTCGGAAATGCTCTACGAAGTTCCACCGGCTGTCAAGGACGAGTCCCAAGTACTTCATCGTCGACTCGACGCTGATGTGAACCCCTCCTACCGTTATTTGGGAACCCGACGGTGGCGCGTCCCGAGGACCATGAAAACACATGGCCTCAGACTTGTGCAGGGCCACCTCGAGTCCCAATTGCCGGATCCTCTCGACGATTGTCGCAACCCCGCGTGTCGCTACTTCGGCCGCCGCCTGGTGCGACCTCCCCTGCGCCAGGACCAGCGTGTTGTCAGCGTAGCAATCCACGCTGACGCCGCTAGGGAGGTCGGCGCGCAGCACCCAGTCGTACCCGATATCCTACAGATGCGGCCCCAGGACCGATCCCTGTGGGACACCGCACGACATCTCTCGCCGGTTCCACTCTTCCCGGTGACCGGGGTAGATGACGGCCCTGTCCGTCAAATAGCCCTCGACAATGCGACAGAGGTAGGTCGGCATCCGGTGATACCGGAGTGCCTCCCTGATGCAACTCCAGGGCAGAGTATTGAAAGCATTGGGGATGTGTAGAGACACCGCCAAGACAACCCCACCCCGGGCCACAGCATCCCCCGTCGTGAGGGCTCGCACGTGCATGATGGCGTCCACCGTAGAGCACCCCCTGCGGAAACCAAACTGGCTTTCCGCCAAATCCGGCCCCACCCGCACCAGCCGCCCGACAAGGCTGTCAGCAATGACTCTTTCAAAAAGCTTGCCCACATCATTAGCAGCATGATGGGCCGGTAAGCAGACTGAGAGTCCGCAGGGCGCCCCGGCTTCTTGATGAGGACCAGTTTTCCCGTCTTCCAACGAAGTGGGAACCGGCCTCTCTCTCTCAGTCGAGGCCCGAGAGCGTCCAAGGCCAGAACCCAGGCTTTTCCAGGTAAGCTGTCGGGTCCTGGGGCGGTATTTTTGGCATTTAGCCTACGTACCGCCTCTCTCAGCTCTACCTCGGTCATCTCCGGAGCAACGACGATCGTCGGTGGTGTGGTCTGCATCTGGCACCGCAGGAGGCGGCGCAATGGGCGGGGGCATTATGATCCCCTTGCGAAGGAACCGGAGGGCCGGAGACGGCGCGTCAGCGGGGTAGTTTCTCCCGCACCATCTTGCAGGGACGTCCCCACGGGTCTCTGTTCAGAGTCCCCAGCGGCTCCTCGCGGACCAGACCCCTGGCCCGCAGGATCTCCGCTCAGAATTCAGCGCCCCTTGCGTTGAATTTTTTCGGTTCAAAATCATGTACTGAATCCATAGTAACAGGTTGTGCGTCGATGTCCCTGCCACCTTGTGGATATCCTTAGCTGATTTAAAAAACTTTTATTTCTGACTAAAGTCCATTTGGTTAGCATACACACTATTTACTTAGAAACTTGTGTTAGTACTTACATCTACTAGAGAAACATCACAAAGTATCCAATGTCTCACAATGGGGCTGGGGCTGCTGACTGAACAAACTCTTATCCCCTATTTCACTAACACTAGGCCAACTAAGGGACACCTAAATCAATACAGGCTGGCAGGACGCCGAAGCGCACCCTGTTACCATGATTTATTAAAAAAAAATTGCTGTTCCATAAATGTTAACCGCATATCTCACATATCCGCATATCTCTGTGAAACAGCATATTTTTTTTTTTATAACTGACTAAAAATTTCTACGATAGGGTGTTTAGAATCATGTGCTGAATTCATGGTTACAGTTTGCGCGTCGATGTCCCTGCCATCCTGTATACAAAATATCACAAGACCATCTAGTTCAAACTGAATTGTTACTAACATAGTCTTAAACCTTATTTATACAAGCAAGTAGTTACAGTAAGTAGTTGTAATAGTGTGGTGCAGTAGTAGTACCTAGTAGTGTAGTTTATTTGTACAAGTTTGTTTATAACAAAAATATGTAGGTACCTACTATGTTTAAGTTAAGATATTTATGTATCTATGGGCTTGTGTTGCCTGAAAATAAATGGATTATTTATATTAATAGGCGAAAGTTCACAAGATCCCTCTGGCATAAGTACCCAGATGAGGTATTCATCAACATTTTCACACGATACAAAAGTTAAGTCAAGGCAAATCAACTACTCTTAAGAATTGCAATCCCTAAAGAAAACAAATTTAAATCGCATATTCATTGGTGCCCATTTCTCTAATAAGATTTTATTCCTCCAGTGATTAAGTAAAACACAAACGCATTAGGAAGCAAACTCCTCAGTAACATGAAGCTATAAAGGCTCCCGCAGACAGTCACGAGGTGACTCTAGTAGAAAAAAATCTACAAAAACTTGCTCTAAGAAAGAAATAAAATGCGTTTTGTCTCTTGCGCGTGTTTTGTTTAAACATTACACAAAAATATCAAACAAAGAGGCGTGACCATACACATTTGTCTATAAAAACATGTTCCCCGCGCGGGTGAAGAGGGGAAGGGTTTGTTTCATTTTCAACCGCCACGCGAACCGCGCGTATCTAGCACTTAGCATTTTGAAAGGTTAATTCCAACTGACACAGGTTTTGAGGTTATATTGTCTTGTCAATACTTTACACTAATCTAAAAATATTTCAATACGCAGGAGACAGCTTGTGTATGAGAACAAATGTTTATGTGTAAGGTTTTTTGTATATTTCGAAAAAACACGCACAGGAGACACGGCTTTAGATACTGTAAAAAACCAAACACTTTATACTTAACACTATAAAAACAGAAAACTTTGCTATAATTGCCATAAAGGCCTTAGCTCAGCATAATGTCAGATGATAACAAATCTGTACTAATAATAAAGCTGAAGAGTTTGTTTGAATGCGGTAATCTCTGGAACTGCCAGTCGGATTTGAAAAATTATTTTTGCATTTGATAGCCCAATTCTTTACCAATCAGGCAATCACGCTCTTAGGAGCTGAGCAAAAAGAAAACGAGTAAGAAAGAACGCCAAGCGAAAACGAAGTAATACCGCGGGCAGGCGATGCGATACGATGCGATGCGATGGGGTGGGTTGGAGGAACAAGAAATTTCACGCGGACAGAAACTAGTAATGAATAGTTCTTCCAGAATCGCGTCACACCGTCGCGTCGCGGCTGTCTGCGGCGCTATTAAGGCGCTAAGTTTAAGATTACTTAAGTTAAGCGATTAAAGTATAAGAAACTTAATCTTTTTTTCTTTGCAGTGTTTCAATTTGCGGTAATTTTGTTAAGACTCTTAAAGATTCTTTGAGACACTTTATTAAGTATCGTAAAAGAAAATACAACAGTTTATATTTTATTTTAGGAAAACTTACAGCTAAACAGATACAGTAAATATTAGTTTATACAAAATATGGCCAATTAAAAGGGTCCACGTGTAGTATACACAGTTAAATTTTGATCGTTTTAATCCTTAAAAGGGGTCATTGCACTCATCATTATTAATAACTACGGGACCGTGAAAAAAAAACCAGTTGATCCATACATTAGGTATGTCGAGTCATGCGAACATAAATCTATGGATTAACTGATTTTTTTTTTCACGATTTCATGGTTGGTCCCGTAGTAAAAGTTGTTCATAATGATGAGTACAATGACCCCTTTTAAGGATTAAAACGATCAAAACGTAACAGTGTAGAAATCATATGAAACAGAAAAAAAAAGAAAATTGATAATAGGCTACATAAAACACAAAACAGGAAAATTACTATTTACGCTCGAAGAAGCAACTACTTAGAAAATTTTCCTCAATTTAGCAACACTAGTATTGAAAATGTCACATACAACTTGCTCTATATATACTTACCTACTTATATGGTTATGCGTACCTACCTAGTCGTTTCCGCATGCACCATCTTCCACCGCATCATGCGGAGAAAGTTGTCAAGCCTACTGGAAAAACCATGAAAATTTTCACAGGTTTTTTTTTCTGATTATAAAATATTTACGTCCAGAAGACGGTTACGGTTCTGTTCTGGCAGAATCTATACGTATTCACTATTCAGCTGATCGATTCTGTAAAAATCATGTAATCATGTAAGTTAGGTGAAGTGAGCTTAGAGTGAGCTGTCAATAGTGTCAATCCCTAGCATTAGTTGGAATGACAGCTCTCTCCACGCTCACTTCACCTAAGTTTTCACGGTGAGATGGTTACAGAATCGCACTGCAGTACTAAATCATCATTTGCCTACATTTCCCAACTATGTTGTGGTCAGATTCCAGTCTAACCGAAAGCAGCTGAATACCAGTATTTTACATGGAGCGACTACCTATCTTACCTCCACAACCCAACTACTTGGTAATACAATACTCCTTGGTAAGGCTACTTGACAGACTTTCGAGCTTCTGACGACCCGTAACGACTGTCAAAGATCCACGAATGGCAGCCGGGACCAACGGCTTAACGAGGCACGGAAGTATGTAAAGATGGTCACGCATCCACAGATCAACCGCGGCAAGCGTAGCTTAACCTGATCGATCAACCCGTGCGGCTGTTATTACTTAGCCACGAGCCCCTCAGTTTTCAGTTGTAGATGCCTAGGTTAAGCACAAACAAAGTACTTAGTCGTCTTAAGCTTAGTTAGTAGTCTTGTAGAGATCATTTTAAGAAACTGCACATTCTCACAGTACCATGCCTCCATATTCTGGTCCTGCTCAGTAATTTTATTAAAAATATCCATAAGTTTGAGACAGAAGAACAGAGACATAAAAACGCGAAGAAAGGATCTACCTAATTTCATACAGCCTAAGCTTAATGTCTTGAAACATGCCTCAAGAGTGCAATCAGTAAATATGTACAATAAATTGCCTGTACAATTTAAAAACTCTGTGAATCCAAACGCATTCTAGAGAAAATTAAAGTCATTGTTATTGAAGAAATGTTATTACAGCATAGAAGAGTTTCTTAAAGATAAAAGTAGTTCGAATTATTATGTGATTATATTTTAATGGCTTTAAATGATATAAGTATGTAGGTAACATTCTATCATGACATTGCAATTTAATGGATTTTATTGACATACATTTCATTGAATTGAATTTATATTAAATTTTGAACTAATATTAAGTTAAAATATTATAATTATTAATATTAAGACTAATAATGTTGTGACCAATGTGGAATGTAATTTTTTTTTTCTCTCTTTTCTGGCTTTACTGTGATTACTTAATTTTGTGTTACATTTATTGTTATTGTTAAAACCACTGTTCGACATAAATGTAAATTGGTTGATGAATAAATAAAAAAACAGGTTGCGCTCCGGGAGTGCCGGCAGAAGTGAAAACTTGAATATTAACGTTGTGCATTTTTGATATTTTGGAATGCGGTCTACTCTTCCTCCGTCTTACGAATTTTCGATCAGGTCACGTGTCCTGAAGCGAGTTTAACATTTATTACCCATCACAAAAAACTCTCCCTCCGTCTTACGAATTTTCGATCAGGTCACGTGTCCTGTCGCGAGCTCCGTCTTACGAATTTTCGATCAGGTCACGTGTCCTGACGCGAGTTTAAAATTTTTTACTCATCACAAAAAGTGCACAACACCGCTAAAGAAGTTTTCACTTCAAAAATAAATAACATTTGTAAAATTACCAAAGTACTTAGTTTAGTTACAAAAGTTCAAAGTAGACCGTGCCGTTTAGGACTCTAAGGCGTTCTAAATATTAAGGTCAAAAATAATCCGCCTAAAGTTAAGTTTATTATATGTAGATTAAATAGGTTTTTAAGTAAGTGGAAATAAACTCTTCTTTAAACAACAAATGTTAGAGTAGATAATAGGTACTGCTTTTATGAATTCTTAGCTAGGTCCTACTTAGTTTAATTTCGATGCTGTAATTCAGGTTAATTTCGTAATTGAATATGTACTCGTAAGTATTTCATCCCTTACTAACACCCGATTCCTGAGAAATTGAGTTTCTCTTCAGTTGAGTTTAAGTGATAAGTACCTAATTCTTAACTCCCAATTCTCAATTAAGATAAAGGAAGTAAATCTTCTCTAGAATTTGGAACTTGGGACTCACACAAATAAAATCTCAACCCAAACACGAAAAACATAAGAACGCAACAAACAACACTAACAAGTTAAAACATCTCAATGTTCTTCAATCTTTCGTAGAAAGTTGGTATTCAGTGGTAATTTTCCAGATTACCACTTATAGTTGTCAAAAAATAAAAGGCCCGTTTTGACACTGACAGTTCTAGTAGTTAATAAAGATCAAATTCGCAGAACACGTATTCGTTTGTATGAAACTGACAGGTGTCAAAAACGCATTCTCAAATGTCAAAACAGGCTTTTTATTTTTGAAGTGTAAACTTCTATATCGGCGTTGTCCACTTTTTTTGTGATGGGTAAAAAATATTAAACTCGCGTCAAGACAGGTGACCTGATCGAAAATTCGTAAGACGGAGCTCGCGTCAGGACACGTGACCTGATCGAAAATTCGTAAGAAGAAGGGAGAGTAGACCGCATTCCAAAATATCAAAAATGCACAAAGTTTATATTCAAGTTTTCACTTCTGCCGGCACTCCCGGAGTGCGACCCGTTTTTTTGACAACTTTAGGGTGGCCAACGCGCAGCCTGTTACCATGGATTCAGTACATGATTCAAAACAACCCTGTGTTGAAAGTTTTCGCCGGTTATTTTTTTTTAATTTGCAGTTCCGTACATTTTGACCGCATCGATATTGCAATTTTCTATGAAACAACAATTCTAAGCTAGGCGGTCTAGAATACTGTGCTGAATTCATGGTTATAATTTTCGCATCGACATACCTGCCTTGTATGAAAAAAAATTGTTGATAAGTAACTAATGTGATTATTTAACCATACCATGCATGCAGGTGTACATACATCGGCTGTTGTCTGGCCAAGTGTTAAGGCAAAACATTTTTTAATGCCGTGGAAGTGGAAAAGTTTTGGGCCAACAAGATATAAATTTCAGTCGTGCCAGCGACACGCGAATGACACGAAAAATGCCAGGTAGGTAACTACCGGCCTTTACATAGTCACATGTGGAAATAAGTCTAACAAATCCATAGTGCTTACATTACGGATCGTAACAGGAATCTAGTTAGTCCTGTTACATCCTTGTTTAATTGAAGTCGTCGTGATAAGCAGGGCTTACACAATGAAGTAATCCTTACAACGGATTACTTGCCCAGGATTACGATGCAAAGACGGTAGCTAGTCCAAAGGAATAAATAATTGGGAATAAACTATGAAAGGTCAAATTACATTAGTTTAGCGAAACTCAACAGACGTGATGGGATTCAATATTTAAACATAATGAAACAAAAAGAAATCATCTACTTTTCCACCCTTATTTTTTGTAAATCCTGAGTAACGTAGCTAATGTTAGTTTTACTGAAAATACTAAAGTGGTAATTTACTTATTAGTGAAAATCAAGGTTTCTTTGATTTATGATATTTTTGACCACTTGCATTGAATAGGAAATCGGCGGTTGTGATAATCCACCAGCAAGCAAACTATTTAGACCACTTAATTTTATTCAAAACGTGTATTATGACGCCATCTAGTAGCGGAAATAGATAATGCTTACTAATTCTAGTTTTATGTTATATCGAGAGATGGCGTGATTGGCGTGGGTCTATTTTAGTTTTCCAACTACGCAACAGATGTCGGTACGGTTGTGTAAAATAACATTATTTTTTCACAATTAGTTTATCAGTAAATATCACAGTAAAACAATAAAATTAGACTTTGTATATTCTTCTTTTACCATGACGTGTAACCTTGTGCATTACACTCAGGATCTTATTTTAATGAATGGTCTGGTTTATCTCTATTGTTACCGTACATTATCTGTGTTTATTTTTGTTAATTGTCTATGGCGCATCAAAATGGCCGTCTGTGGTGATGTCCGATCGGAGTTTTATGTTCTTTGTTTACGATAAAAACATATTATTCGTTTCAAATTTCTGACTTTATTGTGACAAAATAAAATGTTTATAGGTATAGAAACTTTGGACAATAGTTTGGGTTCATACAAGTGTGTGATTTGACATAAAACGAGTGGTACCAGACTCACCTTGTAAAGAGAAAATGGGGAACTGTTTTAGTAGTACAGGAGAAAAGGATTCTAAAAGCAAAAATGAAGGAAGGCCTAGCAACCCGCACGAAGAGGACCCTAGACAGTTTCAGACTCCAGTGCCGACCCCTCCGCCTGATCCAATTAGATCTACGGTAAATCAGGGCACAGATACGAGTGAGGTCCCTCCCACCCGAATATTCGTAGCCCTGTACGATTACGATGCCCGTACCGATGAGGACCTTAGTTTTAGAAAAGGGGAGCATTTAGAAATCTTAAATGATACACAAGGTGACTGGTGGTTAGCTAGAAGCAAGAAGACCAAACAAGAAGGCTACATTCCATCGAACTATGTCGCTCGCCTGCAGTCTATAGAGGCCGAACCGTGAGTAATCATATCTGTTTTTTATGCAATCATTTCAATAGTGAACGGTTCCTGCGCGATTTCTTTTCCTTTACGTGCATTAACCAGTCGTACATGTTTACTGTTCTACATGAATTATGGCAGTAATTACTGGAACAACAACTTACCTTACAATATTTATTGATTTTTAAAAGTAATCAATAGTAATTATCTATGTTCTACTTAAATTTATAAACCACAACAATGATCAAATACGTAAATGGTACTTATCAGCAACTATTACTAAATAATATGAAAACAATTACGTACATATTTCAATAAAGCCTGATAAATAAATAAATAAACTATTTATTTTTCCTCAGTTTACAGGATCTAAAACCTATAATATAAAATGGTTGTAATATTATTGTCCAGTTATTAATGTAAATAACTAATGAGCCTCTGTATCCTGCTTAGTAATGCATTATCAGTTTCATAGCATGTCTATTCATTGCTTGGAACGAAAATACCAGCACCCATAAAAAATGACATATTTTAATTTCACCTAAAATAACAAGTAAAGGACATTTATTTTGAAATGCCAGCGGTTCCTGGTTGATTGGCCTGTGAAGGCACAACACATAAGGAAAACTGGAAAAGTATGGGGAGACCTTTGCCCAGCAGTGAGGCAATTTTGGCTAGCTAAAAATAAGATAACATTTTGTAAAGCATACAAAATGGTATGTGAAACATATTGTACCTAACTTGTTTTGACTTGTAGCATGTTTCATCAGAATCCAAAGTGAAAGCATTACTGGTATGCTCACATTATCACAGGCACTCACACTGCTAATAGGCTGTGAACATGACATAGAAAGGTTATTGTTTAAGCTAAAATCACACTTATTCTCTTTACCTACTACACCTATTAAATTTTACGGTCTTCATACATGCAAATGTACTAGGAATTCATAAACTACTGGAGCAAGCAACAACACTTCCACATGTTTAGTTTATGACTAATACTAAAACCAGACTAATTTAATGATTAAGTGATATTAGAAATCTTGTTTTCTGCCATTACTGTGGAATTTCCAAAGCCATGTCTTGTTCAGCTTTTACTTTCACATGGTATTACCGTTATCATGTAACATTTTTTGTTCTGCATAGGTGGGTACCTATGCTGCCTATCGCTGTAAGACAAGACATTACCATCCTTCTTGTTTTGAGCCTTTTTTAAATGTATTCAGTACTGTTGGCCAGCTATCAGATGTTATGAAGTAAAAGTAGAACGTAATGGTACTAAATGGTGCAATCAAAAGTGATTAAAAGTCAATTGTGGTGGCTAACTCTTGGCACCGGTCATATCCTTGTTGTGACATGTGCACTGTGCACTGTGACAGTAGATAGTAGGACAGTGACACCCGTGACTGCCCTCATTTGAAGCTATTACACATCTAGTGCTTGTCACTAATTGTAATCAATTAATTGTTTGTTGTTTTATAGAGTTTGTGTATTTTGTTAGCCTATACTGCCCTACTTCCGGGCAAAGGCCTCCCAAAGTCCTTCCAGGTACACTTTCTCCCACGCCACCTTGAACTGGCCCTCGCGGTACATGTCCAGGTCATCTCGCCATCCCTTTCTTAGCCGGCCTTGGCGGCGCCGTCCATCTTCAGGCACTTTTGATTAGCAAATTATATTTTAGTCATCTCTTTTCCTGATAGGCATTAACCAGTGTAAGTCTAATCTAAGATCTTAGTCAATATGACTCATACTGCCGAGCGCTGTATCATTATTTTATGCAGATAAAAATATTATCTTTCTTTCTTTGTCTATTCCTATCTTTTTCTAAGAAACAAAAGCCATTATTTTTTTCAATACTATTCCAGAAGAAACAAAGTATTTAAAGCATAATAGTAAATAAACAACACAAACTCTTTATGTACACAGTAAGTACTGTGTCAAATAGATAAACAACTTTACCTTTATCAGTTCCCTGCAAAAAAATAACATTGTATGAGCATACTATTAACACAATTTGTCACTATAAAAGTAGGTCACATTTCAGCGTTTCACACATGCACAACACTTTCATAGTTGAGTATGCGAGGGCAGCGACCTGTGGTTGATTGGTGCACTGTGATAATTATTTTACCCCTTTATTCATGTGCCCTACTAAAACTGTTTGTTAAAACATTCAGTTTTAGTAGGACACATGGGACACACCCCTCCCTAGTCCAATCTGATGTATCTGAATAAATGAATCTACTCTAGGTCTGGAGTTAATATGATTACTTAGGTTGGATTTTTCAATTGTCAGATAAAAGTTATCTTAAGTTTGAAAAATCGACCCTCAGATGTAAATAATAAGTTAGTCTTATAATGTTACCCAGAAAGCTACTAAGCTGAGGTGGGATTAAACTGAATACAAGTCTGCCGCATGTCAGATGAGCTGTGGGCTAAAATAACCCCAAAATAGTCTCATTAAATACTAGGCTACACCACAACATACAGCAGTAGCTGGACGAGCATGACTCCTACCGATGAAAGCACTAGCCCACAAGAGCAGTGAACATGCAAGTGTATGGAAAAGTGGGTAGGCCTATGTTATGTATGTGGGATAGGCAGACCAGATTATAGATCAGATTAGAAGAACAAAAATTGCAACTAATTTATTTAGATTTTGATTTCAAGGATTTCCGTAACAATTTGATACTTAACTTTAAGTAATTAAGAGTTTCACTCTATGATTCTCCAATGTAGATTCGACCGGAAATATAAAAAAAACGGACATATTTTCTGTAACATACTAATTTTGAACTAGTTTATTTTGATTTAATTTGAATAGAATAATGTCAGCGCCCCCTATTGAGAGTAGCTTCTATTAACCTTAATTATGTGGACCAACTTGTTAGGCGTGATAAATTATGTTTGGTTAAGCATTTAGCCATAGTCATTCATAAAATCCTTAATGTATTATGCAATTTATTTTGAATGAAACCGTAACATACCTACTATCATATCTGTCTTTTTTTATCAGTTTTCGCACCTCGGCGGATTCTCCGAGAGACAGAGGGCCACCTCTCGTCTGTTACATGAATAATAGGCAGATTTTGCCAGTTATGTTTATAGTCTATGTAATAAAGGGCATTAAACGGGCTAATCTGGTGCTTCGACTGAGAAATTCCTGAATGAAAAATCCCAGTAAAACTGCCCGACCTAGGGATCTAATCCAGGACTCATTAGTACACGACCACTAAACAAACCAGGCAGTATGTCGAAAGTTTCGGCAAAAGTTGATAAACTGCATTTGTGGTCGATATACAGTGGCGTGGCAATGACATACGGATTGACGTTTTAAGTGCAGTTCAGCAGTTGATAGCAGGCTGACGGCGATCGACGTATGCAGTGGTATACATCACAAAAAAGTAATTATTTCCGTCGGTTGGGTTTGGGTGAGATTTCATTAGTAACCAAACGTCCCCAACTAAACGGTGTCGCATGTCGCACCTCTATTTTATTCCCACAAGCCCAACCCACTGGATGACTAATAAAAGGCAAATCAGATATGACGTGTCTGCTTTCAGGAATACTTCTTTAGGTTTTTGTTTCACTCCCCGATTAGCGAACACACAAATCAACGGAAAAGCTAAACTGAAAAATTAGTTTTGCGTAGATGGCAACTACGTGTTTGTTACTTTCATTCATCTACCAATGGAGTTTTTTGTTTAAAACTGTACTGCGAGATGGCGCTAAGTGTTTTGTCTTGTCGCCGATTGGTCACTCTTCTCTCAAGATTATTGTGACAACTGACAAACACTCACCTCTCTCTCGTGGCGACGCTTCCATCATCAACCCCAATGGTATCTTAGTTTGCTAATTGTGAACCGAGGACCGAATGTACAGAGATTTTCAAACGAAGTTACCCGTGTCCTTAAAACGGAAATTCCAGGACTCGGTCATCATCATTCATCATTCTGTCTTGCCCTTATTTTAATTTGTTTTGGGTCGGAGCAACGTGTCTTTTTCTTCCATACTTCTCTATTAGTCGTCATCTCGATAGTCACCCCCTTTCTAACCATATCATCATTCATTCACACAGTCCATCCATCGTTTCTTACAGCCATCGACATTCATACTTAAAATTTTCCTCACGACATTTTCCTCATTCCTCCGTATCACATGCCCATACCATGGCAACCGATTTCTTATTAGTACTTATAGAAATTAAACTTTATTTTCGTCTAGACGAGTCGCACCTTTAAATTTTGCCATCACTGCTCCAAAACTTAATGACTGAACTTGATGACTTTAAAGCTCGTCAATCTTTTTTAATCCGAAGCCCTTCAATGGCACTAAAACGTAACTGATCCCACTGTCCTCTTTTTACTACCGGACATCCCGTCCTGGCGAAGGTTATTCCATCTATTACAAATAAATAAAATTGAAGTGTCTGTTTGTAAAGTCAAAATAAAGTAATTTATTCAAATGAGGCTGAGAATCGGCACTTTTCTAACGACAAAATTAGACAGTCCCCAAAATGCCCGCCCTTCAACACTTCCTAGTACTTTCGCTGGGAAGAAGAAGCTTTTTACTAAATGCATATGAAAGTATATACGATACTTATAACACAAAACATGTTTTTTTATTATTTCCTGACAGTCTGTCTGTTTACTTCTGCTAATCTCTAAACGGCTGGACCGATATTGATAAAATATGGTATTGAGATACTTTAAACCCTGGGGCAGGACATAACGCATGCTTAATGGAATACTGACTTAACTCAAAAAATACGATTTTTGGGAAATGGCAAAAGATCTTGCTATGAGGACGTATCCTACTTGTTGATGCATAAAAATAAAACTGATTTACCTATATTAATCATGAATGCTTGTATTTTGAACGTCTATGATTAACTATTGATGAGATCTGAGTAAAAAAAAACGGAAATCACATCTGACCTATCTACTAATGGGTCAGTGTTCCATTAAGCATGCGATAAGCTACTTGTTATTGATATACCACGCGGGTGGAACCTAGTTTTTCATTAATCAAGAATGAGTAATGTAGAAATACTCATTTTGCTAGTCCCCGTCACAGTGCGACAACGTCACCCCGAAAATTCTAGAAACTCAAATGTAAACAACGGTACACGGTAAATAAAATTATACGCCCTCGCCTTGTAGATGCAATAAAAGAAGACGACAAAGGACTTAAGTTTAAGGCTGGGAAGTAGCATTTTCCTAAACGCTAATAAAAACGTACAGTGATTAACTACTGTCCTTAAGCTATCGTTGATTCGGTTTTAATTGAGAAAACACGAGGTCCTAGAAAATGTTACGAGATAGTAAACGCTAGGCTTTCTCGGTTAACTCCTGGACTAATAAAAAAATCGCAGCCTATTCCGGCTGGCTTATAAATAATATCATATCTCTGAATACCACAGGAACTCACTTCCTCCGGTTGTGGTTATCCTCATTCGAAACCACACGATGAGACATGAGTGGAGTCATGAAGGTAGAACAACTAACAAAAAAGACAGATAACACCTTCATACTTGATACAAAATTATAAAAAAAAAAATAACTTCAGTCTAATTTTGAAGTTGCTAGTCCATTGCGTATTCTAATTTTATAAATGCAACAATGACCGGATAACCCCCTTCCTGTGCAGAAGCTGTGATATATTCCGTTTTTTCTTCGACTCTTAAACTGTGGGAAACAACTCCTTTTTTTTTTTTTTTTTTTTTTTTTTTTTTTTTTTTTTTTTTTTTTTTCTGGGTGGGAAATCATCAAATGACTCCTCCCGCTCTGGGCGGAGCAGAAGGGAGTGTCAGACTTTTACTGACTAAAACCCACCCGTGTTCCTTCAGTTGCCTGTGCCAGGGGCCACGGTATCTCTTTCGAACAACCCGCAGCCTGGGAAACAACTCCTTAAATTCTAATATCACATTAACCATCAGACAGTTACTCATGACATGGCCCAGACCAGTACAATTTAGGATTCAGGTGAAATATAGTAACAACCTCGCTTGGTAGATTAGTTTTTGGAGTACCTACTTACATTCTTATTACCGTTACTGAGAACACTGCTGCATATCCCTTGACCATCTCAAGGCCAATTCTCGTAATTTAAAACGTTCAAAATCTAGTCGCAGTCTCATCTCGGCGACAAACAAATGTGAAACATGTAGTGAAATTAAAGGTATTTTTGACAGATTGAGACTGAGTTCAGGCCGTGAACGTTCTTAAAATTACGAGAATTGCCCCTCTGATCTAAAAGAACATCACCAAATAAAAGAAAACTGGCTCGTGGAAAAGAATAGCGCCATTCCACGAACAGTACATTATCATAATACAACTCGATTTCGATATTTTTATATCTCACATCACGCTCAAGCTCAAGAATCCAGATGGATGACCTATTATTCGGTAAATGAATTTTATTCCTCAATTCCTTTTTTTTATTTAGGCTAAGTAGCGTTAATGGTTTTTGCTACTGCTCAACAATAGACAATTATTACAAGATTTATGTTTCTTTGCCATTAGTTTCTAGGTATTGTGAAATGGGAACGAATAATTAACTCCACGGCCTTAGCGATTAGTTATTATTTGCGTGTTTAGTATCATTGGACTGTTCACTGTGAAGACATTGCAGAAGTTATTTGAATGAAAGTCATGAACCTTGCAACTCTTCATCCGGAAAATAACTAGTTAAGCTTAACTTAAGTAACATAAAATACTGTGTAACGTATAGTTACTTATCAGCAAAAAATTTGCTACCTCACTACGAAACATTGAATTGGTGTATCCGGGATTTCCATGCCCCATAGAAATTGATTAAAGTGTTGCCATTCAATTGTCAACACACAGCACCCAGTTTTGCGACAGAAATTGGTCGTTAAGGCACTTTCTCGCCACGCCCAGGCCCCTTGCTCCTCGTTTAGATTAGAACGCTATTACAATAATAATTACAAGTGTTTACCACGCTTCTGACTATTGCGCAACTAACCAATGGACTCGGCGTTGTACTAGAAAATTTGCAAGCGAAAGTAGGCACCTCACTGACGTACAACATTGTGACAGATCATACTTATTTCACATGCCCGTTATGATTAATTGTCGCTCACATAAATATTTGTTTTTATTTTTTACGTCACGGCTCACGACCATTATGTTATGTCCGTCGGTATTTATTAGCCACATTTGTCATATAATGCAATTTTTAGTTAACTTGTTAATAACTCAAACCAAACGTTTGACTCCGCTGTCTCGTTATTAATTTGACTATCTCTTATTTATCATCTTTCACTTACATAACAAGCTACGTCTCTCAAAGTCAAAGAAGTACTAACTACGAATTAATACAATAATCAATATGATATAATAACAAGACATCACACAATTAATTACATATTTACAAGAAGAGTGGAATTTTAATGATATGCAAAATATTTTAAGCTGGCCATCTATACAACTCGTTTCACAACATTCATTGGATAAATATCAAGACAATTTTTAGTGCGTCTGTTTTAACAATTTTCATTCAAGAAAAATTTTGTTGGATTTCGTGATTTTTGCGTTAATAATTTGATATTACACCCCAAGACAGTTGATCTCACGTTTATCACGATATTGTAAAACCACAGAGTAGATCTTGACGTCACAAACCTTTGTGTCGCGTTGTTATTATTTGTTTGCGCGCTTCATCCGATACCCCTTTAGCTGAGGTAGTGACTCGTGAAGGACAAACATCAATCACCGTGGAACACACTATAATAATGCTACTGACGGATAGCTTTCATAAAATTATGTAGTACAAATCTCAACATTTAAACAAGATGCGGGGCAACATAACTAATGCTGTATCATAAATTCTCAGATAAGATACTGACGTCACTACTCAAGAACTATTTCATATATTTTTTCTTAAAAAACTAGCTATTCAGCGAAACCAACGTCAATATGCATCTTGGAAATTCTGTCGGTTCATCATAACTCATAATTATTAAGGTCATAAGAAACGGAACTCAAATTGTTAGACTCTTAAATTTTATGGGGACGAAAAGTCACCTTCTGACGGTACGACAGTCAAAGTTGCGAGAAAGACGAACGGCCTCGGTAATTAAAACTGCATCGCGTTCCGCACGAGCTGAACACTGGCTTCACAAACGAGGTCAGCTGCAACAAGCAGCACCAGGACTGTTAATTACTGCTGAATTTTAAACGGTCCTTGAGTACCCTTGAGACAATATGAGGTGCGTTACTTGACTTGCTTGTTTGCACTGAAGTCCGCTGAATCGTTGTTACATACACGAAAATAAACAATAGTTAATGCGGTCCGAGTAAACGCGGGGGGCTTACCGGAAAACGTTTCCTAGTCAAACATGCAAATTGTATGGCAAATATTAAAATGGCGAGGTTCCTACGCTTTGTATGTGGCTGTCGTACCGCTAACACACCGACGACGAACTAATAGCTATTCCCTAGCTGCAGCTTACTTAACGGTATGCTTGATGACTTGAATAAAACCATTGGAGCCAACAAAACAAACATTTTATCGCACCTAAGTATTTGAGAACACCGAGACTTCCGACGTGCAGAAGACGTTCTCGATATACGCGATTATTAGAGAGTGAACTTGAAAAAGATCACTTATCAAAGCAATCATTCTCGCAATCAAAGAGTCAAACTTATATGAATATTGGTGACGGGCGTATTGGAAGATGTGTTTATTCATGGCACATGCCTGTGCTGCAGGAAGTTAGCCGGTTCGGTGAATCGAGCGCCTGTGCGACGGCAACCGTCATACGACACTGCGCCAACGCATTCTGATCGACCATTATCAATAAACATTTTACATTTACGCGGACAATAACCACTATCGACACATATTTCTGAGTAAATTATTCTATTTATTGATCCTGCAATTCCTAGTTTTGCATATTATTGCGTATTTAGGTCCTTTTGAGATGGAAGATGATTGTAGATTCAGTGTCCTCGTAATACAGTACAAATGTCATGTGGGTATATGTAAGGTTTATTAGTTATTACCCGTATATTATGTTAATTTAATGAATGCTTATCGCCTATACTTAATGTAAACATTGCTGCAAAATTTTGAAATAGCTATGTAAAATATTATCCTTTCATACAGAATGAGGAGGTATGTAATTATTTTTAGAACAAGGCTCACTTTAGTTGACGTGTCGGTAATAGAGTGAAGAAATGGAACTGTAGAAAGACACAAAGCGACCAATTAACCTACCAAGAAGATGTATGAGCCGGGGTGTGCTACTAACACTGGCTTCTAAAAACCCACATTTCCTAGTAAAGATAGTAAGTTGGCCGACATCACCGACTTCGGATACAGGATGCATTTGAGTTCACCGCCCTGCTCCCGTCCCTCAAGCGACGCTTACAACGTTGTAAACCTACACTAGGTGAACATTAATGTGGTTTTAAATGGATACTTGGGGCGCGTCTTTCTCTCTGGCGCGCCTAAATACTTAAGTTTAATGGACGTTTTTCTCATTAAAGTTTATAAATATTACCTTTCGCACAGCCTCTTTAATTAAATAATTTGAAGACGTTGAAATCTTACATCAGACGACATACGCGTAGTCAAAACATCGCTGCCTTTCAGAAAGCATATATGTATACAATCATAGTAAGTAACAGTACATGAAATTAGCGTGTCCCTCATCACGAAATGCTATCATTGAATGAAATACAATACAAACAAGTCGGAGAGGTCAGTGACTGGTTGCATAAGGTACGCGAGTAACGTTCACGTGCAGGGCGGGTCATCCAATGTTGATAAGTGGGGTTCTAGGGCTTTCAAGTTTGATTTAAAAGAGAGCAGTGGCCCAGATCATACGGCCAATTAAGGTCGGTGCAGACGATGTGTCGCGTGTACCTTGCCCCTCATTCACACGCTGAACTAGACATACTGCACCTTAAATCACGAACTTGTAGACTGTACCTTAACAATCACGAAGAAGAAAGCTCCGAAATTAATTTTAAAGTAAATGATAAGTATGTGATAAAGATTAATAACGTAATGAAATTAAAATGCAATTTACACGTGAGTATTAAAATGTCAAGTCGTAAGCCGGTTGTAACGGGTGATCAGCCCTGTCGCCGCGGTAATGATAGCTTCCCTAATGGTACGAGTGCTGGGGAAAATTCGCATAGCACCGTCGCACGCGCAGACGAACGATTAACCGGCGCCACTGATGTATTAGTCCACGTCACGGATATACTTAACTACTGTAAAGTATTAGTGTCACCTCCCTACAAAATATATCTACAGTTGGCTCTTTTAAAAAACCCCACAATTATCATTAGTGTTGCATATTTCTGGATAGATGTTTCAGTTTATATCATGCTTTTTTATTTTCTGGTTATCAGCTTTGTGTAAACCATTCATTATCTCAAGTTTATACAGTTTCTTGTAACTCTTTGTTACTTATATCTGATTAGCTATATCCTCTCTGTAAAGTCACGTAGGTAATGGTTTTGAGTGGGTGTTAAACAGTACTTGTGGATTGTGAAGAGTAAACAAAACTATTCATGAATTACAATTGCTTATCATATTCAACTTTGTTGTCCGTATGATATGAGAAATAATTGTCTTTACTTTCTCGTGCGATCCCAGTGGCGCCGATGTCTGCAAAGCCTACGATTATTTTTAGATTAGAAATGGCTCAACCGCTTTACGTAATTGCACTAGTCGCATGCGCAGCTAGTTCCAGAGCGTTTGCTGCTAAATATAGTCACAGAGGTGGTGTGCAATTACACCTTATTATCGCATGTTTCCACTGGAAGCTAGGCTGCGTCTTGTCTGCCACAATTATTACTTACATGTTGCAGTTTCTTTAGAAAGTGTCCAGATATGACGAAATTGAAATGACCATGTTGGGCAGATTACAGAATGGTCGCAAAGTAGTTTCCCTTGCTTTCGAGTTCTGCGTAATGCTGCGTGCATGCCTTAGGTACCTCCTCATAGTGCTCCAACACTACATAACGTAAATTACCACAAATTAGGGCAAAACACCGTTTGTAATACATTTACCGTGTTAACAGTAAGTTCCTAGTACTCTTGCATAGTTCTTTGCGTGTATATGTACTTATAGCTTTTTCCAGATTTTTTTTAGTTTTAAAACCAAAGGCGAAATATAAAAATCACCCCATGAGTGTCAATAATCAAATATCGAAAGCACTTGTGATTGTAATAATGATCATGTATTTTGAACGGATGTTTTCGAAGACGCCTACGCAAGCGCGACACGCGCCCATCCCAAGTCATGGTCAATTTCGTATAGAACATCGCCAAGACCGTGAAAACGACTTGACACAGATTCTATCTGGTACAGAGTGCCTGCAAGTGATGGCACTTTCAATTATCACTGCACTGATGTACCCACCCACACTTGATTATCAATCATTTCTGATGCAGTGTTTCACTGTGTTATTTTACCAATACTTTCTCTTGTTCCCAGATTTTTTTTCTCTTGCATACCTATCTAATGATCTCGAATGCGCCTGTCATTCATTACATTTTCACTGTCTCCTAATAAGTCTCGATGTCGTCGTTGTTAATCTTAATTACTAATTTAAATCCAATAGAATGTGACGTTGCATTGCAATTTAATATTTAAATGATCTTGAATCAGTAATTTGATTTTAGTTAGCGAACCATGTCCAAAAAAACAGCGCACCAATTAGCGTGCGTGCTGCGCCTCATGCAGATCGGATCCTGGTAGTACCAGGTGTCCGTCGTCGAGATGTGATGTAAAAGGCTTTCAGTGAATCGTTGGCGTCGTAAATTTCCGTTGACCCAGATATGATGTGATTAGAAACGTATGTACGTCAACGTACAGCGAAAATGATATTTTTTGCTAGTGCCAATTTGTCGGTAATGGAGCGTCGTGCACACGAGATGCGATGCGACATCCGCAAGTGAGAGTTCTGCGACTTGTCACCGAAACTGGTATGTGTACCGTGGACCACTCTAACGCGAATGTAATTATTATTGCCTAGAGAGTATTGATATGTCCGGTACGGCATGTCAGCAAAAGTGTAAGTGAGGTCGTTCATTAAACCCTCAGATATAAACATTATACTGCTTACGCCATAAACTATAGCTTATTACGTAGACATCAGTATGTTTTTTGCTAATTTTTATGCTCATAACATGCATAACATTTCTACGAAATATCTAATAATTTATTATGCTATGAAAAGTTGTAAGAATGTTATATTCTTGACATCAACGAATCTGACGTAATAATATGACTGTTGCACTGCAAACATTCTTCTTAGTCGTTTCAATGATAAAACACAATTTCAGCTTAGATCAGTTCGGTTCTGAATCGTTTTAAATTGTAAATTTCAGTTAGATAGCAGCTTAACTGCAACTAAAACTTTCAGGCGTGGAAATGGCATTGACGACAAAAACCAGAGAGTGCTGTAAAAAAAAATATGAGTGAATCACACATGAACTCTATCGTCTGCCGCGTAACTACAGTATGAAAAAAGTTGGCATTAGTTTAATGTTGTTTAATATTTTAGTTGTTTATTGTGCTGTCGCAGACGGAACGGGGGCGGGTCCGCTCTCCGCAGCCGAGGAAACAGCCTCACACTGAGCTAGGTCGTTCATCGACCCGCCGCGCAGCCGCGTCGCGCGCACCGACCGCAGATGCGATTGTTTATACACCACCATTATCTAAACACTGTTTTGCTGCTCACTTCGTGACATTCCTTTGTAATCATTTTGAAATGTAGGTTAAGGCTTCTCTTTCAAGAAATCGAGAGACGCACTTTTCACTTCACTATTGTCCTTTGTCAAAGTTGTAGAATATCTAGTCTTTGTTTGCATTTTCCGGTAAATCGGCAATTCGACGGTCGATCGAACTCATTACATCATTTTCATATGTTTGACCAGAACGACTTCACAGTTATGCATTCATAAGGAAAAAAATGATACGTAATTCCCTTTACAAAGAAAGATTGGATCCTCGACAGGAGAATTGCAAGATTAATGACACAAGATGAGTGTGCAGTTAGGTTTTAAATAAAATATGTTCCGATACGGTATCGAAATTCATTAAATAAATCAAATATTTTAATTTATTTAACGGATTGTGGTAGCTTTTTGCTATCAGAACAATGCACAACGTGAAAACAAAGGTTTTTAATGGGTACTAGCTGTAGCTACTACCTTAGAGGCTAGAGAAAATTATGTTTAGAAATACAATGTCTTTGTGTCTAAAAATATTGAGGTATACGACGCGTATCTAAACTCTGTAAGATTTTACTCGTAATGTCCTCTGACGTTGCGAAGTCGTCTTCGGAGACTTGTTTTATTTTATTCAAGGCACGGCCTTCTCTATTCCCTACTTAATCTTCTAAAGTCATTACTCCGCGATACACTGTATTTTACGATGTTGCTTTTATTTTTTAGTTTTATTTTAAAGCTTGGTAGGGAGAATGCGGATCGCAGGACATGCGCGGGCGCCGCAGAGTCGCGCCGCGAGCAACTTTCTACAGCCGCGTCTAGAACGCTTTAAACCGTAATCTGCAGATTGACGTACCTTCGAGATGGTTACGACAGGCAAATTAAATTGCACATTAGTGCTAAAAATGTGCAATTATCTTTGAAAATCTTCCTCCCCATTGGTCGAGTTGACCGTGAATTTCTCTCCGTAATAAGAGAAGATTTAAACGAGTCGTAACTGAGCTGTACGGGTGCTGTTATTTATTGTGTAGTATAATCATATTGCACATAATCGGTTTAATTTTATGACTTGCGTCTGGATATTTGAAATTGGCATATATATAAGCAGATGATTCAGTGGAGCTTAAACAGTATTTTCTTCAAACGGGACCTAATCTACCCGGAAGTTACGTAGAGACAAAGGAAAAAAATAATCTTTAAGAGTGTGCTCCACTTAAAACCCTTTCAGAACAAACTGCAGTAAATAAGCGAACAGCTGAATATAAATACTTATAATCAATTCTGACAAGGTACTGATGGTTTTCCGGAAATATATGAATGTATGCGAAAATTCAACATTTTCCTTGTTCAATATTCATTATGTATATGTCCGCTACTTTGTTCATCTTATCATCGTTGACTTTAAAGTAACGATGTCTGCTCACTAATTGTAATATTATTCTTTGACAAGGTTGGAAAAACAGCTCACTCATATGTATACTAATAAAGATAGATAAAAACAATAACATTCGTGAATACGAGCAGAATGTTTGTGAAATCTTCACAATAATTAGTTACGGTCAAGTCATTGTCGGCTTTTGTTGTTTGCATATACTTGACTAACCAAAGTGGCGTTACGTTTCATTAAACCCTGAATTGTTCAGCTACACAATTTAACTTTCAGAAGATTTTAGTAAATACTACAGCTAGTATTTTACCAAAATCTTCAAGTTAAATTCAATTATATTAATAAAAGGACAACATCTGTCCCAAAAATTCAACTTTCCGGGCAACTTTTCCTGTTTTTCTTTCCACAAAAACCTAATTCGGCGGAGTAGATATTACTCAAGTGATGCGTTTACCAACGAACAGCATTTCATTTATATTTATCTATACATATAATAAAATAGTAACGAAGAATTGTAGTCTGTTTGTCTGGGTGTGTGTATGTTCCGGATTAGGACAAAAACGGCTCAACGGATTTGGATTAAATTTGACACATTTCAGTAGTTTATAACCTGGATTAACACATATGCTACTTTTAATTCCGGTAGTACGTTCCCGTAAGATATTTTTCGACATCTACGCGGGCCAAAGATTACAAGGGGCTTAGTATAATATTATAGATGACATTTCAAAACGAAGAACAAAATATGTAACCGGTTATATATTAAAAAATAGATAACAAGTAATAAAATTTAATATACTTGCCTACTTTGCCTAGTAAATAGGTAGAGACTAGAGATACTTACAATAGATTTTCCTAATGATAGCCTAGCTATTAAATGCACGTGTTCGGGCACATGTTAACTTGGCTACTGTTGAAAATATATTACCTATTAAATCTCCTTACAGGTTTAATAATCAGAAACATGTGTCCGAACACGAGTGTATCGCTCCTCATGTATAATTAAGCTGCGTTTCATTTGATATTGGTTTCAGTTGATTAGCTGCGTGCAAACGTCAGTTCATAATTTGTGCTCCCATTTATCAATGCTATGTGTAATCAAACGGTAGCGTTATAACTTAACACGAGGGTACGGTTAATAATTTTATGATGTCGAGAAAAAAATCGCGCGTCGCGAAATGCACGGGCGGGCGCCATGTCATGGCGCCAACGCCGCGCCGGCGACGCCGCTGGCCGCTTGCTTCCTCGAACCGTGCTATCACTGGCCGACATTATACAATAAGTAACAAATTCGACAACCTTCACGTCATTAAAGCACCTCATTAAGACACACACCAACAGAGAAATCTTCATTTGTATGTCATCCTTGTTTATAGTCATCGTGAATATTTTATAAGATGATTTATCTAACACATCATAAATTTTGTATATTCCTGCAGATCAAAGCTTCATAATGAGCGATAATGAAGCGTTTGTAATTAAATAAGAAGTAATATTATCATTGGGATTTAGCCAAATGACTATTGCATTTATTTAATTAACGTGTCATTTGGTTTCTATAAGGATTATGCAAATATTCACTTTCAAGGAATTCGCATTAACTTGGAATTTTGCATAGCAACCAAGTTACTTAACAAGCTGGGGTGAATGAATTTTCATTTTGCATTAAAATACGAATAGTGTTTCGGATTCTACACGGTGTGGTACGTGAGACCTAGATTTCAGATGTAATAAATACGCATCTGTATCTTCTACGTATATGAATGACCCAATGAGACTGCATGCTCTAGTTGCAATTGATTGCAAACTTTCCTCTAGGTTTTTCCATCTTGGTTCCCTCTTACAGCCCTTTTGCAAATCTCTCGTGTACGTACGTACATTCAAATAACACTTCACGCCTCAGTTTTGAAATGTATCGAAAATATGCAAATAAATTTAATACTCTTGCAAAAAAAAAACAACTGAGACAGTGAATTAAAGGTGACGCACACGCTTTCGTCCTTGCCCTCGATAAAGACACGAGTTAAAAACGAATTTTATTTATTTTCCTGGGGTATAAAAGAATAATATTTCCATTTAAATGTACACTGTCAATGTCGTGTATTAATATGAATTTTCAATTTGGGTAAAAAAAAAAATGTCAACTAGGAAGTAGTGGTGTTTCCAAATTGACTTGCCCCTGTCAAACTGCAGATAAAGAATAGTCTAAAAGTACAATTCTTAAACAAGGTGCAATAAATAAGCTCGCATAACGTAAAAACTATATCTGATAAGCTGGAGCTTCTAAGCTTCGAGAAGACAACCTAAAGAGAAATGATATCCAACAAGGCTACCGGCTATAACCTTTAGTCTACAAATCTGCCGTCACGCACGTCTCATGTGATATATCGAAACAAAAAAACCGTATTGAAATCGATTCGTACGTCGTCGTAAACAAAAACAATAAGACCTAAATCGATAAAGAATAGTCTAAAAGTACAATATTCTTAAACAAGGTGTAATAAATATGCTCGCATAACGTAACACATATATCTGACAACCTGGAGCTTCTAAGCTTCGAGAAGGCAACCTAAAGAGAAATGAGATCCAACAAGGCTACCGGCTATAACCTTTAGTCTAAAAATCTGGTGTCACGCACGTCTCATGTAATATATCGAAACAAAAAAAACCCTATTGAACTCGGTTTGTACATCGTAAACAAGAAGACAAATCGATACTTCCGTTTATATAACGGCTACTTATAAAAACAGCATCATTTAAAATGTTCTACGGTAGTAATAAATAAACTTCTTCCCTTTTAGTCGATTCTAATTCATAGAAGCGGGCAGTTACTGCAACGTCGTACGCGGTACCAAGGTCTGTTGTTTGTCTATTGTTCGGTGCATCCGATCGATGTTCTTTATCTGAATAAATAATACTTTTTTCCTGTAGTCGAACGGTTGGACTTCCCCAAACCGACCGTTCCATTGAACGGAAAGTGATTCTTCGAAACTGATGCGAGAGTTTGTTTGCTACCAGCATCTGAGAGGTCGTTCATAATCATTCGTGCATACACCTACGCACAACGTTTTAATCTTAGAATACGGTTATGGTTACAACTTACAAGTAAAACACTAATCTTTCTAGCTGCATCTCGTCTAAGCCTAAAATCTTGATATATTGAATTTTGCGGTTCCATCTAAATTTAACGAATATTTCGATAATTTTATTAATAGGGTCGGTTTATCTATCAATCAATCAACTCAGCCTATCGCAGTCTACTGCTGGACATAGGCCTCTCCCAGGCCAGGTTTATCTATACTTCTACACTAATATTATAAAGAGGTAAAATTTGTTTGTTTGTTTGTATGTATATAGGGGGTAATCTCCGGAGTTAATGCTCTAATTAAAAAAAAAACTGGTACATTATTCCTGAGTGCTATAGGCTATAAATTATATTTCTATTAAATATTAATCCTTATTAAAATAAAATATTTTATGATCACAAGTATACATATGTATATGTCGCAGGTGGATTGTAGAATGAGCTGTTTTACAAAACAACTCCTTTATGTAAAACAACTGAACAACGTTCAGCGGCTCTCCATAACTACTGAACTTGAACACGCAGAATTGCATAAACGTGTTGCATTTATCAATGCAGCGGGTCAACAATTAGAGGTTTTGTAAAATAGCGTGAAAATTACTTTAACTCAAGTGAAAACAGTGATTTTAAAGACAATATTAATTAAAAGTTATCAGAGTTTTATGAAAGCCACTTATTGTGACTGCAAATAAGCCATTCTGCATTCTGAACGTTTGTTCAGTTGTTTTACATAACGGAGCTGTTTTATAAAACAACTAGCGGTTTTTTAAAACAGCGGATTCTACATCTACGATCTGCCGAATCTGCGACATATTATATAGTTTCGTAGATAATATAAAATTACTAAAAACGCAAAATGCCGCTGAAACATTCACGAATACAACTTTAATTCATAACGCTCTAGCACATGCTTTGTGCTGACGTTTTATCAATTTACCCATAGATGGCGTTGTGGAAATACGTAATTTTTCTGAATCCCGGTGTTAAGATTTTCCACGGATTGATGACCGTCTCGATTCATTATTTGCAATTTTGTTGGTCTACATTCTCAGCAGGGAGCGCCTTTGACGGTACCCCTGTTGCTAGTCGTTTCCTGCCGGGTCTTAACCGGGGAACAGCGCCTTTGCCGGTACCCCTGTCGCTAGTCGTTTCCTGCCGGGTCCCATCCGGAGAACAGCGCCTTTGACGGTACCCCTGTCGCTAGTCGTTTCCTGCCGGGTCTCATCCGGGGAACAGCGCCTTTGACGGTACCCCTGTCGTTAGTCGTTTCCCGCCGGGCCTCATCCGGGGAACCGGAGACCGGAGGTCTCACCTAGCGGAGACAGACCGGGTGACGTGAAGAAAGCGGTACTGTAGAACAGTGCCGTGGTGTTCCTGCTGAATATTTATTTATTGTATTTTTTTTTTTTTTTTTTTAAACGTTGCCCCACACTAGGAATACCAATGCATATATACATAGTTCAAGTATAAGTTCTCCTCTTTGTAATTCTGTTGCACTTTTGTTCCTAAAATATCTCAAGTTGACAACAAACAACAAAGTTGAAACGACAATTGAGTTGAGGTAATCTATACTAATAATAAAGCTGAAGAGTTTGTTTGTTTGAAAACGCTAATCTCTGGAACTGCCAGTCGGACTTGAAAAAATATTTTTGCATTTGATAGCTCAAGTTTTGAGGAAGGCTATTTAACATCACGCTACGACTCTTCGGAGCCGAGCAGAAATAAAAAAAAGTCAGAAAGAATGCTAAGCGAAAACGAAGTAATAGCGTGGGCAGGCGATGCAATGCGACGTGGTGGGTCAGGGAATAAGAAAATTCACGCGGTCAAAGTCACGGGCAGAAGCTACTACATACGCGTGCGCATACTAGCTGACTTGAGTCCTGTACAATTGAAAAAAAATCATATTAAAAATCCCATAGAAACAGGACGACAGTTTTTCCGAATATTAACATTTTCTTGGAAACTTTACATTGACATAAAAACCTAATTCATACTATTACGAAAATTTTCAACATAAAATAGCCAAATCGGTCCACCCGTTCTCAAGTGATGCGCTAACCATCGAACAGCAGAGTTATACGTGCACTGATATGTATCAGTACTAGGATTGTTGGCCGTTGGCGTGAAAATTCAACATAACACCTACATAATATTCTTTGGCGTCCTCAAGTCCATTCATTTTAAAGGAATGTTTAATTGTCTTCCACGTTTAACTATAAGGGGTTCATTAAGCGTCGTATGGGTAATTACTAATTAATACTTGATTTGCCCGTCCCAGATACGGGTGGCGCATCGCAAGCTGCGTTGGCGCCGAGCCTAACTGTCCACTGGCATTTGCGCATGACGGTGTTACATGTGTATACTCGTAGCCACTATCTATGCGCATTTACTTTATTTATCTAGCAACTATTAATTACCTTATTGCTTTCTTAATGCCTTTAAGAAACAGCCTTAGCAAAGCCTTGAAGGCATTTACGCGTTTTAAAATAAAACACCGTAGCTGTTTTCAATAATGCCCCAGAATAGTAATCATTGTATATCGTGACTAAAATCTAGGAAAACAATGCTGAATGTAATTACCGAAGAAGGTTTGCAGGCACTCTGAGAATATTACAAACAAGAAGTTGGGCTTGCATAAAGCTTGCGGTATTGCATCGGCCGGCGCGACGACTGAGTGATGGACCGTCCTGACACGAATAGGGCCAACACAAAGCGGCCTAACTGTATGCGACAGGATGACCCCACATCAGATGGGGTGACTTACGACTCTCTGCTCTCGATTGCCTACTTAACTTGCAACAATGAAAACCGATTCCATTTACAATATTGAAAACAGTATAAGTTATTAATCACCAAGAATCTAAATTGTTGGTAATGACTATAAACGACGTCCGTGGTCGACGAATGTTTTACTAATTTTGGTACGTATTCGTTACGTCACCGTAGCAAACCTACTTGAATTCCAGTCCTTGCATATTTTATGCAAATAAAATGAAGATTGCAAGACAAGAAACAATTGGCATCGGTCTTGGTCTAGAGTCTAGACTTAAAAAAAAAGAATATTTACTGGATACATGTTATAACCGCGTTCTGATCTAGTTGAACTGGCACGAACATATAATTTTGAACTATGTAAGAGCAGCTTTTTCGAAAACGCCAAATATTTTCAACCGCCTAATCATGGTCTGACTAGGTTGGTTAACTGTTAAAATGGGTTATCCATACCGTTACATAATTCCGCCGAGGAGTGCATCGGATGAAAATTGATGTATGATCGAAGGTGATGGTGCGGCGCGGCGTGGCGGGGCGTGCGGCGGGCGGCAGTGGTGCGCGTGCGACTCTCACCGCCTTATCTCTCGCGACCTCCGCCGGACGCGCACGCACGCCGCGCTCCACCACCCGTTACCGCGCCGCGTTCGCGCTATGCCGTCTCTTCGACAACAAATCTATGTGCACACTTACTTGTACTTTTTTCAATTCCGAAGTGTAGGACGTAGCCCGGAAATGCGCCAGTGAAACAAAACATACTTGTAACTTTGTGACAAATTGTTGGATTTTTGTTGTATTTATTCAAAACAATAGTAGGTTGTAGAGACAATATCGAAACGAACACTGGACCGTAACGACGATGGTGTCTGAAGGGGCTCTGCCCGTAGTATGGTGTATACGCGATAATCAACTTGTGCCTCACCAAGTATCCGGTGTTAAGTTACAAGGAGCTGTAACAGGAGCCCATATAGCCGCTGTTACTGATTTTTTGCGTATGGTAGCAGGGACCCCTATTGTCCTCCCGCATACGGCGGTTCCTGAAGATGTCGACAATGACATTAATCAAGAAAAAGAAAACTCAACCAGAAGACGAAAAATGTCAATGCAAGTGGAAGTGCCTTGTGTTTTCTTAACTGAAAGCGCCTTACAAAAAGCTAAAAGCCGCAGTAATTCTAGAGAAGAAAAGGTAACAATTGAAAGGTGTAATATTACAACAACTCAAATGTTAGACAGTCAATCGTCTTTTCTAAGTTCATCTGATATTTTAGAAATGAAAGAATTTGAAGATAACTACAAAGAAATGATAAAAGATAATTATAAATCAAATACTTCGGAATCATCAGTATCATTGACTGAAAATAATTATCCTCAAAGAATAACGAGAATTATAGAATTAGATGACTTGAACCCAACCTTAGTAAATATAGAATCGGAAAGAGAACACCCTCAAAGGATAACTCGAATTATAGAATTTCAAAAGGAAAAGGCACCTTCACCGGTATGTACTGATGGAGAAAATGAGACATTACAAAGAATAACCAGAATAATAGAATTGAATGAGGATAATTCATTTTCTACCATTACGAATAGCACAGAATCATTGGACAAAGAATGTCCTCAAAGATTAACTAGAATAATGGAAGTTGAAAAAGAGAACAACTTTCCGAGCATGACTAAAATAATTGAAATGGAAAACGACATATCAAATGAACGAAGAATTTCTTTGACGAATGAACGCGAAACTGGCGGCGGAAATATTGAAATTTGCAATGAGGAAGTGACTGTTAGGTCTAAGTTTGTGCATCGAAGTACCCCTAGGTTTAGTCTTGACTCTTCGTGCTCCGAAAACTCTTATGTTAATATTGAGTGTATAAAGAGTTTGCAGGATGTTAGAAAAGAGGAAAACACTGAGAGCGGTGTGAATCCTGAAATATCTCCCGCTGGTAGATCTATCCGTTCTCGATTTCCGAGGAAAAAGACGTCGGTATGTTCGATTGGCTCTTCGGACTGCGACGATGAGGTAGATGTAATTTTCAAATCCAAGCCTAAATCTAGTCACTGGGTCAGTTTGGATTGGATACCACCGCCTCCCAAAGAAGAACCAGTAATTATGCAAGTCTGTGATAAAAATGATTTCATAACAAAATGGATAGCTGAACAAAATTCACAAGACTCTGTAATTATTGCTGACGAAAGGCGAAAGAGCCTTCCACCAAAATCGAACGAAGTATATCTTCAAAATATGAGAAGGTTTAGTGACAGTTTACAAATATGCAAGGAAGATGCCGCCAGTGATTCTCCAGCTACAGTGAAATGGAAGTGGCATGATATAGTGAAACGCCACCTCCAATTATTAAAAAACGAGAAAGGCTTTAGACGACAAAAAGGCAGCTGGATGCGCACGGCGAGACGACTGTCTGGAACTAATGTAAACCACAAAGACTTGGAGTCTTTCCCGTTGGATAACTACATGAAACTTCAGACTATGCCGTAAGTGTCAATTGTCATTATTTTTTTAATTGCCGGGGTCGTTTATTCAAGTTTTGTATTTTAACAGCCAAATTCACCCTTAGCATTTTTGTGAGGGTTGTTTTTTTACTAGCCCATATTTTCTCACTGCTGGGCAAGTGGCCGTTGGAATTGCTGCAATTTAATTCATAAATACATATTTACGAAAGCAGCATAATTGACATTTTGTATTTAATTTTCCATGATGTCAAACGATTTTGATGCTCATTCAATCTACATCCCATTACGATAGAAATCTATGCACCGCATTCCAATGTTGCTCAACTAATCGATTATATTGGGAAATCTCAAAAGCAACGTTGTATTGTTTTATACATTGCAGTTTGTATATGTCGCAGGATAATTGAAAAAATTCAATCATTGCGAAAATTCTAGGATCTTTGCAAAAGACTGGATAACTAAGAATGATTTTCGTAACCATACGAGATATTATCAGAATCATTACAAAAAACCCAGTCTGTTTTGGATTGTTGGAAACTTAAATGCTGATTGGCTAATCCAAGAGTCAATTCATAACATCATTCTATATTCTGGTTGGTCAGATCGAATCTATGTCAGCGCATCCGTCAAATTTTCACAAAGCTTTGATTTTTCCAATAATTTTTCTTTGACATTTGACTTCCAAGCATATTCTTTATAGTAATTGTACTATTTACTAATGTGATTAGTTAATAGTTTAATGAACGGATTAATCCAATCACTGTTTTTCGAGAAAATAAGTTTTGGTGGACTAATCCACCAGTGATAAGCAGCAGGGTTACAAAATTCACACGTATCGATTGATTATCTACCCTTACAGCTATGTCAATAAAATATTGCGCAAGGACCTTATCTAGGATGATAACTTCGAAGTCGCAACTGGCGGTTACCATTTATATCGAAAATCTCCTGAAACACCGTACTTCTTTGATTTGTTTTGTATACTCTATTATCAGCTTATCTTTCTAGACACATTCCGTTCTCATATTTTTGGACGCGACCATCCGTGCCAGCCACGTCGGTCTACTTACCAAAGTCGACCCGTTCAGCGGGTGGAACTGGTTGCCACCTCACGAACGGCCTGCGGTCGTCCACAGCTTTGTGCTAATCATTTCCAATGACTTATGTAGAATTACGCTGTAACTCTTTCTTTTGATCATACGAGCATAGGTTCGTTCGGGGTTAATGTGCGGTCGCTACCAGGAATCACGGCAATAAATTATCCGATTTCGTTCAAATTAACTCGCGGTTTTCCTTTTGATTCCAACACGTTGTGATAGAGATAAGGCGATATCTGTCAATGTAGTGATTTGTCGAGTCTGTTGATAAGGGGCCGTGTTACGAGACCGGGTTCGAGGCACGCGCTTCCGCAAGGCCGCTCGATTAGAATGCAGGGAGCTCGCGTCCAAGGCTACAGTTGCGCGGCCGGTCGCTGCACCGGTGGCCGCTGTCTTCCTCCCCGTAGTTCGGCAATTGGAAGCAGGCTCAGGAAGTGAGCCGTGAAGGTAACGCTCACAAAACTTAACTGCCACTTGATCGGAAGCGACTGTGCTTTGAATTTTTGACGTACCTTTTGTTGTTCGGAAATGTATGCGCTTCCTTAATCATCTTGAATAATTAGGACACGAATAATTTATTCAATTCGTTCGAACTCGGAACAAATACATGTTTTGCCTGAATTTTAATAGTCAAGCTTAGTCATCTATTAGGAATGTTTCGATTTCGCAAAAAATCAAGAAGGAGCTAAGAAACAAAGTCTAAATTTTAAAACAATCCTACGATTAGGGAAACAGCAATACTTGTGCTGAAGCGAGGTAA
Organism: Apamea epomidion; assembly: GCA_947507525.1. Lineage (NCBI taxonomy): Eukaryota > Metazoa > Arthropoda > Insecta > Lepidoptera > Noctuidae > Apamea > Apamea epomidion. The sequence goes on along the minus strand of OX382242.1, from coordinate 8,227,386 downwards.
ACGGATGTACCGACGTCAGTTTCACTGACGAGCCTTGAGAATTACTCTATTTGCACAACAGCAAACCGCTTATCATAATAATAGAAATTTATTACACAAACAGCTACTGTTTCAATGGGGTTTTAATTAATTACTATGAATATGATGCGCGAAGATGATTAAAGCTCATTAAAACGCTCACAGTACCTAAATATTAATTCGGCAAGTTAATATGTAAATCAGAAATCACCGAAATGCTTTAGGATTTTCGTTTTCCAACGCTTTAACATCGGTAAATTTGTTTGTGTGGCTACCGTTCTGAAAACATGAATGTTGTGCTCAAAGTGCATCAACATAGCTATTGTACCAAATGGGCATACGCGTTCTCTGACGGAAACAAACGCATTCACGTCGAAATATTTGCTTGTTTTTCAGTTTCTCACAGTTTCTTGTTACGTTCCAGGAAAACCATGATAAATTCGATACGCGCACATACCTACTACTACATTTATATTAAAAAATTTACTCGCGAATGCTCGTTTTCAATTATTGACGGCGAATCGGTGACTTTTAAGTACTATACCTTGTAGGTGTATTCTATATCTCTTATCAATCTTTAGGAAATCATATTTATCTTATTATGTAGTATTACTCTGATTGGAAATTGATATGGAATTGTAAATGATTTCTTATCGTCATTAGTGTTTGTTTTGCGGACGCACATGACGTCAATTATAGTCTTTGAAATATTTTTCCCTAAAATATGTGCTAAGAAGTGGTTCCATGTGCTTGTGATACTTATAGTTCAGTTGCATTGGTGCAGTTCCAAATGGAACTAACTTTATTAAAACGTGTTATTATATCGTATGTAACATCTCGCGGGTGTGGCTGTGAATCGTGATGCCGCCTCGCCAACTATGCTTATTGGTGCAACAAATCATGCAAGCTGATTTGGCCTTCGAAAACGAAAAAGAAGACATTTGCAATCAAAAGTAACTGCATTTTCCTCATGAACCTTAAGTTAAACAACCTTTCACCTACTTGGACTCTATCGCTGCGCTAACAATACAATGTATTGCGTATTTGCAAACATCGCGTAACTTTATATTGATAAAAAATTAAAACAGACTAAAAGTTTTGTAACGTGAATTGCTTCTTACTCACTTTCACTATGTCGAACATTTAGGTTCCGTTTCGTGACGTCTCACTTAGTAGTCTCTGTAGCGTCAAAAATTAACTTGCTTCTTTTTTTTCAATATCTTACATCTCGCTTTCTATTCAAATCGTGAATCATGTCGTTTATTATATTTTGTCAATGACTCTCATACTGGATGCCCCACAGTAATCGTTTAAGTCTGTCTGCGTATCTACGACAAACGCTCTGTTTATCGAACAATAACTTTGCATTGCAAATGTTTCTTTGTTGTACAAACTAGACACGTGTTAGAAAATCGATGAAAATGACTCGTTTCTTATCAAAAGGCCTGAGGTCGTCTCTTGCGAAAGAACAATACAACTGGTTTTTATGATTTGTTTTTACTTTTTACGGCCGCTGTGTGCACCGCCTGCGCCGGCGCACACCGACCTCCGCCGATAATTGTTACTCCTGCGGATGTTTTCGTGCTAACCATTTTCGAATGCGAGTACCTTACTAGCAGCAATACAACAATACATATTATACTGTAACTGGTTAGCTTGTTGTTAAACCCATGCGTTTATCGGTTCATCGGTTACGGTGAACCTTTTCCAACTGTGCCCGAACACGGGAGTGACTTAGTTGTGTGTTCAGCAATGTTTCCTAAGAAGACATAATTAAACATTTAAATACAATCGTTTGTAGAACCGTCTACCTTAAACAGAGTCGCGTCATCACCTACTGGATCCAATGAACGATGGCTGACCACAAAGACTTTAGATCTATTGGCAATTCGCAGTACTTATCATTGCTTGTTTTACGTTTCGCATCATGCCCTTAACTGATTAACAGAAGGCAGTAATATTTAACGACTCATTGTGAAGTTCGCTAATAGTTCTCGCTACGCCAACAGATTTCTTAATGTTTTATATCTTAAATAACAGTGCCATTTTGATTGTTTTGACGTCGTAGTTCAAATGAGCGGTTTGTTTACTAGATACTGCCCGCCATAACCGATATGACGATTTCTATCGTCCATGGAAACTTGTCGGGTTATCGTGACTAGGTTTCGTGTACCGTATTATCTGTGTCACGCTCACAATTCTTAGCACCTAGCAAACAAGCAAGGTATCTGGGAAGTCTTATTGTGAATTCAATCGATGTCGCCATTTGTATGACTGATATCCTTATCGGTCACTTGTCTGAACAAGTAACGGACAAACCCATATTACTCACGAAATATACCGTTCAAAAAATACAATTATCTCAAATGGGGTTTGTAGTTCATGCATCTTAACATTATCCCCAGTTCATTTTGGCTTTTCAAAAATTCGACGTTTGTATTGTTATTCCTTCACTGTCACTGTTATGAGGTTAGATAACGAGGGTATCTATATGCAAATAAAAGAATCATCAACGCAGAGCCTATTTATGGAAACTCTACCCCTAAGAGAGTCAAACAGGGGATGAAAATTTGTATGGCAAAGTCCGAAATCTTCGGGGACGAAGCTGCTACCAAAAGGCTTGTCAATAATAAAGAAGTGTTACATCCTTCTCTAACAAAGATTACTCCCACGGTATTAAAGCCTTTCTTAACAATGAAATTGATGTTGTTGCGGGATTCAATCCAATTTACTCGTTTCGTTGGATGCACACGCATCAGCAATTATACGCCATTTCAACTAAACGTTTTGTCACACGTGTACGTACTTCTTTTCTTCATACTACCTATCTGTAATTTTCTAATCCACTTGTCAACATAACATTTACTTGTACCGAATAACCCAGCATTGCAGTCATATTTTTTCAAACGACATTGAGCTTATCCTGCCACCTCTAGACATCTTATAAAAAGATCTTGTTGAAACGGTATCGCTCTATCCCCTGAAAAAAGCAACTAGTATAGAAGTTTAAGGCAAACTTGTCCATCCCGAGAGGGAGACCCTATAATTAGATTACCCATCTAGCGAGCAACCCGGAGCCAGGCGAGACTGGCTTAGCAAAAAAGTTGTGGCTACATCGGCACGCGAAGGTCGATGACCGGCGCCTCTGCTTAACTCGCTATATTATAAAACTCTGAGCGAAAGTCACGTAATTAATTCCCCTTGATTGCGCCACTTTACGTCTCGATGTCAAAGGGTTTAGGCCAAATTTTCTTGACACTCAAACCCAAATCCGCTTACATAACACCTATAGGCTGTTTTTATAGATGATAGCGATAGTAAATTTAATATTTTCTTATCACAACAAAAGTGTTATGATGATGCTATGTTTACGTTATCGAATAATACATCAATTTCGGCACGTGATTCTCTATAACACTGGGCCATTCAACATTATGGCAATTATCGTAAATAAAATTTGCATTTCAAGTTTTAATAATTTATCTCCTAGTTATCAATACTATAGTATTATTCTAATTAGGATGTTTGCAAACCGGAAACTCGGTTATGTAACAAACCCAATAATGATGTTTATTAGGAATTTCCGTCCCCCACCTTGACTGCTAGCAACCTGCCTATGACATTCTATTTAGTAGTAGGTATTCGTTGCTTTGACAGATTCATTACATAAGGTAATCGATTCTTATTGGATATCTTCGTGACAAACAATAATGATAACCTGAAATATGCAAATCTTTCGACACTTATTATTAGACGTATGCAAAATTACACTTTATATTGACAAACTAACACTTTTACTAAACTTTTTCCGAAGTCTAGACAAAGAAGTTAGTCAAATTTGCACAATGCTATTTGCACTTTCGAAAATCTGCAATTGAAACGTATCTACTAGAATAAATATAGCGGCAAACTTGCTTGTTTAAATAAGCTTTATTCAAATCGGGAACATGCTTGTTTAGTATCTCCCGACATTTTGTACAAATATTTGCTAAACTTTTTAGAAATATCAATGATCGCAAACAGTGCTAATCTTTTAATTTAACCAAGCTTCCACTTCATTGTCAAAAAGATGCTTGCATATTTTTTATTATTATTATTCTCAGTAATCGTTACGCAAGTTACCTTACCTTAAATCGATAAATGATATCATCCATACAAAATTCTCTGTAGAGAGGTCTAATATTATGTGGGCATGATTCATGATACAGATGACGATTTCTCTTCGCCTATAGGGGGTCAAGGTCGCTCTATCTGTCTGGCACATTGATATACTTGTGTTGTTGACAGGGTCACCAGTTCAAACTTTATTTCGGGGCTCTCGAAAGGTACCAAAGATTCCTGACGACAGTGGTAAAAAAAAACAAGAATTTAATGATAGGGCAAAAAACTCTTACAAATGTTCTGTTGGTGTAAGTTTGATCCTTAATAACAACTTGTATAGACTTTTATGAATTGACTTTCTAGATCTTTTACGCTTAGATAATTTCTTCGCGTATGAGCGGAGTCAGTTGTTACACCTCCTCTCAATGAAGCTTACTTTCTGTCTAGTCATGATTACATCGTTTTGAACACTTTCTATTTCTTATTATTGAGGAAATTAATTAGCTTAATAAGCATGTGTATTATTAATCTATTCTGCGTGCGTTTTCCACGTTAAAACCTTCGACGCTATCTGCTAGTTACCGATCTATGACCCTAAGTATGCCCTTAGTGCGTGCCGAGGTCTCATCGAAGGCATTCGTAGTTACAGCCCGTGGCGCCCTTTTCATGTCTCATTTTTATAGCGCATGCGACATTGTTCATAATAATTTTCCTCCATAATATCATCTGAAATTGTTATTGGCTTGATAGCCTGTTTGACGATTATAGAATTTTAACTAGATCCAGATGCAGCTGGGCTATTGAAATAGCTACGAGGCTGCAAGTTATTTGCCGGGTGCAAGGCTTCAGATAGCTCCTTGGCTTGCAGGATAAAAATAAGCAGACGCTTGTTAACATACAATTTGATCGTTTTGTAACGCTACGTGGTTTTAATGTGTTTTTTTTGTGAAAAGTAGGTCGCAGGTCGACCTTTGTGATGTGCATTTCGGAATTGCAAAAAATCACATTATTCTGCGATTGCTCTTAGATATTGCCACGTAAGTTTATTCTTGTAAAACGGTTAGCGAGTTGTTGTGTAAAAAATTTACTTGAAAGTATCAAGTTTATTTATGTTAAGTTTCAATACATAATAGCGAAAGAAAACTGACAAAAAATTAAGTGAGTGTGATATAATATCTTTGGGGTATTTCAAATGACTAAAAAGAAGCTTACCTATCGTGAATTTTGTTACGAAACTAGCTTTTGTAAATCCGCTAGGCATTTTGTCTTTAGTATGCTAAATGTACAGTCACCAAAATAGACAAGTAACCTACCTAGGTTACTTGTCTAACTTCAATTAAACTTCAACTATGCCCGACGACCCCGTCGGGCATAGTTGAAGTTTAGTAAGAACGCGATGGATGTTTTCGAATGAAATTTAATTTGATAAATGCACTGCGGAGCAATTGCGTAACACACTAACAGTAGCAATGGCTTTCATTTTGTCAGTTCAACAAAATTTGGGGTGCTGTTTGTTTTCTATTAAACAAATTACAATTTATTCGGAAACATCTATTGTTACCTATCTCCTTTGGTGACCGTACAGAGATAGGTATCAGGCTTCTGATAACTATCGTGCTTGAGTCGTCCATTTAATTACAGTGCAAGGGTCCATCCGTGATTCTCAGGCGGAACAATCTTTTGAACAATAGTAATCATCATAGATCAATCAGTATTTCCAGTCACGAACGAGATGAAATTATTGTGCGACGATGAGATCAGACGTAGACGATGTTATCAGTGCTGAGCTTCTGAAAAGCTAATCATCAACCAATAATCTTGCCATTGAACACCTACCCAAGGTACATTCTAGGAAAACTAACATAGTATTGTTCAATTAGTTGAATGGTAGAGATACTTTATCAATCAGCTTTACGCTGGCAATTGTTTCCGGATAGTCATTGAGAAAAAAATATAACGAAATAAAATTAACCCAAATCCAATCTCGTGTGTCGATTTCACGTAAATAGATTAGTAATTGACGAAGGTAATTGTTTCTAAAGTTTTCGCTTACAGACACACAAGGTTGCTGTACTAAGTTGCAGCAATTCTAAAAATATGTTCGTTGAGAGTAATCGTGGCTCTTTTTACTGCTCAGTTTACCGTTTTAAAGCTGTACTACTTAGATACTATTTTTATATCAAGAGCCCGACGACCTCGCCCGTCCGTCGCGCGGGATTTGATGCAACACTATTGTCATACCCCTACAGCTTTGTGTTGCAATCATTTAATGAGAAATGAACCTGATTTATGCTCTTATTAGTATGACCGTCATAATTGCAATTTGTATCTAGACATCGTTTGTTCAAAATTCGTCCCGGCGTTACTGTACAAGTTCTGTTACTACTGTAAGGACAAATTATGATTCATTGTTAGCAGTGGGGTCATGTTAAAAGCGGTTACTACAATAAGTTTGTCTCCGGCGCGGACGCCGTGAGCGTACGTCAATAGAATGCAGAATACTATTCATTCGTGCTCGTTGAGTCACCGACAAGCCGCTTTCTGAACACCCTACGAGAGCGATACCGGTCCTTTATACACTTATATTGTCATATTACAACGATAATCACAATGTACAGCATAATGAAATACTCCTCAGGTGGACAATTCATTAGCTTGTCAGCTCGTAGATGTGCAGTATTAATTACAATGTAACAATTTGTATTAAATTAACTCTTTTGTTGCTACTTGTATTAATTTTAATGGCGTCTTAATAGTCTTTTTAAATGCGTTTAACATTTTTACGTTATTCCCTAATGCATCATACTTTTCACCTTCAATTTTGTATAAATTGTATGTAAACATGTAATATAACACTGCACGTATGCGGTTGTGATCATCAACCTTCAGTTATATTGATCGTAACTTCGATAACTTGCATATTTCTAAGTTTTTTCAATGTTGTTACAGATGGTACTTCCGCAAAATAAAACGAATCGAAGCGGAGAAGAAATTGCTCCTTCCCGAGAACGAACATGGCGCTTTCCTCATCCGAGACTCCGAGAGCCGCCATAATGACTTCTCGCTATCAGGTAACATCTACGTCATAAAATAATTCATATTCTATTGATAATTTCCTAATAGGAAATCGTTTAGAGTAATATACACAGCAATATACAGCAATAATTATAATCATCTTGTTAGCTCGGAAAATAGAAGAATATTATGCTATGTGGTAGGTACTGGTTGGAGATGATTCATACGTACGTCCTGTGCCACGCAGCACAGTGCTAAGTGCTATCCTGTTACAAACGCATCCAGTGGTGCTGGGCGATTCGATCACGACGCCAAACCGGTTGAAAGTTTTTCTAAGGCCCCTAGCGCAGGCGCCGTGGGAACAAAGACCGAACAACTGAATGACTGCCTCGATATCTGCTAATTAGTATTGTTTATAAATGCAAGGCTTCAGCTACACTTTTTAACTATTTTTGAATTGCTCGAAGCTATCTTATTGCATTCCAAACAAAATGCAGAGACGTGACAGCGGTCATCTATAAGAGCGTATTAACGCAGACTCATGCAACCCAGATATTAAATTATATTTATTTAGCATTTGCATAAAATACGGTTTTCTGTTTGACTAGTTAATTTCATTCTAAATCATAGTGCTGTGCATTTAATATGTTTGGTTTTTACAAAATTATTTATGAACGTACCTCATTATGCAAATAGCAATATTGTATTAACGATAATTGAATGCGGGGACATAATATTATATTGCTTTTCACTTACATCTTTCCCGTTGGTGCAGTAAGAACATAAAATATTGCAGTAATAAAAACCAAAGATTATAATTTATGTTCAAGATTCACCTCGAAAAATGGAAGTTATTGACGTTTTCGGTTAGAGATAATTTCTTGAAGGAGGGTTACAATTGTTACAAAATGTAAAGATGAGCCGTGAAGGTAACGAGCAGCAAACGTACCGAAACTCAATCTACTTTGGTTTTTCCACACAGTGATTATTATTATTGTATTTTCCATGAGAACTGCAACAGACATTGTTTTGTGAAAATTACCATTTGTCATACCTAAAAATAATTTTGTGAAAATTCAGACGTCTCTAGAAAATTCACAAAATTATATTTCATTTTACATTATTCATGAATAAATCACCTTAGAATTTTTAGGTTTCCATGGAAAAACAATGAGCTCTTATAATCAGTCTGTAGTCATAATCATAATAACATAATAGTCATATTACAGTAAATACATGTAAAAAAAACTTGCATGAAAAAAAACAGATCGCGTGATCAGAACAAAAAACTATTTCTTAATTGATACAGGAAAAAAAAGGAATTTAACAAGAATAAATCAAAATATTCCTAAGGAGTCTGCGTCTGCGCTAAAGGAATCTTTTAATTTATTAATTGAATTTTCTTATACATAGGATTTATTGCGCGTTGAGATAATCTAGAGCAGTAGTCGCGCGACAATGTTACATCACTATTGTAACATCAAGGACGTTTATCTGCTTTTTATTCTAGCGGTTTCTTAGAACATAATTTATGTAATAACTATCAAATACCTCTGTTGGATGCCAACATTGCCAGCTAATCGTTGCAACGAACAAAACTTATTTCTAAAGAACATTGTTCTCCGTGTCCTTTTATTTTACAACGCAGAATCATTAACGTGTATTCCATAAGTAAGAGCTCTCTTATTTCTGCAGTCAATCTTCATTAGGTCCGGTTTATGCCTGTTCAGCCCGTGTCATTAGTTGAATAAGTAATTCAAGCAATTTATAAAGCCCATGTGATACAGTTTACTAAACACGATCGAGATTTCTACGATAAAAGTATTATTTATGTATAACATGCCTAATCCGTTTAAAAAATTGTAAGCCTCATGTCGGCGATTTTCCCGGAAAAATGTTTTATCTTTTTGCGTCGTTCGTTACAATTTGAAGGTGAAAGCTGTTTTAGATTTACATCTTTGTTGAATTTAAATAATGATTATTTTCTTAACAAAATACTTTTGAACGAAACTGCTGCGTCACAAATGGACCATGTTTCCTACAAATACTGTCGTTTTAACCGTTGCTTCCCGAAGCAGAACCTTTCCACTTGGATTCCTGCTCATATTTGGGACACAAAATGGGTATGGCCCATATTCCCAGAATCTGTCCTATATTTAACTTTAATCGATAGACCGGGCTGACACGGGGAAGTGTGCTAATATTACCTCTAATATTTACAACGGATAGCCATGAATATGCGAATATTAAGTATATACGAAGGAAAATAGAAAAAGGTCAACCTTTGTAAATATGAAAATAGAAACATTTTATATTTCTAACAAAGGCTTCTGTGCGTGGTTTTGGAATCACTTTCCTACGAGTGTGCTGTTCGAATAAACTTTCACAATCGAACGTCGGGAGATGCATTTATCTGTTTAAGTTTTAGAAAGAGCTATTGCCTATCTTTAGGGTATCCCCCGGATCATTTATATCTGCATATTGAATTAGCTTCGCGAGCCTCCTAAATAGCTCCCTCATAAAAACCCGTTGTCGTTCGCCGAACCTATAAAATTATATTTCTATGTTACAATGGGTGTCGCATAAATTTTCCGACTGCTTTCTCAATCAATGAACGTGAAGTTTCGATTCTTTCACTTCAGCAAATTAAAATTTCACGTAGAACAAAGTTATACATACCTGCTAACGTGCGTATTCGGATATTGTTGACAGTGCTGAGTTTGTCGACTGATCTTCGCAGAACTGTGCAGTTTAGTTTTCTATATCTCGCACTTTATGTGCTACGACTCGTTTATTTGAACATGACTCAGATTCACTGTTAGCACTTTGCCGCCGCTATTGGCAAAACTAAAATAGAACTATTTAATGGTCCGTTTAGATCACCCGATAAGAAGTTTAGTGCAAATCTCCAGAGAGGTTCGCGGGCGGAGTGCGTACCTAACCTATTATATACCAGTCGTTAGGATACTTATGAAATATTACGCGTTGGTCTTCATCAAACACACTTATTTTGTGGCAGTTCTTTAAAATATTGACATTCGAATCCCTTGCACATGACGTTTTAACCTTTTTTTTTACTATTCGTTATAGGTAGCCTGGATTAATGAGATTATTCACGTTCTAAAGTATAATTATACCAGTAATCGGCTAACGCAAATAAGCCATAAGTTTCATCATTGAACAAATCCCAAAACTAATATTTTCAATGCAATTTTAACTGGACTTTTTAAAGCGTATAAGATATTTGGTGTGCTTAACATAATTTTTATTCGAGTTTTTTATCGATAAAATGTCATGTATTCATTAATAATTATTAAAGAATGTACTAATAGATAATAGAACGTGTTATGATAATCTGCTCTCATTTTCATAGTTACCAACTTTTTCTACTGGTTTCATTTTATAATCTTTAGTACTTATAATTATTTGTTAGTGTTACCCAGTAGCATTCATACTTAATAGTTATGGCACGCTAGTTCTCGTTATCGTTGACGCCAATGAAGATATTACGAATATGGATCCTTACAAAGTGCCATTTAGGGAATCAAGAAAAGCAACTTGAATTTGCACCTTAGTATACAGGAATAGTGCATTTTCCAAGTGTTCGTGTGTTGTGCCAAATCCGGTTCAGTTTTTATCAAAATCGGGCTCGAGACTTCTTTGATACCTTTGGCTGTGTCTTATAGCTTCTGTTTTGGCATGAAATTATAGGCTTTAGATCTACTACCACATATTTCAAAATGACTCTACTTTAAAAAGCATATTATTATAATATATGTATTCCGATGCAATATACAATAGCCGGTCTTAAAACTAGAGTAAACACTTAAACATTGACATAGTCAATAAATTCCATTCTTGATCTTACTCGGTCATTTAATTTCGCGATAATATAAAGTAGGCAAAGAAATATATTAGACTTAGAAGAGAGAGTGCAAGGTTCATTGAGCAAATTAATCTTGCACACACGCATGTACAAAAAGCTTGTAATAATATGTGATTAAAACTCAATCGAACCACGTTAAGATGCGGGCGTTACACGGCTTTCTAGTTCTGTTTTCTGATTCATCACGTACTTATCGCAACATTAGAATTACTTCAGCAAAATCGAACTACGATAACACTGTAATAACTCGATTCGCGTTTGTTTCTTTTTTTTTTTTTTGCCGAATACAGCATTTTTCTGCGGTATAAAGTTTTATTTACATTTTACATGGTTATGCTTATATAATAAAATAAAGCAACTACAAACAAATAAAATTGAAGAGACATCGCAGCTAATTCTAAGCTTGCAGATTTCAATGAAAACGTGATTAAACGTCGACTCAAGATTACCTTCATCAAGTGAATCGAACTGACAAAATTGACGCGATGATTCTGAGAACTTCAGCCATTAATTATGCAGCGTCTGTTTTCTTGTGGCTTAGCAAGGTTGAGATGCAAGTTTCTCGACCTAAGATAAGTAGGTATGAGAGACCCAAAAACCTCAGATCTGTGTCCCGATTAAGCATAAGTTAGCTCTCTTTGCGACTTCTTAGAATTAAAACTTTCTTTTTGAGACATTTTGATGGATATACTGCTGTTATTTCTGAACTCGTTGGCTCGCCACTGAGGCGTTACGTTGATGACTGCCTCTATATATCATTTGTGACTTTACACAGCTTTTGCAGCGTTTTACACGTATTTTATACCTGTATCTTGGGAGTAAGTGCTCATTTGCCGCTGTAAGCACTGTAATTGATAAGATTGAAAAGCGTATTTTATGTGCTTAAACTATGGTTGATTAGTAACTAAAATATTGATCATGTTCGTATTAAATAATTCTACACATTACAACAAACTTACAAAACATTTAATTCATTTTAAGCATTCGTACTCCAGTTTTACGCAATTTGGATTGCAATAAAATGCAAATTCATGAATAATTGTTGTTCACAGTGCGAGACGGAGATACGGTGAAGCATTACCGCATCAGGCAGTTGGACGAGGGCGGTTTCTTCATCGCCAGGCGCACCACCTTCCGTACGCTGCAGGAACTTGTGGAGCACTACAGCAAGGACGCTGACGGCCTCTGCGTGTCACTCAACAAACCCTGCGTACAGGTACGTCACGATATTCCAGCCCTACACCATCATCGTCTGCATCCTCTAGCATTTTAACTATGTGCGATTTAAATAAGCATAGGATGTTCAGGTATCCGGTAATGTCATTCCCATTTCGTCCGTTTCCATTCCCTGGTAATAGTAGATTGAATGCACGTCGTAAATTCAAATCTAATTCAATTCCCGTTTCTTATCCATAGTCAACAGTTATTACTAGAAGCCTTATTAAAATTGTAAAGCAGTTATTCTACCAAGTGTGATCTGACATTCTTTCCGAATGCATAATGCCACACATACACTTGAGCTTGACCCGACCTTCCACTACGATGCTATAAAAAATTATTGAACTCAACATTTAACAGTAACGCACAATCACGGAATCATAGTGTTGTCAAGTCAAGGTCACGTGACCGAAATAAATAACAAATCTTATGAGGAATATTTATTTATTATAACGGAGCCGCATAAATTGCAAAATTCAATATCGGGACGACTATAAAATTTATGGTTTTCGCCGGGTCAACCTTTGTGCGCCGCGTGAGAAATATTACAAGGCATTGAACGAGCTCGAGGATACTTTAAATTCACCGAAGGACTCTGCTTTTCTCGGACAAAGAGCATCGTCATATTTAAGTTATTTAAGCCGAGAATGCACGGCCCAGTGAGGGCCATTAACATTTTCGAACTTTTATTTATTATATTTTCCGGCATGTACCTACTCGAGCATTTCACAATGAATTGAGGAAAGAACTTTTATACCTCAAGTACAATTTTCTTAAGCTATCTACATTTTGTATTTTAATGCTTCGTGTCGAAGCGAATTATAATATAGCTTTGCGTCAGTCGCGTATTTAAAATTAACAATGCTCCGCTCATTGCAACACGTGTAAATTCCATTTTGATTATAATTGTGTAGATATAGCGCACCATCACGTAATTAAATGCGAGCTTTATGGATTCTTTTTTAATGACTCTTTGCGAGACGTGATCATTTGTCATCGTTGTTTGTTTATCTGTATAATTAGTGTTATGTTACAACATGCTTGTCATTTATGTGTTTATATGATGGTGGAATATGATTACGCTATTAATTAGCATATAAAGCGTCAGAAATTCAAAATTCGCTGTTCCAGTTTCGCGACCGACCTACCGCCAAGGCCGTGAAGGCACTTTCGTTACGGACGATGCGTACATAACACAACACATCCCACTTGACGACAACTCTTTGTTGTCAATGTTTTCCTCTGTTACAATGGAATCACATAAACACTAAACATTATTTTTTCCTGTTTTCTTGTACCTTGTCGCGATATCTCTTAATCCAATATCTATATAAGTACCTACAAATAATATTAGTCACTAGATACGTCCATAATGCTGCTGTCGCAAATAATTAAATACAGTTTTGGCGATCACGAGTTATCTCATCGGTGTGTGGGAACATCACTAGGATTTACAAATATGTGTTACAAAATGGAATGAAACTTGACGTGTTACTTAACTGTTTATTAGTTTTATACACATAAGAACTGTATTCCATATACTTTTGTAGGTCATCTAGATTTGATGGTTAAATAAGTTGATCCTTTTTAACGTTGACCTTTTCAATGGGGATATTTTTTTTTAATAACTATGTATTAGTTAAATGTTGAGTAACTTACTATTACTTAGATATTATTATAAAAGTTTTCAGACCGTAAAACGTGAAGTAACAATTAACTAATTATTTCAGAAAAGTTCAAATGCTCTTTTTATCATTATATCACACAAAATTCATCAGAAATCTATTTTAATGTCTCCTGTAGTATTTCTAACTCGGAAAAAAGTTTATAATCGCAACATTATCAGAGACGGATTAGTAAAAAAAGATGGTAATTTCAACCTTGCAAGGTAGGTGAATTCTAAACCCGATTACTGGAACCTTCAATGATGAATTGTTTTTCGCACACATTTTTTCAACGGAGGTTGTTTATACCATTCATACCCAAAAATCGCACTGGAAATGCATGCTTCACGCTTTATGAATGGTAATGCAATTAGTATTTTATCAAGTAACTATAAAATGAAGTAAAGTGACGTCAACCAATTATAACGAGGGCTATTGTTCATTTTGTGTCTCGTTTCAACAATTGTGTTGAATTTTCTAATGAGCCATTTGTTCCTTATCGATACATTGAGTTCACATTGTGCCGATTGAAGTATCGACACAACACATTTACCGTACAAGCATCGATACTCAAAACAAGCACATTTAATAAAATAGTCAAATCAATTAATTTACTCGCATTGTTGGTTGTTACAAAATGCCATTAAAATAGAAAGTTATGTAAAGTGGTCAAGCGGACACGGCTTCAAATTATTTTGTAATTTTATTGCTTTCGTACCAACGGTTGGATTGTTCGGAAGTAGTATGTAGATAATGCTGCCTTGTGCATCAAGACAGTCGCAGCTGCAAGTTTAAAGTTCAAGGTCGTATTCATGAACTTTAATTCTACAAAGACAAACCAGATGACTAGATAATGCATGTACAACTATTTATTGTATTGTAAATTAGCCTCATTTGCTCGAGCCTTTGTGCAGCGGATACCTGTCACAGGTTTGTTAAAACACCTTCGAGGATTAAACAAGCTTTAATATTGAACTCAAGTACGTTAACTAGCTATTTGTGTAATAATATGTAATGTTTGACCTACGCAAGTGACGTAATGAAAAGCGCTCGTATGTAGCAGTGCCCCCTTCACTCTCTACCTTATCGGTGTACTGTTAGCATTTGCGGAATTTCATTGTTTCCATACGTTTATTTATACTCACCATTTCTCGGCGAGCATGCGGTTAAGTACCTCGTTTCAGACCCCGAGTACATACGAGACCTCAATATTTTAATCACTCAATTCTAAGCCTAACGTACAGTTGATTGTATGTACGCTAAAATAATCATGATGCGCATACGCATGATGAAGTCGGAAATTAGTTTTTACCGCAGCTCACGATTATCCTCCTAAATATTATGAGAAAATATTCACACCTAGCTCTTAGAACCTATAGCCATTATATCTGAGCCTTCTCAGAAAACCAATCACTTATCAAATACCTAAGTGTTAAACGACCTAATAGCCTCTGGTAATTTTTAATCTTTCATACTTTTTGCATAAAAAATAATTTATGGTATTAATTTATTATAAATTGTTTTGACGTTGCTCCTTGTTACGAGAGCCATCATTCGGTTTTGATTTCACTTCTAACTCTGCTCAATATGATTGATTGTGTAATAAGCATATATCACTTTCTGCAATCAGTTTATCATCGTACCTATTACATCAACTTCAAATACATAATATCAACTTGTATTTCAATGCTTAAATCGGACGTTTCAGAATTTTTTGCAGCAAGTTGTTTCCCTATGATGTCAAAGCGGAAACGTTATCAGTTTTGCAGTTAGTATTTGCATTTGGGCACAGGACGGATCATTTCAAATAAGGTCTCATGTCTTAGTAACGCGCGTTTGATAGTATGCGTAATCGGGTTTTTGTTAAGCGACCAAGGTACTACAACATTGTTATAGATCTGTGACGTGTTTCAGCGTATGTTAATGTGGCTCTAATGACGTTGGAGCGTTGATTAAGTAATTCACGCCGTACTTCAGATGTGTTTTTTTTTTCTTTTTTTTTTAAAACATCGCGCCCACTTTAGGAATTTTTCCTGTATCGTGGGTGCGTTTACAAACATTTAAACTCGCATACACAAACAGCCAGACCCGGAACAACTAATTGTAGGTCATACAAATATTTGTTCTGTGCGGGAATCGAACCCGCGACACGCAGTGCAGCAGTCAATCGCTTAACCACTGCGCCAACCGTGTAATCAAAACTTGTCAAGAACTAGCATGTTGATTTGCTGCCGGTTTCTATTTTATTTTATCTCAGATTCCTATACATATATGCCAACATTATTTGAATATGTTTAAAGTAATAATCAAGCCACTTTATATTCAAGAAAATACATTTAGATCTATTTTGGACAACCGTCACCCTAATGGCGTAACACACTATCAATCATAATCTCAATCATTTTGATTTTTAACACCGTAAATAACGCAATGAATGCTGTCAAAATGAAAGCTTTTCCTACTGCAGTTAGTGTGTTACGCAATTACCCCGCTGTATAAAAGAGCTTATCATGAGCAGGGTTTTATAATAAACGAAGTTAATCCCCAATTGCAATTATTTCACTGATTGTTATTATTAAATACAATAAGAATCATTTCATAAGTACTATCAGTATTCTAAGGTATTGGTTCTACACTGACGCCATCACTTGCTATCATTGGACGTCAAAATATCGTCATTATAATTGCAATTTACTATTTCATTGAACGTAACGATTTCATTTTGCTGATGCCATAAACTCACAAGGCTGCATTAACGTCACCGAATAGTTAATGAAACGTAAAAATACGTAGAGATTTGAATTTACGACATTTACCAACGTCGTTTCAGTAATTAAACGGTTTTTTTTGTTGGTAGCTACTGCAGGACCTTTTGAAAAACATATACGCTTGCTTAGGTATTTAGCACCGGTCTCCTCCGCAACATGGCTAAACAATGCATTGCTACATCAGGTATTCTTTTCGACATTGTCAATGACTCCGTGACCACTCCGTGTAGCATGCGGTAATACCCTTAGCCTTGAAGTGGAACTAACGCAACACCACTTTTAGCTCAGTCACCCCTTTAAAAAAACGGTGGTTCTAAAGTACATCTCGAGTACGTATTGTATAAGGGTCGTAAGTATTTACCGAGCATGTATTGTATAAGCAATGGAGTGGAGCGTGACAGGCACACCAGACCGACGGTCGCGGTCGGTGGACAGCACCAAAGTCTCATGTTACAAACGCACAACGCGGTGTGAATTAAAAATCACAACACTACATAATAACGCACGGATTTAATGCCTTTTGGAACTGAGCGGCACATTGTCTTCGTTGTAGAGTTGACGAAACAAGGCAAGATTAAAAGTTAAACTGACTTGATTAAGTTAACGTTAAAAAAGTTTTTTTTTTCTTTATCCAACTATAAAAAGTCGTTATCTTTAGACCCCTTTTCAAATGTTACTGGAATTTTTCAGTCTTAGCTAGAAAAGCATAAATATCTCTTAAGCAAAGTAATAAGTACTGCTACGCTCATCATCAGTAATTTACTGAAGACACCGACACTGTAGTTTTCAGCTAGCCGACCTGAACGTCATTTTCCGATGGGTTGTCACTGCCAATAATTGCATACTAATAACCCTGAGAAGCCCTGTAATTTTCTGTAACTCTACGACTGCATGCCATTATTTATGTACCTATTATGACTAGGTACCCCGCAGTGGGCGCGTGCATTAAACCTTGACGCCTCGTGCCGCCTCACAGTCTGACAATATTGTCACTCTATAGTCAATACTACGTTTTTAGACAGACTTATTACATAAGGTTACAAAACCTTTTACTCATAAACTCATTCTACCAATAAAATATACTATCTATTGTTTGCATTATAGAAGAAAACAGTTACTAATTACACCTAGCCTCGTTTCCTGCAAACTTTATTTGTTTCCATTTCTACATGACAATAACTAACGCTAGAAATGAAGCAATTCCATTGTTTTGTAGAAAATTAAAAATTACAACAATGTCGACCCACACGTTTAGGATAAAGAGTGTGCCTCTCTAGAGTCTTTACTGTATGATAAAATGTTCTATTTTCAGCTGCTTGTCGCATGATCAGCGTTTAAATGAGTCGCATAAGGAATATTCTTAATTTTAGATCTAAACATCATTCTGTATTTTAGCCAGTTTATTTCTCCGACGGCTCTTGTAAACAAGCTTTCAAGAGGTATCAACCGAAAACACAGGCCAATAACTCTTGCCATGCCCCAAGGAACAATTCTGTCTCCTGTCTAGACAGGAGTCCGCGAAGAATAGTCGTAACAAATGAGTAAAAACATTAATGATACTGCTTCAAATTCTACAAGTTCACTTGAAAAACTAACTAAAAGAAGTTTTAAGATTACATAACAGACCTTTTTTGCTGTCGGTACGGATTACTCATTCATGTCAATATTGTATTCAGATCTTGATCGAACGCGAATAATCTATGTGTGACTTCTGTCTAATTTGCTTCAGGTATCCTGACAGTTTGGATTCTTGTTTGTTTTATTTGAATATGGCTTCTCTTTATCGTTTCCTTTCCACGAATACCTTTAAATAATTATATTTCCAGTTAATAATCCAAGGTAATACTCTCTGAAAGTACAAATAACACGCGTTCTGCTTTATAATCTGAAGAGGTTACGTAAACGTAATATGACCTAAACACTAGTGAGAAACGAACTAACAACTAAACCGACCGATCAGAATAATTATATGAAACTACTTTAATTGGATGACAATCGACATTGTTACATTTACGATCCATTGTTTGAGACAAAAAAAAAACTTATTAATAAGCGACATAATCACATCATTCAGCTTCGTTGTAAGATTCCGTTATTATAAATTAAGTAAAATTCTAAGTCCTGAAAACTAAACAACCGCAATTTTGTATAAAATTTTCACAAAAAAATTAACAATATTATTGTAATCAGATTCGCTTGTTGACGTAGTCACCGATACTGTTGTTTGTGGCCACAATGCAATACGAAGAAATAACATCATTATAGTTGCATTTATGAATTTTATTAATGCTTTGGAATGAGATGGAGTCTTTTATAAGTAGCACTTGTGAATGATTTCCGTTCTATTCATTTTACAGATAATAGTTATGCCAAAGACGTCATAATCCAATCATGCCTGAGTTACCTCAGCTATAAACAGATTTTATCATTTGTTCACAGATCGAGAAGCCAGTTACGGAAGGTCTATCTCACAGAACGCGCGATCAATGGGAAATCGACCGTTCATCGCTCAAGTTCGTTAGAAAACTAGGACACGGCCAGTTCGGCGAAGTATGGGAAGGTCTATGGAACAACACTACTCCAGTAGCCGTAAAGACACTCAAGTCCGGCACTATGGACCCCAAGGACTTCCTTGCCGAAGCTCAGATCATGAAGAAACTGAGACACAACAAACTCATTCAGTTGTACGCAGTGTGCACACTTGAGGAACCAATTTACATCATCACTGAACTGATGAAGAACGGATCTCTACTGGATTACCTACAAGGTAAAACTAAAATAAAATAAAAATATAATCACCAACAAAAATGTAAACATAAATTGCGAATCTCAATTACTAAATTTTACAATTGATAAATGTATAAAATAGCATGTAATGATATCAGATGTAATTTAAAATTACGTTTTGACAACATCCGACATTTAATTATGTTCATTGATTTATCAATTTGTATTTTTTTATGCAGGCAAAGGTCGCTGTCTGAAGCTGCAGCAGCTTATCGACATGGCTGCGCAGATCGCCGCCGGCATGGCGTATCTCGAATCACAGAATTACATACATCGCGATTTGGCCGCGAGAAATGTTCTTGTTGCCGATGCTAACATCGTGAAAATCGCCGACTTTGGCCTCGCTAGGCTTATCAAAGTAAGTTCTATCTCTCGCTAGGTTTTTTTTGTTTTGGTACCTACAATGACGACATCCTACAGGTCAATTACCTGTTGGGTTTTCCTGTATATCTGCTTATTTAAGGATGTAGGTAATATTTTTATTATCATGTACTTAGAAGCTTAAATTTTTACCTTACCGCAGGTTATGCAGTCGTGGTTTTCCATGAGTCACATTTTTTTAATATCTTTTCCCTCTCTAGACTAGTCAGTTAAATTAATGTATTTGATTAGAACAATGAGTAATAAATTATGATAAAGTGCTTGCGGTTGACGAAACAATCTCACATCACTCAAGTATTGTGACCACTTTTACCTGTTGGTTTTATAACGAATTTTTGCTTTCTTTTTAAATATATTTTCATAAATTAATATAAACTTGTAGAATTTTGGAAGAATCGTCTTGAATTCCATTGATAGTCATTAGACTTAGGTATACAGATAAGAGAAATAGATACATATTAGATACTAGCGCTTCGTCCGCGGCTTTACCCGTGTTTAACAGACTTTTGACTCGGAGATAATGCAGCTTCCCATTAGTGAAATAATTTTTGGAATTGGATCAGTAGTTCCGAAGACTACCCCCTACATACAAACTCACAAATGTTGCCTCTTTATAATATTAGTATAGACCACAGACACATAGCGCAGCACAGATACATGGCGAACTGAATACCTCACTATATTGTAGTTTCAAATACAAATGTTATTTTTTTTAAACTAAAGGCCATGTGTTCCGTTAACAGGAAGACGAATACGAGGCTCGCGTGGGCGCCCGGTTCCCCATTAAATGGACAGCGCCCGAGGCGGCCAACTACAGTAAATTCTCCATAAAGTCAGATGTCTGGTCGTTCGGCATCCTCTTGACTGAGCTCGTCACTTATGGCCGAATACCTTATCCAGGTGAGTGCTTCGACTTTCGAATAACAGTAGTTTTTGCAAGCTGTTATGAAGTTGCATTTTTCATCTGTTTTGATTTGTTTACATTTTTTTTTTTTGAGTCTTTTTTGAGTGGTGCTCTTAAGTTGGAAGTTTTTGAAACCCTTTAGGTGAAATTGTAATTTGTTGTAAATATTTTTTTAACTTTCATCATCGAATCAATCTGACAGTATTTAATTATATTATATTAAAACATCCTTTTACCAACAGGAATGACAAACGCGGAAGTCTTACATCAAGTAGAGCATGGCTACCGCATGCCGTGCCCTCAGAACTGTCCAGCCGCACTATACGAGATCATGCTCGAGTGCTGGCACAAGGACCCGCTCAAGCGACCCACCTTCGAGACCCTGCAGTGGAAGCTCGAGGACTTCTTCACCATGGATAATTCCGAGTACAAAGAGGCTTCCGCCTACTGAGCCCGGCCCTCCCTGCCGCCCCACCGACACGCACACTCGCATCATGTAAGTGACATCATTTTGAGAACTCAGAATTTACGAAATTAAGACACCAATAGGCTTCTGTTAGATAATAGGATTCCCTTTTTGGCGTACCAAAAAAACTTTACGAAAAAATAAAAGACCTAGTCTTTTTTTAAGTGAAAAATAATTTAGAAGTTTTTAATTTTCTATTTTGCCATCGACTTCGAAATACTCTTATTTATTTATTTTACCATTTATGTACACACATATATAAACAGACAATGAAAATCAGAACAGAAAAAATAGGTACAGAGGTGATGCTTATTTCCTTTTTTTAGTCAGTTAAAAAAAGTAGGACAGTCTTGTCTCAATGACGAATGACCAAATTCGAACCTCCCTTGTCCACAGACTCCAGGCCTGTATCACATGCCGCCAGAACGCCAGATGCTGCATAACAGTCAGTCGATGCAGTATCTACCGAAGCACTCCATGGCGCAGACGAGCATCGGACAGATGCAGGCAGCGCACCAAGCGAGTATACAGCTGCAAGCCGCACAACACCAGGCGAGCTTGCAAGCCGCACAACATCAGGCGAGCTTGCAAGCCGCACACCAGGCAAGCTTGCAGGCTGCGCATCAGGCGAAGTTGCAGGCCGCGCATCAGGCCAGTTTGCAGGCCGCGCACCAAGCCAGCCTGCAGGCCGCGCACCAAGCCAGCCTGCAGGCCGCGCACCAGGCCAGCCTGCAGGCCGCGCACCAGGCCAGCCTGCAGGCCGCGCACCAGGCCAGCCTGCAGGCCGCGCACCAGGCCAGCCTGCAGGCCGCGCAGCTGGCGCGGCCGCTGTGCGCGCACCACGCGCGCCACGCGCCGCCCGCCGCGCACCGCGCGCCCTGAGGGGCCAGCCGCCGGCACAGCCGTGTGACACGAGCAGGGATTCGTCCATATCCATCCATATAGATTTGGAGTCGTGACCGAGTGATGACGATTACGATTTACGTTTGACGATACGAGCAGCGACGTGCAGGACACGCTCCTTCCGTTACATTCCCTTTTATGATTGACGGAGTACAAGACTCCCGCTCATAGACCCTTCCACGAGAATCAGTTCTACTCGTGACTAATGATTACTTTGAAGTTTGAACCCTCACGAGAGAGGTCATAATTTTATTATTGCAAGACGAAGCGAGTACGAGATATATGCGAATTTGAAATGGCGACTTAGACGTAATTTTATTACTCCTCGATCGGTAATAAGTTTAGTTAGCCTACGATTTCTAAATGTATTTAGCCATAGGTTAACATTTACGATTCTTCAAGTAGGTATTAAGTAAGCCTCTTTAAGGTGATCACTTACGATATTATTCGAAAATGATGAAGTAAGCTATTAGGAGAGTGTACACTGAGTACGTCTTAATAATTTTCTCAAATACGGCAATAATATGAGTGACATATCAGCGCTTCAGAACATCGATACTACATTATTAGCTATTTATTGACGCTGCATGGATCGCTTCTTACGTCATTTCTCTTGCAATCTAATAAAATGTGTTCTCTTCTTCGCTGCATTTTTTTTATCGATGTATAAATGTTAAGGATACATGTCAGGCCCTATGAAAAATCCAACGTAGTTTATATGTTCAGGTTCGAGGTAAGAGGCTATATCGTATAAATTAGCTACGAAAATTGGTTTCGTCTTCATAATCACATTGGATTGCTTGTGGCGCTATGGTGTAGCAGTCGTGTCGGTAGCTGGTACAGCGACGGTAGGCGGACATGGTGCAAGTGTGTCAATAGGAGGAACTTTAGGCTCGGCAGGGAATTAAATTATCGAGCGTCTAGTACGCGTTTTGTAAGGATTTACGTTATGAAGAGACGCAATAACAGATTAGGTATTTTCACCTTCGTATACCATGTTTAGTAGAATAACGATGTTGGTGATAGATGCCAAATAATCCTAATAAAGAACTGAATTTTATATACATAATTAATTGTTCTGAGGGTATTTAGACGTTAGGATTTTATTTTATTTAAGCTGTTCTAAAACATAATTAATGGAACGCTATTCTTAACTATTTATATAATTGTAACGATGACATTTAAGTATACACTTCTTATCTCGCGAAGTTTCGTTTTCTCGTAATCATTTTAATATTTGTCATGCTCAAGAACTTAGTAATTTTATTTGATTGTATCAAAATATTCATCCGAAACTGATATTTTATTTGTGCCAAGACTTTTAGTTTAAGTTGAAAGTGGCCACATTGTAATCTAAATTGTATCTACACAAAATAATTACGTATTTAACCATTTACTTTAAAGCTAAGATATAATTGGCCTAAGTAAATAAGTATTTTTGAATGTGTAAGTTTTGTATCCTAACTTATTAGACTAACGTAGTATATATATTAGATATTTTCAATTATATTACTGAATGTCAGGCGTAAATATTCTCATTCGTTAAAACTGCACATTTTTATTGAAAATGTCACAGTTATGTGCAATATTTATTGATTTTCAAACCCCGGTGCTTTGTGTATTCTACGAAAGATTATATTATAAACTTACATCCTCAGAACATTTAAAGCAACTGTTGATGTAAGCTTGAAACGTTAATTGTATAATTTGATAATAAATTACTAATACCATTAACAGTACAACAATTCATTGTTGTCGTGTACATTGAACTTTCCACAATTTTTAACTTGTAAATAGTACCAAGATTAGTATTGGTTTTAAAGGTAATAAGTGATATTAGAATGTTGGTATTACGGTGTAACAGTGTGCTGCTTACTCAGGCCCACTGACTCAATCATTCCAATTGGATCAAGGCAATATACTAAAATCGACAAATAAACAGATTTAGGCATTACAAAGATGATATTCTTTATATCACGGTAAAATATAAAATACAACTTTATCGCACAAATTTACATTCATAGCCTATTTGTAAGGTGCGTGAAATAATTGCATTTGTACGTCACAAAATATTGTATGGTCTGTGACGAGTGACGTGTCATGATTGTGCGGGACTGACCTCATTCATTGTTGGCATTTTTTGCTTCTCGTAATCATTTTCTAAGGGTCAGTTTTCCACCGTCATTAGAACCGCGCGTCACTCGTTGCCAAACTGTTTTCTCACTGCACTGTGGATAGAGCACGATTATCTAGGATCGAAAATTATATTTCAATTTTGGACTTAAATGTTAAAACACAATCGGTGTTCACGATCAAGGCTACAGAAATGTGACCACCAAGTATTAATATTAACAAATCGTACGATCTTATTTCACATAATTAATTAATTCCAACGTTATTTTTGTTTATTCTCATGTATTATTTCTATAATTTATTTCTTCGTAATACATTAAGTTTTAGCTGTATGATACGCTTTAGGCTTATGCTTAATTGAATGGCTACGTCCGCTACGTCTATCCCATTATGTATGTACATGTACGGCAATATTATCAATGTATTCAATAATTTTAATTATTAGTTAGCCAATTTTAAGTATTTTCTTTAAAGTTTCGCCATCACAATTATGAAGAGATCAATAGAACGAATAGGGTTAAGCTATGTGAATGATGTATGTTAGATATAAATATTTAACTAGAATTTATTTAGTAACTGTTGCTGTGTTACACGACATTTATACTTCGGTCTACGGTACTGTACAACTGTACCAAGTGTAAATGTATCGGCGATTTAGGGTGAAGTCATAAATTTCAAGTGCGACTGATGATAGTTGATACTATTTGACATGTGAACTAAGGTCTTATTACCTCCGAGTATCAATTAAATCTATTTTAGTTTATTCTCGTGTACCAGTATTGTTACACTGCCATAACTATAAATTGCATGGTCGTTGTACTCTCGCCCACTGTTAAATGTTATCCCTTTAAATGTTTCATGTCCAAACCTTTATAGTGAAGATCTTATATGACAGTGTAATCATAATACTGGTTTTAAGTACGGTTATTATAATGATTATTATATTTCACTTATTTGTAAAGATTTTTTTTAACACAACAATAAATATAAATGTGAAATACTTTTTGTTTTATTTCTTTACAAAAACACAAAGCATGAGCTCAATCAAGTATATTGTTCAACTTGTTGCGTACATTTTTAATTCTATTCAAATACTCAGTAGTAAAAATGTTTTCTTTTATTTTACAAAGCGAACATGCGTCTGTTTCCAGCCTGCTTATAATTTGTTCTAATTCATTGGTATGGAGTTTTGCTTTTTTGCACGCAGGCTCTGCATCGCTCTCGGCGTCAAACAGCGAATCGATATCAACAAAATCGAAATTATTATTCAATGACTTCTGCACATTCTCGGAACCTGAATCTATGAAATCGTCGACATCTTGTAGACATTTGTGACCATATTTAAAGTCCGTTGTGTATAGTAAATGTTCCTTCAAGTTAATGTCCTCGTTCTTCAATATTCCATGTCGTATAAAACAACTCCAAGTTTCTCTCAAGGAGTCGTCTTCATTGATTATCTTAGAAACTATTCGGTCCAGTGTATTGGTTCTATACTTCCTCAGCATATTGAATAACTTATTCTTAACAGTAAAATCCGTGTCTTGAAATAATTCGCTAAATGCTCGCGTGAGGATCGTATTGACGAAATGTTTATTCATATCATATGTTTCAAAATTAGCTAATTTACATAGAATATTAATCAACAGTAATTTCAATTCTTTACACCCTGACTGGACGATTTGCGAAATAATGTGTAGGACCTAAAATCGTAAAATGAATTAGTTGAAGAAGTTATTTTCATAAAACCAAATGTAAAATGTTTCAAAGGGCCGTAACTAATACGCCATTACTGATACGAATCTAGCACAAGGTTTAGTAGAACAAAAACATGGGGGGGCTTCATTTTTAGGTAGATACTTCTGAAGATCGCAGCGGAGATAAGATGTGCATCATGCCATCTAACTCCACTTCAGAAATTCCCGTTACCAGAAGGGTTTTAACATAACACATCACGCCTAAGTTTCCCTGAAGGGTTAGGCAGAGATGTACCTATAGTACATCCACATTTCACCAGTTATGTTTAAGACCCACGTAATAGGGGGCGAGCCTATTGCCATCAACCGGGCACACATCCAGACTCCGGACTGCTACTGAGAAATTCCTGATGGAAAAACTCAATAACACTGCCCGATCTGGGAATCGAACCCAAGACATTATGCACAGCAGTAGTGCTTGTCAAAGAGGCAGTCAAAATTGTTTAAAATCATCACAAAATAGACCCTCTATTATAATGGTGAGATTATTTTCGGCAATAGACAGATTATAAGGCAGTTTCCATCTGCTATATCTACATTGTAAATGTCGTAATAAGCGGGGGAAAAGGTGCGAGTCTCATGCATGAATAAGTGAAGTTCAACTAATGTTTTAAGGACTTGTAGTGATGTTTTATTTTTGAACGATCTGCACTTAATTGATCGTCGCAATGATAAATCGTCATATAGAGATTGATTCATAGAGTTTCTATTGAATTTTATGGCACGGTGAGACTATCACTGCGATTCCCTCGCTCGTGGAGATGGCGCCTTAGACTTTTGGTCCGTTGTGCGAAAGACTAATGCGTAAAAAATTTGCACAATGTCCTTCACGACAACATTCGCAATGTTTACGCTCAAAAAGTATTATGTTATTTAAATGTTCTATTTACCACACGTAAAACGCACGACTATTGTAAAATTAATAGTCAATATAGTATGTTAGGTCTTTAAACGTGACTGAACTAAGGTGACCTTAGTTTTAAGCCTTTGTAAGGTCTAAAACTTACCTTCACTAAATTAGCGCTGCTCCCGTGGAATATATGTTCGGTTGAGTTAGTTAATGCTACTAGAGATTCTATGTATCTGTAATACCATATAGTGCCCTTATTTACTTCTTTGACTATGTGTTGGACGTTTTTAGGGCAGGCTTTCATCCAAGCCTGTATTAGCAAAGTCTCCATTTCTTCCTCTCTATTTATTATTGAACAAGAACTTGCTAAGTTAATTACTTTTATCTGAAAACAAAAAAATATTATCAAATGTAGTGTTAACATCTGAAATTGTTCAACATCATGATTTTCGGCCAAAAGATGTCTACCGCTGGAAATATTACTCCCCAAGTGTCGCCACATCGACCGGTCCCGTGCTTCTGGCATCCAGCGCATTCCCACGACTTTCAACAAGTTCTCGAACTGAAATATTTATTATAGGTAGCTTCGAATGGGAATGCCCGACATAGCAAAATTATCTCTACATTAAAAAGAAACAATGATATAGTGTCTTTTGTCGTTTGACTATAAAATTCAAATAAATGATCTTAGGTATGTAAGAATTAAGCTAGATAGAAAAAAAAAAGTTCATAACTATGGTTTGGTTGTCCAACATTATTTTCTTAAAATAATTAGCATTATGTCGCTCCTCGCAACTTCTCACGATAAAACAGCGCGGGACTTAATCGGAATTTTATTTTTTTTAAAGTTGTAATAGCGTTTTGAGTCTTCTATGACATAGGCATAAGGTTGAAATTGTAATGGTAAAGGTGCCTTCAGGTACTGCCACCGAAAAGGTAGAAGGTAGAAGATATGTTCAACAAGAAGTAGCCCTAACCTATTACTCCTTAAAAAATGAATTATGTAATGTCTACAATGTTATAAGTAAAACGACGGAGTCTAGCAGGGGGGGACGAAGGGGAGGGGGTACTAAGTACCCACAAGTCCTTTTTGTTTTATGTCTGTAAAGTGTTTAATAAATCCTACTAATATCATAAATGCGAAAGTTTGTGAGGATGGATGGATGGATACCATGTTTGTTACTCTTTCACGCAAAAACTACTGAACGGATTAGGATGAAATTTGGCGAACAGATAGTTTATAACCAGGATTAACAGATAGGATACTTTTTATCCCGATATTTCCACGGGTTCGAAACTTATGCGGGTGAAACCATGGGGCGCTGCTAGTAACTAATAATAATAGTCTAGAAATGATAACAAACAGTTTCAACTCACCAGTTCGTCAATATCCACAGCATTTTCAGTAGCCATAATGCCCGGCATTTCGAACTTTAGCTTCTCCATTACAACTACCTCGCCGTCCAGCTGTGTCTCATTAGGCAAGTTATACAGTTTCAAACAACTCCATAAACTAATATTTTTATCATCACTAATGGAAAACATATTTAAGACTTTTATTTTGTCTTCATCATGCATTACTTCAAATAATCCAGTAATAGTATGTGTTAGGTGTACTCTTTGTGGTGAATCAGCGAATAGGGGATTATTTTCCAGTTTTTGATACATTTTACACAGTGATAATATTTGTGATAGTAAGAACTGTCGGGTCGAAGTTCTGAAACAGTAAACGGTTATTCAAGCAAACTGGTTTTTCGAAGGTATAGTAGAAATTGGACGCCAGAACGAATATTTTTTAATGCAGTTTTTCTTAACTCTTAACGACGTCTTCCTTGACAAAAAATGTCTCGTTCGCTATGTTTCAGTTATTTTCCGTATTGACCCATCTCATTGGATAATACAACACGATCTTAATTATAATTGATTGATTATTGGTTGATTTCTTCAAAATTAATTCTTAGGGTTAATTTAGTTCTGGTACTTATTTTATTTAATTTTATTGTAGTTTACTCCTTATGTTTGGCGGTACCGATTTGATGGTCGGTGCGCTTATGTTCTTGATAATTTGTCGTGTATAAGATCTTTTACTGTTTTATTGTATAGCTAGCCGTGAAAACCTATAATTACTAAAGCTGTTGGTTTTCCATGAGATAAATAAATAAATAATGATAAAAAGTAAGTTGTTCCTCGCAACTGAAGCACCTGCCATCTAAGCACTTACCCTGTTAGAAATGCGTCAATTTGTTAATTGTCCGAAAATCGCTCTGATAAACTTGCTTGCATTCCGAAAATAGACGTTTCTTGTATGTTTCCCCCTTTTAATTTTTAACTTTATTCGGTTGACTGGTAGAGAACGCCTAAGGCATTAATTTCGCCTTTGTACAGAAGCCTGCACATCAAGCTACCCGAAACTGTCAAATTTTCCCAATCAAAATTGAACCTTAATGCTTTAGCGATAAAGTTGAAATCTATTAAAGAAATTTGACAGATTGTAGTAGCATGATGTGCTGGCGTCTGTACCTATTCTTGTGTGCGAAAAGAAATAAATAAATAAGGAAAAATTAAACGTAATTTCTCAATAAATAT
This sequence comes from Apamea epomidion, assembly GCA_947507525.1. Lineage (NCBI taxonomy): Eukaryota > Metazoa > Arthropoda > Insecta > Lepidoptera > Noctuidae > Apamea > Apamea epomidion. Next base: position 8,197,952 of record OX382242.1, on the reverse strand, counting down.
TTCTTGTGTAACTCGTAGCTTTGATATGGTAAATCAAACAAAGGATCATGGTATTTTCATACCTGGCCAGAAGCACCCACAGGTTAGCAGAGAACAAAGCACTCAAGCAATCAGTGCTAAGTATGGCTTCCACCATTCTCTTCTCCAATACATTCACCTCTTCATTATTCATTGTAGCTGACAATGTGAACGTTTGTGCAAGTAAGTGTTCATATAACCCGTATGTTTGGAACTGACGGCTTGACTTCTCATATTTGAATTTGAAACCCATATTGAACCAGACGTGACCTGAAATCCATACTTAAATTATAAATGCGAAAGTAACTCTGTTCGTCTGTCTGTTACCTTTTCACGCTTTAACGGCTGAACGGGTTTCGATGAAACTTGGCACACCAGTAGACTACGAAACCGCGGGCCAAATCTAGTTATTGAATATTTTATGAAAGAGACAAATTGAATTAGCTGGCGAAACTTCAAAGACATGGCGTGTATCGATATTAAATCATGATAAAAGAAAAATGACTTTTTATAGCACATACAAGGATACATCCCGGAAGATATATCAACTTATAGAAGTACTAGCAGTGAACGCGGTTTCACCCGCATAAGTGTCGATCTCGTGGGAATATCGGGATAAAAAGTATCCTATGTTTTATTCTGATTTATAAGCTCTATTACTGTAAAGTTTCATCAAAATCCGTTCAGTAGTTTTTTTCGTGAAAGAGTAAAAAACATCCAGCCATCCATCAAAGTCAAAGTCAAAGTAAAATCATTTATTTCAAATAGGCACATAAAAGGCACTTTTACACAATTATATGTGAAGACGATGCACCTAAAAATAAAATTACTATACCACAATAGGTAAAAGAATTAAAATGGATAAATGAAACCATGACATAAAGATTAACTATGTGATAGATACATGGTGCTCACATATTCACAAACATTCCAAAAGTAGACGATTTTCATAAATAAATAAGGAGTAATAAGTCCGGGTGTGACCCCAAGTAATTACAGAATGTAAATCAATGTCAAAGGAAGAAAAAAAAAATTATACAATTACATTAGCAACCAGTTTGATTGACGAAGTTCCATACGAACTTTCTTGAACGCCTCGATATGAATTTTTAAAAATTCCGTAGTGCTCACCTTCGTTGTATAAGGAAGTCTTGGGCAAAAGTTCATGCTTCTAGAACCAGCAGTTTAAGACAGTGCGTTGTCTGTCAGTGAGTGAATGAATTTAAGATTTTCATTAAGTACATTTTTTTTTTAGCCTACACTGTGTCCCACTACTGGGCAAAGGCCTCCCCTTGTTTCTTCCAAACCTCCCTGTCTTGTGCGATCTCTGACCATGTTGGTCCTACAAATGTCCCACATCGTCGCACCACCTTCGCCGTGGTCTACCTCGACGGCGATGTCCTCCCACAGGCGTCCAGTGAGTGACGATTTTTGCCCAGCACTCCGGGTGCATTTGTGAGACGTGTCCTTTTGTCCTTACTGAACAACAGAAGTCCAAACACAAGTAGAAGATTAAAATTAATATTTACTTACAATGAGGCAAATAGCTGTAAACAACATTGATCAACTTTTCCTTTGATACTTTTAATGACTGCTCCCCAATTTTGTGTACTAATATTTTAATTACTGATATTATAAGAAGTATCAAGCCAAGCAACTTTTCATCTTTGGTCATTTCATTTACATCGTAGTTAAAGATGAACTGAAAATAAAATCATAAACAGTTAATTTGGACTCGAAAAAGATAGAATTGTGTGGAAAGGGAGAAGGAGGCCTGTGCCCTGCAGTGGGGCACTAAAGGCTAGTTAGATTAGATTTAGGTTAGAACAAATTTGGTTCCATTTTTCCTGTGTTTCCCTGTAATAATTCTACTCATTAGTGTGCTCATTAGATAAACTAAGAAATAATAAATTATATTAACTTGTTTTTGCAGACATATTATGAAAAAACAATGATTGCTAAGAAAAACAAGCAATTTGAAATGCAAAGCGTTGTGAATGTTGTTGAGAATATACAGTGTTGACAATGATTATAAGTGATTATTACAGTTAAGACCAGCTCACATCGGCGGACGTCTGGGCAGAGTATGTTAAGTTTACCAACGTAAATTCGTACTTATCTAATGGTAACAAGATATAGATTCCAAAGCTGGGGAGAGCTGGGGAGTTTGTTGCGCCACTTTATCTTCCCAGCGAAAGCACTAGGAAGTGGTGTAGTGCGGGCGTTTTGGGAGACTGTCTTTTGTAAGTTTGACGTTCAAAAAGTGCTGATTCTCAGCCTAATTTGAATAAATGACTATTGATTTTGAAAAGCTCAGAGACTGACCATGGAGCATCAAAGGGGATTTCTCTCTGCGGTATTGAAAAGCGCGCTGGAGGATAACGCGGCGGGATGCGACGGTATGCGTCGGAGTACGGTCGCATACGTGGGGGGGGGGGGGGGGGATGCCGCTCGTTGCCGTCTCTCGCCGCCCGCCCGTGTGCGTTGGCCTTTACCATGCTCATTCATTTTCATAGGAGGAGACTAAATTCGCCCCGCCTGCCTTTTAGTTACGCCCTCGTGATTAATGACAATAACTGACTCTTCTAAAATTCTATTCAACACAAAAATCTACAAGATGGCAAGGACATCGACGCGCAAACTGTACCCATGGATTCAGTAGGTACATGATTATGAACCTCGCTTCGTTGAAATTTTGCGTCGGTAATTAAAATAATTGGTGTTCATTTTGACCGCGTAGAAAAGTGTAACACTTTTCTATGAAACAATTGATTTTTATTTTCATAACCGACGAAAAATTTCTACGCTACGTTAACATCTGACATGACAGGCCTGTTGGTCTAGTGGTTAGTGACCCTGACTGCTATGCCGGAGGTCGTGGGTTCGATTCCCACCCAGGACAAATGTTTGTGTAATAAGCACGATCATTTGTTCTGTGTCTGGGTGTAATTTATCTATAATATTTATGTATTTAGAAATATATAAGTATGTTTATCAGTTGTCTAGTACCCATAACACAAGCTCTGCTTAGCTTGGGACTAGATGGCGTTGTGTGATAGTTGTGGAATATTTTATTTTATTTATTTATCTAGAAAATATTGTTATATAAATTTTATGAAAATGCAAAGATTTTATGAAACCATGAGACAGCTAAATTGTTCTGAAAATGACTCTTTGGCAGTTTAAAGGAACCTGTAGATGCTGTAATCACAATAAATGTTTTGACTTTGTATTCAATTAACAATTTACATAGGCAGTAATAATATCCAAATAGTTATTAGTATTTAGAAGCATAAGCATAGCATAATCAGATCAGCCTATATGTTCCCAGTGTTAGGACACAGGCCTGCTCTCTGTGAGAGGGAGTGGCACGCGGGCGCAGTGCGAGTTGGTAGATGTCACAAGTCTTCGAATTTTTCTTCTAGGACATGCCGGTTTCCTCACGATGTTTTCCTTCACTGTTTTGAGAGCAATGGTGATGAAATCACTTACACAAAGTAAAAGCGGTGGCGAGATGAACTGGACGCGTACTGCGAGAGGTGGTTCGAGGTGGCGCGGGAAAAGAGTTCCTGGAAAGACTTGGGCCTCTTTTTCCGCCTTTGCCCAACAGTGAGAACTTCTACCTCCTCCTTGCTCCTCTTACCTTCAAATCTTAAGTCGCGGCTGTTACCACGGGCCCACACCTGCTCATATTAATAAATAATTTGCGTAAACCTCCCTGCAGGTCTTTGTGCACCAATATATTTTTAGCACCTGTTTTTTTTTTATTATAAAAAGTATGTACTTATAATACTTACAGCCAATAATGTGTTATCCATCATCAATTCTCTTAGCAGAAGGTTAACTGGACCAGTAACATTGTTATTGACAAGATTTATAAACTGTGGTGATTTCCCACGCATTGTGTGTAGATAAGCTTCATTATTTCTGAAACCAATTAAATGATAATTATTATAATTATTCAAAAATAAACCTGTTTCTGACTGTTGTTTGCGTTTTATTGATATGCATGTTTTGGGATTGCCCAGCTGGTTATGTAACAGTAGGAATGACTTTCATTTTGACAGTTCAACAACATTCATTGGGTTATTTACAGTTTTCGAACATATGAAGCAATGGACTAGCAATATCCTTCAAAATGATTTAAGATTCCAGTGTGTTCCGCAATTAGGGTGCTGGTTGTACAAAATAAATCTAAATTTATTTTCTTGAATATAAAGTGGATTGATTATTACTTTAAAAACGTCACTCTATGAGGCAAATTGCATTTTTTGCATATGCCAAAAATTTCCATTTGTTCGTTTACCGTTCTTATCGCGCTTAAATGTTCCTCATACAAAGCCCTGTGTTAAGATTCGTATCAACTAGAGACAGGCTAAGTTTCCCCTGAAATAGGCAACTTTAAAGTCTATTCAAACTAATGTTTCAAATTGATGTTATTTCAAGTTAAACAAATATCAACTTTATTTTAATGGATTTTAGGTCGATTTCAGAGTGACTAGCACTATTGAAAAAGTTACAAAAATGTTTGAAGTTATAGCGTAAACTGAACTTTATTGTGTAAGAATTTAAGTTATTTTTCCATAAACTCATATTTGTTTAATTTTTTGGCAAATAAGCCGCGAATGCAGATTAGGCAAACATGTTAAACAGTTCCATGACTGACTTGACAGATGGCGCTCGGCAAAACCATAGCAAATAGAAACATAAGATTTGGGTTAAGCCATATTCCTTAAAGCGCACATTAGAGCCGCGTCGGCCCGCAGTGCATCGCATTTCAATACAAAAAATTGCAGTGCGGCCTGCCTGAAGTGTGCGATGGTCCATACAAAATTTACGAAAGTGATATAGGAAATATGAGTATTTTGCAAAGCAGTGCGGCTCGCTCAAATCTGCGTCAGCCTTTACACAACGAACACGCAGCAAACCCATAGACAAAAAAAACTTATAAAATATTACTGCAAAACTTACAAATGAACATAAAGTAGAAGTTCCACAATAGATTCATTGTCTTTCAATACTGCATGCTTGAAAGTCGTACAGACTCTTAACAATATTTTCAGAGTGAAACTGCTTACTTTTAATGACCTCAAAACGAGTTTCTCTTCTTGATTCTCCTGTAAACAAAATAGCTTTTTCTCAGTGAAATACATCTACACACACATTCACAACGTGTTCTATGTTACGGGTTTGGTTTCCGCACTGAGTCCTTCAAATGGACAATTGTGCCTGGGTCATGGCGGCCGTCGGTGGTTATTCCAACAGGCCCACCTCCCTCCAAAAGCTTATTAGGTCTCCTGGCCTGTTGAGAACATGTGTAAGATCTGGGTGTCCCGAGGATTTCTGACCTAATCTGGGTGACGCCTGTGCACTCAAAGAGCACATGCGCGATGGTTTCAACAGCCTCCATGCAAGCTCTACACAGGGGGCTGTGTGTGTTTAGCGAGCAGTGTCCCATGATGTTCGCCATCACCAGGCGCAGGCATCGGTGGTTCATTAACAACGTGTTTGTACATTTGGTTACCATAAGTAAAGGGCGCGTCGCTTCGTAAGATAAAAATACTCCAAAGGCCATTTCAATTTGCAAAAAAAGTGTATAGGCTATTCTTATAATATTTATCGTATTTATATTCTTAATTCATAGGCCGTTTAAGTTATAACTCAACCTACATTAGTGATTAGACTTTTACAACAATCCTATAGGATTTCTACATTGGCTAGTCTGAATCCAACAAGTGAATTACCTCCAAAGCTGTTCTAATATTATTAGTGACCATACAACACAGGATTCTAGTACAGTCACTGTAAACCTTCTTGTCCATTAAACAGTTGGAGTATTTATCACATATCACTGTGTAGGCTTTCCACTGTTCAGCCATAGTTTTCACATCCAGGTTCTGAACTATTTCACCTATCTTCAAGTTGATGTCTAGAGCTGAAACAGTTAAATGATTTCTGTTATTTTAGGAAGTAGCCGTTGTCTTTCAATATGTACTAAGCTGAACTCCTTCAATAAAGACTATTCCCAGGCAGCTCTAGGCAGAGAGAAGTGGAATGAGAGAAGCGAGGTTTGCCAGTGGAAATTATAATGGTGATAATTAATTAAAGTTTTATAAACAGTTATACTTATTAAGTTCTCCATTAAAAATTTACACTATTCGTTTGTATTCTGCCCAGAATTTCTTTAACAAATAAAAAAAGGAAGAGTGATTTAATATGTTGCTACTCTAACTCACCTTCAATAAGAATATCCTGCTCCTCTCTGTCAGTTAAATCAAAAATGAAATGTTTTTCTAAAACCATCAAGTATGTCAACTGAAGTTCATGGCAAGTTCTGAATAAGTCCTTTAATTGTTTCTCTACACAGTTCAAACGACTTCCATAGAGAGTTTCACTGAAAACATACATGAAAACATAAAGCAAAAAAATTACTATTGATATCCATCTAAAATGGCAATCCTGCCAGCCTTTTGGGCACTTTTCCCATTGACAACAATGTGGATGAATTTTATGATGATCTTTTCTTTTTATGTTCTTGTACATATTATTATGTCTTTGACATATCTCTGGACCCTCGGGTCCCGGACCTTTGGAAAGCGTGCCAAGAGCCTTAGTTTGCGAGGTCACAGGCCCGTTAGAAATTTTTAAATGATGAGGAGGCACTATTATTTCAAGACTGTTAGTTTTAAAATTATCTAAAATACAATAAATTAAAAAATCAATTTTATTTGGTTGAAATTCAGCTAGAACATATGAAGCAATGGATTAGCAATATCCTTCAAAATTATTCAGATTGTGATCAATAGTGTGTTACGCAAATTAGGGTGCTGGTCAGTGTTTTATTCACTTTGGGCTGAACAACAATAAGGTGAGGGCTGGAGGAAGATGGAGTGGTTCTGATAAATCATTCTACACTTACCTATCTTTACAGTGTATAAACACTAACATAATAATACGGCCAGTTACAGTTGGGAATATTTTCATAGAACAGCACTCCATTGACATTTTTTCTGTGACATGTTTAATAAAATCTGATAATAACTGTAGAAGGCACACTGCATCATTCATATATTCTTTTAATTTGTTCTGTTTTAGACTTTTTTCTGCCAGTAGCTCCGTGATGAGGTCCAAACTCTAAAAAGAAACACATTTTTTAAACAACTGTTTTATTAACAATGACGTCTGACGGCTTAGGCCTTTATTCTGCGATTTATATGATGTATTACAAAGATGTAGTTTTTGTTTACCTGAGAAACACAAGTACCGCAGTCATTTACTAAAGTCGAGAAGTAAACAGAAAATGTTGACATTTTTATTTTGTTTCTTATACTTGTAAATGCTGTTTTTGTATTCAATACCAAAGATTCGTAAGTTACAGTGTCCATCTGTTAGCTTGGTCAAGAAAATAAATAGTTGTAAAAGAAAATAACAGATCTGAAAGTAGTAAATAAAGTTGTCTAAACAAAAGGATACGATCGCTGGATCAGTAGGGCTATTGCAAAATATATCGGTGCTTTCGGACAAAAAATCGGAGCTCTGAGAATCGTCCATTTTTATTCAAGTGAGTCCATTTGGCATTTAGGAACAGTATTCAGTTAAAAATTAAATCACTGATTAAAACAAAAACCAAAAATATCGTCCCGCTCAAAATAAACGTCAGTGTTAACCGTAGTCAACGTCAACGTCTTTCCTTACGTAGTCTGTAGCTGTACTGCCCACAGACAAATTATTACGACCCCATCCAATCGACGCCAGGCCCTATACCTAGATTTAGAAAAAAAGTTAAAATAATATTCTTAAAATAAAATTCTCAACATAAAATAAAACAATAAAACACACGGCTTGAAATACTGGATTTCCCACAGACAGAAATTTACTTATTGAACATACTCGTAAAAATAAAATGGTAATGCAGGCAAACAAACCCCCAAGTCCAGCCACCAAGCACAATCTCTCTCACATACAGAGACAAAATAAAACTCACTCACATATACACAACTAACCCACACACACACACACACCACTAAAGACAATAGCATAAATATTCAGCCTATATAAATATTGTTCTCACAGCTGGGACACAGTGGGATTCATTTTGACAGTTCAACAACATTCATTACGTTATTTACGTTGTTGAGCAGACACATTTTTCGAACTTATGAAGCAAAGGGTTAGCAATATCCTTCAAAATCATTCAGATTGAGTTTTTTTTTTTTTTTTAACATTGTCCCACACTAGGAATTACTCCTGTATCGTGGGGGCGTTTACAAACATTTAAACTCACATACACAAACAGCCAAACCCGGAACAACTAGCTGTAGGCAATACAAATATTTGTTCCGTGCGGGAATCGAACCCGCGACACGCAGCGCAGCAGTCGATCGCTCAGCCACTGCGCCAAACGTTTCGTCATAAGTGATAGTAGTAGATTGATAGTGTGTTACGCAATTAGGGAGCAGTGCGGGTTGGTAGATGTCACATGTCATCTAATTTTGGTTCTAGGATGGATGGATGGATAGGTCTCGGGATGTTTTCCTTTACTGTTTTTGAGAGTAATGGTGATGAAATAATTTACACAAAGTGAAGCGCCTGTCAGGGTTTGAACCTACAACTTGTAAGTTGCGGCGGTTACCATGCTCTACCAAGTAGCTGGGTATTTTATTGAATTCAACTTTGATACAAAACATATAAAATCACGCCAGTTTTCCCAAGGGTAGATAAGGTAAGAGTGCAGCTATGCATATTTATAGTATTTCGGATGGTTCGAATATTTGTTTTAAGTTCTTTATTCGGCATAATTATGCGGCAGGTTTACCAAACTTTGGTATACCGTCGATTATTCGGCAAAAATGCCGTACATTCTACCGAATAATTGTGTGTTAAAAAGTCGTCTCTATAGTCTATAAGCATAATATGAAATAGCAAAAATACTTATTTGTATTGTATCCATATCAAGACGGGCTTGTGGCTAAGTAATAACAGCCGCACGGCCCACGGGTCGATCTATCAGGTTAAGCTACGCTTGCCTCTGTGCCTCGGGAAGCACACTAACCTGTTGGTCCCGGCTATCTTTCGTGGATTTTTGACAGTCGTTACGGGTCGTCAGAAGCCCGAAAGTCTGACAACCTGTCTTACCAAGGGGTATCGTATTACCCAGTAACTGAGTTGTGGAGGTCACATAGACAGTCGCTCCATGTAAAACCTTTGTTATTCATCTGTATTCGGTTAGACTGGAAGCCGACCCATACCCCACCGACCCACCTGAATATAGTTGGGAAAAGGCTAGGCAGATGATTGTATCCTTACAAAGAAAGAAAGAAAAAGTATTTATAGCGACTCGTACAGGAAGATCACAAACTAAACTAATATAAACAATTTTAGACAAATATGAATGATGGGTCAGAAGGAGGTTAAATGGTTTAAAGTCAGAAGTGTTTATTAAATTCGTTCAAAAACTTGTTTTGTTGCCAAAAACTAAGTGCTCAAAGACTTTTTTAAAACCCTATAAAATAATCAATAAATCAAAATCAATGAAAATAATGTCAGTGTCATCGTGACAGCAAAATGGACATTTATTTCACGTGTTGCTGTTCTGTGTAAATGCACAACACGCGGCCGGCTATCGGTTTTATTTATATTTACGCAAATATTTGTCATAAACCTTTTATTTTTTGTTTGACGGAATGATAAAATGTCGGTGTGCAATATGTTGATGGCACTCAAAGCGGTAGGCGTCGAAACTAAAACCAGTGAATTAACTAAAACATGTGAAGAACTTCAGGTTAGTATTAATTTCATGGTTTTTACTGTTAATAAAATTAATAAGGCTAACAGAAATTTTAAAGTTTCAAAATATCACTATGTGTTTATTTAACGTGCCTAAAATTAATACAATGTGGTACCCGGGTACTTAATAAAATAATAATTCCATATCTCCCAATGAGTATCTAAAAAAGGCAGACCTTTTTAAAATACTCTTATCTGAGTATGTATGGCAGAATGGTATTGAGAAAATGGCCCCTAGTGCAATAGGGTGTGGCATTCCCCTTTCCATCAATAAACATAAATATAATTCAATAATATACATGTATATGTATTGCATTATAATATGTATTGCATTTTATGCATTTTGTAATGTTTGATTTATTTTTTGTTTTGTATTTTGTGGTGTACAATAAAGTATATACATAAATAAATAAATGCTTTACTAATAGTATAGAATATAGATAGATTTAATTTTTATAATCTCTTAACTATTTACACCACATACTAAATTAAAAGACTAACTAACTATATAAATACAATAACAAAAGGATATGTAGGAGACGAAATACATCCGCCCCGCTGTAAAAAAAAAACCATTTCCAGAGCTTGTTGTTACATAGAAGCAATTTATGAACAGACATTGTATTTCTTTTATTACTGTGTGTTGTGTAATATCTATTTCATGTATTAAAAGGTAATACATGAAATAGATATTACACAACTGAGAGCTGATAATTATGATTATAGCACCATTTTTATATATTCACATTGCTGAATTCACCATAATTATACTTTTAATACCTTTTGTTCTGTGGCCCCTTGATTACCGCTGCAATCTGAATACAGCTTAGTAAAAAAAGCCGTTGAGCAGTTGTGGCCCAGTGGTAACAGTTGCGACTTAAGCATTGTAGATATGAACCCAGACTTTACTTTGTGTAAATTATTTCATCACCAATGCTCTCGAAATGGTGAAGGAAAACATTGAGCGGAAACCGGCATGTCCTAGAACGAATTATTTGAAGAGATGTGACATATACCAACCCACACGGGGCCCATGTGGTGTGTCATGGTCTACTCCTTCTCACAGAGAGGAGGCCTGTGTCCCAGTAGGGGGAATATCATAGCCTGATTATCAAATATAAGCCATAGAAATTAAGTCGAAGTTTTTGCTATCACTCAACACCTACTTCCTTATTTATTAAGATCAAGCACCATTTTTGTATTTAATTCATGCATGTGTCAGTAATCTTTTTAAAAAGTGATGACATAATAAAATAGCCTTGGTATCATATAAGCGAGAATTCATTGTTTGAACAATGTGTTTACAAGATCCAATGCAACTTACGTGATATTTTCATGTTAGTTGTTATGTACAGATGCCAGCACATCAAGCTACTACAATTTGTCAAATTTCTTTAATAGATTTTCAACTTTTTTGTTAAAGCATTAAGGTTCAAGGTTGATTGGGAAAATTTGGCAGTCTCGGGTAGCTTGACCTGCTGGCGTGTGTACATATTAAACAATTCTTTTTTTTTTATAATCCTACGCCGTCACACTCCTGGGCGAAGGCGTGTCCTGCTATCTTTTGCGAGCCCATGTGATTATTTATAAAATTAATAATTTATTATAGTTATTAATTTTATATTATTATTTGTATTTATTTATATATAATACTTTATTATACAAAACAAAAAAAAAACAAAAATTGATTGAGCCATAAAAATAAATTATGTATATTTTATTTTATTTTTTTCATTTATATTGTTATAATGAAGCTTCTATGCTTAATTGTTGAAACCAAACCCTTACTTAGTGCAACATTGTCAGTTCATCTTTCACAGTTGCTTTTATTTTCACAGGGTTCTATAGATTCCAACACTTTTGACATTCAAAGTGCTATTAAGCAGTTATCAGAGTTTTTACTCAAAGTCGAAGATGCAAATCTATTTAAGAAATATCTATCAAACATTCTTCTTGCTTTGGTGTCGGCAAAAATCCCCTTGGGACCAGTATTTTCTAATACAAACTATGACACATGCAGTGATGCTGAAAAGACTAGTCACTTGGAGTATTCTATAATACTGGCTGCCTTGAGTGGCCATCCTGATGTATTACCGTAAGTGTTTTTGCTCAAAGCTTTGCTGAAAGGTTGTAGTTTTTTTTCTCTGATGTATTACAGTACCTAAGTGTTTTTGCTCGAAGCTTTGCTGGAAGTTTGAAGTTTTTTTTTTGTCTTCTTTAACTTACTGTCACTATGTTTAGCCCAGGTTCGTACGGGCGCTTTTTACCCGCGGCAATTTTTTTTCGCGCACTGGATTTTCACCGCTGCGCTTAGCGCCGAGTGTTGAAAATCCAAGTGTTTATTGACGCGCTGGGCGCTGGGCGCGTTGGGCACGTGTTGGATTCTCAATGCTCGGCTCAACACCGACAGTTGAAAATCCAGTGCGTGATATTTTAACGTGCATGCGAACATGGGCTTAGCAATTGTTATGACGTGTCGCTTGATATATGCTAATCTACGTCGCGTTTAATTCGCCAAATACGAACAAATATGAGTTATTGGAAAAATAACTTTAATTCCTACACAATAAAGTTCAGTTTACGATAAAACTTCAAACATTTTTAAAACTTTTAAATAGTGCTTGTCACTCTGAAATCAACTTAATTACTACTGTAATAAAGTTGATATTTGGTTAACTGGAAATAACATAAATTGGAAACTTGAATTTGAATAGACCTTAGATGTCTTGCTTGGTATGCGCCCTATGACATCCTAGTACTTATAAAGCATTAAACTAAGCCTGTATATTCCTTTTTCGGTTTTAAGCTTGTAGTTAAGCATTGACATTTATAATATATGCATACATGCGATGTGACAACATTGTGATTTTAAAGGGGCTTACATTAATATGCGTCGTTTTTCATATATTTTGTTTTTCTAAAACATTCTAAGCCAACCTTCTATTTTAGATATGCATTAAAATATTTCGAAGTTAATCCAGTGGCGCCATTTGAAGTATTCAGCCATCATGAGGACTCATACAATGTTGCTCCAAAAAAGCGAAGACTGCTTGATTGTGGGCAAAAAATTACAGAAAAACAGGTGGTGTCATGCTGCCATACATTGCTCAGCAAGTTACCAAATGAAATGGCTGCTAAATGGGATTGGACCAAATTTATAGGAACTTATGGGAACCATGGAACGGCTGAAGTCAGATGGTATGTTATTCTTAAGTTATTAGAAAGAAAGAAAGAAAAATTGTTTTGTTGTTGTGTTCGGTTTTTTTTACAAATTATAATACCAATTATTATTTGTATTGTGCTATTACTACTACCACGGTGTCTCAAGACGAAAGTCTTTGACCAGTGCGTGTTGCCAGTGATGACCTATGGTACTGAAACATGGTCGCTCACAATGGACCTTAATAGAAGGCTTAAACTCACCCAAAGGGCTATGCTTGGAGGTTCCCTGCGTGATCGAATCAGAAATGAAGAGATCTGCAGGAGAACCAAGGTAACCGACATAGCCCAAAGAATTGCCAACCCTAAGTGGCAGTGGGCAGGGCACATTGCTCACAGAAGAAATGGCCGATGGGCCCGAAAGGTTCTGGAGTGGCGACCGCGTACCGGAAGACGTAGCGTTGAAAGGCCTCCCACAAGGTGGACCAACGACCTTGTGAAGGCCGCAGGAACCCGTTGGATGCGGGAAGCACAGAACCGGTCGAAGTGGAGGTGCTTGTGCCTATGTCCAGCAGTGGACGTCTTTCGGCTGAAATGATGATGATGATGATTGTGCTATTGCTGAAAGTTGAAGATCTCTTATAAAAAAAGTGCTTCATTTAGTAAGTATACAAATTCATTTTTATTTATGTACTTTATGAAAATCCACAGGATGATAAAAGAATGCATGGTCCTCCTAGCAAATATGACAGACACACAGTCTATGATACTATCCATGAGAATGCTCTTACAAGAACAGGAGACTCACGAACGTTTGCAGCGAAGTAAAACTAAATCCATTCACAGTATGAGTGAAGTAATAAAAGAAGATTTAGGCCCTAATGTTGTCAATATTGATGGTATACTGCTACCTGTATATGACAAGGATAATGTTCTGAGCGGTAACTTAGTTCAAGTGAAATCTACTGTCAATAATCTCAGGAGTTTGGCTCTGGCTGTTGCTTCAGGTGAGAAGAAAGGTTTATTTAATCTTACTGTCAATATTCAAGACCTTTTTTTAAGGAGATTGAGATATTAACGTTCAAAGTTGATCACATAAATATTGATGTCATGTGATCAACTTTGAACGTTAATAATATATCTTGGAAATGTGACACTTTACAGGGTTTGGTCTTAGTATGTTTTCTGTTTGCATTGATATCAGCTATCGATTTATATAGGCAAAAAACAAAATTGCAGATAGGTAGTTATGCCGTGGACCTTCAACGCCCTTTGGAAGATAATTACAGTTGTAAATTATTATGTTATGAAATGTTAGTTCTTTAGTGTAGTTACACTGAAAACCCTATTAATATTATCAAAAAGGGTAAAAACTTTTGATAATTTATAGGGTTATCACAAATTATAATATAATGACTGGTTATCCTATCTCGGAAAAGGCAAGTGTTTCATAACAGTAATCACAGTTTTATCCCATATCCCTCTTTAAGCTTCTAAATTCTTTATCATCACATTGTCTCCTATACATTTTCCTTATTACTGACACATCTACAACCATTTCTTTTGCAGGACAAGCTCTCAGTCTTATGGGCCCAGTAGGTTCAGGAAAGACTTCTCTAGTGGAACATTTGGCTGCTATCACTGGCCGCAAAGGAGTGGCCTTCAAAAAAGTGCAGCTTGGAGACCAGACGGATTCCCGCATGTTACTGGGAGCGCATCAATGTACGGACATCCCTGGAGAATTTGTGTGGAGGCCTGGCGTATTGACTGAGGTATGAGCTTGGCAATGTACTATGTTATACCCACAGTCCCACAGAGCACAATATCACCGGGCCGCTAGCGACTAGTGCCGCCTTCACGAATAATATTCGAATCTGGCGCACCTGAGTGCAAGCTAGCTGCCACAGGGCTGTCATTGTTGGAATCATCATGATTGATGGTGGTGACACAAATAGTAACGTTGACACGCTTGGTTTGTATAAAAAGTGTATAGTACAAATCAGCAAGAGTCATGATTGGTGCCCCTTTCCATTAAAGAGGTGAAGTGTATGCTGTAAGTGGTGATTTTATTGCCACCAGTAAGCTCCCCCTTACTACATGGGACTTAAACATAACATGGGGCCTATTTTCGCAATTAAAAAACGTTAAAAATCTATTCGCAATCTCACCTCAGCGACATTACAATCAATGTAAAAAACTTGTCAATAATGTAGGGAAATTAGAGGTATTTTTGACAGATTGAGATTACAATTTGTACGTTATGTACACTACTGACTGGGTTGGTGGACACAAATTAAATACTTGCATAGTTTTAGAGTTATATTGACACACTTACATTGTTGGTAATATACAGGAGCACTTGAGAGCGATTGAATGTAACATTTTTAAAAATTTGTCCTTTAGTAGTACCTCAGCTACGTGGGCGCACGTAGTGGGTACCCCTTTGTTAGATTATAATGTTTTACCTATAGAAACGTTTATTTCGGTTTACATTCCCGACAGGTTTATACTTGTCTGAACCTGTCGGAGTTACAACCCTTTTTTTTTTTTTTTTTTTTTGTGGATGGGAAATCATCAAATGACTCCTCCCGCTCTGGGTGAAGCAGAAGGGAGTGTCAGACTCTTACTGACTAAAACCCACCCGTGTTCCTTCCTTAGCCCTTTATGTACCAGGGCAGCGGTAACCCTTTCGGACGATCCCGCTACCCCGGCAGGCTTCGGCCCTGTCGGTCCCCGTCATCTATGCTGACATCTCTTTGAGGCGCACGTGGAACACTTACGCGCCGTCCGGCACGGGCCTGGTCCTGATCGGACGGAGAGCTACCCATTGCTCTCCGCCCGCAGGCCCGCGCCTACGGTGGCCGGGAGTCGTCACGCGGCTCCCGACGCCCGGAGCGTCTCCCTCGGCGGCTGAGGCGTGAGGATCTCTCCCTCGCCCATCCCGCCACCTCCTTCGCTAGCATGACTGCTTCGCAGAAGGAGGTGACCGCCTCCCACTCCCTCTCGCCCCGGACCATGGCTTGCACCAGGGCCGGACGCGAGAGGTCGCCGCCGCTGCCGATCGCCTCTACGAGGACACGGCGGTGCTCTGCCCAAGCGGGGCAGACCTCCACCGTATGCTCCACCGTGTCCTCTGGGCGATCCTCGCAGTGGTGACACCCGGGCGTCTCCTCCCGCCTGATGATGTGCAGGAACCTCCCGAAACATCCGTGTCCGGAGAGGACCTGCGTCAGGCGGTAGGTGAGAGCGCCGTGACGCCTCTCTAGCCACTCCTCAAAGAGGGGTCTTATCGCCGCTATCGTGGCGTGCCCTGCGCTGGGTTGCGATAGTCGCGCCTTCCATTCCACCATGAGACTGCGCCGGAGGTCCGTCCGCTCCGCAGCGATTTGCCGCGGGTGCAGAGTTTCCCCCCGACGTAGTGCCTCCGCGCGCCAGTCATACAGGCGCGCGAGGACTATCGCCTCCAGATCCCATGGTGGCAGTCCGGCAAGGAGGCTTGCTGCCTCGCCCGAGATCGTGCGGTACCCCCTTATAAGCCTTACGGCAACCACCTTTTGGGGCGCGTTCAGATAGTGTGCGGCTCGAAGCCGCAGTGAACGCGCCCACACCGGGGCCCCGTAAAGGCCATGGACCGCACGACCCCTGCGTAAAGCCTCCGGCAGGAGGCGTTTGGCCCCCTCAGGTTGGGCAGGAGCCGCTTTAGGGCGGCCCCGGTCCGTTCCAGTTTGGGGGCCAAACGTCGGAAATGCTCGACGAAGTTCCACCGGCTGTCGAGGACGAGACCCAGGTATCTCATCGTTGTCTCGACGCCGATGTGAACCCCTCCTACCATCAGTTGGGATCCCGAAGGTGGCCCGTACCGAGGCCCATGAAAGGACATGGCCTCGGACTTGTGCAATGCCACCTCGAGACCCAACTGCCGGATCCTTTCCGCGACTATCGCAACCCCGCGTGTCATCGCGTCGGCCGCCGCCTGATGCGACCTCCCCTGCGCCAGGACCAGCGTGTCGTCCTACGCTGACGCCATCAGGGAGGTCGACCCGCAGCACCCACTCGTAACCGATGTCCCACAGGAGCGGCCCCAGAACCGATCCCTGTGGGACACCGCACGACATCTCTCGCCGGTTCCAGTTCCCGTCGCGACCGGGGTAGATGACGGCTCTGTCCGTCAAATACGCCCCGACTATTCGACGGAGGTAAGTCGGCACCCGGTGATACCGGAGTGCCTCCCCTATGCAGCTCCAGGGCAGGGTGTTGAACGCGTTGGCGATGTCGAGTGACACCGCCACGACCACCCCACCCCGGGACACCGCGTCCCCCGTCGTGAGGGCTCTCACGCGCATGATGGCGTCCACCGTCGAGCGCCCCTTGCGGAAGCCAAACTGGCACTCCGCAAGGTCCGGCCCCGTCCTCACCAGGTGCCCGACGAGGCGGCCCGCAATCACTCTCTCAAAGAGCTTGCCGACCTCGTCGAGCAGCACTATGGGCCGGTATGCGGACGGAGAGTCCGCAGGGCGCCCTGGCTTCTGAATGAGGACCAGCTTCCCCGTCTTCCAACGGAGTGGAAACTGTCCTCTCTCCATGCATGCGCTTAAGAGCGCCTCCAGTCGAGGCCTGAGAGCCCTCAAGGCCAGGACCCAGGCTTTACCCGGCAAGCCGTCGGGTCCCGGGGCGGTATTTTTGGCCTTCAGCCTGCCTACCGCCGCTCTCAGATCTACCCCGGTCACTTCAGGGGTGTCGTCGTCATCGTCCGTGTGGTCCGCTTCGGGCACCGCAAGTGGCGGAGCCATAGGCGGGGGAGTATGCTCCCCCCGTGAAGGGAACAGAGCGCTCACCACTTCCTCCACCAGCTGGGGTCGGAGACTCTGCGTCAGCGGGGGGGCCCAGATGCGGAGTTTATTCCGCACCATTCTGTAAGGGCGCCCCCATGGATCTCGGTTCAGAGTCTCCAACATCTCCTCGCGGGCCATATCTTTGGCCCGCTGGACAGCCTCTTGGAGGGCGGTCTTCGCCGCTCTGTACCCCTCGTACAGCTCCGCTTCCGTGGCTTCCGCATCCGGAGGGCGGATGCGGAGCCTGCGGTGCCTGGTGTACCGGTGTCGCGCGTTGACGCACGCCTTGCGTAGCGCCCCAACCTCCTGCGACCACCAGTACACCTGACGTCGGGCGCATCCTGGCCGGACTCGGGGCATTGCCACGTCACAAATCTCGGACATGGCCTCCCGGAACCACTCCACCTCATCGTCAATGTCAGCAGGCCTGTCCGGTGAAAACACCCAGGCCTGCACGATCGAGGCTTCCAGGAGAAGCTCCCGGTCCAGCTGCTTCAGCGCCCACCGCGGACCACTCGGGGCCTGTTGGACCAGCGCGCTAGAGGTCTGGGTGGAGACCTCAAACCGGATATACCGATGATCGGAGTAGGTCTCCACCTCCTCCATGACGCGCCAGTCAATGACACGCTGTGACAGAGCGGGGCTGGCGAACGAGATGTCCACCACCGACTCGCCCCGCATCCGCACACACGTAGGAACAGAACCCCGATTTAGGACGACCAGGCCTGTTTCCAGAGCCCAGTCCTCCACCATCCTGCCCCGCACATCCGTGCAACGGGAACCCCAGGCCAAATTCTTGGCGTTGAAGTCCCCGAGCACTAGCACGGAGAAGGCGTGGTTTCTGGCGACGACGACACTCAACTCTGTTAAAGAGTTCTGGAACTCGGCGAGAGTTCGGCTCGGAGAGAAATATACTCCCACGACTACAATCTCTCCGAACCGTGCTGCTACGCACCCCTGTCCCCTCGTGACACCTTCGAGGGACGGGGTACCGGCGGCAGCCGACGAAATTATGGCCACTGAGCCGTTCAGGTCCTCCACCCAGTCATCCCTGGGCGGGACAAAGTACGGCTCAGCGACCACGGCGATGTTAATCGACCACTGCGCCATGCTCTGGAGCAACAGGTCCTGAGCGCAGGCGCAGTGGTTGATGTTCGCCTGGAGGAGGCGTAGAGGAGGAGTCATTACTCCTCCATTTCAGCCCCCTCCCGGGCCCCCTCGGCTGTGGTGGCGGCGGCGGTGGTGGCGGCGGCGGCGGCGCCGGTGGCGGTGGCGGCGACAGTGGCGACGACGGTGGTGGTGGCGACGGCGGCGGAGGGCCTGCCTTTCCTCCTGGCTTCGGCGGGTGGAGCGCAGGACTTGTTCCCGCCCGGTGATCGGCCGGCTTGCCAGCAGCCGCACATACGACGCAGTGCGGCGCGGCGATGCACGAGCCGGCCGTATGTCCGGGCTTACCGCAGCGAAAGCACAGAGTGCTGCGGTCCTCTAAGGTGCACTGGACGCCCACGTGGTGCCCCACGAGGCATCGATAGCACCTTAGAGGTCTGGGCTCCAGCAGCTTGACCTGCGCCGACACCCAGCCCACCAGGAGCCTTCCGCCCTCCACTATCTTCCTCACCGCCGTCACGGGACAGCTTACCGTAACGGTTCGCATACCCGTGAAGTCAGGACGTATGGTGCCCGCCTTCACCTGGTCGGTCAGACACCCGCCCGTCCTGACGACGGCGGCTACCACCTCAGCCCCCGTCACCGAGTCATCCAGGCCCACAATGCGCATATCCGCGCACTTGACGGGCCTGGAGACTCGAGCCTCGTCCGCATTGAGGGACGCCCTTAGCTTTTCAGCCAGGGCGTCAGCGGTGGGGCCACTCGTCGCACCGGGGACCTCCAGCATGCGGGCACCAGTGGCGGTCACCCTATGCCGGAGGCCTCCGGTGATCCCCAGCTCCTGGAGATCCACCGTCGCTCTCGCTTTGGCGAGCACGTCGCCGTAGGTCACCCCCCTCTTGACCGCGTCCGGCTGTAGTGTAATGACTACAGCCGCGGTCTTGGGGGAGCGAAGCCTAGCCGCAACGGCTCGCTCCTTGCGGCGCCTCCTCTGCGCCTTTTTCCTGGCCGCTTTGGCCGCCTTCTTCTTCTCCCCGACCACCTGCCACTCGGCGTTGGTCGTGGGAGATTTGTTCGGGGGAGGCGTAGGCTCTGGGGCCTTCCCCTCCCCAGCCGTTCTGCCCTTTTTCTGGGCTGGCACCGCGGGTTTGGCGGCAGGCGCCGATTTCGCCGGCGCCGAGGCTCCACCAGCCGACGTCGGTTTCGCCGGCGCCGGGGCTCCTCTAGCCGACGCCGGTTTGGCCGGCGCCTGGGCCCGGCCAGACGGCCCGGGTTTAGGGGCGGCAGCGGCCGCGTACGAGGCCGCCTTAGGCCCTGGGGCCATCCTACCCGCCAAGGGGGGGCGCAGAACAATACCCTCCAGGACGGCGAACCGCGCCTGGAAGGTCGCCAGCTCCTGCCGAACCAGGTTCAGGACCTGGTTCTCCACCGGCACGGGCTGGCTTGGTGGTGTTTTGGTCTGCGCTGTGCCGGCCGCTCGCATCCCGGCCAGGTCCGCTCGGAGCTCCTCGTTCTCCTTTCGGAGGAGCTCCATGGCAGCCGTCAAGCGGGCCACCTCCGCCCGCATTTCGGACATGCCGTCCGGCGGAGGCCCGAGGTGGATGGCCTCCGCTGCCGCCAAGATGGAGGCCTTGGCCGAGACTATGGCCCTGTTTTTCGAAGTCTGTAACTTCTTCAGGGCCACGTCCCGGATCGCGGCCTCTACGACCGCCGCGAACCTCTTTTTGCGGTCCGCATCAGGGCCGCCAACCTCCGCCGCCTCGTCACTTGAGGCCTCTGATGCGACCGCGCGACCAGACCCCCCCTCCTTCTTTGCGAGCTCCTCCGCTTTCTCTGCGGCCTCCCGAGCAGTGAGCCCCCTCCTTATGCCCCGCTCTCGGGCTCCTCCCCGCCTACTGGTGGGGATCTTTCTGGCCGAAGCCAGCTCCCAGTCAGAGGACGACCCCTGGCCGTCCACTGACCTTGGCCGCTTGCTTTGTGCCTTTCTCTTTGCAGCGGCCGTCTCCTGGACACGGCAAGGGCTCACTGAGCCTCCCGTGCTCCCTCCTCCAGATGCGGCGTCGGACTCCGACCCCGCATCACTCCTCACTTCGTCGTTTGGGTTTTGTTTGTTTTTTAAAAATTTATCCATGATTGTTCCCACGAGTACTAAACTTTGTTTACCTGCTCAAATTTCGGTGGTTCGCACTAGCGACTAAATCAAGCTACCCATTAGCCAAGCTTACTACCTCCCTCACGGTGCGCCGCCGCTTGGAGGTTTGGGGAATTTTTTATAGAGGTTAATCTTCCTCGCGGTCCGGGCGGTTAAGCCAAGACCCTCGACCCCCGTCAAAAGTCAGAGACATGACCTTGACAATCTTCGGGGCTACGATATTAACGGTGGCAGGAGGGGGGGGTTATCCCCTCCTGCCTGCCCAGCGGCAGGGTAAGTGCACACCAGGCCCGCTCTTACTCCACACAGTAGCCGCTCTGCTCCTCATAGCGGCTTGTGTGGAGCGTTCCTCTTGGCAGAACATTAGCATGCGGGCAGCGAGATCTCATTGGGAAAAAATCCCACTGAGAAATAGCTGCCCGCACCCCAGGATGCACCGGCCCGAAAACTGGTCTTCCCCCCGGACGTATCCAGAAGGGAACTCCAGTTCCCAGGCACACGTGGAGGTTTTCTGCCCTGGCACCCCGAGTTACGACCCTGAGCTGTGATTGCGCCCAATCACAGCTTCGATACACATATATGTCGGAGATGGTATGTCTGTCTCTCGTTAGCATCAGGTATATTTTAATTACTGTGGGCGTACTATGGGTAGTGTTGGTTATGGCACGATAGGAAAACGGTTTACAGTTCAAATCAGATTATAACTTACGAACAAGTTAGTCACACTAGCGAATCACACACTGTAGGTACACCTAGGTACAACTCAACGATACGGAACGCTGACAGTTTCTGAGCACATGTTGTTCGTACGATGTCCAATGTTTCGATCCTCTCGAGAGCTCTGCTCACACCGCTTTTGTAGCTGTTGCTCTCGTCCCACCACGAACTCAGGCTAGACTCTGTCTAGCGCCATGAGATGGCGCTAACTAAAGCGAATTAGTAAGACATTCATCTGTATTTAGAAGGTTTTAACATTATAAATATCTTACCACTTCTTCCAAAAATTATTGGTTGAATAACATTTACATAAATTAGGTAATCTGCGTTCGCCAATTATTTGCGAAACATGTAAATAAATATGAGTTATTAGAAAAATAACTTTAATTCCTACACAATAAATGTACATACAACTTCAACATTTTTTAAGACTTTTTAAATAATGCTAGTCACTCTGAAATCAACTTAATTACTACTGAAATAAAGTTGACATTTGTTTAACTTGTAATAACATCAATTGGAAACGTAAATTTGTATAGACCTTAGGTAGGTTATAAAATTAACCTCCATTGTCAAATGAAAAACATCTTTAAGGTGATTTAAAATTAGAATTTCAGGTTAAAGTATTCAAATAATCAAATGTAAACACTCAATTTGTAAGTAGCACTACAAATTGGGATCCACAGGTACATTTTCATATCGATTTGTTTACATTTTCATGAGATACTTTTAACTGAACAGACTATATGTCTTTTAGAATAAATCAAACCCAAAAAAAAGCTATCCGGTTGGTAGTTTCATACATTAGCGCGTTAAAACAAACAAAACAACAAACAAACTCTTCAGCTTTATTATTAGTATACAGGGTGACAGAGAAACTCGACGTATTCCTTGAAAGGCGTTATACTAGAGGTCAATAGCAACAAATTTAGTCCAGTCAACTAGGGTTCAAAATTGGATGGTTATCGAGATGTATCGGTTCTTCGATTTTCTAGAAATTTTCTGACTTGTTACCAAAAACAATTAATTATGAGAAAAAACTACTCCATTCCAAACATTTAATTGATACTTTTCTGAAAGTTGAAAAATGAGTGATCATTTAAAAAAAATGCTTGCAAACCTTGCATAATCTCAGAAATAAAAGGTCTTTAATAGCAAAATTTTTATTTTTTTTACCATCCAGTTTTGACCCCTAGTTCACTGGACTTAATTTGTTGCTAATGACTTCTAGTATAATCCCTTTCAAGGCATACGTCGAGTTTCCCTGTCAGCCTGTAGATTCACTCATCACCTAACAAAATTTTCATACGATACAATGACTTTTAGGCCGTACAAAATGGACACTGGCTGCTACTAGAAGACATAGACTGCGCAGCACTAGATGTGGCTTCGACCCTCAGTTCTCTACTAGAAAGAAACTCACTATGTGTGCCTGGCTATCGAGATTCTTTGCCGGTCACACCTGGCTTCCAACTCTTTGTCACTCAACGGTAAGTTCAAACAGAACAAATTAACTTTAGTTGTATAGAAATAAATTTGATTTTCATTTGATATTAATTGATCCTATGAATTTTGGTTTTAGGACGTTGACAACAAATTACGGCTTTCAAAAGAAAATATCCAGCAGCAGTACATTGCTTCAAAAGCATTTAACACAAATAAACGTTGAACCTCTATCGAGGTCTGAACTCGCAGAGATCATACAAACTCTGTACCCAGCTCTTTCAACTATCTGCTCGAGAATGATCGAAGTATTCATGATGTTCTCCGTAGGCAATCACGACACATCCCTGCAAGCTACCGAATCAGTAGATAGCGATAAAGAAAAGAATCTAATTCTCATCCGAGGATCGAGACTGATTTCAACCAGAGACTTGTTGAAGTGGTGTTCTCGATCAGTAGTAGGCTTTGACGTGACTAGTCCTGAATCCGCACTAAAAGTCCTTCAGGACGCTCTTGATATATTCACTTGTTCAGTCTCCTCCCCTGAACATAGATTGGAACTAGCCAAAAAAGTTGGACTATGCCTCGGTATAGTAGAAGCTAAATCGGAATTCTATTGCAAACATTACAAGCCCAATGTGTCACTGACTGACACCTTCCTAGAAGTTGGCAGGTCTAAGGTTCCGAGGGTAGAGAAGAGTTTGGAAACGATCGACTTTGATAACAAACAGGCAGTGTTCTCGTTTACGAAACAGTCCGCCTGTTTACTTGAGAGGATTGCCTGCTGCGTCACTTCCAATGAGCCTGTTCTACTCGTTGGTGAAACGGGTACTGGCAAAACTTCATCAGTGCAGTACATAGCTAAACAGACAGGCCACAAACTGGTCGTCATCAACATGAACCAGCAGTCAGACTCAGCTGATCTACTCGGTGGGTACAAACCCGTCGACCTGAAATACGTAATTACACCCATAAGACTCCAATTTGAGGAACTCTTCCGAAAATTCTTTAACACAGAAAAAAATGAGAAGTTCTTGGGCCACATCGAGACTTGTTTCGATGCGGAAAATTGGACTGCTTTACTGGCTTTGATGAAACAATGTCACAAAGCAGCCGTCACTAGGTTGACGGAAGCAAAGTCTACCACTAAAGTGAAGAAATGGATAGCCTTTGGGTTTAAACTTACGAAGTTGGAACAGCAAGTTAAGGCAGCTTCTAAGTTGACCTTCGCGTTTATTGAGGGGTCTCTAGTCAAAGCGATGCAGGAAGGCCATTGGGTGTTGCTAGACGAAATAAATTTGGCGTCCGCTGAAATATTGGAATGCCTAGCTGGGTTGCTAGAGGACAAAAATGAGACTATAGACTTGGTGGAAAAAGGCGATAAAGTCCCTATTAAAAGACATCCAGATTTCACACTGTTCGCTTGTATGAATCCAGCTACAGATGTGGGTAAAAAGGACCTGCCTGCAGGGCTTAGAAACCGTTTCACAGAGTTCTTCATCGATGAGTTGACCGAACGCAATGATTTGATACTGCTTATTGGTGACTATTTGTACCACATGAATCTTGGTGGTGCCGTTTTGGAGGCCATCTACAGTTTCTATGCCAGTATTAAGAAAGAAGCTAAACTAAACCTGGTGGATGGATCAGGTAATACAAGAAAAAAAATTCTGACCTTAATGAAATAGTCGATTATATTTTGTCTAATGTTTTTTCTATTATTTTAGGAAACACTCCTCATTTTTCTCTCAGAACTTTATGCAGGGCTCTAACAGCTGCTGCGAAAGCTAAATGTGGAACAGTATCAAGATCTCTATACGAAGCATTTTGCTTATCCTTCCTTACTCAGTTGGATAGTTCATCACATCCGAAAGTAGAAGCCATGATTGCCAAGTACGTATACATTTGATTAAGCTACTATAAGAATAACAAAATTCATGTTTACTAATAATTTTTCATTCATTTTCTAGGGCAGTAATCGGCAAGAAAAACGTGAAATCAGTGACAAACCAACTCATCCCCGAGCCGCAAGTTTTAGGCCAAACATACTTGCTTTTTGAAGGCCACTGGATCCCACAAGGCAAACTAGAAATAGCTATCCCAGAAGGCTATATCCTAACTCCTACAGTAAAAAAGAATCTTCGTGATATCGCACGAATTATATCCCTTGGTCGATTACCGATATTGTTACAAGGAGACACATCGGTAGGCAAAACGTCCCTTATTACATACATAGCTAAAGCTTCTGGCAATTATTGTGTCAGGATAAATAACCACGAACATACAGATCTCCAGGAATACATAGGGTCTTATGCATCCGACTCGAACGGTAAGCTGGTCTTCAAAGAAGGTGTTCTAGTCGAAGCCATGAGGAAGGGATACTGGATTATACTTGACGAGCTGAATTTAGCACCTAGTGATGTGTTAGAGGCTCTAAACCGTGTGTTAGACGACAACCGAGAACTGTTCATACCAGAAACTCAACAAGTCGTCAAAGCGGACCCCAATTTCATGCTATTCGCTACTCAAAACCCGCCAGGCTTGTACGGCGGTCGGAAAATGCTGTCCAGAGCGTTTAGAAACAGATTCGTCGAGTTACACTTCGATGAGATACCAAAGAATGAACTGGAAACTATTTTACACCAAAGGTGTCATGTTCCGCCAGCCTACTCTAAAAAAATGATAGCGGTTATGGCTGATCTACAAATAAGACGGCGCGGTTCCGCAGCCGTTCAGGGCAAAGACGGATTTATAACCCTACGAGACTTGTTCAGGTGGGGTCAGCGATACAAATGTACTTCAAAGGATTCTTTGACTGATGATAAGTTTTATGATTGGGATCAGCATATAGCTGATGAGGGCTACCTTATCTTAGCTGGAAAAGTGCGACAAACTGATGAAAGATCTATAATCGAAGAAGTGGTAGAAAAACACATAAAAAGGAAGGTCAATCCTGACAACCTCTTTAGTCTTCATGCGGCTACGTCTCCCGTTACCAAGTCAGTATTGGAGACAATCTTGAACAACAAACTCAAAGAGTTTAATCACGTTGTTTGGACATATAACATGAGAAGACTCGCAGTATTGATAGCCAAGTCTTTCATTTTTAATGAACCAGTATTATTGGTTGGAGAAACGGGCTGCGGAAAGACAACCATCTGCCAAGTACTTGCAGCCTTACAGAAACGTCAGCTCCTGTCAGTCAACTGTCACATGCATACAGAAAGTTCAGATTTCCTAGGAGGTCTTCGCCCTGTGCGTCAATACAAAAACGATGGAAGACTCTTTGAATGGGTCGATGGACCGTTGATAAAAGCTATGGAGACAGGAAACATGTTCCTAGCTGATGAAATATCTTTGGCTGATGACAGTGTTTTGGAACGAATGAACTCTTTACTGGAACCTGAAAGGCAGTTGGTGTTAGCCGAAAGAGGGAGCGACGATAATTCTGATGTCGTTGTAATCACGGCAAATGAAAATTTCCATTTTATCGGAACAATGAACCCTGGTGGAGATTTCGGAAAGAAAGAGCTCTCGCCCGCTCTGCGTAATCGATTTACAGAAATATGGTGTGACAGTGTCACATCTAGAGAAGACTTACTGAAAGTACTCGAAAAGAGCGTCAACAAAGGAGTGTCGCTTGGCAACCAGAAAGATGGCAGTTCGGGAATTGGTACCTCCATATTAAACTTTACTGACTGGTTAAAAAATTCAGAAGTGACGAACAAATTCCCGTTCAGTATTCGTGATCTTCTCTCGTGGGTCCAATTCATAAATATCACAGTTGCAAAAGGACTTTTGGACACCCCTGAAGCATACGTGCACGGTGCTTGTATGACGTTCCTAGATTGTTTCGGTACAGCACTTACAGGCCATATCGATAACGAAACTTTGGTCTTATTACGTAAAAATGCAATTAAATTCTTGCTGGATCAAATAAAATCAATTGGCAGCGAATATATGAAGAGTTTACAAAAAATTTTGAGTGAAAAACGGACCAAATTCGTTGCTGAAAGTGCTTCTGAAAAGTTTGGTATCAAACCTTTTTATATCGAAGTTGGACAGAAAAGTGGCAACACGGCGAAAGAAGAACGAAAATTCGCGTTCACAGCCCCAACAACCGGTGCTAATACTTTAAGGTTGCTGCGTGGCTTGCAGCTAAATAAGGCAATCCTTTTGGAAGGAAACCCTGGCGTTGGAAAGACGAGCTTAGTAACTGCACTCGCTAAATCATCTGGTCATAAAGTTGTCCGAATCAATTTGAGTGACCAAACGGTAAGTCTTCCTGTACTATAAAAAAGTTTTAAAAGTAAAAATGTCAATGGTTAGTTGTTGTTAGTTAGTTGATTAATAAAGTTAAGAATTTTTTGCGGTCTGATACTAATTTGTACTTTTTTTTACAGGATATAACAGACTTATTCGGAACCGACCTGCCAACAGAAGATGGTTCTTTCACATTCAAAGAAGGCGCGTTCTTGAGCGCTCTTCAAAATGGCGACTGGATTCTATTAGACGAGTTGAATTTGGCACCTCAACCCGTCCTGGAAGGTCTGAACGCATGTTTGGATCACAGGGGAGAAGTATTTATCCCTGAACTTGGGAGAACATTTATAGTTAAAGAGCAGACTAGATTATTTGCCTGCCAGAATCCTTTAAAACAAGGGGGTGCCCGAAGAGGTTTGCCAATATCTTTCCTGAACAGATTCACTCAGGTTTATATCGACACACTCACTAAAGAAGACTTGATATACATTGTGGAGAGCCAGTACTCATCCATACCAAAAGACATTTTACACAAAATAGTGGAATTCAACTGCAAAGTTGCACATGAAGTTACAGAGATACAATCATGGGGGCACAAAGGCTCTCCTTGGGAAATGAATCTCAGAGATATACAGAGGTGGTGTGAGGCTCTCATTCTGGACCAGAATGAAGAAGATGATCCACTATCCCCTGGAAAATTCGTCGACATGCTCTATGTGAACCGTATGAGGACCGAAGAAGATAAGCAGAAAATGATCGAAGCATACGATAAAATATTCCTTCCTGATTATCCAAGGAGTGACAGTAACCCTCAATTCCACATGACACATACACATGTTATATTAGGAGACGTTAAACTGGGCCGCAATGAAAATAAAGAATTCAAAAATCGCAGAGCTGCTGAAACGAATCTGCTTGTACTAAGAAACCAACTGCCGACTTTGAAAGCGGTGGCTCAAAGTATCAAGATGAATTGGTTGACGATACTAGTTGGTCCGTCAGCCACTGGCAAGAGTAGTGTAGTACAATTACTTACTGACTTGGTCGGCATCGAACTGCAAGTCATACCTGTGACGTCAGCAATGGACGTCTCTGACTTACTTGGTGGTTTCGAACAAGTTGATTTTAACAGAAATCTTGAGAGCTTGTATGATAAAATCGAGACTTTAACCATACAAACTGTTAGGAACATGTGGTTTTTCACAAGACCCTTCGAATGGAAGGACAACCTGCTACTAAGTGAGCTTTACGAGTACAAATCTCTGCAAAAAGCGTCAAGCACTGACATATCAGATGATAATATGGATATGTTCAAACAAAAAATTGAGTTCCTAAATACTCACTGTGAAAAATTGACTAAAAATAACGAATATCAAGCAGCTATCTTGCCAAAAGTACAAGAAGTTGTAAAACAATTAAACAAGTTGAAGAACAAAGTGTCACAAGTGTCTTCCGTCAACGCCGGAGGAAAATTTGAATTCGTGGATTCTTTGCTTGTGAAAAGTATGATTGAAGGCTCATGGTTACTCCTAGACAACGTGAACCTCACTTCCGCAGCCGTACTTGACAGACTGAATGGTTTGTTGGAACCGAACGGTGTGTTAAGCATTCCTGAAAGGGGTGACGTTAGTGAAATAAGACCTCATCCTAACTTTAGAGTGTTCTTCACTATGGACCCCAAATATGGAGAGATTTCAAGGGCTATGAGGAATAGAGGAGTGGAAATATCTGTACTAAGACCAGATAATTGGCAGATATCATATGTGTCAGAAACTGAGAACCTGTTTGACTTGACGGCTTTGTTGTTGTCTTGCGGCTTGCCCAGCAAATACCATGATTTGTGTATCCAATGTCATGAATTGATGCAGTCCTTTGTTGAAGGTATGTAATTACATAGATTTGTTACTTAATAACACAGTTAACGCATATAAGAATATTTGCTTTATGTTTTGATACAAAAACAGGTAGGAAACAACATAACGCCATGCCCCGAAGGGTTAGGCAGAGGTGTACTTATAGTACAAATGTAGGAAACAAATGTTCGTTTGTTCACGGTGACCTTAAACATTGTTTCTTTTCCAGGACTCGACCGGCCAACTATTTCACATTTACTGCAAGCGGCTCACTTGACCTGGCAGCAATTACTCCGCGGCATTTCCACCACCACTGCTTTCGTCAGCAGCTTCTCTGACGTTTATATAAAACCGAGATGTGGCGCAGACTTCGCTTCAAGTGTCAATTCATCACTTGCGGAAATGAAGAACTCCATGTTAAAGGCTCTTGATGAGTTAGTAGAAGGCGAGGAACAAGACAAAAAGGGCACGCCCCTCGCAATTATGAATCACACGCTCTCAGTAAAAGGCTTGTGCTCCAATTCTTCAATGGAACTCGCCAATCAACTCGCGTACACAGCCGTACAAGACACCAAAGACGGTACGATAGAATCATACCTACACGTCATCTTTAGTTTGTTCACCGTTTATCAAAGATCTCATCCAACGGTATTGACAAACGTTTACTCTATTATTCATCATATTATGAAGAATAAATGCCGCGGCGCCAACGTACAGTACGCTGACATTCTCAATGACACTGCTTACGAAACCTACAAATATTACAACGGCGATATGCAGTCATACAAAAAGTACTATCCAGAATTATACATTTTAAAAGAAAGACAAACACGTTTGGGCAACAAAGAGGGACTCATCATGTTCAATAACCTAATGACTTACTATTTGTCGAACATCGCCCCTGAAACTACGTTTACAGTAACAAATTATTCAAGAGCTGTCTTGTCGGGCAAACTGACAGATGATTTTGCCGAATATCCGATACTGAAACATTGTCTTAGATACTTGGATGTTATTGAAGAATTTATTCAAAGGAGTATTGACCGATGTGTGAACAAATTGGATACTGAAACAGCTTGTAATATGTTCCAACTTCTGAGCTGGCGGGACAGATTCTTGAAGCTGGCAAACGAGCCTATATTCGTTGATAATGAAGCCAGTAGGCGCAAGATTTTGAGGGAAGACATCGTTCCTCTTCTTTATACACACAGTAAATGGTTAACGAAACATTTGATGATACCTTTAATGAGACTAACAAGAGAGAGCCCCGCTATGATAAGTAATTTCAATAAAGCAACGGAAAATATAGTGATGCCAGCTGACAACGATAACTCAACAGTTACTAAGCTGAGTAAAAAGATCCGTAAGATGTATGGACAACCGAAGTTATTACTTGACAAAGAAGAATACGAGAAATGTATCGAGAAGTCTAAAATTTACGACAAAATGGCTTTGGACCTGAATCAGCCTATTTCGAAGCAACTCAATAGGCTATCTGTGGACAACTATGCCGTTACTGACATGCATTTAGCATTGGATGTGCCAAATAACGATAAATTAGAACTGGTACAACAAAATATCACCAAGCTGGTTGACAGTCGAGTCGTTGAAAAACCAGGATCCGACGTCAAACTCCTTCCAATAATCTCTTATGTAGTACAGAGAATATTGACAATCCTACAGAGAGATTTCTTTGATGTAGTGTCTCAGCTATCAAAGAACGAAGACAACGTAGTTGTAAGGATCGAATCATCAGAAGTGTTGGCCAGTTTGGTGCATTTGGGCAAAGTGACTAAAGGATTTCCTCCGGCATTATTGAATCATTTAGAAGTAATACTCAAACTGCAAGACAATGGTGACATGATTAGTGAAAGGTAAGTTTTTTTTTTACGTAACCATTGTTACGGGTCGTCAGAAGCCCGAAAGTCTGACAATCAGTCTTACCAAGGGGTATCGTATAACCCCCAGTAGTTAGGTTGTGGAGATCAGATACGCAGTCACGCCATGTAAAATACTGGTACTCCGCTGCATCCGGTTAAACTGGAAGCCGACCCCAACATAGTTGGGAAAAGGTAGCTGATGCTGATGATGAAACAGTATCTCACCCATTGAGAAAACACTACAGCAAGATAATTGTTTCAGAATATCGTCTCTTCCTGTCAAATTTTGGGATGAATTTTACAAAGCAGTGGTGTATTCTCCTGCCTTCTATCCTGCCCCATTTTTGAATCCACATAATAGTGAAAGCTCGGAAGACATAGTTGAAGCAATACCGATCAACAGCAAGAGATTGTCCAAGAATGCGCCCTTGCTTCCTTATTATCTACAGCAGTTCACCGTTTCTGCTGATAATCCAGGTATTTCCGAGTTTATCTCATTTATTTTAGTCGAAAATGTCAGGCTGATCCGCGCTACGGAGCGTAGGACAGATCTCATTATGACCTGAAGGCCAATTCTCGTAATTAAAAACGTTCAAAATGTAGTCGCAATCTCATCTTAGTGACAGTCAATGTCAAAAACTTGTCAAAAATGTAGGAAATTAGAAGTATTTTTGACAGATTGGGACTGAAATCAGACTGAACATTCTTGAAATTACGAGAATTGCCCCTCTGTTGTTGCCTGTCGACAGATATGGTGCTGTCTTGCGTGATAGATCGAATGAAAAAAAAAAATATGATGAATGGCAACTAATGGATACTAATATTTATATTTCAGAGTCACGTCATTTGCTAGCCTATGAAGCTGTTTCAATAGAAGGCAGAACTGATTATTCTGTGCAACTAGAAAAAATCTTGAATATCTTGTGGAAGAATATTGCTACATTGGATTCTGCAGTTTTGTTGAAATTGTACGTATTTTTCTATCGTATAATTCTATATTTTTTTTTCTTTATTTTATTTTATCGTATAATAAGTTTTAAAATACCTTTTAGATTTTTTTTTTATGTGTGCAAGCCGACTTTCAAACGTAAATCACCTGAATAGCCTTGGGTTTCATTTCTTGACCGGCAAAGTTTTTCTCGGTTCTACTGTTCAAGACTTCATTAATTTTGATTACCACCCAATCTTCATAAATGGCCAACAAGTGCCATACGCAAATACAGCCAAATACCGTGGCATAACGCTTGACGCG
Source organism: Apamea epomidion (assembly GCA_947507525.1). Taxonomy (NCBI): domain Eukaryota; kingdom Metazoa; phylum Arthropoda; class Insecta; order Lepidoptera; family Noctuidae; genus Apamea; species Apamea epomidion. Next base: position 8,165,490 of record OX382242.1, on the reverse strand, counting down.
AAACTACGCTGTTAAACGCACGTCAAAAAGAAAATGCAGGAACAAGACATTCGTTTTAAAAACATGTATTGGTGATAGGACGGAATTCCTGCCTATCGAAACATAACAAAATTTTATTATATAAGCATATCCGATATGGACATATGGCATCCAACTATGGGACTGTACTAAGCCGACCAACATCAAAATTATACAAACATTCCAGAATAAGGTACTCAGGAGTATTGTTAATGCACCCTGGTATTTAAGAAATGACGACCTCCATCGTGACCTAAAACTGGAACCCGTCACCAACATAATCCTAAAATTTGCTGAGGCCCATGAACACCGACTCCATCGACATGTGAACATCGAGGCAATTCAGCTGTTAGACCAAACATATATAGTGCGAAGACTAAAACGGACAAAACCTTTTGAGTTAGTGTAGTGTAAAAAGTGCCAATGACACACATAATAACACATGAACAAAGCTTATATCATCATAACAGACTCTAAGAAAGTGGAATGAACTTGTGTAAAGTCCATACGCCCGCGCTTCAAGCTACTACAATCTGTCAAATCTCTTTAATAGATTTTCAACTTTATTGCTTAAGCATTAAGGTTCAAGGTTAATTGGGAAAATTTTACAGTTTCGGGCAGCTTGACTTGCTGGCGTCTGTACAATAAACACTATTCTAAGTTTTAAAATAATTATCACGTAATAAACTAATTTAGATTAAAGTTGCTTATAAGTCTTTTTTTTTTGTATAAATAATTACCGTATAAACGTTATTTTGAAATTACAGACAGACACTTCAATTTTATTTTTTTGTAGATTTGTTGTTTATAGATATGGGGATGCAAAATGAAACCTAATTTTTATTCATTTTATTTCAGAATATCAGACGCCAAATTCGAAATGAAGAAATACGAGCAACTTGTGCACTTCTTATACTCTGCTCTCGAACTCAAAAACGACAATACATTTGACGACATGTGCACACATACTATCGACATGTTCCGCATTTGTTACAAAGGCACTTCGTTCGACGACATACTAGCCGAAGCGAACGACGCTTATCAAAGACTCCGAAATTCTCTAGAAACTAAAACAGATGAATTAAGAACAAAGATCTTAACAGGACAGCTATCATTACAAACAAGTGTTTTAATCACTAAAGTGTTGTCTGAAATTAATCCGATGGACCATGTCGCGAAGTATCGATTAAAAGTCCAGTATATCGAAGAAGATGTGAAGACGATTGATGCACTACTCGGCGCTTATTACTTCCATGGACTTGTGTTTGGAAACATTCCCCATTACGGTGCTATTGAGAAGCCTTCACAAGTAACATTTAGTAAGATGGAGAAGGACAGTGGTTTGATGAAGGTACATCCCAATTGTAGTGTCCTGATGAGGCTGAGACAAAGTACTGCTGACAAAGTTAGCAAGTACAAGCTGGGTAATACTTTCAGACCTGAAGAACCCACCTATAACAATTTTGCTAATGTAAGTAAAACATAAACAAGTTTTTACATATCAGTTTTTTGAAATATGTGCTATCAGTGAATTCCGAAAAGTCATAATATTTTTGCGTATTATTTCGTTAATTAAAATTAAAAATTACATGAATTCCTTCTGTTTCTTTTCAGGACTGCAAACACTTTACAAAATCAGTACTATCAGCAAAAGCAGTCCACGACATTACTACCAACCTAATAACAGCTTGCAAGAATTTGTACAAAAACTTACTTACCTTCACTGTGAACAAAACATCCCTCCAAACCGGGCACACTGTGGTTAAAGAAACATCTTCTTGGCTGTTTTCAGTCAACGCATTTTACAAAAAAGTCGAGGCATATTCCGACGCATTGCCGGACTTGGCAAAGCCTCTACAGAGCTCCATATCCCAACTCGTCTATAGCGTAACCTTCTTGAATGATTTGACCAAAGAGATCATAGTCAAGATAGAACAAGGTCCGGTCCTAAAGGAGGTTGTAACCGATTTGATGGTATTCCCCAATGGTATACCGAATAGGAAGAATAAAAAGGATTATGTCAATAGATTTGTGTCGACTAAGTTTGTGCAGTTATTGAATAGAAATGTGGTTGCTGGCAATGATGAGATGTTTGCTGCCGAGTTGGAGGGTATTCAGTGAGTATTTTTTGGTCATTATATTTTCTGTAATAAACTTTTCTAATATCGTAGCGAGGTTGTAGGTTCAAATCCGACCAAGTACCAATTTGACTTTTTCAATTCATAATAATTTACTTTCTGAGTTAATCTTGGATATTACTAACATCAGAGAGAGCAGACAAGAGCAATGGTGTCCCAGTGGTAACGGCCGGGACTTACGAGTTGCAGGTCGTAGGCTCGAACCGAGACAGGCGCTTTACTTTGTGCAAATTATTTCACATCCACTGCTCTCAAAACGGTGAAGGAAAACATCGTGAGGAAACCGGCATGTTCTGGAACCAAAAATTCGAAGACATGTGATATCTACCAACCCGCACTGGGCCCGCGTGGTGGATTACAGCCCACTCCCTCTCACAGAGAGGAGGCCTGTGTCCCAGCAGAACATTATATGCGGATTATAATTACTAACATCAGTCTTGACTGATGTTAGTAATGTAAAATACCTTGGAAAACACCGTGAGGAAACCTGGACTTATAGTTAATTAATTCTGAAATCGCCAATCCATCTTGAGCAAGCCTGGTGATAAATGCCTTCTCTGTATGAGAAAAACCCTTTGCCCTGCAGTGGGACAATAAAAGGCTTTATTAGTAGCGTAGCAGCCTAGTTTGACTAACAGTGGCTTGTATCCGAACTTATGTAGCCGTACGACTCTCATATCATAAGCTAAACTATTCTACTAGAATAGTTCAGTATTGTGAAAACCTTAGAAGTGAGAATAAGGTAGGTAAGACGCCAGCAGTTCAAGCTACCCGAAACTGTCAAATTTTCCCAATCAACCTTGAACCTTAATGCTTTGGCGATAAAGTTGCAAAACGATTAAATAAATTTGACAGATTGTGGTAGCTCGATGTGCTAGCGTCTGTATCGGGACTGACTTTTCAGGTTGCGCCGTTTGTAACTAATCATCATTTATTATTACAGAAGGCGTTTTGTTTACGCTTATCACGCATTTAGAAAGGTAGTTAAAATGGTAGCCTGCGAAATAGAACGTACTTACTTTCGAGTTCCGACCCTAGCCTACAGTTGTTAAAGCTCACTCTTGTCTAAACATTGTATTATTTGCAGGGTTCTAAAAATGAATCTATCAGAGCTGCGCATGTACAGCACAGCGTTGGACAAACTGGACAAGAGTACGATGGATTCCGTGCTGGCGACGCTGAACTCTCTCGTGAAGGCGTGGGAGCAACAGCAGAGAGATATCGAGAAGAAGAAGCAGGATGATGAAGCGTTGTATGTTACTAAGTAAGTTCGCGAGTCTTTATCTGGTTAATTACTTTGCATACCCGCTATTGTATAGAATCAAGTTTTTTCTAACTGAACAGACGGTTGTGCTGCTGGGGATTTTGTTGCGCTACTTTTTCTTCCCAACGAAAGCACTAGGAAATGGTGAAGGGCGGGTGTTTTGGTGGACTGCCTTATGTAATTTTGACGTTCGAAAAGGGCTGATTCTCAGCGTAATTTGAATAAATGACTTTTGATTTTAAACACGTGAAAGTAATTGTTGTTTTCTCGCACCTTCAGATCTAAATGTGAAGATGAAGACGAAGCCGCAATAGCCTTCGAAGAAATGCAGGAAATGTTCCCATCTTACTCCGACCAAGACTTCGCTGAATTCAAGCCGCCAACACTAGAACAAGTTCCAGTTAAAACACAAAACAACTCAGAAAAGCCTAAGCAGAAACATCTAATATCTCCAGAAGACGTTTCTCTAGTATACAAATGGCATTCAAACATAGTTCGAAATATGACGTCAGCGGAATGGTTACCCGCCCGGAAGAAGTTGGTTGGCAATGACGTGACTAGTGCGTTCTTGCAGAGGTATCGCACATTTAGTCGGGTTATAAACGATGTTTGGGAGGCTTTGGACGCGGAGTTCGAAGGGAGTATTTCACCGAGTTTGATGGTCCTTATTTCGCAGATTAAGGCTAAAGTTGATGGGCAAGGTAATTTGTCGTTCTTTTAACTATTAGAAATATAGCATAGCATAATAAGCATATTCAGCTTATAATGTTCTCACCGCTGGGAGTGGGACACAGGCCTCCTCTAGTTAAGAGTAATCCACCACGTGGGCCCAGTGCGGGTTGGTAGATGTCACATGTCTTCGAAATTTTGGCTGTAGCTGGTTCCTCACGATGTTTTTCTTCACCGTTTTGAAAGCCGTTGTGATGAAATAATTGATGTTTACTAGAAATATGAAATAAGTTAATTTATCTGGTGGTTAATATGGCACAGTAAAAAGTTAGTAGAGCGTCGTCTCTGTCACTCATATCTGTGTGACAGTCTCTTTCTAAAGCTCTTTGATATCATACTAACGCTGGGTACTGTAACTTCGCTATTTAATGTGTACAGTATTTTTATCCCACAAAGAGACTCGTGCTTTACTTGTGGAAACCAAATGTACAAACAGCCTGTGAATGTGTGCGTGAAGACGAGTAGCGTCAGCATATAACACAAACACACCCACTTCCGACTAAGCCATTGTCTCGGACGGTACCGAGAGGTCCTGTGCTTACACACGCATTCACAGCGTGTTTGTACACTTGGTACCCACAAGCAAAGCGCGCGTTGCTTCGTGAGATAAAAATACTATAGTATACACCTAGATATATTGAAATGCTCATTTGTTTTTATTTTAGAGTCTACAAGCAAAGTGGACTTCTATAGATCCGCTTGGGTCTCAGAAACGAAACAGTGCGTGCCCTTACTTCATAGAGTAAAGGACAACACAAATGAATTACTTGACCAATGGCCAGACTTCCCTACTTTGAAAGAGGTAAGTGACTGTTCGCAGGATTTTCATTCATCTTTTTAATAGTTGGTAGACCAACACAAATTTTAAAACAACCGTGTTTTTTTTTTGTTGCGTTTCTCAATTTTAATAAATATATAAATTAGGGATAAATTATTCGTGTCTGTCTGAGTGACTGCGTTGTTCTTCTAAATTCCGCGACTGATTCTGATGCGACTAGCTATCACTAACATTTAGAGAATGTATTCGGAAGGTCTATGTGTACAGACACCAGCACATCAAGCTACTACAATCTGTCAAATTTCTTTAATAGATTTTCAACTTTATCGCTGTAGCATTAAGGTTCAAGGTAGATTGGGAGAATTTGACAGTTTCGGGTAGCATCTGGCGTCTGTACAACACATTAATATGAAGCTTGCTTATAAAGAAATATCGATGTTTTGTGAAGTCATAAGAAACGAGCGAAGAATGAGAAGGTAGCAAGTTTACTTATAAATGATTTCTTTATCTAATCTCCATAAACATTTCAGATAGTTGTAATAGTGAACAGAATCCTAAGCTTCCCAGTAACAAGTCCAGTGAGTCGTTTTCTCACCGGTCTAGAGTTACTGCGGGACAAGATCGAGGAATGGAACAAGAACGCGCATAAAGGCAACAATATGATCGACGTGTCGCTTGCCGTGGGACAGCAGATTATCAACTGGAGGAAGCTGGAGATGGCTCACTGGAAGGAGTGTCTCAATAATTTGTATCAAAGGTAAGTGGAGATTTTTGCCGTTGTATTGTTTTGGGAGCAATGTGTAGAGTGGCGTTTTATAAAAGGTGAAGTTTTTGTACTAGGAAATATGACATGCAAGGTATATATTTTTTTATGTCCTGCATTAGTCAGTCAAATAGTCCAAATTATTGGACACGACTAGGCTGGGTTCTGTCTAATAGTACCTAAGCTTTGATATGCATGTGAATCCATAGCCACTGACTATTGACAAAAAAATGATCAAATTATTTACGAGTACTTACTAAATTTAGACCGCAACAAGTTTAATTTTTTTTGGGTTTATTATTATTGGGTTATAGATTTGCTTTATTCAAAATAACATCCATCAAATTGACCATCATAAATCCTGAATCCATTTTAGTATGCAGTTCTCAATATTATGATGCTCATATTTACAGGAAGCAATCCGAAGCGCACAAATACTGGTTCTACCTATACGCCGTCATCAATTCATACTTGGACTCAACATCAGACCCCGTCCAAGCCGACAGGGTCATAGCTGTGCTCAAAGATTTCATGGAAAAATCGAACTTAGCAGAGTATGAAGTAAGGTTGGATATCATATTCGTGTACCATTGTCATTTGGTGCATTTGGAGCCTTCTCCAAAGAGAGGTAAGGGTGAAATTCTTTTTTTCCTAACCTAAATATTTGACAGTATTATGTATTTTCACTAGCGGTTCTTCAAGGAGCGTAGCATAAATATGTCAGATGTAACCGCGATGGCAGTTCGGACGATGCAATAAAGTGCAAAACTGCGCATATTGTCTGACCACTTCTACTTTTGAGCTTAAGTATAATATAAAATAAAAATAATATAATACCGATACTATGATACAATGACTAACTACAAAAATAACTATCGATAAAATGACTGAGCAATGATTTTATCAATACTTTATATTATTTTAGTCATTATAAAAAGCGATAAATTCGTATACACGTCAAGTAGATAATCCGCGCAAAATGTAAAATATCCACGAGTATAATTTGCCAAATTCAAGCGAGAACTCGGAAGTTGACCGTCGTCGGTAGGCTTGTTCCTAAATAAATGTACTAAACCATGTCAACGTCTCTTTCAGATGAGCTCCTCTCGATCCTATGGAACACTTACAATTACTACGCACAATTTAGCGCGCAAGTCGCCTCTCACATCAAAGAGAAGCGCGCTCCCATAGAGAAGAAACTGCGCGATTTCGTCAAGATATGCACGTGGGACAGAGACCTTAGTTACTGGAGTGTTAAGGATACTGTGGAAAAGGCGCATAAGGCTCTGCATAAACACACTAAGGAGTTTGAGGTTAGTAGAATAGTGAAAAAAAAAACAATTACTTTTACCCCGCGTTTACATAGGTATAAAACATGTATTCAACATGTTGCGTCTAGTGTTTTTGTTTATCGTTTACATGCAAATCCAGTTGTAACGACTTGTTGTATATAAAACTTGTTAAAAAGTTGAACATATTAGCTAATAATACATGTCGGAAACATGGTCAATACATGTTTTATTACATAACATGTTTTTGACAAGTCTTGTAAAAGTCTTGTCGAAAACTGACATCACAACTTGTACAAGAGTGTATAACGAGGGTATGAGATAGGTGGCTTTATACGACAGACTATGCCAAAAATATTGAAAGCTTAGCACATACCAAAATGCCAAGCAGAGCAGAAGATTTTGATGACATATAATTATAAACTTTATTGCGAATGTCTTAAAGTGCAAAGGAAAGACTCGAGCTCGTTCGATATCACCCAAAAACGCCCTGAGAATCTTTTGATATCCTTTCCTTATGTTCTTACAACTTTATAATTTATGAAATTGAAAATAAAGTGTATTTTTCAATGGCATTGTTTGCCAAGCGTTATGTAATATTCGCAATGTGGCAGTTCTGTTTTCTAATTTGTTTATTTTATTTATTGTTTATATTCTAGAACGTTCTAAAAGAGAGCGTAACAAGCTGCCTAGTGGACAACTCAACCGAGGTGGTAGGCGACCACGTCGGGCTATGGGACCGACCTAAACGTACCACCACCGCTAATGCCCCAACAGGCGGTGCCTACATGATTGACGTACAGAACCATATCGTTCTCGCTAGGAATATTAAGGTATGTTAGATTATGATTTTGTGTTTTTGTAATGGTGTACAGACGCCAGCATATGAAGGTACCCGAATCTGTCAAATTTTCCCAATCAACTTTGAACCTAATGCTTTAGCGATAAAGTTGAAAATCTATTGAAGAAATTTGACAGATTGTAGTAGCTTGATGTGCTGGCGTCTGTATACTTGTGACTTAATAAAGTTAAGTTAAGCTCGTTTGAAAATCTATTTTTCAAGTAATGAAAACTGAGCTTAGATGTTTCACTTTTTCGTTTCGCGACAGTATGTAGTGAGTTTCTTCTATTCTGCAATTTTATAACCAATTTTCAAATACTTAACATTTTATGGTAGCACCTAGTTCGGCTGTAGTTTTGTTTGTGTTATGTATAAGGGGGCGTCTCTACGAGCGAGAGACTCGCGGCGATATTATAGTCGTGCTATCCAATTCTCACCGTGATTTATCGCCGTGTGGAACAGAGAGTGTAAACACGTGGCACGACGATAATATCGCCGCGATTCTCTCGCTCGTAATGGTCGAATATACAAAGTAGTAGATTCTAACGAACTAGAGTGAAGACCGTAGTAGTAGATATACAAATAATACTTATAGTAATTATTTTTTTAATGTACTTTTTTTTTAATTTTCTTTTATTTCATTACATACTTATAGGTACATTATATTTTTTATTATTAGAATATAAAAATATAAATACAATATTTATTTTAAATTATTATTTTATTTATCATCACTAATATTTTCGACACAATGTATTTTTATTATTAAATAAATAACTTATGAGTTAATTTAATATTTCGGGAGTGTTACTTGTCTTACCGAAGTGTAACCGATTTAATACAGCGGTGAAAAACTGTTTATTTTGGAAGGTATTTTGCAAAAAATACGAATGATGACTCATTGATGAGAAGCGTATTGGAATCAGGACAATAAGGGGGATGCGATAAGTAGCCCGCGAAATTCAAATTTACTTAAGCCTTTTGCAATTTGTATGTTGATTAAAATCCGATTCGCGACCGTAAAAAATAACATCAACAATACAACTCTACCAGTTAGAATTGGCCTCAAATGTCATGATTTCATGAAATAGTCATTCAATAGCGTAATGCGAACTTAAAGAGTTGTATTGATGATTTTTATTATTATAATTCTATAAATAAATATTAGTTACGGCCGCGAATCATATTTAGATCAACACACAACTTGATACTGACCTGCAAATTGCAAAAAACGTAAGATAATTTGACTTACGCGGGCTATGCAGATGCTTTCGCCTTAAAAAGACACATTTATGATCACTTTATGATACACGATTTACCTGAAGGCCAATTCTCGTAATTTAAAACGATCAAAATCTAGTCGCAGTCTCATCTCGGCGACAAACAAATGTCAAAAACTTGTCAAAATATCGGGAAATTAGATGTAATTTTTGACAGATTGAGACTGAGATCAGACTGTGAACGTTCTTAAAATTACGAGAATTGCCCCTCTGGTAGTGTCTGGTAAGCTGCTGCCTGCGATGTAGCAGGGATGGAGCAGTGCGTCTAAAACAAATGTTTGTAATGCTGGGACATAAAGTCTATTCAAATTTAAGTTTCAAATTAATGTTATTTCAAGTTAAACAAATATCAACTTTATTTTAATGGTAATTAAGTGGATTTCAGAGTGACTAGCACTATTGAAAAAGGTATCAAAATCTTTGAAGTTGAAGTTGCGTAAACTGAACTTTATTATGTTGGAATTAAAGTTATTTTACCATAAACTCATATTTGGTTACATTTTTGGCAAATAAATCGAGAATGCAGATGAGTCCTATTTGCCTTCGTTCCACTATCGATGTCACCCGCTCCCACTATTTCTCTGACTGGAGCCAGACCGATAGACTGTATCTTAGGATTAATGGCCACAAATGATTGAATTGCTCCGACTATGACATAAATGAATAAAACATCAATTCAGAATCTCAGATAATTAACGATGGCTAAATTTTGAAACAACAAACTTAATATCATACATGACAAAATTCAAATTCCATTGACACATTACAACATAACGCTAAAGGAGATAGTTGAGTTAAGCTATGGTTTCCTAGAAAAGCGGTGACCGCACATAACGGTTACAGTGACGGCTGTCATAAAAATGATGACGGCGGCAAAGATTTAAATCGTTAGATACGCCCGCGCGAATACCGCGTCAAAAGATAGTGGCATTTCTGTTTCGTTTTGTCACCTCTGACACACGATGACGCAGTGACTTGACTTGATTGTCATGGAAACGCTATATAATAGTGTGAGCTCAGTATGGACACTTTTTCGCGTGACTAAGTACGGTGAGGTCAAATCTAGCGATTTAAATCTTTGGGTAGCGGGGATCAACCGCCGCTACCCAAAGATTTAAAGTCTAAAAGTCTAAGTTTTCAAGTCAAAAATTTAAAGTCAACTTTACGGTGTCAGAAACGCTCTCTAGAAAAACACACCGACTGACTTTCATAAATAACGTTTCAGTGACGTCATTCACCAGTTATTTGCGGACGCTATGTGGGCGTCAACGCTTTTCTAGAGCACCGTAACTTTAGAGAAATTTTAATGTCAATTATCTAAGATTCTGAATTGAAATGTGCGTCCAAGTAAAAAGGGCTAGACTAGATACGGTATCTTGAAAAGTCAATTGGTAGGTTTGAAAAAATATTAAAAAACTGGCACATATTTTTTTATCAGACATTTGTAGTTAAAATTCTGAAAAAAAAAGAAAAAATAAAAACTATATGAAATTGTAAATTAATAATCAATTAAAATCGCGAAATGCAATTTTTTCGCCCAACTCTACAAAACTTCTTATATCTCGGAAACTAAATGCAGAGAACTGGACCCTTTTTGCTTGGACGCCCACAAATATAATTATACATATTTGCATGCACTTCATACAAATCACACTTGACTTCTCACTTAAATTTCTCACTGTATTATGCACATACTAATATTGTTTTTTGTTTTTAATTCGCAGCCGATGCAGGTAGTACTGATTGATCAATACATTTTTCTTGTTTTTAAACTTTGAAGTTTCTGTACACAATAAATACTTTATTCTAACGTTCTTATTCTTATAATGTTTTTAATCAATCAAACGGACTTAATTTGAGTTTAAATTGAGTTATTTTTGTTTCATTCTTTTTCTTTCGTATGCTAATGAGGAAAGGCCTGATCTGTTGTTTTGGACCTGTTCAGATTTTTTGATGATTTCCCACCCAAAAAAAAAAAAGGGGGGGGGGGGGGGGGGCGGCGGCTCCAATCATAAATCGTATATTTTTTTTAAATTGTGTGTACTTGGTAACTGGACAAGATTAAGGCTAGTTTTCAAAACCCAACCATTTCATTAATAGTTACACAAATGCTCAAAAGAAAACCGAACCCATCCGAGGTGGGTACATACATTTTCGAGATCGCTTAGCTCGCTCTTGCATTCTACATTCTCTTAATTCTTCAGCTTTTCTGTATAAACCGACAAAGGAAATCGGGTGGCCTAGTGATTTTAAAAGAAAGGTAGGGGCGCGTATAGTAAAAGGTTGGGAATCCCAGTTCAATGTTTTCATTAATTCAGTATATGTTATTGTGTACAGAAGGAATTAGATTGAATGGTTTTTGTCCAGTAGTTATTACTAAGCGGTTGCGGGGTAGATTATCTTTATACATAACCGTAGATTTGTTTGTTTTCACATAGCTAACACTACAGTACAGTCACGAGCGCCAATATGTCAACACTTGGCAACTTTCAATTGCGATTGAATGCAACGTTGAGATACGACACATTACATAAACCTATGGGTTCGAAAATGCTATGTTCGTAACAACATAAAATTTTATTCAAAAATAAAGGAGTAAATCGCTTTTGAATAAAGCGTAGTGTATACATACTTTTGCTCGTGACTGTACACCCAACTTCGTCATACAATAACCCACTATTATTCTGTCCTTCTATAGAAATATCTGGATGAACTGGAGCAGCCGTGCAAGATGATAACAGACGGCAGTCTCTTGTCCAAAGTGTCCAGTTTGCTGAACAAGGCTAAGACGTTATGTAAGGATACTATAACCAATACTGGGTACCCGTCGTTGGTGCAAGCGTTGGATGATTTCGTGACGGTGGTAATCGAGACCAGCACACATCTTGGATCTTTGGAGGTAAGGCTAGTCAATGTCTCCTATTTAGTTGTATGTAAAGTCAAGCAAATTATTTGTTAAGCAAATTCGCTACCAACTTTAATTGTCCGTATATTGAAATCACAACTTCCAAAATGCCAAAGCCATTTTATACAACTGCCAAAGTTGTATAAAATGGCTATAACACGTCAAATTGACGTAGGGTGTCAATTTGCTTAACAAATAATTTACCTGACGACGTGGACTTGCGGACACCAGCTCGTATTTCCTATTACCCTACCTGACTACATTGATTCTGCGATAATAGAACAGAAATAGCCAGTCAGTGGTATAAGAGCTATATACATTTTGAATTGCAACTTTATTATTTCAAATATGGTAATACCAACTTTTTCTGTATAAACATTTTCTGGCAGAGCTGAAAGTGGCCAGTAGATTTTATCGTTCTTTAACTAAGCGGTAAAAAAACCTACTGAATTTGACAGTCAGAATTAAAATATTATGATTACTTTTTCTCGGTTCATTGAATAATATTGAATATTTTTAAAAGTAAGGCATTATTGGTTGACGGGGCCCGACAGGGCCGAAGCCTGCCGGGGTAGCGGGATCGTCCGAAAGGGTTACCGCTGCCCTGGTACATAAAGGGCTAAGGAAGGAACACGGGTGGGTTTTAGTCAGTAAGAGTCTGACACTCCCTTCCGCTCCACCCAGAGCGGGAGGGGTCACTTGATGATTTCCCATCCTCAAAAAAAAAAAAAAAAGGCATTATTGGTATTTTTTTTTGGCATTTTACATATTTATGTTCTGTAATTTATATGGTGTACATAATAAAGAGTATTCTATTCTATTTCTAATCAGGTTGACCGCTCCCTACCAAAAGAGAAACAGACATCCCAAGCAAAGAACTTCGTGCAACAAAAACGCAAAGCTTTAGCGGATCTGTTCAAGTACTTAACTAAACTTGGTCTGAACTACCGCACCGGCTTAGTAATACTGAGCGCTACTGACAAGGAATTGTATGACTTTACTATACCGCCAGTTGACCTGGAAGCTGCTGTCAGTTATTTGAAGAGCAGGTTGGTAACCACTTTTATTTATTTACTAGCTACGCCCCGCGTGGAAAGTCTCATAGGAACTGAACATTTTTCTGGCATGAACTGTATCCTGTGACACACGGAAACAGTGTAGGTTCATGTGGGTTTTTTTAAAATTGGTTAATTATTCCCAGAGAAAACCGCTTATATACATACTTTATATTTATAATATGTTCTTGCGCAGTTTGCGCAATGATAATATATCAAGTGAATTAACATGTTTTATTCAGTAAAACCTGACACACTATTTTAATGTTTTTAGACGTTGCGACGCCTCCCTGTCCCTCCTATGGTCTGGTTGCGAGAAATACTTCCAGAAGAACATAGCTCGCCATAGAATCCTTACTTTGTCGTTACAAACACCTCATCAGGACTTGGGTATGCAGAACATTGAACGATGCAAAGGATTTGCGGCGCAATTACTGGTAAGATTATAGATATAACTATGTTATAGTTATAAATATAAATAAGTTTTGTTATCTAGGAACTTTCGCTCTTGATTTAGCATAAAAGCTACCGAACTAACCAAAAAAATCTTCTTTTGTTGAATGTGTCTATGGCAATCTAAATTGTGTCAGCCTATAGCCATCCCTAAGGAGTTTCTTTTTAAGGTCAATAAACTCAATCGCAATATTATTTCCAGAAAATAACAAACACTCAAAAGAAATCTATATCAAAATATTCGCGACACCTCTGCGACCTTCGCACTCTCACCGCAAACTTGATGAACGCTCTCGACGTTGACAACACAGACACAAACATATCTACATTAAAAACAAAGATAGAACTACTCACGGAGTGCTACGCAAACACTAGCATTGTTCTAGAACAATTCTATGTAGTACTAAAGTCTTGCCCAGAAAAGGGCCTGAACGCAGAAGGGGAACCAGATTTCGATAACGTTCTATCTGACTCGAAAATCGTTCGTTGTTACAAAAACAGCGATGAATGGCGCGATCTTAATAAGAGAATCAACGCACTTATAACTCAAGTTAATAAACAAAAGAATGCTTTACATAAAGTGTCAAGTCACATGCCTAAAGAAATCGGCCAAGATGACACGAAAGTACCTGTGGTGTCTCAAGATGACACGAAAGTACCTGTGGTGTCTCAAGATGACACGAAAGTACCTGTGGTGTCTCAAGCTCATATTGATATTGCAAACGATTGTAAGACTCATTTGAACAATATGCTCAATGACATCGACGGCTTGCTGCAAGACTATCAATTTAAATTTAAGTTGTCTACTTTTGAAATTGTACCAAACCACCCACTACTAAAGAGCATAGTCAACCTTTCGAATTACTTGAAAGAAACAGTCAATGAGCTCATTAAATTAGATGAAAATATTGACGTTTTCATGGATGGAGCAACAAGTAATAAACTCATAAATGAAACAGAAGATTTAATAGCTACAATGCTACTTATAATTCAGTCTGTCTACAAGAAACATTTACGAGATGATAACTCAGAAAGCGCCGAAGTTATTAACGCTATTGACGAAATCATAGATAGCGATAAACAAGAATCCAAGGATATTATTGAGGACAAACATTTGAAAGAACATTTACAAGATAAACTGACAAACGATTCCAGACTCCTCCAACTAGAAACTCTGATTCATAAAACGCAGATATTGTTGGGCAACTATGTCGAGTATATCGCGAATGGTAATGTTGTAGATGAAGTTAAGAGTGTGGTTATGAGATTGGTGCCAATATTGGAGCAAACGGTGTTGTTTGTCCAATATTTTATTACACAGAAAGTGTCAGTGCACAGAGTGTCGTGTAAGATGCTGTCTGTACTGCTCAAGATATTCTCAGATTTGGCTTCAAAAGGGTAAGTTCAGACTGATGTCTCTACTTTACAACCTGTCCCATCACAATAGGGTAGTTGACTGGGTAAAAAAATAATTATTATATTTAGTCCGTCAGTTAGATTATCGAAAAATAATCGACACGTATTTTTTCTTTTGTCAATCAAACAAAAAATGACAAAGATAAAGCGCGTCAAAATTTGGGATTGGGGGGTCGTGACGTAACTTGCTTGTAAAAATGTCGCAAGCAAGTGACGTCACGCGAAACTTTAACGGGCGATATTTTCATCATTTTTTATATAATTGACAAAAGAAAAAATTCGACTTCAATATTTTTTGATAATCTAACTGACGGACTAATTAGATTTTTTTAGGAAAATAGCCTATTGTGATACCCTGTTTCCTTAGCATATTGAGTGTAATTTCCTAGCTGCAATTATAACCTAAGTCTACTTCTTTCACCAGTGAATAAAGTCTTTCAATCCCATTTATGTTTTTCAACATCTTCATAGTTCTGTCTACATGATGTTCAATGTTCTTCCTTTTACAGCTTCTGTAAGCCATCAGATCTTGATATGGAAGAGGGCGAAGGCGAGGGAGGTCCCGGCAAGTTAACGGGAGGAACTGGGCTCGGTGAAGGCGAGGGTCAGAAAGACGTGTCGGATAGAATTGAGAATCAGGTAAGGAAGATCAATTATAATTTTAATGAAAATATATTCCTTGTCATTACTTATTACCAGTGATAGGAATAGGTAGTGCCTATTTGCCTAAACTTCGAAGAACAGAGACAAGAAACGGAGACTTCCTTAGGACTAAATTTTTTCCAGGACAACACTTTTAAATACATTAAAAAAATATGTTATTTGGAATAAGTAGTTCGTCTATATTTACCTAAAGTTTGCGACTAGACATAACATTTATAATTTATAACTTCATAATAATAACTTATCCTCTATAGGCTCTAAAGGAAAAATAAAACACATAGAATATTGTTGTAACAAATATATGTATATTTATATTATTTTTTAAATATGAATGTGATAAGGCCATTATTTTAATATCATGCACATTTTTAAATTATACTTTAGAAATATATTTCATTAAAATAAAATACAAATACCGTTTGTTTATGAAATGATAAATTCGTCCTACTATAGAGAATGCTAAAATGATAAAAATTACTGTTTTATTATTTTAAAGACAAAATGTCTTTTTTTTTTCAATTATACACTTGAACTTTAGAAATCTCATTAAACGTAGCCGAGAGTGAGCTAGAAAGAAGATATTTACTTCGAAACGTATACGGCTCCTTATACAAACATTGTGATTCATAGTATTAAGATCAACAAGTCATTTACAAAAATGATCTCCAAAAAAAAATTTTCAGAAATTTTTATAGTTGTAACGACTGTGAATGTTATTTATTATGTTATGTCTACTCGCAAACTTTAGGTAAATATAAACGAATTACTCATTCCAAATAACATATTTTTTTAATGTATTTAAAAGTGTTGTCCCAAATTTCGGGACAGATGTCCCTGAAAAAATTTACTCCTAAGGAAGTCTCCGTTTCTTGTCTCTCTTCTTCGAAGTTTAGGCAAATAGGCACTGCCTATTCCTATCACTGCTTATTACAATATGATTTCTAACTTTAGTCCGACTAAGGTAAAGTTACAATTGTAAAAATTACTTCTAGTACGGAGTCTTGAGGCGGCTTCAGGTCACAGATCGCACTTTGGCTTTACTTTGTCAAGTAAAGTAAGCGGCTCATACGAATGTGAACTTTGTTCTTATACGATTAATGTTGATATTCGTACGAAACGCTTCCTTTCATTCGCTTATACGAATATGAACATTACAAGCATGAAAAAAAGATTCATATTTGTATGAAACGCTTATTTTACTTGGCAAAGTATAAGTGCGATATGTGAATATTGCCTTAGGTTGTCAATGTTGACTTTTGTGTTTAGTTTTGCAACTATAACCCTCAGAACCTTTTAAAAATAAAATAAAACTTTTTTACCTTTGGATGTACGAACCGCTGCAATAAAAGTTTTTTTTTCTACAGGATCAACTAGACGATGCCCGTCGTCCTGGTGATGAAAAAAAGGAAGAAGAAAGAGATTGCAAAGAAGAAGAGAAGGGAGTCAACATGACTGATGACTTTGATTCACATTTGCAAGATGTCGAAAAAAAAGGTATGAGCTTACTGAATATGTGTATATATAATCTGCATTCGCGACATAGTCGCCATAAAAGTAAACATATATGAGTTTATGGAAAAATAACTTTAATTTGTACACAATAAAGTTCAGTTTACGCTACAACTTCAAACATTTTTATAACTTTTTCAATAGTGCTAGTCACTCTGAAATCAACTTAATTACTACTGAAATAAAGTTGATATTGGCTTAACTTGAAATAACGTCAATTTGAAACATAAATAAAATTTTAATATACATTGGCGACTGTGTATGTTTGAAGCTAATAATTGTTACTTATACTTGAGACATATTGTATACAGAAACTGTTGGTCAACCTTTATTACTAAATAATAATAATAAAATGTATGGGAGCAGTAATTAGTCACCTGCATTTGACAAGACTGATACCTAGATTCCATAAATTGTTTTGGGAACTGGCATAAGTAACGACTTAGCAAGGGAGCAATATTAACTGTTGTCTTGAATTCCTAGTTTTGACTTTATGCTATGGCCTAATTAAATTAAATGAAACTTTATTTCAGACTAGGTCCATCATTTTGTTAGTATTTTGTTGTTAGTAACAATAATGCTTATGTAAATAGGTTAGTATTGTTAGTTTTCAAACAGTAATTATTAATTCAGACCTAGGACTGTCCCCACCCAGTGTCCCTGAAAGGGACAGTCCGCTCTAGCAGCAATCATTTTTAACTCTGGCAGCGATCTAATGAATGCCTGTTTCTACTGAAATAACGGTGGATTAATAAATTGTTATAGAAGGTGAACAATCAGATCAAGAGGACAATGAAGATGACGCTGATAAACAAATGGGTGATACTGACAATGCTGCTGAAAAGTAAGTATTCAAGTAAATAACCACGACTAAATCAAAGTAATGACACTTGTTACTGAACGAGTAAAGTTCAAGTTAATGATTTCCGACCATTCAGTATCTTTGCTTTAAAAAATTCACTCGTAATTATTGTAAGTCCAACTCTGTAGATCGCAAGTTACTAAAGTTTTTAAGACAGCAGCTAAAAGTGCAATTTTCTAAGTATCTAAATCTCCCACACAGACTAGACCAACAAATATGGGGTTCAGAAGACGAAGAAGAATTGGACGAAGAACAAGATCAGAAAAAAGATAAAGAAGAGAAAGGCAAAGGAGAGAGTACAGGGGAGAAAGAAATGTCCGCAAAAGATAAGGAACAGGAACAAGGCGCTGATGATGGGGCTGATGGCAAAGATAAGCAAAAGAAGAAAGATATCAACGAAATGGAGGAGCCCGAGGTTGATGATGATCATGTAAGTACTTATAAGGATATTAAGTTACTTAAAAATGTTAAAATGTAGATTTGGGAGGACATTTTCTCAAATATTTTTAAGCCGACAGTAACACTTTTTTTTTAATACTAAGTAATATAAGTATTATCATTTGTCGATATCAAAATATGACAATGGGTTTGATGAGCACACTTGCAACTTGCACTTACACAAATCCACATCTTTTGAAGAAAAAGCATGCAATGTTTATACTGATTTTATGTTTATTTCTTGTAGACTGATGCTTATCAGGGAAACCAGCAACCTCTCCCCGAGCCTGAAGACTTCGAATTGCCTGATAATATGGATGTAGATGGTGAAGAACCTGGTGATGAAAATGTAAGATTTCTATTAATAACCTTTTTGTATATTGTATATTAAATGATGCTCAAAGTTATGTTGTATGCTGAGTTGCTGCTGAACTTTTTAATGCATTTATCGTGCAAAAAGTCTTGGGTTAATTGGGACAAACAACTTGTAAGTAATGTCTATTAAGTTGATTGCGCGGTTTGTCTGATTGACTCCTCAAATGTTGTACATGACCTTATACTTTCGTTTTTTTTTTTTCTTTATTAATAAGAACTAAAGTTCTTAGTAATAAATTACAATCTAGCCTAATAGACTAATAAGCAATGTATCTCTAACTTAATGTTTTACGAGATATATTAGGTATGTTATAACTAAAAATAGTGTTAATTTGCACTTTTACACAGTTTCGTAGCACTTTCTTAGGGTCTGATAATTGATAAAACACTTTGTTCATGTGTTACATGTATAGCACCATTAGCACCGCACTATTATTCACCTTACCTTACCATATACTTAACATCGTACTTTTAGACACAAGTACTTCTTTTTAAAACAGTAATACTGACCAACAGGAAGGTGAAACGGAAACAGAGAATCCATTCGACATTGACGTAATGAAAGAAAACATACCAGACGAGCCCGAAAATGAGGGTGACGACAAAGCAGAAGAGGGCAAAGATACTAACAACGGACTCGAAGTGTCCAGTGATGAGGAAGATGGTGAAAAGGATGGAGAGGATAAGGAAGGTGGTGATGAGGATAAGGTATGTATTAGAGTTTTGTATGTTTTAAGATGTTAATTGATTTATAATTGATTGAATCCTTGTAATTCACAAGTTGTGTGACGCGTCATATGACTCTTATATCGTTGTTTTGCAATGATGGAAGCTATTTCGTGAAATGTAACACATATAGCAATTACATTATGATATCTTGTCTGTCTGAAGGTTTATATAACAATAATGATTAAAGATGCCAAATGACCAAAACTCATTTTGTAGTTAATTCAACAATTTATTATAATAATGCTCTCTAAGATATATTATATATCAAGGTTGTAATAAAATGTATTGGTTTAAGAGAAACAAAATTCCCATAACTATTCAAACATGCACGAAAACCTTTTAATCTTGAAAATTGTTCAAAAAAAAGTGGATTAATTAAACCAGTACCTTCTAAAAACAAAGCACAATTACAATAAGTGTCATTATTCTTCAGCAGGACAAAGAAGATGATCCCGATAAACCAGGCCCAGAAGAAACACCACAACAAGAAGAAGAAGAAAAAGATGGCGGCCAAGAAATAGACACTGAACAACCAACTCCCGACCAGCCAGATGAATCAGAATCACCTGAAATTGCCGAAAAAGAAGATAAAGAAGATCTCCCAAAGAACCCAGAAGATATAAACGTAGAAGATGAAGTAGAACAGAAGAACCAAGAAGCTAATCCCCAAGCCAATCCGTCGAACAATGATCCTACTGCAGAGGATAAGGTGGAGAATGCAGAAATGGAGAGGGGCACAGATGATAATGTTGAAACTAACGCTGAACAAGAGAAGGACGAAGAGTCTGCTCCTTTTGTAAGTATATTTTGTTTTTGTTGATGAAGTAAATTTCGATTCGGGTAGTTGTTGTAGAATTTGCAAGGTTAATGTAGCGGTATCTACAACGCCACATGCAAACTACGCGTCATAATGACTTCACGCAAAATCCTGCATTTCGCAAGCGGAGTTTACCGCGCAACTAGCATATATACAACATGACTCATCGGGCAGTTGCCCGCCAGAAACAACACCCGTCTGGTCGGAGGATCCTCCCTTTTCTATGGAGGATGAGTGAACTTTACACCCGGTTCCTCGTACCTCTATAGTTAATTTTAGTTTTTTACCAATATTTGGAAGAAAAATCTTTCTGGAGAAAATGTTATTTTTATTGAGAGAAATTTCACACCTATAGCAGCTCAATTTTAGCAGCATTGCCTGCCGTTATTTTGTATATTCCTTTGTAAAAGTAATAGACAGAATAGATATAGACAGCAATAAATAGAGATATGTAGAAGGAGGGAACGGATGCTATCTCTAGGGAGGTTATAGTAACGCACACGCTTAATCTATATCGAATTATTCATATTATTCCGGTATATTAAACAGGAACAAGCCCAAGAGCAAGTCGGTGAAGAGAAACAATCTACAGGTCGTTCTGAACTAGATAAGAGTGATAAAGGACACCACGGTGAGAAACAAGCCGCGAGCCGCGCTGACCGGTCGCAGGAACAACGCAAGAAACATGAGAACAAACCGGGCAAGACGGATCAAGAACGAACGCTTGGTAAGTACTAAATGTAAAGTCGACTCTTGTACGAAGCGATGACGTCAAATTAAACTATCATTAGAGGCTATATCCTTAACAGATTGACTGCCACTGCGGTCACACGGTGTCCTCCAACAATAGATTTTCTTTTAGACACAAAAGAAAATCTATTGTTAGAGGACACCGTTGTCGTTGTCTGGCAGTCAACGTGTTAAGTGAGTTGAGCTGCACAATTACTGACAAATGCGTGCACTGACTGGACAGGTCCACTTAATCTGTGTGGTTCTTTCCTCAAAAGCCCATTTCAGACACCAATCTGCATGGTCTACACGTGTTCTGACCAAGATTATGAATGGACTTTAAAAGAGACTGACCTCTGAGTATGTTTCGGCCTTTCTTCTCAGAGTAGTCAAATAGGAAAACCCGTCTCATCTAGTTTAAAAAAATATGACTTGAATTGTAAAAGTGTTTGTACAAACCTATTTACAGAAATAAAAAAATATATTTTTTGTAAAACTAAATAAATCAGAATAGTCGTTGCAAATCACGAGAGCGCGTCACGTGACTTTTGGATCATTGACAGAAGGTTTAAAATGCTATGATTTACTAGTGTAATGCTACAACTAGAACCACGTTGAGCAGCAAGACCCAATTATACCCAGCCATGCTGATAGATCCATTCCATCAAAAGTAATATATGTTTGTTTTCTAGGTGACGTAAACGAGAAGAAACACAAGCAGTCTAAAACTCTGAACGTAGAGCGTGAAGATGAGGCTGAAGATGGCAGCGAGAACGATGATGACGCTGAAAAGGAAGCTGATGCCTACCAACATGTGAGGCAGGCTAAGAAAGATGACTTGCAGGTAACGTGTTGACTTGAAATACTTGTTTAAATATACAATGTGTAACTGAATTAATAATAATAACACAATAACAATAATAATACTGGACACGGCTCGCATTGTCAGGAGGTTCCTCTCTGGAGCCCTGGCCACCGGTAGCTTGGACCCTGTTCCCGGTACCGGTGGGATACTATTTTTTATATTTTTAAATGTTTGTATACTTTTAATATTCTAATATTTAAAAATATAATTTATATTGAAATAAAGGAATAATTATTATTTATTTATTTAATTTGACAACATTGGTCCAAAGGTTAGTACAACAATAACTTATATACTTAACAATAACGACAAGGAAAGTAAACTTCTTTTTACAATTATTGCTGTGACTTGTTTCTTGTTATTAAGGGCGTTATATACTGATTATGTCACGCACGCGAAGATTCTATGGAGTTTATTTATAAACGATGATTATAGTTAAGTGTCGTTTAAATGTGAAACATGTATGGTTAAACAGTCGCTAATCACTACTTAACTATAAGCAACGTTTAAGAATAAAGAGGTACATTGTTTTAAAGAAAAATATGTCATGCATGACAAGCCCCGTCATCACAACTAACTTTTAAATAGCAATTTTACATTTTCCGACTAATAATTTCGGGCTACTGCCTGCAACTCCACGACCAAGCGTGTATTTTGCGTACAGTTATCGACTAAAAGACACTAGTCTATTTAGCCTAAAGTCATCAACGAATCCCCACAATAACTCAAACCAATCTTCTAATCTTGCAGGCAGTAGATGCCGCCACAAAAGAGCAAGCAGAGGAACAGCTAACGTTACAGCAACAGGAAGACGAAGACGCTGAGACGCTCAAAGAAGATGAACAAGTACCCATGGATGTGGATGAAGATGAATTACGGGTTAGTTTTGTAATTGGTAGAACTGAGGGGCAATTCCCGTATTTCTAGGAATGTTCGTATTCTAATCTCAGTCCCAATCTATTAAAAATCCTATACCTACATGTTTGACAACATTGATTGTCGCTGAGATGAGATTGCGCCTAGATTTTGAACGGTTTTCATTACGGTAATTAGACATCAGCAGCCTAATTGCGTAACACACGATCAATCGGAATCGGTTTCATTTTAATAGTTTAGTTTAGTGTTTTATTCACTGCGTTATTTACGTGTTGAGCAGACACATTTTACGAACTTATGAAGCAATGGATTAGCAATTTGCTTCACAATGATTCAGATTCCGATTGATCGTGTGTTACGCAATTAGGGTGCTGTTCTTGAAATTTAAGAAAAGGAGTTGCGTTGCTAGGTTGTGTAAGGATTTGGAAGGGGCCCTGACTGCTAGATTGATATAGTACAGACGCCGCACATCAAGCTACTACAATATTATTTATAGCTTCTTAATTTTTTTTTTAATTCGCAATTCCTTTAATATTGTACAAAAACAAATTAACACTAATATATACTATATACAATTATATACAAGTATATACAAGTATAGAATACAAAAAAAAATATAGAAAAAGGCAGGAGCTCATTGGGCATCAAAAAATTCGTCCACATCACTGTCAATGGGATAAGTGCCCAAAAGGCTGGCAGCATTACCACGTTGGATGGTAATGCTGATTCTTTGGGCTAAGAATAGGCCAGCCTTCTGGTCACGTGAAGAGTCCACCAATCGCTTGGCGATGTCCCGAAAAATTCGATGAGCACTCGGACCCCAAGGCCCTAAAGTTTCAACCCCAAACGGCTCAAACATATAGCTCCCAATAAGGTTGTTACTACAATCTGTCAAATTTCTTTAATAGATTTTCAACTGTATCGCTATATATTATAAAGCATTAAGGTTCAAGGTTGATTGGGAAAATTTGACAGTTTCGGGTAGCTTACTGTACGTACTTACTTACTGTCTGTACCTACATCGCATACAGACAAATTGTGTATCAAATTCCTAGTTGCATAAAGTTTAAATAACCCCGCTGCAGAAAGGGGGTGGGATTTTTTTTAATGACATTCACATTTTCTTAGATACATTTATTGGCTTAAATGAAAACATTAGGTTTCCTCGATACTACATGTTTTGTAACAAAACGAACTTTTTGAAACAAATAAATATCTGAATGGGCTTAAACTTACTCATAAACTTACAGAAAATTATATTTTAACATGACTTTCTCATTTTACTTGTAATACTTTGGCTTACAGGTGGAAAAATCTGAGGAGTTAAAACCAGAGAAGATGAAAGATGGAAAAGACAAGGAGAATGAGAAGTCTGGCAACAAGAATGAAGGAGGGGAGGAACCTACAGGAGAGACGGGTATCGAAGTGGAAGGGGAGGCGGTAGTTACTGCGCACGTGTCTAGAGGGATGGATACTTCATATCATACTCGGTAAGAGCATTGATTGCCATATTTACGACAAAACTTTTCAGCTTGATCGTAGTTTTTAGATTTTGGAAATGTCATGGCCCATTTTTGGCGAAATGTTTTAGGTACAGACAGATGACAGCACGTCAAGCTACTACAATCTGTCAAACTTTAATAGATTTTCAACTTTATATCTAAAGCATTAAGGTTCAAGGTTGATTGGGAAAAATGTGAAGGGACAGTTTCGGGTAGCTTGACCTGCTGGCGTCTGTACAGTGTTCATTTAAAGTAAAGCTTATTTTTTAACCGACTTAAAATATAGTGAATTCCGAAATTAAAGGTTTTTTTCACATTGTAGTGTTTTTATTAAAGACTTGTTAGTTTTTAATTCCGTCGTCCGTTTAAAAGCTAGAACGCGTTGGCTTCATATATAGTCAACAAAAGAGATAAGTATGCAGGGTCGTCGGATATAGTTGAAGTTTAGTAAAAAACTCATTGATGTTTTCGGATAAAATTTTATTTAATTAATAGAAATAAACAGTTCATTTATCAAACTTTTCATTCGAAAACATCCATCGGTTTCTTACTAAACTTCAACTATATCCGGCGACCCTGCATACTTATCACTTTTGTTGACTGTACATCTACTTCAATATACTAAAGTGATGCCTTAGCTAGCTAAGATGATGTAGGGCAATGAGGTTACCAGTCTGGCAATCTCATTCCCCTAATGAATCTTCATTCATTCTCCGACCTCCTTCTGACAACCTCAACTCTTACTTCTCTGTCTTCTGGTACACTTAGCGCTGCTTACTTAAAGATTTTAATTTTCTAAACCTTACGCAGGCTCAACGACTCCCAATCGCACTCGGAAGACTTATCAGTAGACCAGTATATGGGCATCCGACAGTGGTTGAACAGCGGTCCTACACAGAGCCAAGGTGGAATTACTGTCTCCGTGTGGAGGACTCTTTGGAGAGACTCGTCCTCGGCCGCGAGGGCGCTATGCGAGAGGCTCAGGCTCGTGTTGGAACCGACCGGCCGCTCCAGGAGAGCTGGTAAGTGTGTTCTGTAGGCAATGTTAGAGATATGTGGAGAGCGACTCGTCTAGGACTTTAAAAATCGAACTTGTTTTGTTTTATAGCACTACAAGGTTATTTGGGCGCATGTCTAAAATCTTCTTGTTTACCTGAACAACGTCATTGTATTACCTTCACTTCTCATGTCTAAATGACCTTTACGAAAACAGCTTGTAAAGTTAGCCTATTTGTGAAAAGTTTAGCCAATCTGCTAGATTAATAGTAATTACTGGCCCAGGGTGCATAGTTACTAAACAATATCAGATGATCATTATCACTGGAGCATATATAATTAATTGTAAGGGTCAAATTAAATTAGCTTACGAAACTCCGAGGAGGTGATAAAATTCCTATTACGATAAGACAACAAAAAGATTTTAAAAAAACTAAAGTTACTATAAAATTAAGAGATGCTGAGACTTGAAATTATGAGTTTAAATATCGTCATAAGATCGATATCTTATGACGATATTTAAACTCATAATTTGCAGATGTGATGGGTATCGATATACCCATCACATCTGTGGAGTTTCCTACAACTCTCTAACGTTTCCTTCATCACAGGTGACTTCAGAACAGGCCGCGCTATCAACATGCGCCGCGTGATCCCGTACATCGCGTCCCACTTCAGGAAGGACCGCATCTGGCTGCGACGTACCAAGCCAGCCAAGCGCGAGTACAAGATTGCTATAGCGGTCGATGATTCGAGTTCCATGTCTGATAATAGGAGCAAGGAGCTGGCGTTTGAGAGTCTGGCGCTTGTCTCACAGGTATGTGTAAATAAAGTCTTCCAGGTCTTGTCGCAGGGCTTATTTAGCAGGCAGTTTGTAATGTGGTCTCAAATCATGAGCCTTTATGAACATTGGCGTAGCGTTTAAAATACAATGATTGACGAGCACTTGTAAAATCTAGTGACTAAATTATATTGCCTGAGATATAAAAATCTTTTTAACAAAAAACTTAAACCGCCGAAAAAACTGAAAAGCAAAAAATAATAAACCTTTTTTATTTAACCTTAATAACTAAGTTCTTAAACCAATGTAAGTATACCCAAGTAATTTTGAGTCGGCACCAAACAATCAATAAACAAAGATCACTAAATTGCCTTAATTTTAAATGGTGCCGACTCAAAATTATGACTCAAATTTGTGAGTAAACAATAAATCACCCCTATTTTCCCACCCTTAGGGTTGGAATTTTTTCCCAAACTACTCTGTAAAAAAAAAAAAAACGCGTCGACTTGAGAACCTCCTCCGTTTTTTTCGTAGGTTAAAAATGATTTGCCAGAGAGTCTTTCAATTCAACTTACTAACCTTTATCGTTTTAGTACTTGATTTTACTAGACTTCTAAAACAACAGGAGTTAATAAATGTTATTGTATTTCCGAGTCTGACGTTTATCTTACACTTCTTTATATTTCAGGCGTTGAACCTCCTCGAATCCGGCGACCTAGCCGTGCTCAGCTTCGGCGAAAAACCGAACCTTCTCCACCCGTTCACCGAACAATTCTCCGAACATTCCGGCTCGAAGATTCTAGAACAACTACGCTTCGAACAAACGAAGACCAAAATAGCACAACTCCTTGATTTTTGTACCGTTTTGTTTGAAGAACAGACGATGAGAAGCGATGCTGTTAATGCTAAGTTGTTGGTTGTTGTAAGTGATGGCAGGGGGATATTCTCTGAGGGAGAGACGAAGGTGTTGCAAGCGGTGAGGAGGGCGAGGCAGCAAGGAATCTTCTTGGTCTACGTTATCATCGATAATCCAGATAATAAGGTAAGAGTTTTACTTATCACGATATGTATTCATAATTAGCCTATAATGTACCCACTGCTGGGGCAAAGGTCTCCTCGAGAGGGAGTGGATTTTAATCCACCAATGCGGGTCGGTAGATGTCATATGTCTTCCGAGTTATTGGTTCTAGGACATGCCAGTTTCTTCACGATGTTTTTCTTCACCGTTTTGAAGAGGTGATGAAATTATATAGTATAGTAAAGAGCCTGCCTGGGTACGGACCCACGACCTACAACTTTTAAGTCGGGGCCATTGCCACTGAGCCACCACTATCTCTATACTACTATAGAGATAGTGGTGGCTAATAAATAAAGAGATAATAGTGTTCGATACTACTATCGAACACTATTATTGGTCACTTCTTGACTGATCAATAACTCACCTGCCAATATTCAAACAGCTTAAATTAAATGTATTGTTACAGAAATGTTCTGCTAAGCATGAAATATTCAGCCCTCAGTTTATAAAAGCCAATTTCCGTATTTAAAAACGTTCAAAATCGACAATCAATGTCTTGTCAAAAAATGTAGGTAAATTAGAGGTATTTTTGACAGATTGAGACTGAGATTAGAATGCGATCGTTCTTAAATATTTCTGTCTGGGGCCATGAGATTTAATTAACATAAGATTTTTACTCTCGGATAAAGTATTGTATTATTGACCTATCAATATGTAATTCCAGGACTCCGTCATGGACATCAGGCGCCCCCTACTGGATCCGACGACAAACGCTCTCACAGGATTCGTATCATACTTAGACACCTTCCCGTTCCCCTTCTACCTGATACTGCGTGATATGTCGGCTCTCCCTACTGTACTGGGCGACGCCCTCAGGCAATGGTTCGAACTGGCTGCTAATACTGCTAACTAAGGAACAACAAAAAATTCAAAAATTGATCACCGAGAAAAACGGTCGCCTGCATTTTCGGTTAACGTGTCGGCGCCCACGAGCAACTTTTGTCTCCGCAACTAATTTATTTCTCATATCAAGACTACGGGTTTATATGAAAGTGCGCGCATGTAGCGACGCGACAGCTGGGAGACATTTTTGTCCGCTGGTTTGGACGGAACTGTCGCCCGTTTATTGGTTGCAATGAAATGGGCGCACGGCGACAATAAAGTTGCCGCTCAACCGAAAATTTAACAAAAAAGTAGGTAGCGTTACTCCGCTCCGGTTCAGAGCGCGCATCGTCCAAATCTCAGCGAGGAGACAGCCAAAAAAGCTACTGGGCAACTAAGTTGTTCGTGGGAGCCCTCCCTAATAGTCATTTAGGTGTAAGAATATACGTATACAATTAACGTCTTGATCCCTTTGGATGGGCGGTTTAAGAAATAGGTGTCTATTTAACCATGGGGAGAAATTGCTCAATGTTAGTATCGATTAATTTCTCCATACTTATCATGTTTATGATGTGTCAAATCGGTGTAGTATTCAAGTATCAATATAAAAGATACATTTTTTCTCTCAAAATAATTCCAATTTTGTGTCTATGCATAATCAAAGTAGTGTTTTCAATAGAAATATGTAACCAGTATCAGTAAAACGATACAATTTTTATCCATTTCAATATTAAAATCAGTGTCAATCAATGTTATTATAATGTAGGGTATAAGTTTAAATGTAATGTAAGTCAAAGAAGACTTGAAAAAAATTCAAAATTTGAGTGCTAGTACGCATTGAGCTGTGATTGATAAAGGACTGGGAAACGACTGCTATAAGCGAAAATACTTAACGTACGTTTTGTATGTCTTTTTGGAAGAATAAAGGTTTGTCTGAAAAATTGTACTTTTTATTTCACTCCTTTGGATAGCCACTTTTTTTTTTTTTTTTTTTTTTTTTAGGATGGGAAATCATCAATGACCCCTCCCGCTCTGGGTGGAGCAGAAGGGAGTGTCAGACTCTTACTGACTAAAACCCACCCGTGTTCCTTCCTTAGCCCTTTATGTACCAGGGCAGCGGTAACCCTTTCCGACGATCCCGCTACCCTGGATAGCCACCCTTGTATTTTAGATAACATGTTTTGTTTTGCAATCAGTAAAACTACTTCCGCACTTGTAACTTTCGCCAAACAAACTTTCAACGTTTAAGTAGAGCAGCAAAATGTGACGTCACACAACGTTTTGCCGATCATACAAAACAGTGCTACAAACTGTTCTTATTCAGGAAATTCTATGATTGTAGGACATATTTTCTTCTTTCTAATTTCCTGAACTATCACGATTTAACCCAAGTTTCGGACCATTTTATTTATTTATTGAAGAACGGAACGTCAACGGATTATGAACGAATTCTGTTTCGGATTTTCAGCCTTTGTCAATATTTATTGAGTTGATAACTCTGCCGATATACAGCACGCGGGACTTCCCGCAGGCGGGGGGTAGTGACTAATGAGTCATAAGACGATAACGCGGTCGGCATAGGTACCGTCTGCGGCAAATCTGCGGTAAAATCAGATTGAATATCTTATTATCGGATTGGTGATCTTATCTGGTGAATATAGTCGGTTCAGATCAGTTAAGAGCATCTTTCTGGATAATCACATCAAGTTGAATTTCTTGTCTGGCTCTTAGAAGACTTTGTAATAAGTACGTAGTACTGAGTAATTTTTATCGTAGTAGTCCGCGATGCACTACCACGATAAAAATTACCCTCAAAACTCAAGGTCCTGTACTTCTATTGGTCCTGTAATACAGGCTGAAATGTGTGATCGGTTTCTTAAACCGTCGCCACTTTGTAGTAATTCGGAAGTTCGCCGAGTTAATTGCTAACATGCTTTTATGTGTAACATGTTGGTCCCTTAACCGCATGGGAAGGCGTGAGTTTATGTATGTGTGTCCCTTTGTTAGGGACAGTTGTTGGTGTGTTTGTCAAAAGTAGGATCGCAGCTGCGTAAAAAAAAAGCTGTGTAAATCTTGTTTTGTAATAAGGCTGACCTTATTACAAAACAAGATTTATTTTTAGACAGTTATAAACCATCGAGCCATTTTTAAATTTCGAACTATAATCTGATAAAGAGTTCTTATTACAAAAACTGACGTTAAACCAGAGTCTAAGATATCAATTTTGCATTAACAACTTTACATTTGTCGGAATAAAGTCCAAAATACAGTAACTGGGTCAAAGGTTTAGGTTAGGTCTAAAGTTAGAACTCTTTTGGTAATAAGACGGATGGGATAGTTTTCTGTACCCTCATCAGAATTGGAAATACGCCATAATAAAATACAACCTTTTTAAAAAATATTATATTTGTCAACTGAAAATTAAACAATATCTTATTAACATAATTTTTTCTCTTACCAGTATTACGGGAATTAACACAACTTGTGTAAATCTTTAACATTTAGGCCTATGTTAAATTAATAAATAATTTCTTTACGAACTTTTTACATTACAGATGGTGTTGCAAGTTTCGTATTAAATACCTAAACTTAAAAACCGCGTTTCAAATTGAAACAAACTTAATGCACCTCTTATTATCTAAAACTCTAATATACATACAAGTCTAAAATTAGTTTGGATTGTATACAATATAATAATGAAATGTGATGCTACTTAGAAATGTAATAGAAACAAATAATGTAGTCCAACATATTTGTTTACATCGTGTAGTTGATTTCGAATATAATTTTATGTCTTTTTAGTTGTACGCACTCGTACAAAATTTGCATACAGCTGGACAGGCATAAGTTAAAAATAGTTTCAATAAACAACAAATACAAACAAAGATATTTTTCCCAATTTCCCTTTTAGTTAAATAATTTTAGGCCTTTTTTATTTGTCTCTTTTGAACCGTAACACCGTGGAATGTGGACCGCACAACACATGCGTGCACATTTTATACTAGTTTGTGTACCAAAGGAAATGCAAATGTTACTAAATGGCGTTATGGAGACATTAGGTTAATATTTTTGTACCATATTACATTTCCAAGGTGCGGCTAAGTATTACAATTGATTTATCTTATACATTCAACCTTCTGCCGTCGAAGTCAAAAGAAGCAAGTCTGTTGAAAATTTAGCGATTTTTTAATTATTGTAGAATTCTTAGAAGAGATATTTCGATAAATCATGGTTTTCCAAGGTGCTACACGTAAAAAGCTATTCCAGGTTCGCACATACCCGTTATTCCCGCGGCGATTTTTTTCGCGCACTGGATTTTCAACGCACTTCTTAACGCCGAGAGTTGAAAATCCAACAGTGAATTTTTTGACGCCCTGGGTTGCGCTCTGTTGGATTCTCAATGCTCGGCTCAACACCGAGAGTTGATAATCCAGCGCGCGATAAAATCCCGCCGCGAAGTTTTTACGTTCGTTCAAACGTGGGGTCAAATGTTTTATTTGCGTTATAATATGTGATTTTATATTACAGTTGAACCTATCATAGACTAAATAATGTCATTATTATATTAAAACGAATAACATCGCTCTAAAGAGACTTACAATGCAAGCACCTGTTCTTATGGTAGGTAAATAACTTAATATTTAATGAACTATTGAATTTAACATGACTTGCTTCCTCTACATCAGAGCCGGCGACATTCGAAAAAGCAAAATATAGACCATAGAATAAAGTTTACAATAAAATAAGCTTAACGTAACATATGTAAAATATGAATATGTTGACATAACATGACTTAGCCTAAAATATTGTTAAAAACGTCTTATAACCATGATGTCTTACTATCAAATAATAAATATGATTTAATCCTAAACAAAGAAACTCCATCTCAGTTCACTTTTGAGCGGTTTAAAGCTGTTTTGAGTCCAGCGAAACATCTAGCAATTTTTATTCGTTATCAAAATCATATCCCACTGACCTCAAGTCAGTTATGTTGTATAAAAGTTTACGATTTTTTAAAGTAATCCACTATAAAGGATTTTTATCTAGCAAATTCTTCCTAGTGTAAAAAAATTTCGAAGGCCATTGTGGTAAACTCGGAGACCGTCCATATTATAAAGAAATATTGGGTTTGTATCACGTGAGGTGTCTGAACTATGACAACTTTACGTTATACACACGAGTGGGGTAATCGGTTTTACTGCCTACTTCATACAGTGGTCTATTGCATTTAAAATTGACTGGATTTTACATATTTACAAGATCGTAATCGAAGTTAGGGCGCCAACCTGAATGCTATATCCCGAGTTGCAGTATCGCAACTTGGGATATACATAGTTTCCCACCCTTTGACTAACTGTATAGAGTTAAATAGACAGAGTTATAAGACACGGGCTGCATGGATACAGAAGAAGTTCTAAAAAAGATCACAGTATTCACAAGTCTAATAAAAATTGATCCCGTTAACAAAGTGACAAATAGAATAGAAATAGATACATAAGGACGTTTATATGAAACTGAATGCACGCAGTCCAGTCTTTGTTTCGGCGTAAGGGATCTATCCACACATATCTGGATCAGGGCTTTCTATCCTGTGTCCCGTTGGGAAAAAAGATTGCTGACATACATTGAGTATGACCGGATCCTCTGACATACTTACAAGAATGCTGATCCAGGAAGGCCCTGACCCAAAACTGTGGATGAGCTTAAAATTATTTACGCTTCTATTATTAAAATATTGTATAAAGTTTATTGCTAAACCTGTGATGGACAGTGGTCTCTTGAATAAGATTTTCACTTAGCGGAATCCTTGGACGAATGATTGTTGGTCTCTTCAGTCTTATCACTGTCACCATAAAACTTTGGCTGGAAAATTTAAGGAAATATTAAATTAAAACATCTAATCATTTATAAAAAAATATGTTGAATAACGAAATTGAATAATACAGGTTGACATTAAAATGATCACCTTGAGAAATAAGGATTTTGGTGCTGGCGAGTCAAAATATGGGGATGACATTGTGTTATTAATCGTTTTTAAAATAATCATCGGAGTAGGTGCCAGTGCTGTTAACAATCCTCATAATTATCATATCCCACTTAACATAATATTATTATGAAATGTAAATATTCTTTTAGCTGGTAAAAAATAAAAAACGATGATGATAAACACTATGGATGAGTAGAAAAAAAAACAACACGACAAACGAATTAGTTGAAATCTATTGACAAAGACAAAAAAAACCAAACAAACTCAAACATAGTGAAGAAACACAGACAGAACATAAAGCGATTAATATTTGAAAATAATATTTTTGTTCGCTTTTAAAATAAGCTAATTAATTTAGTATTCAGATTTCTGTTAAACTGGCAATTTTTTTAAATATTTCTTGTGTGTTCCTTTACAAATATCAATACATTTCCTTGATCAATATAAAACTGCCAAGTCATTTGGAAAACGTAATTGACCAAGCAAACAATTAAATTTATATCTCACAAACAATATCGCAGGACTAATATTCTGCTGCGATAATTTGAATACACTATTATGTAAAGGGGGATGCGCTAGGTAGTCCGCGAAATTCAAATTTACTTACGTTTTTTGAAATTTGCAGGTCAATGGCGCCGAATCCCTTGTTCACAAACTAAACTAAATTTAAGTGCAGTGCATCTTTTTCTTTCTATTTCATTAAGAAAAGGATAGAAGATAAATATTAGTTTAGTCCTGTCAAATTAGTCAGCGCCTGATGTAAATTGACGTATTTTTAGTCGCCATGTTTTTAATCACGTCTAAACTATCTATGGAGTATCTTAATTTGACAGGACTAAACTAATATTTATCTTCTGTCCTTTTCTTAATGAAATAGAAAGAAAAAGATGCACTGAACTTAAATTTAGTTTAGTTTGTGAACAAGAAAATCTGCACCAATAACTAACTATAACTTCACACAATTATAATAATTAAACTCATCAATACAACCCTCTAAGTTCATATAATCCTATTGAATGACTATTTCATCAAATATCAATCAATAGAATTATATGAACATAGAGGGTTTTACTGATTATAATTGTGTAAATACTTACTCGTTACGGTCGCGAATCATATTTTAATCAACATTCAACCTGATACTGACCTGCAAATTGCAAAAAACGTGAGAAAATTTGAATTTCGCGGGCTACCCTTGAGCTTCACCCATAAGGTTGCTAGCAAGTACATAAACTATCTTCAGATGAATGACGAGTACATAAGTGAATGTGGGAAAGAACAAACATCAAAAATCAACCAGTACGGATTTGTAAAAGCATGATTTTATGCCTATAACACTTGTACTAGACTTACACAATTTCATTTTGTACTATACTGTGGTGACTTTATTTCCATATCCGTTTTTGACACCGTTATAACTTGTAAAACCCTAGAAATAAACAATATCTGTAGGTACTGTGTTTCTAGACTACTGAGATCAAAAATAGTCTTCTAAAAACTAAAATGATTTCAGTACTAATTGCCAAACCAGCAATATCTCCACAACTCCACTTCTCCGTGTACACTTTCTGAATGTTGTCGAACTCATTATTCGCAGCCAATGAATAACAAATAGCTCCATATAAACGGTATAACTCGATTCAAACTTTATGGCGGCTCTGAAGTGCGCTACTCGTTGCGCAGTACCTCACCCCGCTGATACCTAAATTTGTTACTGCGCAGCGACTAGCCGAACCGCCATATAATTTGAATCGGGCTGTACTAGAACAGAGCCACAGTTCAAAAGCCGCAAAGGGTTACATTGAATAGCTTCAGGGCTGCATAAACCCGCTCACCGCATACCGAATATAGCAGATTTTTCAGCATACCGCTTCCCAGAGCTTATGGCCTGTTCCAAAAGTATCCGATGAAAATGTAAACAAATGGATCAGAAGACGTACCTGTGGATGCCAATATGTAGTGTCACTTACAAATTGAGTACTTTGCATTGTTTATTTAAATAACTAAACCCGAAATTTTAATTTTAAATCACCACATTAAAAATGTTTTTCATTATAAGGTTAATCGTCTAACCTCAATTTTCTTTGATGATTTTTACCGTTTTGAATTTAATAATGTTATTCAAATAATAATTTTAAGAAAAAGTGGTGAGATATAAAGTTAAAATCTTCTGAATACCACTGAACGTGTTACTAATTCCCTTTAGACAGTGGATACGTAAGAATTTAATCTGAACAGGGTTTGTTTACACTTTCATCAGATGATTTTGGAACAGACTGTATATCTAATAGTGAGCAAATGATGTCATGACTTACCTCATCATGTTTCTCTTCGGCGGTGACGCGGTCGTCATCGTCGTCACTGTCTTCATCAGCAGATGAGTCCCCTCCTGAACCAGCTGTGTCTTTAACTGAAAAAAGAAACGAATTTGTTAGATAGATGCTTCTCAAGTATGGAGTCCGCAGGTTTAATTCATCAGTTGTCATTATTATGCACCTTCTGATCGAAGACAGAAAGCTTTGAAAACTTAACTTTAAGTTTTCAAAGCTTTCTGTCTTTTATGGTATTGTTGTCCCTGACAGTGTCCATAATGATCTCATAAAATTTTAAGAAGCTAAGTGCATTTACCACCTAAGTATAAATTCTGGAATGGAATAAACGATTGAGTATTGAGAACAGTCTCTTAAAGTACTTGTGGAAACCTAAAAACTATAATTAAAATCTTAATAGCTGGTAGCAAGACTAACTAAAAGTTTTATTCGCATTTAGGCACTGTGCAATGTTAGTAGGCGCGGATCTAGGTTTTCGCTCAAGGGGGGGCAAATATATATCTTTGAGGGGGGGGGGGGGGATATTAGGATGTGGGGATTTCTCAAGCCTTTTAAAAGTTCCTTCGGCATCTATTTTCCGTAAACACAAGAATATGCTCCTCTTTTCGAGGATGACTACTTATCTATATCTTATTGATATACTGTATACAAAGTAAAAATATAGGTTATGAAACTACGTTTATGACTAATTTAGAGTTTTAGACTCAGTTTGGTCGAAGCCCCCGCGCCTGAATATGAGTAGTTTTCAATGCAAACTTTTCCTTATAACCTAAATACATACAAGTTGAACATTGCTCCTCGTTCATAATAATGACTCATTAAACCAATTGTATAAACCGGTTTTGATCTTTAATGCCTAAAACCACACGTATCCGACGAACAATTATAAAATAAGAATGGTATGAGTAAATAAATAACCTATACTAACAATATTAATACACAATAAATCATAACGTCATTGAATTGATAACAAATTGGCGCAATTTCATATCTCAGTGATGTCTGACGTATCTACATACAATTTCAATAGTGTCGATGAGGAAAATTTGAGTTCAAATAACTTTGCATTATTTATTTACTTAATGAATTTATGGTTCACTTTCGACACCGATCCTGCTTGATGGGAAGCGATTTATAAGGCGGTCTACTCTCTCTAGTCCGTCAATGAAAATACGGGCCCGACCGAAAGTAGTTGACCGTCACAACAAGTGTCAAATTAAAAAAACACATCGGGCATAGGGATAACTGTAAAATCGTGTTGACATTAATTCTTTGTTCGGAAGTGATACGGGCGGCGTAGGAAACGCCCGTAACGTTAGACAAAGCTACGGACTTCGTGCTTAAGCCACTGGTTTCCTAGAATAGCGGTGACCGTCCACATAGCGTCCGCAATGTACCGGTGAATGACGTCACTGAAACGTTACCTATGGAACAGGTGACAGCTGTCATTGTGGCCGCTATGTGCGGTCTCCACTTTTAAAGTAAACTGCGGAGTAATTGCGAAACACACTATATTCTTCCAAATAATAATATTCGGTTAGACTAAAAGCTGAACCCAACATAGCTGGGAAAGGCTAGGCAGATGATGATGCATCCAAAATATTAACCGTGGTTTCGATTAACAAATAATGTTATAGAGATACGTTATCAGTTTATCTAATGGCCAGTTATATTAGAGTAAATAGAGCTTTAAATTGAATACAGATAACTGTTTTTGGTCGACAATATTGTTTGTGTTCAGTTACCAACTTTATCAGAGTTCTGGGAATGGCGCGATGCTCTGTCTCTAACTCTCAAGGCTTCAAGAAATCGACTTCTGTCGTATCTTTTTGAAACCTTGACATACGAAATTTCATCGTTACTCATATACGGGGTGGCAGGGACATCGACGCGCAAACTTTAACCATGAATTCAGTACGTGATTCTAGACACTAGAATAGGCGTAGAAAATTTGGAGGTTATCAAAAAAACAAAAAAAAAAAACAACGGGTTGCACTCCGGGAGTGGCAGAAGTGAAAACTTGAATATTTACGTGGTGCATTTTTCTATTTTGGAATGGGTAGGAAATCATTTTGCACGAATTGCTTTAATTATCAGTATAAAAGTACTATCATCTAAGTGGTAAAATACAATATTAATTTCTACATCCTCCGTGTTACGAATTTTCGATCAGGTAACGTGTCCTGACGCGAGCTCCGTCTTACGAATTTTCGATCAGGTCACGTGTCCTGACGCGAGTTTAACATTTTTTACCCATTGCACAAAGCCGCTAAAGAAGTTTTCACTTCAAAAAAATCTGCTGTTACATACAAAAGTTTGAAAATTTCCACTACGCGGTCAAAATGTATGAAATAGCAAATTTTTCTTTTAATAACCGACTAAACTTTTTAACGTAGTCGGGTCCAGAATCATGTACTGAAACAATGGTAACCGGTTGTGCGTCGATGTCCCTGCCACGCTGTATAAGATACCATAGTAACTAACGTGGCGTCATATAGGCGACTTGGGCCTTCGTGGACGTGAGCACCTCCCTATTGACCTGACCCCGATCTTAATATAAGAAATATTTACCCTCAATCGTTACAATATAATAAACCACTGCTTGTTCTTACCGGGCGTCAAATTAGCGGCTTGCGCCTGAGTGGGCGGACGCGCACGCTCCCGGTTTAGTTCGTCGAAACACTGCAGACACACGCGGAGCGGCTTGTCACTCTGGCCCCGGAGTATGTACCGTTTGGAAGAGCATGGACCGCAGACTACTGACCCACACTTGCGGCAGTGATGCTGAAACGAAATAAAAAGATAAGCTAAGATAATAATCAACCACTTTTTGTATCTTACAGGGTCAAATTAAGTTGCTAGCGAAACTCCATAGACATGATGAGAATGAAATCATCTTTTTTTTGTTTTATCATGTATAGACTTCAACACCCATCACGGCTGTGGAGTTTCGCTAGCTAATTTAATTTGACCTTGTACATATAATTACACGATGTCCACAAGCCAGTTTTATTGTGCGGTGTGGTCAACCGTATGCCGTTCGCTTTTTATGAATTTTAACATTTTTAACTACTGCCAAACAGAACACTTTAAAAAACTATCTCTTACTTTCATAACCTACTCGGCGCCGACAAGAGATTTTTTTAAAACATTAAGTGAATAAACAGATTCATCAGAATTATGAAGTGCAGAAAACCACGCGCCAGCGCTATCGGGAATCCCCGAGAAAAGTATTTTTGTTGCAGAAGTACAGACAGTGGAAAATAAAATAGTATCATTTACGGTCAATTTACTCAAATATAGTGAATTTTCCTATTCTTTTTGACGAAAAAGGATGTCGCCATGAATGGGTAAGGGGCCGTCTCCACGAGCGAGAGAATCGCGGCGATATTATCGTTGTGCCACGTATTTCTATACATATTGAAAGCTGAAGTGTTTGTTTGTTTTTGAAGTGAAAACTTCTTTAGCGGCGTTGTGCATTTTTGTTGTGATGGGTAAAAAATGTTAAACTCGCGTCAGGACACGTGGCCTGATCGAAAATTCGTAAGACGGAGGGAGAGTAGACCGCATTCCAAAAATGCACAACGTTAATATTCAAGTTTTCACTTCTGCCGGGACTCCCGGAGTGCAATCCGTTTTTGTTTGTTTGAACACACTAATCTGAGGAACTACCAGTCAGATTTGAATTTTAATTGCGAGGCGTTGCGATGCAATGTGATGGGTCGGGGGAACAAGAAAGGACCCCGCACTAAATGTATGGAAAAAGCCGTTCGGTAAAATTGGGCTGAAATTTTGGTACAATATAGCCAGTAACATGCTGATTGCAAGTTAATATGGGCGCAAAAAAAAAAAAATGGCCCGTTTTAGAGATATAGCCATTTTTATGTTCAAGTCAAGAAGATGATTTTTATGTTACTCGTATAGTAACTACAAAAATAAACAAAAAGCAATCACAACAAGTTCCAAATGATATTAACTCTTTGTCTGTATACCCTGTGCCCACCCCGGCTGAGTTGTATTACACTCATTTCGCATAATAGACAAGTTGTCCGGCCGTTTGCTGAAACTTTTGGAAAATAATTTTAGTTGTATTGAAACTGTTTATTACATAATTATGTATAATTATATATTTTTTTAAATACTTTGCCCCCACACTAGGAATTACTCCTGTATCGTGGGTGCGTTTACAAACATTTAAAATCACATACACAAACAGCCAGACCCAGAACAACTACGTATATCTCTAAAACTGGCCATTATTTTTTTTGCGCCCATATAAACTTTCAATCAGCATGTACATTGTACCAAAATTTCAGCCAAATTCACCGAACGGCTTTTTTCATACATTTCGTGCGGGGTCCTGGTCCTTTCAGGTGGACGAAGTCGCGGGCAGGAGTTAGTTATTTATATTTCAATCTCATGAAGGTTTTCTTCGTAATTTGGCCAATAGGTAAGCGCGGAGTGGCGACGGACGTTACAAGTGTGCTGCGGCCGTAATGCTCTCTCATTTATCTATGGTAATATCGACCCAATGGACTTGCCGTGGACAATGCAAGGCTATAATATAATGTCTTACCCTCCTATTGAGAACAGTGAACTGTGTCTTCTTGCAGTGCATGCAGATTGACGCCTCATTGTCTGGCACCCATACAGCGGCATGCTCTGACGGCGGTTGTTTTCCACCTGGAAAATAAGAAGAATGACTTATGTTAAAAAACAGTTAAAACAAAAATACTGGTAACAGTGCGAGCCCCATCCCCATGGCTGTCTAACTTCAATGGAACTTGCTGCTCTGCCTTTTATTGGT
Source organism: Apamea epomidion (assembly GCA_947507525.1). Lineage (NCBI taxonomy): Eukaryota > Metazoa > Arthropoda > Insecta > Lepidoptera > Noctuidae > Apamea > Apamea epomidion. The sequence goes on along the minus strand of OX382242.1, from coordinate 8,125,395 downwards.
TTTTGGTAAGACACTGCGTGGTTAGTTCTTTCTGGTAGGCTCCAGATGTTACGACCAGAGGCACGAACCGTCAGGAGTAAACATAACGTTAATTAGAACGGTTTTAAAATTGGAAATACTCGTTTAGAACATAATATTACTATTTATTTATTCTATATTATTACACTAATCTCGCCAATTACATTCATTATTATTATTTTATTGAAATCTTTGGGTCTAATTGTGTTTAAAGCAAAATGCTTTAGGATAGTTGTATTTTTGTTCTTTTTTTTAAATTAAAAAATCGTTCGAATTGACATTATGTTTATGTCCGCGTTCGTGGTAGGGCTCTTGAGTTGTCATATCTGGTGCCAAACCTTTCTCACAAAAGGCAACAGACAGATTGCACTCTAGCAGTGAAATATTATAGACTACTAATTCGCACGATTTATACAAAAATCTCCTAATAAAATTGTATTAACTTACTTTTCCTTAGCAAGTCTTCTATACATTTTTCTATATGCGCCATCCATTCTTCTTTCTCGGTGGCTGTAGCGGCGTAAACGGCGAAGGATTTGGAGGCAGTGCGAATTAACCAGCCGTTACGGTATTCTGTAACAAGCAATTTGTAAAATGATTGTTTTATTTTAGCTCGTGGTTAAATGATAACAGCCACATGGGTCGATCGAATGGTTAAGCTACGTACGCCGTGGTCGGTTCGTGGATGCGTGACCATCCATTACATATCAAGACCCCTCGATGCTTCGAAAAACACGTTAAGCAGCACACACAAGGCAGACACTGAAGCTCCGTCGCTGTCCCGGACACGGAAGTGTTAACGAGTTCATATAAAATGTATACACCAATATTTTTTTGAGCCCCTAATGGACCACGGTACGTCCACGTCCCGGACACGGCCATGATATGTGTGTATAGACTTTTACTTGTCGCTGCCGGCGAATAACTAAACCTGTAGGGTTGCTTGTTGTGAAATTAAAGCCCCGTTGAACTTGATGATATTTTATTGGCATCTTAACTTATTTTACGTTACACGTTACAATTTATATTATATCACAAGCCAACCCTAAGTGGAGGGATGAAAGGGACTGCGTGGCTATCTCCCTTCAGACCTCCCCTAGCTGGCTAGTTTCCTGAAGACTGCTAGGCTATCGACGCAGGGAACTAGTCGTACTAAGGATCAGAGTTGGCTGCGTGGCTACCGAGCTCAGAAACCTCTAGCTAGTGACTGACGATATTTTTTTTTTTTTTTTTTTAAATATATTAATGGCATCTCTTAGTTGACCTGGAGAGGTCGTGACTACTTAATCGGACTATCCTGTAGTTGCCTTAAGAAATCTTAAAGCCTCCAACCAGGGCTTAAAACAAATTAAAACTAAGCGACTGCACGCTAAGGGCACCCCCTGTGGGGTACGAACCTCGGCTTAGGGCGTCGCTGGGAGAGGGCAGCAAAGGGACAGGCTGGATCGAATTTATATTATTAGTGCTTTGATGAGCACGGCGTTTTCTAGGACTATCTCTGAGAAGAAAGGCCGAAACAAACTCAGAGGTCTCAGTCGGTGACTTTAAAGCTACAGGCTCAGCTACGGCGCGGGCTGTCACTTCAATGACCAAGGGTCGGGGGGGAGTATTTACTTGGGAAAGTCGCGATGGACCTCGGCGGCGAGGTCGGAATGTCGGTCTTTTGTTTTTGTGTACTGTACTGGTGGTCTTATTGCTCTCTTAGAGGAGGGTTAGGTCATCGGGATCAATGAGAACGTGCCTCGGACGGCAAAGTTTACTGATTTTAGAGGGAGTGTAACTAGCGGCCGCGACAACCAGAGGGTTGCGATGGTTGGCGGCTGTGTCAAAGAAACGCTTGGAAAGGCGTTTCATGAACTATTTTTATTAACCTTCCATTCGCAAAAAAAACGTAGGTCACAAATCTAATATTTTGTCATTTCACAACAAAAGTATATGAAATACGGTTTACAAATTCGGTCGTGCACTTAGAAAAACTTTATTACTTTGAGATAAGTTCTAAATTTCCTTAAATTAACTTTTTTGTTTAACACAACTAGCTCGAATGTAACAAAAAGCAATGTTTATGTGTGTGTAAAGAAAGCTATGACCGAACTACAAATTCGGTTTTGAATTTGAATAAGGATTAAGCTTCCTTAACTATTTTATATAAAGCGCACTACACATAGGACAAAATTCGGTCGTGTGTTTGAATAAGCTTTAAACCTTTGAGATAAGGCTTAAATTTCCTTAAATAAAATATTTTATAACCTTGTTATGACGCGGTGGTTCTAATTTCAGTTAAATAAAAAAAAAAACCTGCAAAATTAACATATATAAATAATGACGGAAATCGATTCAGAAGCCGATTCTGCGTTAACTACTTTCAAGTGTTGCGCTTATTCTGTTACACGTTGTATATGCAAGCACTTATACACTTTATATACTTTTATAAACTCGGCAAAAACATTTTGTGTATAAAACTACTAAATATTGTATTGACGTTGTTTCAGACATGTCTTGTTAACCATTTTTTTCACATATTTGTCATTTTTCACAGGTTTTTATGCAACTAGTCTTTCCTACTTGTTCAAGGTGTAATAAACGAAAACAGTAGACACAACATAGTTGTTTATTTTTTTTTTGGGAATGTCATCTCGCATTTCAACCTATGAGGTTGTCGTCTGCTTAACCGGGCTTGCCTGTGGATGCCTCAATAGATTAAGGCCTCCAGCCAGGGCTTATAAAAACTAAGCGACTACACACTAAGAGCACCACCTGTGGGGTACGGACCTCAGCTTAGGGTATCGCTGGGAGAGGGCAGCAAGAGGCAGGCCCGGATCGGAATTACACAATATGTATATAACATGTTTTATACCTGTTAAACTGTGTAAACATGGGGTGAGAAGAGACACCAAAATATATGCGGATTGAATGTGTGGGCTTCCTTGCCTGTGAACATTGATCTTCATTAGGAAAGTCATAATCATTGTTTACGATTCTTTCTGTCCTAATGAGGTTTGCAAAGTGTAATCATTATTCCAATAATCTATTTATTATACAATACAATGTTTATGTCTGCATAGAAGTATTGAGTCATACAAGCTTTCGAAGATCAATGTCAACATATATCTAGTAGCGATACATAATATTAAAGAATGATTCACTAGTCATTCACATTAATGAGTCAGTCAACCAATAAAATAGTTTATATAAAAATATTTTGTAGAAAAGTAGGTTGAAGAAATATGGGTTTATTTTATCTCCAGATGCATTTTTTTTAAAGGTAGGTTGTATGGACTATGTTGTCTAATAATAACACAACCATATTGGTGCTAAAATTTTATGCAAAATATTGTTCAAGTTAGAAAGTTGTTTTTGAACTAGGTGTTACTCCAACTTATTTATAATTTTAGAATTTTTTTGACACAAATGTTTAAAGTATGTTAATAGATCTATAGAAATAGTATAGATCTATTAATAGAAGTATCTGATTGTAATGTCAAAATAACAACTGTTTACTAAATGCATATGAAAGTACTTATAACAAATAAGACAATTTTTGTTTGTCTGTTTGTTCCGGCTAATCTCCGAAATGGCTGGACCAATTTTGAGGGGACTTTCACTGTTCACTATAATCAGAATCAACAGCATGTTGTGGATAGCTATCTTAGTTTCGTTTTATTTAGGAAATTGATGTAGGACTTCAGAGTTATTGAGTGAGCAATCAAAAAATCTAAAAGAAAGTGAATGGAAAAAGCTAGTTATCAAGGGACATAAAAATCTATTTATCATTAAAAAAAATCTGGTTAGAAAATAGAAATAAGTAATTCAAAGAGCATCGTCATACAATGATTTCCCACTTGGTTAACAAGGTTTTAATTATTATGTATGTTTCACCATCATAGAAACACTTAACAATAGGGTTATTATAATACTCTAAACCTTTTTCACTGCATATAGAAAAAACTCAAAATTATAATGAAATAGACTAAGACTTACGTCCTTCATCTTTCAGGGACTCCAACTTGACCTCTTCAAGTGGTATAACATGTTGTTTGTTATATTTCTTCTTGTTTATAACAATATTTCCATAGACAAGGATGTCGTTGAACAGGAAGAATTGTCTGGCTTTCGGTTTCTTTCGGCACATTTTTGTCAGGACACCCTCCCCCACAAGGACCCTGCCCTGCTCCGCCAGAGGCTAAAAAACGCAAGTTTACTTTTTAACATGAATAGGATGTTTGTGGAGCCTATCTGTCTGATAACAAAAAAGTTTTTATTACAATGTCAATATCATTTTTGTGTTTACACAGCTTTGAGATAAAGTAAAACTGATAATATCAGTTCAAGTATAAAATACAAAAGTAAAAAATGATATAGAAATATTATATTATAAAGTCTTCAACTGGTTCTTATTCACCAGACTATGTTTGAAATTAGAAACCTTTCAATAATGCTAATGAGCTAACAAAATATAAGTTACTCTAATTAGGATTTGTATTAGGTATTATGTTTATGTAAGTTGGCAATGGTAGTCCAAATTCGAATTCCATAATCAAAATAATGCATATTACAGACAACCAATTTGCTTTAAAAAAAAAAAACAGAGTATGAATGATAAAGTACCTCTGTCCATCATTGATAAGAATATCATGCATTCAATGACTCGCTTATTTAATAAAAATGAATATGTTTCAAGTTATATTCCTATAGATAAAACACGTCCCACCATATATTTGGTAATAGTAATTGGACAGTGTTCAAGGTGTATCAATACTTTAATCATAGAATGGCAACATACAATCTAACTGATAATGAACAGGCTAATCAATCTATAATCTATACAATTCAATTACACCTTTTATTGTGCTATAATTATAAAGTTGAATTAAAGTTATTACAAGAAAGTTTATGCCATTGTTCATTGAATATCATAATAATGTAAAACGGCGCTGATAAATGCTTGATATCTTCAGTCAGAACAATCCTACCCGAGCGATGTACCGAAGATTTTATCTTGCCGAGTTTGTCGGTTGATAATACGACGGCATTCGATAACTTCTAAACTTAGAAAAAACTTATATTTTGCAACAACAGATGCTCACCTGTCCAGAACTGCCGAAGCAGCTCTCAACCATAGCAATCCTTCTAGCATTGGCCTCACTGTTCACTGGAAAAAAGAAAATTACCTACTTAAAAATTGCAGTCCTGTATAAAAGTTTGACGTCAAAGGAAAGTGAGCGACGAGCAAACAATGACAGTGATCTCCCACGTAACTATTTTACATGAGTGCACACAAATATCACCACTGTATTCTTATTATTTTGCCTTTCTTACACGGATTTATATAAATATTTGCCTACCTAAACGGTCCACCATTATCGAAATTTATTTTCTCGTAGATACGATCGAGAAAATGTGTCATTAATAGAATATATAGCCAGCTCCAGAAAAGCAATTTCTGCTATTCCATCAATGTTAAATTTTTTTATTCTGTTGAAAAATGTTAATAAAATAATAATTTACTAAAGATTTTCAGCAAGTTGTAGTATAATACATAGTGTTTTTTAGATGACTCGAACTCGACTTAAAAATATCAAATGTAGCTTATTGTAAGATCACTTTCTAAATCAAACAAAAGGTAGGTTTTATCAGTTAATGGCAATACTAAAATAACGTTCCGATTTACGGAGATGAGAATAGAGTATCAAAAACAATATTTTTAAACACCAATTTTAAGTGATCCGGCTCTTGTAGACAAACTTTTAAGTAATCACAATGATAAATCTTTCTAACTTGATACAAAAATCGTACTGAGAATTATTAAAAAAAACGTTCAAAACTTTTCAAAAATCAAGTTACACAACATCCATAGACAATCACAAAGCAGAGATCATGTGAGTATCCATTTTTTGACACCAGCTGAAAGCGAAGTGGTCGATACCATTTATTTTAGTGTTCGTAATTCTGATAAATAAACCAGCAAAATGGCCTGCAAATTCTGTGGCCCCAAGCTGTCACTGTGCGGGCTCGTACTGAGCGTCTGGGGAATCATTCAATTGGTGAGTAGGAACTTTGTAACTTGCATTTTAAGCCGTGCTACTTCAATGCCGTAGTAACACTCTTGAATCTTTCAGACTTTGATGGGCCTCTTCTACTATATCAGGGCTGTAGCTTTGTTGGAAGATCTTCCTCTAGAATCTGAATCTGGTCACCATAGTTTCGATGGTTTTATCGCTACCGTCGAAACTGGATACTCTCAGGTGAGTCACAATCTATCTCACAAATTGATATAATGCATGTAAGGATAGTGAAGTACTAGAACGTTATTATTTTCCTTGTTGACTGTTCCTTATGATTTTCCCTCTCTAATAATTGTGCAATGGTAATACCATGTAGCACTGCAACTAGTCTCAAATATGTGCATACTTGATATCCAAAGTCAAGGCAACTGGCAATAATTCAAATAACATTTCAATCATGTGCATGCTATCATATGACAATTTAGAAAATCAGTCAATAATATTGTTAAATCATAATAAAAATGCTCTAAATGCTCATAATTTATTTGCTAAATATGTATACCTATAAGTATCTTTTATCTAAATAAAATGAAATATTTAAAGTCCCAAGTTAATTTTTTTCTATAAGAATACACTTGGGATTTTTAAACACCTCAGTAAACTACATAATTGAAAATACACTAAGCATAAAATTATAACACAACAGTCAGTTTTTAATCAATGTGTGCAATGACGATCGAAGCAAAGTGCTGGCCCATATTGCAATAAAAAAAAAACCATTTATTAGATTTTTGTCTATTTCCAGAATGCCTACAATTGCTGGATCGCTGCACTGCTATACGTCATCACTCTTGTTGTATCCGGACACCAATTCTGGATGAACAACCGTTCTTCAGTTAGTATGTAAGGTGGTATTATCAACGTAATGATCAGTACTGACACTGGAGTACAAGTTGTTATGTTACTGTTGAATAACTCCATTCCATTAATAATTTATTTATATATTAACTCTTTGAGTCAGAGTTCTAAAACATACTTTTGATGTTGTTCCTCTAGTTCTAACACCCTTCATTATCCTGTCATAGATTGTAAAAGATGAGTATGTTGCACTGTTTTAGCGAATATTCTCAACTTTTATCCCTGGTTTCTTAACTTCATTAGGACAAGCTGGTACACAAGCGTACAACAGGCAGTACAAATTTGTAACAGGTTGTCCCTGAGAAGTTGGTCAAGTCAGCAAATCTGGGGTCAAATCCCTTGTTAGCTCATAGCTGTAGTGATTGTTTGACTGAAATGACAACAGCCAATCAATTCACTCGAGACAATGCTTGACCATAGATAAAACCACAGAAAAAAAAAACCTAGAAACCATGGGTTAAAGTTATAACTAAAGTAGACATAAGTTAACAGCGCATGCAGGTGGTTATAAATTAGCATTTAATTTACCAACAAAAAAAGTTACATTTGAAGGTGATTTATCGATTTTCATAAACTATGCGACTCATATATTATTATTATAAATATAAAGGTGTTTTAAGTATTTAAAAAACCATCCGCTGTATGTTTTTCAATGTTCTTTACCTACCTTATCTGTTATCCCTTAAACTTGTTAAGATTTAACCTTATTGTAATTAAAAACCCTACAGTGGTTAATAATTTAAGTTTCAAGTGATTCACACATAAAAATCAAAATGAGTTATACAGAAATTATTGTGGATAATACTTACATAAATATAAATGAATGCTATAAAATTGTACATAATATATCTATTATTTGTAGGTACTACATTGTATAATGCTTAGTTTTTCTTGAAGTAAAGGTATTGATGTTAATTACCTATTGTTTTATTATCGTGCAAGCGTGGGGCTCATATTCGGATCGGGTAGGCTGGGCGGCAAAATCGAATGTATATTTTATCGCCCGGTTGTGCCGAAGTGTAGCACCGCCTTACCCATACATTTCGAAAATAGGGAGAAGAAACTCATTGCCAGCCGGTTCAGTTTTTTACATGCAACAATGCTACGATATGATCATTAGAGGAACACACAAAGACAAATTGTAGTCCTTGTGCAGAGTCCAAGCATTGGATAGAAACTGAATCTATTTCCGCGCATTCTCACGGGCATCTTAGTACGTGACTTCAACATGCCTCCTATTCAGTGACGAACTGGCGGAAGCCTGCTGGCGGCCCGTGGTAGCAAAACAAAATGAGGCCTCTCAGAACTTTCTCAGTTTATGTAGCTAGTAACATTTTGCAAAAAAAGTATACTTAATGATAAAATAAATCAAGTAAGTATAACGTACGCAATTGTAAATTGAAAATTTTTGCACACCGGACTCCGCCGCCGAAAGGTTGTTTTCTTTTGAACATAAATATATTAATAGTATAGAGGTATGATGGCTGTAAAGTTCACTCATCCTCCATAGAAAAGGGAGGATCCTCCGACCAGACGGGTCTTTTGTCTGGCGGGCAATTGCCCAACGATTGATGTTGGGAAATTGTATCTATGCTAATTGCGCGGTAAACACTGCTTGCGAGATGCAGGATTTGCGCTACATCACTCCCCTCCGGAGATCGGAGGTCGAGGTCGATAGTGGACTGAGTCTTGTATCTTGCGATGCTAATTGCGCGGTAAACTCTGCTTGCGAGAAGCAGGATTTGCGTGACGTCAGTATGACGCGTTGTTCGCATGTGGCGTTGTAGATACCGCTACAATAGAAACATTAATTCAAAGTCGCTCACCGGGCTATGCTCGGAGTTTCTTTAAACGATAAAATCAGAAATGAAATTATCCGGAAAAGAACCGGTGTTACCGACATAAATTGCAGAGTAAGCGCGCTGAAGTGGCAGTGGACTGGCCATGTTTGTCGAAAGACCGATGGCTGGTGGAGAAGACGAGAACTGGTGTGGAGACCGCGTATCGGGAAGCGTAGTGTAGGACAGTTAGATGGACCGACGACCTTAAAAAGGTGACAGGAAAATACTGGATGCGGAAGGCGGTCGCCTGGGTGTTGTGGAGAAGCATGCATGGTATGCTATACGTACAGACGCCGAAAGGTCAAGCTAACCGAAACTCAAATTTTCCCAATCAACCTTGAACCTTAATGCTTCAGGGATAACGTTGAAAATCTATAAAAGAAATTTGACAGATTGTAGTAGCTTGATGTGTTGGCGTCTGTACATGGTATGCTATGCTATGTAAGGTATGCTATCATGCTATGCTATGCATGCTATGTTATGCATGCATGTCCATGGAGTTTCTTGTCCGTTTTTCTCCATACGTAGGTAGGTAGGTACCTATCTACTACGCTTTGGAATGTCTAGAGTACAACAAATAGAAACCCAAGTATGTGTGCAAGACTTGTGCCCCAGCTGTTCCAAAATTGTAGGCTAATTATGCGCGGCTATGCATACTATGGTATGCAAGCTATGATTTATTTATTTATTTATAGTTAATTAAAACGGCACAGGTCCAATTACATTAATGAACATAGAATGATATAAACTAACTTAAATTATCATGTAATAGTGGACACCCTCACATATTGTCTCTCACAAAACACCAGACAGGCACGCATTATTTTCTTCCATTCATCAGCAAACACATCACATTCAGGGTCGGCAGTCAGGAGGGCGTTTAGCATCCTTAGGGTTCGACATATCGGGGATTCAGCTCTAGCAACCGATCTAGATAGCGGTAGTGCGAACAGGTTATGACGGCGGCTTTGACGGTGCCCAAGGTATTTGTCGGGCACAAATAGGCAACAGAAAAGTCCGTGGAGCTCAGGGCAGTCAATACGACCGCTTAGGGTTTTACAGGCAATCGTGAGCTGATCAAAGCCCCTTCTTACCTCCAACGAATTGAAGCCCAACACCCCTAGAAGATAGTTCGTTGGGTCAGCCTTTGATACAAAAATCTCAGGAAGGTTTTCTGAACTTTCTCAAGCATCAGTGTCAGTGACGCAGTACGTGGATGCCAGACACAGGCGCTGGACTCGAGTTTACTCCGAACCAAAGTGGTGTATAGAAGTTTAATAATACTGGGATTGCGAAAGTCACGAGCGTTCCTCAAGACAAATCCCAGACGCCTGAAGGATTCCATTGCAAGGGCAGACACGTGGGTAGCGGGATCGTCCGAAAGGGTTACCGCTGCCCTGGTACATAAAGGGCTAAGGAAGGAACACGGGTGGGTTTTAGTCAGTAAGAGTCTGACACTCCCTTCTGCTCCACCCAGAGCGGGAGGGGTCATTTGATGATTTCCCATCCTGAAAAAAAAAAAAAAATAATAAAAAAATAAAAAAGGGCAGACACGTGGTCTCTAAATGTCAGACTGCGGTCGAAAGTCACTCCTAAGTCCTTAACGCTGGTGGCACGAGTGATCACTGTACCCCCCAAATTGTAATCGTATTTTATTGGTCTCAACCCTCGACCATAAGTCATAACGCTGCATTTACTAATATTAAACAACAACTTGTTCGCAATGCTCCACTCATAGACTGTATCGATATCTTTTTGTAGGAGTTCGCAATCCACCTCTGTTCTGATTTGCGCAGCTAGCTTTAGATCGTCGGCATATAGTAGACATTTTGCGAATCGAATCTTACAAATTAGGTCATTGATCATGATCAGAAACAGAGGCGGCCCTAATACGGATTCCTGACTCACACCCGAGCGAGTGTAGTAAGCCTTCGACTCAAAGCAGCCATGCCGGACGAACTGTTTGCGATCCCGTAGGTAGTCGGCGAAGAAGTTAAGAAGGCCAGATGAGAAGCCCGTAGCCCCTAACTTTGCCAAAAGCACATCGTTGTCCACTTTGTCGAACGCCTTCCGGAAATCAAAATACAGAGTGTCGACCTGCCTACCGGATTCTAGGCTACTGGATATGAAGTCAACATGAACCAGCAGATTTGTGTTCACGGAGCGACCAGGTCGAAAACCATGTTGAGCATCAGAAAGATACATATTGGTTTGTTTACAGATAACAGTGTGAAGTATATGTTCAAAGACCTTTGCAATGGTTGATAAAATAGCGATGGGTCTGTGCTCCTCGACAGATGTCTTGTCACTGGTTTTAGGGATGGGAGTAACACGTGAAGTCTTCCACATCTCCGGATACACGCCCGACTGAAGAGCTACATTAAAAACATGACATAAAGGGGCTGCTAGTATACTGCTACATCCTTTAACGATGTAGGTATGCAGGGATGTTATCCGGGCCGACCGAGCTGCAGGGTTTGAGTTTGGAAATACCCCTAACCACGTCCAGAGGGACTAAAACGGGTAGGGGAAAATTACCTCCCTCACTATTCACCGTGTTTGATTTCGGGTCTAATTCTGGTGTGTCCGGCAGAAATACGCTGGAAAAATACTCAGCAAATGCCTCAGCAGCTTCGACACCTGAATAGACCCTGCCATCAAGCACAACGTCTGGCTCAAACCCACCCTTAGATCGCAGGCTTGAAATGTGCTGCCAGAACAGTTTTGGATTTTTGCCTAGGCTGTTTTCCACATTAGAACAATGCAATCTATATGCCTCCTCGGTTCTCACTTTTAATTCCGACCTCAGTGCGCTAAACCGAGCATATGCAGCATCACATCGGGATTGTTTCCATTTATTATGGAGTTTTGATTTACGTCGAGTGTCGCTTACGATATCTCTAGTAAACCAGACTGGGTACCGCTTATTACCAGAGGTCCTTCTCGTCTTCTTTGGAATAGAGGAATCAAATATATCGTACAATAGATTATAAAACTTACAAACAGCGGTTGACGCGCCATTGCAGCGAAAAACGTCTTGCCATGGAGCAGAGCGAACAAGATCGAACAGTAATGTGTAGTTACCTTTACAAAAGTTCCAATCCTTACTACGGTCAATATTGCTAGGGTCAAGTTTTTCATGTACCTTACGCCTTGGGATGGTAACAGCAATATCCAACGGAGGGTGATACAGATCAATCGGAACCAGTTCCGTACCCTCGAAATACTCCCAGTTTACAGCAGCGCCCTCCCGAGCCAACACTACATCTAACTTACTGCCACGCATATTCATCACCTCATTCATCTCTACAAGTCTACAAAAGCTTAGAAAATAACAGTAGTAGTTATTAACATTTACTGACGCACTTTTTAGATTAAGGTCCCCTAAAATAATAATAGTTCCCTTCAAACTGTGAATAATGTCCTCGACCTTGCAAAACCACGCCAGGTAATCCTCGTCAGTTGCACTAGGTTTGACATAAACAACACACACATATATATTTAGACCATAAATTATGATCTTAGCCCACAAATCTTTGCCGCAGGCCGTCTCAAGTTCATGTAGCCTATTCATGGTGACCCCAGGCCGCGCGGCCAGCAGCACACCACCACCCGTGGTCACTGTCTCGTCGAAGAGTACGCCAATCTCCAGCCGATATTTTTGAGTCCTCCACTGAATTATCCAGGTTTGTCTCGGTAACGGCTATCAGATCATGTTCAGACAGTAATAAGCTTGACCTCCATATGCGTAGCTTAGTTTTGAGCCCACGCACATTTTGGTACAGTAAGCGCAGATAGACGTTGCGATCCGTACAACCACGAGAGGCGGGAGCGGCAAGTACGCAATAGGGCTTATTGGGTCTCATCGCTTCGGGCACGAAAATTACGGTGCCATGGTTTGACGCAAATATCCTCTGCGCAATTTTCAGGAGCCACAACTTGATCAGCCAATTTTGAGGGCACACCCAGCTTGACGATGATGATGATGTGCATGCTATGCATGCAATTCAATGCTATGTATGCAATGCTAAGCATAGCATTGTATACATAGCATTGAAACTGTCAACTACGAGTAGATGGCGTTATAGCATGCACAGCAATGCACAATGCACATGCAATACGGATACTTCAGGTTTTTAGATGCCTGATGAAACTCATTTGAGGTTTTAATCTGACCACAGTCAACCTCTTCATCGAATCTTGTCATCATAAATATTGTTCATGAAACAATGAAACGTCACTTTGGAATTCTCGAATAGTCTGCGCAGTTATTCTGAAGCTTGTGACATTTGCGTTTTAATGTTGATTGTAGAGTTGTAAACACATAAGGGAAGAAAAACGTTGTTTTCGCAATGAGCGGATTATTGGGCTGTGGGATTTGTTGTATGATTATCAGCATATGGGGTACTATACAGTTGGTAAGATTTAGTTTTTTTTACTCCCTCACAGAGATGAGGCCTGTGTCAGAGCAGTAGGGTCATAATATGCTGATTATGCTTAGGTATACCTACTAATGAACAGCTGTGTGCTACTGCCGTGGCGTAACTACTACTAAGTTGCAAAGTGGTGCGGGCACACCCACCAGTGCCCGCTGTGTTTGGGCCACACAGTGTCGTCCGGACCGGGAGGTCTGCCAAGTAAGCCTGGGAAGGTCTGGCAAGCTAATGTCTTGTTAGCTAGGGCCTCAGTCGGCGAGAGGGTTTCAGAATAACATATTTAAGCTAAGAACAAATTACACCGTAAACCAAAATCATTCACGCTATGAATGGTCAAGAGAAAATGATTTTGCTGCTCCTTTCCCAGCTCGGACCCTAATCAAATTTCAAAACCATATCGCTATTGATGCATAAACTTCTTCTGGCCAGTTTCCTTTTAGAGCACACTGCCTGCTCCTGCAGTCTAGGTAGTAGTAGCTCCTATTTCTGAATGAAACAAGTGTACAAACACGCTGTGAATGTGAGTGGAAGCGCAGGAGCTCTCGGTCCTTTCATCTCAGAATACCAGATTCTCATAATATGTACCATATTATCAATATATAAAAAAAAAATATCAGATTTCGGACAGTACCGTGCGAGACAATAGTGAAGTCGCCTGTACGTGTGTGCGTGCGTGTGTGTGTTATGGGCAGAGGCGTAGCTAGGGTGGGCAGGTAGGGCACGAGCCCTAGGCGCCTATCGTAGGGGGCGCGAAATCACCAATTATTCAATTTAAAAAACAAATACACTACAATAAACCGTTTCATACCCTTACTTCGTGATCCTGATCCGTTACAAATTCTGCTTACAAATTGCAGTATCCATCGGAAGTTGTGAGCGATCTTTTAGTAAGTTGAAATGAATACTTTCGTTTTTGAGGGCCTTTTTTGACCCATTGTAGTGTCAAAAAAGCGTTGCTCAGTGTAGAGCGAAAGGAACGGATAAAATTAATTTCGAAAACATCATCGACATGTTTGGGTCGCAGAAGGCCAAGAAGGTGCAATTGTAAATGTAAGTAGGTACAGGTTTTACGTTACTTTCGTTATAAAAAAGAAAATAAATAGGTATTTAAAGTTTTTAACCGTCCGTAATTTATTTTCTTTTTCATAACGAAAGTAAGTTCGTAATTTATTTTATTTTTTATAACGAAAGTAAGTCTTTTTCTCAATTTTGTTGAATATTTTTTTTACTCCGCTAATAAAGAACCGAGTTAAAAAAAATCAAACAAACAAAGCCAATTTGCAATTTGTTTTAATGGATAGTGTATGCCTCAGGGGTGTTCCCATATAAATTTTACTAACTTTGCTTGGGTAGTTTTTGAGTTAGCTTCAATAATACGATTTTTTCCACTCAGTTTATATTGACGATGTTTTAATAACTTCCTGTCACTGATATTTACGTAGTAAGTAGTGTAACATGAATTTGTGTGGGATAGGTGCAACTAAAAAGTGAAAAATAAAATCTTTTTTATAAAAAAAAAAAACGACTGACCAAGAAAAAACACTACAAAGAGACTAACTTTAAACTTTAATTTCGGAAGTCAGTGTCAAAAAATGAAAATGCGAAACCAACGACCCTGACTTCCAAAATTAAAGTTATTTTTCACTTTGTAGTAGGTATGTTTTTGGAAGTCGTATGTGTTTTTTTTGTAAAAAAGTTTTGTTAGTAAGATTTATGACTGTATTATTTAGTGTATCTGTTTTTTTTATTATTATAATTTACGAAGCGGCGCAACTATGATGCGTGCCGTAGGCACCATTTTCTATTGGCACGCCCCTTGGGCTCACGCTTCTCGTCTTCACGCACACATTCACAGTGTGTTTGTACACTTGGTTAACACAAGTAAAGCGCGCGTGGCTTCGTGAGACAAAAATACTGTAATTATTTGTGGCGCACCGTAGAATTCAAAGTAAAAAGCACGCGTGTAAAATTCACTGCATTTGTAACCTAAAACCGATGCAATAAGAACCACTTTACGAGCAATTGTGTTGAAAATATATTTCCCCCCTTGCCTGTAACTAAGTTTGCTGTATAAAAACTTGATATTAATTTTCTTAATTATTCAGTTCATCATGGGCATATGTTACAAATATGAAGTAGTAACTCTTTTAGAAGACGTTGAAGAAGAGGAATATGAGGATTACAATGATTTTATTTCAAAAACTCAAAGTAATTATGCCGCAGTAAGTAATAAAACACTTGATTGATATTATAAGTTACCTACCGACGTTCAGTAAAATATGCCTGTGTCGACTCATTGGTAGGTAGGGTAGATGCTCCCACGTGGAAGAATGCTCCCGCCTGGGACCCCTCCCTCATCACCTACATCACTTGAAAAATCGCCGTATCGGATTCGCGGGCACCTGCCAGCATGCTCGCTCATGGTACAGACCATATATATAGGATAGGCACAGACGCTAGCACATTACGCTACCCGAAACTGTCAAATTATCCCAATCACCTTGAACCTAATGCTTTAGCGATAAAGTTGAAAATCTTTTAAAGAAATATGACGGATTGTAGTAGCTTGGTGTGCTGGCGTCTGTACAGACCTTTCACAGTTATTTTACCTTTGATTTCGAATCACTATCCAAATCACAGTGATCTTTATCGTCATTCTAATAAGGTTGCTGTTGGGTAGCTGCCATTGACAAGTCTGCCAAAATCAGTGTCAAAGTCAAAGTCAAAGTCAAAGTCAAAGTCAAATCATTTATTTCAAATAGGCACATAAAAGGCATTTTTGAACGTCAAAAATAAAATTAAAATAAAATTGATACTAGTCGCCCCTTCCAAAAGGTAGTTTTCGTATGGAGAAGAATGGGCAAGAAACTCCACCGTTACTCTTTTAAAATGTTTTACAATATATTGCATACATTATTTATATAATTATATGTGAAGACGATGCACCCAAAAATAAAATTACTATACCACAATAGGTAAAAGAATTAAAATGGATAAATGTAACCATGACATATAGATCAACTATGTGATAGATACATGGTGCTCACATATTCACAAACATTCCAAACGTAGACAATTTTCATAAATAAATAAGGAGTAATAAGTCCGGGTGTGACCCCAAGTAATTACAGAATGTAAATCAATGTCAAAAGAAAAGAAAAAAAAAAAGAATTATACAATTACATTAGCAACCAGTTTGATTTTGTCTAGACTCTAGAGATTGTCCTATGGAGCAAGACCAGCATGTTTCCAAGCATTCTTATCTTGGATATAATCCTGTAATTTGTAATATCCTTGCTCACAAAGTGTAATTTTAATATAAGTTTTAAATTTTCTTTCATTTAATTGCAATATTTCACAAGGTATTTTGTTGTAACATTTAACACAGTACCCCATAAAAGATGTATGTACTTTAGATAATCTGAAAAAGGTTGATCTAATTTATCTTTATTTCTAGTATTAAAATTATGTCTATAACTTATTTTATTAAAAAGATGTTGATTTTTTCTTTCATAATATTTTCATAAATGAATTGGCAAGGTACCGTCATAATATTAACCCTTTTAAATAGTTCCCTAAGAGATTCGCGGCGACGTAGATTGTAAATGGCTCTCTCTTTTGCAAAATAAAAATGGATTCAATGTCAGTGATATTTATTCTCGTTACAATAAGGTTCCTGTTGGTTGCTGCTGTTAGAGGTAGAATAACTGTGAACGGTCTGTATGTCTCATGTGCGATGTCATTGGCTGTCATTAGGCGGGTTTCATAGAGAGCGGAAAAGAGTATTTGATAGTTGTACATAAGTGAAAAAAAAAATATAAACATCCGACTTGAGAACCTCCTCCTTTTTTTGAAGTCGGTTTAAAATATTTCATAAAGTGTTTAACCCTTCGTTCCCAAAATATGCTATTCCACAAATATAGTCTACTATTCCCAAAATATGTTATTTTAAGTTTCTTGTGATCTGTCAAATTTCTTGTCATAGTTAAGTAGGTACAATTTCATACATGTTAAAATAAAAGGGCGTTCAACTTTCCCGGCTCCTTCAACTGATGTTAATTAACTTCCGATTTAAGAACATTTTGCCTTACTAGTTACTTCCAAAATATGGCTTCATTGAGCCAGCAGACAGTATTTATGTGAATGGGTACTCAAGTGCTCATTATAAGTATATAATCTACTTACCTAATCTAAATC
This sequence comes from Apamea epomidion, assembly GCA_947507525.1. NCBI lineage: Eukaryota > Metazoa > Arthropoda > Insecta > Lepidoptera > Noctuidae > Apamea > Apamea epomidion. The sequence goes on along the minus strand of OX382242.1, from coordinate 8,107,980 downwards.
TCTTTTTCTTTAAGACGTCACGTAACTGCTTCATTGCCGCAGGCATTTATGCGATCTTGATCATAGTTTCTTATGGATGTATTAAAACAGCAAGATATCAGATTAAAAAACAACAAGCAAAAGCAGCAGACGACCACCTCTTCTGTCTGCCAAAGCCGCCTCCGAAGACAAATCCGAAAAAAATATTATAAAACTGATTATAAGTATAGAACGTTTAAAAATGCGCGCCCTCTACTATCTTGATGCAATTACCACGCAGTACACTCAATGGAAATGTATAGCTTGATATGTCGTCGTGTACATAATATTTACAAAACGTCTCAAGTGTAAGCTACGCTAAGTAGCTTGCAGTGGAGCGGCGTAATATAGCATTAATGAAAGAAAGAAAGAAAAAATATTTATTAAATTAGAAGATAAGACCTTACCTACATAGTTCTTCTTAAGAATTTGGTATATGTCAATAAAATATTAATAAGCAATATGTTTTTTTTTGTATCATTTTTACTATACATAATTATGTCTTTAATTGTAATTAAAATTGTGATCTTTGACATTCTCGGGTAGGCCTTTGTGCTGCAAAAACACACCCTCTCGAGCCCGTAGGTCTGTCAACGTTTGTGGCTGCTTAAGTGCAGTAAAGAAATCACTACTTACAAGACAAACTCGTCGAATTGGGGTGAGCGCAGACAGCAGAAATGTTCGCCTGGCCATGACAGTCGAAGGGCTGGTTGAACTCAACCAATTGACAATTGGCTTGGGCGAAAATTTGATAAATGTGGCCATGGGATGGCCTTAGTTAGATGTACTGACAACCTGAGAGAAAGGCGTGTTAGAGAACCTGGATGCGGACATTGAGTGCTGTGGCATAACATGGTAGAGACGTCCATTTTACATTTTCCAGTAAAGGCTGCGGTGGACTGAGCCTGTAATTCGTTTCAATGAAAACTTATATGAACATACCATTGCCATGACAGTTGCATTCTTGTGGCAGCTTACTCCAGCTCACAGCTGAATCTTTCGAGTTGCGGTGAAACAACAGACGGTTTTTACGGGACCTCGTGCATTACGCGGCTACGACCACGACTTGTCTCCGTCGGCCGGCCGCAATCTTTCTTCTTGGTCAAAACCAAGCAGGAAGTTTGACCGCACAACCGGTCGTCCGACCAGTTTAACATGTCATTCATGGCCGCGTAGCGCCCGAGGTCCCTTAAATGAGGCGGTTGTCATGAGTAAGAATATGTGAGGCGATTGACTGAGGCAGTAAATAAAAAAAAAGTAAAGCATAATTTGTTTATTTAAATTATTCCGTTTCTTCTTTTTTGTTGCTTTATTTCACTTCCTCTAATTTTCTGTCGAAAGTTACAGTGCCAATGTTCACGCTTTTTATTTCTTCTTTGCTGACTTGCGCGTTTTCCTGAAAAATGATGCCTTTTTAACGTAATGAGCGTGATTGCTATTATAGGAATTTGGACAGAAATCCGTTCTAGTTAAAACCACAAGGGAAAAGTGGTCAAGAACAATAAGCTTTACTTAAGAGACCATGCGCTAAATAGATTCAATTTTCTTCACTGTTTGTGAGAAAGAGGAAAGGAATTTTATTAAAATTGTTTCGGATAAGAAAAGTCGAGTTCTTACTCTTGCAGGTCGCTTGAGGGCAAAATTAACTAAGTATATTATTGAGACCGCAAAAGTGATGAAACTTTTAAAACAGTTGCTGGGACTGTCACAAACGGTCTTGAGCTATGAAAACTGTTCTTTAATAGTCACACAGACCTCTATTGAATATATTTTTTATCTTTCTCACAGTTAGATTAGAAATTGACAAAATGGTTATTTTTTCGTGTATGGACCCTTAATACGCTCCAAATAAATTCCTTCCAATAAATAATTTTTTTGGACCCCTTAAAAAGCGGCAAACCCAGCCTGTGAATTATCACAGAGTCCAAGTCAATTGCCAAGTCTGTGTCCTGTTGAAAAAGTTTATGGTTATGGCTGGTCATGGTCAAGCGATCTAGAGAAGCCACGATGAGGAGAAATATGGCGGTGCAAATGTGTTTCTCCCCTTCGTTCGTCCAGAATTAGGATCTACTGGATCTATGTATATTTTGTAATGAATAATTTCCTCATTTGAAACGTACTAATGTATGAAAAAGACGAAGACGTAAAGAAGAAAGAAAAAGTCGTTTCGTAATTCGCATGCGCAAAGAACAAAATTGATTAGATCTGGGAAATGGGCTCAGAAACTTCACAATTTAGACATTATGAAATGAAAAGCAAAGGGGCGTATATTAGAGTATACGCCCCTTTGCTTTTCATTTCAAGTAATGGCGCCTTTTTATTTTGGACACATTGCGACCAGAGTCAGACGATGGAGGAGGAAGGACTGGAACTCTTCAATGGCTACAACCAGCAGAGTCTTACTTTGTTGATGTGTTGGATGGACCAGCACTCTTAAAATAAAAAATAATAAAATTAAACAGTACCCCTATTTGAAACTAATTAAGATTATTAAATTGAAACCTAAATGAAGCACGAAAGACTGATCACATTATAACCACAATGCGTGCTAATGCTAAGGCCCCTCGCCCACGGCGACTTTTTCTATCGACGAAGTAGCGATACTGTCGCGCATTCGCATCGATACAGTCGCGATGCGGTCGCTAGCTGTTTACCCTCGCCCGCACCACGATTCTCAGTCGTGATGCAAACGCGATACTGTCGCGCTTCTGTCGCGAAGCGAGTTGCACTGATGCTCGGTTCTCCACTCACGCACCACCCTCCCTCCGTTCTCTCCCCGGTGTCATCCGACACGGTCGCGCGTTTACATCGATACAGTCGCGATGCTGTAGCGCGTTGGCATCGCTTCTGTAGCGCGTTGCAAATGCGACTAACGCGCTTTAGTAGCGATGCTGTCGCGCGTTTCATAAACGATAGCATCGCTACAAAAAGTCGCCGTGGGCGAGGGGCCTTACAACCATGGACCTCTCTTTCCACTTGAAGATCAAATTACTTGTGGATCAAGGAGGTCTTAAATATCTATGGATCCGTGTGGGATTTTATCAGTGTTTTATATACATGGATGTGGTCACCTGTGTTGTATCCACCTCTTCGTCCTTGGGTGTGTGGTTTGGATTGATCCACGTGTCTGCCAGGATCTGGGGTATTTTGACGCGCACCTTGAGTGGTGCTAGTATTTTTGTGATCAGCTTGCGACAGTCGGTTGATACTTTCGGCTCACGAGGAAACGACACTTTGTTTTGCACTTGCTGTGGAGAAAAATGTGGAGAGAAAAAATGTTTTAGCCTTCTTGATGCACTGTATGTATGCAAGTAAAACAAATTATTACGTGGCAAGGGCTGATTAGCGATTGGTGGGAGGGGGGGTGACTTAGCTGATAAACTAAAACTGGTACCCAAAAACAAGCCCAGCAGTTGGATCATGACTGAGACTTGTTGCAATAATAAAGGACTAATACCAGTCATGAAGACAATCATGGCCATGCAAACCCATAATAACCCAATCGTCTTATTGTGCTCACCTTACTGCTTTAGTTAGTCCATCACTGTGAGGAAGTAGAAATAATCCTGGAACTTACATAAAAAGTGCACCTGGGACACTAGAGTCCTCATTTTAATAAAAGTAATACATTAGAACACCTACAACGCGCATGAGCATTCTACGGTAAGATATAAGAAACAGCACCTTTAGCAACTGAGTGTAATTCGTATCATCGAAAGGCAGCCTTCCATACACAATTGCGTAGAGCACCACTCCCATACTCCATATGTCTGAGTCTTGTGGCCTATAAGGAACTCCCTTCAGGATTTCGGGTGAAGCATATGCGTAACTTCCGCAGAAAGTCTCACTAAGCGCAAAAACACCATTCTTCGGCTTCATGTGACCTCGAGCGAATCCAAAGTCAGACAGTTTTATATTCAAGCCATGGTCCATAAGCAGGTTTTCGCATTTTATGTCCCTGAAAAATGATGTAGGTCATTTTTAGAATTTCTAGCGAATGTGAGTTTACTGAAACAGATATCTAGCCATAACGGCCGGCCGTAGGGTAATGTTACTGGCCAAGAGCGAATTACACCAAATTTTTGAACCTAGAATAAGTCTTATTCTGAGAAGAAATTTTGACTTTTTGACAGTTATTCCATGACGACGTCAATTTTATTTCACGGATAAAATGTGTCTGATATTAGTAAAATCCGCCCTAAGTATTTAAAAAATACCATCAGACTATCGTCAAGAATCTATCCATACTTATATTATAAATAAGCAAAAGTTGTGAGTTTGTATTTAGACTCGTACATAGGTACAACCTCACAAATTTTGCCTCTTCAGAACTACTGATCCTGTTCCGAAAATTATTTCACTAATGGGATGCTACAGTATTGCCGAGTATCATTGGATAGGATAAGATATTTTATGTGGAGACAGGAAATTTCACGTAGACGAAGTCGCGGGTGGAAGCTAGTTTATTTATAGTATAAGGAGTTAGAGTAGATAGATGCCTTCGACTCATCCAAACGTTTATCTATTCTGTGACAGATTTCTCTTATCAGGTACATGTGAAAAAAACGGTGTAGACGGACTGCTCTACACCAACCAAACTAAACTCACAAAAGCACAGCTCAGCTCTAATACTTTTTCTTTCTTTTCCTCTCATAATGTTTATGATATTCATCCTATTAGTATCTAATTCAATGTTCACTAATATTTATTGTATTTCCAATATCTAATAACATTCCCAAATACACATACCAATAACTGTTTAGTATAAATATTTACACAATTATTGTTCATATTAATCTATTGTGACTGATTTTACCTATGAACAACTCCTCGCTCATGGCAGTAATCAACGGCTTCCACAAGTTGGCGGAACCAGCGACGACCTCTAACCTCATCGATATGTTGATCCTTGCGTATTATGTCCAGGAGACTGCCGTTTTCGGCATATTCCATTACAATATAGACCCTGGAAAGTGTGTTAGACATGTGAAAAGAAGTTATTATTCTATAGTAATGTTTTTATTTGCAGATCTGTTTCTTAAAACTTCCTTAAAACTCTAGTTAGATTTGATTGAACCTTTGAATCAGCGTTCACGCTTGCAAGAGCTGTGGCGGCATCTACATCGCCACTTATAAACTACGCATCACACTGACGTCACGCAAAATCCTGCATCGCGCAAGCAAAGTTTGTCGCGCAACTAGTACATATACTTACAACGTCCCGACATCAATCGTCCTCCCTTTTCTATGGTGGATAAGTGAACTTTACACTCTGTTCCTCGGACATCTATAGAAAAGGGAGGATCCTCCGACCAGACGGGTATTGCCTCGTTCTGGACTTTGGGCCTTTAAGTCTAGCTATGGTACCACAAAAAAAACAACAAGTGGTCCACATAACTTAGCCCTGGATCGATAGACATGGATGTCGAGAATATCACGCCGCGCCAGGCGACCGCGGGGAGCAGCGGTCGCGGAGAGGGGGCTCGATGTGCGGGCGCGCACCGGCCGGCACTGCACTGCGTCATCGTCCACGCTACTAAGTGGTTGCATACTCCTTTCTTAACAGTTCGAGTCGTATTGTTTACCGTTGTTTTTTTCATTAAGTTAATATCTAATACAGTCCATTATAATCGAGTCACCGTGTTTTAGTCCTTGACGCATGTTTACCCCCAACTTGTTTTTTTGTGTGTTATGTCCTTTTTTCATGCGTCATGGTTGCCGCAAATAAATGCATTTTCTTTCTTTCTTTCTTTCTTTCTCGTACCACCAGGAGGATATTAACCCATTCTTCTTTAATGGACTTTATGGGGAAAGGTTTTTGCCCAGCAATGGGATGATGCAGGCTAACAGTAACAGTAAATCATTACGCAGGCCTGGGTCAAGGCTGTCTTCAGTAAAACTATCGCTTTATGATAAAAACATTGCCAATAACACATGGCATCAACAAAAGAATATGACAAAAAAACAAACTCGCAAAGACCGACTCTAGTACGGTAGGCCGCAGCCGGCTACATGTCAGTGGTAACAAAGACCGACTCTAGTACGGTAGGCCGCAGCCGGCTACATGTCAGTGGTAACAAAGACCGACTCTAGTACGGTAGGCCGCAGCCGGCTACATGTCAGTGGTAACAAAGACCGACTCTAGTACGGTAGGCCGCAGCCGGCTACATGTCAGTGGTAACAAAGACCGACTCTAGTACGGTAGGCCGCAGCCGGCTACATGTCAGTGGTAACAAAGACCGACTCTAGTACGGTAGGCCGCAGCCGGCTACATGTCAGTGGTAACAAAGACCGACTCTAGTACGGTAGGCCGCAGCCGGCTACATGTCAGTGGTAACAAAGACCGACTCTAGTACGGTAGGCCGCAGCCGGCTACATGTCAGTGGTAACAAAGACCGACTCTAGTACGGTAGGCCGCAGCCGGCTACATGTCAGTGGTAACAAAGACCGACTCTAGTACGGTAGGCCGCAGCCGGCTACATGTCAGTGGTAACAAAGACCGACTCTAGTACGGTAGGCCGCAGCCGGCTACATGTCAGTGGTAACAAAGACCGACTCTAGTACGGTAGGCCGCAGCCGGCTACATGTCAGTGGTAACAAAGACCGACTCTAGTACGGTAGGCCGCAGCCGGCTACATGTCAGTGGTAACAAAGACCGACTCTAGTACGGTAGGCCGCAGCCGGCTACATGTCAGTGGTAACAAAACCAATATCAGTTGGCCTATTAACATAATCAGCGAATGTTCCCATGTTGCTGGGGCACAGGCCTCCTCTCGGTGAGAGTGAGTAGGCCGTAATCCACCACGCGGGGCCCAGTGCCGGTTGGTAGATGTCACATGTCTTCGAATTTTTGGTTCTAGGACATGCCGGTTTCCTCACGATGTTTTCCTTCACCTTTTTGCCTATTATTCTATTGAAACTCCATTCTACGCTAGGCCAGCTCCAGATCAGTGTATTACCACTGACGTATGGTCCATTTTGGAGCTGAGGTATCATACCTGTGAGTAGTTTCTATTGCTTGTAGAAACCGTATCAGGTTCTCATGTTTGAGACCTTTCACGACCTCTATTTCTCTAGGCAGAAACTTTTTCAAATAATCGCCTGGTGCTTGAAACTTGCTTATTATTTTGATTGCCACTTGACAGTTATGTCTGTCGCTGGTTGCAACCTACAATGGAATTTCAAAATACTGTAATGGATCCTTGTTGTTCATGTAGTTTAAAACGGCCAGTCTCCATCAAAACGGAGAGAAGAACAGCGGGGCAGATTAGAACTGACAATATTCCAATAAGTACGCGAATGCTTTACAAAATACTATAAATACTAAATACAACCTTCGTAAAGTTGAAAACTTTAATCAGGAAAACAATGATACTGTCTGTTCCAAGGTAGATGCAATGATTGATGAGGCGGAAGTAACTACAGTGGAATCAAGTGACAATATCTCCTACGGACTGCGAAATGAGTGAAAATATTACTTTTAAAAATAACACACTGCACTAGTTGAGAAAAGCGCCCGGAAAATGGCAGGTTTTTCAAATATTTTAACTCTTTATCCGTTGAATATTGCGTAAGTAAGTAATGTTTGTAAAAACAATCAGATACCTTGACAGTGGCATAAGAACCAGAACCTATGGTACGTCCAAGTACATAGCCATGTGACTCGAGGACAGTTAGTTTTCTTTCAGCTTTAGCTTCTACTCCACTGTGCACAGTCGCTGTGGGCTCAGTCGACATCTCGCCAAGGACATTTTCATTGGCGCTAACATCAGGTCCAGGCATATCACAGTAATGAACGTATATATAAAATTGAAGTTTAGTAAAAGTCACATTATATTGAATTTTGCCTCATTTTATTTTTCACATGATGTTTTTTATTATATTGTACATGCTGTCATTTTTGTCAAAACCGTTGATTTTTTTGTGACACTAGAACGTTGTTTCAAACAAAACTCTATGCATAGATTATTTGTACATCGCCAGTACGATATCTTGTTATAGAGCTAAACATAGTACTTACTAATTCCATGTTACAGAGTTATTAGCCCAGTGATGTGTGTATGATCTTGACGTCAAAAGGTGGATGTCATGTAAAAAAAATAAGATCGGAATGTCATTTGATTTTTTTCCTCAAACAAAGTGAGTTGTATTCGGACTGGCATCACCGTTACGCTTGGGGCGTGTTGTTTCACGTCCACTTGAGGCACGCGTATACGTCAAAAATGGTGGCCTTGCCGTAACTCAAATATTAACGAGTACGTAATCTTAATTATTTGACATAAGTTAAGGCCATAATTCTGTAATTGTACCGACTTTGAAATAACGCTTTTTTTTTGGTTTGACGATAGTTGGCGCCATTTTTTGACGAATTCGCGTGTGTCAAGTAGATGTGAAACAACCCGCCCTTAATATTACTTGCGCAAATGTACGAACTGTTTGCGCATGCATGTCTCATGTAGGCAATAGGCGGTTGTGTGTACCCTGGTGTACCCAAAAACATTCAATAAAAATTTCAATATCTTTGTGTATTTTGATATTGATATTTAGCGGACACATCCGATCCAGTCTGCAGCTGGGAAATGGGAGGAAGGTAGCAGAGTATAGGAACGTAGGGAATTTATTGTTTTTGAAGATTTTTTTTCAAATTCAAATCATTTGTGTTCTCTTCGAAAACAATGGCTTTATATATGTGGAACTCTCTGCCAGCGTCAGTGTTCTCTTACATGAATAACCCGTCAGCCTTCAAAGCAAGAGTGAATCTACTTCTTCTGGGCTAGCCCATTCCATCATAGACCTAATCCATCGCTTTCCACCAGGCGAGATCGAGGGCAAGAGCGGATTTTGCTAGAAGAAAATAAATAAAAAAACATGCTTAAAAACTATGTGACACTAGTTCGTGAGTGGCTGGTGTCTGCACTAGGAATATCCGTATAGCAGATCATATATCTGCTAGCTATCCATCCAGTCAGCCTTCAGTCCAGTCTATCAATATTCATTGCTTGGCAAGTATGCATACATGTTATTGCAACTCAACAGTAAAAAGAAACGCCCTGAACAATGGTTGCTCCAAGGCTCTGAGAATCGGTGACATCAAAATGAATTATTGTGACACGAATACCAACAGTGGCAGAATTTCCTGGTTAAAACACTGTCGGTCCACACACGTCCAGCACAAAGAAAACAATTGTCGCGATTGGAACGTTGGCACTGGTGGGTTGAGCGAATCATGTCGTGTGCGTTCCTTTCTTCCAACCTTTCCACCACTACCAACCACCTTGGAGCTTCATACTCAATTCAAAACCTCTTTTACAAGCCAAACTCACTGAAATCTCGAGTGTCTCACTACACTGGTCGGCTGAAATATTTCATTCGATGACCCATTTTCGTACATCCACGTTTTTTGTTTATTTTCATTCATAAAGCTTTTTTCAGTTGATGTGCTCCTGTCCCCCGTCTTTTGTTACCTTAATTGCGTATTCTGTTTGCTTGCGTATTGTTGTCTGAATAAACCATTGTTACTTATTGACCTACGGAAGACGAAAATAGCTACTTATAGTGATTTTCTACTAATATTGCGGTATACTGAACTTTATCTAAGAATTTTTAAGTCCGGTGGTAACGACCCCGACTTTCAAGTCGTAGTTCGTGGGTTCAAACCGAGGCAAGCGCTTTACTTTGAGTAAATAATTTCATCACCATTGCTCACAAAATGGTGAAGGAAAATATCGTGAGGAAACCGGCATGTTCTAGAGCCAAAAATTCGAAGACATGTGACATCTACCAACTCGCACTGAGCCCGCGTGGTAGATGTATTACTATTACCACTCCCTCTCGAAGAGAGGAGTCCCAGCAGTGGGAACATTATAGGCTGAGCATGTAGCAAGTTAAGAAGTTATTGCTGAAATAAATAATTAAATTGTATCATAATATCTGTCTATTATATTCTTAAAGCTCGTAGCAAATTCTTTAAAAAGTTGAAATTTGTTCGCTAACAAGATAAAAGGTAAGGAGACGGCTTCCCCACGTCTCCGCGAGGCGTCACATCAAACAATTAAGAGTTATCTCGGGAGTTAGCAACGCGACGCGATATATCGCAGTCTTGATTACTTTTTCTACTCGGAGAACTAATAAAAGTTGACCAGCAGACCGGGAACTGACAAGTCTCGTTTTTAATTGAAACACTCCAGTTTAATGGAGAATTGATGAATGGTTTTAACTGACAATTCTGTTTTTGTAAGCAGATAAAACAATTAGAGATGGCTAGTGCTCGGTTTCTATAAACAAAAACGAATCGGTTTGCTTACCAATGCTGCAATGATAGCGTTTTTTTATTGCCAAACAGGCGTATAAATAGATTCGTAAGCTAGTTTTACGTGTGGAGGTCTTTGTTTCATTATTAGTAAAGATACAAGAGTTTTAATTTTAACCAATAACGGTCTGTAAATTATAGGAATCGGCCATGAATATGTCAAATTGCTACCAAGTAAATACCAAGGAGTTTATTGTGAGAAACCACGTAGAGGAGGCCGTGAATAAGAAAAAAAGCTTGAGAATCGGCCTAAACTTCCTTGGTCAGTAATTAAAAACCCATTAAATTAGCTGGAAACGGCGAAAATATCCGCAGAATGAAAGGTTAAAATTATCGCTGAGCGTTCGTTCCCTTCGATGTTAGACGTCAATAATGGCCCGGGAAGCAAAAAGTTTAGCTCCGGGCAAGTTATCAATTGTATCTACCAAGTTGGAGCAGAGTTTTTCATTCATTTATTGCACGCAGAGCGCAAGGAAATGCTTAATGGTTATTCTCTTGGTCGCATTTGATATAAAAGCTGAACTTTGTCGCTATCAGAGAATCTTTCTGGCTTTTTATTTGTTTTATAAAGTGCAATTTTTGCTAAGTTTGAAGTCTTGGACGATGTAAATGGATTTGTGGAGTAATTCAAATGGAAATGTCTTTTGTCTGTTATAAAATGGATCAACATTTTGTTTATTGCAGACGTACTTATTTTGTACGTAATTGCGCAAGGATAAGTGCTTTTTTTGCGTTATTGGACATCGAAAGAAGGAAAATACATTTATTTACATCTGTTTTATTATTCTCATTAATTGCCTGCACTGAAGGTGCTTTAATAACTCCATCGCGTCTTCATTTCGGTAAAAGCATTCTATTAATATTAAGGTACACTTATAATTTCAACGCTAGATTTATCTTAATTACGTCAGTTGCGCTGACGTCGCAAAATGAACAATTAAATCCATTGTTATTAAAGTTGAGCTGCATTCGTGTTGGGTGCAGGCGGGAGACAGGGCCGTCCCGGAACTCCGTGGCGCCATTGTTTCTAAACGGTCCTCCACAAGCGTCGGTCGCAACTCACCCAGTTAGTTTTACGAGTTTTCACCTGTTGGGGGTCGGTCAGTGAAACTGTTGTTTGGTTTCGGTTGTTATTATGGTTTAGAGTTATAGTTTGGGGGAAAACATGCAACTTGTTGGTTTTTTTTTTTTTTGTGGATGGGAAATCATCAAATGACTCCTCCCGCTCTGGGTGGAGCAGAAGGGAGTGTCAGACTCTTACTGACTAAAACCCACCCGTGTTCCTTCCTTAGCCCTTTATGTACCAGGGCAGCGGTAACCCTTTCGGACGATCCCGCTACCCCGGCAGGAACTTGTTGGCTTACGTTGGTATAATTTAAATGCATCAAGCAGCATTCAAAATGCTTTTGATTTGGAGAGCTTCTATATAATATAATATTCACAGTTTTTAACCAGTAGTAGCAAACTTCTTAAATAAATAAAGTAAAATTGTTTGTGAACAGAATTCCACATACTTCACCGTATACGTTCAACGGACTACGTGAAAAAAATATTTTGAGATTTCGCAGCGCGGGACATAAACTCGAAACGGTGATGTAAATGTGAATAATGAAATTCCTTTTTAAACACGGGGCAGGTAAACAGACAGGGGCCAGTAACACCTCCCGGCCCTTTTGTTATTTGTAGAATTTTAATAGAAAGGTCTGCGTCATGAGCCTGCGCCCAGAAAGCGTTCATTTGTTTTGTCGAAACCATCTACATAACATAGAATCACAACAATGACGGTTACACCGACAAAATCCGGGTTCATATGACACGTTTTGTCAGAATTACCGTGAAAATGTGCGTTATTACAAAATTGACGGCTTTTTCGGATTACCCGGTTCATAAATTAAAGTTATTGCGTTTCTGTTGAAGTTATGGTGGATAGTTTAGGGACGTCCAATTTATTTTGCGACCGAAAATTTTCGAGTGGATGGTATTTGGTGCTTGACTTCGATTCAGCAAATCAGTTGGGTTTACTGCCAAGCATTAACATCTACATATAATACTGTAATGAGGTTACTGGGTTATATAGCCCTAATCACCACCACGCCTTGGCAAAGGAATCGGTGATAGCCACCGATTCCTTTGCCAAGGCGTGGTGATTGCCACTGCCCACTTGTAAGTCACAAGAAATCCCATCATCGAAAATATATTGCCACCCATCCGTTTTTTTGTTGCCGTTTGAAACTTCAGGCATAGACGGGGTGGACAGTAGTAGATTTTTTAAGTTTGTACTTTCTACATTGGAAAACTGTGGTGGTAACCCATGATTATACTCTTTTCATAGAGTGTTTATTGGTAATCTCTTAATAGCCCTGCGGTCGCTAATGCACAATAACAAGCTTCCGAGTTAATTCAACGCTAATTGTAATCGACATCGGTTTTTCAACAGGAGGACACCCTACTGTTGAAAGTATGGTGGACATAATATTTAGAGGATTATTAATAATAACTCTTAAAATAACACAATTTTAAGAGTTGAAAACAGAGGGGCAATTCTCGTAATTTTAAGAACGTTCACAGTCAGAAGGCACATTCTCGTAATTTAAAACGCTTAAAATTTAGTCGCGGTCTCATATCGGTGACAAACAAATGTCAAAAACTTGACAGAATGTAGGGAAATTAGAGATATTTTGACAGATTGAAACTGAGATCAGACTGTGAACGTTTTTAAAATTACGAGAATTGCACCGCTGGTCTTGGTCTTCAGTTGCGTAATACATTATTTAAAGGATTTTTTTCCGCCATAATTATGTTGCATTGTCAACGTAGCTCTACATGAATGTGCACAACTCCATCGAATTTTTGAAAATAGGTGGGAAATGAATCATAATATTAAAGCGTTAGTAGATTTAAAAATAGATCAAATTAATATAAAATTAAATGAAATCTATCACAAACTAACTTTACTTTTGTTTCTTTAGTTTAATTCAATTAGGAAGTCTATTTAGATTGACTAATTGAACTGTAGTTCAGTTCAACTACATTTTCTAGCTTAACTTTTAGCTCGTCTATTAAAGTACGGCTCACGTTTCTTAGTATCCAACAAACTTACATAAAATATTCGTCGCTACGAATTTCAGACGTTCGTAGCACGGTTACGTTGGTTTCGTAGCGGCTACGTCAAGTGCTACGCTCGTAGTATGCTACGAACTTTTTTGATATATAATTTAATGTTATGTACGGCTTTCCACCGGAGTGATATTAATTTTGTTTCAGATAATAATCTCGTGACCTGTCCATGTCATACAGAGTGTCAAGGAAATTATTGGTTTATTTTATTTCATATGTTTTGATTGTTGTTTGTATTTATTTATGTCTAATTGCATGCTGCACTGGTTGACGTCATCACGGCAACGCCGGCTGCCGGTCAGAACCAGCGCTGGGGCTCTGTCTCGTACAGGGTCTTAGCATTATGTTGAGCGATGGCCGTTTTGTGTGAATGTGACGCATGTTTCCCCGCAACTTGTTTTTTTTTTGTGTGTGTTTTTGTTCTTTTTCATACGTCATGTTTGCCGCAAATAAATGTATTTTCTTTCTTTCTTATTCAAATGGTAACATAATGAATAATTTTGTTAATTACGACTAAATTACATATACTTTAATATATAAAAAAGAATACGAGTAATTTTAAATGTCCAATGAGCCATTCTAGTGTCTATCACTGAAATACCTAGTACAACAAACATCCATTTGCACTTAGCGTGGGCAGACTAAAATCAACATAACTGTATACAGGATGATGTTACTAAGACTAGTCATTTTTGTTGTTACAGAGTCTTAATACGGATTTACTAATGGTACCTACATCTTTTTATCTGAATCTGTAACAAAACGAATCACATGATAAAAAATAAACTTGGTCTGTCTTGGTTTAATACCTAATACGAATACAGTACCTAACTCTTTGTCGAAAAAATATCAAGATCGTCCATAGAATATGCTTCACATTCTGTTACTAATAAACTAAAAAATCTTCTGTTTGTGAAAAGTGCAATATCTACGCGATAAAAATGTGTGGCAGAGCAAATTAAAAAAAAAAAAAAACCGATGAGACACTTCTACTCAGGGGGATTCAGAATTATGTACTGAATTCATGGTAACAGGTTAAATGATAAATGATTTTATTTTGTAAGTAGGTTTGTACAAACACTTTTACACGTCAATCTTATTTTAAAATTAGATGAGGTCGGCGTTTCCTATCTGACTAGTCTGCGAAGAAAAGCCGAAACAAACTCAGAGGTTACAGCCTCTTTTAAAGTCCAGACATAATCTTGGTCATGATCTGACCATGAAGACCATGTCGATCGATGTCTGGGTTGTGCTTCAATATCTCTGCCAGCTTATATAATACCGAAGACGATTTAAATATATTTTTTCTCAGTATCTATGCGTTTAGAAATAGTTACAAGAACACCCACTACATTTTAACAGTTGTGAAAACAAACAAAGCGGACAACAGTAAAGGTAGCAATCTATCTCCATTTATTATTGGAACGTAATATTTCTGTATACATTAGTGGCTCGCTCCGTCAATATTGCAACGTAGCTAATTGTCTGTGACCATTTTAATTAGTTTCTGTCGGACATATAAATGGTAATGACCGAATGTATGAAGCGTTGGCTCACCTGCTAATGTTCCGATGTTTGTTACCGTTATGTTATTTGATGGCGGATGTTTGTTTGTGAAATGTGCCGCGGGGTAATTGCACACACGTACACAGGCAATACCTTTCATTTTGACAGTTCTACAACATTCATACGTTTTTACGTTGTTGTGTAGACGAACTTTTCCAACATATGAAGCAATGGATTAGCAATTTCCTTCAAAATTCTTCAGATTGCTATTGAAAGTGTGTTACTCAATTGGGCTGCTCTTGCAGTTCATGTTTGTATGAATAATGGACCAAGTATTATATATTATTATACACCAACATGTAAACTCGTACACATACTCGCTTAAAAACAAACTAGTCATTCATTACATAACATATAATAACTGTGATAATCAAGTAATCCAGTAAACACTACACAAGTAATTAATAAGTTTAAAATTTCAAAATCTTTCTTTCTGTCGGTTTCAAAAGCAAGTCAATTAAGATGTGGGTACTTACCACCTTATAATATACGCGCCGCACTATGTAGGTACCATTTTGTTGAAACTCAGATGTGTCTTCTCGACATCCGTGTGTCACTAACGGGATGCAGCAGAATACCAGCGTCAGGTATTGTACCTGGCATATGCTGAGCTGGACTCCCATTTGGTGCAACCATGAGACACACACGGCCCAGTAGTGATCGACCGTTATAGACTACCGTTATTTACTTGTACGAGGTGTCGATAGGTCAATTTAGCTTTTTAATCTTTGTTTTTTTTTTATGTTTCACCTTTTTTTGATGTTTTTTTTAATACTTGTTTTGTGTCTTTTGTTGCACTAAATAAAAGTTTTATCTATCTATCTATCTATCTATTACTTTGATAACTTATATTAAAGAAAATTTATATTAAAATTACACTTTGTAAGCAAGGATATTACAAATTAGAGGATTATATCCAAGATAAGAACGCTTAGAAACATGCTGGTCCTGCTCCATAGGACAATCTCTAGAGTCTATGTAGACAAAATCAAACTGATTGCTAATGTAATTGTATAATTTATTCTTTTTTTTTTCTTTGACATACATTTACATTCTATAGTTACTTAAAGTTACACTCGGACTTATTACTCCTTATTTATTTATGAAAATCGTCTACTTTTGGAATGTTTGTGAATATGTGAGCACCATGTATCTATCACATAGTTAATTTATATGTCATGGTTTCATTAATCCATTTTAATTCTTTTACCTATTGTGGTATAGTAATTTTATTTTTAGGTGCATCGTCTTCACATATAATTATATAATTTAATGTATGCAAAATATTGTAAAACATTTTAAAAGAGTAACGGTGGAGTTTCTTGCCCATTCTTCTCCATACGAAAACTACCTTTTGGAAGGAGCGACTAGAATCAATTTTATTTTAATTTTATTTTTGACGTTCCAAAGTGCCTTTTATGTGCCTATTTGAAATAAATGATTTGACTTTGACTTTGATAAGTAATTAAAATTAAAATTATCCCTTTATATATTACTATGTTCGCGTAAATATACTTAGCGATTGACAGTGATAATTTTAGTTAGGTTGTGTCGGATATATAAATAATAATGACCGAATGTATCAAGCGTTGGCTTACCTTGTTTGGATATTATTTGGAATGTGTTTGTGGATGTTTGTTTGTGAAATGTGCTGTTTTAGTTCATGTTTGTACGTATAAGGGAACAAGTATTATTAGATCCAACCGTTGATTTCGCTGTAAAATACGATTACCTCATAGTACATGCAATCTTCAAATTATTTTGTGCTGTAATTAGGAAACGAAATGAAAAATGGTTTTGAAATCGACCCTGTTTCGGATTTTATTATGGAGCAAGCAAAAATATTTATGAAATTAGTTAAATTATAGTGAACATTCAAAACACGGTAAAATGTTATACCGTGTTTTGAATGTTCACAATAATTTAACTAATTTCATAAATATTTTTATTTATGTCAATTTTTAGAACATTTGATAAATATATTCTATGATATTCTATGAATATTCTATGATATTTTTAGCGTTTAAATAGCCTAATAATTATCTTTTATCCTACTCATGTTTACATGTTATTATTAACAAAACAACCCCCCTACAGAGCAAGAATTTTATTGCAATTAAAGATTGCATCAATATTTCGCCGAGAGGGCTTTCAAAAGGGGTTCTGCCCACCCCGCTGTAACGGAGCTAAGTAGCGTGAAGTTTGTGTGTTGATCTCTTCATATCAATTTAAATCGCTTTCTCAAGTACTGTGTACATTTTCGCTTTGATATCCTTTATGAATGTTTATGCTTTTAGTAGATATTTTCTAGTGTCGTCATCTGCGAATGGTAGGGCCCAAAACTTGAACAAAATAAATGATATTTATTTTTGTAAAATGATTCAAATATACTTTTACACCTCAAAATTGAACAATGTTTTAACATTAGATGAGTTCGGTGTTTCCTAATCGATAGTCCGTTAGGGACCACCATCTGACAAGAAGGACCATTAGAACCATTTAAAAATCCGTGTTTCTATCTTTGTTTTAGCGTGTCACCACATACTTAAAGTGAAAATTACGCAACGGTAATTCAACGTGATTTTTTTTTAATGAAAATTCGTCATAATTTTCTAGACCTTATCCCAATTTACTTGGGGTCGGTGCAACATGTCATCTCGGTGGTAGTACCTTTTCTAGCCATATCATTTTTCACATAGTCCATCAGTCAATCCATTGGTCCAAAATTACACGACGTTATTTCGTTCAGAAGGGTAATTCTCGTAATTTTAAGAACGTTCGCTGTCTGAGGGGCTATTCTTGTAATTTTAAGACCGTTCACAGTCTGATCTCAGTCTCAATCTGTCAAAAAATACTTCTAATTTCCCTACATGTTAACAAGTTTTTGACATTTGTTTGTCGCCGAGATGAGACTGCGACTAGATTTTGAACGTTTTAAATTACGAGAATTGGCCTTCTGGTTTGTCACGGGTAATTTAAAAAGCATTGTATTCGGACACGCCGAAGTTTGTTGGGGTAATTCTTTATTAATCGTGGTTCTAGTGGTCGCAAACGCTACTGCTGAGCATGAGGTGCTGGATTCGATTCCCAGGTCGGGCAGTGTTATTGGGTTTTTCCAGCAGGAATTTCTCAGTAGCGGTCCGGTACTAGGTTGAGTGCCCGGTTGATGCAATAGGCTCGCCCCCTATTATATGGGACTTAAACATAACTGGCGCAATGTGTGTGTGTGTGTGTGTGTCAAATTCAAATTTTATTTGTTTCAAATTGACGTTATTTCAAGTTAAACAAATATCAACTTTATTTTAATGGTCATTAAGTTGATTTCAGAGTGACTAGCACTATTGAAAAAGTTATAAAAATGTCTGAAGTTGTAGCGTAAACTGAACTTTATTGTGTAGGAATTCAAGTTTTTTTTCCATAAACTCATATTTGTTTACATTTTTGGCGAATATGTCGCGATTCAAATGTAGGTATGCCTAACCCTTCAGGGAGTAATCCCTGAAGGGTTAGGCAGGGAAATGTTTTGATATAACATAACATTACGACTGTAAAATCGTAATGTTATGTTATATCAAAACATTTATTAAGTAGTAAGTTCCTATGTGCCTTTGTATAATGTAGTGATATTCATTACATTATATGTACGTTTAATAATGCACCAAATCATCTGTAATATGTACTATTCATTTGGCTACATTACCTATCAAGTATTGTTTACAGCGACCACTTCCTAGAATCAAACGTTTTGCGTAATTTAATTAATTAGCTCATTAATAACGCTGTTAGGTAACATTTGCGGCAAACACGTCTATGCATCAAACTAAGTATTGATTTATACATACACATTACATTATTACATTTTTGGCTACATTTTGTAGTTATGGTCGGATATTATGGTTTATGACGTCATTTGTTCTGGTTTAGGTCTGTGTTGGAAATAAGCTGCTTATTGTGGAACAAAAATAAACCAAATCCAAAAAAACCGTCCTGACTCTCATCGGGCTGTATCTCATGAACCGTAATAGGTATACAGTTGAAATTTTCACAGAGTGTGTACATCTATTGCCGCTATAACAACAAATGATAAAAATAGAATAAAGTTACTAAACATTGAAGGGAGTCTCCATACAAGAAACGTGTTCTTTTTGGTGTTTTTTTGCTTTTTTTTTTACATTTGTCATTGTTTAGCGATATGATGGATGTAGACTCTTTTATTGGTACCTTAATAAGAGAGCAAATGTAAACAGTCGAGAGGCGTCGTTTCAACGAAGATCCTTTCCCATAGATATCCGAACTTTTTCTTACATTTTGACCTTCACGACACTTTCGCTACGTATCAAAAGTGTCATGGCGATCAAAATGTTACACTTCGGTATAGCTCTCATTCACCATGTGTGCAGAGTACAACTTGCAATAAGGAACTTCGTTAAAAAAAAATATAAGTTAATTAGGACAAGGCTTAAAGAGCGTCATCTACTGTTTTTGATGATTATGATGTTACAAATTTTACTTATTTCTTCATTGTTCCTATCAAATGTTTTGATAAATATAAATCCACTAGCTGCATCCCGCGATTTTACCCGCATAAGTTTCGATCCCGTGGGAATATCGAGATAAAAAGTATCCTATATGTTAATCCTGGTTATAAACAATATATGTGTCAAATTTCATCTAAATCCGTTCAGTTGTTTTTGCGTGAAAGAGTAACAAACAAACATCCATCCATCCATACAAACTTTCACGTTTATAATATTAGTAAGATATTACAATTTTCTCTGCTTGTGTAGCTCACAAAATAGTCCTGCTACGCGCGTGCTACACCAATGCTACGCGCTATGCTACGGCGTAGCACGCACTAAAGCATTACTTCCCTAGGAGAGCGGTTCCGTCTCATTATAACGGCCTATATGAAAATCTGTCATTTTCACCAGTATTTCAAATTAAGGTGTCAAAAAACACTCTGTATTTGGATAGCCGTTATTGTGTGACGCTTCACCGCTTTCTTAGGAAACGAAGCATTAGTTTGGTTGATTTTACAAGTTCAGAAAGACCCTAAATCTTTGAAAGAAGAAAAAGAAATAAGAAACAAAATACGTTTATTTGCGGCAAACACGACGCGACGCAAAGAAAGAACACAAACACAAAAAAAAGAAAGAAAGAAAAACAGTTTTATTTGTCACAGAAACACGTGCATACAAAAAGATAATTCATTCTAATAATAAGGAAAAATAACCCCACCGCCGTATCTCTACGTTGACGTCGTGGTGGGGCTTGCGCGCTCTAAACTCTAGGTCTGTGACGGAAGAGTTTACTTTGCCGGATCAGGTCTAGGGTGAGGAGCCAGACCAAGAGAGATTGAGGAACCCGCAGGGCAGCATGTAGCGAGCTGTTGGGCAGTAGCGACCCCACATACCCTATCTCCCGGGAGAAGTCTTGTTCCTCACCTCTGGCTTGCCTTTATTGGCCGGCTGGTGTGAACACTGACGAGGAACAGAGCTCCCATCTCATTCTTGCCTTTATTGGCTGGCTTGAGTGGAGATTCGCAAGAGCAAACGTGCTCGGAGGAAGGAAGTCTTTCAGTAAGATGCTGGTAGGGATTTTGATTATACTTCTGGGATTGTCCTGATAGCCGTGGAATACCTCTCCACTCCTCACAAGCACCTCAGGACATGTTGCCCCCTTGTTGCTACGACACTGTGAGCTAGCGAACGTTTTCGGGGGCTCATTATTGAGTGTGCAAGTCACCCCCTGCCATTTTATCTGTGAATTATATTATCACTGGTCAGGCAGGGTACATAGACCTTCCATAGTTCAAGGTAACCGATCTACTATAGCCACCCACACCCCAGTTTATTTTGTTTCCATGTTCTGCAATAGTCCTGCACCAACCGGGGGTTGTCCTTGGGTGCACTCGCATGGTGCATACAAGGATAACCGTCGGTTGGTGCCTCCTCATCGTTTAAAATTGTCTAAAGGGCCTCTGCGTGTTGGCTTCGGCCCATGGTACGCCTTTCAAAGGGCTGGGACTCCAGGGTCCCGAGATATGTCAAGGAAAAATAAAAATAAAATTTATGTCTATAATCACGAGTACAAAGCAGTAATAGTCCATGGCTGCACGTCATGACTGTAACAAGAAGGCTTCCGATCAGCATGACGCAGTGCTATAAGGGACCCACAGCACAGTAAGCACAAGAACAAGTTGGGGGAAAATATGCGTCACATCCACGCAAAACGGCCTTCGCTCTTTGAAAACATAAAACAGTTTTATCATTATATCGTGACTTAAAGTAGATAAAACGATTAAAAAACTAGTGGAAAGAAAAAATGCCTAAGGAGGACCTAATGAACTTTTATCTCTTCCTTCAAAGTAGAACAGTCGTAACTCCTAAGTTACGGATCAAGCACGCGATTACAAAGTGATCAGTTATTAAGACAATAGTCCGACTTCAGAAGTTGAAGTCGATCGGCACTTAGAATTAGTCGAATTGATGTGATGAATCCACTCCTAGTGTAAGCACATTTAGCTCTGTGCTGAGTTAGGATAGTTTATCGTTCTTGTTGATTAGTGACTAGTTCAACTTACTGCATTAGTAGGAATATTAGGTGTCTTGCAGGTACTTTAGGTAGGAATACTTGTACCTGTGTACAGGTATTAATGTACGTATGACCTTAATGAGTACCTTATTAAGTTTGTCGTGAGAGTTTTAATACGATCAACATAATTTAAAGAATAGGAGCCCTTTTTAAAGTCATCAACTTAAATCGTATGTATGCTCAAAAACCAACTGTCATTAATTTCATATAGCAATTTGACAGTTGTATCAAATCAATCAACAATTTAGCAAGGCAAGTTAGGAAATGTCAGTGCCATCTAGTTTTCAAATATTGACCAACAAAATATTGACGTGTATCTTAAAATATCTACTTATAGAAATAAACATTTCATTTAATTTCATTAGTTAAATCTTAGTTTAAGTATTTCTCTGTATGTTGTAGCATGTAACTGTTTCTTGTCCCTAATAAATAAATAAATATTGCTATATTGCGTGTTGTTTATTTATTTAATAGGGAAATGTTTATTTCTGCAAGTAGATCTTTTAAGATACTTACACGTCAATATTTTGTTAGTCAATATTTTAAAACTAGATGGCGCCGGCATTTCCTAACTTGCCTTGTTAAATTGCTACTGATACCTGAGAAGAAATACCGGAACAAACTCAGAGATCATGGTCTCTTTTAAAGTCCAAACATTATATTATTATGTTTTTATGTGAGTCTAACAATACAGGGCCATGTCTGGAAGGGCCTTTTGAAGAAAGAGTCATTGCAGCTTTGAGTTGACTTGTCCCAACAGACGGCATCCATGCATCATTCATCGTATAGCTTAACCCTACATATTTTACGGAGCTCAACGACCCATAACATGACGCTGCCGGATCTGCAGGACATTTGCGTAGGCCATATACAAAATACTCAAAACCGCCAGACAGTTATAAAGTCATGTATTCAATCTAGCCTGCACGGTACTCATATTCATAGTCAGTTTTCTCTTTAAACACGGAAAATGGATGTAGGGTGTCCATTTGCTTACCAATAAATTTTCTTGACTGTAAAAAAATTGGCCCACAAAACTTTATGATCAAAAGTTTAGGTACCCAAAACAAAATTATTCCAAGCAATTAAAAATTAACTGTTAAACATTTACACCAAAACATAGGACACTATATCTTGCGACGCATTTACTAATTAACTGTAATACTTTAAAAGAAACAATTAATAAAATGAAAAGCTAATCAAGAACTATTAAAGTGCGCTCAGTGGCACACCTGTATATACAAATTTGTGTTTCACATTAGCAACGTATGGCGGCCATTAGTGAGCGAATATTAAATGGCTTTTAGCTTTTTTTTTTACTTTTTGGTGTATGCGACCTGTGTGATGTCTTAGATAGGAATGGAGGTACTAAACGGTTCGGAAATGTTTAGTAGGTAGGTATGCACAGTTATTAACGTGACTAAAGAGTTGTTATTATGGACTATTTTGGTATGCACTGGAATTAATGTGACTCTAAAGTTTTCTAAAGACTTCATTCTAAGGACCATTTTATAATTATAACGATACCCAGACATGAATCCCGATGAAAACTTCACACGAATTTTGATGAAATCTGTGAGATTTAAAGCGAGATTCAAAAACTTAGCTTCGGATCTGAATACTGCAGGCTGAGGGACAGTCAATATTATTTGTGATCACGAATTATCAACTGTCATAAATACAAACCTTCAATACCTAATCGAGCTAGATGTATGACTGAATATTTTTCGGCGATTACGATGTTGGTCCCATAGACAAAGTTGTTCAGTTTGATGGCCTCTACCACACCCTTAAATATGACCAAACCTTTTTTTTTATTTTTGGTTAAGAAATCATCAAATAACTTCTCCCGCTCGCCGCCGCCCGCTAAACCGAGCCGTTGAGAAAATGTGTCCGTCTACGAGCTTCCATATAGTGATCCATAAAACACTGACGAATGTGCCTACACACGACGTATAAACCGCGCCGTACAAAACTCGGCTCTGTCAACAAGGTTCCATAGCGATCCATACAACACTGACGAACTTGCCTACACACGACGTATAAACCACGCCATAGAAAAAACGTGTCCGTCAACAAGCTTCCATAGTGTTCCATAACATTGACAACCGTGCGTAGACACGGCGAATAAACCGTAGTTTTTCGCGAAAGAAAAACGTGTGTCTTCAAAGGTCCTTATGATACACGCTGTATATGTATGAGAAGAAGATTTTGTCTATAGACATTTACAGGCAGATATTACTATAAAGCTAAATTACACATAAAAAGTTAAGATACGACGTTGTTCTTTTACTTTCCGATAGTAAAGCCAAATAGAGCCATAATGTATTAACTTGGAAAGTTCCTCCGCTACTTCAGTTGACAAGGTGTTAATCCGGTTCTTACGAGTATTATTTTGACCTACTTCCTTCAAATAACTGTTCCAAGTTGCTCGGGTGTAACTCCAATACGATGTTTTTCTTACAGTCTGTTACAGACTACTTACCTACACCCTAATTTCGTAGGTTCTCAACGTAGGCGATAACGCCCACGAGGGTGCGTTTGAGACGTTAAGGGGGCAGTAGAAGACCCAGGGAAAATTATTTATCCTATCTTACGACTATATAATATTATATGTTTAAATATTATCATGGCAATACCTGTTTCAGATAATCGACACATGGTAAGTAAAAAAAATGGGGGCTCTAGAAACAAAAAAACTCGAAAGTTGCCGATGGGCAAAATAATATTGAGAGCCTTCGCCTTAACACGCTATTAACCACAGCCTGAATTATTTTGAAGGGTATTGCTAATCCATTGCTTCAGATGTTCGAAAAATTTGTCTGCTCAATAACGCAAATAATTCAATGAATGTTGTTGAACTGTCAAAATGAAAGCCATTGGTACTGTTAGTGTGTTACGCTATTACTCCGCAGTTGAGCTTGCAGTCTTCGAGTAAAACGCCACAAAAAGAGTCAGTTCAGTTCACATAAACATACATGGGCAATTATGAAACGTCAGAAGCTAGGTGCACGGTTCCAATTGGACGTTTGCTACGGAGAAGAGCCGGCAAGAAACTCCACGGATACCTACTCTTTTGAACATAATTGGCTTTTACAATGTTTTCAAATTAGAATGTTAATAGGTATTGGAGGACAGTGCAGGGATGTCAACAAGCACCAAGTACTTAACAGAATAGGAAATAAATGAGATACTGGCGATGACTCAAAATCTTGATTCGACTTCAACCATCTTCCACTATTTCGCGGTGATCTACCTTAGGTTTATCTAAATCACCACAATCTCATTCGAATATTAAAGATTATTTTAAAAGTTAAAGTCATCAGCCCTTATCACAAGAGAATGATGAAATATTGTGGGTAAACGGTGTCTATGTATTTAGTCAGTAAACCTTTACATAAATAACTAAACTATTAAAATAATCTTAAATCGTTGAGAACTAACAAAAATAAAAGCAGAAAGTATTTCAGTAAAGTGTTCATACATAATTACGAAAACTTAAACATTAGAAAAACAACAAAAGCCCTCACTCATACTGTAAACAGAAAAGGGTGTTAAAAATAAGCGACAGCAAAAAATATAAATAAGCCAACGTTAGCAGAAAAACTATTAGCTATTAAAAGTCGTGCCGCTTTCAGAAATATAAAACACGGCACTTAGGACACCGTGCCGAAACGAATTTTTAAACACGTAGGAGCTCGGACCCTCACTATTGTTACGGACATACGTAGAAAACTCATTTTATGGTGCGTGGGCAAAAAATATTTTAATTAAATTGCTTCCAAAAGATACAACTGAATTTATAATCTGCTTTTGACTCACACTAGTGAGTTTAGGTGGATACTGTTATATAAAGCATTTTTTTGTAGTTTTGCGATATATTTCAGATGTCTGTAGAAGCAAGTTCTATTTTAGGACCTATATCTACGTATACTTATGATAAAATATATATACGTAGGATAACACGTAGTCGCTATTTGTGCCTGTCTATGTATGTCACGCTGTGTGTGAGTTCTTCTAAACTTCACAATGGATTTTGATGCGGTTATCGCCATCATTTAGAGTATTTATTCTGGAAGGTTCTAATTACGCGAATAAATAGGATATAAGAAAGGGGGAAGACCAAAGAAACAATGGTCGGACTCTGTGAAAGATGATATTGCTAGAAAGGGGTGACTACCGAGATGACGACTAATAGAGAAGTATGGAAGAAAAATACATGTTGCGTCGACCACGAATAAATTGGGATAAGGGCACGAGAATGATGATGATAGCACAGAAATCTTGATCTTTTGACAAATCACCATTGCACGCGAGAGTAGCAGGGCCGGGGCGGAAGTATTCGTATTACAATAGGCTATTTTCCTAAAAAAATCTAATTAGTCCGTCAGTTAGATTATCAAAAAATATTGAACCCATATTTTTTCTTTTGTCAATTATGTAAAAAATGATGAAGATATCGCGCGTTAAAGTTCCGCGTGACGTCACTTGCTTGCGACACTTTTGCAAGCAAGTGACGTCACGACTGCCCCACTCCCATGACGCGCTTTATCTTTGTCATTTTTTGTTTGATTGGCAAAAGAAAAAATACGTGTCCATTATTTTTCGATAATCTAACTGACGGATTAAATATAATAATATTTTTTTTACCCAAGCAACTACCCTATTAAACCTTTATTCAATAAAGTTAGCCTTTAGCAAAGTTTTATATAAATAAAATATTCAACGTAAGTTGCCTGCTAAAAAAGAAATTGTAGCATATTCATAATGCACGTCGGTATGCGCAGTGCCAAGAACAGCGAGCAATTTATAGAAGAAATAAAAGTCATGTTTTAAAAATAAAATTTCTAGATCCAGACAACATCTCCCAATTTATTTACAATACTGTGTGAGATTGTGTTGTGTAACTCGTGTAAGCGAACGTTAATTTTTAAGCGGCATTGTGTCACGACGTCCATCGCCCAGTCCAGTTATGATGATTGTAGTGGTTTTTTATGACTGCTACTTTATTAGGGAAAGTGGGGGTATAACGTCTCCGCCATTTTGTCGTGATGCGAGCTGTATCTTTTATAAGAACGCGGACATTTGCGGACAGGTTTATTACTTGTCCTTTTGTAAAACGAGGGTTATGCCGAGCTTGGGTTAAACAAAAAAGTTTTTACAGTAATTCTGTTAGGAAATGGTTTTTCTTGCTGTCTAGACATGTTTCATATAGTGAAGGGTATGGCACAATTTTTTAATGGCTCAAGTCGTAAAATCTGTTGACATCAATTCATTGTGTTCTGATACTTGCATATGTGGTCGTATCTCGACAAAATCTTAAGCCTGCGGGACATGTTGACCAAGATCACAAATACAGAATAAAAGCTTGTTCAAACACCTCCTCAAAGAAAGTACTGGGACGAGTAAAATATCAACAGGGATCCTATTAGTGTGAGGTTTGTCAAACACAGATAACAGTGTCAATCCGCTACGGACCACCAATCGAATGTAAAAGGGATGTTTGAACAGTATAATAATAGTGAGAGTTCAAGGACGGGCGGCGGGCGCCAATTTCAATATAAATATTATTGCAGTAGCAGGCTGAACGCAGGATAATATTTGCATATTTATAAGAGAGCAGCCCTCAGCAAACATGGAGGGAATTGGTTACGAGGTTGGGTTTGTTTTTGACATAATGGGCCCTTTGTCGATGTAGGCTGCTCCTTACAGTCATTACTCAGGGCCGTATGAGTTAGCATATTGAGGGTATGCTCAGTACATAAGGCGTAGTAAATTGAAATTAATTGAAATCGAATGTGGTGGATGGTTCGCAATTGTGTTGAGCTTGTGTAGAATTTCAATTGAGAATTCTAATAAAGGGTTCAATTTTTGCAGACTGTCTATTTGCGTATCCATTTAGAATTAAAGGGTTTGTGAAAGGAAAAGTAACTATTATACTTTGTTACATTTTCGATTAAAGTTCTTTAAAACATAAAACGTTTAAAATCGCTCATAGAAATATCATTTAGAAAACGTATTTGCATTACGTGACCGCAGAAACTTTACTACGAGCGAAACTCATGTTTTATTTTAGGCTTAGAATTATAAACTAGTTTTCGAGAGTTTGGGGTCATCGCTACATTGACCATCCTTGTAAAAGTCACTTTCATATGAAATTGGACTTATTTGCAAATGATTAAGTAATTACAATTTATAGGGATTCGCCACATTTTAGTTTTGCTTGAAATGGGTATAACCACGAAATAAATTCAAGTAAACTTTTCACTCAATCAAAGTTTTAGATAACCTGTCTACAGAATGAAATTAGTTTAAGCGATGTTTTTTACGAGCCCTAATTATAACGTGTAGTAGACCCATAGCTGTCTAAGGAGTGTAGTTTTGTGTTTTGTTTTTTAGTAATATACATGTCCAGCCATTGCTGTCATAGGAAAATTTGATTGTAAACTAAGTGTTTGACTAAAAATTTACATATTGACACATTTTTTGGGGAATTCAAAAGAAGTTCTAAGAGACTGTAACTTATGAGTTTTTTTTGTTTCTTCTCGTAGTTTTTAATATTATTATTTCTTTTTGACGTGTAAAAGTGTTTTTTAATACCAATTTACAGAAAAATATATCATCTATATAATAAAACAAAGTCGGGTTAGTTACAACGTTTGTAACTCAATACCGGCTGGACTGATTTTTATGATCTAAGATTTGTTTGATTTGTCTCCGCTCCGAATAGCAGAATAACTATTAAAACATAGGAAAAAATCACGAAAAAAAAAATTGATTTATTCTAAGGCGGTACGAAGTGCGCCAGGTCAGCTGGTTTATCTTTCTTTCTAAAGATTCTGAGCTACTGACGCATACGCAGTCAGTCTTACCATCAACCTTTCGGATTAGCAAATCCTTTCCACCATCACTACCACGACAACACTACTGAAGAAGGCGCAGCGCAGCCAATCAGTGTTCTAAATTGATCGTCTTTTGTCTACGCCAGCCACTCGAACTTGCAGGCACAGTCAGGGAAATTAATGTGAAGCAAATTGGCAAGTAACTTGAATTATTCGTATAATAGAGTATAGGTTCACAACGTGGGCGATAACGCACCCTCGTGGGCATTTGAGATTTTCAGGGGGCCGGTAGACGACCCAGAGAAAATTATATAAATACACGTTTAAATATAATCGAGGCAATAGATGTTTCAGATACGCGTCAGATGGTAAATATGTAAAAAAATATTGGGGGCTCTCGAAAAAAAAAAATCTCAAAGTGGGCAAAATAAGGTTGAGAATCTATGGTATAGAGTGTACCTATTCCAATCGCAAATGTCATTGTTTGACAGTTGTACGAAATGTTTATAACACGACAAATTGACGTAGGGTGTCAGTTTGCTTAACATTTAATTTCCCTGACTGTACAAATTAAGACAAACACATGCATAATCTATCTACATAAGCACATACCTATATGTATATCTTTACGTAGAATAATATGGCACAATATGTCTGTATGTACGTGATACGTCGCGACACTGCGTCAGTCAGGTCATTTATCTTAACGTTTTTATTAAATGAATTATTCAAGCTGTTTCTACGTATGCGAATTTATTATTCCATACTTTTGTTTGCACACAATTAGAGGGTAATGTGAAAGTCTTGTTAGGATCGTTGGCTTCTATTTTTATACTACTTAGCTTTTAAAGCATGTTTGTTTGAAGTGGATTTTGTAAGGGACTTCTTGATAACATTACATAACATTTAAGATAAGTAGCTCCGATACGTGAAAATCTCACCGTGAAAACTTAGGTGAAGTTTTAATTATATATTTAAGTTGGCTTGAAGTGAGCTGTCATTCCACCAGAAGGCCAATTCTCGCAATAAAAACACTTTCAAAATCTAGTCGCAATCTCGATCAGCGGCAATCAATGTCAAAAACTTGTCAAGAATGTAGGGAAATTTAAGGGTTTTTAACAGATTGAGACTGAGATCAGACTGTGAACGTTCTAGAAATTCCGAGAATTGCCCGTTTGCTGCTAGGGATTAGTACTATTAACAGCACACTTCACATATAAGTTTTCACGTTGACATTTTTACAGAATAAACCGGCTGTACTATGACGTAAGTAGATGATGATGTAAGTAGATTAGTTATGTTTTTCATAGGAATTTTCGTAAAGTTTTTGTCTATTCTCGTAAATAAATGAAAGCTATAAAATGACGAATTCCGTTTTCTTTTTGGTTTCGTCAAATTTTACAAAGGGTGACACAATGGGCGGTCTTATCGCTAAGAGCGATATTTTAAAGACAGTCTTTGGATGGATTAAAAAGGGGAAGGAGAGATTACTGTAGGTAGTCTGGGGTGTACCATTTACATAATACAATAAATACATACATAAAGCATATTATTTATTTGTCAATACACTTTAGGCAGGTACCTATTATACTCCTCCAGACCGAATTTCGGCCATGGCGGCCAATCTCATCGGAGACTCTGGAGATATCGACGCTGGAGATATTATACTCCAAAAGTGTGCATGCAGACACAGGTGCACTAGCTCTTCCCTCACTTTCATAGCCGGATGGGACGGCAATGCGACACGACCAAAGAGAGATCAGGCGCAGGACCAACTACTTAACGTGCTTTCCGAGGTACAGGGGTATCACACCGCCAACTTCCAAACTCCGGGCTGTTAGTAAGAAATTGCTTATTGAAAAACCAAATAACATTTTGCTCGACCCGGGAATGCAACCCAGGACCTCACGCTCAGCAATCGCCATGGCGACCACGTCTCCATCGGGGCGGTTAAGAAGGTCAGGTAGATACTACCTAGCACCTACATACCTAGTAGGTGTCAGAATCGTTTGTAAAATATCTAATTGGACCAATTATGATGCACTCCATCTCGAGAAACAAGTGCGAATGCAAGGTTCACGAATACATCATAATTAATGTATGATAATGGCGAATTAATTCGAAAGCATCGTACGAAACTGACTGCACGTCATCATTCATCCTTTATTAAAACAAATGGCCACAATTTATCATAATTTATGTTAAAAAGCGTGAATTTAAAACAACAGTGCGATACGTACACTAAGATACATCGCAACCAATTTGAAAAAGAACGAACCGTGACAATTGTTGAGTGTAAAATTCATGTTTTGCATTCTTGAAATAAATTCCGTCGCACCCGCCAAATGTTAGAGTGTCACAAGTGGAATTATTCGTGAAATTCAACACTACATTTACACCTGGCATTGCTGTTTATGTTTGGTCTCCCACCCCTCCCTGGGGAACTTAACACTCAGTACTAAAGTAGGGTGTTGGTATGTGATGTCAGGGGTCAGAGTGCGCTGGTCGTGTTGTTCAGTTAACGCTGGTGGCTAAGGACGTGGCATCCGACGACGTCACCCAGAGGTGGCTCAGCTCGAATTCTAGCGACGTTTGTTGCGTTCTCACGTCTGTTCACGTGATTACTGTCAAATAGCTATTAGAGAACCCTTTGATAACATTCTGTTCTGTCATTGTTCTATAACAATTTGAAATTGTTCGAAGATAAAGAGATACTCTTCAATTTAATATTATCGATGAAAGACTTGTGTCGAACTCGAATACTTATTAGACTTTTGTTCTGCAAGAATTTATAAGTGTTCTTTGTTTTATGTCGCTACTTAGTACTTACATACTTTTTACAAGACTATAAATTATATTAAAGCCATTCATATTAATACCAGTCTCAATCGCCAACCCGGCTTGAGCAAGCTTGGTGATCAATACTCTGATCTCTCTGTATGAGAAAGATGCCGTTGTCGTGCAGTGGGACAATAATACCGTACCTATTTTTTCTGTTCTGTTTTTTCATGTCTGTTTATACAGGCTGATTTTTTAAAGACCAGCCAAATTTAAGGATGTGGTACAGACCATCAAACTGAACAACTTTCTCTATGGGACAAATAGCGTAATCGCGAAAATTTTACCAACTGTCCCATAGAAAACTTCAATACCTACTCGACCTAAATGTATGGGACGGCTGAATTTTTTTTCGCGATTACGATGTTGGTCCCATGGAGAAAGTTGTTCAGTTTGATGGTCTGTACCATATCCTTAAATTGCAAAATGTCAAGGGATCCTACAAAATTGACAATGCCAAGATGTAGAACAGCTTACTGCCATAAAAACGCTAGTCGAATGGCAATAAAAGTATTTAATCATATACCGAAGGTTATTAGAGAACTGCGAAACAGCTTATTTCAAAAGCATCTCAGAGCATGGCTTATCGAAAACTGTTTCTATACTGTTAAGGAATTTATGAATTATAGGACAAACAAGAAAGTTCCATGACATGAAAATTAAATTTTACATTATTATTTTAAGCTTTTGACATTTCTAATTTAATTATTTCTCTCTGACATTTTAGAACTTTATTTTTATTTTATTTATTTTTTTGACATTGGAATTTTATAATTTTGTTTTAAATGATTTTTATGATGAAATCAGAATTACTATTATTATGTCACAAAATTTGCATGCCGAATGTAGTAGGCGGAATATGATGAACTATTGTGTGTTATAATATCTTTAAAATACCATATTTCAGGCAAATAAATGAATTACTTACTTACTTACTTACTTACTTTGGCTGGTCTTTAAAAAATCAGCCTGTATATTTGTGTACAGACGCCAACAGGTCAAGCTACCCGAAACTGTCAAATTTTCCCAATCAACCTTGAACCTTAATACTTCAGCGATAAAGTTGAAAATCTATTAAAGAAATTTGACAGATTGTAGTAGCTTGATGTGCTGCAGTCTGTACATAAATGGTAAAATAAAATAATAGGCTGGTATTATTATTCAACGAGTATAATAATGTCGTTGTTATTATGCAACCAGCCTTGCTTTAAAGGATCGTCCATCACCAATTATATCGTAAAAACATCAGCCACACATTTTAACTTTAAATATATATTACTAGTTATAGTTAACATTAGCGTCGCCATATTCCCGTTAATAAAAAGCAACAACATTCCGGAACAAATCGTCGAATCCCCAGCGATTTAGGGCGTGCAAAATTTAACATAGTAATTTATTTTTATGCCTCTGACGGACGATCCCTTAGCTGCAGTCCGTCTCGGGAATTGGGGATTAAATAATCACATCACTGGCAACACTGTTTATCTCTGTTGGTACAGATATAGTTTAAATCGTGGTTTAAACTGTGCACCTTTTGTTTTTATGTTTATTTTGTGTTTACTGAGGAAAATAGAGCACTCTTTAGTCACCATCCTTCGTATCCTACTAATATTATAAACGCGAAAGTTTGTATGGACGGATGGATGGATGGATGTTTGTTACTCTTTCACGCAAAAACTACTGAATGGATTTGGATGAAATTTGGCACACAAATAATATTTTTTATCCCGATATTGCCACGGGATCGCAACTTATGCGGGTGCGGGTCGCAGCTAGTCAACTCTAAACATATCTGTGTACTTTACAGTTGGTTGAATTTGAATGAAAAGTGTGTCTTATCTGGATGTTGGCCTAGGCTTTTTGACTTAGCTTTAATGGTATCAATAATTATCGATTAATGATTTATGTAATTTAATTAATTTTGAAAAAATCAATGTTGTTTGTTTTGTGTGTAATTTAATGTATTTTGTGTAAATTACACATTATTGTTAATGAATAAATGACTATGAGACAATGTCTAAATCCAGTTTGATAAGAGCAGTTCAATCATTACTTATAAAACTCTGACTGAAAGTACTTCGTCGAGCCGAAGGTTTTTCAGCCCATAATGCTACAGAATTCCCCATACTTTATGATAATCTTTAACATTTATCGTTATCTACAAGAAGCCCAAAAAAGTAGTCACCTACGCGTAATAATTCATCTGCAGATAGCCTTATTTGTTACCCTAATAATTCCTTTCTTTTCAGCAAGGTTTAAAAAGTTATCACAAAAAAGGTCTATCGAATATCGCTTAGAGGTCAGCCCATTTTATAGGACTAAAACGGTAACTTTTTTCCTTTTACACAAAAGGAGAGAGACTTAAGAATATATTTTATGCTTTCAAGGTGTCACTATCGAGAGAGAGATATAAAAGATTAAAACTATTTAAGAGGAGGGAAGCGGATCCAAAGTTCTTGTTATTATGGTATCAATTTCTTCAGTAACTTATGATAATACTTGAAGGAGAGGAGCCCTTCTGAAACCACTAGACGAATGAAGGTTCATTCGATAATAAAGTTTTGACACTTGAAACCTCGCGGGAAATTATTGCGCGTTAAAATATTTTTGTTGACTTAAATTAATTTGGAAGGGATAATCCGTTTAGTCAACACTATGTTGTGGATTGTTGTTATTGTAGGATATTAATTTAAAATATTATTTTGATACGTCTGTATCGCATGGGGTCATTGCATTATGCTGATCGATGGGTGTTTTGGGAGGATGTAACGCATATTTCCCCCCAACTTGCTCTTTTTTGTGTTTGTACCTTTTCTTTGCCGTGTTTTACCGCAAATAAAAGTACTTAATTTCTCTTATTTTTCTGTCAATGTTCGGTGTTTATGTGATAATGCTAGTACCCCCAAATACAATATATATGGTCCCGTCTATGACAATTATTAGAATCACAAAATTGTATAGTGTTATTTTTTTTAGTACCCCATATTTTGTTCTTTCTCGTTGCACTGAAGTGGATCAGTACATTAAGGGGTTTATTTATAAACGATGTTTAAAGTTAAGTGACGTTCAAACAAATGTATAGTTAAACACTCTAAGCACTACTTAGCTGTAACATTTATGACTAAAGGGGTTAATAACGAGGATATTGGTCACGACACCACATTACATTCTACGTGGTGAGTTAAAACACATATAATATGTAGTTAAAACCTATTAAAAAAAAATGGCTTCAACGTAATCAACCGGACTGAGCCAGTCTGAGCCGAGCGAGCAAAAACTAGTAACAAAATTTGTTATTCCCGAGTTTACTGCATTAAAACAATACAATCAAACTACAATCCGCGCCCATTTTTACTTGATGACGTTAAATTTTTGAGCATTCCTTCATGTTTGCCGAATATAAATTAACCCGTATAATATTTCGATAAAACGTTAGCTGCCAACATTTATTATTTATGGTTGAATTTTATCATCAATCCAGCCCATGGTAGGGTTATCACGGCTGCCATGTCCAGATATTTTATACCTTTAGAGCTCATATTTTAAATATGGCTGGGATTTGATTTACAGTTCACGCGGATATCAATGTTCGGATATAATGTTTGGTGTGAAATAAATGGCAGCGATCAGTTTTTTATCTCTTTCGGTTACATATATGGCTTGTCGATATCTAGGTATATCTAATCTGATTTTGAACTCTTGTTACTTCATTACATACATAGTAAAAAGCCCTTCATAATTCCAGCGGGGTCATTGCGTAACACACCAATATCATTACCAATGAATTTCTTTGTGACAGTTCAACAACATTCATTGCGTTGTATACGTTGTTGGGCAGACAAAATTTTCGAACATATAAAGCAATGGATTAGCAATGTCCTACAAAATGATGCAGATTGTGATTGATAGTGTGTCCAATTAGGGTGCAGGTACGAGTTTGTTAAGGTTTTGATGGTCCTAAAAGCGAATTCGCATTTTATTTATTTACGTGCACAAAAGCTTTTTGAAAATTAGATGTCAAACAGGATAGTTACAGCACTTTATTTTCCTGCCCAGCAAGTGTCTATCATGAAGGTAACAAGTTAAACTTTGGGAGGTAAAAATAAATAAACTCTCATACAATTAAAAAGCTGCTCATGTAATTATTATAGCTGAACGCTGTTTCAGTAGTAAATAATTATGATTAACGAAAAGAAATATAGTTTTCTTTTATAAAATATAAAAGAATATTAGAATAATTATTTTTCTTAACTAATACTTGTCATCTACGAATTACGTAAAGCAGACCAACTAGATTAGTTCAATGAATATCTAGTTACACAGTTAAAACAAAACAATTGATCGAAGGCGCAGCCCTATTCGATCCGAACACACATTTTAAAATCAATGTGTTCAGGCCTTTTGTGCGAGGGAATGCTCCTGAATTTCTATTCTATTAACGTCCAAGTGAACAATAAAGCCTATTACATTTTATTTACTCACATCTAACTCGATTTATTGTTTTCAAATCAACTCACATAGCCTCTATATTTAGTTATGGTTAACCCATCCGCTCTAATTGTATTGAACCATTAGTTTAAAATTGAAGCTTTGCACTCGAAATAAAATTGAATTTAGACAATGAACGTACAATAATTTAGTTTCAGTTTATATCGTGTAAATATTTAGTGCTGTGTCTCAAGTTTTGGGACAGATTTTGAATGACTGAATTAGTAGGTTTATTTGTGATATTCGAATTGAATTTTACTGTCTGCTTACAGAGTGCACACTCGTAATACCTAAATATATGTATACCTACTTTATATTCGCACATAATACTATAGACAAGGGGAGATAAGGGATTATCTATTTATATTTCGTTGCTTTTCGTAACAGTCTGTGTGATCGTGTTGTTTATGGAAACTACGCAAAGGATTTTGATTTTCACCATCATTTTAAGAATTTATACGGGAATATATATACAAAAAAACAAAAAAAGATTCTAGTCGTAAATTCAAACCGTTCGGAGCAGAGGCAGGGTTTTCTTCTTCATCATAGCACTCTTGTCAGAGTGGTCGTGGCCCTCATGTAGTGTGTAGTTTTCGCGGGGCAGGGTAGCTAGTGATATTATAATTTTAAGAATGTCAACTCTGGCATTACTACATTTTCTTCACGAATCATGGTATCGTCGTATAAATACGCCCTTCATTCTTCATTTTAATTTTAATGAGATTTTTTTAGTTTTTTTCGTTCTTTCTTCTCAGAGTAATCAGATAGAAAACGCCGACCTCATCTAGTTTTAAAAATAGGATTGATGTGTAAAAGTGTTTGTACAAACCTTAACCTATGTACTTACAGAAATAAAATCATTTAATAATATAATAATAAAGTTATTGTGCCTTAAAAGTGTAAATAAATACATTCAAATTATTTTTCTAGTTTCAGCTCTATAATGTTAAGGTGTATAATTGGGGTTAATAAACTAATTTTGCCCACTTAGACTATAATTGGCTATAACATTGAAATATCACTTAACCGTAAAATAAACTTTTTCTTAATTGCCAATTTGTTACAAGAATGTTTGAGCTACTTAATTTTATCGTAACTTTATTAAAACTTGACTAATGTTTTGTGGTTGATGGCTATTCAAAGATTATAGTACTAAAACAGGGAAAGATTTACTTTACTAGTAGTCCATCACCCGCCTAGCCTTTTCCCAACTGTGATGGGGTCGGCTTCCAGTCTAACCAAATGCAGCTGAATACCAGTGTTTTACATGGAGCAACTGCCTATCTGACCCCCACAACCCAGTTACTAATACGGTAAAAAATTCTGACAACCAGTCTTACCAAGGGGTATCGCCCTTGGTAAGACTGGTTGTCAGATTTTTTTTGAACCGGTATTAGTAACCCATAACGACTGTAAAAGATCAATGAATAACAGCCGGGACCAAAGGTTTTACGAGCTTTCTGAAGCACGGCAGAGTTTCGGTGTGTGAAGATGGTCACCCATCCTCGTACCAACCGCGGCAAGCATAGCTTAACCTAAATGATCGACCCGTGCGGCTGTAATTACTTAGCCACGAGTCCGACTTATTTTTACTTACTTTACTGGGTATTTCTTATTAAAATGCTTTGGAGGTATTGCAATTTAAATGTGGTACCGTTTAGAAGGAGGTAGAGCTACCTACAGTATATTATTTCTGTGTCTGTCTCTGTAGCCGCGTTATTCATCTAAACTACGCAACGGATTTTGATGCGGTTTTTACCATCATTTTAAGAGAATATATTCCAAAAGGTTTATGTGTATATCACATTAATAGAAACTTACATATATTTAACTAGCTGCGCCCTGTGATTTTACCCGCATGAGTCTCGATCCCGTGGAAATATCAGGAAAAAAGTATTTTATGTCCTAATCCAGCCAACCCATGTGCCAAATTTCATCGCAATTCGTTCAGCCGTTTTATCGTGAAAGCGTAACAAACAAACATACAAAACATATAATCTTTTCTGCTTATAGATACAATTAGTTTAGATATATAAATCTCCATATTTTATCAGTCATAAAATCGTGCGAAGCAGGGGTGGGTTGCTAGTTATGAAATAATCGCACCTTTATAACATAGAAACAAACTAACAGACGCAACATTTTTCTCCTTACAAAACACGGCCTCTTTTTCGTGACTCCCAGTGTACAGCTCCAGTAATACGAGCCAGCTCGCCTTTCAGCCATGCCTCGTTTAATTGAAGCAAGCTAATGAGTAACCATTATGGCTGCCTGTCCTTAGATAATGTTTACCGCTTATTAAGTCACTTTGAAGTCTCACTTGAGGACGCAGCGTCGTTCTCACTTAGAATTCGTGTTCAGTGACCTGTTGTGTGCAGAGGTTGATTAAGAGTATCTTGGTCAAGGTTTTGGTAGGATGTTGGAATCTTGTGATATAACCAATTAATCTGTCGTATCGTTACACTGTATGTGGGAGAGAATACGTGCATAACCATGCAAAGCTGCAGTAGCAGAGTGTAGGTATTAGTTTAGAAACGTGTTATTAACCTACCCATTCCACCACACCACACCACAGTAAACCACACTATACCACACCACACCGCACTACACCACACCACACCAATGGTTAAAATAATTTGTTAATGTTTGTGTTTTCAGTCTGCCTATCATACCATACTACACCACACTACACCAAACTACACTACATCACACCACACATTAAAGGGACACACAAACTCTGTTTGTGGTTTTTCGGGGGCTGGTAAACTGTTTAACAGGTTTTCCTAGTGCAGATACCAGTCACTCACAAATAATTTATTAAGATGTTATCTTCATGTGTTTAAGGCGCCTTTGTGGAAGAGGAATACCTAACTGTTTATTTATTATTGCAATTATATAAACAGTCAGGGTGTTCAATTTGAAACCTAATCATTTGACACCACAAGTAAGTAATTTAATATGAATCCTATTAATTAAAGAATACTACTAAAACTAAATACTAAAATACTACTACTACTATTACTAAAATTAAATATTTTCTAACTTGAAGAAGTAAAAATTGAATTGCAAAGTTCCAAAGATAACGAAACCTCAGCCTACATACGAACAAAGATATACGGAAAAAAAAACCGGATTTCTAGGGAAAAGCTCATTAAAAAGCTACAAGATAATACAATGAAATATCGAAAATACGGTCTCACTTTGTTTAGGTTTTCGCTGTTAATTAGGTCAAGTAGTTGGCTCCGGTTCACCGAGGAGTAAACAAATGGAGTGATAATGGCCGCGCGAGACATTTGCGCTGACACCGCATTAACCACGCTAATGTCAAAACAAGGGCAATCGTTTAATGTCAGTCGCTTCTTCTTATGTGTTATTATGCTTTATTTGCGCGATCTGCACAGATATGTCAAAAGCTTTTGATTGCGTGGATCACGCGACATTCTATTAAACAAGTTAAGCGTTTATGGAATAAGGGAAAATGTACTCAAACTTATTAAATCATACCTTAGCGATCATAAACAGTACGCGGAAATAACTAGAGAAAATAGCAATGCGAAGTACGAACAATAAAATATGATGTACCACAGGGTAGCGTCCTTGGGCCACTCCTTTTCTTAATTTATATCAACGATTTGCCACGTCATGTTGATAATCCAATGGTATTATTTGCCGATGACAGCACAGCGTTAGTAATATGTAAATATCCGGATAGCTATGAACAGGACATCAATAAGACCCTGGAAGATATCGTACATTGGCTTGATAAAAACAATTTTGGTTATAAACTTACAAAAAACTAACATAATGCACTTCCATCAACGCACAATTTTAAAAGAAGTATCTGTAGACTACAATAAAAAAGAATAACCAAGTTAAAGTAGCAAAATTTTTAGGAATTTACATTGACAGACAACTAAATTGGCAACCACAAGCAGAGGAAATCTGCAAAAGGATGAATACAGTGGCATATCTCCTTTCAAAGTGGTCCAAAAAAATTGACATTCAAACTACATTAGTAGCTTATCATGGTCTGGTTGCATCAGTTCTAAGATTTAGCATTATTTTCTGGGGCAATTGCAGCTCAAGAGAATACATATTCAGGACGCAAAAACGTTGCATTAGAGCGGTGTGTGGTTTGGAGACCACAGACAGTTGCCAACCAAAGTTTAAGTGCCTAAAAGTGCTTACATTTCCGTCATTGTATATTCTGAAAATAGCCATGTTTGTAAAGACCAATAAAAACCTATTTCTCACGATGTCAGAAACTAGAAAACGACCTGTCAGAAATCAATACAAAAAATTATTACAATTCGAGTCCTGTAACACAGCGTTAATGAAGAAAAGTGTTATTTGTATACCTACGGTCCTACCATATACAATAAATTGCCAGATGTAATAAAAAATTATACAATTAAATACTTTAAAGAGAAATTAGTGGCCTTCCTAATAGAAATATGTTATTATTCGATTAACGATTTAATAATGGTCAAAACTTTGTAATCAGCAATGTGTATAATAAATATAATTAATGTTATTTTGCACATATGAACCTAATGTGCGTTTATTTGTAAATTTTATTTTAATACATGAACAATTGTAATAATTCTAACTGTGACATTTTAATTTGTAATTTTATTTTTAGATACTTAGCTTCTTAGTGCTCATTTACGGAGACGCGGGGCGTCGCGCGTCGTGTTGTGCGGCGCGGCCCGCACTAAATTCAAACATATGGCGTTGCGAGTGCGTTTACGGAGAAGCGATTTTAGACACGTTTGCTTGAAATGGAGCGTTTTTTGCGGCCGAGCCCGCGGCTGGCACCGCCGCGTCTCACGCGGCTTTTATCGCGGCGGCGCACGCACTCGCAGCGGCAATTCTAGATGAAGCGATGCCCGCGGCGGAATCTTCTGCCAGTCATATTTGGAAATTGAATGATCGATTTTTTATTGAAAGAAAATTCAATGTTAAAAAGTGAATTATTTATATGGTCGGTTTGATTGAGTATCCCGCATGCGCCGCAGCGTTGCCCGCCGCGTGCTTTGCTACACGCTTGAGGATTCGCCGCGGGCGCAGTGGCGGGCACCGCCACGCTTCCCGCCCCGCGTCTCTATGAACAACGTCTTATATTGCCATACGTTTGTGTTTACGCGTGCGATGATAAGTGCCGCTTGACGCCGGCGCCGCCGCTCCGTAAACAGAAAATCGTACGACGCGCCGCGAGAAGCCACGCCGCACGCGACGCGCGACGCCCCGCGTCTCCATAAATGAAGTCTTAACAATTTTTATGAATTTTGCGTGCCTATTTCCAGGCAGAATGTACACGGCTCACTCCTATCTACTCCACCTGTATTTTAATGTAACCTACATTCGTTGCAAATAAATGATTTGATTTGATTTGAAAGATGGACTAGTCGACGGCTCGAACTCGTTGGTGGGTGTGGCTAATAATAACTGCATGCTATTAGTTTATCTATTTAGTATTAATTTTTTTCGTTTTTATTTATTTATTAAGTGAAATGGACGATGATTTATAACGAAAATTTCATGATTGTGTATGTATGTATTTATTCAACCTTTCTTATTTGAATTCTCGAATAAGTTATCTATCCCCGTAAGATAACAATTTTGCCATTTTCAGACGCTGGGAGCTATTTATTTACGCCCAAATATTTGTTACAATATTTAATAAAATTAAGTAATGGAAGTTTCTCGTCGTTGCTCGCCCCACGATATCAAGATGGTCAGTTCTAAACATATTTTTACAACTAAACGTGAGGCTTTTCTGCTGAAAATCAAAATGTACATAATAAAAATAATACTTTGTAGTGTACTTACTTACTTTTAATTCATTAGTTCAGTAAACACCTGGGGGTCAAATAGGCCACTTTAAGCAATACCTCTAAAAGCTATTCATTTCCTGAATTCCCAGCAGATCATTAGCAATTCCTATTATTTTCGTAAAATTTCATTTCATAATTGGTGTAAACATTGCCGCATGAAAAAATTAAAAACCGTAATGTTGATTGTAAATTTTTCATTACAGCTTTTATTAATCAAATTGGATTTTTATTGTTTATTTCTACAGTTTAAATGTTATTTCATTGTGATATGAATTGCACACAGATCATATTATGAATTGTCAGTTTGTGACCATTTTACGATTTTTAATATGATTCATATTGTTATCCTATTATGATTCTAGGTTAGGTTTAAAGAAACTTTATTCTCAATAAAGACAAATGTCACTCACTTTCATGATTCTGCCAAAGTGGCCTTTTTAGGCCCCCTGTTCTTTCCTTTCTTTTCTGCCTTCAAAGCAAGAGTTAACAGGCATCTTCTGGGCACGCTCGTTCTATCATAGACCTCATCCATCGTTTTCCATCAGGCGTGAGCGAGGCCAAGAGCCCATTCAGCAATGAAAAAATATAAAATAACCAATATACCCTAGGTAGGCTATAATGTTTTTTCTAGTTATGATTTTGGTTCTTTGCTAGTTTGAAAGAAATAAACAAAGTCTCCATTCACTTACTCCTCTGTGGCCTTGTTTAACGCAGGTTAATTCAGTGAGGTTTCTGTAATTCGACGCGGTATTGCAGGGAAGCTTCTGTAAACGCTTATTACGACCCTCCGTTAACCCTTCCGTACTTTGAACTACGTTTGCGTAATCGTTCCGGAGCTTTAATGATTTTGTGATTTTATTAAGAGTTGGAGATTTGCTTAGCTATAATGGAAGTACTATCGCTTTGCCGTGAAGTAATCGCTAAAAAGAGAATGATCAGAGGGCAATTCTCGTAATTTTAAGAACGTTCACAGTCTGATCTCAGTCTCAATCTGTCAAAATACCTCTGATTTCCCTACATTTTTGACAAGTTTTTGACATTGATTGTCGCTGAGATGAGATTGCGACTAGATTTTGAACGTTTTTAATTACGGGAATTGCCCCTCAGGTGGTTAGCGGGATTTCCACCGTTGTCAACAATGATATAAAAATCAATTGCCGTGTGTTGGTCTCACAAAAACTCGAAAATGGCTCGACAGATTGTGATGTAACTTTGGTCAGCTGTTGTGTGCGCGCCGGAGAAGGTTGAAAAAAATGAAAAAGTCATTAGCTAGTCTATATTATAACATTACCGTGTGTAACATGAAAATCAATATTTAATAGGTATGTATGTATTCAGGGAAGTTTTCCGTGTAGCCATTTTATACATCTGTTAAAGAAAGACAGTTTTGTTTTGAATATCCGGACAGTTTAAGTTGGTTGTCGGCGCTGGCTTCGGCTCAGTTGCCAAAGAATAAAAAAAAGTTGGTTGTCAACTTCCTTAATAACAATAATTCATTTCCTGACTTTGCATACAACATAAAATATTATATAATCAAATAATTGTGTTATTATCATAATAATAAGCCTTTTTTTTTTGGGTGGGAAATCATCAAATGACGTCTCCCGCTCTGGGCGGAGCGGGAGGGCGTGTCAGACTTTTACTGACTAAAACCCACCCGTGTTGCTTCAGTTGCCTATGCCAGGGGCCACGGTATCTCTTCCGAACAAACCGGCCCTGGCAGGCATCGGCTCTAGCGGACCCCGTCAGTTCGTGCTGACATCTCTTTGAGGCGCGCGTGGAACACAACGTGCCGTCGACCCGGGCCTGGTCCTTACCGGGCGGCGAGCTGCCCATTGCTCGCCGCATAATAATAAGCCTAAGAGTTTGTTTGTTTTTTGTCTGCTTGTTTGAACGTGGTAATTTCTGGTACTACCATTCAGATTTGAAAAATTCTATTTGCATTTGACAAGAATTAGGGTTCTTAAGGAAGGCTGTAGAGTACTTAGCATCACGCTAGGACCCTAAGGAACGGAACAAAAATAAACACTAGGCGAAAACGTACTAATAGCGCGGGTAGGCGATACGATGCGATGGGGTGGGTCGAGGGAACAAGACATTTCACGCGGACGAAGTCAGAAGCTAGTGCGTTTAATGGCAGTCGCTTCTTCTTATGTATTATTATGTTTTATTTGCGCGATCTTCACAGATATGTCAAAAGCTTTTGATTGCGTCGATCACGATATTCTATTAAACAAGTTAAGCGTTTAGGAATAAGGGGAAATGTACTCAAACTTATTAAATCATATCTTAGCGATCATAAACAATACGCGGAAATAACTAGAGAAAATACCAATGCGAAGTATGAACAAAAAATATGGTGTACCACAGGGTAGCGTCCTTGGGCCACTCCTTTTCTTAATTTATATCAACGATTTGCCACGTCATGTTGATAATCCAATGGTATTATTTGCCGATGACAGCACAGCGTTAGTAAAATTTAAATATCCGAATAGCTATGAACAGGACATCAATAAGACCCTGGAAGATATCGTACATTGGCTTGATAAAAACAACCTTTGATGATTATAAACTTTCAAAAAACTAACAATATGCACTTCCATCAACGCACAATTTTAAAAGAAGTATCTGTAGGCTACAATAAACAAAAAATTAACCAAGTTAAAGTAGCAAAATTTTCAGGAATTTACATTGACAGACAACTAAATTGGCAACCACAAGCAGAGGAAATCTGCAAAAGGATTAATACAGCGGCATATCTCCTTTCAAAGTGG
Source organism: Apamea epomidion (assembly GCA_947507525.1). Taxonomy (NCBI): domain Eukaryota; kingdom Metazoa; phylum Arthropoda; class Insecta; order Lepidoptera; family Noctuidae; genus Apamea; species Apamea epomidion. The sequence continues at coordinate 8,063,597 of OX382242.1, read as the reverse complement.
TCCAAAAAAATTGACATTCAAACAAGACATTTCACAGAAGCTAGTGCATAATATAGCTTACAATATTAACCCAAGAAATCAGGTTTACCTGTCTGCCCTCACTAGCGTCGAGGTTGGGTTCTAGTCTTGCCAAACACGGCACAATAGTCACACCCCGGTGGTTAATTCTAAAATCTTCAGCTTCCTAAAATGGTATAGTTTAGTATCAACCAGTGGATTACATAACCAAAGTAGAGCACCTTTTTCAAGATTTTACTTATTTAAAACTCAGCTCAGTCATAAAGTGGATAGGCACAGAAGGTCAGTTTCATATAGGGGCTTGTGGTTAAATAATAACACCTGCACGGTCGAAGGTAAAGCGACGCTTGCCGTAGTCCGTGAATGGGCGATCATCCATTACATATCGAGAGCCCTCTGTGACTCGCAAAGCACGTTAAACCGTTGGTCCAGGCTGTCATTCGTAGATCTTTGAAGGTCGTTACGGGTAGTCAGAAGCCCAAAAGTCTGATAACCAAGCTTAACATGGGGGAGGAGGGTGTTACGCGGTAACTGGGTTGTGGAAGTCAGATAGGCACTCCATATAAAGCACTGGTATTCAGCTGCATCCGGTTGGACTAGAAGCCGCCTCCTACAAAGTTAACAAAAGGCTAAGATTCAGATGCAGATTGATTGCTGTGCGTGCGTCTGTGTCCGCTCGTTGCCTAGAGCCGACCTTCTGTACCTACTTAGGTATCTACTTTGCAGCTTCGTGTATCTTCGGGCTCATTCGATAAAGGTCGGTCAAAGGTTCCTTGATTGTAACTTATTGTCTCGGGTTATCTTTATTATTCTCCGAGGTTGACATATTGTTTATAATTAGATGAGCTATTTTCGTTACGTCACAATGCAATTATTTATTCTTAGACTATTTAATTATTTGTATTCCTAGCTGTTGCTTGCGACTACGTCTGCGATCCAGGATGAAAAGTAGCCTATGTCCTTCTCCAGGTCCCTGGCTAACTATCTGTTTATCAGAACGACCGGTTTAGGGGTTTAGGCGTGAAAAGGTGACATGTCTGTCACCTGAGTTACTTTCGGATTTATAATTTTAATATGGATTTCCACCAAATAATTAGGCTCTTTGATAAACTGGACCATTTCAATTGTTTTTTTTTCTTATAAATATTTATCTTTAGCAGACAATAATAACTATAATAATAGTCCTCCAGACCGAATTTCGGCGGCGGTGACCAATCTCAGCGGAGACTAGCCTTCGACACAGAAGATATTATTGTGCAAAAGTGTGCATGCAGGCACAGATGCACTCTCTCTTCCCTCACTCTCATAGTCCGTTGGGACTATGTAGTAGACAGTAAAAGGTAGGTATATAGGTAACATTCTAATTGATAAAATAATATGAAATGATGTACCTCGACCTATATTTATGAATGAATATTATAAGATCAGGGTTTATCGAGAGTTACGCTTAACTTATTTGCGTCCTAGTTCATTTGCTGACACTCGTGTTGGGACAATCCGAGGTCAGACCAAGATGACAAAATAAAATGATGAATTACGAGTAAATACTTTATTGATAGGAGTCTATCAGTAATGTAAGTAATATATGTATCATGTATGTTTGCAAAGAAAAAAAAACAAATTATGCAAGGTCAATTTGCCAGATGGGTCGATAATATTCAGAAGATCGCGGGTAAAAGCTGGTTGAAACCTGCACAGATCAGGGAAACATGGCACAAAAGGGAGAAAGCCTATACTCAGCAGTGGGTGGAACCAATGATGATGATGATGAAATTAAATTAACTGGTGAAAATTCAAACATGTGATGGGTATCGATATGTAATGATGATTCTACTATCCTTCCTACTATAATATTATAAATGCGAAAGTTTGTGAGGATTTTTTGGTATGGATGGATGGATGTATGTTTGTTACTCTTTGACGTAAAAACGACTGAACGGATTTAGATGATATTTGGCACACAGATAGTTTATAACTAGGATTACAGATATTTCCACGGGATCGAAACTTATGCGTTTGAAACCGCGGGGCGCTGCTAGTAATATTCTGTGTGCCAAGTTTTATCGAAATCCATTCAGCCATTTATGAGTGATTGAATAACAAACATGCATGTCACATTTATAATGTGACATGCATGTTTGTTATTCAATATATTCAAGTTTTATCGAAATCCATTCAGCAATTTATAAGCCAATCACTCTTAAACGGCTGAATGGATTTCGATAAAACTTGGCACACAGACAGCTTATAACCTGGATTAAAACATAGAATACTATTAAACCTGGTTGTATGTTGCCGTGGGATATTTTCCGACATCCACGCAGGCGAAGCCGCGGGCAAACGTTAGTAAAACAATAAAAGCATATTTTCTACTCCATCTTGCGTTTTCAATACACTTCATAACAAAGTATATAGTATAATCACAATCAGGTGAGCAAGTCGTCTAGAGAGAAAAAATGCAAAATTTAATTAACAAAGTTATCTTGGAGCTAAAACACAAGTTTGTAAAGAAAAACGAGCGAAATAACACGTTAATTTGATTCTGAGAATTACGGACGGTTGTGTGAAGATCGTGGGGGGAATGTTAAGGCGCAATTGGGATACTATTAAGTAACATGGGGAGTATAGACGCCGCACATGTTGGTGTTGGTACCGTCGGTACTTCGTTCGTGTATTAATCTCGGATTTGTGTTTAAAATGTAATTAGGAAATTGACTTTCGCACTTATATTTTAATTTGGAATGATATAGGTAATGCAAGCGGCCACGCACGTCACCATATACCTACTTGTGTAAAATTGGTCTTGCACAAGTATACATTAACGTGTTTGGGATGAAAAAAGCAGAAGTATCCAAGCCATTCTTTGTCACGCTGACTTGTGCAAGTCTAAACTTGCGAAAGTATATCGTAACGTGTATGGCTACCATGCATAATGCATAACCAGCCCATAATGTTCCCACTGCTGAGACACAGGCCTCCTCTCTTCGAGAGGGAGTGGGCTTTAATCTATTACGCCACCATAATGAACGCAAACAGTTTTGTTGGTCAAGGACTGGCGTAAATGCGGCTTAAGACATATATTCCAACATTGGTGATATCTATTGGCTGCTGGTTTCGGTAGAAAGAACACTAACCACGAAAATTCGAGTGATATTTTTCCGCCACGGCTCACGTAAATATCGTCTATCAGAATACACCTTTCATTATCATTTAAGGCTTTTTAACCGCAAATATGCCTGACTTTGGTCGAGGATTATAGATACAGGGTGGCAGGGACATCGACGCTCAAACTGTTACCATAGATTCAGTACAGTATTCTGGACCCCTCAGCATTTAAATATTTCGACCCCGTAGGCATTGCGCTTTTCAATGAAACAGCTGTTTTTTTTTATAACTGTCGAATTTTATTTACACCTTGGGCCTAGAATCATGTGCTTAATCCATGGTTACAGTTTGCGCGTCGATACCTGCCAACCTGTATATTTTACCATTGTGACCTATTTCCGGCTTTTGATCTCAAATTTCCCAGAATAGGCCTTAATACGGCGTCTCCAAAGTCTGGGCCATGTAATACTATATCGTTTACAGACATACGTCTAGATTTCTTGGCATGGGTTGCCAACCAAGTCTGGCTAGTCAATTGATTAACGAGTAACGAGCTAGACTCGACTCAGTGTAAGGTGTGCATCTTGTCTTTGGTTCAATACTAAGCCACTATAATTATGGAGATGTCTATAGACGTCTATAGATTGCTGTGTTAAATCTTTTGAGAGTACCTTTTTGGATTAGTTTTATAGACGAATTTTTCAGAGGATAAAGATAAATTAACAGCCATTACCTACAGCGTTGGCCATTGTTGGAAGACTCATTTCTAGCTTCAAGTTCCCACTGGTTTGTGCAAACGAGTGAACGACAATTTTTTATAATTTCCAAGCATACTTTGAAAGGGCTCGTGGCTAAGTAATAACAGCCGCAAGGCTCGATCGATCAGGTTAAGTGACGTTTGCCGCGGTGAATCCATGGATGGGTAAAGCACGTTATTTCGGAGAAGAATGGACTGAATATGAAAGGAAGAATGAACAAATTCACAAGTATAAGAAGGACAGAGTAAGTACAGAGTTAATAAACACTTAAAGGCTGACACCGGTAAAGGAATTTTAATACGGGCACTAGTTTTAGTAATTAAACACTGCAATGAAGCAGAGATGGCGGCAGGTGGTTCTAAACTTTACGATCATTACGACGACTATAACCCTTTAATTTATCATGAGAGTAAAATAATAAATATCTACTTTTGCTACCATTAACCTAACTCTCAGACTTACTGATTTACAATACTAATTATAATTCAATAAGGTTTTTATTAAGCTAGGTTACGGATAGAGAGTGGTGAGTGGCGACGGTCGCATTCAATAGTGTGCAATACAATATCGAATTTAATGGTACAGTATGAACTTTGGAAAGTTTTTAAACTGTCTGTGTAAAGAGGTAAATACTCTAAAAACAAAAGAAAAAAAAATTAAGTGTGGTCAATGCTGAAATCAGAAGAAAAAAATAAGATTGCTGAGCGATGGCCGTTTTGCGTGAATGTGATGCATGTTTACCCCCAACTTGTTTTTTTTGTGTGTTTGTGTTCTTTTTTCATGCGTCATGTTTACCGCAAATAAATGCATTTTCTTTCTTTCTTTCTTTCTATTAAAAAAGGAAACTCAAAAAATCATCTGCACTGCTGTCCATTGTTAAAGTTCCCAAAAGACCAGCATCAATACCTACACTTTGATAACAATGTGAATAAATACTTAATCCTTTGTGCAAAATTATCATCATCTTGAATCGATAGAATCTCAATCTTGCCTATAGCAGTCCACTGCTGGACATAGGCATCTCCTATTGCACGCCATTCAACTCGATTTTCTGACACTTCATCCAGCTGCTACCAGCCATCCTGCGAAGATCGTCGCTCCACCTACCCTGAGGGCGTTCCACCTTACGTTTACCGATTCGCGGTCTCCACTCAAGAACACATCAAAACTATACCCAACGATAATTTTTCAACTTGGAATACATAAGTACACTTCGGAGCTTTTCACCGATATTTGTAACAAAATCAGCTGTTATTGAGCTGAACATGTAACCCTTATCATAACTGTTAGCTGACTGGCACTGACTGGCATTTTCACACAATTTGCTGTTCATGAGGTAGCACTTTCTACTGCATTACGACATTAGAATTTTAAAGCTCAGCTCAACTATGAAGTGGTGCAAACTTTTATTGGTTTATAAGGAGTTTAGGATAGGAATCCTAGGAGTGCCTAGGATTTGAATTTACAAACCGCTGTTATTTAAACAGGCTTATTTTAAGTTGGCTAGCTTAATTTCGCAGATGCCATGGGTATCGAAATCTAAACTTGATAAAATAAAAAATAATAGATTTAATGTTTTCTTTGAGAGGTCCACGACCGCTGTTAGTTTTGTTACCTGAAGTGTGAGTTGAGAAAGACTGTTTTCTTATGTTTTATCGTGTTTAGATATTGCATGATATCCATCACGTCTGTGAAGTAAACACAAAGAAAACAGATTTTTAAACTGATATTTTAGGTACTACAATAGCTGCGGTCTATGACCCCACTAAAACATCAAATTTATTCATATATTTTTATTTTATCGTGTTTAATTATCTGTGTTGAATGGCATAGCTAGATTTATTATTAATTAGCTGACCTGACAGACGTTGTGTTGTCCAATAATTCATACAAATGTTCCATAGAAATAAGGACGCTCAGATTTTTCGGAATTTGAAAATTTTCCGGTTAACTTTGTCAATTTTGCTTTCGATAAAAATCGGACTATGACGAACGTTTAAAAACAAAAAATAACCGAATTGATCCAGCCGTTATCGAGTAATGCGCTTTCCAACGAACAGCATTTAATTTTTATTTATATAGATTCTTTGAGCATCATCATCAACCTACAGCACTGCTGGACCTATTGCCCATTCAACTCGATTTTCGGAAACTATCTTCCAGCTGCTATCAGCCACCTTACGAAAATCGTCGCTCACCTAGCCTGACGGCGTCCTATTTTACGTTTGCCGGTTCGCGGTCTCCACTCAAGAACTCGTCTACCCCAACGGTCATCGGTTCTATGGCTAAAATGGCCGGCCCATTGCCACTTCAAACTACTTATAATATTATGTGAGCTATGTCGACGACACATCCAAACACATCTCCTAAAAATCCAAACACATCTCACAAAATTCTCAGTACCAGTCAAATGGAACCTATATCCTAAGAACCAAACGTTAAAACAAATCAACCATCCACACGAGTCACCTACGATCCGCTGCACCAAGTATATTTTCTTCATGAAGTGGGTCGATCGATCTCGGCTAGGTTACTAAGGATCGTCGGCACTTAATCTGCGATGTTGCACTTGATAATTTCACGCCAGCCGACGGCAGCGACGGAGCCTTCCTTCCCATCAATTCAATTTCATACCTATAAATTTTATCGGAAACTATCTTAGTCCTACGATGAGTTGGTGCTAAGTTATTACTGTTTCTTATGGAGTATGGTTGTCGTGTTAGATTGATTTGGGTGTAAGAGAATGTGACAATGTCTTCGCGTTTAATGAAGCTTTCTGTATATTATCATTACGTGTTATGTGACCAGCCGATCGATTCTGTAAACATCCACCGTCAAAACTTAGGTAAAGTGAGCTGTCAATAGTGTCAATCCCTAGCTTCAGGTGGAATGACAGCTCACTTTAAACTCACTTCACATAAGTTTTCACGGTGAGATTTTTACAGAAAGGATTAAGGATCGTAGCAGGTGGCCTTCTGAAGTTTCTGCTTAACCCTGTGGGAAGAAAGCGTGAGTTTATTCATGTATGTATGTAATTATCATTTTTAACCGCAGTGATGTTGTTAAAAGCAGAATTTTTGAACACCAAACGTTAACATTTGCCAATAACCACACAATTTATAAGATATAATTGGTTCAGTGGTCACCAACCTATTGTCCATCGTTTGAAAGATATCTACGGAGTGGCGAGGAAATCGATGCGCAACCATGGATTCAGTACATGATTTAGAAGTTTGTCGTCGGTTATTAAACAAAAAAATGCGTTTTTCAAACATTTTGACCACGTAGGTATTGTTGCACTTTCTTATGAAACATCAGATTTTTTTATAGCCGACGAATTGTTTCTGTGCTAAGGGATCATAGAATCACGGTGGAGCATACGGTGGAGATCTGCCCGGCTTGGGCGGGACCCCGCCGTGTCCTCTTGGCGGCGATCGGCGGAGGCGACCTCTCGCGTCCGGCCCTCATACAGGCCATGGTCCGGAGCGAGAGTGAATGGGAGGCCGTCACCTCCTTCTGCGAAGCAGTAATGCTCGCGAAGGAGGAGGCGGAGCGCGCGAGGGAGAGGCAATCGCTGCACCCTCGCGCTCGTAGCCGCTGCAGGAGACGCCCTGGACGGGAGTCAACAGCCGACTCCCGGCCACCGTAGGCGCGGGCTTGCGGGCGGCGAGCTATGGGCAGCTCGCCGCCCGGTAAGGATTAGGCCCGGGTCGACGGCGCGTTGTGTTCTACGCGCGCCTCAAAGAGCTGTCAGCACGAACTGACGGGGTCCGCTAGGGCCGATGCCGCCGGGGCTGCGGGTTGTTCGAAAGAGATACCGTGGCCCCTGGCACAGGCAACTGAAGGAACACGGGTGGGTTTTAGTCAGTAAAAGTCTGACACTCCCTTCTGCTCCGCCCAGAGCGGGAGGAGTCATTTGATGATTTCCCACCCAGAAAAAAAAAAAAAAAAAGGGATCATAGAATCATTTGTTGAATTCATGGATACAGTTTGCTCCTTTATATCCCGTCCACCCTATATTTAACTACTTACAATAGTAGGTTGTGACGATTAAAACAAATGAACACGATTTTAAACACAAAAGAGACACACGAACCACAACATGCTATCACGAATTTCTTAAAATATCCGCAAAGCTTATTATGGTTTATTATAAAATTCTATTTAAAGGTTTTTAAGGACCCCAGGAACGTTCGTATTCTGAAGACCCATTTCGATGGGTAAAAAAACGAAAAAAGTTCAGCCTTTTTTCGTTATTTTTATCCTGTCAAGTGTCGCAATGAGCAAATTAGCAAAATTATGAGTAATGAAGAAAGTATTTTCCTGTAAAATTATTTATGAATAAACAAGTATTTCTATCTAACTTCTGGGTTGTAAAGATCACCAGACAGTCTCAATTCCCATTGAATTTGTTACATAATAAAGCCGACTTTGTTTGTTTAAACGCGCTAATCTCTGGAAATACCAACTGGATTAAAAAAAATATTTTTGCATTTGATAGCCCAATTTTAGAGGAAGGCTATAGGCTAATAAGATCACGCCAGGACCCATAGGAGACAAGCAAAAATAACGCTAAGCTAAAATGAGGTAATAGCGTGGGTAGGCTATACGGTGCGGCGGGAACAAGAAATTTCACGCAGACGAAGTCGCGTGCAGAAGCTAGTGCATAATTAAATCTACGAAGTCTACTAATAGATTTGCTACGTGGAGCATCATGGTGGCTCTCTCCACGAAGCTTTGGAGTAACTCTAAAGCCTCGTGGTTTCGTCAGTCGTCGTCGTTTCACAGAAACATTGATTTCGAGAAAAGTTTATATTTTCCTTTGTAGGTATGAGAAGAGCTGAAGATGTTTTTCTTGGAAGGACGACCGTTTTCTGCCGCCATTATCAAAACTGTGTTTACTGTGTTATGATAGTTACTGGAAAATGAAGATACGGTTATTTTCAAAGAAAAGGATTTTCTTTTGAAACTCAAACGATGAAGGTACTTCTCTGTGTAACTTGTACAATGTTATCAAACTCGTTATCTTAGAGAATATTTATTATTAATAACCAACTTATATTTACAGTTTGCACCACACATCATCATCTGCCTAGCATTTTCCCAACTATGTTGGGGTCGGCTTCCAGTCTAACCGGATCCAGCTGAGTACTAGTATTTTACATGGAGCGACTGCCTATTTCAAAATCAATCAAAATCAAAAGTCATTTATTCAAATTAGGCTTAGAATCAGCACTTTTCGAACGTCAAAATTACAAAAGACAGTCCCCCAAAAACGCTCACCCTTCACCGCTTCCTAGTGCTGGGAAGAAGAAGTGGCGCAACAAACTCCCCAGCAGCACAGCTGTCTGTTCAGTTAGAAAATACTTGATACTTGATTGTATACAATACTAAATGATAAATGATTTTATTTTGTAAGTAGGTTTGTACAAACACTTTTACACGTCAATCATATTTTAAAACTAGATGAGGTCGGCGTTTCCTATCTGACTAGTCTGAGAAGAAAGGCCGAAACCAACTCAGAGGTCACAGTCTCTTTTAAAGTCCAGACATAATCTTGGTCAGATCATATGAAGACCATGTAGATTGATGTCTGAGATGGTTTTTTGAAGAAAGAACCAAACAGTTTGAGAGGACCTGTCCAGTCAGTGCACACATTTGTCAGAAATCGTGCAGCTCAACACACAACTTAAAGAGCTCGACGATTCGATGAACAATACCAAAGAAAGGACATTTGGGTAGGCCACATTAATTACTCAAACTGCCAGACCATGGCAAAACTAAAAGAACAGAGAGAAAAATAAAAAATAAAATGAGCCACATAGTCTTCACATTCACAATAATTAAAATAATGGAATACTTTACAAAGTAAGCAAATGTCGTAGTATATATCAAATACATTAATGTCAAAGTGTATATAAAAAAAAAAACAACAAAACAAAACAATAAAAACATTCAATATGTAAAAATTGGTGTAAATACTAGGTGTTAAGTAATAAACATTACAAGGCACAGGACATAAAATTAAATTATTTGCCATATATCAGCTAGCCACGCCAATATACATACCAACAAATATAATAAAAACTATACGTACTCAAGCTAAAAAATAATTAATTAAAATTAAAATGTAAATAAAAACTTACTACCTAAATAAAAGCCTCCAGGCATAAAGGGCGTGACAGCTTACATATTTATGCATTGCTGGGTTCTGGTCACATAGCTGTCACTTGAAGTCACAGATGATAAACTAGGATCATCGAAGTAAAATAAATAAATAAGTTAATACTAATAACAATAACCTGTCAGTAAGCTAATTCTGGAGAAAGGACATGAACATTGTCTTGAGTTAATTAGGGCGACCAACTATTCTTATCGTGTAAGTAGTCGTTGATGGAATCTAGTTAGTTATTAGTTATTTAGTTTGCACCACACACACAAGCTATAAAATAAAAATGGTAAAATTAGGTTAAACATAAAATTAGACAAAATTTGAATAAATTAATTTAGACAAAATAAGATAAAAAAACATAAAAAATTTACTAAAACAAAGTATGATGAGAAATATCTAACTAGATATCTTTTACGAGTACTTACATAAAAAGCAAATAACGTAAAATATGAAACTTTACACTTTGAAAATTATTTATTGCCACTATCAATTTTATAGTGCCGTCTGTGGTACGTTTTAAATTGAATCGAATTACTTTTATATCGGGGATTTATTGAATTACATTATTTAGAGAATAACTAGATAAAAACGTCAATAAATTTATTTAGGTATATCAATAGAGGGGTGCCTCGCGACGAATTCGTTTTCGTTCTATCCGATATCGGAGTTACCCTCTGCATACATCAAATGAAGTCTTTTCTGAACTATTCGTCAGAGCAAGGATTCGATTGACGAACGGTACGCTGACTGACCCATCTCGATCGTTGAAAGTTCTCTATTCATTGCTAGGTGTACAATCTGTCCATGGAATTTCTTGCCCGTTCTTCTCCATAGGTACCTACTACGATTTAGAATGGGCAACTAGCTTCATCTTTCTGACTGGCCGACTCCACCAACCATTTACAGGCAAATACTTAAATGCTTTGTTGTTTAGTTTGAGTTTATGTAAGTAGGTACAAATACTAAATGTTACCCATATTTTATTCTTAAACTCACCCTATCTCAGCTCAATGTCATCCACTAATTGTGATAGACCTCCCCCAAGGTCCGCCATTTTTTTCGCTTCATAGCTTCAAGTATCAAGACATCTCGGCAGCCTACATTCCGGATCGATACTCATATGATTGTAAATGTAGATTGATTGGCTGCATCTTTCGTTTCTTTTTGCGCCGAGTCCCTGGCCGGTCCATTACGACACTATTCTACGCGATTTAGTGACGGAACCAACGGAGCTTTTCAACTCGAACCCGGCTTGATTGTTCAACTAGAGATGCAATAGTGTAGGAAGTCTGTATGTGGATTTATATTGAGTAGATATTTTCGAATTAAATGCTGTGAATGTCGCAAGTGTGTCGTCGCATCTGCACTTTTGTGGATCTAACGAACGCTACCGACGCTGATACATTAACGTGGTCACCTACTAAACACAACTAATTTTAAAAGTAGGTAGGTATCAATGACACGAAATATATCATGAAACATTCTTGGCGTTTTTAGTGGCTGCTCTTATTTTTTATATTTTTTGCCTACAATTTAGAGGTTATAAACGATGATTAAAGTAAAGTGACGTTTAAACGTCAAAAATGTATAGCACTGCTTAACTTTAAACAACGTTTATGAATAAAGGAGTTAAAGTTCCCTTAGTTTTCCATATCATTTAACTTGTAGAGACGCCAGCACATCAAACTACCCGAAACGGTCAAATTTTCCCAATCCACCTTGAACCTAATGTTTCAGCGATAAAGTTGAAAATCCAGATTGTAGTAGCTTGAATGCTTGATGTGCTGGCGTATATGGCTATACACGTCAAAAGTATTTTAAACCATCACTTACATTCCTAATAAATGTCAACATTCACGTTTTGTACTTTTTATTTGGTTTTGTAGGTATTTTTCTTTTATTTTTCAACTCTTTCTGTAAGTGTAGGCGGAGCGACTTTTTATTTAATTTTCGACTTGCAAAACTTGGGACTGCCAAGAAGTTTATAATACGCTTTTTGTAACAGTCAAACAGAAAATTGAATTTTATTTTTCAGATTGAAATCTAAATCTGTTAAATCATTTTTCATGTTGAAAATCTTTATTTTGGTTGCTCTGGTTTTTATGCCTAATCGCTTAATTTTCTTATGCTAGTTATTTATTAAAAAGCTGTCTGGATAGTTTATTAGATTTATGCATAGTAGTAGGTATGAAATTACTATATTTTGGTACAAGCATAATGTGCGGGAGCAGTGGAGGCCCAGTGGTAAAAGCCGGGCCTTACTTACTTTCGGTCGTGGGTTCGAACCCAGTCAGGCACTTTACTTTGTGTAAACAACTCATCACCACTGCTCTCAAAACGGTGAAGGAAAACATCGTGAGGAAACTGGAATGTCCTAGAACTAACCCGCACTGGGCCCGCGTGGTGAATACCACTCACTCACTCTCACCGAGAGGAGGCCTGTGTCCCAGCAGTGGTATTTATATTATGCTAAGCATATGTGGTTATATTAATGTGATTAATATATTTGTTTATGTTGCTTCTTTGTGAACCTCAAAATAATGTAAATCGTGCAATATATAATATAAAATATAACTTAAAACCAAATATATTTATATTATATACTTAAGTATATAAAATATAAATACCATAAAAGCAAGTGATACTATTTTAATTTAATATATATTTTTTTTCTTAACAAAAAGCGCCTTCAACCTCTCCTATTAAAAACTACCTTTGCTGTGCCCGACAGGGTCCAAAATTGATTCGATGTTTTGACATAACATCTATCATATGTACACATTATGGAATGCCATAAAGTATTGAGTATTGAACCTACTGTGCAAATATTTCGACACAAATGTATTTTTGTTATGAAATAAATAAGTTGAACTTATAGATTACACACATGCCATGTCATTAGATTAGGCTAGATTAATGATATGAGAAAATTATATTTACCTCACTAGATTTTGCCAACGCCCGCGCCTTCCCTGGCATCATTAGGATAAGCCTTAGTCTATGCCCGTCTTCGTCACAAACCATCCATGTGTTACATTTCACGTCTCTCTCCTGAGGCGTGAAAGCAGAACTAACTCAGATACTCACTCAAACGAATAATAATAAAGGCAACGGCGGGGAGAAGGTGAGGTGACGGTAAGGTGAAGGTAAGGTGAAGGTGAGGTTAAAAGCCACCCGTGTTCCTTCAGTTGCCTATGCCAGGGGCCACGGTATCTCTTTCGAACAACTCGCGGCCCTGGCAGGCATCGGCCCTAGCGGAACCCGTCCGTTCGTGCTGCGACTCTTTGAGGCGCGCGTGGAACACAACGCGCCGTGGACCCAGGCCTCGTCCTTACCGGGCGGCGAGCTGCCCATTGCTAGCCGCCCGCAAGCCCGCGCCTACGGTGGCCGGGAGTCGGCTGGTGACTCCCGACGTCCAGGGCGTCTCCTGCGGCGACTCGGGGCATGAGGGCGCAGAGATTGCCTCTCCCTCACGCGCTCCGCCTCCTCCTTTGCGAGCATTACTGCTTCGCAGAAGGAGGTGACGGCTTCCCATGCACTCTCGCTCCGTACCATGGCCTGGACCAGGGCCGGACGCGAGAGATCGCCGCCACGAGGACGTGGCGTTGCTCCGCCCAAGCCGGGCAGACCTCCACCGTATGCTCCACCGTGTCCTCCGGGCGATCCACACAGTGGTGACACCCTGGCGTTTCCTCCCGCCTTATCCTGAACAAGAACCTCCCGAAACAACCGTGTCTGGTGAGGACCTGCGTCAGGGCGGAAGGTGAGGGCGCCGTGGCGCCTCTCCAGCCACTCCTCAAAGAGGGGACTTATCGCCGCAATTGTGGCGTGCCTAGCACTGGGTTGCGACAACCGCACTCGCCATGTCGTCATGAGATCCTGCCGGAGCTCTGTCCGCTGTACCGTGATTTCTCGCGTCAGCGGATTTACGCCCACGGCGTTTTGCCTCCTCAGCTAAATAACCCTTAAAATTTAAAAGACAAAAAGAAAAAAAAAACCTAATCGTTGACTACGTAGCTAAAACTCAAAAAAAGAATGGGGTATCGAAATGATAAAGCCAACACATTTAACGAAACACGCCAGCAAACCGCACACTCATCAAGGTTTGAAAAAGGAACGCATTGAACCTCAATACGAGTGTCGAACGGAAGTTCTCCGTCCACCATCCGAGTTGAACGCATATTTGCGTTTAGGTCTGCCGAACTCATAAATGCGTCTTTTTGCGGTCGCAAACTTCCATCGTAGGGCTTTTGTAAACAGCTATGTGAAATAATGTGTGGTTGTTGTCATTCTCTGGAATTACATTTGTATGGAGGTTTTGCGTATTTGGTTATGGGAGTTCGGAAATAGAACGCTTTGGCGTTTTTCATGGAAAAGAAGACTTAGCAAAAATTTCCTGTAAAAAGCAATTTTGTATATATTTCGATCAAACCAATGAAGTGCGTGGCCTAGCTAGGGATCCAAAGTTAAAGAAGCGAACAGTAAAACTTACTTTATACAAAGATTTGGTAATGATAACATATTTTGGCGATTCAAAAATGGGCAGAAAACAAATCTGCCGATCTATTCTGTAAAAATCTCAACGTGAGAACTCAAGTGAAGTGAGCTCGAATAGTGTCAATCCCTAGCATCAGTTGATGTGTTCTGTAAAAATCTCACCATGAAATCTTAACTAAAGTCAATATAGGTATAGTGTCAATCCGAGTCAAAAGTTCTCCGTTCACCTAAGTTGTCACGGTGAGATTTTTACCGAATATCACTACAGGTGGTATGACAGCTCACTTCACCTAAGTTTTCACGGTGAGATTTGTCGTCACAGAGAGGCTTGACGTCACGGACGTCGAGTTGAACGGTACACCTTGCTGTGGTTTATAGTGTTTTAAATAAAATAACCCATTTAATAAGAGCAATTATAATACAGAAAGTTTCTACTCGAATCAATCTGTCTATTTAGCGTATCACGTGATTACAACCTGTGAGCAAAGATATAGTAATTGAGTAGTCTGTGGATCTTGTGTTGGATAATAGTTATAATACTTACACATGTTATTTACCTATATTTATTTATTGTGAACGCATTTAATTTTAATTTTATTCTAGCCAAATTGTTTTGATTTATTCGCACCAACGTGACTATAATTATAATATTATTCATTTACACATTATATACTGCATGTAACTTTGTAAATAATATAAGAATCAAGTAATCAAAGCACAAAACTAACATACCTACGAACAAGAACGTTTCCAAATGCAAAACTTACTGTAGAATACATAATTATAGTGTCGGGCATACTTACAAAGCTTCACTCTGCACTTAACACCTGTCACAACACCAATATATCTCGTCTTCTCAACGTCCGTGTGTCACAGCAGGGATCCAGCAGAATATCAGCGTCAGGTACATTTGCCTGACACGTGCTGAGCTGGACTCCCATTTGGTGCAACCTTGAGACGCACACCACACTGTGTATGTTTCGTTATTAATTTTATTCGTCATAGTGTCAGTTTTATTTCGTTAGTTGTGTGTTTTTCATTTTGTTTTTTTTATCGGCACCTTGTTTAAATTTACATTATAATCACATGTGGGTAGTTTGGTTCTCATCTATTAGTGTACTTTTGTGTGTTGTGCTGTCTTTTTTGTGTGCGCCAAATAAATGGTTTATCTATCTATCTGGTCAGTGGGTCATCTTAGGGGCGGTCTATCTATCTATTTGTATAACATAGGCCCGGCAGACTTAGAATCATTTGGAAATGGTGGTGGATATGATGAGGACGTCTTAAATATGTTTGTGTGTGTGAGTTTAAATGTTTGTAAACGCACCCACGATACAGGATTAATTCCTAGTGTGGGGCAAAGTTAAAAAAAAAATACAGCCGATGGTACCTAAGTCATTATCACGTAACAAAATTGTGGGAGCTAAAACTAGTTGTAATAACAAAATAATGTTTCAACTTCTGAGCAACACAAAAGGACTAAGCTTCTGTTACAAAATCCGTAATTATAAACTAAGAAATAGGTCACAATACTTAGTACGGCCGACTAAGTACAAGACGTGCTTACCTAAATATGCCTATCAGATGGCGACACAAAAGCTCCAGATATAATTTAACTATTCATGTCTAGCTATGGTACAGAAGTGTAATGCCCTCCAAGGCCTACAAACACACAAGATATTAAATAGCTAAGCTAAGCTAAATAAAAGGCTTCGCAAGTCGCCGGCTATCCTCAAAAATGATCGTTTTAACACGTTCACTGTGCAGCTATGATGAGAGAGACTACTCCTTACGTGCAAACGAAAATTGTAGATAATATGTTGCGTTAGGTATATAAATGATATATTATATCATTATCTTTAATTTTTTGTACCCCCTTTATGTAAAAATTTTTTTTTTGTCTATACATACACGTGGGTCACGTGGGTCTCCAAACTTTCTTCGTTCGTTCGTTCTTCTAGATCCAGCCTATCCATTGAGCAGGCTAGAAATTCTAGATCCAGCCATTCTCTCACCAAATTACCGAGACGTGGCCCAAAAAGAATACATAGAAAACGTTGCTCTGGTTGTTACAAAATTTCAGTTGACTAAGGCCGTACACCAGCGGAAGCAGCTCGCTAAACCAAAAAGACGGATATGGAATGTCTAGCGTGCCAAAAAGCTTTTTGCCTGAACTGTTTCAATAGTTTCCATTGAAATAAATATAATATTAATACGTCTTCTGTTTTATTTATCACCCAAAATTAACTTATTTTTGATAATGGGGTACTGGCAAGTCTATTAAAAAAGTTCGTCCGGTTTTCGAGTAATATTGATTCTTATTTCATTGTTTACACGTGTGAACCGATAAAAGTGGCTAAATTCACACGTGTGTGAGGTTCTGAGCCTTTAAAATTGCGAACAACTCATGCCCCATCCATGGGTCATGCACGTACTATGAGCAACTCGATATGCCCATCGGTGGGGCATGCACAGTGAACGCGAATGCGCTAGGTAGCCCGCGAAATTCAAATCATGAGTATTTCATGAAATATCAATCAGTAGGATCATATGAACTTAGAGGGTTGTATTGATGATTTTTGTACAGTCACCAAAGGAGATAAGTAACCAGTGTCGTCTGATATAGTTCATATAGTTGAAGTTTAGTAAAAAACCGATAGATGTTTTCGAATGAAATTTAATTTGGTAAATGAACTGTTGTTTTCTATTAACTAAATTAAATTTTATTCGGTTTCTTACTAAACTTTAACTATATCCGCCGACCCTCGTTACTTATCTCCTTTGGTGACCGTACTTATAATTCAGTAAAGTCATATTTGTTATGCTCGCGAATCATATTTTTTTCAACATACAACCTGACACGAACCTGCAAATTGCAAAAAAACGTTAGATAATTTGAATTTTGCGGGCTTCCCTCGCGCTTCCATCTGAAGAATAATGATCCCCAAGGCCAACAAATACACAAGATATTAAATAGCAGGCGCTAAGCCAAACAAAAGGCTTCGCAAATCGCCGGCTATTCTCAAAAATGTTTGTTTTAAGATCCAGAATAAATCCCGGTGTACTGACACAAAAATCCTATTCAACAGGAAAAATACAAAGAGTTAGTGTGACAGCACAAAGGCTCGGCCGTTTACGTACCAGCGTGTTACGTCCGTCGTTGATTTGTGGCAAAGCAAACATCTTGAGCTCATTCTTTGCACAAAAATACGAGGGCCCTTGACATATTTTTGTTAGCTCCGGATGAATTGTTGATGAATATCTATACCGCCTCTAGTCCCGGGTGACAAGATTCTTTATTAACAGTATCACCAATTGTGATTGCAGATTGGAGTCCCTTTGTTCACTTTGGGTCAAAGAAAACATTTTCGGATTTTCTCACAGGTTACGGTCAACGGTTTGTTGTGACGAATGGCTGATCGATAAAACCGTTCAAGTTGCGCTGATAAGCTTAAAAGGGTCATTTCTACGCGCCAGAGTAATATGGATCTCAAGGCTCGTCCGTCATCTTTGCGAAAATACCAAGTGGCGAAGTCTTTCTGTAAGTGTAGGTTTTCTTTGGAAGTTTTAGTCAGATAGTTTGGTCGTAATCTAGTTTAGTTTTCAGCTGGCCTATTCTGCTCAAATCTCACTGTGAAAACTCAGGTGAAGTGAGCTGTCATTCCACCTGATTATTAGAGATTGACACTGCTATTGACACAGTTCACGCCAAGCTCACTTCATACAAGTTTTCACGGTGAGATTATTACAGAATAGCTCAGCTGTTCACCATAAAAACATAGGTGAGCTTGAAGTGAGCTGTCATTCCACCTCATTATTAGGGATTGACACTATTGACAGCTCCCTTCACCTATATTATCACTGTGAGATGTTTACCGAATAGCATCACTGCTGTTCGGCATTGAGTTCTCACAGTGATTTTTTTCCAGAATAGATTGGCTGTACTACATATATTCTAAAACACACGTACAAAATCCACAACCCACTCACATTGGTCGCTTAGCATACACACAGAAACAAAACAGAGATACAAAACAGCCTTGTTTTCGAACCCCAATAAACCCGTTGAATACATACAAATACATACTCAGATATGACAGATACAGAAAAACATAAACTGTATCAGCTGGTTATCGTTGCGAGCGAGTTGTGGAGTCTATTGGGGGAATTGGGTCAGAATGGCCCAGTCCGCAGTGGCCCAGTGGTGGTCAGTGGACGGAGTGGTCGATGTGGGTGAGGGATGAGCATTCGTTTTGTAGCTTTTAAGAGCTTTGCTTTGTTTTGTGACGAGTAGTATGCTGCGGATACGAGATAGATGGTTCTATTGTAGATAATGTGGGCAAGTGGTACTTGGTTTAAAGTTGGAGATAGAGGGAATAAATGAGGTCAAACTAGGATGATATAGATACGTTTGAGAATCGGTCGGCAAGACATAATGAGCAATGCTTTTTTTTCTGTGTGCAGTCTAATAATAGCTTATAAATGATAATTTACTGAGGTACCTACTGTAAATCAAATTATCCTTTTATCGCCTCTGAAAGTATATACAACAAGGACAAATCAAATTAACTAGCGGGCATGTTTAGGTATCGGCAACACCCATCACGTCTGTGGAGTTTCGCTAGCTAATTTAATGCGACCCTGTATATACAATAGTAATCAAAATTACTAACAAAAAAACACTACATTTTATAAAACAAAGTCCCCCGCCGCGTCTGCCTGTCTGCATCTCTGAATGCGATCTTAACTCAAAAACTACTGAACGATACAAGTTGACCAGTATGGTCAGACCTGACGCCACTAACGAAATTTTTATATAGTTTTAACCAATGGACGGAGTGATTCATGAGGAAGATTTAGGTGTATATTTCATTAAAGGTTTTTTCTAAATTGGCTGAAATATGACGATGATTGATGAAGATGTCGTAAAAAATCTTGTCCTAGCGTGTGCCGCACCCTTAAACCAATAGAGTTATTATGAAGATAATGTGTTACGGAATTATTCCTCTTAAAAAGGTATATTAAACGTACGCGCAGTACGTTTCCGAGGTATAATTTCAGACCTCCTAGCGGGCGAAACTGTGGGCAAAAGCTCGTATTAGATAAAACGGTATTTATTGGCACAAAAAAGCAATATTAATAAAGCCATTGAAATGCATGAAAATTTTACAACTTAGAATCATCAATTGTACACAAGAACGTTTACAACAAAAAACCAACCAAACTTAAATTCCTGTCTTTCTCATTCCGGTCAAAATGAAGCAGATATATTTATACGCCCATTCGATGCTTTGTAAAACGTAATTAAGAAAATAATACGTCACCGACCTATAAAATTCTTAATTAAAGTGATGTCGTACCATCTCCTTTGACTCTGAAAGAAGACAGTTAATTGCTTGGCATCAATAAAAAAATGAATTACGTGCAAGTTCAGGAATTGCTGGCTGGAGTGGGGAAGGACCCTTCGGTCTAAGATTTGGGTCCGAGTTGCGTGCGATTGTCGGGGGAGACTGCGACAGTAGCCATGCACGCACTAGACTGTTTAGACGTGACGTTGTTAATCGCAAAACGATGCGATTTTTTGTTGTGCGCTTTGAAATGCTCGTTAAATTCAGAAATTGAAAATTAATGATGTCTGTGGAAAATGTTAATTTTTTTCATAATTTGTGTGATTATTATTTTTAAATTGTCCTTTTTTCGGCGATTAGCATTAAGGCGTAAGCGTTGGGGTAGCCCGCGAAATTCAATTTTGCTTACTTTTTTGCAATTTGCAGGTCAGTATCAGGTTGTATGATGATCTAAATATTATTCGCGACCGTAACAAATATTTTTTTATATAATTATAATCATAAAAATCATCATACAACTCTGTAAGTTCATATTACCCTGTTTAATGACTATTTAAAAAAATCACGACTTTTGAGGCCAATTCTGAGTCAAGGCACAGTAAGTAATCTGTGCTCAAGGAGTTGTATTGTTGATTCTAATGATTATAACTCTGTAAAGTAATATCTGTTACGGTCGCAAAACATACATCCTAAGGAGCAATTCTCGTAATTTTATGAACGTTCACAGTTTGATCTTAGTCTCAATCTGTCAAAAATACTTCTAATTTCCCTACATTTTCACAAGTTTTTGACATTTGTTTGAGCTGAGACTGCGATTAGATTTTGAACGTTTTAAATTACGACAATTGGTCCTGATACTGACCTGCAAATTGCAAAAACGAATCATTTGCAAATCTGCGATACGCTAATGACACCACGTTATTTGCAAGTCATCTAGAGGAATTACTTCGTAGGATGGAGACTGTGAGCCTCGAATTCGGACTACAGATTAACCGCAAATAAACTAAGGTGATAATCGTGGACCGCGGTAATAACAACTCGCCCGAAGTCTCCATAATTGCAAACTGCGACGTGTTCCAGTCCTACATTTATCTTGGAGCGTTAATTTCAAACTGGGGTGGATACATAGGGAAAATTAAGAGACATATATCGATAACTAAAGCATCGATGGATAAGCTGAAAAATGTCTGGAGGAACAGAGATCTTACAAAAGCAACCAAGATCCGGTTTGTCCAATCACTGGTTTTCCCTATGTTCCTATACGCTGCTGAGATGTAGACGCTGCGTGACATCGAGAAGAAGAAGATAGACGTTCTGGAAATGTGGTGGTGGAGAAGCATGCTTGGGGTATCGTGGACTGAGTTTCGCACCATCACCTCTGTACCCCAAGAACTCAATATCAAAAAGCGTCTATCTGTTCTGGTCCAAACGCGCATCCTCGAATACTTCGGACATGTCACAAGGCGTGAGGGAGACTCTATAGAGCGCCTTGTCGTGCAGGGTAGAGTGGAGGGCACTAGATCACGCGGACGCTCACCCATGAGATGGACGGACCAAATAAATCCGCAGTGGGCTATCCCTTGTATGAGTGCGCAAAAAATACCAGAAATCGGAGTAGGTGGCGAGAAATTATGAGGCGGATCATACCAGCCCCTAGACAAGAAACTACATGAGGACCACGACCGCTCTGACAAGAGTGCTACGATGAAGAAGAAGACAACCTGACACTGACCTGCAAATTGCAAAAAACGTAATAAAATTGGAATTTTGCGGGTTACCCTTAGTTGTACCTACCCCACACAAATTCGTATCATTAACACTACTTGCTATGTAAATATCAGTGACAGGAAGTTATTCTAACATCATCAATATAAACTAAGTGGAAAAATTCGTATTGTTAAAGCAAACTCAAAAACTATCCACAGAAAGTTAATACAATTTATAGGGGACCAGCCTTGAAATATACGTTATCCATAAAAAAATAAGAATTTTCGAAATCGGTCTACAATTGCCGGAGATATCGCGTAACATACATACAAAGAAAAAATACAGGCGAATTGAAAACCTCCTTCTTTTTGGAATCGGTTAAAAAAGATGTATATTACAATAAGTACGTATAGTAAACTCATACAAGAAGGCAACACCATAACCACAGACACGATTAACAAATCCAGAACACCTTGACTTCTTAGAAACAGTTTATACGCCAATAAAACGCCGCGTCATACCGATGGAGTGCATCCGAAACAAGCACATCTCAACGAGGGGGAAGCGAGTCGTTATTTATAATTTATTTCCTTAATTAATATAAAGATCTTGTTCTTATATTCTTTGTCTACACTACGGTAAAAGTTTCAAGGAACAGATGGTGTGATTCGTTAGTTCGCTGATTCCTTTTTGATTTCCGGGCTAACCGTGCGAATGTAGAATTCGAATGATTCCGTTGTTTGAAAGCTTTTATAGCACCTGCTTGAGTAAAAACTTTAATGAATTAGTCTGTATGATTTGGGAGCGATTATCGGAGAAATAAGTGCTGGATAGGTAGTTACTAGCTTGTGTTGTTATCGGGCTGGTTATAAGGTCATCATCTGCCAAGCCTTTTTACAACTACGTTGGAGTCGGCTTCCAGTCTAACCGGATGCAGCTGAATACCAGTATTTTACATGGAGCGACTGTCTATTGTCCACAACTCAGTTACTGGATAATACGATACCACTTGGTAAAACTGGTTGTTAGACTTTCAGCCTTCTGACGACCGCAACGACTGCCAAAGATTCACGAATGACAGCCGAGACTAACGACTTTCCGAGGCACGGAGGGGTTTGTTATGCACAGATGGTCCCCATGCACGGACCAACCGCTGTTATTACTTAGCCGGTTATAAGGTGAGATTTATAATCTTATGAATTATAAAAACAAACTGTGTTTGACACAAATAAAGATAACTGAGCCGAGCCGTGACGACATTGATTTTATTAATTTGTAGGGCTTTTCTTGCATTCACTGACATTAGAATAAATTAAAATACAAAGTATTACAACAATTCTCTTTTCAAATCACACGCTGTCACTTTCGCTTCTGGCTGCAAGAAACAAATGAATAGTTGGAATTTCGGATTGCTTTTGTTTTCTGTATTCAAAATTCAAATTCTCTTTTCAACTCGTTGGTAGCTACAACAATGTTCTTCACCTTTAGCGTGTCGATGGCAATCCAAATGGAATCGGCCCAGAAGCCGAATTCTGGGCCGATTCCATTTGGATTGCCATCGACGTGTTTGGCGCCATCACTAGCGCCCATCAGTTCCTGTAACGAGCAGCTGACAGGACACGTAGGACATGATTAAGTGTCCCATCGTTTGTGGAACAGTACAACAGTATCGATATCGATCAACAACAATCAAGAATTAGTGAGGTACCGCGAGATTCGTCACAACCATAGCGGGGCTACAAACCTTTGGTTATCACATTATCTCCCAACGCCTTCGAGGAAGCTTTAAATTCCATACTAATTGGATTATTATCCAGAAACGATGGCCGCCGTGTGTCTAACCGGTGCAAGCTGTATCGAATAGTCTCCCAGAACTCGGAAATTGCTAACTTTCCTTATTTAAAAATTCTTACTTTAATGCAGTTTAAGGTTGGAGTTAGGAAGTTAGTGTCTTAACAATTTTATTAAATTTCTATCGCTGTGCTGCGGTGCCGGGGAGGTAGTGAGAATTCTCTGTTTAATTCTTATAAGGTTGTTCTACACTGCGGATAGTACAGGTACCGTTGAGACTTGTGAACATTCATTGAGAGAAAGGTGCTGTTGACTGTGCATTAGAATACAATTTAAAACGCACGGGACTTTAATGAAGATCATGCACATGAATAAAGATTTATTGACTCATATCGGCTTCTTATTTGAATATTTCTTCATTCATAACTTCGGTACAAGTAGGTATTAAAATAACCGGACTTGAAGCTAAGCACATTAAAGTAAACAACAACGGTCCACGTTTGTATGAATGCACACAGGCGCAGGAGTCCCGCACAATAAATGTTTATCTTATTGATTTTCACATGGCCCCACTACAATGCATCCCGCTGGTACTAACGCCGTACTTGTATTACTTCGACAGAGTTCTAAACTGTTCGAATAAAATTACTAGGGAACAACTTTGTCCAATTAATAATAATGAATGCGCCAGGGAGCCCTACTGTTGTACAAAAAGTTTTTATTTCGATAAAGTTGCACCGCTCTCATGTGATACGGATATTAGGACCTTGTATAACTAAGTTCGTTTTTGTTGCGTCGGTTTTACTTGTTATTTGAGTCGGTTTAGTAACAATTCATTAATTTTACGATGCGTGTAATTAAAATATATGATTTGATAGTTCTAATAAAGTTTTATTTACTTTTATGAAAGGATTCAACAGTATTATTGTTGGAGCTTTCACGGAGCTTTCATTTTTGAGGAAAAGACCCTGAAGAGTTTAACAAGACAAATAATGGATTTAAGTACAGGATGTCGACTCCATCATTAGGAATGTTCCTACGTACCTCAATTAGTGGAATAAGCACGAGTTGAGATTTTTTCCCGGAAGGGGAAAGTAATAGGAGCTTTCGCTACGCATTCGGCCCTCCATCCCCGTTGTTAACCATCAAAGTTGTAATTGCGACCTTACGATTCGCTGAACTGTCACACCCTCGACATACCCCTAACGAATTTTTAATACAGCTAAAAACGCTTATAAACAAAAGCTTAGAGCCTCTGGCGGCGCCCTGTCGGGTTTAATTGCAGGTTTAGTGCCGGCGTTCATTAGGATATGCAGGCGCTTTTTTAACGCGATTATGACGTCGCAGGGTCGGCGATAGCCGTCGAGGGTGCGCTGGGGGCGAGGAGGGCTGCGTCACGTGCGAGGTCCGCACTCCGCAGCCCCACGCATGCGAGACCGCGGGGCGCCGGCCGCGCAGGCGCGCCCCCCGCCCCCGGCTCCCGGCCGCCAGTCGTCCGCCGGCCGCCGCGCGCCCCGCCTGCCTGTGCCGCAAACAGCCGCGTGCCGCGAGTGTTCCCAAGTGATGTCGACTTGTGACTAGTGCCATGCTCGAGCTGCGCTGTGTCCTGCTGGCGGCATTCGTCGCCGCCGCCGCCGCCGCCTGGCAGGAGAACGTCAGGCCCAAGGTCTTCGCGCAATTAGGTGAGTCCACCGACAATCGGCATAGAAACATGTCGGTGTTAGTGAACTCCTACAACAATAGACTTAATAGCCCTCGAAGCCGATCACGACAGGGACCCCACAAAGTTCGGCACCGCGACGCGCCGAGCATCCAATGTTTATGTTGTTTTGTTTGACGACAACGCGCGAACAAACACTCCATTCAAAAGTTCTCGTGTTTGTGTCAAAAGTGTCACGAGTGACTGTCGCGACAATCATAATACCTGTTAGATGAAGATCATTAGAAACGTGAAGGATCTGTTGAAATAACTAGAAAAGTTGCATTTAACAGAAGTAACATAAACTTGAAAGTATTAATCTTATTGGAGTTAGTTAACGGAAATATAAAACTAAATCAAGTACATCATTTTAAATGTATATAAGTAAACGATGAAGTAATGGAAATGGCTGAATCAAATACAGACAGAAGTGTTTTGAACATAACCAATCCAGCAAAATGCACTGTAGTAAACGTCATCTCGATGAATGAATCTTTGAATGAATCAGCGTTCTGTTTAGCTTCAGCAGATAAGGGTATTAGAGTGAATACAAGGTGAATTTGAGAGAGAAGTTTTCAAGTGTTAAATGGAAACGTTATTCTAGTCAATTTCTGTTAACATTCAAATGTACAAAAGACATAAAGAGCCAATTGTGCTACAAAACTGCAACAAAAAGTGATATCACCAACAATGTTGGTAACATTCGTCGGCACTCACATTCTAAATAGAATAAACAGAAATGCCTGTAGGAGCGCGCCTTGCGGTACACCCATAACGAGTCGCAGTCACGCGACAGTTAGTCCTGCAGGAATAAAGCCAGAATGCACAACTGTAGCGGCATTGTTTTATTGTGCAGTCTGCATTGCGGGGGACGGCCACGTGGCTCTCATTAGTGCAGCACAAAGCGAAGCAGTTTGTTCTGCGTTTTGCAATGTTACGCTCGGATTAGCGATCCAGCAGATGTTTAACGTAGCGGACGGAACTTTGTCTGCGCTATTGCATGCCTTTCGTAATGTATTTCCTCTTTTGAAGTCAAATGCTCCCCTATGAATAGTATGATCGATTAACGATGAACCTTGAATTAGAATAGCCGACGTCAAACGTCGAGACGCGAATGTGTCGGGAACGTATCCGGCCACCGTTGTATATCCGGCTATTGTTTTAGTCGCATCAGGCTTAATGCATCGCAATGTTAATGAACTTGACTGAACGGTAATGCAAAGAGAAGTGAGATCATTCCGAAGTGAATCAGGTCAAGTGTGTGAGCACTGCAACAGGGATATCGATAGGTTGTAATAGAGTAAACAACTCTCAGATTGTTGAGGAGACGGGTTAATTAGAATGCTATAGTTACCGTGTTTGATGTGGGGACACTCATAGTGAGCGTGTCAACACCTCTCTGGTAATAAGATCCCCCAATCGAAATTAGAAGGGTCACACTGACCGCAGTGTGCGGTTTAATATACGATCTTTGGTCAATATGCTCGTGTACAGAATGACGCTCTCTGTTATAAGGTTTTTATGGGATTCCCTCGTGTTATATTTCGGTCGTTATTAGTGTCACATTTGAGATCATCCCAGAAATATGATATTTTATCGATATTGAGTTTCATATGTAGCTATTATTTTGTCCATAAACTTGGTTGAGAGTATTTTGACTTTCACAATAATTTGAGGTTTTGGTAATCCAAACCAACATAGACTTAAGTAATCATAGTACTTACATGTTTAAACAAAGTAAAAGAGTATAAAATGGATATATGCCATTTATATTTTTAGTGTCTAAATAACATGTAGAGATTCAGATGTTGCTTTGCTTCGCAGAAGTGGCTTTTATCTGATAAAAGCCACTTCTGCGAAGCAAAGCAACTCAACTTCACAAACTTAATTCTCGAAATGCATCAAATGAAACAGATTCATCTGATGGAACCGCAGCTAGCTAGCTAGTTATTAACTACTATCACGTAACAACATTTATCCTACACGATCTAGTGACATAGTAAAGCGAGTAAGCGACGCAATCACCCAGTAGGTACATTTGGAGCACAGTAAACCATGCCTTGGGAGATAAGTAGTGGCAATCTAACTAACCTAATTTGTGGGTAATGTTACTGCACTCACGTCCGCTACAAACCGATATCGTTATTATTTCCAAAGTATGCCAGTGGAATACTGGGTAGGTGGACTTTAATTTGTAACGGGTGCTCCGTACATTTATTTCTAATGTAAAATTCTGCTTGTAAACGGATGTTTGCCAACTAAAAGGAGGGATTGGGCCGGCTCTGGTGAGTCAGTGTTTCATTATTGTAAATATTATGGATGAGGAATCGTTGAAGGATGTTGGAGTCATGACACAATGTCAACACATATATGGTATGTCTTTTTGAATGATCAATAACGCTGAATAATACATTGAAGAATTGCATTGTGACCTAAACGATGAATTAAGTACTTCTATGGCTATACCATATCCAAAGTTAAATTTTGTTACGTCATTGGCCCACAAAAATAGTTAAACCTGCCTTGAGAGAAATTCTGTGGACAAATTACATAAATCAGGCAAGCGTTGTCGTGAAATATTTGAAACAGGAAGATATAGTACCGTTACTAACAGAAATGCCCGCGGTGAACAATAAAATCAGATATAGAAATCTGTGTATAAAAGAAGGTTTCCAGTTTAAGTTCATCTAGACCGGTTCCTAAAGAGTGGGTAGTCGGTAAAGCATGCGGGAAACTGGCTGGGATGAAATCTCTGACTCACAAAACGGTGACTCAGAAAGTACTAAGATTAACACAGGTCAGGTTTGAAAGCTTTCCTCCTTTTAATAAACCGATCATAAAAGCGAGGGAAATTAAATTTCGTAATACGATGGCTTCCTTTATAAATTACAAGAAAAAAATACCCAAAGAAATAGAATAATGGAGATAATAAATTCTTAATTAAATATTAAAACGCGATACTCTACATCAAAGACTCCGAAAGAGAGGAAAAGTAAATAAAACAAGTTTATTTACTTACGATATTAAACCAGTGTACAATATGGATCCGTAAAATCCATAAGCGTACTTTGCGTAGGTCCCCTTAAAAAAGTATGAGATTTATGGTCCAAGGTTGGAACAGGTGACGTAAGTCTTTAGTTCAATTCTTTACCGTTTATGGTGTTATGGGTTCTGACACCCTCCTTTATGCCTTAACTGCTAGGATTATAGAACGTTTAAGTGGACCCATAAAATAACCGTTCAGTTACAACCTGAAGAAGAAATAAATTACTTAACATGATAATGCTTTTATGTCCCAAGAATATTTTGTACGTGTCGCGTGGTGCCTTATGGGTATTTATTGGGTTATTCGTCAGGAACCAATACTTTGGGGAGCTGTTATGTGGTAGGGGTGCATAATACTGCTATGACGGAGTGTTGTTTATGATTCCAGTGTATGGCTTACAATTTATTAAGTCTCTGTGAGGTCTCGGGAGTTGGGAGTGGAGCTATTAATTTTTTTCTCAATGGGTTTTTGTTTTAGAGCTTTGGAGGGTCCTCATTGTGTTGACGAACTCCATATCTACGCCTTTTGTCATGTTTAAATGAAATTGTGTAATTAAAGAATGGGTGACAGCAGCTGCTTTTATTTTTGCAAAGTTTTCGTACCTCTGAGTCTTTCTGAAATCCCCCGCCCTAACAGTGAAGCGTGAAATCCAATTAAACGATAGTCAACATCCACTAACTAGAACATGTCCACGTATCTGGTAGTACATAAGTTAAGATGTCACTCGAAATAAATCGACTTTTGATAAGAGTTCCGGTCAGAGAACCGATCATTTTCCGTTGCTCCCGTTACGTGCGTTCAAATAATTTAAAATGTCAATATTAATAAAAATCGTACCGCCACCGATAAAAGTCAATCAAAAAAGGACAAAAGTTCAAACATGCTGGAGCACAATTGGTTTTAGAATGGAGGAATGCGGCTGTGAAGGAAAACAAAAATGTGTTTAATGGTAACGTGATACGGTGACTAATAGCCTGTGCAGCGTCTTCTGCGGTTCGATAATACGCGTGAGGGAAAATGTGATTTAGAGTAAGGTATTAGGGTTTTGTTTTGGTTGCGTGGGGTTGTGAATGGTGGAGACAAGTAGCACGCACGTGCGTACGGCATCGCGGCGGGACGGGGGGAGGGGAGCCGCCATGGCGCCGCCTGGCGGGAGAGACACAACTTTATGACGACGCGATGTATTGTCTTCCCAGTGTGGGATTTACCGTTCCTTTTGTTTTTATTTTTTCGGACACGCCGATTAATTTCTTTTAGTGGGCTGTTTGGGGTCGCCGGTTCTGCTTGTACAATCAAATTTTCCTCTTTTGTTTTTGAGGCTTTACTTAAGTGCTTTCGCATTTGCGACTCCTCACTTCGCTATTCAGAATACAACTGCGAATACTTTGTTATACGTACATTGTGCTATAAATAAGGCTAACCGCATGTGCATGGCATTTGTTTCAGTGTGCATTTCCTTTGCGGGAGTTCGAAAGTGCTTTACTAACTTTGTGAATGCGTTTTGAAGATCGTCTTCAAGTTGAATTGGCGATTAGAAAACACTCGCACGTTTGCTATCAGACTTTAGATATTCAGTGTTCGCTTTGAGAGATCGACTATAAGTGATATAAAATAAAGTTTCCACATCAAAATATAAATTCAATTCATTATTCATATTGTTGAACTTTGCTTTCATCATTTTCTTTTGTAACTATTAGAGATTTGTATTAAAAGTCGTTCTTCATTTATGTTTATTTCAGTATCTTTCCATATTTTATACAATTCCAATGTTATTAAAACCATCAAAGAAGCTATTATTAGAAATTCATACCTAACAGGGTAAAAAAAGTGCCAGAGATCGATCGTACCAGCTGTTCTATTCATATTCGCATGAAAAATGGGTTAGAAACGGAATCAAAGAAAGATGGCGGATTGAATGGTGTTTTTATCCCAACCCTTGCTGACGAGGGCTGCGCAAACATTGGTTTAGTAATAAAAATATTTGTCGAAATCCTCAGCGGGGAAAGGAAACTGTATGAACGGTAGACGATTCTTTGCAAAATACAGAGAGAGTGCGCCTATTTCTTTGTCATGCAGTTTTTAAACCGGGATTAAAATGAGCTAATCATGAGCACGGAAGGGGTTGACAATCAACTCCGGTTTTGTATCTACTATACAAACTTTTTCTACTTTTTTTGTCCAAACATAATTAAAAACATTTATTCAAGAGACCCTCATTTTATATCTCATGTTAAAGGGACAATTAACTAAGTGTTTTCTTGTGTCATGCATTGAATATTCCACCGTTTAGTTCACTCAAACGTTTACAGCTTCCTATTAATTTTATACTATCATCTGTAATTCCAATATCTCTTTAATTACTTTGCTGGATTAAACACGTGATTAATTCAACCTGATAAATCTTGTTTCTATGGTAAATCAACTTATTTGTAGCAATTAGTATTCTATACGAGAATGGTAATTAGGAGTTCTGGCATATCTTCACGTCTGTATTGTTCTTAGTACTCAACTTGTTGATAAGTCTTGATCCAAAATTTCGTAGAAATTATCTCATGAATTACATTAGCTTCTTCATTTCTTGGAAGTTCTCGGTCTGATGTTTATTAAGGTTAGTGTTCGTCGACGCTTTCATTACGTAAACTATCCATCACCCCATAACAATATGTATGTGCGATAAATCTTCATATACGTTCTCATTTGCAGTGAGTCGCATTTAAAACCCTTCTCATTTGAAAAGGCACCGATGAATGGCTCGGAGTCAATGGATCGTAAGAAATGGGCCAGTGACGTGGAGTAAGGCAAGTGAAACGTGTTCCGCGACCATTTTATGAGGGTCCCTCAGAGCTTAGTAGATTCCTCTTGATGTGTGTACGCGTGCGATAAGTCGTGGCAATGTGCGATTTTGTTTTCTGATAATATGATTTAGTAGTAGTGTTGTGACGAGATATTATTTTGCTCATTATTAGATTATGGTCTTATGGTAAGGGTTAGTGACTGGTTTTGTTCAATCAAATGATCGTATCGAAGAGCTTTAAGAATCTTCATAGTAGTTGTTAGTTATACGTTTAAGCAGCAAAACGTTTATAATTCTAGAAACTCTTATGGTTTGTCCTCTTCTTGTTCTGGACATTATTTTGTATCTCCCTATCCCAATATTGAATCAACATCACAAATAACTGCACTAGCACTTTCTTAGGCGTTATGATTCAGTGTTATTTATTATACCTCAAAAATATCAACATATTTATGCAAAATATCTCAGGTGTTATCGCGTCTGCGTATAGCTGAGGGGTCTTTGAAAGCTGGTGGTGATTTCAGCCCCGTTAATGAGCCAGGTGGTTCCTGCACAATGTGGACCGTAACAATAGGAATGTAGCCGCTAAGGGTGGCTCGCACCCCCTACGTACACTGTATGAATTTAAAATGGCGATATTATTCCGATTTTAGTTTTGTAAACCAAAATGGATAAGCTTTTGTTGATGAATAACAATTTAGTTATTATTGATGGAGATAATATAACGGTTCTTATTAATAAGTTTAACAAAGACACTAAACGTCAGAAGTATTGATAAAATTGAACTTGACATATAAGTAAGGATTAAGAATCTTTTCTAACTGGGTCTTGAAATCGTGCTCCTTTCTAAGAGTTTTCCACAGATTCTTTTAGCACGTGCTAAGGTTTAAAATGATGCTACTTTGTGAGAGAAAACGGCATTGAATCAGATTTGCTATGAATGATAAATATAAAGTTAGCTTTCCAGATTCTACAACTAAGTTAAATTGGTAGAAATTGTTCGCAAACCTAGTGTGTATTATGTAGAAATATCATAATTTCACCCTTAATGTCATGGTGGAAGTTGGCGAGATTTGTAGATATAGGAAGACGTTCGAAGCCAAATTAAGATTTGTATTCATTATCCATAAATTATCACAAAGTTTGTCAACTATGTTTATGTATGCCATTTGACTCTTCTGCCTTATGATATGGTGTAGAATTTCGGTTACGCGACCTACATAATATCACAAAAAAAATATCGTTTATGGAATCGTAAACATTTTGTATCACATTCTAGAGTGGAATTCTCTCATAAACCCGATAAAATGACTCAATGCTCGTCTTTGTCTTTGTATATAGTCCCTTATGCTAGATTGGAAGTGGGTGTATATTTGATTATTTATTGGATCTTAAAGTGGATGACATCAATTCTAACTGCACGACCTCACATGAAACTAAGTGCTTCTCTCATTTCGAGCTCCATTTCAGTTACTTGATATGACACAAATAAGTTTAAATTAGAATTTAAAGTTTCTGGTCGATACGTGTAATGGTCGTCTGCATTGAATTGCTTAATTTGGTATTTGTGTAAGAGGCAGCATTATTTTGTTCGGTAGTTCAAAGATATATCTATCTTCTTTCTATTGAGTAGAAGGAACAGTTTCACAACTTCGATCGTTCAAAGCAATATTTTATGAGAAATTAATGTTGTTCCTCTAAACTATATGTATAGCACTAATGACCTAACTTAAACCCATAAGCTACTTAAGCATCATAATTCAAACTTACGACAGCGTCACTTTATCTTTGATCTTAGCGAATATTTTCGCAAGTGTTTCGTAGACGCTAGCCAATCAACGGGGCGCAGGAAACATAACTTGAAACAGTGAACGGGTTCAGTATATTTAGAGCCCTAAAAATAAACGGATCGTGCGGCCCTTCTACACTTGAACTTGAGTCGAGTTCATTGACCGAGCTGAATGATAACTGTGCACTACTGTTCCGCTTCTTTTTGAAGCATTTGAAAGATCATTCATCATGTTATAAGAAACGATTTATTAAAGCGTACTTATTTTTGAATGGAAGCTTCACAATAGTTATTGCAAAGCTACAAAAGGGAAAGGTTTTACTTCAAATATTAATATTCTGTTTTGTAATGAGCTTAAGTGATGGCTCTTCCTACAAGGGACCATCCTTCTCTTGACGGAGTTATACAATTAGTTCTATGAAGTACACAATAGAGTTCACAATGCAATAAACAGTTTATCACAATTGGTGTCGAGAGTGTAAATCCCAGAGCTGTCTATTCAAATTATCGAAGATCGAGCCGGAAGCCAGACTCTAGAGATTGTCGAGTTTCATCATAGCAGACTACAACATCTTTGCAGTGATCTCTTTTTACTAACGCAATATTTTTGCTCCTCCTAAAATATACAAAGACAGATGATGTGACTGATAAAATTTTGAAATTGTCTTTTATAACTCCATAAGCACGCTATATCTTTGTGAAGCAAACATATATGGTAATTGCTACATGTCAGTTGTTAAAAGCAACTTTTAGAAAACCTTCCTTTTCTGAAGACCTCAACTCTACGAAGAATGGATAAACAAAACCTTCTCATTTGTGGTAGTGTTGTGCATAAAACAGTCTCACAGAGTATATGTTGATTATCGATTACTCTATCTTCGGAAGCAAGTCTGCGATGGCTCGTTGCCGACCGGAATAATGTCTTCCGCGGCATTCATTTATGTTTTATTCCACTCCTTTGATATTCTCCTTTTATGAACCTAAATTGTTAGTTGGTGTTATAATGTTTGGATTAAATTGTTTCTCGTTTATTGTGTGCAGTAAAGTTGTGTTGTTATTCCTTGTTGTGTTATTTTTAATCTTTTGTGTGCTATTGTCATGTAAAAGCTGTGTGTCTTTTATGTTCATATTATGCACAGTTTATGTTCTGTTACTTTACGCGCCTTTAGCTTTGTTAACATTTTTATCTTCTTGTACATAGCTTTTCTTTATTTTGTTTTCTTGATTAGCAGTAACTTTTTATTCATGGAATGTTAGAAATATTCTATAAGGTTTTATCGTGGTTTAATGTATAATGCCATTTTTTCAAAAACATCATCGTGTACCTCAGTTACCATGATTCCTAATTTTTGTGCACGATTTTTTCTTAAGCCCTACTACTAATCACGTGTTACAAAATGTGTTAATAGAACATTCAAATCTGATGTCGAAATCTTACAGCTCTACAGTTAACTCGATCAATACACAGTCGAATAATTGAAGCAATTCGATCTGTTTCGAAATGCTATGTTTTAAGAAAGTGCATCATCCGTTTATTTTCATAGAAACGTGAGAGCTTTCGTAGCCAGAATTCGGAGAGCGATTGATTATAACGTTAAAAGTTTTA
This sequence comes from Apamea epomidion, assembly GCA_947507525.1. Classification (NCBI taxonomy): domain Eukaryota; kingdom Metazoa; phylum Arthropoda; class Insecta; order Lepidoptera; family Noctuidae; genus Apamea; species Apamea epomidion. The sequence continues at coordinate 8,029,267 of OX382242.1, read as the reverse complement.
ACGTAAATACATAGATGTCTGTTAATGCAGATCTTACGAAATGCTCGTATGTGTTGTATTTACTTTTTGTGAGTTTTAGAAATGATTTTAATGTCCTTCTGTGGTGTCATTGTTGTTCGCTACAATTTGGATGAGCAGCAGTCTTTGCGTGACACACTTGAAATGGCAATGCCTTTAATTTTGACTATTTAAAAATATTAACGGTCGTTATATTAACGTTGACGAGCAGACAAATTTTCGAAGCATCATGAATTTCTTTCAAAATCCCTGTGATCCCCGTGATTGTGTGTTACACAATTGGAGTGTAGTTTATAAATGGTATTAGATAATTTTTTAAACCACTGTCCTAGATAATGAGATTCGTTATGTATAATACACGAGTGTCATTCCTAATATTTCACAAAGAGTTATTGTATAGCTGTAATCCACTCGATTTCGCTCATACCACAGTCTAGTAATAATAACAGTTTACCCAGTTCACCCTTGATTTATTAACGAAACGAAGACTGCTTGCAAAATGCCCCACAGCCTAGCCTTCAATGCAAAAGTCAATAGGTATAAAAGTAGACAAGCGTGCTCCATGGAAATAAATCCATTTTTGCAAACTATTACGCGGTTAAACTCTTACCATGCACACTGAAAAGTGCTCGAGACGTCTGGAACTGTTAAAGTTAAATAAACTGCGAATTTATTTGTTAAAGGGTTTAATAATAGGTTTTGCCTTTGCGGTGCTGGCTGTGGCTTTTGTTTCGAGCTCTTTCTAAGTTGAATTATCTGAAAAATCCCTTTTGTTTCTTGGGAGCACTGAAGGTGGCATGTTATTTGTGGCCCAAGAGCACTGTATAGCCATGGAATATGTAGGATAGGTTGATAATGAAAAAACTCTATCTCTCTCTCTGACAAATGCACATACTGGACAGGTCCACTCAATCTGTGTGGTTCTTTCCTCTGAAGACCATTTCAGACACCAACTTACACGTGATCTGACCAAGATTATGACTAGACTTTAAAAGAAACTGTGACCTCTGCGTTTCTATTGGCTTTTCTTCTCGGATAGGAAACGCCGACCTCATCTAGTTTTTAAAATATGATTAACGTGCAAAAGTGTTTGTACAAACCTACTTACAGAAATACAATCATTCATAACTAAATTATTCTAACCATTAAATGGCATTCAGTGGTCTGAATACCTTCGGCAGCTCATACATTCAGTGGTCTGAATACCTTCGGCAGCTCATACATTCAGTGGTCTGAATACCTTCGGCAGCTCATACATTTTATCAAAACAATATTATACTTTTCCTATTAGTTTTCTATAACCAGCCATTGCCAACTAGCCATCAAAAGCAGTAGTGTCCCAGTGCGCAGCTTACGTACAACTCGTAGGCTCGAATCCAGATAGGCGCTTTACTTTGTGTAAATTATTTCATCACCACTGCTATCAATACGGTGAAGGAAAATATCGTGAGGAAATCGGCATGTCCTTGAACCAAAAAGTCGAAGACGTGATATTTATCAACCCGCACTGGACCCGCGTGGTGGAGAATGGTCCACTCCCTCTTACAGAGAGGAGGCCTGTGTCCCAGCAGTGGGAACATTATAGGCTGATTCTGATAACCAGTCATATGGACCATTTGGCCCAGGCATTGAGATTTCAGTCGGTCTTCCGTCAGTTCTCTTTCATTTAACAAACTCTTAGAAGCACACAGACTATTACAGACCCAACAACCGTTCCATATAATTCATTCCTTTATTCATTGACGTAGAAAGAACTAGTAGCGGCTAGTAAGGTGGCATGAAGCGTGAATGAAAGAGGGCCGTGTAAAGGATCTGTCGGGAACTGGGGATTACGTACGATGACGGTTGTTTCCCTTCCACTGCTGCATGTGTGGGTAGGTAGATAGGTTATGTAATGGTTGGATGGAGATGTGTGTAATCATTGACTGATCTGCTTCTATTACGCACCTCCTTTTCTATCTTTGTTTCTGACCAGTGGAAATCAGCCCTGTGCTGTGGGTCCCCCATAGCACAGCATCGTGCTTAGTGGAAACCTTTTGTGACAGTGTGTGATCATATCGTGCAGCTGTCGACTATTTCTGTTTTGTACTCGTGATTATAAATCTATTTTGCTTTTATTTTCTTTATAATTTGAGTTAATTATCTTTTGGTATGCACTATGCACACATGGAACTATCGCGACTTACGAGTTGTAGGTCGTAGGTTTGAACCCAGACAGGTGCTTTACCTTGTGTAAATTATTTCATCACCACTGCTCTCAAAAACGGACAATATTGTGTCTGAATATATTCTACCAATAATAAGCTAGGAATTAAAGAAGTTAAAGAATCATTGTTACTTAACTATGTTTTATGAATAAATTCCTCTTACACATTGGGTTTTATTTTCTCTCGATTTTATTTCTACTTTTCAATTCAACTTGCTTCATTCGAACATTATCAATATTTATAAGACAGCGTGCCATTACAAGCTGTAGTTACATATTGTTCTCTGTGATAGAAACTATAATTTAAATGCCATTAACTACCATACATTACATTCCTTTTACTTCATATTTCTATGTAACATTCAAAGGGATATCAAATTGCATATCGCGCAGTGTCTCAATGACTAATAAATTCGGATCGCCCGTGGCGCCCCCGCGTGTGATATTTATGCGTGATAATAATTAATGAACTTATGCACAGAACTTAGGTTCAACTTCCCTTCGTACTTGTGAAGTTGCTGTGACGTTCCTTTATTAGAAGCATTGGATTAGTTTTATTTAGAAGTTTGTAAGACTTGGTGGCTGGCACGGAGGTTAATAGTGAAGGATCCTCTTTCAGAACGAGAAAAAAAAAACAACTATGATTTGGAATTCGAATATCAAAGGTTTTTTTTTCAGATTCAATTGTTTATTGCTCAACACAGTACATAATATTTACATTTCTAGATGTCAAGTGAATGCGCAGTCAACTGTGTTGCACCAATTGAGGCATGCAAAATTATCTTTTATTAATATAATTCTCTCGTTTTGCTTTTGTTTTTTTTTTACTAATTTGGCATGCTGTGTTTTAATTTTATAATGCATAGTACTCAGCCTCATAAAAATGTATACATCAACAAGAATTCATTTGATTGCCTACAGTCCGTGATCCATAATATAATAGGTATTGTATCAATGTGTAACCACAAACCATATTACACATTGGGTACTTAATTGTAGCTACTAATTGATAAAATATTATGGAACACAGTTTGTAGACAATCAAATGAATTCTTAAAAAGTACCAAGCAGTACCAATGATTTTAATTTTACGACTTGGCTAAATACGAGTAGGTAGTACAATTGTCACAAAGTCTAGATCGTAATTCGTCGGCTGATATCTTTTAATCGGATTATTTGTTTCACTTTCACTTAGTAAGGCTACCTTATCTTTTTACTTTTTTAAAAACTTTTGAAGGGAAACATCATAAGGAAACCGGCGTGGCGGATTCCACCCACTCCCTCTCACCGACAGGAGTCGCCTGTGTCCCAGCTGTGGGAACATTATAGGCTGCCTATGCTAATAACTAACAAGCAATGGAACTCCGATAATAATGACGTAAAAAGCTTAGTTAAGTTTATAAATGCAAATTTTTAACATACACAATATATTTTATGTTAAAAAGATGCTTATCGTCTTCCATAAATTGTGGACTGTGGGATACTCGTACCAAATGTATTCTCGGGCTACCGGATAATTTATTTGTCAAATGTTTATTTACTATTGATATTAATAAGAAGTCTTATTACACCTTCAGTCTTGTTTGTATTTGTTGAAGGGTTCGGCAGAGGTGTACGGTTTCATATTATAATAATTTCTATAGTTCCTGGTTATAAACACATCTGCTTGAGTCGAGCAGATGTTTTGACATTTATGAAGGTAAAAGTTATAAATAGAATAGCTTAATTTTGACGTTAAATTTTATAAGTAGGTAAGTCTGATAAACACATAACATAGCATAACATAACGCATTGCTTTACCCGAAGAGTTGGGCAGAGGTGTGCATACATTTCGCCAGTTATGTTTAAGTCCCATGTAAGAGGGGGCAAGCCTATTGCCATTAATCGGCCACAAATCCAGACTCCGGGCTGGTACTGAGAAATTCCAGTTAGACAAACACAATAACACTGTCTGACCTGCGATTCGAACCCAGGACCTCATGATGAGCAGTAGCGCATGCGACCACTAGATCAACGAGGCAGTCAGAAGGCTAATTCTCGTAATTTAAAACGTTCAAAATCTAGTCGCAGTCTCATCTCAGCGACAAACAAATGTCAAAAACTTGTCAAAATGAAGGGAAATTTAAGGGTTTTTTGACAGATTGAGACTGAGATCAGAAGGCCAATTCTCGTAATTTGAAAGGTTCAAAATCTAGTCGCAGTCTAATCTCAGCGACAAACAAATGTCAAAAACTTGTCAAAATGTTGAGAAATTAGGAGTATTTTTTGACAGATTGAGACTGAGATCAGACTGTGAACGTTCTTAAAATTACGAGAATTGCCCCTCTGTTATAAAATCATGCCAAAAACAATATCTTGAAAAATTCTGGAACCTAATACCAAGACGCTGTAACGATTTCGCATTATGTCTTGCTGTACAAAATACCACAGCAAAACCGCCTATATTGCCTTTATTAAAGTTATTGTGTGCCCCGCTGTCATATCCCTACTTATATGACTTTTACGACACATGTCATACGTAATTGCTCAGGCACTGCTGAATCCCCCCGGGCTCCTTACGAAAAATTCCGTCAAGCGATTATAACCTCTGTGGGTGGTACAAACATCCCTATAGGTATAATTTAATATTTGTTCATATGTTCCTATAGCGGTACGACTGTGAACCTGACTCTCATAAGATCCTGTTTTGAGCATACATGTGCTGAAGACTAAACGAGTTTTGAATTTAAAAATCTTACTGAGCTGGCAGTTGTTTTTTTATTATTTTGTTTATATCAATATAAAGATAATTGGAGGGTAGTCTTTATTAGTTGTCAAAGGTCTCGTGGCTAAATTATAACACCCGCACTGGTCGATTAAAGGTATGCTAGGTAAGCTGCGCTTGCTGCGGTCGGTTCGTGGATGGTGGTGGGATGGGATCCATTACATATCAAAACCCATCGGTACGTGTCTCGGAAAGCTGTTGGTCCCCCCTGTCATTAGTAGATTTTTTATAAGTCATTACGGGTAGTCAGAAGCCCAAAAGTCTGACAATCAGTCTTACCAAGGGGTATCGTATTACCCAGTAACTGGCTTGTGGAGGTCAGATAGGCAGTCGCTCGATGTAAAATAATAGCTGTATCTAGTTAGACTGGAAGCCGACCCCATTGTAGTTGGGAAAAAGCTTGGTAGATTGTTTATTAGTTAAGCGTGAAAAATATAGGTCGTTATTGCCATGTGTGCGAGCGAGAAGTGGGTTTATTGCCATGTGTGCGAGCGAGAAGTGGGTTTATTTTGTCATTCATATCACGCAAAATATGTCTTTGGTATTGTTTGGATTTTCTTACTATTACTATTGTGGTAATGGTTTCGAAGATTTATGTTAGTCCGTTTATTGTGGGGAGGGGTGGCTTTATATAATTCTTACTATCAATTATATTAAGTGAAGAGGGGGCATGTATCAGACAGAGGCATATTAACAGGCGAATTCTACTATACCCTGTCCATTAGGTAAACCGTTTGTTTGACAGATGGAACTAGTGATTGCAGCAACATACAATACATTGATTGATACACGTACGGTATTATAATGCCTGTAAGAAGCCATAAATAAGATAAGGTAGTTTATATATTTATTTTATTACGCATTTTAAAGTTAACTTTTACGTAATCTGGAATAGTTACGTTGTAAGATAGCTGTCAAAAAACGGTTAATTTAATGGACAGTTTATAGAGGAAAAATAACAGACAATATTCGAGCGGAGAGACATGAAGGCATGCGAATAGCTAGTCAAACATTTTACTTAAATTAAGTTGCAGAGAGCACTGGGGGCCCAGTAGTAACAACCCGACTTACGACTTGAATGAATGAATGAATTAAAAAAAATATTTGCTATGAATGTAGTTACAAAAGTATGGTGTTAAGTATGAGAAGGATCCTACCGTGAGGCATGCATTTTTTTTAAATAGTAGAATTAATTATGAAATAATCTTAAAAAATCAAATATTTAACGAGTATCAAATTATTAAAATAGTCAATAAAAATATAAATCATTCAATTTGTAAGTTCATTCAGTGGTAAACAATGTCATTAATAAGTTAATAATTAGTCAAAAATGCAATGAAATTTGAAAATTAAAATGCAAGAAAATCATTGTATATAAAAATAATCATATTGATTTGTCATTCAAAAATTCATCAATTGTATAATAACATTTTTCAAGTAGCAATTTATGTAATTTCCTTTTAAATATTTGTGGTGTGCAATTTTTTATATCATCAGGTATTTTATTGTATATCACCATCTTGTATGTCATAGTATCGAGCCCAGACAGGCGTTTTATGTTGTGTAAATTATTTCATCAACCTGGTCTCCAAAACGGTGAAGGAAAACATCGTGAGAAAACCGACAAGTCCTAGAACCAAAAAAATTATCATGCGACATCTACCAACCCGCACTAGGGCCGCGTGGGCACCGAGAGGAGGCCTGTGTGTCCCACCATTGTAGGTTGATGCTAAGCCTGCCATTCTAGATTTTTAGCAATAAAAATCTGCATAGTAGACTGATAGATCAGGCGCTATTAAGACGACTCGATAGAAACATCATCTGTCAAATAGTTTCAGTTAGTTTAAACACGAACACTCCACATTCAATTGACTTCAATTAAGAACTAGTTCCTTACAAGTCGAGAGTTCGAGGCTTGAGACTAATAAAGTTACATTCACACTTGTGTGCAAAAATTCCATACGTTTCTTGCACCCGCGGTGTAATTGCGTAACACACTAATAGTAGCTCTGGTTTTTGTTTACGACAGTTCAACAACATTTATTAGGTTATTTACGTTGTCGATCAGACAATTTTTTCGAATATATGAAATAATGAATTAGCAATATCCTTCAAAATTAATCAAATTGAGATTAGAAAGTGTGTTATGTAATTAGGATGCCGGTTGTAGGATTATGATGATGGGAATTGAATAAGCAGCACCGTCTTTGCCGCTGAAAATAACATCATGGTATCAGTTATCACTATTCTGTCAGCCCAGCGCCCTAATTGCGTAACATATCAATCACAATCTGAATCTTTTGGAAGGATATTACTAATCCATTGCTTTATATGTTCGAAAAATTTATCTGCTCAACAACTTAAATAACGCAATGAATGTTGTTGGACTGTCAAAATGAAAGCTATTGCTACAGTTAGTGTGTTACAACTATTATGTGATGTTACGCAATTGGAAATAATGTCAATAACCCAAAAATTATTATTATATCGTGTGGGTGCGAGTTGCCGTGAGATGAAGTGCTGAAGAAATTAGGCACTTGGGAAGGCTTACGACTCAGGGTGAGCCTAACGTTCTCAGTATCTCGACGGGTCTTGAAAGTAGGACGATTTTTTAGTGTACTCACGACGACATATCAAGCTACATGTCCTGAGCTTAGCTAATCTCGCATTGTATGGACTTTTCCTACAGTGAGAAGTCGGCTTATACTACAAATATACAGCTTGATATGTCGTCGTGCGTACAAATAAAATTAAACGGTCCTGACTGTGGCGTCAAGGAAGCGTGTCTTCGAAACTCATATCCCCAAGAGGCCAAAACAAAGTTTTTTTTCAAAACTTTCAAGGAAGAGCAGCTTCAGAAAGAAAGTTATGAAAGCTTCACAGAACCCATCGCTTATGACACTTCAGTAGTCGACGTTATATTAGTTATATATCCCAGGATTGATGTGTGTCATTTGGCTCGACACTTGTTTGCTTATACCCTGCCCTATGACGTCACATCTTACTGAATGTACGGGAAGATGATTCATGCTTTCCTGCTGTAAGATTTTTTCTTCGCGCTGTTAAGTTTTGTAGGGGGGTTTGTGATTATAAGCTAGGGCTGTAGGAATTTAGGGGAACGTAAGCATAGGTTAGCGACTGCAATTTTCATACTACCTCCGGCTAGATTGCAACCCCATTGAGAAGTTTTGTATGTTTTTATTTAAGAAATATTGTTGCTAGGGGAGGTGAGGGAAAATTACTCATTATATCACTGCTTGTTTCGTAAGTCCTAATTTGATACTTCTTTAACCCGAAACTAGTTCTAACGGCTCCGGCCACAATCCGCGCGCTTTTGGCGGAAACGCCACTCATTCCCGCTCGGCCAATGAGGGCGAGTCAAAGCTTCTAGAACGTTCTAGAAGCTTCCTTTAAAAACATACGACGCGCACCCTTCTTTTGACATTAGCCGTGTGATGTCCGTGAACTGGGCTGCGCACCATAAAGTGATTCTCTGTTAAACGATTTTACGAAACTTTATCTTCGCCCCGAACGCTATTGTTTTTGTATATATATTATTTGCATAGCAAAAAGGATAAAGCATAAAGGATTTACAGTACATATGTGTGTATGTTGAAGAAATTCACTTTAGCAAAAAAGCTCATTTATCTGCCAATGATCGCCATCAAACCGTTCGCACTGACCTACTGAGCGCATCAGGAAAATATCGGATAGAAAGAAATGAGAAGCCGACTTTTTCCTTTTATTAAACGCTATTCCATAGTAGCGCCGGTCGCCATGTGCCAAACATCTGCGACAACCGATTTTTTACCAACTTCAACTTTTGACCCCACTTCGCTACGATCATTCATGTGGGAATCGGATTTTTCACGAAGCAATTTGTGACTCAATCATTCACCCTTATGGTTTATTTTTGCTTACACACATTTCAAGTGGGTGTTATTCTTGTTTCAGTATTAATTACTTTGAATTATTAACGAAATAAAAATTGTACATTCTGAAAATAAAGTTTAGAGTTGAGTTCATAAACTCGGCTTATGCCTTGAATCGTAAAGTATTTTTTATTCGTTGTATTTGTCAACTAAGATGGATTGGATCGCTACATAAGTTTTACGACTTATAAACAGTACTAAAATGTGAATAAATATCAACTTAATTATTATCTCATTATTATTAAGATGATTTTCTTGCGTGTCTTTGGAACCTAAGCAGAGACATTCAATAAATTGCCATAACGGCAATGGATATTAAACTTTTGTATAATGAATTACTTTACTTCGTGATTCATATAATTTAAGGAGCTACAGAAATGCTTACAAAAATGCCCAAAAAAACAAAAGGGCTGCGAACAAAAAACCGTAATTGAACAAAATGGTTTAAAAACTTTCGTATTTTATCTCTGGTAGGGCTTTATTGCGGAAGCTTTTATCAAGACTATTTGGCGACATATTTTCTTTTATTGCGTGACACGGAGCGCTAATGTTTCGTGTTCACAAAGATGGCGGCAGATGTTAACACGTGCTGTCATTTCCGATTTTTTTCCCACGAACGAAGTACCTACCAACTGTCCTGTACCAACATTCTATTCGCGTTGTTATGTTTTTTCGCTGACTTAGATAAATAATCAGTTTTTTAACAAAGTACCTACTCTGGATGCCTTGGGTGTTATGTGGCGGCATCTACATCGCCACATGCAAACTACGCATCACACTAACCTCACGCAAAATCCTGCATCGCGCAAGCAGAGTTTATCGCGCAACTAGCATATCATATCATATTATATTTAAGGCATAAATAAGAGTAATTCTATTCTATTCCTATTATATAGTAGCCCATCAGGCACGACACCCGTCTGGTCGGAGGATCCTCCCTTTTCTATAAAAGATGAGTAAACTTCATACCCTGCTCCTCATACCTCTGTAGGTACCTACAGATTCATTAATTCATTTTGCAGAAAATCGCAAGATTGACAAATTAAGGTCGCATTGAGGTGGGAAGCGTTGAAAAACTTCGGGAATTGTTTTAAAACAGTCCCTTTTATAATTTGGATATCGTGTTTCGGCACTTTCACGGTTCAGCCTCAATTCTAAAAATATGGCCTAGATAATTTTAGAAGTTCACGAAAAAGTTTCGTTTACAAGTTTTGTAACTCACGGAAAGGTTTCCAAACGGAATCGGTAATTAGGTACACAAGTTCAGTTAAACTTTTGTTTGCTCTCACGGGGAAAATTTTACAACTTTTATCGAGTAGTTTACCAATTACTCCGGCTCTTATTTAGTTTTTCCAATATTTCCAGAATACTCCGTTCGAAGTTTTTGTCGTATTTATTGGTGTAGAACAGAATTTTCGATCATTAATATTGTTAAGTTAAGACTTCGCTTTAAATGCCTATGAATTTTGATCATACCCTTTAACCTGATTACCGAATAACGCTGTCCTCCGAACCGGCCGGGACACACAAATTGGTTCACAATTGAACAAGATCCACAAACAGGATCAATCTCGTGGACTCGTCACCAGGCAGTGGGACGATATAATAGAGGTTTGCACGTTTGCTTGCACTATTTGTCTAACTCTAATTACTTGAGAGCAGATCTTAATTACGGCCATCCGGGCCGTTTGATTGGGGCCCCGCAATGCCCCGCATTGTTTGTGTTCTCGACTAACAGGACAATTGCAACTGCACTTAGTGACCGAAGTCGCGGGGTTAATAATACCTACCCCGGCGGCGGGGAGGTTAGGCCGTTGAACTGAACACGTGGCTTCTGCACCAAGCGTTGCGTT